>BTHU01000009.1:19935050-21250050 GCA_036184795.1 Tokudaia tokunoshimensis
TTTATGCAGAATCTATACAGATCCACTGCAAATCTAATCCACAAATAGACCCAGGTTCATAAAATAGGTTTTATTGGGTACATTGCAGGTCTTGAAGTAGAAGAATAAAAGACATTGCGAGCCAGATATTAGTTCTGAACATTTTTGCTCCAGGATGACACTTCTCAGCCCTTATAATTTATTACCCAGGGCAAGTCACTTGGCATTACAGAGTGCACAGCCAGGAGGTACAGTTAACCTATGGGAAGGCACACTCAAAGACATGCATCTGTATTTTGAATGGTAATGCATTCTACCGTGAAGTTGGGGTGTCATTTAACCATTCCTCAAAAGGCCATGTGGCTGTGACACAGAACTGGGCATTTGGAGACTTCAGCCTTGCTGAAGATTTCTTGTTGTCTCTGAAAGCCCAAGAGGTGGATCTCACTGTTGATCCCTGGATGAAAAGCTCCCAGAGGATCAGAGTCAGTGGACAACAGCAATGGTTATTTCCTTTAATATTAAGTTCTGCAATAGGATAGACAATGCAATGATATTAAAAATCCATTTAAAATAGCCATTAAAAATTCTCATTTCCTGTCTGTAACTCTCTCCCCCTTAGGTATAAGCCCTATGTGTAGACAGGACATTTAATGATCCCAATGCCTCCTGTTCTTTCTGTCTTGAATTCTTCTGACTCCAGGGAGAGTTTTGACACACTCACTCCCACAGCCTATCCTGCCCCATTCGGACATGGTCTCACTGGGAAAAGCATAATGCATTTTTTTTTTACTGTTAAATAATTTTTACTGTTAAAACAGTCATTTAACCTCATAGCAAAACCCATCTCTTCTAAAACTCTATTCTAGTCATCCCAGGACACAGCTTGGGAGTGTGTCCTCAAAGCACACTCTCAGTAACATTTTAATTTTAATTAATTTTGTAATTAATGACATTTTAGGACAACATATGATACAGAAGTCAGGTATGCCTTTTTGAAATAGTTAATTTTTGCTAGCTTTTTGATTAAAGAACTCAAAGGAAAAGAAAAGAAAGACACCATCCAGCGCTTCTAACTCACACATAACCAACACTGCAATTCAGTAATTTATAATAGTGATGACTCATTTTCTAGCTTCCATTCACATTGTTAAGTGAATCCCCACTGTGCGAGGACCAGCATCTTCAGAACTGAATCCCCACTGTGCGAGAACCAGCATTTTCAGAGTTGAATCTACTAAATACCAGCACCTGACCTTCCTCCTCTCCCACCACTCTGTCTTCTGTCCTGTGGACTTCAGTATTCTAGATGCATGATCTTTTTTGTTTCTTTGTTTTGTTTTGTTTGTTTGTTTGTTTTGTAATTAGATATTTTCTTTATTTACATTTCAGATGTTGTCCTCTTTCCTGGTTTCCCCTCTGAAAACACCCTATCCCATACCCCCCTCCCCCTGCTCACCAACTCACCCACTCCTGCTTCCTTGTCCTGGAATTCCCCTATACTGGGGCATCAAGACTTCTCAGGACCAAGGGCCTCTCCTCCCTTTGATGTCCAAAAAGGCCATCCTCTGCTACCTAAGCAGTTGGAGCCATGGGTCCCTCCATGTGTACTCTTTGGTTGGTGGTTTAGTCCCTGGAAGATCTGGGGGTACTGGTTGGTTTGCATTGCTGTTCCTCCTATGGGGCTGCAAACTCCTTCAGCTCCTTGGGTCCTTTCTCTAGCTCCTCCATTGGGGACCTTGTGCTCAGTCCAATGGCTGAGATCACCTGCCTCTGTATTTGTCAGGTACTGGCAGAGCCTCTTAGAAGACAGCTATATCAGGCTCCACACTCCTCCACTGCTGGTAGGATTAGAAGCTGGTACGACCCCTCTGGAAATCAGTCTGATGGTTCCTCAGAAAATTGGACATAATACTACCGGAGGACCCAGGTATACCACTCCTGGGCATATACCCAGAAGAGTCTCCCACATGTAATAAGGACACATGTTCCATTATGTTCATAGCAGACTTATTTATAATAGCCAGAAGCTGGAAAGAACCCAGATGTCCCTCAACAGAGGAATGGATACAGAAAATGTGGTACATTTACACAATGGAATACCACTCAGCTATTAAAAACCATGAATTCATGAAATTCTTAGGCAAATGGATGGAACTAGAAAATATCATCCTGAGTGAGGTAACCCAATCACAAAAGAACACATCTGGAATGCACTCGCTGATAAGTAGATATTTGCCCAGAAGCTGGAAATACCCAAGATACAATTCACACACCAAAGGAAGCTCAAGAAGAAGTTAGACCAAAGTGTGGATACTTTGGTCCTTCTTAGAAAAGAGAACAAAGTACCCATGAGAGGCAATACAGAGACAAAGTATGGAGCAGAGACTGAAGGAAAGACCATCCAGAGACTGCCCCACCTGGGGATCCATCCCATACACACTCTCCAAACTCAGACACTATCGTGAATGTCAAAAAGCACTTGCTGACAGGAGCATGGTCTTTTTGTAACTGTCCTTTTTCACATCTTTTTAAAGTCCATCCACATTGGAGCATGTACTAGAATTTCCTTCCTTTATAATTTAAAAATTGTTGCATATGTGTGTGTTTTGCCTGCATATGTCTGTGCACTACATGCATGTCTGGTGCCTATAGAAACTAAAAGAAATGGCCAAAACTGGAGTAACATGGTTTGAGCCACCATGTGTTTCTGGGAACTGAACGTGGGTCCTCTCGAACAGCTAGTGAGCTTAACTGCTGCACCATCTCTTCAGCCTTAGCTATGTTTACTACATGTATAATTCATGGAAACACAGTCAGGATGCAGGAACCCTAAAGCTTTCTTCCTTATACTTTTTCCCAAATTCTAATCCAAGCATCCACTAATAAGTTCCTTATGTATAGTTTGCCATTTCTATAATGCCAAAATTAAAACCATAGAGGAAGTAACCTTTTAGCAAAGATTTCTTTCACTTGGCATGACATATGTGATATTTAAGGGTATCACCGTATTAGGAATTTTTTCTTTGTTGTTGCTGAAAAGTGTTCCATTACGGGTCTAGATAGATGGCTTAGTCAATGAAGTGTTTGCCGTGCAAGCATGAAGCCCTAAGTTTGATCCTGAACACTTACATAAATGCTGGATACAATGGTGTGCACCTATGATTCTATTACTGGGAAGGTGGAGGCAGGGAGAATCCCGGAGTCTTGCTTGCAGATCTCATTAGCAGAGTTGGTGAGCTTTAGGTTCAGTGAGAGACATTGTCTCAAAAAAATAAGGTGCAGAGCCATTGAGGAAAAAGGAAGACCCCTCTGGCCTTCACGCATCTCTCCCTCTCCCTCTCCCTTTCTCTTCTCCCTTTCTTCTCTCTCTCCTCTCTCTCTCTCTCTCTCTCTCTCTCTCTCTCTCTCTCTCTCTCTCTCTCTCTCTCTCTCTCTCTCTCTCTCTCTCTCTCTCCCTCCTTTCTCTTTGCCCAGTCTTTATTTATTTATATAATTTTTTGAGACAGGACTTTCTAGTAGTCTTGGCTGTACTGGAACTAACTTCATAGGACAGGCTGGCCTCAAATTCGCAGAGAACCACCTATGTCTGGCTTCCAATTACTGGGATTAAAGACATGCAGCACACACCTGGCCCTTGCCCACTCTTTTTTATGTGTGCTTATGGCTGGGTTTTGAGAGTTTTCCATATAGCATGGCTACAGGTCTTTGTTGGATGTATGAGTTGTAAATATTTACTGGTCTCTGTATAGTTGATCTTTGTAAAGTAATGGTGTATTTTAAAGGTTAGATGCTTTTTAACTTCGAGGAAGACTATATTTTTAAGTAGATTATGTTGGGCAACTTTAAAACTCTCTAACTCCAGATTGTAAAGGCCTTTCTGTTTCCTTTTAGCAAGTTTAGTTTTAGACTGTATATTCATGTCCCCAGTCTATTTGGACATAGTCTCTGTGTAAAGAGTCAGGTAGAGTTCAGGTTCACCTTCAAGGGTACAGATGTCCAGTTGTCTCAATGCCATTTGTTCAAATACTACCCTTTCTCTAAAATGTTTTTTTTCTTCTTCATGATCAGAACTCAACTGAATAGCCATGCACATACTTGTAATCCTGGCACCTGGGAGGCTGAGTGGAGAAAATCCAGAATTCAAGATAAGCCTGGGCTACATAGTACTGGGAAGCCAGACCTCTATAGGAAGAGCAGGTCTTAAAAGACAAGAATAACCAAAACTAATGGATTGACCACATTCATGCATGTTTATTTCTGGGCTCTGTTGTTCTGTTGGTCTAAGTGATTACTGTAGGAAATGTCACATCATCTTAACTTCTGTGCATTTGGAAAAACTATAAACCATGTAAGTAGTGGCATCCTACTGTTTCAAACCCATTTGTATTTCCTTAAACATTTTAAAACATCTTGTTTGGATTTTTTCAGAATTTGCTAATGGTTTGGATAAGTTTGGGAGATTTGAAATCTTAGTGTTATGGATTCTCTTCATCTGCAAATGACATCTCTTCATGATGTTAAATAGACATGTTGAAAGGACACATTTTCCTTCTCCTCAGTTTTAGGGGAAAGCAGTTTTCTTTTTCTCTGAAAAGGTGAGGTTGGAGCACACCTTTAATCCCAGCACTCACTAGGCAGAGGCAGGCTGATAGGCCAGCCTGATCTACAGAGTGAGTTCCAGGACAGCCAAAACTACACAGAGAAATCCTGTGTGGTGGTTTGAATAGGAATGGCTCCCATAGACTCATTGTTTGAATGCTTGGCCCATGGGGAGTGGCACTATTAGGAGGTGTGGCCTTGTTGGAACAAGTGGGGATGGACTTTGAGGTTTCTTATGCTCAAGCTCCACCTGTGTAGAAGAGTCTCTTTGCTGCTTGTAGATCAAGATGTAGAACTCTCAGCGTCTACAGCACCATGTCTATCTGTAGACTTCCATGCTTCCCACCATGATGATAATATACTAAACCTCTGAAACTAGAAGCCAGCCCAAGCCAGCCCAATTAAATGTTTTCCGTTATAAGAGTTGCCTTGGTGATGGTGTCTCTCCACAGCAATAAAACTCTAAGACTCCCTGTCTAGAAAAGCCAAAAACAAAACAAAACAAAACTTATGTTAGCCATTCAGGTTTTCTAGCACATTAAGGAAGGAAGTTGTAGTATATTCCTAGTTTGTTTTTACTTCTCAAATAAAAAATTGATGTTCAGTCTTGTTGGATGTGACATTTGACATATTTGATCATATGACTATATGATCATGTTTTAAACACTTGAGTCTGTTAATATAGAGGATTAAATTGATCAATTTTCAATGTAGCTAACTTGTCTTGTTCTAAGACATTTTCTATTTAAATATTGTTTAAATATTGTTGCATTTAATTGTCACTATTTGTTAAGGGCTTTATGACAATGTTTAAAATTCTCCTCGTGTCTTTAAAATACCCTCCTGACCTAATAGTGGGGAAATATTGGCTCTGACTATGTACTAGGCTTCACTCTTCCCATCTGACTCTTTGGAAAATGTATATAGAATGGATTTCTTTTTTAAACCCTGCCCCAGAATGTTTTTGTTAAAAGGTTTTTATCTCCAAATTTAGATCTTTTTGTGAATATAGGATATTCATGATATCTATTTCTTCTTTGGTGTCTTTGATTATTCCAGTCTTTTAAGAGAGTGGTCCATTTTACCGAGGTTGATGAACATGTGTGTGTAGTGTCATTCATGGAATACCCCCATCATCCTCTTAATGACCATTCAGTCCATGCTGGTTTTACATCTTTTTTCCCTAAGATTTATATTTCCTGTTTTCTTGCTATTTGGAATAGCTAGAGGTTTATTGACTTTTATAAAGAATCACCTTTTGATATTATTGGATTTCTCATACGGTTTGCTTTAAGTTTATTTTTACTTTTCCTTGTTTCTTTATTCCATATGTGTCCATTCCCATGTGTGTGCACATGTGCAGGTGCATAAGCAACTTGTACAAGTGTGTGGTCAGAAGCAAATATCAGATGTCTTCCACAGACACTTTCCACCTTTTATTTTGAGACAGGGTCTCCCACTGAGCCTAGAGCTTACCAATTAATTTAGACCTAAGGGCTAGAGACATGCAGAGATCCAACTCTTTCCACCTCACTGGTACTGGGATTGGCAAGTGGGCACAACTTTTCTCTTGGTTGCTGTAGTTCCAGATGCAGATCTAAAAAGTACACTCTACTGACTGAGCCAGCCTACCATCCGGCTCCTGTTTTGCTTCTTAAGGTAGAAGCATGCGTTCTTTCCTAGTGAGCATGTGCTGGTGTATGTTTCCCAGGAGGCACTGCTTTTGATGCTTTGTGTCTTCATTTCTCCTAGAAGATTTCTCTTTTCTCTTTGCCCCACTGATTTAGAAAGCCCTTTAGTGTGTATGTGTAAGGGAGAGATTTCCAGATACCTGTTCTTGATTTCAAGCTTAACTCTCTATTCTGCATTCTAAGCCTTCTTAATTGTAGGACAATTTTATGGCCAAGGAGATAGCCTCTATAAACAATATTACATCTGCACTTAAAAATAATCAATATTTATCTCTTTTCAGGTGGAATTTATTTATCTTTTCTTGGGTGGAATTTCTGTAAAGGTCAATTAGATTAAGTTGGCTCGTGGAATTTAGGTTTTCTATCTTCTAATTTGTGTTTGTCTGTGTGTCCTGTTGATTGTTAAATCCAAGTTGAATTTTCCTCTTAAAGTTATGCTTATCTGTTTCTCCCTTCAGGCATATCAGCTTCTATTTTCTGTGCTTGAAGTTCTGTTGTTATTTGCAAACATAAAATCATGACTGGTATACCTTTTTAATGGCTCAAGTATTATTTAAATTGCCTCTTTTTAAATTTGAGTTGTTCTGGAATATCCTTTTATTTAAGATAGTTACCCCAGCTCTTTTTTAATCAGTATTTGCATACTATGTCCTTTATATGAGGGATATTTTTAAAGAATTTAGAATTCTGATAAGTATTTTTGGAGCTTGGATATAAATTGCTTTAAAGTCATTTTCTATTAGATCTGACAGTTGAACTACTTGGGGATAGGCTACTCTTTGGTGAATTGATGAGATTTTCTTGATTCTTTATATATTGTGAAACTCTAGATTTCTTTCTCAATATTCTACCTAAAAAGTCTCTCATTTTTGTTAAAAATATTTCACTTGATGTTCATTTTGTTGCCTTTGCTGTAGATCAATAAGACTGATCTGATATACCTCCAGATACTGTAGCTTTAGTGTCATTTCCATTAGCAAAGCATTGCTGTACTATTTAGAGTTAGCGAATGTGAGCATGATCCACAAATTCAGTCTGATGGTGATCCACCTTATAGCTGGTTCTCAAAGTCATTATTATGTTGTCTTGGGCCAGATCTATGCATGAGCAGCTTTGAGTTAGACCAAGAACTTCATAAAATCTTTTCAAATTGTATAATTTCATTCAAACCCTTTTCTTTAAGATTTTGTTTCCCTTCCTTTTTTAGTATTCTCTCTAAGACTTAATCTACTTCCACTGTAAAGTGTTGAAGAATAACAGAATGTGAAAATATAGTGTATCTGGTATAATAGTGGCATAAATGTTATGTGAGCAGCCAACTATTTTCCAATCATAGTTGTTTAGCACAAACAACTAAAAAAAACAGGACTGCACTTAGTATGTTGATTGAACTTCAGGTTTTTATTCCCTTCCTCTGACATCATGACTTGTTTTGCTAGCTCCTAGTTTCCTTTGCTCAGGTTTGGTTATAATCGTTAGGAAAGATACAAGTAGTCTGTGTTTATTTCAAGCCAGGCTGGGAAAATCAGGGAAGGGTAGTAATTAGATGCTTAGAAAACTCATTTTTTCTTACTGCTGAGAATATTTATATTGTAGGTAGTAGTAGATATTTCAGTTTAATTACAAAAATCACTACATAGTGTTAAAATAATTATTGGTAGCACATAGACAGGGACACTAATATCAATTTAAACTCTTGACAAACTGCTAAGATCTCCTTATCAAGTCGTCTTTCTGGTCATCAGAGATTTCTATGTCTCTTACTCCCCTCCTCCTCCTTGCTTTTGAAACAAGAGACAAGGTCTTGCTTTATAGTCCATGAACTCATGGGCTCACACTTTATAAGTACTAGAACTCATGACCCTCTGCCTCAGTCTCTTTAGTACTGTAATTACAGGTGTGAGCTACAAGATCTTATAGACTACTTCATGTTTTACTCACATCACTCACAATGAGCACATCTCAGATCTTGAACAAAACGATCATTCCAATGTCTAAGACTAGAGAAACTAGCTGCAAATTTTATATACACAGAAAATCTCTGGGTGTCACTCTATTAGGTAAGGCACAGCCACAAAAAATAGCAAAGAACAAAAAGAAGATTCAGAAATGAAGTCATTTTTATAGCCTTCAGAAACTATGTGAATTTGTTATCTTAAATAATTCATCAGTAGGGATAGTAATGAACATTTTATTTTAAAATAGCTCATGCCAAACACAGTGGTTTAAAACAGGTTGTTCAAAATGTGTTCCAAATCTATAATTCTTAAAAGGAAAAGTATCTTCCAGGAAATATGGGAGAGACATAAGCTGAATCACTCCACCCGCCCCATCTGAAATAGGAATAACAAACCCTGCCAAGTTTTGAGAAAGAAATACAGATAGTAAAACCAGGGCAGTTACAATTAAATTGAGCACATCCTAAAAAGTGTGTTACAGACAATGAAAGGGAGACCAGAGTATGAAAAGATGATGGGGTATCTCACATACTTGTGGTCTCACCTGAGGCAAGACAGCCATAGGCAGGGAGGGAGAGGGGGTCCATCCCTCTCCTCTGTCCTTCTCCTCTGTGCTTCCATTGTACCCATATGAACATTCTCTTCTATTCCCTGCGTGAAGAAAAAGCAAGCTTGAAGGGTGCTTTATCTGCCCATTCGTAGAAAAAAGCCTTTCTATGAACCATTATAATCATAAAAGCACATGGTGAATGGCTAGAGCCTGCACAGCTAACATTACATGATGGGATCATGGGATAGCAAGACACACCACCACTTTCTCTTTCGCAAATGATGCTTTTAAATCATATGCTGAGTTTGCTTTTTCCCCTTAGTTTTTGTACTTCATGTGCATGATATGTATGGTAATGTCTGTTGGGCATATCATTTTTATTTCCCCCTATTTGGAGGAATGGGATGGAAGTCTAGGATGAGATGAGTATAGGAATAGAGTAACCTTGGCTTACTATAGAGCAGAGATGGTGAAACTAAAAGAAATAAGATCAAACCTTAAACAAATGGCCCATGAGCCATAGAATCTCACAATGTCCTGAGAAAAAAATGGGGTTCCTGTCTTAGAGCTTTTCTGCTGTGAACAGACACCATGACTGAGACAACTCTTATAAGGACAACATTTAATTGGGGCTGGCTTACAGGTTTAGAGGTTTAGTCCATTATCATCAAGGCAGGAACATGGAAGCATCCAGACAGGTATGGTGCAGGAGGAACTGAGAGTTCTACATCTTCATCTGAAGACTGCTAGCAGACACTTACTTCCAGGCAGCTAGGATGAGGGTCTTAAGCCCACACCCACAGTGGCATAACTACTTCAACAAGGCCACACCTCCTAATAGTGTCACTCCATGTGGGTCAAGCATATACAAGCCATTGCAGTTCCCATGAGAAGCCTGGGGTTTTCTACTCTACTTCCCACCACATCACAATAGACCATCTCAGTGACTGAACATGAAGATGATGGGGTAGTTCTATGCTGAGCAAAGGCATACCTGAAGTGGGTGGGGTGGCTTCCTATTGCTTAATATCACTGTCCCCTGTCCAGCTGCCCTGGAGGGACTGAATGACTGCAGGAAGATTACATTAGGAGAGAAGCAGACAAGTGGAAAGTCACTGCCTGGAGCCAACTGCAGATCTAAGAGGAACTTTCCTGGTTCAAAGATAAGAAAACAACCATGTGACCATACATGTGAGATATGTTAAAAGAATTAATGCAGAACACACGCTTGGAAACTCTCCCTAACACTTAAAACTTTTAGGGGAAAATGTGTCTTGAGTGATCTGAGGATCTAAAGAGAACAAATGGAGAAAAGAACAAGGGATGGGGGCAAGAATGTAATGACTAAGATCACAGAGATGTATGCTACCACCATCACCATACAGAGCTCAGAGTCAACACATGGAAACCATTTTCTAAATGAGAAAGTACAGAGAGTTATGCTTATATATATGGCATCAGAACTCTTCAGTGTGAGAGCAAAATGAGGGTAAGAAGTAGTGTTTGTGTGTTTAATGAAAGAGAACAGAATATCATTAATGAACAAACTCTGGCTATACTCCTGCACTTCAAGGAGAACATCAACAAATGTGGAAGGTTCCATGTAGGGAAACAAATCAGACAGATCCTGCATGTCTCCTTAGTGGCATTCTGTCAAATGTCAGTGTGGCCAAGTTTGAGGTGCTCCCATTTATATGTAAACGCAAAAGACAGTCTGGTTTGTGTATTCCAGAATTCAGGAAAAGAGCAGCCATGATTCATTTCTAAAATATACCATTGAAGATGCGGACTAATAATAACAAACTCTCAGAGAGGCTGGAGATAAATGCAAAGTCTCTTAAACATAAAATCTATATGCAGGAAACCTAAATAAGAACAGACTACTATAGCTAAAAATTTTGAAAAGTTAAATGACAGAGAGAGAAATTATGGTATTAGACGTAAAGAAAATGACTGAATACACCAAGGCAGAAACAAATGAGATGGGGGAAGGAGGAAAGCAGTGTGAAGAAAATTGATTACAAATGTTCTTCTATGGTGCTACATGGAAAGCCAAGCTTCCACATTAATTTACATAGACAGGCAATCTAAACAGAGCTATTGAAGGCATTGGACAACCAAAAAGGGATTGTGATGGTTAAATTTACTTATCAATTGAATGGATTAAGAAATTCCCAGGGTATTGGTATGGACTTGGCTTCAGGAAATCTTGTCCCAAAAAACAAAGAGCCACTCTTATTTCCTTTTTTCTTTTTTCAAAGAGTCCAAAAATACACACAGAAGAAAAAAAACTCAGCATTTTAAACAAATGGTGATATTCGAACTGGATGGCTGCATGTAGAGAAAGAAACCAGATTCTTATCTCTCACCCTGCACAGAACTACACTCCAAATGGATCATGGACCTCAACAGAAGATCTGATACTGTAACTCTAATAGAAGAGAAAGTAAGAAATACACTTGAACTTACAGCCACAGAAAAGGACTTTGAAAAGAACTTCTGTGGCATAGGCACAAAGACCAAAACTGGCAAATGGGTTCACATAAAACTAAAAGATCATTCAAGAAAAGAGGTAGCTTATAAAATGGGAACATATCTTACCAGATAAACATCTGACAAAGGGCTAGTATCTAGGATATAGGAAGAACTAAACCTCAAGAAAGCAACCAACTCCATTAAAAACACAATATGGAATTAAACAGAGAATTCTCAAAACATTGATTACAAATTGTAGGGGCAGTTCTGATGCTAAGGTCTTGTTCCCCAATTGGTTCTTGATCTGTCAGTAGAGAAAGTCATGGGCCAATTGCTGGGTGGAAGGGATAGGTGGGACTTCTGGGTCCCTGAGGCAAGCAGAAAGACATGTGAGATCTCAAAACAGAATGGCTACACAGGCTGCTCCTACAAGTGGGTGGTCAGGGGCATTTATCAGGAGCTACATGGGACTAGCCACTAAAGTTTAGGGCAGGTTGGAGGTATGGAGGTAAGAGTAATGATAAGGGCATGTTTTTCCAGGCAGGAGATAGTTCCGAACAATATTGTCAAGAAGGCAAGTTGAAAATGAGCAACTATGTGTGTATATTTTATCCACGGATTCAAGGGAAGCTGGGTGTGTGGCTGGAATCGTGGTCCATTTCCAGAGATTAGGTGGGATAGCAAAAAGCTACATGCAACAACAAATGTCTGAGAAACACTTTTAAAGGATCCAGACCCTTAGCCATTACAGAAATGCAAATTGAAACTTCTTGGAGATTTCATCTTATCCCAATCAGAATGGCAAACAGTGCTGTTGTAGATGGAGGGAAAGGAGAATACTAGTTCATTGCTGGTAGGCTACAAAATGGTGCAGCAACTATGGAAATTAGTGTGGGTCCTTCAAGTCTAGAAAAAGGTTTATCTCATGATCCAGCTTCACCGCTCTTGGGCATGTGCCCAAAGGACTCTATTTTACCACAAAGATACTTCCTCACTCATGTCCATCATCATGGACATGGCACATCATGGACATTGGCAAGGACTCTTGCTACTCTACTCACAATAGCCAAGAAATGGAAGCAGTCCTTGTATCCATCAGCTGATGAATAGATTTTTAAAAATGGGTACATTTCCAAGCACAATGTACTATTATTCAGTCGTTAAGAAAAATGAGGTTTGTAGGTGAATGGATAAAACCAGAAACAATCATCTGAGTGAGGAGATGAGGTAAAGCAGATGCAAAAAGATAAAGATCACCTGTGGTCTCTCTTATATGGGAGCTAGTTTTGATATCCTTAGATATGCATATTTCATTTGGAGTACTATAGCGGTTAGAAAAGGAGTACGGGGCCATGGGAGACATACGAATCTTTCAAGGAAGGGCAGATAGAATAGAGTAACATAAAGGGAGAAAATGGATCAGGAAAAATTCATTGGGTGGGGGATGGGAGGATAGCATAGGAGAAAGACTATGGGGAGGGGGCCAGTATAGCTATTACTAAGGCAGTGGGAAAATCCATAGGGAGCCAGGTTGTGGTAGTACATGCTTTCAATCCCAGCATTTGGGAGGCAGGTGGATCTCTGAGTTCAAGGCCAGGAGTTCCAGGATAGCCAGGGCAACACAGAGAGGCCTGTCTTTAAAAAACAAACAAACAAAAAACAAAAAAAAAAAGAGGAAGGGGAAAAAAAAGAAAAGAAAATTCACATGGAAGCCTACTGCTGTAGAAACTTCCGAAAGTATAGACATATGCATATATAAAAAGATTAGGTGGAGTTACCCTATAATAGTGGACAAAAACTGGAGCAGATACAACATGCTAGCAAATAAAAATCCCAGTCCTTGTAACAGTTACCCTTTTTTTTTTGAGTTGTTAGCCAGTGGGGCCTCATAGACCCCCATCTGAAACACTATTGCTGTGAAAAAATACCATGACCAAAAGTAACTTGGGAAGGAAAAGGTTTGTTTCTTCGTACACTTTGAGGTAACAGTCCATCATTGAAGAAATCAAGACAGGAATCTAAATTCAGGAACTAAAGCAGAAGCCATTGGAGGGGTGCTGCTTACTGGCTTGCTCCTCATGGCTTGCTCAGCCTGCTTTCTTATAGCATCCAAGACCACCAGGGATGGCACTGCTCAAAAAGTGCTGGCCCCTCCCCATAAGTCATTGGTAATGAAAATGTACCACTGGCTTGTCTACAACAGCCAATCTGGTGGGAACATTTTTCTCAATTGGGGTTTCCTCTTCTAAAATGGCTGTAGCTTGTGTCATGTTGAAATGCCAGCACAATCCCAAACATTACAGCTATTACTTTCACTCTTCAGAACTTGATGGTAAGACCCTTGTTGGACATACCACATACTTGAGTCACAAAACATGGAGAGTACCAGCAGTTACTGACCTGGGAGTCTCACCCCTACTGGCCAGCTTTCAGAGTGCAGGAGGGTGCCCAGTCTATGCAGTTGATAGTTAAAAACCATCAGTGTCAAGGCTTGTAGGTCAGTGTATGCACCAGTGTCTGAATGTGAGAATTTAGAGGTCATTTTAAAACCAAGGAGTGATGGTGTGCTATAATGTCTCCCTTATACTGATATCCAGGAGCACTCTTAGCCCACCTGCTAGAGAGGTGTGTATGTGTTTCAAGGTGGGGATAGGGGTAGGTAAGTGTAGTGGCTATTCCTGGTTGTCAACTTGACTCTATCTGGAATGAACTACAATCCAGAATTGGAAGGCTCACCTATGATCCTAATCTGGAGGCTGAGATACAAGTTTCTGACCTGAATCTTGGCATGGAGATCTTGAAGCATAGTGGCTATGAATTCCAGAAGATTAAGACAAGGAGATCTCCGAGTTCGAGGTCATCTGGGATTAAAGGTGCAGTGACACATGACTTTAATCTGGGCCACACCCTCTGCTGGAGACCTATATAAGGACATTGGAAGAAGACTCACTCACTCTTCCTTGTCTGCTTGCCTCATGGGACTGAGCAACTGCTAGATCCTTGGACTTCCATCCACAGTTGCTGCTGACCATTGTTGAGGAGTTGGACTACAAGCTGTAAGTCATCAACAAATTCCCTAACTATACAGAGACTACCTATATGTTCTGTGACTCTAGAGAACTCTGACTAATACAGTAAGAAAACTTTACTTAAAAAGAAAAGCACAGTTTCCTTTACATGTTCCGTTAGGGTTCTCTTTTAGAACTACTCAATAAAAAATTCTTTAATATAAAAGAAAAAAATAGAAAGGGCCAGTAATGGGGCTAAGTGTGTAAAGATGCTGACATCCCTGACTTCCACTGTATGCCAGTACATGAACTAAGACTCCACACATACACATACACACACACACACACACACGCACACACATGCACATACACACACACACATGCATGCACACACACATGCACATACATACACATACATGCATGCACACAGACACACACATGCACACATGCACACGCACACACACATGCACATAACACACACACTCACACACACACACGCACACACAATAAAACTTTTGTAAAGAATATGAACACTTGTTATTACCAGTACCTTAATTTCAAATGCTATCTACTGTACTCCATCCCCCAAGTATTACATAGAATGTCAACTCTGACCTCACCATTTAAAGGCCTTCATTTTTTCAGGAAAATACTAACTTTATTAAGTTTATACTATGGTGATGGGAAAATATTTATTTCCTATATTGAATAAAAATTTTTTATTCCTATTTATTTATAGGCTTTAACTTTTAGGTGCTACTGAATCTAAAGATTGAATATGTATGATGTTTTAAGATTCAGGGCATGAGTTTTGATACACTTGGAAGAAGTAGTTCTAGGAGGCTGAATCTTAGATGATTTTTTTTCATTTTTATTGGCTATTATATTTATTTAAATTTCAAATGTTATCCTCTTCCAAGTTTCCCCTCCACAAGCCCCCTATCCCCTCCTCCCTCACCCCTGCCTCAATGAGGATGCTTCCCCACCCACCCACACACTCCTGCCTCAGTGGCCTAGAGTTCCCCTATTCTGGGTCATCAACCCTCCATAGGACCAAAGGGCTCCCCTCCCAGTGATGCCAGATAAGGCAATCCTCTGCTACATATTCAGCTGGAGTCATGGGTACCCCCTGCATACTCTTTGGTTGGTGGTTTAGTCCCTGGGAGCTTTGGGGGGGGTCTGGTTGGTTGATATTGTTGTTCTTCTTATGAGGTTGAAAACCCCTTCAGCTCCTACTGTCCTTTCCTTAACTTCCCCATTGGGGTCCCCACACTCAGTTCAGTGTTTGGCTGTGTACATCTGCATCTGTATTGGTCAGGCTCTGGCAGAGCCTCTCAGAGGACAGCTATACCGGGCTCCTATCAGTAACCAATTCTTGGCATCAGTAATGGTGTCTAGGTTTGCTGTCAGCAGATGGGATGGATTCCTAGGTGGGGCAGTCTTTGGATGGCCTTTCCTTCAGTTTCTGTTCCACAATTTGTCCATTTTGACAGGAGGAATTCTGGATTAATATTTTTGAGGTGGGTGGTCCCATCCCTCAACTGGATGAGTTCTTACACAGCACAAACCTTCACACTTTAACGAAACTATCTCTCTCACTTGCTCTGGTGCAGAGTTACTGCCAATCTCATTGATCCTTCTAGAAAGTGCAGTAGCTGCTGCAGTTAGAGTCAACTGGACAGAATAGCTGCCTGAGCTAAGGCTACAACTCTCAGGGGTAGGTAGGCAGCTGCACACGTTGGAATAACTGTAATTAGCTAACCTGTTCAAATCTTCTACTGTAGGTGGGGGGAGAGGGACAGGAGGGAATAAAATCAGGTCTTAAATATACTATAATATATGTTCTACTGCTGCCATAGCTTCAGCCATGCCCCACCCCCAAGTTTATCTTCTCTAAAAGGTGAAGGCCAAGAGATCTGTAGTGATGGCTCATACTCAGAACGAAGGCAGGAGTGTGAGTTACAAGAAAGCATGAGGATAGAGTTGAAAAAAGAACTTAAAGCCAACGGGACACAAAGCCAAACATGGGAAATCCTGAAGAAATGGCTTAGCTGGTAAAGCACTGAAGCAGAGTTTGGATCTGCAGAACCCACATAAAATCCAAGTGTGGTCTTCTGGATCCAGTTGGTCAAATGCATGCATGTGTGCAATTATGCACATGCATCAGCACACACATTTTCACCGTCTCCCCACACACATGAAAATCACAGAGCTGCTTCATTACAATGTGGAAAGAGTCATTAATAGGGAATAAGTAAAAAGCAGAAGAAATTGTAAGTCTGTTGCCCTTGCAGTGACAAGAAAAAGAAACGGAGCTAGGCTCTAGGCTGAGAAGACCTTCCACTCTCCTTTGTTGTTCCATAAGCCCAGACAAAACTGTTGTTTTGTTTTCTATTTCAATGAAGCCCTAGTGTCTGCCTGTTCTTTCAACTTAATCAAATCTATCACTATTAACTAAGTTTGCAACTACTCACTTATATACAGATCAGTGAGCTTATAACAAATTGCCACTAAAGGTATCATTTTGGTTTAACAAGGTCTGAGCTACATTTGGACATTTTGTATAACCAGTCACAGACTGTCTGAATATAATTAGGTGTCTTGAGATTGACCACCTACATGCACCAGCCTGCCATTTATAAATCTATTTTTAAAATTTGAATCAGATACCTTGAAGTCTGTGGGCACTTACTCTTACAGACAAGTCAGCATTTTCAATTTGTTCCTTCTTATAAAGTTTGCATCTGACACTGGAGCAATTAAATGTTCTAAAAGAACCTGACATTGCAGTATAGGTTAATCCATGGCTGTCTGGCAATCATTTATACAGAATTGGTTTGTTTGTCTATTGTTTAGAAAGAGTGAGCTAATTCCTGGCCCCACCAGTAACTCTTAAGTACATGGGGTGTTGGTACTTCCAGTGAAGGAAGACATTGGGAACTCAGCTTGTGTGCAAATAGCAGAGCTATTGACCCCTGGAAAAGTAAGCTGCTCAAAAGTATTGATCATGGGTTAGTGCTCTGGAATATTCTTATCTTCTCTCCTGACAATGTTATACAGTGATTTGAGTGCTATTAATATTCAGAATACAAAGTAACAGACAACTTATGAGTGATTTAGGACAACACACATGTTCTTCATGGACACTCACAAAAATGAGCTTTTAAATGTTTGCTTTTGCTTAATATTCTTCTAAAACATTTCCAACGCTAAAAAGTTAAAGGATGTGACTCAGGTGTGACTCAGAACTGGCGCTTGACAGATAAGAGTCTGAAGACATTAGGGTCACAATCTGTCTCTTAATCTGCAGAGGGATCATTTACAATAGTTTAAAAATAAAGTATCCCCTCTGCATTTTCTGCTCAGTTTTCCTAGGAATTTAAAAATGCTCTGAAAAATTAAAGTCCACAGGAGCTGAAGAGAAGGCTTACACACATCCAAGTCCAAGCTAGGTCCAGTGTCTCTCTCTTCTCCTGCCTGTGGATCTAGATGTAGAACACTCTGCTACTTCTCCAGCACCATGTCTGCCTGCATGGTGCCAAACTCCCCACCATGATGAAAATGGACTAAACCTTATAAGAGTTGCCATGGTCATGGTGTCTCTTCAGAGCAAAACAACACTGGTTGAGATAGATTGTTACCCAAGATATACAAAGAATGCTTAAAACTCAACAACACATTAATAATCAGATAGAAAATAAGCAAAAGACACACACCTTACCAGAGACATGAAGCTGGTGAGTAAGCATACATAGGAAGACTCTCCCTATCAGATGTCATCAGGAAAGACATGTAAAGAGTACATGTTGTCATACACAGCATTAGAACAGCTGAGTCTGGAACACTTACATGCCTAATTCTAGCAAGGACAGGAGCTCTCTTTTATTGTTTCTGTCCATGAAAAATTGCACAGCCATTTTGGAGGATGGGTTAGCAATTCACATCAAACTGAATATACTCTTACCACACAATCCAGCAATCATACTGCTTTGTATTTACTAGTTGAGCTGAAAAGTTGTGTTCACACAAACACCTGTGTAAGGATGTTTATAACAACTTTAGTCATAGTTGTTTTAAACAGTTGCAACCAAGCCCTTTTCAGAGCTGGATGAACTGTGACAGAGCTAGACAATGGAGTACCACTCAGCACCAGAAGGTATGGGTTGTCAGGCTAAGAGAAGAATGGGAAATTTTGTAACAATATTTTGCTGGCATATATTCATTGGACATGGAGGGATCTTAAATGCACATTAGTAAGTAGAAAAGGCCAGTCTAAACATGCTAAAATTTTTGATTCCAACTATGCAGCATTTTGGAAATGGCAAAACCATGGAGACAATGAAGGAATCAAAGGTTTCTAGCAGTTTGAAGAGAGGCAGGAAGGGCTGAGCAGGTAGTGTGAGCTTTTACGGCAACTGAATAGCTTTGTAGGGTACTGCATGGTAGGAAGATGTTATTGGTCCAGTGTACAGGGTTATACTCTAATAGAAGTCATGACTTTGAGTGACATTGAGATGTCAAGTCAGTCCCTTAACTCTAACAAGGGTAAGCATTTGTCACATGTAAGCACCGAGAAGCCTGGGGGTAGGGGGATATGGAAACTTGGCTCTTGATTTTTTCTAAATCTGAAATTGCCCTAAGAAACAATATCTTTAAAAGATGACATTCCTTGGATTCTATACAAGACCTCTTTAGTCAGGCAGTCTTAGAGTGGGTTGCAGAAGGCATATGCACGCGTTTCCTTATAGACTAGATCATGGACTTGAAGGGAGACATGAAAAAAGTGAGAGAAAACAAAAAAAGTGACAATGTCCAAACATTCCTATCTGGAGCCAGGGAGGGACTAGATCTAAGTCTTCCTCACCTAATTCTGACAGAAGGTAGTACTCCCTACACCCCACGGGACTTCATAAAGTAAGACAGAAAAGGAGCCTTGAGAAGGTCAAAATGACACATAGTACTTTAGATCTTCTTCAGAAACATCAAGAAAGATTGGCAGAAGGAATGAAAGGCTGAAAGAAAGGCAGGAGGTCTGCTATATGCTGTCTTCTGGATGTGACAAGGTGACCACACTCATGAGTCCAGAGTAGATGCCAAGACTGGCCCTGCCAACTGTCAGTCATGGGTGGGGTAAGGGCTCTTTGGGTCCTACCCCTCCCTGTTGACTTTTCAGCTATTGATAGATGCTGGAAGAGGCATGGCCTTTGTCCTCAGTTGTACACCTACTGGTAAGTTCAAGAAGCTCCAATGTAGATCAGTGCTTGCTCATCCATCATCAGAAATGTATCTTCTCATACTAGACGGGAACAAAAGCAGAGACCCAAGACTGGACAATGTGCAAAATGAGAAGCTTTGGAACACTCAGTCCTAAATGGGACATTTTCATCAAACACTCTCCTTAGGGCTCAGAGAGCTATGCAAAAGAGGAGGCAGAAAGATTGTAAGAGCCAGAGGGGATGGAGGACACTGAGGAAACAGTGTCTTCCAGATACAACAGGCCTGACACACACATGAACTCCAAAAGCATGGCAGCATGCACAGGACCATTCAAGTTTAAGTCAGGTGGGTCTCCTTGGATATAACAAACATACTTCAGGGTAGGCCCCATGCCCAGAGGTGTTTGCCAATGCAAAACAACTTGTTTTTTCTTATTAGTCTTTTGCTTGTTTATTTTGATTTCCATTTTCTGTGCGTCATTCTTTTTTTTTATTGAATATATTCTTCATTTACATTTCAAATGTTATACCCTTTCCCAGTATCCCCCCTCCCCGGAAACCCCCAACCCATCCTCCCACCTCCTGCCTCCAAGAATATGCTCCTCCACCCAACCCACTCCCATGACCACCCCTTGATTTCCCCATGCAGGGGCATCTATTGAGCTTTCACAGGACCAAGGACGTCTTTTCCCACTGACGCCCAGCAAGGCATTCCTCTGCCACTCTTTTGGCTGGAACCTTGTGTACCCCTTGGTTGATGGCTTAGTCCCTGGGAACCCTGGGGCGTCTGGTTGGCTGGCATCATCGTTCTTCCCATGATGCTGCAGACCCCTCTAGCGCCTCCAGTCCGCCCTTCAATTCCTCTGTTGGGAACTCGGCACTCAGTCCAATGGTTGGCTGCTAGTATCCGCCTCTGTATCTGTAAGGTTCTGTCAGGGCCCCTCCAAAAGACAACCTTAACAGGCTCCTTTCAGTACACTTTTTTTTCGTCATCCATAGTAGTTTTTTGGGGTTGGTGTCTGTTTATAAGAGGAATCCCCAGGTAAGACCTTCTCTGGGTGGCCTTTCCTTCAGTCTCTGCTCGACACTTTGTCTCCATAGTTGTTCCTGTGAGTATTTTGTTCCCTTTCTCAGAGGAACCAAAGCACCCCCACTTTGGTCTTCCATCTTCTTGAGCTTCCTGTGGTCTGTGAATTGTAACTTGTTTATTTTGAGCTTTTGGGCTAATACCCACTTATCAGTGAGTGCATACCATATGTGTTCTTTTGTGACTGGGTTACCTCACCCAGCATGACACTTTCTAGTTTCATCCATTTGCCTAAGAATTTCATGAATTCATTGTTTTTAGTAGCTGAATAGTATTCCATTGTGTATATATACCACAATTTCTGTATCCATTCCTCTGTTGAAGGACATCTGGGTTCTTTCCAGCTTCTGGCTATTATAAATAAGGCTGCTACGAACATAGTGGAGCATGTGTCCTTATTATATGTTGGAGCATCTTCTGGGTATATGCCCAGGAGTGGTATAGCTGGGTTCTCAGGTAGTATTATGTCCAGTTTTCTGAGGAACCGCCAAACTGATTTCCAGAGTGGTTTTACCAGCTTGCAATCCCACCAGTAATGGAGGCGTGTTCCTCTTTCTCCACATCCTCTCCAGCATCTGCTGTCCCCTGAGTTTTTCATCTTAGCCATTCTGACTGGTGTGAGGTGGAATCTCAGGGTTGTTTTGATTTGCATTTCCCTGATAACTAAGGATGCTGGACATTTCTTTAGGTGCTTCAGAGCCATTCGAGGTTCCTCAGTTGAGAATTCCCTGTTTAGCCCCATTTTTTAATAGGGTTCTTTGACACTCTGGAGTCTGACTTCTTGAGTTCTTTGTATACATTGGATATTAGCCTTCTCTCAGATGTAGGATTGGTAAAAATCTTTTCCCAATCTGTTGGCTGCTGTTTTGTCCTATTGTCAGTGTCCTTTGCCTTACAGAAGCTTTGCAGTTTTATGAGGTCCCATTTGTCAATTCTTGTTCTTAGAGCATAAGCCATTGGTATTTTATTCAGGAAATTTTCCCCTGTGCCCAGGTTCTTCCCCACTTTCTCCTCTATAAGCTTCAGTGTATCTGTTTTTATGTGGAGGCCCTTGATCCACTTGGACTTGAGCTTTGTACAAGGAAATAAGAATGGGTCGATTTGCATTTTTCTGTGTGCTGACCTCCAGTTGATCCAGCACCATTTGTTAAAAATGCTGTCTTTTTTCCACTGGATGTTTTTAGCTCCTTTGTCAAATATCAAATGACCATAAGTGTGTGGGTTCATATCTGGGTCTTCAATTCTGTTCCATTTATCTTCCTGCCTGTCTCTGTACCATTACCATACAGTTTTTATGACTATTGTTCTGTAGTAGAGCTTGAGGTCAGGGATGGTGATTTCCCCAGTACAGCTTTTGTTTTGGAGAATAGTTTTTGCTATCCTGGGTTTTTTGTTATTCCAAATGAATTTGCAGATTGCTCTTTCTAGCTCTATGAAGAATTGATTTGGAATTTCAATGGGAATTGCATTGAATCTGTAGATTGCTTTAGGCAAAATGGTCATTTTTACTATATTAATTCTACCAATCCACAAGCATAGGAGATCTTTCCATCTTCTGAGATCTTCTATGATATCTTTCTTCAGAGACTTGAAGTTCTTGCCATATAGCTCTTTCACTTGCTTGGTTAGAGTCACACCAAGGTATGTAATATTATTTGTGACTATTGTGAAGGGTGTCACTTCCCTAATTTCTTTCTCAGCTTGTTTATTCTTTGAGTAGTGGAAGGCTACTGTTTTGTTTGAGTTAATTTTATATCCAGTCACTTTGCTGAAGTTGTTTATCAGCTTTAGGAGTTCTCTGGTGGAATTTTTGGGGTCACTTAAGTATACAATCATATCATCTGCAAATAGTGATACTTTGACTTCCTCCTTTCCAATTTGTATACCTTTGATGTCCTTTTGTTGGCTAATTGCTCTGGTTAGGACTTCAAGTACTATATTGAATAGATAGGGAGAGAGTGGGCAGCCTAAATCTGGTTCCCGATTTTAGTAGGATTGCTTCAAGTTTCTCTCCACTTAGTTTGATGTTGGCTACTGGTTTACAGTATATTGCTTTCACTATGTTTAGGTATGGGCCTTGAATTCCTGATCTCTCCAAGACTTTTATCATTAAGGGATGCTGGATTTTGTCAAAAGCTTTTTCAGCACCTAATGAAATAACAATGTGTGTTTTTTTTCTTTTTTTGAGTTTATGTAGTGGATTACATTGATGGATTTCCATATATTGAACCATCCCTGCATCCCTGGGATGAAGCCTACTTGATCATGGCGAATTATTGTTTTGATGCATTCTTGGATTCAGTTGGCCAGAATTTTGTTGAGTATTTTTGCATCAATGTTCATAAGGGAAATTGGTCTGAAGTTCTCTTTCCTTGTTTGGTCTTTGTTTGGTTTTGGTATAAGTGTTATTGTGGCTTCATAGAATGAATTGGGTAGTGTTCCTTGAGTTTCTATTTTGTGGAATAGTTTGAAGAGTATCGGTATTAGCTCTTCTTTGAAGATTTGATAGAATTCCCTACTAAACCCATCTTGTCCTGGGCTTGTTGTTGTTGTTGTTGTTGGGAGACTATTAACAACTGCTTCTATTTCCTCAGGACTTATGGGACTAATTAGATGGTTTATCCGATTCTGTTTTAACGTTGGCACCTGGTATATATCTAGAAAATTTTCCATTTCATACAGATTTTCCAATTTTGTTGAGTATAAGCTCTTGGAGTGGGATCTGATTATTTTTTGAATTTCCACAGTTTCCATTGTTATCTCTCCCTTTTCATTTCTGATTTTATTAATTTGTGTAGTGCCTCTGAGCCCTCTGGTTAGTCTGGCTAAGGGCTTATCTATCTTGTTGATTTTCTCAAAGAACCAGCTCCTGGTTTTGTTGATTCTTTGTATAGTTCTTTTTGTTTCTATTTGATTGATTTCAGTCCTGAGTTTGATTATTTCCTGCCATCTACTCCTCTTGGGTATATTTGCTTCTTTTTGTTCTAGAGTTTTCAGGTGTGTTGTCAATCACTTAGTGTAAGCTCCCTCCATTTTCTTTTTGGAGGCACTTAGAGCTATGAGTTTTCCTCTTAGCACTGCTTTCATTGTGTCCCGTAAGTTTTAGTACGATGTGTCCTCATTTTCGTTAAATTCTAAAAAATCTTTAATTTCTTTTTTCTTCCTTGACCAAGTTATCATTGAGTAGAGAGCACTGTTCAATGTGCATGTGTATGTATGTTTCCTGTTGTTTTTGTTTGAACTTAAGACCAGCCTTAGGTTGTGGTCATCTGATAGAGTGCATGGAATTATTTCAGTATTCCTGTATCTGTTGAAGCTTGTTTTGTGATATGGTAAATTTTGGAGAAGGTACCATGAGGTGCTGAGAAGAAGGTATATCCCTTTGCTTGAGGATGGAATGTTCTATAAATATGTTAGATCTATTTGGTCTATAACTTTAGTTAGTTTCACTGTGTCTCTGGTTAGTTTCTGTTTCCATGATTTGTCCATTGTTGAGTGTGATGGTGAAGTCTCCCACTATAATTGTGTGGGGTGCAATGTGTGCTTTGAGCTTTAGTAAAGTTTCTTTTATGAATGTGGGTGCCCTTGCATTTGGAGCGTAGATGTTCAGAACTGAGAGTTTATCATGGTAGATTTTTCCTTTGACAAGTATGAAGTGTGCCTCCTTTGGCTGAAAGTCGATTTTATCCAGTATAAATATGGCCACTCAGCTTGTTTCTTGGGGCCATTTGCTTGGAAAATTGTTTTCCAACCTTTGACTCTGAGGTAGAGAGTGTCTTTGTCATTGAGGTGGGTTTCTTGTATGCAGCAAAATATTGGGTCCTGTTTATGCATCCAGTCTGTTAGTCTATGTCTTTTTATTGCGGAATTGAGACCGTTGATTTTAAGAGATATTAAGGAAAAGTGATTGTTGCTTCCTGTTATTTTCCTTGTTAAAGGTGGAATTCTGTTTGAGTGGCTATCTTCTTTTGGGTTTGTTGAAAGAAAATTACTTTATTGCTTTTACTATGGTATAGTTTCCCGCCTTGTGTTGGTATTTTCCACCCATTATCCTTTGAAGTGCTGGGTTTGTGGAAAGATATTGTGTAAATTTGGTTTTGTCATGGAATATCTTCTTCTCTCCATCTATGGTAATTGAGAGTTTTGCTGGGTATAGGAGCCTGGGCTGACATTTATGCTCTCTTAGGGTCTGTATGACATCTGCCCAGGATCTTCTAGCCTTTATAGTTTCCGGTGTGAAGTCTTGTGTAATTCTGATAGGCCTGCCTTTAGAAGTTACTTGACCTTTTTCCCTTACTGCTTTTTATATTCTTTCTTTGTTTAGTGCATTTGGTGTTTTGATTATTATGTGTTGGGAGGAGTTTCTGTTCTGGTCCAGTCTGTTTGGAGTTCTGTAGGCTTCTTGTATGTTCATGGGCATCTCTTTCTTTACGTTAGGGAAGTTTTCTTGTATAATTTTGTTGAAGATATTTGCTGGCCCTTTAAGTTGTAAATCCTTGCTCTCTTCTATACCTATAATCTTAGGTTTGGAGGATCTGGGAGGAATGGGGGAGGGAAGTGATTAAAATATAGCATATGAATTTTTAAAAAAGTCTCAGTGGATCACAACAAAAGACTAAAAGTTAATGCAGCAAAGAGATTTGTGAGGGAGAAGTGAGGGTTTGCCAAGGAAGGGAGGAAGGGAAGAGAAGGTGAGAGAGAAACAGGAAAACATGATACACGCATATGAAGTTGTCTATGAACAAATTATTAATAAAAATCTTATGAATGTAAGAGAGGGTGGGGAGGGGAGGAGAAGAGGGAGGGAGAGAGAGGGGGAGGGAGAAGAAGGGAAGGAGAGGGAGAAAGGGGGTTAGGAAGGGAATGAATAAAGTCATCACAGACAGTGAAAGGAGCTGCTGAGCATTTGAATAAAGGAAAAGACAACCAGAGAAAATACTTCCTTCTCCCAAGCTGAACTATTTCTGACTGAAGACCGCCTCATCATGTGTCTCACAACATCCAGTAGGTGCGCGTTCTTCACCATGATTTCAAGGAAGCAGGACAGATGACAAGTTACCTTTGGGATTCCTTTTAAAAATGGACTAGGTGGTAAAGTCTAACAGCAATTAGTGAACTTAGAGTTTCTAAATACCACAATATTAAATTCTTACCCAGAATGGGCCAAGGCAGCGGGGCAGATCTCTGTGAGGAACCTGAGCTCACCCACTGAGTAAGGGAAAATGGACTTCTGAAGATGGCTCTTGAAACTTGTCATGTTAACCGCTGTGCCACAAAGCACCAACTGTAATTGGGCCTTACAATTTGTAATTCTAAACAGAGCAGTTCAGAGTTACAGAGGCATTTCATAAATGTGCCAGTCAAGCCGGGGTGGGGGTTGGGGTGGGTGATGGATGTCCCAGGTAAACCAGAATGATCATCTCCTTGACAAAGCCCTGTCCCTACCGGTTTACCTAGGTCAGTAAAGTCCTCATATGCATGAATGGCAATGTCCCTTGGAGGAACTGACTTAATTCACAAGGTTAGGAACCACAGATGGTGCTAATACACTCTACACTCCCAGTGAGAAGCAGCACCAAGAAGCATTTTTATAATTACACAGCACAGCAGTAATTACAATTGATCTTGGGACTCACTAAAGGTTACCATTAATTGGTAGGCCATATTGGATTTGATCTAGTCTTTCTCAGGAATTCACAGTAGGTGCTGTTTCACCAGCCCCATGACCCCCACCTCCACAACATCAGGCTCAAACTTGGACAACTCACTTCCTTAAGGGCCTCAAGGTATCAGTGAGCAGGTACCTTGATGACAGGGCGCCTTCTTATTCAGCTTCTCATCTGGAATTTTTTTTTTATTTTATAATCTTTTCTAATTTAAGTATATTTTTGGGGATCTATAGTATGTCATGTTTTCTCCTAACTTTAAAGCAGAGAAGAGATGGAACAAATTTAAAAGTCACTTATAACCATTGGGACTAATTGTTCATAAGTCAGGGGATTCTAAGATATACTGTGTCTTGTCACATACAAAGCTGCTCCTAGAACCAATCCAAAAGTCAGACTGGAATAACCCAAATGTCACCATCCAGTGAATGGTGAAATAAAACGTGAGTTTGGAACCGAATGATAAATGCTCCATCCGTGGGGAGGAATGACTTACTGGTGCGTGCTCTGACATGGACAGTGCGAAAACATTAAGCTGAGTGCAAGGTAACAGTCACAGAGGATCAGATGCTATCTAAGTCCATTTAGATGACGTCCTGACTGAGAAAGGCAAGTCACAGAGGCAGAATGTGGGTTAGTGGTTGTCCTGTGCTGGGGTTCTGAGCACAACAACTGTCATCCACTTGGGGTGATGAGAACACTGTAAAACTGACAACAGTGACCTCTGTATACAACTCATGAGAAGCATCCGCAGAGCTGCACACTCTAAAGGGGCGAAATGGTACTGTGCAAAAATAACACAATAGAGCCGCTAGGTAGCACTGAGTAACAGACCACATTCTTCAGCACAGTGGGTCACTGTAGGTAATAACCTAGGAAAAGGAATTAAAACTATGTCTATTAACCATGGGAAAGAAATGCAGCGAATCAGGAATCATAAATGGGTGGGAGAGGAAGAATCCTTATGCAGGATGACATACTTAGAAACAAAAACAAAAATGGATATGTGGAGACAGATTGTAAGTGCTGGAAAAAAAAACCCAGGGACACAGTTGGGTGTCTGTCCCTTGAAACTTGCAAGGAAGGAGGGTGTGTATGAATCCAGAAAGGCTCCAGTTCAGCTCTAGGATGACAGGTGTGCTGTGCAGTCAGGACAACTGAGGTCAGCTCTGAGGACTTTCCACAGCTAAATATTAAAACAGTTGGCTGTGGCACAGGTCTTTGATCCCAGAGCTTGGGGGGCAGAGGCAGGTGGATCTCTGTGAGTTCGGGGTCATCTTGGTTTACATGGCGAATTCCAGGTCAGCTAGAACTACATAGTAAGACCTTATTTCAAAAACCAATCAATCAATAGAAAAACATGACAATTATCTGGTATCTGGATAACAAAATTCAATAAGCCATACCATATTTTTGAGCAGCATCCATTCCATAATTTTATTTAGGTGAATGACAAAATAATTTTATATAACAACCTTTAAGCTGTTTAAAACGACAACAACATTCAGCTCTTCAAATTTCATATGGCCTTTTCCTTCCCGTGCTCTGGTTTCTAGAAACTTCATGATTCTACTTTTCATAAAAATGTTGTCTTTGGTGAGCAAACCGCTGGCATTATAAAATTCTTTAGTTCTCACAAAAGTAGATTCCTGTTAGATAACCCTGTTGTCATTTGTCTGAACCAAAATAAACACTGCCCCTCTGACTATGCAGGCACCAAGTGCCTCTGTTTTAGGTTTTACTTTGAAGAACCTGCTTTTGTATGAAATGTACTACCTAGGAATTCCTCACTACCCAGCGGAGCCTTTACATTCCATTGTCTTTTTCTTCTGAAGGCAGGAGGATGAGAGCCTGAAAAGCTCTCTCTTCACAGAGAAGAAAGCATCTCAAAAGGAAGATCGCAGAGACGCTGTTACCACAGAGTTGTTTTGTACAGTTTGTATCTTCAGTCCTCCGTAGTTTATTCCAGAAATGTCGATTTCATTTTAATGTGGGAGAGAAGTCTGTATTTTCTCCATTCCCAGCTCATCTGCCCATGAGTGCAGGTCCTTTACATTATGTGTCGTCCATAAGTCTGTGAAATAGTCAAGCCTTTTCCTGGAGAACATAATAAAGTCTTCGTCATTTTGGAAATGGGATTAATGGGGGAATAATGGAAAGCCTACCCAGTTGGGACAGCACAGGCTCTGTCAACAGGAAGCTGAGGCGGTGTCCCCCACTCCAGAGACAGCTGGTGTCCCCATCTGTGTCCAGGAAGCTACAGGTGACCATATGTGTTCTTTTCTGTATGTGATGAGTGTGTAATTAGTTCTTAACTATCATTAAAGCATGTCCACACATACTGTACAAGAAACAGTTTGCTTTCTTTGATCTGACCAAGAGAATTGATGTGAAAAACACTTTTAATCAATAGGGAAAATATGTACAGTGTCCTGATAAACCATGGAATATTCCATCTTCAAAAAAATGTTGGGGATTTTATGTGTATGAGTGTTTCCTGGATGTATGTTTATGTACTATGTACATGATTGGTGCCCACCAGGGTCACGAGAGAGAGAGAGAGAGAGAGAGAGAGAGAGAGAGAGAGAGAGAGAGTCGGATCCCTCGGAACTGGAGTTATAGATAAGTTAAGAGCTGCCATGTAGGTGCTGGGACTAGAACCTGGGTCTTCTGAAAGAGCAGGCAGTGCTCTTAACCACTGAGCCACTTCTGCAGATCTGAAATATTCCATCTTAATGTAATATCCCACCTTATCAAGATAACTCTGCAGACTTCAAAATATCACATATTAGATGAAAAAATGAATGCCTATAATAATCTGAGTGTTCTAATTTTCTGACTTTAGCTTCTGAGGCTATGAGTAGTAACAAGTGTGAACTATTCTATTACCAGCTTGTTTTGTTTGTCGTTTTTGAGACAGAGTTTCACTATGTAGCCCTGGCTGGCCTGGAACTCACTATGTAGACTAGGTCAGCCTCTAACTTGCAAAGATGCCCCTGCCTCTGCCTCTAGACTGCTGGGATTAAGTGGGTGCACCCCCACAGGCAGCAGAATCCTCTGAAGTGGCATTTTGTTCTTGTTTCTCTCAGGAAAAGATGTCTAGAGGACAACGAAGACTATCTGTGTCTTTGGATTTTGCAGAAGGCTAAGGTTTAGATTTTGAGCTCTAGTTGATAATCTTTCTGGAAATTTTTTATGTTAATTTGTCTTAGAAGTAGCATGAAACTGATTACACTGCCTTGCTCCTGGTGTGACAGCACTGACATAGGAAGCCACCCATCATCTGTGGCACTCCAGTGCTGGGGACTTGTTCAGTCTCTGCACATCACCCCACAGCTGGTATTCGAGCACAGCTGCTATAGAAGGAAACTGAGGCAGAGAAGGCATTCTACACAGCACTTAAGCTGCAACTGCTTCTTCACTTTTCCCATGTTACAGAGAGTAAGGTTTTTATTTCATGTGTTTGTATGTGTGCCTAACATGTGCACAACACACATGCAGCTGCCCTCATAGGACAGAAGACAACATTAGATTTCCTGGAACTGGAGTTATAGGCAGTTGTGAGTCACCTGTGGGTGCTGGGAAATGACCAAACCATCTCTCCAGCCTCATAGATATTAAAATTTGTTTGTTTTGTTTGTTTGTTTCAAGACAGGGTCTTGCTATGTAGTCTTGGCTGTCCTGAACTCACTAAATGAGGCTGGCCTCGAACTCACAGTGATCTGTCTGCCTCTGCTTCTTGAGTGCTAAGATTAAAGGCATATGGCACCATGCTCAGCAATATTTTACTACGGAAACTTGGTAATGATTCTCAGAACTAAGTATTATCCTCAGAGTTCAGGAACTACTGGAGATCAGCTGTAACTTTCAATTTGATTACATTTTTTTTTTTTTTGGTTTATTTATGGTCAGGTGGTTATAACAGTTCCTTGAGGGAAATCAGGCTATTTTCTAGTTGTTCAAGAAAGGCCATAACTTATTGCTTGTTCATAGGATGCTTTCCTGGTGGCGTCACCCTTTAGGTATACTCCATGAGTATACTAAGGCTGGCTCATGAGCTGACTACATACTGACTAGCAGGCAAGGGTGAAAAGCGTTCACATAAATGGTGGAGGTGAAGAGAGGGCAGAGAAGGCAGAAACCGTCACACACAATTCGGAAATATGGGACGAGTGGGTAACATGAGGGCATGGTTACACACTACTTATAACCATATAGGTTTTTGTTCACAACCTGACAGAATTCGTCTTTTCCCCAACATTGATTAATTTTTATGTGTATGAACCTATGTTTACATGAGTTTATGTGCATCATGCCTTTGTCGGAAGGGAACATGTCACAGTGTACACAGAGGACAACCCGTAGGAGCTGGCTCTCTTCCCACCATGTGGCCCCAGGAGTCAGTCAGGTCTGGTGGCAATCTCCTTTACCCACAGAGGTGTTTTTTATTGGTCCCTGACCCTGACAGAATTCTTAATTCTGAAAGCTATTTACCACTGCTGAGGCAGTGTGTAAGAGAAGCTCTGTGCAGGCCCTAAGGACTCAGTAACCTGTAACTGTTGTTCTTCAGCAGCAAAAGTGCTGGCATACATGGAGTTAATTCTTTAGGGGGGAAAAAAAACCCAAAAGATGCTTGCCACCTAATGACGACCTGGCACAAACAAAGACCGAATCCATCTGCACTTGCCCCCAGCTGCTTTCCTCTGGCCATAAGAAAACCCACAGAAGCTACACTCCAGAGAGGCTCCAGTGGTGTTCATTTACAGGCCCTCCCTCTACTCGGACAGCTCGGAAGCTTCCACTAGGAACCAGAGCAAAGAACAAAATGAACAGATTCTGACCTTCTCAGATTGACTAAGCCTTCCAGCTCTTTAGACTTGTGAGCGGCTGTCTGTAAGATTTCTCTGGGCACGTCTGCTAGCTTCGCCACATTCAGTCCATAACTCCTTGCTGCAATTCCTCTGGTTATCTGATAGAGAAAAGTGACAGAACCCGGCATCTGCTCCATGTCACCTATGAAATAAAGAGATAATGATGCCCGAGAGGCAAGTCAAGGGGATGAAGGAAGACATGAGCTCCTGTACCCGGCCTCTGCTAAGGTACAGGGTCTGAACATACTTCTCTCCACCTGTAGCTGGCTTTATTGATTATGTTGGTTTAAGGAAGAGATAAAGTTTTGAAGAGGTTTTGCTTATAGGAGGCTTGGCTCACCTAGCGTAGTCTTGAACAGTCAATGACTGTAATTTGAACTGAGCTTCTGTATTAAAGGGTTAGGCTCCTTTAAACAGGGAAGGAACCATTACGTGTTCCACAGTTCAAGTAACAAGGAAATCCTGGCTAGAGGAACTGTGCACACTGAACGGGACACGGCTGCTTAGGTGCCGCTTGGGATGAAGGGATTATTTCCACATCTGTTAGGAAGGCTATCGGCCTGATAGTACTCATGACCTATGTCATCTCCTCCCCTTGAGTATGAGATGGACCCGGTGACTCACTTCTAATGGACAAACTATGACACTGTAGAGAGTAGAACAGAAAGTGCTGCACCCTCCACCTCGGGCATCCTTACTTTCCTGCTTGCTCCCAAGAAAGCCAGCTGCCATGCTGTGGGCTGCTCTGTGAAGAGGCCCACGTAGAGACCTGTCACTCACCAACAGTCAGTGAAGGTCTGTGGCTTGTCAGCACCAAGCTGATGCTATACCCTGGGGGCTGTATAAAACCATGAGGAGGGTTGGAAAACTAAGCCAGGAACTGACTGCCTTCCAGGCAAAGCTCCTAGAGGTGCTCAGCTAGGGTCCCCTTGATATCTCACACACAGAAGTGATGGGCAGTTTTTGTTTGAAGCTGATGTTTTGAGAGAGCAACCTGTTGCCCACTGTTTACAAAGTACTGTCAGTTAATAGGGACAAAAAATAAAAACATAGAGGCCTTGCCCTCTAACTCCCAGTTGAAGTAACTCTGAAGGACCATCCCAGGCTCCAGGCTCACTCTCTGTCTGTCTCTCTCTGACTCTGTCTGTCTGTCTGTCTGTCTCTCTCTCTCTCTCTCTCTCTCTCTCTCTCTCTCACACACACACACACACACACACCAACAAATTTGAAACTTTTAAGAATTGGGAAATGCTCAGGTACGGTGCTCAGATAGAACAATATACAAGCCCATTTTTCAGAACCTAAAGTACCACAGGATCATGAAGCTCTAAAACAACATCACATCTGGTCACAGATGAGCCAGCTCCGGGATAGTCTCTGGGACCCTCACACAAGCTGTGGATTCACCAAGGGCTTCCCTCCCACATTTCCTTATTTATCACCGCTGAATGCTTTGATAATCAGCCACTGATGTTAGACGCCAAGACACTGAACACAGCAGTGCAAGGGGACAATGGAATTTACCTCCTCGAAGAACTCAGAAGCAGACAGATAATAGCTTTCTCAGGGTGTTTGCAAGAAGGAGGTGAGAAGACTGGCCAGACTCAGGCGTCCATACCACGCACTGAGAATACCTCCTACCTCCACCTGAGAGTGGGAGCACAGAGAACAGGTGAGGGTGTGAGCACAGCTGAGGGAGACGGCAGTCTGTGAACCCTAATGGCTTTTTGCTACTCTTCTGTGGGCATGAGCAGAAGAACTCGAATACCAGTAGCCATCAAAAATGCAAACCTCTCATCTTAAGACTAAAATAGTCCTGGCTCATTCCAGGCTAATCTAGCTTCCATGATGGTCTTTCTTAAGCAAGGCAAAACTCATTCATCTGCTTGTGCACCCATCTGTCCAAGCATGTTGTTGGCCAGCATGTGCCGACAGCCTGGTAAGGAGCAGAGCTCCGTCCTCAGAAACGGATCTGCTGACACATTTCCCAAGAGTTGTTATTTTTCCCTTTACATATAATTTGTACCATATGTTGAGATACACAGGATAAATAGATATATATGCTATATATAAACAATAGAGATAGCTGTAACAATGGTTCTGAAGTCTTTATGTTTTCAAGACAGACTTCACTGTGTTACCTGGGTCACCACAGACTTTTGGCTCAAGGGATCCTGTGCCTTGTGGCCTCTTCAGGAGCTGGGACTACAGACCATATCTTCTTTGTGCACATTTTCTATAATGCCTTTAAAGCATATTATAGCTATGAGCTATAGTTTAATTGTATAATATACTACCCTGAACCTTGAACACATCATTATCATATGTTTGTATTCAGAGTGGGAGTCTAACACCAAATGCTGGTCTCTATTTCAGCATTATGATTGTTTTCATGACTTTAAAGGACAAGAACACGGTCACTCTCCACAGTACCTAGGGGTCTCTTTCTGTAGTTACATTTAGTCTCAAGCCTGCACCTTCTTGGTGGGCTATATGCACTTGTGTATGTGATGATGGAAATATGGAGGCCAGAGGATAAAAGTGGGAGGAGAGATGAGTAAACACCACCTAGTGTTCTACATTCTCACTAGTCAGTTCTAATCTTACAAGCTACACCCCTTTCTTAGAGGATATTTTAAAAGCTAATCACTGTTAGTCTATGAATATAATAATTCATGTTTCTACTATAAAGAAAATTAGCAAAATCCATTTTAAGGTCAAATTTCTCAAAAATGTTATTAAAGAGATTTGATCAAACAATTTCAAATCTTTTACACTTTTTGATTTTGCTGTGGGGGACACTGCATGCATGCATGGCACAGAGGCTGTGTGGTGGTGAGAAGACAGCTTTTGGAAGTCAGTCTCAGAGAATGAACTCAGAATCCAGAAGGGCCTGAGTCCTTCTCCACTAAGTTCTCTCGCCAGCCCCAATCAAGTTCTTTCTGGGGTTACTGTTGGGATTTTCATGTGCTTGTTTTTATAGATTTATAGATGTTTAGAGATGGATAAAAAGTTAGATGACATGTCTGTTTTACCCCCTTGACAGGGTCTCATGTAGCCTACACTGGCCTTGAACTGACCAAGTAGCTAAGAAACGTCTTGAAATGATCTTCATGCCTTTACCTCCCAAGAACCAGGGTAGAGGCATTCCTAATGATACCCAGTTTTGTCTAAGATTTTACAGTTGGTTTTCTGGCTGCTGATCCATTGCTTCAGCAACCACATACCCCTTGAAACATGGACCTAGAACATTTACTGTTTCATTGATATTAGTAATGGCCTACCCCAAATCCACTCCATGTCAAAGAAGACCTTTGTAGTATAGGGGATTAACAGCTGTCCACTTAATCAGAACACTCCTCACATCTAGCTGCAAAAGTGAGTCCTGATTCTGAGACAGAGTCATTTTTGCCATTCTCATTTAGGTGCAACTCAGTTCTGAAAATGAGATTGGAATGATCCTAAGCTGATAGAAGGCACCTGGAAAAAGTTCCCTTGCTCCTAAGAAAATCACAGTTAGAAATAGAGACACTGCTCTGTGGTAGAGTTCATGCGCAGCATAAACCAAGGTCTGAGTTCACCACCCAGTGCCAAAAGTAAAATAAGAAAAAAAAAATGGAAAAAAGTCTCAGAGAATGCTAGCCATGTCAGGTGACCAGTAGGTAGTATCTCAAGATACTATAGAGCTATAACCATCTTCTCACCGGCCTGTGGATAGAGCAAAGAGGAGGAGCTGGGGACAGTGCTGAGATGCCACATACACTGCATGACCTTGTTGATTCAGTGTGATCAAGCTGCTACTGGAACTCAAACACTTAGAAGAGAAAGTAAGAGAATGCCTAGGGGACCACAAAGGTGGCCTGAGGACTGCAGGTGTGCTGCAGGCTCAGGCAGCAACCAGTTCACAAGAGATGAGCCACCAAGGGCTCCAGCAGGAAGGACTCTAGGGTGACTAACAGGTTCAGTTACGTTGGCATCCTGTACAGATGCTGTTTTCAAAGCTATCAAAGGGGGATTCCAAAGCAAAAACAAAAACAAAAACAAAAAAAAAAAAAAGAAAAGAATGCAAAAATAAAACCTAGGCAGTGGCAGTCTTGGTTCTTAACCCAGAAGTAGTTATGTGCTTGTCTGAGGAGTGGGGGCTGCTGTCACTGCATGGTAGCTAAAATGCATGCCTGAGGGGACAACAAGGTAAATGAGGGTGTGAGAGGACAGAGGGAGGGAAGGCTGTGGTCCCAACCAACACAGTGACATCCCTCAGATGGGAACGGTGCCCATCACTCAGAAGTACAGGAGAAGCAGAGGAAGGAATACCTCGAGCCTGGGAGGGGACAGAAGCTTGTTACAAGGGCCTTTAGCCTCACTCAGTTCTAAGAGTTATGTTCATGGATAAAGTTCCAGTCAGTAGCATAAAATGCCAGCCACTCCAGGGGCTAGGACTGTGCTGCAGGTTGGCCGGGGCTGCAAGCTCTGCGCAGCACTGCCTCAGGCCCTCCCTGCTGCACAACTCTACGTTGTTTACCTGGGGGGTTTCACTTGAAAGCCATTTTCTTTCACATTGGATGCAGATTAATAAGCAAAACATCATTGAGGATTTATGATGTGTTTTCCAGGGCTCCGCATGGAGAGGCAGTGAGTGCTCAGCATTACATTTACCTTAGGTCCAATACTTCGTTTTATTTGGGCCATCTGCCTACTTTGTTTTTAAGTTCTGTCCTTACTAGGTTTTTTTTTGTTTGTTTTGTTTTGTTTTAATTAAATTTGGTCTCTAAGTGCCTTGGATAATGGGTTTTCCATTACAGCATACCAACTGTGCAAACTACCACAGGCTGGTAGCTAAAAAATCTACAACTGAGCAGGGGATATTTTGCAGCTTACTAGGCTACTTATGGTATCTGAATTCATTCCTGTTGAATTCATTCCTGTTGGCCAATGGTGTTCTTTCTCAGAGAAACAGCTCATCCTCTGAGTAATGGAAAAGTTGGGAAAATAGGACTGAGAAGGAGAATGTATCAGATATGGGTAAGCCACTTTACCAATCTGAGATTCACTTTCATTTTAGTAAGACAACACACATCTCCACTACGGAATATGGGCGGTAGTAATTGGTGTGAAATGATATTGGGGGAGGTGGTGAACATTTTAAAGATGACTAAAGATCCACTGCACTTGACTATCTTATCCTAGAATAAAAACCAAGGAAACTGTAGGGGACTAAGAGGAACCCCTCCTTCTGGAACAAAGGTTGCTTTTTAAACAGGGAAGGACTGAGTTTGCAAACAAATGTACACTCTACACAACTCAAAGCTTAGAGCAAATGAATATTGACAAATGTTCTTTATAATGGACACTCACAGCTTATATTCCCAATAAGCAATAAGCTCAAATTCCTATAAGCCTTGAGTTAGCAAAGTGAAAGGCAGGACTATTCGCCTGTTCTATGCAAGGGCTCTCCTACCTGAGTCCTGCTTGCTTTCATCCTCATTGACCAAGAATCCCATGTGGTAATTCCCCACCTGCTCTGGGTAACATTTTTCTAGTTCACAGACTGGTGGATAGTGGGTAACGAACAGGGTTAAGGATTTCACCTAAAACGGTAAGACATACAGTGTTGTTTTAATTAAAACGTTTCAACTTTAAAATTTCAAATCTTCATAAAAGCTGCAAGAACAAAAACTACCATATACTCTTGACTTAGAGAGCCAATTAATATTTTTCCACATTCCTTTCCTCTCTCTAGCCTATAAAGGCAGAGGCAAGCAGACACACATGCATGAGCGTGCACACCTGCAAACATGCAAGCACAGACATGTGTTCCTGAATCCCCTCCCCCTCCTCCAGCACTGACAAGTGAACCAGGCCTTTCACACAGTAGGGAAGAGCTCTGCCCCTGACCTACATCCTCAGTCTCAATCATTTGAAAATTAGTTGCAGATAACATCACCTATATAACCAGAATAAAATTTCTATATAAGAAACTTACTATATAGAATATGACTCCTATGTTTTCTTAAGTGTCAAAAATGCTTTTTCCCTCTTTTTTGTCTTTTATGACATTAACACTGTGATTAACACACACATTTAATTGCTTTCTTTTTACCAGAAATTAAAAAATAGAATTTGAAATTTAAAAAACAAAAACTAAATATCTACATAAGCACCATTCAAGTTAAATACTTGGCAAAAACACAACAAAAATATAGAACTGACTGCTCTTCCAGAGGTCCTGAGTTCAACCACATGGTGGTTCACAACTATCTGTAATATGATCCAATGCCCTCTTCTGGTGTATCAAAGACAGCTATAGTGTATTCACATACATAAAATATATAAATAAATCTAAAAAAAAACCAAAAATATTTAAAAGCACATTGAACAAAAACTGTATTTCTGAGAGAAGACATCAAAGATCAGTTAAATACAGAGAAGCTAGGCCATGCTGATGATCAGGAAGGGTCATTGCTGTCAAATGGTGGCTCTTCCCAACTTGATCTAGAGACTCAACAGAACGCTGAACCTGCTAGACAGTGGATGGGACATGCTGCAGCAACAGTGTGCAACCACGAGGTGAGGGAATAGCTTCCCTATTCTCTCCCGGTCTCTGAGAAGCCTGGCTTCGTTTTCTTACGGATGCCCAATAGACCCAGAGAAGAAAACAGAAGACCCAGCTAACTGCCTGCACCAGGCTTCCCAGTTCGGGTGTGAGCCTCATTAGCAGGGGGTCCTGTAGCCGTTGCCCAGCCTTCAGATGACAGCTGCTCCCACTGACCCTCGGCACAGCTACAGCAAAGATGGAATTAAACACCACCCAGAGTTGCTACTACTAAATCTGGGTCAAAAGTGACATTCATTCACTAATAGTCACACCACTGACACAGTAGAGCACAGCAGAAATTATGAACTAGATCTCAGGGGTGGCAAACTCATTCTGCTGTAACTTCCTCCTGAAGGTTAAGCAGATGTTAAAATGTGTTGGCAGTAAAAGGGAATTTTACCAAACCTTTACCATATGTAGTGAGATGCATCTTTTCAAATAAGGATTTAAAAAAAAGGAAAGTATGTTAAAGGGGAAGGTGAATGTTATCATTATCTATGTCACCCTAATAAACGTTTGAACAAAGCCCAGAGCTCTTCTGGCTTTAGTTCACTGACAAAGGCAGTGCAGTGCTTGTCACACACGTAAAAAGCTGGTGGTGTGGGTTCGTATTCTCTTTCCTGGGGATTTGGGGACAGGAGAATCTATGGGGCTCACTGCCCACATACACCTCCACAAACATACACATTCCTTGCACATACACACATACAGAAGGGAAAAGAGGCATGCAGGCATTACATAAAGGCCTTACGACTATAGTTACACAATAATCATGAGATCAGAGTTCATGTTGCACCACAAAGGTAAGATAGACTTGTTAATTAGTTTAATTCAATTATCTCCTATTTAAATGTATATTATAATATGCCAGCTTCGAACAATATTAGTTAATAGAATTTGTGATGGATGCTTACGTCTCTGATAAAATACTCTAAAGTTGCATAGGCAATGGCGATTCCATCGTGGGTGCTTGTCCCTCTTCCCAGCTCGTCCAGGATAACCAAAGATCGTGGTGTCGCTTTCCTGATTATCTCGGCTGTGTCTGTCAGTTCTTCCATGAAAGTACTCCGGCCTTTGTATATATTGTCTGCAGCACCCATCCTACAAGCAAGATGAAAACACTTGATCCCCAAGTTTTCTTCCTAGGAGGTCAAATATTGCTTTATGAACAGTACAGTTAATGTGTGTGTGCAAACAGTAATTGAAATTCTATTAAATAAATATATGTTGAATATAAAGAATGTCTAACAGAGTAATGGACAGTTTGACTTCAAATTCTAAACCGACATCTTAGTGTTCCCAGGACAAAATAATACTTCTCTGTGTTGCTACATTTAAATATTAGTGGTGTGTGGGACTTGTACATTAAGGAAGTTTTTCCACCATTTCATATGAAAAGGCCAGAGCAATTAAAAAATAAATTACTACATATAAAATAATTTATTTTCACACACAAAATTTTTGTCCTAGAACTAACTTACACAGGTGTTTAGTGACCTTGGACAGCAGCTCACAGGGGTTCTCATGTAAACACAGATCCTACATGTCAGAGTTCCAAAGTCTCAAGACTATCCCTTCAGAAAGAATCTCCTGGAGCCTTGAATATAAGCTACGCACTGTGCATGTCTCATAGAAGATTCTAGCAGAGGTATTTTCTAACTCATATAACCATGGTCCCTAAAATTTCTTCCAGAGCACTAGAGATAGTAATGTTCTATGTCACATTTATTTGTGAAAACATTTGTTCAGTATAAAGGGAACCTGGGAAGGTAAATAGGAGCAACTAAGTAATAGAGTAAGCTCATGCAACTAATTGCAAAACCTAGAGTTCAGGCTTTTAGCTCACAGTTGGCTTCTCAGAATGCTAACAACTGCTTCCTCTGGGAAACGCTCTCATCAGCTAAGTTCTGCCTCCACAGTTCCCAAACTAAGCTCATCACACCTGACCTGCAGCACTCAGACATTCTGCAGAAACTCAAGGCCCCCTGAGTAGTAGGCAGCATGCTGGACCACCTGCAAGGGAGAATCTGAAGACCGACGCCTAAAGCCAATAAACAGAAAACATCTCCTGAAGTGCAGCTAAGTTAGCAACAGTGCAGCCTCATTTTCAAAGTCCATATGCTGAAACTTCCTCAGTTTTACAATGATTACTGTCACAGCTTGGATTTTACATGTCCCCCAAAGACCACCTGTTGAGGGCTTGATCACTTGTCTATGCTACCTACTACTGGGAAACAGTGAGACTTTCATGGCTTGAGTCTACATTGAAGAGAAATAGACTAAGAAGGAAAAGGGCTGACAGACACCATAGATGGCAGAACAAAACATGAAAGCCCTGCAAACTAAAAATAAAAGCATGGTCACTTAAACAACCAGATGCTGTGGACGGGCATGACGGTTAACTTGGAAGATGCAGCCAGAGAAAGCTCCGGGGTATAACAGACATGTCAAGAATGGGAAGTACACACAAAAGCCCTGGGGTATGGATAGATATGTCAAAGAGTGGGAAGTACATACGAAAGCTCCGGGGTGTAGACAGACATGTTAAGGGTGGGAAGTACACACGAAAGCCCTGGGGTGTAGACAGACATGTCAAAGAGTGGGAAGTACATACGAAAACCCTGGGGTGTAGACAGACACGTGGGGGTGGGGGAGTACACACGAATGGCCTGAAGCCACAGCCAGGGCTGTAGACAATTACAGAAGACAGACCCAGTGGACTACGCCAGAAGGTGAAGGAAGCTTCCTAAGGCAAGAGACTGAGCATTACAATTAGATTACATTTTGGTACAGTTTTATAACAGGATTTTGAGAAAATGTTAACTATTTCAAAGAAAAACCTCACTGGGAATAAAGGGAAGAGACTTAAGACTGTGACCCAAATTTCATCTACAGTGGAAACCATGCTGGAAACACCTTGAGATTTAAAATCTGGATATTTATTTTTATCTAAACTTACAAAAAGAATATGAAGACAAAGCAGGCTATTTAAGACCCCAGAAAACTAGCCACTTGGATGCCTAGATGAGAAAATACTTGAGACAGACGAGGGAAGAGAAAATAGTACTTAAGAAAAAGAATAAGGAATTGCGGCAATTGAGAGGAAATGAAAACAGCCAAAAAGAAATAAGAGGCACTTTAGATTGCCAGAAGATTCCATCAATCCACAAAGTTTGTATCTTAGTATTTTATAGGCCTGCTCATATATGGTTATGTACTACATGTGTGTATAATGTTATTTTAACATGAATGTGCACTACTGTATTATAATAATACACATATCTTTGAATTTTAAAACTAGCCTATGAAACAGTCCAAGAAGCAGCACAACTGGGCATGGTGGCAGGAGACTCATGGCAGGTAGCAGGCCTGGGTGACTTAGTGGAACCTTATCTCAAACCCCTTCCACTACCCCAAACCCCAGGCCCAAACAAGAGATCATTAGCAATAGAAATGCTAGAGAGCTCTCGAGGTAGACGTCAAACTGAAAGGAGAGAAGTTCAGAAATTAATAAAGGATCCCTTCAGATTTTATAGCAAGAGGTCAGACACCATTTGAACCAGCTAATAAATTTAAGCTTACAGGAATAAATCTTTCTGAGACATTACAAGGCTCGTCCTCAGAGGAATCAACCCAGGAAGGCTCCAAGGCAGCCTCTTGGGAGCAGGGGTGGGGCTGGAGGTAGACAGGCTCATGAAGCCTCCCCCTGCCATCCGTTATGGCTTTGTGTTTCCTATCAGGACACGCCGCTTCTGAGACTATACGGTGTAAACAGCACCGCACTGTGTGCCACTCTTATTAAAACAGACTTGTACGGAACCCAGGTCATCAGAGTGTGTGGAAGTTGTCTCTGGATGGGAGCATTACTGGTTATTTGGTGACATTTTCTCCTCTAAGTATCTGGCACAAAGATGAAGAAGGATGTGTCCATTAAATAAAGGCCACATAGTTAAAGCCTTCTTTCCAGACTCTAGTGGATTAAAACATTGGAGAAATCCTGCTACAACATGGTGGCTAAAAGTATTCTAAACATTCTCCCCGTTATTATCATTGGGGTTCCTTTAGGGATCTGGCTGGGGTGCCTTTAGGGACCACTGAAATAAAATACATAAAGCAAATGTATGTTATCTGCATGCACATAAAATGGCCAACTTAGCTTACTGTTAACCATAAAGCACTAATGGGGATTTTTAAAGGAAGACAGAGCTTGTGAGGAGGCATTTACAGTCCTCTTCCTCTTCCCTTGCCCTCCCCACCCCCTATTTCTCCTCTAGTTCTGTGGATTCACCACGGCCCTCCAGATGCTAAATCTATACTCAGCCACCACGTCCCACCTCCAAGTTTTGCAGCTCTTGTTTGAGACCAAAACCACTGAGCTTTGCTCTATTTCTTGACATTTGAAAAATAATATCAGGTGTCATCTAGCTAAGGAACTTCAACTGTGATACATAGCAAAACGTTTAAAATGCTGTTATTAACGACTTATGTGGGTAGGAAAGGTGGGGTAGGTAGGTTTGTAATCCCACCTCTGTGAGAGGCAGAAACAGCAGGATGATGATGAGTTCCAGTTCAACATCAGCCCAAGCAACTCAGCAAGACCTTATGCTGCAAGTTACATGGGAACTGTCTGTTACGTGCGGATTGTCTGTTACCTGGGGATTGTTTGTTACATAGGAATGGTTTATTGATAAAGGGATTTACTATTAGCCTTCCTTAACTTAAAATACACCACTATGTCTGTCTCTGTACTGGAGTTTGGCTGATATAATCAACAGATCTGATATTATCTTATGTTTCTTCCTTTCTTTTTGATCCGGTACCTTTAGTCAACCATGCTGACTATCTCACATCTCAGTCATCCTTTTAGTCTAAAATAACTTTTTGCAGTAAAATAAGGTATATAAAATAATTGAAAGTTTATAACTTTGTGTTAAATCAACAATCACAAGACATATCATTGGATGATGATTCTGAAGTTTTTCAGGTGTTAAAATGTGCTAGAGATTTAGGGAATTCTAGACTGCAGGTAAGCATTCTTGTCTTGTTTGTTTATGCCCAATTGTAGTAAAAATGGAAAAATGCATTCTTCAGCACTCTGCTTGGAGTCAGTCCACTCTGAACAGACAGAAGGTTACAGTTATGTGATTAAGAAGACAAAATCAACTGGTATTTTTAGGAGTGGCAGCTGACTAATCTTTCTAATCCCCCTTCCCCCTCCTACCCCATAACCCGTATATAGGTCAACAAAGCTTCATGAGAAGGCAATGATTACTTCTTTGAGTCAGTTTCCAAATATCAAGAAACTTCCAGGAAATTTTGACAGACTATTTTTAATGATGTTTGCGTTAGCATGTTACATGTTTCTCAGTTATAAGAAATGATCCAGCCTCTCTCCCTTCAGATCACAGGGCTGGCCTTTGCAAGGACATGCTTGTGTGAGGGAGACTATGTCCAGTCAGGGCTTAAATATTAAGCCATCAAATGAAACATTAGTTTCTTGTGTTACAATGAGATTCTTTGACCCCAAGCACTTTAAAAAGGTAGTGATAAAGCAAATAACAAAAACAATTTTCTGTGTGGGAGGTGTCTCGTTCTTAGGTAGGAGGTGTGTTCACAACAGTGGGCAGCATCTCCACTGCCCTGCTCTAGACCCTCCCTCTCATATGGGCTCTGTTCCCAGTGATAATCACTGCTCAACCCTCCCAGTCACATGAACTACATTCTGTTTTCTGACTATGAGTTTGCTCATTTCAGTATCTCAGAATTAAAAAGCAATCACCCATTGTATCCTTTATTTAGGAGGTTTTTCAAGATGTTTGTTTAAGTATTTTGCATTCTTTCCCATTTATTCTATCTTGCTAAAATATTTCCAGAGTTCTGTCCAGTGTGGGCACGGAAACTTCTTATTTTCTGGATAACTTGAACAAAGGTAAGAAACCTACTAAGTAATAAAATACTCTGTAATTTTTTGTTTGTTTGTTCTGAGGCAGAGTCTTACTATAGCACTAGTGTCCTGCAAATCTTAGGCAGACAAGGCCTGCCTTGAAATTGCAGAGATCCGCCTGCTCCTGCCTCCTGAGTACTTGGATTAAAGGTGTATACCACCACACTTGGCCCATGCTTTAAAAAAAAAAACAACAACAAAATCAAAAACACAATGGGGATCAAAAAGAATCTAAAATCATAAAGTCTAAAAAGAGAAAAAGCTGCAATTACTAAAATATGTGAAGGCACCAAACAGCACTTAGAGGACATAAACCGTAGAGAGCAATTCCACTCTTCACCCACCTGCCTACTGATAGTGCCTTTAGTTAGACATAAGCATTAATTACCCCATAATGGAACAAAATTACAAGCACCTATGATACCTAGAGCTGGGTACTGTGGTGCATATCTGTAATCCCAGAACTGAGGCAGGAGGATCACTACTGTAAGGATTGAGAGAGGCACTGTCGGGGAAAAAAGGAAAAAAGAAAAAGGAATGACTCAGTCAATACGATGCTCACTGCACAAACTGGAGAGGCTGAGTTCAGACGCCAGCACCAGGCAGAACTCAAGTCACAGGAACACGAATCTTGGAGCTCCAGGTTCAGGGAGAGGCTGGGTATGTAAGAAATGGGGGGGGGGGTGTCACAGAGGCTGGGTATGGACAGAATGGGGGTCACAGAGGCTGGGTGTGTAAGAAATGGGGGTCACAGAGCTATGGATGTGTAAGGAATGGGGGGTCACAGAGGCTGGGTATGGATAGAATGGGAGGGGTCACAGAGGCTGGGTGTGGACAGAATAGGGGTCACAGAGGCTGGGTGTATAAAGAATCAGGGGGCACAAAGGCTGGGTGGGGAAGGAATGGGGGGGTCATAGAAGCTGGGTATGGATAGAATGAGGATCACAGAGGCTGGGTGTATAAGAAATGGGGGGGGGTCACAGAGGCTGGGCATGTAAGGAATGGGGGTCACAGGCTGGATGTATAAGGAATCAGGGGCCACAGAGGCTGAGTGTATAAGATACGGGAGTCGTAGAGGCTGGATGTGTAGGGAATGGGGGAGGGTGTCACAGAGGCTGGGTGTGGAAGGAATGGGGGTCACAGAGGCTGAGTGTGGAAGGAATGGGGGTCACAGAGGCTGGGTGTATAAGGAATGGGGGTCACAGAGGCTAGATGTGTAGGGAATGGGGGTCACAGAGGCTGGGTGTGGAAGGAATAAGGGTCATAGAGGCTGGGTGAGTAGGGAATGGGGGTCACAAAGGCTGAGTGTGGAAAGAATGGGGGGGTCACAGAGGCTGGATGGGTAGGGAATGGGGGTCACAGAGGCTGGGTGTGGAAGGACTTGGGAAATATCAGTGAAGAGCACAGGGTCATAAACCAGAAATAAGGACTTTCTTTAGCACTGCACTGCACAGTGTTGAGTATAGACTGCTGTTCATTTCAAAAGAACTAAGAAAGTAAAAGTAAACATTCCCACCACAAACAACATTAAGTACTGAAGTCATGGCATGTCAACTGTTATCATATACTATACATATACCCACTAGTCAGAATATTATTTTTGTTCCAAATAACTTTCTATAGTTACAAGTTGTCAGTTTACAACCTACAACAAGTGTGTCCAGGTGTGGCAGCATGCCTGCAATCCATGCATTTGAGAGGCTGATGGAAGATGGTGAGTTTCAGGTCAGCTTGGACTACACGGTGAGACCTTGAAGTAAGTGAATAAATAACAAATAAAGAGCTGAATGTATTTCAACAAAATAATAATAATAATAATAATAATAATAATAATAATAATAAGTTTATTATAATTATTATTATTCCCAAGGGTTTTGTAGCTTTTGTTTTGTTTGTTCACTGTAGTAGCTTTTACATGAGGCAAATCCTGCACACAAAAGCAAATGCACAACCACTGGCACAGGACTGATCAAGTATGCTTTCTGATCCTTGCCAAAGGAGTTAAAAACATGTCTACATGTGGATGTTGATGGGCTTCTTTTTAGCAAATTATTGATAACTGTTAAACTTCATGAGGAATTCAGATGACTTTTAGTGTGGAAATGGTAAGTCAATATACACCATGATAATGCAGACAATAGACTACCATCTACCAGTAAAAAGAAACACATTACCAAGCCCTAGAAGACCTAGTAGAACCCAGAGAAGGAAGCCTACAGAGCCAGAGGGCCACATTCCATTTGCTACACAATACTCCAAGGAAAGACAGAACTATAATGCAGTGTAAAAGGATCCATGAGTACCAGCAGTTGGGGAGGGGGGGAATGAATAAGCAGGCACAGAGGATTTTCAGGATGGGGACGCTATCCAAACCACATGAGCCTTCATGTAAACCATGGGCTCTGGGTGATGACTAGGCAGCAACGTAGCTTCATTCTTGGACCACTCTGCCAGGTGAGGCTGACATAGAGCAGCTCTGCATGCACAAGGCCGCAAGAGCCTCTGGGGGGTGGGGTGGGGGGAATCTCTATTCTTTTTTCAAAATTTTATGTGAGCTTAAAACTGCTCTCAACTAAACAAAGTCTTAAAAATCAAAAACCAAAAAAGAGCCTTTCTGCTGGGCAGACTGCTAATTAAGTCTGCTCCCCTGAAGACACTATATCCTGAGCCATCCCAGAAGATCCAGTCCACTCAGAACAGTTGGTAAGAAACCCTCCACCTCAAGGCCCCAGAGCTGCCTCTGGGACTCCGGACCCATTACCCCCCAAAACCCCTGCCTGCCAACTCCTACTCCCCTTCTGCCCAGTTCTTTCTGCTGGGCAGACTGCCAGTCAGTTTGCTCGCCTGAAGATACCATATCCTGAGCCATCCTAGAAGATCCACTGCAATTAGAGCAGTCGGACAACTGACAGCACAGCCTGAGACATCCCAGGAAAGCTGCTGCACACAGGGCAACTGAGCAGCTGATCACCAGCTTGTCTACTCCCCTAAAGATGCCACAGCTGGAAGGCATCCCAGGAGCTCCTCTGATACAGGGCACAGGGCAACAGAGACCACAGTCTGCAGACCACCCTGGGGCTCTGTGGCATGCAGGGCACCTGAACCAACAGACTGAAAGCTTCCCGGAATTCTGCTGCACACAGAAAAACAGAAAACATAGTCCATAGATCCCCTTGGAAAACAGCTTCACCTAGGACAACATCTTGACTGCTCCTCTGAAGGAGATCCCAGGAGATCTACTGCAGTCAGGGCAACAGATCAGCAGCTTCTCTGCCCATCTGAAGAGTCCCCAGTTGGAAGGCCACACAGGTGGTCTGCTACAGCCAGGGCTGCAGGCCAACCAGGAGACCTGAAGCAATCCAGGACAAAAGAGGCAGACTCCAGACAGAGTCACCCAGAGTCAGCAAACACCAGGGATATCCAGATGGCTAGAGGGAAGTGCAAGACCATAAGCAACAGAAGTAAATGTACGTGGGCATCATCAGAACCCAGTTCTCCCACCACAGCAAGCCTTAAATACACCATCACACCTGAAAATCAGGAAGCTGGCCTAAAATTCTATCTGATGAAGATAATATAGTCCTTTAAGGAGGATATAAGTAACTCACTGACAGGTAAAAGCTCTTAAAGAGGAAAAAAAATGAATCCCTTAAAAAATACAGAAAACACAATCAAACAGGTGAAGGAATTGAACAAAGCACTCCAAGACCTAAAAGTGGAAGTAGAAACAATAAAGAACACAGAAATGGAGGCAAACCTGGAAATGGAAAACCTAGGGAAGAGGTCAGGAATTACAGATGTAAGTAACACCAAAAGAATACAAGAGATAGAAAAGAGAATCTCAAGTTCAGATACCATAGGAGAGATTGACAGAACTGTCAAAGAAAATTCAAAATGTAAAAATTCCTAACCCAAAGCATCCAGGAAATTCAGGACACAATGAAAAGACAAAAATTAAGAATAATCAGAATAAAGGAGAACGAAGATTCCCAGCTCAAAGGACCTGAAAATGTCTTCAACAAAATCATAGAAGAAAATATCCCTAACATAAAGAGATGACCATAAACGTACAAGAAGCCTATAGAACAGCAAATAAATGGGACCAGAAAAGAAAAACCTCTTTGATAATAATCAAAACACTAAATGTACAGAACAAAGAAAAAATATTAAAAGCTGCAAGTGAAAAGGGCCAAGTAATATACAAAGGTAGACCTGTCAGAGCTACACCAGACTTCTCAACAGAGACCCTAAAAGCCAGAAGAGCCTGGTCAGAGGTCATGCAGACTCTAAGAGAACAAAGATGCCAGCCCAGGCTACTATATCCAGCAAAACTCTCAATCATAGATGGAGAAAACAAAATGTTTTAGGACAAAACCAATTTCTCTCTCATTATTAATGGACTCAACTCACCTATAAAAAGACATAAGCTAACAGACTGGATACACAAACAAGATCCAGCATTTTGCTGCATACCAGAAACATACCTCAATAACAAAGACAGACACTATCTCAGAGTAAAAGGATGGAAAAAGGTCTTCCAAGCAAATGATCTCGGGAAAAGAACTGAAGTTGTCATCCTAATATCCAATAAAATAGACTTTCAACCAAGAGTTACCAAGCATGACGAGGAAGGATACTACATATTCATCAAAGGGAAAATCCACAAAGAGAAAGTTTCAATTCTGAACATATATGCCCCAAATGCAAGAGCACCCATATTTATAAAAGAAACTTTACTAAAGCTCAAAACACACATTGAACCCCACACAATAATTGTGGGAGACTTCAACACCCCACTCTTACCAATGGACAGGTCATTGAAACAGAAACTAAAGAGAGAAACAGTGAAACTAATAGAGGTTATGAACCAAATGGATTTAACAGACATCTAAAGAACATTTCACCCTAAAACAAAAGAATACACCTTCTTCTCAGCACCTCATGGTATCTTCTCCAAAATCGACCATATAATTTATTACAAAGCAACCCTCAACCAATACAAGACGACTTAAACAATTCCATGCATCCTAACACATCACCATGGCCTAAAGCTGGTCTTCAATAACAGCAAAACCAACAGAAAGCCCACATACACGTGTAAACTGAACAACACTCTATTCAATGATAACTTGGTCAGGGAAGAAATAATGAAAGAAATTAAAGACTTACTAGAATGTAATGAAAATGTTGACATATCATACTCAAACTTATGGGACACAATGAAAGCACTGCTAAGAGGAAAATTCATAGCACAAATTGCCCTGGTAAAGAAACTGGAGAGATCTTACACTTAGCAACTTAACAGCATATCTGAGAGCTCAAGAACAAAAAGAAACAAACATACCCAAGAGGAGAAGAGGGCAGGAAATAGTCAAAATCAGGGCCGAAATCAACCAAATAGAAACAAAAAGAACTACACAAAGAATCAACAAAACCAGAAGCTGGTTCTTTGAGAGAATCAATAAGATAGATAAACCCCTAGCCAAACTAATTAAAGGGCCCAGAGGCAGTATCCAAATTAACAAAATCATAAATGAAAAGGGAGGCATAACAACCAAAATGAAGAAAATTCAAAAAATTATCAGATCCTACTTACAAAAGCCTATACTCAACAAAATTGGAAAATCTGGATGAAATGGATGGTTTTCTAGACAAACACCACATACCAAAGTTAAATCAAGAGCAGGTAAACTATCTAAAAAGGCCCATATCCCATAATGAAATAGAAGAAGTCATTAAAATCCTCCCAACCAAAAAAAAAAAAAATGCCTAGGACCAAATGGTGTTAGTGCAAAATTTTGTCAGACCTTCAAAGAAGACCTGATACCACTATTCCTCAAACTATTCCAGAAAATAGAAAGGGAAGGAATACTACCTAATTCATTCTATGAAGCCACAACTACTCTGATACCTAAACCACGCAAGGACCCAACCAAAAAAGAGAACTTCAGACCAATCTTGCTTATGAATATTGATGCAAAAATACTCAATAAAATTCTTCCAAACTGAATCCAAGAACACATCAAAGCCATCATTCACCATGATCAAGTAGGCTTCATCCCAGGGATGCAAGGTTGGTTCAATATATGAAAATCCATTAACATAATTCACTATATAAACAAACTCAAAGAAAAACATCACATGATAATCTCCTTAGATATAGAAAAAGCATTTGACAAAATACAATACCCCTTCATGTTAAAAGTATTAGAGAGATAAGGAATTCAGGGCCCATACGTAAACATAATAAAAGCAATTTACTGCAAACCCACAGCCAATATCAAATTAAATGTAGACATACTTGAAGCAATCCCACCAAAATCAGTGACAAGACAAGGATGCCCACTCTCCACATATCTATATACTATAGTAATCGAAGGGCTAGCTAGAACAATAAGACAACAAAAAGAGATCAAGAGGATACAAATTGGCAAAGAAGAAATAAAGGTATCACTATTTGCAGATGATATCATAGTATACATAAGTCACCCCAAAAACTCTACCAGAGAACTTCTCCAGCTGATAAACAACTTCATTAAAGTGGCTGGATATAAAATTAACTCAAACCAATCAGTAGCCTTTCTATACTCAAAGAATAAACAGGTTGAGAAAGAAATTAGGGAAACAACTCTCTTTACAATAGCCACAAATAATATAAAATATTTTGGGGTAACTCTAACTAAACAGGTGAAAGGTCTGTATGACAACTTCAAGTGTCTCAAGAAAGAAATTGAAGAAGATCTCAGAAAATGGAGAGATCTCCCATGCTCATGAATTGGCAGAATTAACATAGTAAAAATGCCCATCCTACCAAAGGCAATCTACAGATTCAATGCAATACCCATCAAAATCCCAACATAATTTTTCAAAGACATGGAAAAAGAAATTCTCAAATTCATCTAGAAAGGCAAAAAAAAAAAAACAGAATAGTGAAAACAATACTTAACAATAAAAAAACAGCTGGGGGAATCATCATCCTTGACCTCAACCTCTGCTACAGAGCAATAGCGATAAAAACTGCATGGTATTGGTAAAGAGACAGACACATTGATTAATGGAATACAATTGAAGTTCCAGAAATAAAACCACACACTTACACACACTTGATCTTTGACAAAGAAGCCAAACATATACAATGGAAAACAGAAAGCATCTTCAATAAATGGTGCTGGTCTAACTGGCTATCTGTATGTAGAAAAATGAAAATAGACACATAATTTTCACCTTGCACAAAGCTCAAATCCAAATGGATCAAGGACATCAACATAAAACCAGAAACACTGACTCTAATAGAAGAGAAAATGGGAAAGACCCTTGAACTCACTGACATAGGGGGAAATTTCCTAAACAGAACTTCAATGGCTCATGCTCTAAGATCAAGAATTGATAAATGGGACCTCATGAAACTGGAAAGCTTCTGTAAGGTAAAGGACATAGTCAATAAGACTATCAGCAACCTACAGATTGGGAAAAAACCTTCACTAACTCCACATTTGAGAGAGCTAATATCTAAAATTCATAAAGAACTTAAGAAGCTAACCACTTAAAAAAAAACCAAACAACCCAATCAAAACATAGGTATAGAACTAAACTGAGAATTCACAACACAGGAATCTAGAATGTTTGAGAAGCACCTACAGAAATGTTCAAAGTTCTTAGTGATCAGAGAAATACAAATCAAAACGACCCTGAGATTCTACTTTACACCAATCAGAATGGCTATGATCAAAACCTCAGGCAACAGCACACATTGGCAAGGATGTGGAGAAAGAGGAACACTCCTCCATTGCTGGTGGGATTGCAAACTAGTACAACCACTCTGGAAATCAATCTGGAGGTTCCTCAGAAAACTGGAAATAGATCTACCTGAAGATCCATAATACCACTCTTGGGAATATACCCAAAAGATGCCCCACCATGCCACAGGGACATGTGTTCCACTATTTTCATAGTGGCCTTGTTTGTGATAGCCAGAAGCTGGAAACAACCCAGATGTCCCATGACTGAAGAATGGAGACAGAAAATGTGGTTCATTTATACAATGGAATACTACTCAGCTATTAAGAACAAGGACATCCTTAGTTTTGCAGGCAAATGGATGGAACTAGAAAATATCAAGGACATGCATGGTATGTACTCACTAATAAGTGGATATTAGACACACACACACACACACACACACACACACACACACACACACACACACACACACACACAGTGCTGAAAATCCAAGATACAGTTCGAAAAACTCAAAAAGATCAACCAGCTGAAAGGCCCAAGTGAGGACACCTGAGTCCCACTTGGGAAGGAGAAGAAAGCAATCACAAGGGGGTAAGGAGGGACCTGGGAGGGAAAGTTGATGGGGTGGGGAGGGAGGGAAGAGGGGAACCTGATCTGGTCTTGGATAAGGGAAAAGGACTGAAGCCCTGAGGGCCAGCCGAAAGATGGAAATAGGCAACCTCAGGAGATAGGAGATTGGGGGGGGGGCCCTCCAGAATGCACCAGAGACCCGGGAGGTGAGAGATTCTCAGGACTCAAAGGGAGGGATCTTAGATGAAATGCCATACAGTAGGGAGAGGGAACTAATAGAGCCCACCTCCAGCAGAAAAACAGGGCATCGAGCCATCCTACAGTCATAACTCTGACCCATAATTGTTCCTGTCTGAAAGAACTGCAAGGATGGAAATGGAGAGGAGTCTGAGGAAAAAAAGGTCCAGGAACAGGCCCCAAGTGGGATCCAGATCAAGGGGAGGCCCCAAGGTCTGACACTATTACTGAGGCTATGGAGCACTCACAAAATCTAACATGACTGCATTCCGGAAGACCCAACAAGAAGCTAAAAGAGTCAGATGCAGATATTTGCACACAACCAATGGATAGAAGCTGCTGACCCCTGTAGATGAATTAGGGAAAAGCTAAGGCAACCCTGTAGGAGGACCAGGAACCTCAACTAACCTGGACCTCCCAGCTCTCTCAGACACTGGACCACCAACCAGGCAGCATACACCAGCTGGTATGAGGTCCCCAACACACATAACAGCACAGGACTGCCAGGTCTGGGTTCAGTAAGAGAAGATGCACCTAGCTCTCAAGAGACTGGAGGCCACAGGGCATATTGAGATCTGGTGGGGTGGGTGGTAGGGACATCCTCATGGAGACAGGAGGGCAGGGAGGAGGTATGGGATGTAGAACAGTTGGAGGGTGGACAGGGGTGGGGGGAATAAAATCTGGACCAATAAATAAATAAATAAATAAATAAATAAATAAAATTTTAAAAGGTAAAAAAGAAAAAGAAAAAGAAAACCAGAGTTTTTAAGGGTCTCCTCCATCACACCCACCTGAACACATTGGGGAACTGCAAGCAGAGATCTGACTGGATATGCTTTGAAACCAAACCACATCAAACCTTTAGGAAACTTTGATCCAAGTAGAGGTATTAATTCACCAAAAAATAGCAATGAGGCATCTCATGTTCACTACGTAGCTAAGCACACCAGAGGCCTTCCCAACCAAGGTTCCTGAAGCCACTGAAGAAAGAACTTGCTCCTGTAGTTAAATACCATCTATCATGGGGTCTTTAGTGTGGGTATTTACAACTGAGAACACATGCTCATTTGAGATGCTTTCTTTCTTCCCCTGAAGGATGCACTGTGAACATCCTTCACAGATTGTGTCCAACAAATATTTGCTAAGTTGAACTAGATTGGATGAATGAATTGGCTCTCTGCTCAAAAGCAAACGTGACATAATAAAAGCCCCAAGGCCAATTACCCTTTAATTCTATTTCAGGACAAACACACTATGCCACACTGAATACAGCAGGGTCACAGAGGCTAGGGGTGGATAGAATGGGGGGGGGTATGGGCAGCATGGCATCATCTTATTCACTAGGGGCCAGTTATCATAAATACTGTCTACAAACATTTCACTGGCATCAACAGAAATGATGATGAGAGATGGCAATTGTTTTGTTTTTCTCAAATGACTTTCTAACCACACTTAATAACTCATTGCTTTTCTCAAACTTAATTACCGAATCTAAGAAGCTGTATAAGGCTGAAACTTGCACTCAGATATCAGGAAGACAAACACAGATCTGATCTCAATGATGCTCTCAGATGCTAATGATCCTTGGAAACAGGCTTCTCACTGATGAGCACATAAATCACAATACACTGATTTAAATACATCACTTAAAGCCAAATATAGATGTTGGCCAAAAACCTACTTCAAAAAAGATCTGCTGATGACTAAGGACATCATTCCTTAGTCATGTAACCTTATGACAGTCAAGAAGGATCCCCAACCAACTGTGTGACTGCAGTTTTCCCTCCATTTACTTCCTAGAGCATACTCCTGAGCCACAGCAGACATGCCATTGATAATTATGGAATATACAAATGTAAGCCCAATGTTCCAGATGTCCAGTATAACATAGAAACAAGCAGCTTAAAGTCTGGAGCCAAACCTTATGCATACATCTTCTTCAGTTTAGCTCTTGTGTATTTCTCAATGCACGCAAAAAGGATTTTTGAGTAACAATGATGTAATTTGAATAACCACTTACTTTTACTGGAAGAATTGCAATGCATACTAAGTAAAGATTACAAAGTAGTGGTAATTCTCTAATTTGAGGCTGTTCTAACATGAACTTTTATTTTTTTAAGATTTATTTTATATATATACATACATATATATGTATACATATACATATATACATATACATACATATATATATATATATATTTATATATGAGTACACTGTAGCTGTCTTCAGACATACCAGAAGAGGGCATCAGATTCCATTACAGATGATTGTGAGGCACAATGTGGTTGCTGGGAATTGAACTCAGGACCTCTGGAAGAGCAGTCAGTGCTCTTAACCGCTGAGCCATCTTTCCAGCACTGAAATGAACTTTTAAAGTACCACTGCTTGGGTAGCACCTCAGAGATTCTAGCTAGAAATCATAAGAACAAATGTAGAAAGGGGATAACATTCGAAATGTAAATAAAGAAAATATCTAATTAAAAAAAAAAGAAGAACTGGGCTTAGAAAGTAGCAATCTAAACAAGTAGTTATTTAAGAATGACCATAGAGAAATCCTCCCACATCAGAACAGGAGGGAAAACTGCATCAAACTTGCTTCCACACCTGAGCCTTGAATTAGATTCTGCTGTCTGGGCAGGCAAGCCAACAGGGAATGAAGGAGGAAGCAGCCATGGATGATGACATGAGGCCTGGCAGGCATGAGGGGCCCTGGATAGGGCACTCTCTGAATCTTTTTGTGAATAAGCACAATGTGTACATGAGAGAGGGGAATAATCCCCCTAGCATCAAAAACAAGGAAAATCTACCAGAGGGTACATCATTTAAAGGAAATTAAAACAACAGAAATGAACATGCTCCTACAAGCAATCTTAAGAATATACGTATTCTAATTTTACATTAAATGTGAGGACAAACTTCACATGTGCTGCTCCTAAACTCATATGGCCTCCTTGGAGAACTTAAAAGATGCATGTTCCTTACAACCCAACAGTTTTACCCCTCAATGCAGATGAGATGGGGAAAATTCACTTATGTACACTAGAGGATGTGTAAGTCAGTGTCACATGCACTTAGAAGCTGCTTTTGCTCAAAGAATTAATTCTTCACTTGGACCCACAATGTAACAGAGAACAGGGTGAAACCCTGGCATCTCTGCCTTCACTCTGTATCTAAGCAACTGAAACTCGCTGCCAACTAACAGGCGCCTCCAGGAAAGCTACCACAGGAATGACGTGGGACACAGAGGCTGAAGCTTAGAGCAGGGACAGTCATCACCTGCAGACCAGATCAGCACAGCTTCCTCAAGTTGCCATCGCTGAGAAAACCAACCAGATCACACTTTCACCAAGACCACTTCATTATGCAAACCTCTCTTGTGCTTCAACCCCTTTTTTGTTTAAACCTAAAGCTCAGCTTAGTACTTAGAGGATGGGCATGGAGGTTCACACCCCTGTATCTGCTTCTCTCTCCCTCTGCCTTTCACTGCTGAATTGGGAGGCTGGGCAAGCCACTGCGTCTTCTGGAGCCAGAGCTTAAGCCCCAGCGCTTAAGGAACACAGGTACCAACACTGTTGATATTTGTAAAACATTGAAATCATGCTAAATACTCGCCAAGAAATGTGTGCACATGCATAACACATAAGCAGAGGCCTAGAACATATATATCCATGCAGATGGATTTATAAATATAACGAGTGGAGAAACCCAATCAGAAGACTGATGGGGCTTGCTGGTAAGTCAGCTTAGCTTACCAAACTCAAGGTCCCACTGAAAGACCCCGGTTCAAAGAAATGAGATGAATAGTTCCTGATTCATAAAGAACATCTGAAGTTGACCTCTGGTTTCCATATGCATATAAACACAGGTGCATCCATCTACCCCTTTCCCTCCCACCACCACTCCATTTCTCTTCTCTCTCACCTTTAGTCTGTAGTATTGATTCAGCAGCAGCAAACAGATTATAATACCCTTCCCCCTCTTTCAACAAGTACCCAGATTCTCCTCCCAGATGTGCACAGCACCGTTACCTCTGACAACTCATATTATTCTCACCAAGTCCTGACTTACTTTGGGCTCTCCTGGAGGGCCTGCCTTCAGATCCTAACCTCACTGTGTCTAATGCCGATGCAAGCACATGCCACTCAGTCTGAAGGAGCCCTTCCTTCCTTCCTTTCTCCCTTCTTTCCTTCCTTCCTTCGTTGACTATGAGCACACCCTTCCTAAGGGCCTTCAAATGTCAAAAGATTCTTTCAACGGGCAGATTTTAAGGCACTGCAGTATCTGCTCAAGTTTGGTAACACTGGTGATAGTAAATTCTAGTTTGATCCACTCATGAAGCTGGACAGTAACAAACATGCTACATAGAGAGCTTGGTTAGTACACAGTGTTATGTTTACATATTTGGTATTTACTCAAAAACATCACAGGAAATACAGACTATTCAAGAACTGATGAATGGCAAGATATGAAATGGGTAAACTACAAATTTTCTTTTAGTAAAACCAGGATACTCTACTCACATTGCTAAGAATGCATACAATTAAGTTTACACACTGAAATTAGTAAGCCCTGGCCAGTGAGATGCAACGTTTGAGGGCAGAAATGCATGTGAGTTAACGATCTTGCTTGATACTGCTTTCTCAACAATGGGGAGGGGGCAGGTTTCAGCGTCCCGCTCTGGAAGGCACACCAGAACTTCTTTCCTCTGTTTAAATATTGATTTCCATTTCTTCACAGGCTTTCAGCTAAGCTTGAGAGTAGATATTGATTCTTTCCTTAAGATTTGATTTAAAGGACTCATTTAAAATATTTGGGGAAAAAAGTTCTTCAGGGAAATGACACCCTAGGTTTCTTTCATATCAACATATGCGGTGACAAATGACTTCTGCCCCTGAACCTTAAGAGTTGAGTGTGAACCCATTCAAACATGTACACAAAAAGAGAGTTTGTGTGATAATGTGGCCTTGGCTTACATTAAGAGATACATTCAAAGAGAATGAACACGCACCTTGTGAAAATGCCATCCACAATCCCAATCGTGGCTTCCTCTGCAGGAACATAGGAGCCGATCTGAGCCATGATCGTAACCAGGGCAACCTGTTTAATATAGGAGCTCTTCCCACCCATGTTTGGTCCGGTGATTATCATTACTCTCTCTGAGTCCTGCTGGAAACAAACAAACAAACAAACAAAAAATGGAATTTCACTTACTGAACCAGAAAGGGATAAGAATGGTTGGTTTTTATTTTGGGAGTGCAGACTGGGATAGGGGCTCACTTTATAACCCAGGCTGGCCTTCAGCTTACTAGGGAGATCAGGCTGGCCTCATATTTTAATCTCCAGCCCCCACCTGCCAAGAACTGGAATTACAGGAATCGACTATCATGCTTGGCTTAGAAAGGCTTCTGTTTTGTATTGATCTTCTTGTGGTATCTACAATTCATCCCACAAACGGGTTTTCATTAGGCAAAGCATTACTTTGTGGCATATTTACATATGCCATTGAATCAATCCATTTTCCATTCCTATAACAAAGTAGCTGGGTCTAGGTAGTTGTTTAAAGAAAGAGGTTCATTCAGGTCAAAGTTCTAGATATTCAAGAGCATGGTACTGATTTTTTCTCAGACCTGGTAAAGGTTTCACAGTGGATGATATCAGAAAGGTGGGAGTGTGTGCAAGAGGAAGTCATTTTGCTGACAGGAAGTGAGAGGCTGGGGAGGGGCCAGTCATGCTCCTTTTATGAAGGACATACTTATGAGAAATAACCCATTCCAGAAGACCTAATCCTTTCTGAGGGCAGCCCCATCAATGACTTAGTTATCTTCCAGTTTGCTCCATCTCATTTTAGGGAGGACAATGACAAAAGATACACAGATGGTTGTCAAGACTATGAAGAGGTATCTGATTGCAATACAGAAAATGGCACCACTTCTCACACACACACAAACACACACACAAACACACACACACACACACACACACACACGAAACATCAAACAAGACAGAAGAAAGAAAGCCTGCCATGGTTGTCAATGTCAAATTATGCCAAAAATGAGAGAAGGGCTAGAATTTTTATTCTGGAAGAAAAACACTGCATACCATTTTGAAAAACTTCAGTAATATCTATTAAAGCTGAAACAAGACATAGCCAAACAGTCCTCTTCCCACGTACACACGCTAAATGGAAATGAGGACGACATACAACAAAAGACACAGAGAAGACTGTGGCAGCGCTCCTTGCCTCTCAATACAGTCTTGAGTGTGAGTGCATGTTTACCCATCCTGGAGATGTTAAACAGAGAGAGCATCAAGTAGGAATGTGTGCAGCTGTAGGAGAAGGCCAACCACGCAACAAAAACCTGGGAGCCATGGGAGGCATCACAGGTGAGTCACAAAGACATGGTTGTCCTTAAACGATGGCAGGGAAATGGTTAGCTGTATGAAAATAAGCATGGCCCCAAATCTCAGGGAACCGAATCTGGGTGGATGAAAGAAAAGCAAGCCACTACTTTTAGAAGAAAATGTAGGAGGAAGGTGGAGAATGTATTCCTTAGTGGAAGCATTAACACGTCTGTCCAGGTCAGACCTAATTGTGTGGTGTATACCAAAACGCAAGTAGGAGACTGCTCACAACTATCTTAAACTGGAAACTGCTCAAATGCTTATCAACAGATAAAGTATGACACAGCTGTTCAGAGACAGCTATGACAAAGAGAGGAAAAAGATATAAATCGTCAGAGGGAAGTTGTTAAATCACCAAACAAAACTGAAAAAGCAGTCCTATTATATAACTCCTACCTCTTAACAGTGCTGAAGTAGTGGGGGACAGGCAACAGATATAAATAGCCTAATTGTAGCAAAGGAAAACACAAGATCTCAAAGCATACTAGCAGGAAGGTGTAATCAGAAGCATTATGCAGATCTACAAGCTATTCCTAACATTTTTTTCTGAAAGACTAGCTGGTAAATAGCCAAGCAAAATGAAATCTGTACGTTGTAGAGACAGCTGTATTCCTGTGTTTATTGTAGCAAGATTCGCAACATCCAAGAAATGGAAACAGCACATCAATATCAGAGGGCCTACCAACAGACAAAAAGGAAACACAATACTTACATACAATGGAATATTATTCAGCCATAAAGTAGGTGATAAATTCTGCTATTTGTGGCCAAATAAATAAAACTAAAGAACACAATACTAAGTTAAATGAGCCAGGCACATGATGTAATTCATATGTAAAATATAGTACTCTTGATCTCATTCAGGAGGGTATGGAACCAGAAGCTGAAGAAGCAGGGGATAATGGAGTGGGGGAAGTTATGAGTGGGCTCTGAACTGTAGTTTAGAAGCTTGGTGCTGCTGCACAGCAGGGTGACCACAGAAATGGATGTGTCCTATGTGTTTCAAGAAGCTGGAAAGACATAGAATGCACTTACTGTGTAAAGTATCTGTTCTTCTAAACTCTAACATCTATTTCCAGTACTTAATTGTGTGCTCCAGGGAACATTTTGATACTTGCAAAATCAAAAATAGCAAGGAGAACCGAAGTGTGTGGAAGCTTATTTCCAACCAGCCTTGTAACTGGCCTTTCTGACCATCATGCTTATTTCCTGATCCTAACAACCAGTTTCAGACTGCATTTGGCTGTTTTGGTTTGAGGTCGGGCTGTAGCCTTCCCTTGAGACATGCAGCTGCAGAGGCAAAGGACGCACTGGGCAGAAAAGAAAGCTCAAAATGAAAACTTCACTCCATGAAGACAGTGGGTGGACTCCTAAGGGTCTTCCAACCCAAGGTTCCAGAAAATAAGCACGCAAGTTTAGCTATCTAACATCTCTGGCACAGTGCTCCCAAGTACCCATGTAGAAGACTAACAAAGACATCAAGGTCATTTCAACAACCTCCCTCAGAATCTGATTGAATACAGCTGTGAACTAGCAGTTTACAGGGGAGCAATTCTTTAACATACTTGAAAGTTTTAATCTCTTCAAATCATTTTCACTAAGGCATGATCCTAAGTGTGGTGGTTTGAATATGCTTGGTCCAGGGAATGGCACTATAAGGAGGTGTGGCCTTGTTGGAGGAAGTGTGTCACTGTGGGGATGGGCGTAGGGAGCTTCCTCCTAGCTGCCTGAGGATGACAGTCTTCTCCTGTTTGCCTCATCTCCTCCAGCGCCATGCCTGCCTGGATGCTGCCATGCGTTCTACCATGATGATAATGGAATGAACCTCAGAACCTGTAAGCCAGCCCCAACTAAATGTTATCATTTCTAAGAATTGCCTTGGTTATAGTGTCTCTTCACAGCAAAAGAAACCCTAACTAAGACACTAAGTGAATAAGGGATTATTTATGCATGTATAAGCCAAACTAGTTGTTACATTTTAAAACAATGTTAAATTGCTTTTGACCAGATCTTTACTATCCTGGACCTCTGTAAGTTCTCCTTGGATATAATAGGGTTGCCAGGTCAAATAGAGGACATTAATAAAATCTGTGTTTCTGATAAATAGCAAATAACATTTTAGCATAAAAAACAAATCACATATGACATATTTATTCTAAAAAAGAATTGTTTATCTGAAATTCAAACTTAACTGCTATTCTATGCTTTTACTTGTCAAATCTGGTAGCCTAATTCTAGGATATCACAAAGTCCAATAAGCCAGTGGAGGTCACTGGCTTAGACCCCAGTCTAGAGCCACAGCATGAGATCTGGCTTACCAATGACTCTAAGAGTAAGCCCTATCCCAAATTCCAACGTGTGTAGAACCACTTGTGGTCCTCCTGGAAGGCTGGCCTGTGTGCCACTATGCTTACTTCTCGACATAGGTAGGTACCACAAGACTCCCACAGGGCGCTCTAGGTGGAATTAGAGCTGGTCGTCCAGGTAGGGGCCAGTGTGTCTTGGATCCATCAGCCTCTCAAAGCCATGGTGGCTGTCATTGCTTCTTAGTATCCCTCTGACAGACACAGCCTCCACAGCACTGGGCACCCAAACAGTGCTTAAGCATATGCACCTGCCTGGGCCACCAGAGAGATGGGATGGACAGAGTGCCTGGGAGGCAGGCTTCCTTTCCATTTGTGTTTAGAAAATTACTGAAAGCTGCCTTCCATTGCCTAACAGCAGTTTATTTTTAGTTACTTAACTAAAAGTCCAAAGCCCCTAATCTCCAGCCCTCACCCAATACAGGATGCCATTCTAGATGCAGAGTCTCCACCATCATTTAGGTAAGGAGCCTCACATCCAGGCCTGGTCTAGAACAATATGTGATCAGCAAGTGCAAAGACCTGGGTCTGATCAACTGCTGATAAAAGAGAGAAGGAACTGAGAGCTAAGACAATGTTTACAACTGATCTGAGGAGAGGCCACACACAGTCTCAACCCACAGAATACACTGCCATCTGCCTTACCTGCAGGGTTAGATTTATTAATATAATAATGGATTCAAAAGAAACTATTTCCTCATTGAGGACCGTGCCACTTGGTGAGTAAAAGGGGACTGAGTCACTTCCCAGATGCCCCCTTCTTTGCAGCTTTCCAGGATTCTGAAGTACTACTGCAGAATCATTTATAACAGCATGTCAGAAATCATCTTTTTAGGGACAGCTAGGGTCCATTCACACTGTTTAATATATTACAATAACATAACTAAAAATTATCTTATGATTTTCTTTGAAAAGGTATGGAATTGCCTGTATCATTAAATTTAAAATACAGGCTATAAAGTATGAGAAAGTCACAGCTATGTTTTAGAAAGGTAAATAAAGCCCACGGGGTGGTACAACCGAGTGGTCTACAGAGCAAATTCCGGAGCAGACAGGGCTACAGAGAAACCCTGACTCAAAAAAAATACATACATAAATAGATAAATACATACATAGGACAAAAACATTAAATTGTACATAAAGGGCCAAAATGTGCAAAACATTTCCTAATTTTACCATGTTAGGTCCTGCAAAAAGAATATCATCCATATGAGAAATATATAAATGAGGATAAAGCTGTCTAATAGGATGCAAAGGCTTATGCACATAAATCTGACATACAGTAGGGTAATGCATCATTCCTCATGGGAGTACTTCCCATTGATATCCTTGGTTTAGCCCTCTATTATTTACATAAGGTATCAAAAAAGCAAAAAGTTGGTTAAAAAAAAAAGTCTTGCAAACCAATTACAATTCCAGGCCGAGAAGAAGGTAACACCTCAAACTGGTTTTTAAAGAATAAATATGAGTCAAACAAGGGCCATGTGCCAGCAAAGGTGGTTTCTGTAAGAGAGTTTGCACAGTTTGCTATGTTTTGTAGGCCTCAGTTTTCTCCCCTTAAAGACAGGTAAATTAAACACTCTCAACCTAAATTCAGTCATAGGACATAGACAACTGGAACCAGACCAGAGGTTCTATACTGTATCCAAAGGTTCACTTGCACACACCTGGGAGAGAGAGGCTGGGCAGGCCATTGAGAGAGGCACACCAGGGAGCCTGGTCACACTGCAGCAGTTACTATGGAAGAGAATATTCCTGGACCCCCCCTGTACTGAGGAGCTCAGACAAAATCTAGCTTTTCAGCTCATTAAAACTCAACTGTTCAGGAAATTCTCCCCTGTGCCCATATGTTCAAGGTTCTTCCCTAGACTCCAATAGCTTATACTCTAAGATCAAGAATAGACAAATGGGACCTCATTAAATTACAAAGTTTTTGCAAGGCAAAAGACACTGTCAAAAAGACAAAGCGGCAACCAACTAACTGGGAAATGATCTTTACCAACCTTACATCCGACAGAGGGCTAATATCCAAGATATACAAAGAACTCAAGAAGTTAAACTCCAGAGAGGCAAGTAACCCTATTAAAAAATGGGGTACAGAGCTAAACAAAGAGTTCTCACCTGAAGAATATCTAATGGCTGAGAAGCACCTAAAGAGATGTTCATCATCCTTAGTCATTAGGGAAATGCAAATCAAAACAACCCTGAGATTCCATCTCACACCAGTCAGGATGGCTAAGATCAAAAACACAGGAGACAGCAGTTGTTGGCGAGGATGTGGAGAAAGAGGAACACTCCTCCACTGCTGGTGGAATTGCAGGCTGGTACAACCACTCTGGAAAGCAGTCTGGCGGCTCCTCAGAAAACTGGGCATGACACTTCCGGAGGATCCGGCTATACCACTCCTGGGCATATACCCAGAGACTTTACCTGCATGCAATAAGGACACATGCTCCACTATATTCATAGCAGCCTTATTTATAATAGCCAGAAGCTGGAAAGAACCCAGATGTCCCTCAACGGAGGAATGGATTCAGAAGATGTGGTATATTTACACAATGGAATACTACTCTGCAATTAAAAACAATGAATTCACGAAATTCCTAGGCAAATGGTCAGAACTTGAAAATATCATCCTTAGTGAGGTAACCCAATCACAAAAGATCACACATGGTATGAAGTCACTGATAAGGGGATATTGACCCAGAATCTCAGAATACCCTAGACACAATCAGCATATCAATAGATTTCTAAAAAGATGGAAGGAGAGACCCCTGGTCCTGGAAAGACTGGATGTAGGGGAACGCCAGGACAGAGTAATGAGAGGGGGTTGAACGGAGAAAAGAGGGAGGGAAGGGGGCTTATGGGACTTTCGGGGAGGGAGGAAACGGGAAAGGGGAAGTGATTTGGAATGTAAATTAAAAAAATAAAATAAAATAAAATTTAAAAAAAAAAAAAAAAAAAAAGAAATACAGGAAAAAAAAAAAAAACTCAACTGTTTACAGTGGCATATTGTTTTTTATTTTAAAGAAAAATATTTTTTAAGATTTATTTATTTTATGTTTATGAGTGTTTTGCTTGCATGCATATATGCTTACCACACATGTGCCTTGTGCCTGTGGAGGTCAGAACAGAGTATTAGATTCCCTACAACTGGAGTGATGGATGGCTGTGAGCCATCAGGTGGGTTCTGGGAACTGAATCCAGGTCTTCTGCAAGAGTAGGAAGTGTTCTTAATAGCTGAGCCATCCCTCCAGACCCAAATGGCACTTTTCTAATCAACCCTAAAGGACCTCCAATAAGAGGCAGTATAAACACCAGCAGGAGACTCGGCAGTGATGAGTCACAGGCACTGACACACGAATACTTCCTGTGTCCACCTCTGCTGCTGCTCTGTAGGCAGCTGCCATGGCTCCTGGCAAGCCTTTCCAGTGTTCCTTTATCACAGTCCATTCTCCATGTGACAGACAAAGTGACAGTCTTAACAACTAAGACAGAACTTATTTTTCACAAAAAGCTGTCACTTCCATAGACTCTCAGAGCACGGAAAATGTGTTCAAGTGTCACACTCAAGGCTGACCTGCCTTTCTTTTCCTTCCCCTCCCTCTCCTTTTTTTCGTCTTCCTTTCTTTCTATGCCCCCCCCCCATACTCTCTTAGCTTATAAATAACAAACATTTATTTCTCCATTCTGGATGCAGAGAAGCCCAGGATCAGGGTTCCAGCACAGTTGGAATCTGGTGAGGGTCTCTGTGTATGTGCACATAGCCAACTTCTGGTTGGGTGTTCACAAGGCTAAAGGGATGCATGAACCCTTTCAAGCCCTTTCTTTTTTTTTTTTTTTTTTTTTTTTGGTTTTTCGAGACAGGGTTTCTCTGTATAGCCCTGGCTGTCCTGGAACTCACTCTGTAGACCAGGCTGGCCTCGAACTCAGAAATCCGCCTGCCTCTGCCTCCCAAGTGCTGGGATTAAAGGCGTGCGCCACCACCGCCTGAAAGAGATTTTTTTTTTTTTTTGGTTTTTTTCGAGACAGGGTTTCTCTGTGTAGCCCTGGCTGTCCTGGAACTCACTTTGTAGACCAGGCTGGCCTCGAACTCAGAAATCCTCCTGCCTCTGCCTCCCAAGTGCTGGGATTAAAGGCGTGCGCCACCACCGCCCGGCTCAAGCCCTTTCTTAAAGGCTCTAATCCTATGCCAAAGGATCCTCTCTTACAATCTAACCAATTCCAGTGAGTGGAAAAACCCCTTACCACCATCAACTTGGCGCTCAGGATTTCCACAAGTGACTCTGGGGGGGACACAAAGATTCCTATAACACAGTGGATCTTCTCAGAAGCCTGAGCTAATCATGGCAGCTGCTTTGGCTCACAGCTGATTGCCTCTTTTCAGAACCTGCCCCAGACACAGTGTAGATGCAGCAGGCATTCTTGGTCTCTTCCGTCTGCTTACTTAGTCCACACTTCTACCAGGTTCTTCTGGTGCCAGAAGACTTGATTTTTGATCTTCAGTGACCAGTCAGGAGGTTGGCTGTAAGATTACTCCTGTCTTAAAGTCTTTCCACAGGTCTGAGCAGGACAGACTTCCCTTAACCAGGCTGTGTTTTGAACCCCTGTCATTCACAGTCGCATTTTCGTTTCCTCTCTGACATTACTTTATCTTGACTGTTTGTTATTACTATCTTACTGCTAGAAAGTTCCCATGATAGATGCTTGACAGTCAAATGTGTTACAAAGGAGGTATCTACCACATTTACATTTTAAAAGCAATGTCTGTATTACTTATAAAAAATGGGAAGATATGAGTCCTTTTTCCCATCTCAAGATGACAGAGTAAGGAAGATAAGGACTAAGACTGCACAAATCCATTTAATGTCTTCATCTACCTTCTGGTTAGGATTGGTATCTGAGATACCACACATCTCAGGTTCTAGATACATTCATAACACACCTTAAATCTGTCCAGAAGAGCAGAAGGATGAGTGAGCATTCCCTAAGAGAACAGTCAATAGCCATTGTTAGCATGCACAAACATCCTAACAGGATAGAATGAAGGCAAAACTTGGTGAGAACTCTACCCATGGAAGCTGACTAAAGTGAATGGGAGTGCATATGCCTGGACTAGTCAGACACCCAGCATGAGGTCAGGCCCTGAGAAAGTCTCAAGAAACTGCAGAGAGATGAAGGAATAGATTAAAGAGTGAACAGAGGCAAACAAAAGATGTAAGTACCATACAAGGAGGCCTGAGCTATTGGTGGACAGAGTGAGACCTAAACCAAAGCTGAGGTTCACCCACACTTGCACAGAGATGGGAAGATTGTGAAATTCCTTTGCAGGAGATGCACCTCTCTCAAGAGTTTGGCTTCAGCATGAATGGCATTTATCTGAACAGAGTTCAGAATTCAAGACTCATATTGTAGACTAGAACCTGAAATACCCAAGTACTCACAACAAGAAATGCTATGGTCTCTGGGAAAGACGAACAATCACCAGCATAAGAGAGTCACAAAGGGCTGGGAGACAGCTTAGTTAGTAAGAATCGTGTAAGCTGGAGTACCTGAGTCTGGATCCCTACTACTCACATATAAAGCCAGGCAAAGTGGAACAAGTCTGGTAACTCCAGAGACAGGCGAATCCCTGGGTCTGGCTGGCCAGTCAGCCATGTTGAATCAGCAAGCCCCAGATTCATTGAGAGAGCCTGTCTAACAAAATAAGGTACAGAATGATTGAGGAAGCCATCCAATGTCAACACTCTGCCTTCCACACCCACATATACACACACATGTGCAAATATATATAATATGAATGTATACACACACACACACACATACACACATATACATGAGTTCATATGCATCTTCTCATTTAGTTCCTATGACAGTTTGTTTCATGGAGAGAGGGTCTTATTATACAGCCCATCCTGGGCTCAAATCTGCAGTTCTACCTGCCTCCATCTCCTGATACAAGCATGAGAGGTATGTACCATGGTTCCTATGTTCCCATGTTCCAGGTGAAGAAGCACAAAGCCTTGGGAAGCTACGAAGCTTGCCCAGTAGCGCAGAGCTACTAGCAGCAAAACTGCTGACAGATATCTCACAAGGGACTTCTGCTCAATGGCAAAGAGGTACAGACACTGTAAAACCAGGGGAGAGGTTTCAGCCTGGGGTCCTTGACTCTACCACTGGGTACACTAGAAGACAGGAAGTCACAGCAGCCCCAAAGTCAGCAGTAGAAAAGAATCAAAAATTGTCACATGTTCATTTCTAAGAGCTAGGTAGGAGCTAATTCTTTGTAAACCATGGTTCAGTCAATGACAGGCACAGATACTAAAATCCATCTTTAAAGAATGTGGTAGAACTATTTTTATAGTAGCTGAGGGCCAGCAGGAAAAATGTCAGTTTTAAAGTGCTTTATTCCCTGAAAATGTCAATCAACAGCAAGTTACAGACAAAGACTTCCTCTGTGAAAGCAAGACTGCAAAGACTTACTTCCTTTCCAAAGCTCTCTGTCAAGTCTGCACATTTAAGACCAGGTAAATGAGAGCAAGGAGGGGGCAGTGCAGGGGCAGTGAGGCTTACCCGAGATGCTAGGGCAGAGGTCTACACCTGTCTTATCCCTGCATCCCACCCATCTCCCATTAAGCAGGGCAGTAGAAGCAAGGCTGGTATCCAGCTTTTCAATTACAGATAAGAAAACCAAGGCCCGGTGATGGGTGGCCTATCTCAGAAGACAGTAAAATAATGGTAGAACCGAATTTGAATTTTTATCTGCTATCACCACACAGGCCCTCTATGCCTACATAAGAAAATGTGATACGTGGGAGGAACTTTAAGGTGGAAAGGCATACTATCATATACAACTTGCTCCTGGCTAAAGTAATAAAGAAGGCTCCGTGAAGTACGAAATAACATTTTGGATCTTGGAGAATGAATGAGTTCAATTGATGGTCATGGGCTAGAGACAGGAAGAAAAGGAAACACTCAGGGCAGACACCAGTACAGGTGATTTTAAGAAAAGAAAATCAGCATCAGTTAGAGAGATGGCTGTGTGGTTAAGAGGTCTGCAGTTCTTTCAGAGGACCTGAGTTCATTTGCCAGCACGTGCATCAGGTGGTACACAACCACCTAGAACTCTGCTCCAGGGAATCTGATGTCCTCTTTTGTCCCCTGGGAGCACTCAGACACACCGCTGCACTCACGCAGAAACACATGCATATACATGGAAGCTAACAAATACATCTTTTTCAAGTCGGTATCAAACAACTGCCTTCTCACTGTTTCAGAAACAGGAGAGGAGAACAACACAGGATACAAGTTCCAGAAAACAAGGTAAGTACCATTCATACTTCCCTGGGCTAAGAGATATCCATCCCCACTGGTTAGATGTACCTACAGCTCTTGCAGAGAACCTGAGTTCAGTTCCCAGCACCCATGTCAGGCATCCGCAACCATTCTAGCTCGAGCAGAGCTGATGAGCTCTTCTGGCCTCCATAAGCACTTACACCCATGTACACATACTCATACACAGACACATGCGCACACATATAATTAAAAATGCATCTCTAAATGTCCTCCTTCACTTTTGTCCTTTGGTTCATTTATCTAATTACCATGCAGTATAAACACACACACACACACACAGAGAGAGAGAGAGAGAGAGAGAGAGAGAGAGAGAGAGAGAGAGAGAGAGAGAGAGAGAGAGAGAGAGAAAGAGAGAGAATGATACTATTTGTATAATCTAGCCAGGAAATGAGTTAAGCTCAAAACTCAGATGTTTCAGGTTAGGCATTATCATTGTACTTGGTAATTAGGGATAAAGTCAATGACTATAGTTGATTCAACTGATGTAACACTTAATTTGTATGTAGCCAAAGCAAGCATTACTGGGCATCTAAAACGACTTGTACTGGGAGGGAAGAAGAAATTGGGAAGTTGATCCTCATCCTTACCAGCTTCAAACATTCTTATATACAAAGAAGTATGTACCTACTATACACCATATACAGTACCGAGGACTAAAGAGCCTGAGGTTACTTCTTGACCTGGACCCTACTTGCTTCTAGGGCACCCGGGCAGTGGATTTCCTACAACCTAGAGAGATCCACAGTTCAGGGGCTTCCTGGAAATCCTCTTTGCACACCAGACTCATTTTCCCCCCCACCCAACCATACTTCCTAAATCAACACAGTTAAGTTTATATCACTTATCTCAAAACCAAAATATAAGAACAACTTGTGTTGCTTTCAAAAGCCCACCCACCAGATAGCCATTTGGATCAATAAACAAACAGTCACAGGACAGTCCATAATATGACTGCCCCAAGCGGTGTGTCCTGATTTTTTACAGGGCCATGAGAATAGAAGGTACCAACTCCTTAACCCTTAAGGGACAGCCACAGCCCTTGGGCCAACATCTGTCAGGTCACAGCCAACTCTCCCTTCTCTGTTTCATTCCAGTGTGGGGTTAAACTGCATTGTTTCCTATGTTTTCCAGGCAGTGAGCATGGGTGAAAAGCACCACTTGCCCTAGACTATGCCCATGTTTCAAGAAATTGTCTAAGACTCAACTTAGACAGCCTTGACATGGCTTTCCCATTCTGAGAATTAGTTTATCATGGGTATGAAGAAGTGTTACACTGAAGTATCTCATTTTTTTTCTATTCCTTCAGTGTAATATTCTGTAAACTGAAAAATCCTCAATCCTGAAAACCTAACATTTTCTGGAAGAAAAAGAAAAAAACATTTAAAGTGAGATTTGGAGACCACCAAAGGCATCTCAGGTAATCGTCAGTAACACACGTGAGTGGGAGCCTGCTGTGTGTGGCGGCATGCTGTGGACACTGGCATGACACTTACACAGTGCAGACGCGGACACTTGCTGTCCTTGTCAAAGGAAACCCTTTGGGAAGCAGACCGAACAGAATGACTGTGGCTTACAACTGAGGCTTACTAGCCTAAGTATAAAGCAGAGAAGACGCACATGGCAGCAGGTGTGGGTGTGAGATCTATCATCAGAGCAATGGTGAGGGAAGGCTTCGAGCCAGGAGGCAGCTAAGAGGGAGAAACAGCACAGCTTGAAATGGTGGAGCAGGCTGTGCGCTCGCAGAGGCAGGAGGGGTGAGATGGAGAAGGAGGACATTCTCTGCAGAGGGAACACCATCTGCCAAGCCCAAAGGCAGTTCCATGGGGATTGTAAGAGTCCCAAACAGCTGGAGCACACAGACACAGGCAAGCAGGAGAGAGGCGTGGCAGGTTCACAGAGGCTACAAGTGGAAGTGAATGGAGGATTGCACTGGAGGGGGCAGAGGGAGGACAAAGCGGGAACAGAAAAGATTCGTAAAACTGGGAGAGGGAAAGTGAGAAAGAGTTCCTTTGCTCATGAGAACATAATGATTTTATTAACACACAGCCCAGGAAAGCTAGCATGATTTAGATGTAAGAACGATGAATTCTCAAAATGATGTAACAATGCTACCTAATTTTGAGGACTTTTCTGTCAGGGTATAGTTTATAATAAATTCATAGGCAGAGTACATTTTAGATATAATTTTACACAGTAAGTTCTTTCTCTACACTATCCCTGTATATAAATTTATACCCTGAGAAACGGAATGCGCTTCACCATAGCAACAGTCTATATCAACTCCTACTCAAGTTAGGAAAAGCATATGTAAAAGAAATGAATATTCTGGGACACTCTAAGCTGTCTAACTAGGAAAAAATACTACATTTATTTTGTAAAGATCTAAATACATGAGTTAATGATTCTTTAAAATGCCCCATGATTAGAAGGTTGCTTTAATTCTTCAAATTTGACTTATTAAGAATACAATTTTTGATTTTGCAGCAGGAAACCAGAGAGTTCCATAGCCTTCTGTGCTTAGCCCACCAGGAGAGAGTGGTCTCCCAGCAGTGATTTTACTTCTGAGTGCAGAGGTGAGATCTCCACCTTCTCTCTGCAGGGGTACAGCTAGGAGCACACAAGGCATATGATCAGTGGAGCTGCTGGGACAGGAGTCTTCCCTTCCATCCACCATTTGCTTCAGGGAACCAAACAGCTCCACAGCCTTCTGTGCACAGACCCTGCCAGAAGAGAGTTGGTCTCCCAGGAGTACAGACACAGGCTTACAGGCCCATAGGAGGGGAAAGCTCTAGCCAGAGACAACAAGATCAACTAACACCAGAGATAACCAGATGGCGAAAGGCAAGCACAAGAACCCTACCATCAGAAACCAAGGCTACTTGGCAATATCAGAGCCCAGTTCTCCCACCACAGCAAGTCCCGGATACTCCAACACACCGGAAAAGCAAGGGTTGGATTTAAAGTCTCATCTCACGATGCTGTTAGAGGACATCAAGAAGGACACAAATAACTCCCTTAAAGAAATACAGGAGAACATGGGTCAAATGGTAAAAGCCCTTAAAGAGGAAACACAAAAATCCCTGAAAGAAATACAGGGGAACATGGGTGAACAGGTAGAGGCCCTTAAAGAAGAAACACAAAAATCCCTGAAAGAATTACAGGAGAACACAAACAAACAAGTGAAGGAACTGAACAAAACCATCCAGGATCTAAAAATGGAAGTAGAAACAATAAAGAAATCACAAAGTGAGACATCTCTGGAGATAGAAAATCTTGGAAAGAATTCAGGAGTCATAGATGCAAGCATCAACAACAGAATACAAGAGATAGAAGAAAGAATCTCAGGGGCTGAAGATACCATAGAAAACATTGACTCAACAGTTAAAGAAAATGCAAAATGCAAAAAGCTCCTGAGCCAAAAACATCCAGGAAATCCAGGACACATTGAGAAGACCAAACCTAAGGATTATAGGTATAGAAGAGAGCAAAGATTTCCAACTTAAAGGGTCAGTAAATATCTTCAACAAAATTATAGAAGAAAACTTCCCTAACCTAAAGAAAGAGATGTCCATGAACATACAAGAAGCCTACAGAACTCCAAACAGACTGGACCAGACCAGATAATCCTCCCGGCACATAATAATCAAAACACCAAATGCACTAAACAAAGAAAGAATATTAAAAGCAGTAAGAGAAAAAGGTCAAGTAACCTATAAAGGCAGGCCTATCAGAATTATACCAGACTTCTCACCTGAGATGATGAAAGCTAGAAGATCCTGGGCAGATCTCATACAGACCCTAAGAGAACACAAATGCCAGCCAAAATTACTATACCCAGCAAAACTCTCAATTGCCATAGATGGAGAAACCAAGATATTCCATGATAAAACCAAATTCACACAATATTTTTCCACAAATCCAGCCCTACAAAGGGTAATAGATGGAAAATGCCAACACGAGGAGGAAAACTATACCCTAGAAAAACCAAGAAAGAAATCTTTTTCCAAAAACTCCAAAAGAAAGTAACCACACAAACATAAAAAGAACATCAAAAATAACAGGAAGCAACAATCACTATTCCTTAATATCTTATAACATCAATGGACTCAATTCCCCAACAAAAAACATAGTCTAACAGAAATACTTTTCATGTAAATCTTCAATTTTATCAGAAAATGTTTGCGATTCCTCTTTCAATTTAGTAATGTTTTCTATGTCTACCATTTTAACTGTAGTATTTTCCATGATAATCTTTAATTTTAACATTTTTCTATATATTTCTTCAATTTTATCAGAAATATTTTCCATGTAAATCTTCAATTTTGTCAGAAAATGTTTATAATTCCACTTTCAATCAATTTAGGAATATTTTTATGCCTACCATTTTATCAGTATAATTGTCTATAATAATCTTCAATTTTAATGTTTTTCTATATTTTTCTTCAATTTTATCAGAAATATTTTCCATGTAAATCTTCAATTTTATCAGACAAGGTCTATAATTTTACTTTCAATCAACTTAGGAACATTTTTATACTGTCCATTTTATCTGTATAATTTTCCATGAAATAGTCAGTTTTAACATGTTTTTCTATATATTTCTTGAATTTTATTAGAAATATTTTTCTTGTAGATCTTCAATTTTATCAGAAAATGTTTATAATTCCACTTTCAAAAAACTTAGGAATATTTTTATGCCTACCATTAATCTGTATAATTTTTCCATGAAATTCTCAATCTTAACGTGTTTTTCTATATATTTCTTCAATTTTATCAGAGTTATTTTCCATGTAAATCTTCAATTTTATCAGAAAATATTTATAATTCCACTTTCAATCAACTTAGAAATATTTTTATACCTACCATTTTATCTGTATAATTTTCCATGATAATCTTCAATTTTAATGTTTTTCCATGTATTTTTTTCAATTTTATCAGAAATGTTTTCCATGTAAATCTTTAATTTTATCAGAAAATGTTTATAATTCTACTTTCAATCAACTTAGGAATATTTTTATTCCTACCAATTTATCTGTATAATTTTCCACGAAATAGTCAATTTTAACATGTTTTTCTATATATTTCTTGAATTTTATCAGAAATATCTTCCTTGTAGATCTTCAATTTTATCAGAAAATGTTTATAATTCCACTTTCAATCAACTTAGAAATATTTTTATGCCTACCATTTTATCTGTAATTTTCCATGATAATCTTCAATTTTAATGTTATTTTATATTTTTCTACAATTTTATTAGAAATATTTCCGATGTAAATCTTCAGTTCTATCATAAAATGTTTCTACTTCCTTTTTCAATTAATTTAGTAATGGTTTTTATTTCTACCATTTTACTCATTAGTTTTCCATGAAAATTGTCAATATTAATGTGTTTTTCTATATGCTTCAATTTTGTCAGAAACATTTTCCATGTAAATCTTTAATTTTATCATAAAATGTTTTTACTTCCTTTTTAATTAAAAAAAAGAATATAATTCTTAGGAGGATTATTTTTTTAAGAGGAAAATGAAAACATAAAGAAAAAAGAAATAAAATAACAATGCCAAGGATAACATCCTCGGATCAAGTGGATCAGCATGGGCATAAACAGAACATGTTTCATGGTGTTTATCTGTTAAATACAAACCAAGCTAGTAAATATTAGAACTATGTTACTATATAGTTCTCTATTGCTATGGAAACTAAAAACATAGGTCTTGTTCTCACATAGGCTTCTTCTTAAAAACAATTAAGATTAGTATTTGTTAACTTATATGACAATTGATAGCATACACATCTAGTGAAAGTGAACAAATTTACAAACATTGTGTCTCTGGTTGCTATGGTCTGAATGTCTACTCTTCTTCTCCCCAGTTCTCAGGGAATTCTAAATCCTATGATGACAGTGCCAAGGGTCTTCTATTATTTGTAACCACTCTGTGTGTGGCACTTCAATGAAACAGTTTAAACAGGTCCAACACAAAGATTAGAAACTATTAACAAACCCTGTCTGACATGATAGGGAACATGACAGCGGACAGAACTCAAAGCCACACACAAATGGCTGGTCAAACTGACCATGTCAGAGGTTCTTGCTCAAGGCCCAACATGGAATGTTGCTACTGTCCAGCACCCTACAAGCTTCTCTCTGGATGCTCTCCAACATCTCAGTTCTCCCACTGACTTAAAAACCTCTCTAATACTCTGTATCTGACCACTCTGAGTGATACTTTTCTCATGTATGGGCTGCTCTCTAATACTCTGTAACCACTCTGTGTGACACTTCTGTCCTGCACGGGCTGCTCTCTAGTACTCTGTATCTAACCACACTGACTGATACTTTTCTCATCTAGCCACTCTGTGTGACACTTCTGTCCTGCATGGGCTGCTCTCTAGTACTCTGTATCTAACCACTCTGACTGATACTTTTCTCATCTAGCCACTCTGTGTGACACTTCTGTCCTGCACAGGCTGCTATCTTGCTGCACTTTTCCACTTAGGGTCCACAAGTGTTTGTTTGTTTAGGACCCTCCCACAGCTGCCTTCATCCACAAACCTCAATTACCATCCTGGACTTCATCCTCTACAAGAAACCCCACTGACATTTTAGACAATTTCAGTAATCCTGTGGACAACTCTAAGTTTTCTTACCCAACCTCTTGTTTCACACTCTCCTTCCCAAAGCCCTGCTCTCTGCCATCACTGACAATGCCAACAGCTCTGAAATCTTGCTTTACTATGGGGGGCTAATGTAGGATCATCAGTGTTCTGTAAGAGAACTCCAGCCTAGATCACTTATGTGCTTTCCAAGCATGTGAAAACAGTACAATACAGGACAGAACATGCTAATGCTGTGTGCTAATGGAAATTTGAAAAGGCACTGTATAATTCCAACATCATTAACATATTTGTGAATATAAAGTATTTTTATTGGGTTAAATATAAGAAGTAAGATAATTGTCTTCAGTTCCTAAATCTTTGCATCTACAGAATTTCCATTGGGGATTATACCAATTGCACGATTGATGAATATAAAACTATGCCTGGGATTGGTCCACTTACAGCTAAGGATAAAACCAGATATGAAAATAGTTGATACAAGGTTGTAATCAATGTCCTTGCCACACACTGGTTTTGTGTGTTATGCAGTACTTACTGATAAACTTGTACTGTTGGGCACAAACTGATCTTGTTCGCCCAGCAACACATCAATCATAGGGTGCCTTCCATTTTTAATGATGATTTTCTTTTCTTCTTGTAGAGTTGGCCTGAAAAAATAAGTTTCATCAACTTGTGGGTACGAAGGGAGGTTAAAAGAAGCACTGCCTAGCCTGACATGGTAATACACTTTAAATCTCAGCACAAGGGAGGCAGAGCAGGGAGACTTCTGTGAGCTTGAGGCCAGTCTGGATATGATACTGACACAGCTGAAAACCTTCAGTGCCAGAGAGGGAAGACAGACAACAAAACCTTAGAGCTCAAGAGCACATGTTCTGGATAAGGACTGAGACTAAGAGTGAAACTCATCGTCAACTAGTCAGAAACCAGCGACGGGGACAGCAGCACACTGAAGGACAAGGCTCAGCAAGCCTATGGCGTCTATCTTCATGCGATTTCAGTGTTCATTTGTCTGTCGTCATCTGAGATCAAGTCAGTACATGCATCTCTAAACACAGTTCAGATCACTGGCGCATCTCTTCACAGTCATGTAAAGCCATTTCCAGATTAAATTATCATCTTAACATAAATGGCATTGGGTTTGGGTTGAGAGACTGAGAAAATCCAATGTTCTCACAAATGGTACTCCCATAGTACCTTTTACTTTTGATACAAAACAAATTGCTGCCATGTTATTCTTTGGTTTTAAGTTCTTATATCTTATCAGTTTTATTTTTTTTAGATTTATTTACGTGCATGAATATGTGCCGGGGGAGGGGGCCTGGGACTTGTGCATGGTTGTGAGCAGCCATGCCGGAGCTGGGAATTGAACCCAGGTCTTCTGGAAGAGCACCCAGGGCTCCCAACCACTGAGGATCTCACCAGCATGTCTTACCCATTCCTAAATACAGCCTTATTCTATTTCTGAAAGCCATGTAGGTCAGAACACTTCCTTAGAAGGTGAGGGTTAAGTCAGTTTGATGTTTCCCTTCCTAGCCTTCATCTGCACAATCTGCTCGTACACACAGGGCACTGGTTGTATTCTATCTGAAATATTTCACTACACTGCCCCACAGCCACTTTAGCCCAATAGCTTATTTAAATATTCTTTACACATAAAAATATATTTCACCATCTACTACCTGAGTCTAAAGGATCCTTGTTTTTAATTTTTTAAAATCTATTTTAATGATAACTTTATAGAAGTGATACTAATAAAATAATTTTAAAAAATCAACCTCAGAACAAATAATAACTATTATTTGTTTAATAATATTAAATACTTAATATTTATTATTATTTGTATAATATTAATTATTATTATACAAGGTATTATTATTATACAATGAGGTCATGGCCTCATTCGTGTTAGGCAAGTTTTCTACCACTGATCTATAGTTTAATAGACCTGGCAAACCAAATTTTATTCATTTTTTTTCTTGGTCTTCAAGCTATACATACCCAGAATGGCTAACGTGCTGAATGTAACATATTCATCTATGAATATTAAATTATAAATTTTAATTTATTTCTAGGAGGTTGTAGCCTATAGTTATGGTTCTTCTTATACATGCATCAACAAAAATGGAATAGCTGGATAATTCTTGAAACTGCTCAAAGCTCATAATTTTCTTAAGAAGAAACAGCTACCTTCATTCATAACACAAATCACTTTCATTTTTAGATTCATAAATAGCAATTAGAATAATCAATCAAAGAATCCTTTCACTAAATGTCATGTTTCCTTTCAATTTCCTGCCTGCCCACCTACAAACTAGAGTAAGTAAATTTTGTTGAACAAATACAGAAACACAGAAAACCATTATCTCTTAGCAAAACGGAATAATCTAGGTTCTCATCAGCAAATATTAAATATAAATGCTCCACATGTATGAAAACCAGGCCAGAAGAGCATATTTCATTTTATCCAATTATTTACAATTGATTTTTGACACATCAGTAACTGTAGCACAACATTAGCAACTATACACATCAACACTGTAACCTGAGCACTAATCAGTCCAACAGTTTCTACCAGATCCTTCTCCCAGAACCAAGGGCTGGCTGTCTTCCTCTTCACATTATCTGAAGCTAGTGGGCAAATGTGAACTGCCCTCTAGTGACTATGGCCCCCTGGCTACTGTGGGTAGACAGGGTAGGCTCTCACCATTTCCAGTGAGATCAGAAGCAGATTACAGCAGTGCTATCTGTGTTCTTTTCAGGCTTTCTGGAAGTAGTTTGGGAAAGACTATTAAAAACAGGAAGATAGAGAGATGGGGTCCCTCACTGGGACATTTACCCTGCACTGGAGTAAACTGGTGAAGGAAGCTGAGACAGTTTCCAGGGGATAAAACAGTAAGTCCTGTAGATACCACGGATCACTAACGATTCTCAAGTCTTTCTCAGACTTGTAAGACTGGCCAGTGGGCCTCTGTGTTAAAAAATAAGGCAAAATTTATTTCTTTAACCAACAAAAAAAGGAGTAAAATTTTTCTTTGTCCTCTAGAAGACATTTAAAAACTTGAATTTAGCACTTATGAATGCGTACAGTATGGCATCCTAAAGACACAAGGCCACGTCTCATCAGATTCTCAGTATTCTTTTGAGCCAGCTCCCAGGTGTTTACAGTGCTAAACACTCAGTCTTGTGTGTGTGTGTGTGTGTGCGTGCGTGCGTGCGTGTGTGTGTGTGTGTGTGTGTGTGTGTGTGTGTGTTCAAGGGTTTTCACTAAGCTAGATTCAACTCCTGAAATAGAATTTGCAAGTCACCAGGTATGTACAGTCTTCTTCATAGAAGAAAAGAGCCGCTATTAACATGCCTTCCTACCAGCACAACATGAAGCTCACTGGTTTCTCTCAGACCCTCGAATGAATTGATATACTCATGTTTTTTAGTTGTTGACAGTGCAGTGGTGAATGGAGCTACCTCATTGTTTTTACTGTGTGCTATCAATATTCTAAAATGATTATTTTTCAAACAGTGACTCCAGTGTCTTAAGGGAGCTGGGGTCACCCATGAAGGGAGGGCACCTTGGTTTCTTTGTTGACAACATCTAGAGTCACCTGGGAAGAGGAATCTCAACTGAAGAATTGTGTCCATCAGACTAACCTGTGGTCATTCTCTGTGAGATTGTTTTCATGTTTGAGGTGGCAGGGCCCAGCCCATGTGGGCAGCACCATCCCTAGGCAGGGGTTCTGAGCTGTGTAAGAGAGCTTAGCTGATCATGAGCCAGAGAGCACAGGTAAGCAGTGTTCCCTCATGGGTTCTGCTTCAGTTCCTGCCCTGACTTCCCTCAGAGATGCACTGTAACCTGAAAGTGTAAGCCAAATAACCCTTCCCTCCCCAAGCTGCTTTTAATTAGAGTGTTTAATCACAACAACAGAAAAAAATTAGAATAAAGGCACACATGAAATGACAAGAAAAAAACTAGTTTAGGGGGTTAAGAGTATATATAATACTAAAGACAGGGTTATTTTGAGGGCAGATTATAGGTTTATTATAAGAGCAAAAGAAGAAAGAAGATGTAAGAGATATAAATTTTAAAATCAAATTCTAGGTGCTCTACCAAGTGAAGTCAGGGTGTGTCACCTTTGTGGCACTGCTATGCCTCCTCTGAGATTTCTGTTGCAGAGTCACAGTGTGGCTCTAATCAGCAATGACTTATTCTGTTACTATCAACATTATATAATGACAGCACTTCTCAGGGAAGGAGCACAGGAAAATTCACAGCCCTGAGATGCTATTCCAGGACAGAACAGCTACACAGGGAAGACAGGCAGGGCATGCTGATATGTCATATGGCAGTGAGGGGAAGGATGGAGGGAATCTACACGTTTCCTGGAAAGAATAAGACATTTGAATATGAACAGATGCAGCTACTATAATTTATATATTTTAACTGTTGCAGAGGAAAAGAACATAAACAATGTTAGTGAAACAAGTAAACATAATACAAATTAGACAGAAAGGCCTAAAATAAAGGTGATGTGCAGGTAACCTAAAGGTTACAAGACAGTTAACAGGATCATCTTAACAGCATTAGGAGGAAAAGATGCAATTGTGGAGCCAAGTAATCTTGGAATTAAGGATCATGGCTCACATGCACTAACATCGTAAAAAACTAAAAATTTAAGGAAAATGTGTTTGCTTCTCATACAATTTAAAACATACATTAAATGCAAGCCTCCTCTTTCATGGCTATTGACATCCACTTTAATTTTCTTTTCTGAAGAGGGCGATGCTATACACTATAGAAAGTATATAATACTATTTAGGTAGCTTCCCCAAACTCCACTGGATTTTTCCTAATATAAAATACACACTATATAATTTGGAAAAATATTTAGCATTTGAAATGTTCTCTGAAATGCTTAATGACGACTTACTTGATAATCTAGAACACTCTTTGGCTAAGGACAGACAGAAAGTTGGTTGAAGTGCAAAGATGGCGGTCCAGAGGGACCTGGTAATGACCATGCCAGCAGAAGGCAGGAGCTGGCGGGAGGAGGCCCAGGGGGGCAGCACCCGGAGTGCTGAGAGGTATCTGACAGCACAGGGAAAGCCGGCCTGGGACAGCTGAGGCCGGAGAGAGAGCTATGAAGGACTGCCCTAGGTATAAGAGCAGCTGGGAGGAGCTGCAGCGACCTCCTGTCAGCTGACTTCCGACCTGGAACAGGTGGGGCTAGACTGACAGTGTCCACACTGCTCACTACACGCACATGCTCCAGAAAGGGTACAGTATAAATCACTCTACAGCGGCGACTGAGGTCACCGCACAGTCAACAAGTCTGATCAAACAAACAACGAGCAGAAATGACAAGCAACACTAAAAGACGCACAAGAGCTTCAGGTCCCTGACCTGACAAAGACTTTAAGTTAACCATGCCTACTTATGCACACAGAAGGATCCCTGCAAACGCCTACAAAGTGCCAGAGTGAAGAACAATTTGTCTATCTTACACACTGGCAGAAATTTTAATTTGCTGCAATGGACCCAACTGCATAGCCATCTAGACGGCGCTCTTCATGATGGCACCTCCCACAGCAGCAAACAACTGAAGGTGCGGTGCCGTAGGGAGGGAGGAGAGGAAGAGGAGGGCCACACAACTTCCAATAGGGAGAGCTTATATAAGTCACACTAAATGCCTCTGCTTAACTCAGACAGAGTCTGTCAGGAAAAGCTCACTTCACAAATCTAGAAAAACAGAACTCCTTCTGACACCACAAAGGATAAGAGAGAAGTCGCATCAACTGACTGCAGATTCTAAGTTCTCATAATAATCCATGATCAGTAGGACATACACTTCCTTTGTTTACTACAAGAAAGATTCAGCTGTAAGGTATCTATAGATACCATTAGGCAACACTGTGCATGCCTGAAATCTCTTTGGTATGACAGAGAACTAGGAAGTAATTACAATGTCAAGAATCTATTTTAAATATGACTGTTATGGCCAACTATATAGATACATTCACAAATGGTCAATAAAATAATACACTGCATTTAGAGAACACAGGGTGTATACCAACTCCTCCAACTCTCTCTCATAAAGAAGAAATACTGTACAAAAACAACTCTGCTTTAATACCCTCTACATACTACAGATTATAGGATACTTGAATATTATTTTTAAAAACCAACACACTACAAAGAAGAAGCTGATATGAAAGAAGTAAGACCGTCCGTCAGGTTGTCCGCTAGGAGCTCAGCCTCAGGCTCTCCCAGGCAGCACCTCCACAGGCTTTCCTCTCAGTCTCCACAGAAGCTAAACAGTCTCTGAACTTTTCTGAAATGTGTAGCTTCAATTAAAAAATGCTATTACAAGAGAATTTATTGAAAGGATAAAATTATTACTTGGTTAGCTCTATGGAATTCTCGTATCCTTTATGAACGTTGGGAGGCTCAGAGCCTGTTAAGGAAGAGCAGCTCTCAACAAGAGGCTCAGGAAAGCTCACAGACCCCCCAACAGAACCCTCATCTTCCCAGTACCTCGTTCATGTGCAAGCTTTTATAACTGTAGTTTTTAAAATTGAAGTGAAACGTCATTAAATCTCCAAGTCAAAGCTAACAGCAAAAGGAGTTCTCAAGCTTCATTTAAAAACATTATATAAACCTAAAAGTTCAATTGGAACAGTCACTTCCAGAGTTACACCGGATATCTGCATTTGTCAGTCATAAAACAAGCAAGAAAGGAGTTCACTTTTCAAATTAAGCCATACATGTGATATGCAGCTTTACCAAAAGCATAACACACCTGAACAACTGTGACATTTTATAATAGCAATAGTAAAATTAATTGGATACTCCCATTTTATCTGAAACCATGATAAATGAGAGAAATGAAAAGTGTAATTACCTGCAGTAATTTCCTTGCTTAGCAACCTTGGCCAGGGAGAAAATGCAGTCAACAGTTGCTAGGTGATCCACAGCCTTACACAAAGTGTAGTAATGTTCACCAAAATTCCTACAGAAACAACAAGACAAGCAAGCTGGTTTCTTGATCTGTGACAGCCGTGTGACAAACAATCTGCCTGCTTGCAACATAACACAAGCGAAATAAACAGATATATCTCACAGGTAAAGGAGAAGGACAGTGTACTGAACTATCTTTTATGATAACATAACTGGTTGTTGAGTCTTCACTTTGTTTAGGACAGTTGTATAAACCTAAAACAGGTTCTGCACGATGATGAACATATATATATATATACACACACATATATATATATATATATATACACACACACACACACACACACACACATACACACATACATGTAAAATGTCACAGATGAACACATTTCATCTGACTGTGACATTTTACTTCAGGATAGAAATTTTAATGTAAAAATCAGCTCCCTCCCTCCCTCCCTCCCTTCCTCAACTTCAAGAACTACCCAGGTGTGTCAGCATCCCAAGGCATGCTTCCTTATAGCAACATCCAACCTTAGAGTAACTATATTGGTACCTCTTACACAGAACTGGCAGAATCCTGTCTGTCTGTCTGTCTGTCTGTCTGACTGACTGACTGACTTAACTTTATAGCCCTAATATCTAGTCCACACTGCCAGCACCGAACAGACACTGCAATAAAGAGTTGTTAAAGACAAGACAGGAATAAGAACATCTTCAGCTATCTTAATACCTGGTGATGGAATATATCAGGACTTTCATTAAATAATTCATTCAAAAATTGAATAGAAATGTTTATAGAGTTTGTTTTTTTAAATCTGCTTTTACATGTATCATTCCATTATCTCATATCATAGTATTTTATTCCAATATATATAATACTGTACAAACCTATGGACATCTAAATATAATGATAAATTGTGGGTGTTGAAAATGAATGTAACTGGCCAGACAGAATGCATATGCCTATAATCCCATCACTCAGAAGATGACCTAAGAGAACACAAATTCAAGGTCATGCTCAACTCATAGGCATCCAAGGCCTTAACTCAATATACATGTTACAAAAGAGCCCAAGACAATTCTAAGTGCTCAAAATGAAATATCCTTTAAGAAAGAACTGAGCTTAAACTTTAGAGTTCTCATCTGAGAGACACTGAGGCTCGGCTAAATTAACAACATTCAAACACAGGGAGAGATGACTGGGCTTCTTTGAAGCAAGAGAATGGAGAAAGGGAATGACAACTAAGTCTCCAGAGGGTCCAAGGGGAAGGCTGAAGGAAACTGCTCCTCACTGCCCAGACACAGGAGGGACCTGTGATCAGCCACATAGCCTTACAGCAAAGCATCATCACCGAAATCTCACAGGGCTCAGGTGAACCCAGCAGTGTTTGTATAACTACAAACAGCAGAGCCTACATTCAAACCACATTCTGTTGAGTTTCCTTTTGTTAACAGTACTTGGGTAGAGCCCATGGCCTATCTATCACATACTAAGCAAATGATTGCTCACAGATCTCCGCCTCCAATTCTAAACTATGGCCGCACCTCACAATGGGATTCTGCAAGGTTCAGTCAGCACTGTTGCTGGTATCTGTACCTAGTTAGAAAAACAGAAGTAAATTGCTTGCCTTATTCGTAAAAATATGATGTAATTCAGATACCCCTTACAAAAACTGGGGAGTGATGTGTCATACTGAATACCTTTCTTAAAAAAGTTAATATATATATAAGTATGTGTGTGTGTGTGTGTGTGTGTGTATAAAGTATGGATCTCAGAAGTGCTGAATTTCAGTCTATTTGCTACTTAAAAGTTTTATACCATTTCCCAGCTTATTAAATTACTATATGATCAGTTCTTCCTGATTTATCTTACTTTTATAAAGCCCTTCATGTTCTGATTTATTATCAGAAGTATTCTATTAATGACATTTTCATGTATCTTTATAATTATTTGTAAACTAAGAATTGTATTCACAGTATACTTTACACATGTATTTATGCACATATTTACCCAAGTAGATAGAACATATTAATTAATTAACCTATTCCTCTTGAATTAAAGTTCACTATTAATAGGTGATAGGAATTTTACTAATAGCCTAAGAGTTTGTGCAAATCCCAAATACACAGTGCATATGCATTCAGATGTTACCTGAAAAATGTCTTATACTTTTAAACATACTGAAAATTGTGAGGTCCCTACTCTACAGATGGCTGCACAGTGACCATACTGGACATTCATCCCAGTTCTACAGTCAGCTGCACAGTGACTATACTGGACACTGTGAGGTCCCTACTCTAGAGATGGCCACACAGTGACCATACTGGACATTCATTGTGAGTTCCATACTCTACGGACGGCGGCACAGTGACCATCCCTTATCATTCCTAGTCTGACCTCAACTCTTTGACTTCTCACTTACACTTTAGTCTGTGGCCTACACTGTCTTTAACTAAATAACCCATCTGGTAGTGTAATCCTGGCTCCCCTCTCTTGCCAAAATAGTTTATCTAATGTTTTAGTCCCTGCTTCTCTGCACATAAGTGCCAATGCACTTTGCACAAAGTGTTGCTTTACACTTCCTACCACTCCCTTCTCCTCAGGTCTAATGAAGAGCACCACGACCCTATCCAACAGCCAATGGTAGTGACCTGCTTCTGATGATCTTCTAATGGTAGAAAGGATATGAGTGATGCTGTTTACAGTGGGTACCAAAAATTCAGTTAATTAAAAAAAAATACAAAGGAAGAATAAGATTATTTAGATCTAGGCAAGTCAACATAAGACATCAATAAGGAGAGTCATTATTAAACTGTAAATATCACAATTGTCACACATACCCTGTTTAGTCTTCATGAATATTACTGTACATCTCATCAAATTTCAAAGAGATCACTCATACCTACAAGAACAACAGGCCAAACCTGGGCAATTCTGGTAACAAGTGGAGCCAGGCATGGTGGGTGGCTCTTTCCTATGATTCCACTGCTTGGGAGGTAAGGCAGGAGGATGAGAAGTTTTAAGATCAGCTTTAGTAACATGATAAGACTGGGTCAGCTTGGGCCACATGAAGGTCTATCTCAAAAAGAGAAGGAGAAACAACAAAACAAATGAACAAACAGCATGTGGAAAGACTAACTATGTCACAGAAAGATGCGACCTCAGCGGTCTGTCATCACCCAGCTCCAGGCTCATGTCCGAGCATGAAGACTTTGATTCTGGGCCCACGGGGAGCAAATGAGGACAGCTGGGTTCTAAAGCTGTTATGTTAACCAGACGTTTACTAGCAAATGGTATTCAATAATTCTCGTGGCTAATAAGAATGAAAATTATTTCATCTTATTTTTTGAAAATGCATTTCTCATATATTCTGATCAACTATTATATGAGATAATATAATTCAATTTTTAAAGAATTTAGAAGTGAGAAAAGTCCACAGTCCATATTCTAAAATGCCAGTGACACATTTTGAGAAAGGATTTCCTTCCCAGTGGTGATCGTGGCCTTGATCTTATGACCAATGCACAACAGAACCTCAGTAAGAAATAGATAGACTGGGGTGGCTGGTACTGAATCCTCTGACGTCAGGTTCACTGAGGCTAACCATTCTTTATGACATGGTATTCACACTATCTGCCATCTCAGTAAGGAGAGTATAAAACAATCAGTGCTGTGGTGAGCGGAGCTCTAACGACAAGTTCTCTAGAAACATCTTAGCCAATTTCACTCTTGATCTCAGCCAAAAGGTCGAGAAGCAATTCAGATGACTTTTAAATTTGAAACTTCAATATGCTCCTTATTTCATCTCTTATTTCTTCTTTATTTTAGAACAGGGTCTCACTATGTGGGCTTAGCGTTCCAACTACTGGGGTCAGATGCCTGATGCCGGATGCATACGTTTTTTTTTTAATTTTATTTTATGCTCTTAACTACTGAACTGCATCTCTTGCTCATGTATAAAGTAAGAAATAAATGTAGAAGCACACACATCGTAAAAACCTCTGAAATCATCTGTTTGCAAGATGAAGGGATTAAAACTAACCCCTCCATCCAGAACTAGCTACTATTCTGAGTCTGCAGTCAAAAACACAAAGTTACCTGAATGAGTTCTCAGATCCTTCAGAATACAGACCTCAAAGGCTGAATTGTGTAAGTTTACTTTAATTTTTATGCTCTCGGTAACTCTACTATGGGAAAAAGGAACACCTAAAAGACTCAAGAGTCCCCTAAAATGGGAAATTGAAAGTTAGCTGGAAAAAAATATGAATAGACAAACTTGTATCTCCACTCGCAAGACTCTGAGTCATCTCAAAAGACTCAGGGTAAACAAGGGGAAAACTGGGTCTCTATTCCTGTTCTTGTAACTCGGTCCTCTGAACCAGAGGAGGCTGGTATCTCCTTGCTATCTTCCAAATGCCCCAACCTTTTTGTCTTCTGTCACTTTATGAGGATCCCTGACATCCTCACTGAACTTTTTCCATTTAAGGTTTTAGACAGAGACTAACAGCTCTGCTCACAGGCATGTCTGTGGGCTCAGCAACAGTCCCATAGCACATGCTTGAGTAGATGACGGTCCAGTCCATCTGCAAAGCAACCCTCCCCTCCCTCTTGCTGTGGAAGACTGACTTCTTACTGTGCATCTCACTTTATTCTCTTGTAAATTGTGAAGTGATTACATATTAAGTCCCATGGTTTCACGGAAGTCAGTGGTGTACACTTCTTCCCAACCTCAGAGCAGAGTCAGTGGGAATGAACTAGCCTGGAAGTGTTTACCAGGCAGCAAACAGCAAACTATAAACACTATTGCTTGCCCAAGAGCAGACATACAGCAGCACACCAGTGCCTAACACTGCGAAAATGAACAGCTGAGTGCCAATCAAGCCAGAATGTGAGCCATTCCTTAAGACATGAGCGAGAACTCTTCCAAAAGAAATCCTGTATCATAAAAATGAAAAACATGGCGAATTATTCTAAATTAAAACAGAGTAAAGAAGTATGATTAAATGCCATGTATAAGGGTTACTTAGATCTTTCCTTTAAAAATTGAGGCAGGGGACTGGGGGAACTCAAAAAATATATTCATTTTTTCAAAAATATGTTTATTTTTACTTTATATGTAAGACTATTTGTCTGCATGTATGTATGTGTACCACATGTATGCATCAAATAGTCTTAAAAATGTAATAACAGGATTAAAATTTGTTGGCAGGGGACTGAAAATCCAAGAAGACAAGTGCCCCCCCCCCCTTCTGTAAGTCACAGAAGCAATCCCTGCATTTTTTAGGGAGAGGGTGTGTGAACACTTTCCAGTCCATTTCTCAGCACAGACTGAGAGCTTTTGGTTCACTGCAAACTCACTCTAGAAAGTCAAGCCAAGCAGCACTGCAGTCAAGGACGAGCTGCTCCCGGAGCTGACTCAGACGCCTGTAGTTCTCCACAATGAAAGGAGGGTGAAAGCGGCTCACGGCTTTTGTGCTACAAGAGGAAGGAGGGAGAAAAGGAAATCAAGGTTATAAGAATCAATGTGGCCATGGTTTTAGAACACTAAAGCAGTTACTATTCACTGATGAACCTTGAACATAAACAGCTGTAAACAGAGGACATTCTTTAATTACAGTCCTGGTTTTGACTCTTAAACAATATGAGTATGTTCAGGAAGCTTTAGTGTTTTTAAAATTATATCTGTACAGCAAAGTCAGAGTTGAAACTTTCTTCATGGCCAAAGCTTTTTTCTCTCCATTATGCTAAAGAAAAGACAGCAGAAGCAAGTGCAGCAAAAAAGATGTGTGACAAGGAAGGGCAACACACTGGTGAAGGCCGTGTAGCTCTTGAGATTTTATACTTTTCTACTTGGCATAATTCAGTGCAACAAGGAAATCATACATCACAAAGACAGTCAGCACATGAATCTAGAATGTAAAAAAAGACCGTTCTTCAGGCCCAGTGGCCCTGGATGGGAAGAGCTCCCATAAGCTCCTCTGGACTGGAGCATAAGCCAATTTCTCCATCAAGAAGGGGTAGTCAGTATATGGGAGCAAGTGCCCAGTTAGAGATGCTAGGCCAAGGCCTTGACCAGCATTGATAGCTTGTCCAAATGGATCAGACTTGGTATGAACTGCAGCACAGCAAGGACTTCGAGGTGACCCTCACAGGCACGTTGACATCAGTGGTTAAGCAGAGTACCTAGGTACAGGATTCAAGGAGTGGAAGCTGCTCCCGCTGACAGCCAACCAAGGGAAATATGCTTTAAATGGGCTCTTCAAGGCTCTTTGATGCCCAACTCCTACATCACATTGCCACAGTTATCTTTAACTTAGCTGTTGGATACGGCAAGTGTAACTGATGATACTAAAACCCACCCAAGGCTCTGGCAGCCAAACATCAGAGTAAATGGTAAGAAGCCTGTTACACTGTTGGGACTGCACGCTCAGAAGAGGCCAGCGTCAACTTCTGCTTTACTTACTGCTCAATTACATGATCTAGAGTTCTAAGCAAACAGTTTACCACAGGGTTTTCTTCTGCAGTTGCTTAGCAAGTTACTGTTCTACAGACTAATATGGGTATTAGTAGTGTCTCTTTATAAAGCACATAAGTCAATTCAGGGAAGGATGCTCTAAGGATAAAACTATCCCCCAAGTCAACACTACTCACATCTACAGCTTCAGTGGCATAAGGAAAAAACAAGGTATTTGAGTTCAAGAAACCCATGTGTGTGCCTAAAGTAGCTGTTGCCATGGCAATGGATAATAGTTACATTATTTAATTAACATAACCTAATCGCATTATGTCACCATGTCATAATTTCCCTTAATCCTTAACATAAGAATTCTGTCATTTCACCACTAGCCAGAAGTCTCCCTAATTATCTTGGGCAAATATATTTTCATCCCTAGTCATACAGACATAGGAAGAGGAGCAGCAACAGAGATTCCAGCCAGCACACTATTCAAAAGCACACACTTCTCCTGAATGAGTTCCCTCCAAGGAACTGATGCTAACCAAGGACAAAATGCTCTAATACTATTATCATTTATATTCATCAGTTCAAGATATAAGTTACAAAAAGAAAGAACTACTATAACTGTGTGCCAAGGAAAACACTGAGAGTAAAGAAACACGAAGCTCGATGAAGTAGAAAATGAAATTTCAACTTCTTAAAAGAAACATCAGGTGCAATATTCATCAAAAAGCTCGAACGACCGCAGTCATCTTACAGCTGAAGGTTCCTTACTCTCCCCGTTATGCACAGTACTCACAGGCATGGGCAAAGAGTAATTGACAAAGGGGGAAATGTATTCAAATATGATCTTCAAAATATCTCTAAATGAATGATGAAGAAAATCATCTGTGAGGCAAAGTTCATCAGAAAATCAGAGGAGGAAAACTACTCTTGCTTCAAGAATGTAGCCGGTACTGGTCAATCAGCACAGATATACACACCCTAATTCATGCTAGAAGCAAAAGCAACCTTAAACTTACCTTCCAACCTTCACCCAATCAGTAGGGATGCAAGATACAGCTGAGTTCTTTATTTCAATCATAAACTAAAATAAATGCAAATGAACAATGAGATATTTAAATGGGCATGCAATCATGGGATATATGCTTCTTCGAATCTGCTGTGACACTCTAGTAAACATACTTAATAAACATTAGTAGCAAATGTTCAAAATAAACCCAGTATTATTGCTGAGGGAGTTTCAGTATTTCCAAATAATTTCTTTCATTCATTACTATCCATGCGTCTTAAGAATTCTGTTACTCAGCAGGATTAAGTTTAAAGTGTGTGTACGCGCCATGAACACACACATCTGCCACATACAAACAGAGGAAGACACTGGTTCAGTGTTCTGCCCTGTCCATCTCTGTGTCCTACTTCCCTGCGTCAGGGGGTCTCACTGAACCTGGGACTCTGTCTCAGCTGAACTGGGTGCCCAGCAATCCTTAGGGTCCTGCTGTCTTCCCCCCTCACTCTACTTCAGGGCTGAAGTTACAGGTACATATAAAGGCAGCCATACTTTTTCTTTTGCATGGGTGCTGGGGATCAGAACTGAGGTCCTCATGCTATGCAGCAAGGGCTCTTACACAATGAGACATCCCCCAACTCTACACATGTAAGACTATACTATTCTGTTCTACTAGTTTGAGATATGTAGTTCCCCAACCTGAACAGAATAGGACTTTCAGAACAGTTTTCATATAAGAAGCCTACAAGTATCCTCAGAAAGGCAGCTTTGGCTTCTGCAACACAAAGACATTGCTTCCCTTACAAGAACAGACATTTTCCTTTATAGGAATCTACCTTTTCAAAATTACTTTTTTAAATTGATTAGATTTATTCTTTGGCAATTTCACACATATATTTGATACATTCTGTTTCTCCACACCCCTTTATCTCTCTCACCCCTGTCATCTCCCAATCATCTTTGCAGGTCCCCTTCCCATATTCTTATTTTTTGTTTTGTGACCAATGGTTTTAACTAACACCATCTGTTTGACCTCATGTCTGGAACTGCCCTTTGGAGCACATGGGCTTGCTGTTTGGTCCCTCCCCCAGAAGCTGTCAACTGTCATTTGTCCGGTAAGGAGGATTGGGGCCTTATGAGCTCCACTCCCATCCACAATGGAAGTCCAGAAGATGACACTGTAACCCTTCTCACTTTTAGGCTCTCATATTCTTTCCACTCACTCTTCTGCAATATTCCCTGAGTCTTCCAGGGACTATCTTCACATATCTAACCATGCTCTCTCCGTGAGCGAGATTCTCTGATAAGAACAAGAAGGAAGTCAACTTCTGCCATACTTCATATATAGCATGAATCAGAGATGTGTCCTCTCAGTGTACTCATATACTCATACTATCACTCACTCACTCACTCACACACACACACACACATTAATGGTTAATATTTATTAATTTCCATACCAAGCAAAGATTTTGAAACTATTACTATTTCTTAAATAAAAGTTGATTAATACAGCTTCAAGTCTGCCATATTCATTCTACAGTTAAGAAATAATAGTCCAGTGTTAGAAAGATGGCTTAGTGGTTAAGAGTACTGGCTGCTCTTCCAGACTACCTGAGTTAAAGTCCAAGCACCCATATGGCAGCTCATAATTGTCTGTAACTCCAGTTCCAGGGGAACTGACAACCTCACAGACATACATACAGTCAAAGCATCAACACACATAAAATTAAAAAAAAAAGTAATTAAAAAATAAAGTGTATCTTTTAAAAAAGAATTAACAGTCCAAAAATGACCATGTAGTTACAAAAATTAAGTGAAAACAAGCCAAAATTTAGATATTATTGATGAAAAATAAAAGTACTAACTATTAAATAATTAACAATTAAATAGGAATGCTCAGTGAAGGCACATTGGCATTTTATGATATAATTCTGAGAGTAGCTAAATCAAAGGCAGATATCAAATTTCAAGGCTACAGGAAGCATCCTAACCCGTGGGAGTTGGTGGTGAAGGGATGGTGAACCTTTTGAAAAGCCCATAAAATCAAGGTGTAGCAAGAGAACCACTGTGCAGTGCTCAGATGCGCACTCCAGGGACGGCCACTGCCCCAAGTCAATGTGTTCACAGCACGAAGAACGGAAGGCACAGTGAGCCGGAGTCCAGCAGTGCTCGCACTCCGGCTCGGCTCGTGCTGTGCTTTACTCCCCTTTCCAAGCAGCCTATGAACGAGCAGGCAGACCCTTTGTTTCTGAGTTTTACTGCTACAGAAAAACCACTGGTAAAAATAATGCATGTTCTAGAAAGCTCTGAGAGTTCTCACAGCGATCCCCTTCTCTGCTGACTCTACCACCCGGATGTTAACAAGAATTCTGGCCTGAGTCATTCTAGTAAGCTCTCATGTTACTCTCCTGGGACCTACTTCTGTCTAGGTTAAATGTCATACAGTGTCATTCAAAGTATGTTATAGCCAGCCTAGGCTAATACCATTGCCAGGTTTGCTGATAAACTTTCCACCATTTGTTCGTTTTGATTTTAGACAGATATAATCCAGGCTGGTCTCAAAGTCTTTGAACTGTCAAGGGTAACACTAACCTTTGACTCTCCTGCCCCTGCCTCCCAATTGCTAGATTTCAATCACATCGTTGGCAGCTGCATTCCATTACTTCAGCATCACATGGAGCCCATTATCCCCTCTGCCTAACTTTCTTATTTCCCTTAATAACTTTAAATGTTTCTTATTTAGAAAACTTAAAAGAGAGATAGATATATCTCTCTTGAGCAAGAGACACCACCAATCTGACAGGTTCATGGGTGGAAGGAAAGCTTTTATTATAGATATGGGAGAAAGAACAGCCAGAGGCCTTTGGAGAGGTACAAAGCCGCCATGGCTACCTTTCTGGAGCAAAGAGGAGAGGACACACTGGCCAGAGCCAGAGCAGAGGGAACAGGAGCAGAGAAACACCCTGGGTTATAGAGAAAAGCTAATAGCTGCGGGGTTGGAGAGGGGATCCTGTGGGAGGGCCAGCCTGTTGGGTTAGGGTTTGGGCGGGGCAGTATACAGCATAGGGACATGTCAATAAGGGAAGTGGCTCTTCCTGGCAGACAGAAATGCATTTCACAGGTTCCTTTGGAACGATGAAAGAGAACTTTGATCTCTCTTCCAGAAATCCTATGGCCCAGCTGAGCTGAACCAAGACTGTCACTATAGATAAGTCGGTGGCCTGATTTTTTTAGGGATGCTTGAGGTTTTTTTTCCCTTTGCACCTAGCAAATATAAAATATTTATCTGGATAAACTATATGTTGTGAATGAACAAACTTTTCATAAAGATTATTCTTAGTCTTTGATGCCTTTTTCTTTAAGAATAATACTATCAATGCTACATCAAATCTAATTATCACCCATATCCATATTTGGTTAAGGTTAAGAGATAGTTCATTACTGTCATAAAAATGACCACCACAGCAGGAAGCTATGTAAAGTTACATAACGTCCATCTTTCATAACTTTATTGCAGACCAGTACTTAAGGAGACAACATAAAATAAGGCTTAGCATGCTAACGAATATGTAAACGCCAGGAGAAGAGGAAAAAGAATGTTACCAGAACGCTAGCTTGGTGGCCTGGCACATTTATCTGTCCATTCTTAGTAACAAGACTCATATTCTGTATAGTCTAGGCCAAAAAATTTTTATAAAGGCCACATATACAGAAATATATAGAGACGGAACAGGAGGGTATAAAATCACATTAAACAGGAGTTTTCCTCCCTACCTCATGGATAACACTGGAAAAAATGGTGTGATGGAAAGGTATGCACAGGTGATTCATGTATATGTTCCTCCCAACATTTGCACAACACAGGAGCTCTCTATGGTCATGTGACTTGTGAGTGCTCAAATTGGCATTTCCACTCAGCCTTGCCACCACAACACCTGAAAGTCACTCTTCTGCTGCATATTGTTAGGAATTGTATTAAAACAATTGTGGCCACTTGAATTTCACCAATGAACCAGAATAGCGGCATGTAGGTTACAAGTAATCTGCCAAAGTCATAAGCACATGGTAGAGACAAGAGATACAATTAAATAGCCATGTCTGTATAAATACTCAAAAACTATTTTGTTCTGTTGTGCAAAGCTCTGAGTGAAACAGGCTTTGTGAACTCTCTGCGGAGGTTACATTCTCAAAGGCTTAGCCAGAAGTTGCACGGGCTAACTTGAGTCAACGGTTAAATCTGTTAAATGTATACAGTCTTGAGCATTTTGATAAGCATACTATTATTCATCGTAATTTCTCATTTCAAATAGCCATATAGTTGACAATCTTCACTAAAGTATACAAAGCAGTGAAAATATGAAGACACAGATTTAAAATGCTGTGGTCCCGAAAGGAAACCAGAACAAGCTCCATCAATTTGAAGCTTTACGGTGCAGCACAGATCCAGCTGGGGGCATGCACTCCTAGGACTAAAGAGGCAGGCTCAAGTCGGTAACGTGGGCAAAATCCACTAGTTGGGCTCTTTCCATTGACATGCGTGGTAGCTGTTGACACACATGACAGGATATGAACTTTCTGCAAAAATGGGGCATAACTGTGTCACCATGGTAGCAGAGCTTGATCAGGGTAGGGAGCAGAAAGCCTTGTAGTTGCAGGAGAACATGGCAAGTGAGTTATGGTTCCCATGAAGTACTGTGCACTAGGAGACCAGATCGCCTAAAGTATTTTCTGCTCACCAGGAGCAACCCTTAATCCTCCAGGAACCTCCCTTAACCTTCCCCACAGGTCAACTACCTCAGCACAGGCACATCCCCCTGGGTCAACGAGGGCAGCCTGTGCCAGGCCAGATTCCCCACCCCACTGACTGCCATGTAAAATCTGCTTGCCTTTCTACCATTTTGTTCTCTCTGCTCCAAGCAATGACCTTGGCAGCTTGAACACCAATAAATCTTTCTCTCTGCCCACGGAGTGGTCTAGTTCAGTAGTTTCTCTGTACCATCGCTTATAACAACCTATCCAAAGATCTTATTTAAGTTATAAAATGGCCTTTGTACTCTGGGAAAGCTGATATAAAGTAAAAGTATGCTTGACATTACCTCTTGCCCTGATACAGTCACATATTGTAAAGAAGGAAGTTTTAATATTTTCCGCAATTCTTGTAAATGCATTTGGATGCTGTGAATGACTTCTTGAATTTCATTTTTCCTCTTTTTTATTAAAGGGAAGTCAGAGAGGTCTTTGAATAATTCAGTTTTATCGCCAACTCTAAAATATGAAAAATGAAGATACATATATTAAAGCATATTAATTAGACCAGCTATCAATTTCATAGCATGATGAAATACCAACAGACTGGAACTCAGGAAAATGTGATTCTGATTCCAGCTCTGCCACTGAATATTTATGGAAATGTTCCTTAACTTCTGAGGATTGACAAAATCATTTTTATTTTATTCACAATTCACATGGTAGAACCAAGAAATAAAACCGTCATTTCATTTGCCTAGTCAGAAAATAACAACAAATGCAAACTCAGCTCTCTGTGAGACACACCATAAAACTACCCCCTTAAAAGAGCAACTGCAGCTTCTAAATACAGGAACAATCACTCCTGGGGACAAAGAAATGAGGACAAGGGCCACTGGACACCTGCTTTTGAGTTAATAAACCAGGACTACTCACTTTAGAAGAACTTAATCCTTTTATCATCTGATACCTGGGGAAGTACTTCATCTGTCCCAGATTGTCAACTATGTGAGTTTAAACAACTATAAATGTTTCCAATTACAAATATACTCAAGCAGCTTCACACACCAAATGGCAAGCAGCGCTGGCCGCTGGCAGAGGAAGCGGAAGCCTGCACTTACTTGGCAGCTTGTTCATGCAGAACCTTTAAGTAATGTTCCACTGGACTGAGGAGCTCAGGAACCTCCGAAATGAGTGTTCGGAGTAAGTCTGACTGTACGTGGGAATTAACAGCAGGAATTAATGCTTGAAGTTCTGACTTCAGTTGACACAGGCTTTGGACGATCAAGAAGAACTCTTGGGTAGAGCACTAGAAACAGAAATATTTTTTATCTAAATAGCAACAGGAGCTAGATATGGCAGCTCAAACCTCTGATCCCAACAGCCAGGAGGCTAGCATGTGAGGGTCTCTATAAGTTCAAGGTCAGTGTGAACTAGGGTACAGTAAAGAAATAGCCATGCTGATCTCATGAAATGTTCAAATGTTCAAATGAGGGAAGGTTTTTATTATAGGTAAGATATAGAAAATATCCAGAAGCATCTTAAAGAGTCCAGAGGAGAAAATACAGATTCCTTTTTCTGCACTTCTCTTTAATTTGGCTCTTTTAATTGGCTCACTGAGGACAGGTGGCCAGGCCTGACTCTGGGGTACAGACTGTTGTATGCCTTAAGGAGAGAACCAAACCATGAAAGCCACTCTAGTAAAGGAGAGAAAAGCTCTGTCAAAGCGAGGACAAGTGGGGCTTTTTAGGGTGGTTTTAATTGGGCAGAGGAGTATTAAGAAAAAGGATCTATTATAGACAGAAGGAAAGCAATTTACAAGGGGAGGCTCTGGCTGTTGGAATGGCCGAAGGCTTCGGTAAAGCTGTTCTGCTTGGATAACGGGGCAGCAGGCTTCTGAGAAGTACAGAACATCCAGCTCCCATTTCCCCTGAGGGGCTGGATTGTCCATACTGGTACCTCAAGTGACTCCATCTTCAGGCCAACCAAACAGTTGTGACAACCCCCCCCACACACACACACATACACACCAAGTTTGATAATAATAAAACAAACTAAAACTGCAAGGCAGAATTCGCCATTTGATCAAATGTCAAAGATGTGGTTATACGCATGTCACCCAAGATGTAAGACTTTCTATACTATCAGGAGAAGCACAACCTTTTTGAAGAGCAAATGGGTATGTCCTCATAGCTATTAAGGGTCTTAGAGCATGGAGATATACCCTTGGAAAGCCAGGCTTCCAGGATGAACTTCTTAATAGGATGAAAATTACTATTTTCTTTCTCCTGAGATATACAAAGGACAGGTGAAGTACTTGCCTCAGTCATTATCAGCCAATTTTGCAGAAAAGGAGAAATAAAGTGGACCAATCTAATAACCAAACAAAAACAACTAAGATAAAAACCCACTTGTGTTAGAGCTCGGAAGCATGTGGCTACCAGGAGAAGTAAACTAAAAGAAAAGCAACACAAAGTATGCACCCTTTGCTTAAGGCAATCAGGCCACAAGCACAAGACCCCAGAAGTGTCTGTGAGAGGCTAAGACCATGTGTAGCACATGGCTGGAGCCCAGTCTAGCCTGGCTAGCAGATAATTCACACACAAGACTGTGAAAACGCTTTGCTCAACACTGGTGGAAAATCCTTATCCTTAAATGCATTTACCAAATTTAATGTCTAATATGGGTTCTTGTGACCCAATTTTCTCAGATTTGAATTTGAAGTTTTAATATAAGAAGACATATTTATCTTTCCATATTAAGTCTCCTTGAGCTCTTCCGTCACTATCACCTTGAAAGCACCTCCCTGAGAATCCCACAGCCATAGGCCTAGGCTGCCCACTCCCATTTGTGAGCTCCGCAGACCGGTAAGGTCTGCACCGGGATGTCACTCGCCATCGGTGCAAATAGCACAAGCTGGGACAAAGCGGCAAGAAGTAAATGTCAAAGTAAACAGGCCACAAACAAAGCCAGGGAACTACTGCTTTAAAAAACCAAAAAATGAACTAAAGTGATAATTGGCAGGCAGATTATGTGGTCAAGAGCCAGCTCCGACAGATGTGGTTTAGAGCACTCAGGCTTTACAACGTTGGTTTGTCAACAATTCGTTTCAGCTCCTCACTTTTGAAGCCAATCTCCAGCCCTGCTCAAGTGAAACACTGAAGCGGGGCCAAGGACCAGATTCCAAGTGAGTCACAGGTTCTTTTAGTAAAATACAATCAGAAATTCCAAATTAGAAGCACTACACATGCACCACTTTTCAAATGCCAACTGTAACTTTTTCTAGAGTTTAGAAACTGTAAGAGATGCATAAACCTTATTGAAGTCAACTTTAGAGAGAGGCAGTGAGGCAGCCTAGAATCACCTCAGCTTTGCAAGACAACGCCACCTCCATGTCATAGACACTTTGACCTGCTCTTTTGATTAAGCTCAAACATAAGCTGCTCTGCTCTTATTTTCTCTTGAGAAAAGAAAGATCAGAAAAGAAAAGAAAAGAAAAGAAAAGAAAAGAACGGAAGAGGAGAGGAGAGGAGAGGAGAGGAGAGGAGAGGAGAGGAGAGGAGAGGAGAGGAGAGGAAAGGAAAGGAAAGGAAAGGAAAGGAAAGGAAAGGAAAGGAAAGGAAAGGAAAGAAGAAAAGAAAAAAGACCTCTGACATCTGTCAATGAATCTCTTCAAATAGTGAAGGCAAGGTGCCTGGAGATCAGTTGACTGGTAGAGGGTAATAGCATTGATTGTCCCGCATTGACCACAGATACAAAATAACACTTGGTTTCATACCTCTGCAGCACAGAAGAGCCAAGCACAGAACTGTCCAATATCAACATGGCTCCTACCACTGCCGGCAAAGCCACAACACAACCCGTGATGCTGCACTTGACTCCACTGACACAAGCAGCACATGCACCTTCTTCTTCAGGACTGGCATTACCAAATCTGCTTTGTATTTTGTTTTTAATTTAACCTAAGCAGAGGGAACAATTATGTACGTCCTCTTGGGTACCACAGATATCCTCAAAGACAGTACTTAACATTCTGATAAAATACCAGGGAAGAAAAGTATCAAAAAGTAAACACTAATGAAAATTAGTCACATTAAAATTTGGGCATATAAAAACTGTTCTACCATGAATTAAGTATGTAATAAATTTCCATTTGGCAAAAAGTAAAATATAAAGTTTGCTTGTGAAGAGTGAACCAGAAGAAAAATCACAATGGCATTTGAAAATCCACATCAAACATGGGAGGATTCAAAAGACACACACTCAAGGATGCTGGATTTAAGCACAAATTCTGTCATATGTTAGCAAGTTACTAGCTCTCTGTGATGGCTTGAATGAAAATGGCCCCTATACCCAAGGAACTAAGCAGCTCCTGGTGATACACCCTGCTTCCAGTGCACACACTCAGTGCCTCCTTCTATCCCATCCTCATTCCTAAGTGTTACTCCCAATACCTAGATCATCATGTCCACCCCTGGCAGGATCTCAAAAGCATTCCCTACAAGGTGACCACCACTGGCACACTCTCCTATGAACCAGAGGGAAACAGAACAAAGGAACAAACACCCACCCAACAAAGACAACCAGATGTCAACGCCTACAATTACAATGATCCAAACCCAGATGCGTGGATGACAGAATGAAAACACAGTAACGGCCAGGACAAAGTTTTGACTAAAGCTCAGGAACCCTACTACAGTCCGCCCTGAGACATGCCATGCAGCTGAGATAGAAGAGGAGTACTTCAAGACAGCCTGGATATGTCAGAGGTCCTAAAGGAGAAAATGGATACACCCACTGAAGAAACTTGTGAAAACACCAACAGTGTAAATCTGTGAAAAACACCAACAGTGTAGTGGAATTAAAAACAAAACACTTTACAACTTGAAAGTGGAGGCAGAATCATTCATGAAAACCCAAACTGAGGGAAAACAGAAATGAAAAATGAAGGCACTCTATAGGAACCTCAGAGGAAGCCTCACCAACAGAATACAGGAGATGGAACAGAGAGTCTCAGGCATGAAGACAAGGTAGAAATGGATTCCTTGGTCAAAGAAACTTTAAGTTAAAAACCATCCAGGCACAAAACATCCAGGAAATCTGGGGCAGTATGAATAAAAGGAAAAAAATATCAGTAAATAATAGGAACAGAGGAAAGAGAAGAAACGCAGCTCAAAGGCACAAAATATATTTTCAACAAAATCATAGAAGAAAATTTCCCCTTCATAACGATGCCTATCAAGGCATAAGAAGCAGACAGAACAAGTAGACTAGAGCAGAAATAAAGTCCTCTTAACATGTAATAGTCAAAATAGTAAACATATAGGACAAAGAGATAATGTTAAAAGATTCAAGGGAAAAAGACATATTAGAGTAATGCCTGACTTCTCAATGGAGCCTCTATAGCAGAAGGGCCTGGACAGATGTTCTGAAAACTCTGAGATATCACAGACACCAGTCTAGACTGCTATAGCCTCCAAAGATGAAGAAGAAAGACATTCCATGATAAAATCAAATTTAAGCAGTATCTATTTACAAATCAGGCACTACAGAAGGCACTGGAAGGTAAACTTCAAATGAACAAGCTAACCGCATCCAAGAAAACACAAGGAATGAATACTATAAAACCAGAACATCAAAAGGGTGGGCTGCCCCCCACACAACACAGACGGTGGGCTGCCCCACACACAACACAGAGGGTGGGCTGCCCCCACACACAACACAAAGGGTGGGCTGCCCTCCCCTATACAACACAGAGGGTGGGCTGCCCCCCCCACATAACACAGAGGGTGGGCTGCCCCCCACACACACAACACAGAGGGTGGGCTGCCCCACACAACTCAGGTGTCAACACTGCTTACCGATAACTCTCAACATGGATGATCTCAATTCTGCCAACAAAAAGGCATTGACTAACAGAAAGGATTCAAACACAGGATCCATCCTGCTGTTGCATCCAAGAACACAAGCATCAAGGATGGACACCATCTTAGGGTAAAGAATGGAAAATGATTTTCCCTTTGTTTAGGTCAAAGATGATTTAAAAAATAAAAAATGAAGGCTTCTCTTTTTCAAAGTTATAGATCAAAGTAAGTGTCTTGTTTTGACAATGGTCTGCACTTGGATGATATAATACAGTATCTTACATTTTAATAGAAGTACTTCTTGTAGTCTCAAGAAGTGAGAAGAGCCAGGCAGTGGTGGTGCACGCCTTTAATTCCAGCACTTGGGAGGCAGAGGCAGGTGGATTTCTGAGTTCGAGGCCAGCCTGGTCTACAGAGTGAGTTCCAGGACAGCCACGGCTACACAGAGAAACCCTGTCTCCAAAACCCCAAAAAGAAAAAAAAAAAAAGAAGTGAGGAAACTTTTTGTGACCAGTAAATACTGGAATACAAACAACTTAAATTGTACAATTAAATTTCTGCGGCTACATGTGTTTTCTTGTGGTACTTATAAGCACTAGTGAGAACCACATGGTTTTCCGTCAGGACCTTGAGTTATTATCTAAGGGACACTGAGTCTCAGGAGGTTTGATTTTCACCATTTACCTTCTTGTGATAAATGCTACATAGTCCTCTCTCGACGTCCGGTAATTTACGAAGAAGGTTTTCTATCTGCTCAAACACACTGGATTCTGAATGGAGAGTATCAGATATTGCATCAAGTCGGGCATTTATGTCCCTGTGAGAACAGAATAACAGTAATGTGCAGATGTTAGGAATTCAGACTACAGACATTGCCAACTTTAATGCTTAGGACTACAGGACTATGCCACAGTCACTTAGAGAGGCCTAGGAAGATGATCTCATCTCATTCTTCCCTGCCTTCGCCTATCATTTGGCTCAACGCACAGGTACCATACAGGGGAAGTCACTAGCAAAGTAGGATGGAGAACAGCTCATAAGACAAGTACACAGAGCATGTTTCCCTGTCTCTGAGGGGGTCCCTGCAGGAGTCAGACAGAGAACCAAACCCTGCAAAGAGATAAGAATGAAAACCCAGTGCAGATCAGACTATAGAGAGTCTAATGTCAGACTGGTCAATGTCAGCATATTTAAAACCCAGTACAATTTGGGAAAAGATTTCCAGGCAACAATCAGTCTGATCAGTTCAATTCCAGGTGCACAATAGAACTGAAGGTGTGATTATATATGAACTCTTTCACAAAGTACATGTGACCATGAGAGTGGACTCTATAGTTAAAAAGGTCTAGAATCTAGTGTGGTATCTGACTAATAGCACAGAGGTCAGCAGGCCATGAAGTGTGACATCTCCCCTAAGGATGGGTAATGGCCTAGGGAGGGAAGAGTCTGGGATAATCATTCTGAGGAATTTGGATGAGGTCTGCCTCTATAGCAAAAGTTAATGAAATCTGTCTCCCCAGATACCTAAAAGGTTACCAGGTTGTTAACTAAATCGACTCTCAGCTTTCTGGATGGAATGCAAATATCTGGTTTCATCTCCTCCACTGAGGAAATACCTCTGTGTCCTCTTAACATTCCTGGTCCTCTTGGTGCTTCTCTGTGAGTGCAAGGACCTCTGTGCCCCCAGCAAGTCTCCTCTGAGATTTGGCATGAGTGTACTCAAGTTCTCCACAGCAAAGTGAGGACAGGAATGGTGACATCACCTCCATGTCCTGGCTGATAAAGAAGGCCTATCACCAACAGAATACAAGAAATAGAAGAGAGAATCTTGGGTGTAGAAAATTCCATAGAAGAGATTGACACAACCATCAAAGAAAATTCAAAACAAAAAATTCCTAAACCAAAGCATCCAGGAAATTCAGGACACAATGAAAAGACAAAATCTAAGAATAATCGGAATAGAGGAGAACGAAGATCCCCAGCTCAAAGAACCTGAAAATGTCTTCAACAAAATCATAGAAGAAAATGTCCCCAACCTAAAGAAAGAGATGACCATAAAGGTAGAAGAAGCCTATAGAACACCAAATAAACGGGTCCAGAAAAGAAAATCCTGTTGTCACATAATAAATAAACACTAAACCCACAGAACAAAGAATATTGAGAGCTGCAAGGGAAAAGGGCCAAGTAACATACAAAGGTATACCTATCAGAATTACACCAGACTTCTTAACAGAGATTATGAAAGCCAGAAGAGCCTGGTTAGAGGTCATACAGACTCTAAGAGAACACAAATGCCAGCCCAGGCTACTATATACAGCAAAACTCTCAATCAACATAGATGGAGAAAACACAATGTTTCAGGACAAAACCAATTTCAAACTGTATCTATCTACCAATCCAGCTCTACAGAGGATCCTAGAAGGAAAACTCCAACACAAGGAAGGTGCCTGACTGAGAGAGAGAAAGAAAGAGAGAGAGAGAGAGAGAGAATGAGAATGAATATAAAGCCTCTCACAAAAAAGACAAAAGAAAACCATAAGCACATAAGGCCACCTGTGAAAACAAATTCATCAGAACCAACATTCATCTGTCTTTAATATCTCTCAATATTAATGGACTCAACTCACCTATAAAAAGATATAAGCTAACAGACTGGATATAAAAACAAAATCCAGCATTTTGCTACATACAAGGAACACACCTCAATAACAAAGACAGACACTATCTCAGAGTAAAAGGATGGAAAAAGGTCTTCTAAGCAAATGGTCCCAAAAACAAGCTGGAGTTGCCATCCTAATATCCAATAAAATAGACTTTCAACCAAAAGTTACCAAGCATGATAAGAAAGTATACTTCATATTCATCAAAGGGAAAATCCACCAAGATGAACTATCAATTCTGAACATATATGCGTGCCATATGTAAGGGTACCCACACTCATAAAAGAAATTTTACTAAAGCTTAAAACACACATTGAACCACACACAATAATAGTGGGAGACTTTAACATTCCCAATGGACAAGTCATTAAAACAGAAACTAAACAGAGATGTAGTGAAACTAATAGAGGTTATGAACCAAATGGATTTATCTACAGAACATTTCACCCTAAAACAAAAGAATAGATCTTCTTCTCAGCACCTCATGGTACCTTCTCCAAAACTGACCATATAATTTGTCACAAAACAACCCTCAAGCAATACAAGAAGAATGAAATAATTCAATGCATGCTATCAGATCACCATGGCCTAAGGCTGGTCTTGAAGAAGAGCATAAACAACAGAAAGCCCACATACATGTGGGAACTGAACAACTCTCTACTCAATGATAGCTTGGTCAGGGAAGAAATAAAGAAAAAAATTAAAGACTTTCTGGAATTTAATGAAAATGTTGACATGGCATACCCAAACTTATGGTACACAATGAAAGTAGTGCTAAAGTGAAAGTTTATAGCACTACATGCCCTGGTAAAGAAGCTGGAGAGATCTTATGTTAGCAACTTAACAACACACCTGAGAACTCTAGAACAAAAGGAAGCAAACTCATCCAAGAGGAATAGAAGGCAGGAAATAGTCAAACTCAGGGCCAAAATCAACCAAATAGAAACAAAGAGAACAATACAAAGAATCAACAAAACCAGATGCTGGTTCTTTGAGAGAATCAAGATAGATAAGGCCCCAGCCAACTAACTAAAGGGCCCAGAAGCAATATCCAAATTTACAAAATCATAAATGAAAAGGGAGACATAACAATTGAAAGTAAGGAAATTCAAAAAATTATCAGATCCTACTAAAAAAGCTATTACTCAACAAAGCTGGAAAATCTAAATGAAATGGATAGTTTTCTAGACAGATACCACATACCAAAGTTAAATCAAGAGCAGGTAAACTATCTAAACAGGCCCATATCCCATAAGGAAATAGAAGAAGTCATTAAAAACCTCCCAACCAAAAAAAGCCAAGGGCCAGATGGATTTAGTGCAAAATTCTACCAGACCTTCAAATGATACCAACATTCGTCAAACTATTCCACAAAATAGAAAGCGAAGGAATACTACCTAATTCATTCTATGAAGCCACAATTACTCTGGTACCTAAACCACACAAGCACCCAACCAAAGAAAGAGAACTTCAGACTAATCTCGCTCATGAATATAGATGCAAAAATACTCAATAAATTTCCTGCAAACCGAATCCAAGAAAACTTCAAAACCATGATTCACCACAATTAAGTAGGCTTCATCCCACGGATGCAAGGTTGGTTCAATATACAAAAATCCATTATATAAACAAACTCAAAGAAAAAACTTACATAATCATCTCCTTAGATGCAGAAAAACCATTTGACAAAATACAACACTCCTTCATGCTAAAAGTATTGAAGAGATCAGGAATTCAAGGCCCATACCTAAATATAATAAAAGCAATATACAGCAAACTAACAGCCAATATCAAACTAAATGGAGAGATACTTGAAGCAATCCCACTAAGATTGGGGACAAGACAAGGATGCCCCCTCTCCCCATATCTATTCAATATAGTACTTGAAGACAACAAAAAGAGATCAAGAGTATACAAATTGGCAAAGAAGAAATAAAGGTATCACTATTTGCAGATGATATGATAGTATACACCGTGACCCCAAAAACTCTACTAGAGTCCTTCTCCAGCTGATAAACAACTTTAGCAAAGTGGCTGGATATAAAATTAACTCAAATAAATCAGTAGCCTTCCTTTATACAAATGATAAAAAGGCTGAGAAGGAAATTAGGGAAACAATTCCCTTCACAATAGCCACAAATAATATAAAATATCTTGGGGTAACTCTAACCAAACAAGTGAAAGATCTGTACAACAACAACTTCAAGTCTCTCTAGAAAGAAATCGAAGGAGATCTCAGAAAATGGAAAGATCTCCCATACTCATGGATGGCAGAATTAACATAGTAAAAATGGCCATTCTACCAAAGTCAATCTATAGATTTAATGCAATACCCATCAAAATTCCAACACAATTCTTCAAAGACATGGAAAAAACAATTCTCAAATTCATCTGGAAAGGCAAAAAACCCAGAATAGCGAAAACAATATTCAACAATAAAAGAATGGCTGGAGGAATCACCTCCCTGACCTCAAGTTTTACTACAGAGCAATAGTGATAAAAACCATGGTGTCGGTACAGAAACAGACAATTGATCAATAGAACTGAAGACCCAGAAATAAAACCATACACTTATGGGCACTTAATCTTTGACAAAAAAGTCAATCATATACAATGGAAAAAAAAAAAAGAAGAAGAATCTCCGACAAATGGTGCTGGTCTAACTGGTTGTCGACATATGGAAAAATGAAAATAGACCTCTATTTGTCACCTTGCACAAAGTGGATCAAGGACCTCAACATAAAACCTGATACACTGAATCTAATAGAAGAGAAAGTGGGAAAGAGCTTTGAACTTATTGGGACAGGGGGAAATTTCCTAAACAAAACTCCAATGGCTCACTCTCTAAGATCAAGAACTGATAAATGGGATCTCATGAAACTGAAAAGCTTCTGTAAGACAAAAGGCAAAGCCAATAAGACAAATCGGCAACAGATTGGGAAAAAATCTTCACTAACCCCACATCCGAGAGAGGGCTAATATCCAAGACATATAAAGAACTCAAGAAGAAGCTAACCACCAAAAAACAAAAAAAAAAAAAAAAAAAAAAACCCAATCAAAAAATGGGTTATAAAACTAAACTGAGAATTCACAACAGAGGAATCTCAAATGGCTGAGAACACCTAAAGAAATGTTCAAAGTCCTTAGTGATCCCAGAAATGCAAATTAAAATGACCCTGACATTCCACCTTATACCAATCAGAATGGCTAAAATCAAAACCTCAGGCGATAGCACATGTTGGCAAGGATGTAGAGAAACAGGAACACTCCTCCACTACTGGTGGGATAGCAAACTAGTACAACCACTCTGGAAATCAATCTGGAGGTTCCTCAGAAAATTGGAAATATATCTGCCTGAAGACCCAGCAATACCACTCGTGGGCATATACCCAAAAATGTCCCACCATGCACAGGGGTACGTGTTCCACTATGTTCATAGTGGCCTTGTTTGTGATAGCCAGAAGCTGGAAACAACCCATATGTCCCACAACAGAAGAATGGATACAGAAAATTTATACAATTGAATACTATTCAGCTATTAAGAATGAGGACATCATGAGTTTCGGTGGCAAATGGATGGAACTAGAAAATATCATCTTGAGTGAGGTAACTCAAACCCAAAAGGACATGCACGGTGTGTACTCACTAATAAGTGGGCATTAGCCAAAAAAGAAAAGTGCGGAATATCCAAGATATAGTCCATAAAACTCAAAAAGGTCAACAAGCTGAAGGGTCCAAGTGAGGATGCCTTAGTCCCACTTGGGAGGAAGAAGAAAGCAATCACAAAGGGGGAGGGAGGGACCTGGGAGGGAAAGGAGATGGAGGGGGGGGGGTAGGGGGAGGAGAACATGATCGGGAATAAAGAAGAAAAAACCTAAGTCAGCTTTATGAGTTCTATCAGGAAAAAATTTAAGAGGCATAGGACTATAAATTCCTTAGGAGATTAGAAATACTACACTATGTTGGTTTCAACCTGAAGACCACAAAGCAAGCAGCTTTCAGTCTAGCCTGATGTCATCACAGGCCAAACCATGATACTCATTGTCAATCATTCTGGTACTAATGTAGGCCTTTTCAGCTCCACCATTTATTACTTAGCCTCACCTTGTTTTCTCCCGGTATAAAATGTGAATAGCAATGGGCCTAAACTTTAGTGTTATTACAAGAACTCAGGAATATAAGCTGGGCCTGCAGCACAATAATCAGTCACTAAGTACTAACTGATGCTATCATCAGTTCTGATCATTAGGTAACACACAGAATAACATGTGGGTCAGGCAGTGGTGGTGGCTTACACCATTAACCCCAGCACTCAGGAGGCAGAGGCAGAGGCAGGTGGATCTCTGAGCTTGAAGCCAGCCTGGTCTACAAAGTAATTTCTAGGACAGCCATGGCTACACAGAGAAACCCTGTCTTGAAAAGCCAGGCTGGGATGTGTGTGAGTAGGGAGTAGGGTATAGCATATGAAAGGAATGGAAATAACTATAAACAGACCTTAAGGAATACCTACGAAGATGGGTATTTCTGGTAAAGTAAGTGAACAAGGAGAGACAAAGCTGGAATTTTCAGCACTAAGAAGCAGGTAGCAGTGATTTGAAGTGTTCTACTGAGACAAGTGAGGAGTCACATTGAGAAAATATGTTACTATTAATTACAGATGCCTCTGTGGGCAGGGAGATACTAAAGGGGTATGTGGTGTTGTTTAGCACAAATCTGTCAACACCGGGTAGCAATAATTCCATTTTTATCTTCTGTATACAGATTAAAATGCCAATGACAAAGAATGACTTCAAAGATTTAAAAATAAAACAATTCACGTAATTTGGAGGGTTTTTTTTTAATTGAAGTAGTTAAAAGGCCTTCTAAGAAATTAAAACAAAGAGCCATGAGAATCATCTATCAGCTCCGTCAATGAAGGGTTGGGTAAGCCTGACAAGCAACAGGAAGCAGCTGAGGAATGATAGAGGTGTCTGAGCTTTCTTCACCATTGTTGTGATAAAATATCCTGACAAAGCAATATAGGGGGAAAACTTATTTGGCACACAATTCCAGGTGACAGTCCAGCAGTGTGTAGAAATCAGGTGTCCGGTACTTGAAGCAGCTAGTCATATCTGCAGTCAAGCCCTGAGAGAGAAATAGCTTCTGCCCAGCTCTCTTATTCCAATGGGTTTTTTTTTCTATATTTTTTATTTACATTCCCAATGATTTCCCCTTTTCTGGTTCCTCCCTCCCCGAAATTCCCATAAGCCCTCTTCCCTCCCCCTGTTCCCCATTCAACCCCCTCTCGCTTCTCTGTCCTGGTATTCCCCTACATCCAGTCTTTCCAGGACCAGGAGTCTCTCCTTCCATCTTCTTGGAAATCAATTGATATGTGAATTGTGTCTTGGGTATTCCAAGCTTCTGGGTTAATATCCCCTTATCAGTGACTGCATATACCATGTGTGTTCTTTTGTGATTGGGTTACATTCAGCCCCAAAGCTAGGGAATGGTTCACCCACAGTGGCTGGATCCTCCCACTCACCAAGATAATGCCCCGCAGACAATCCTTCACTGAGATCACCTTTTCCCAGGTGATTACAGATTAATTATGTCAAGTTGACAACTAAAACTAACCACAACAGATATTATCCCAAGATGCCCTGCATTAGTGTCCCATTGGGTGTTCAATGTTATACAGCCTAAACCAAGGAAAAGAAGGTACCGGAATCATTTCATTGCAGATGCCAAAGAACAAAAGACATGGGGTCCTGTAAATGATTGATTACTTACTATCAATCATGGGCCAAAGAATAACTTGTTGGTGCCACTGAACTCCTTCATACTTGGAGATGAGCTGGTTGATAATGTTAGTATCACTCAAAATAGTTCAACCAACAGAGCTATTCCTACTGACACAGTTGGAACTTACTGGCTAATTCTTATGAGATGAGCCTACAACTTAAACATGCGAGCACTGGAGGAAAACATAGGGTGCTCACAGGCTCGTGGCTAGGGGTTGGATCTGTTGTCACTGCTTGTTTTTTATACACAGATTTACTTTAAGGGTAGATGATCAAAACTAGCCAACCAAACTTAGATACTAATATACTGGTCATATGGTATGCTAAGACGTGTATGTAAATAGCCTTCCTGGGGAAAGAAAAGAAGCTGAGTGGTTAAGAGCATTTGTTTCTTTTTCAGGACCTGGGCTTGATTCCCAGTTCCCCAATGGCTCACAACCATGTGTAACTTCAGTTGAAGGTGGTCTGATGTTCTCCTGAGGGCATCAGGTACTCACTGTCTTACACATACACACACACACACACACACACACACACACACACACACACACACACACTCACACACACACACACATACATTCATATACAAAGTAAAATAAGTGTATCTTTTTAAAAAGTAGTCTTCTATCAGAAACACAGAGTTCTTTTCTAAAATTGAAGTATTGACCAATCTAGCTCTGCCTTCCAAATACCACACTCTTTACCTAATAAACAATAATAGAGTACTCAGAAAGTACCAATACAGAAGGTGGAAGGTGTCAGGGTAGAACTATTAAGTATATACTTTGCAAACTTTGTCGATAATGAACTTACACTGTATTAGCAAAAACAAAAACCAAGAACCTGCTTAAAAATTAACAATGATATGATAAAATGGAATGATAAAATGTGTTATGATCCAGGTACAGTGAAACACACAGAGATGCATCTAGTTTTAGGAGTCCATTTTGAAAAAGAAACAGAATTATGACCATGGTTTTTAACCTCTCCTCCCACACCCCAACCTTCTCCCTCTCTGTCTCATTTGTGGCTGTTGTTTATAAACAGATTTCCTTTTAGGGGTCAGAGGAGACTTCCTGAGGATACACACCACTGTTCTAGATGAAGAACTATAAAGGACCAGGGGAAATGCTCCGGGAAGGCGGGAAGCGAGACAGGAGGCCAGAGCAGCACTGTGGCCAGCCGTGACCCTAAGCTGAGAAACAAGGCTGGTGGTCTGGACAGAAGCTAAGGATTAGTTAGAAAACCACTTCATCAACCCAGGCAAGCAACAGTGAGGGGCTGAACGTGAGGAGGCTGCTATGGGAATGGAGAGGAGCAGACAGTTTCAATAAATAGCAGTTATGACTATGGTAAAACAGTAGTTAGCTCACACAGATAAGTTTTTGTTTCAAAAGTCACAAACCAGGAAGTCCTCCTCCAGCACTCTGAGGATGAGCAGCCTGGGAAGCCCCAGGAGCAAAAGCATAAGCGTGAGAAAGATCCATCCAGAGGGCTTGGGAGCAGAGACCTTCCGCTCCTTCTCCGCAGTCTCCCTTCACCCTTTGCTGCTGCAGGGAATGCTGCCTTTTACACTGGGGCACCACAGTAGGCCTGCATCTCACAAGAGCATTGAGCCTGGATAACCAAGGAGAGGGCCCCACGTTCCTGGCCCTGTGCAGGTCAGGGGGGCTGGTTAACTCTCATGCATTGAGGGGCAGACATAAGCCAAGATCCCCGCCTAGGCTCACTTTTGAAGAGTAGTTCAAAAGAGCAGTGAAGAGCAGTTGTCACACTTTCCGTTCACCTTCAAAGGACAGAGGGCACAAGTGTAAGGGCAGTAGTAATCAGCACAGTTCCCAGGATGCACCTGACACGTTCCCTTCCGGTGTATGAGAATAACTGATCGCACGGGCAGAGTGAGCCCCGTGAAAGCTGGCATGGAGTGTGGGAACCACAGAATTAACAAAGCCTCCTGGTAATGTTAATTTTAAGTACTTCTAGAGAGTTAAAAGTAACACTTTGTTAATATAAATTTAATATTAAGTGAAAGGAAATATGTAATATTCTATTACCTTGTCATTTAAGCCAGGGCAATAAACTAGAAATGCAGCCATTAATACTCCTGACATATGGGTTTCCAAAATAAGAGCCATTTAATTATTCAACAGGATTAACTACCATGAAAATGTACTCTCTGCTTTATGATAATCACAGGGAAATGTAGCCAAGGAGCTAATCCTAATGGTTCCCATTCCCTTACTTTTAATCATTTATGTATGCATCTGAGTACACCATAAAGTCAGCATGCGTGATCCTTAGACATTTTCTACAAACTGACTTGAATTATAAAAGCACTCTTCCCTTTCTTTGCATACAGAGACATTCCAAGTATAAGGACAGGAGCTGTATTTGACTCAAAAGCCCCTTTCTCTGCACTTCCCTCTCCTTGCTAGTAGACTGCATGGCTCCAAGCAGGACTAGATTCCTTGAGAACTGGAGCAATACCATGTCACTGATATAGCAGCACAAGTGCAAAATCACCCTGCAATCCTGCTGAAGGATTGTGTGAAGGGTGCTGTGTTCCTGCAGGCCCTCACTCCATCACAGGGAATAAAGGATACAGAGTCACACTTGCTTGTTCTTTAGGTAAAATAAAGCGTCTTTAGGACCCAGAACATAGGAATAGCTGGAGTTACATAGTAGGACCTGGGCAAGTGGGAGCAGTGACAGGGGGCACACATTTCACTGGGTGACATTCTGTTTTTAAACTTCAGCTATGAGACCACCCGAAGATTTAAGTTAATGTTTGAATTGCTAAGATACTTGCACTATGAAGTGGAGAGAGCAGCAGGGGCCCAAGCCATCTCTGGGGTGTCTCAGGACATACTTATCCCTCTTCCTCCCTCACAAACAAGCAGACAAGGCTCTGGCCAGTGAGGTATGAACACACATGCTTCCTTCATCCCCTCCCTCTGGCACTGTCCAGGGTGACCTAGAAACTCATACGGCATCTCCAGAACATGTGTAAGATCACAGTTCTAGCCCTCTCTAATCCAGAAAGACCACATTGGTTTTTAAACTATGGAAAGACCTTGGGTTTTCATGTAATGAATATATAAATGCATTACTTTCACTGTTAGAAACACTGAATTTGGGAGGTCCTTTAGTTAGAAGCTGGCTTCAATAACCAGCATGTGACTTTTAGTGATAAAAGATGACTTAATATGTACGTAAACAACCAGAACATGACACTGAGCTTCCTAAATTCTCAGGACTTTGCCCACCCATACAGGCAGCATGCATTGGGTAGCGATACTGCCATTCTGAAGAGGAATGACACAGATCACCATCTATTCTTCAATAAGGTTCTCCCGATAGCCCTACTATCGATGCAACACAAAGAACGTGCAGGAAGCAGAAAATCCGGAATGGACCTAGACAGATGCCATGTGGGATGGCCTAAACACCCAGCCTCTTTGCCATCCTCGGAGCCTGCAAGGGCCATTTATGACTGTTGCTATATGTGTCCAAACGAGGAGTCTGCCAAGAGTTCCTCTACACAGACGGGCTTGGGTTAAATCGTGCTTTCCCCTGACTATTGTGGAAAAGGTACAGCAGCAGCACCATCTTTAAAGTTTTGTAATTTGTTTTGTTTTGTTTTTGCAAAATAAAACAACATATGGAAAGTTTTCAGTTTTCCTTTCATAAAGAACACAAATGACCAAAAGCCACTAGCATGGAGTATAAACCAGTACAGCCATTTTAGAAATGAATCTAGAGGTTTCTTAAAAAATTAGAACTAAAACTCCCATATGGCCCAGTTGAAGTACAGCCTATTACACCACACAGACACCAGTACAACCATATTCACTACTGCTATTCACAACAGTAAGGAAACACAAGGAGCCATGATCAGACAAGGAAATGTGGTTCACACATACAAGAGCTTGACTTACCCAAAAAGGAAATTTGTCAGGAAATGGATGAAATTGGAAAAAAAAAGTGTACTAAAGGAGGCAACCCAGGCTCAGGACAAACACAACACAGTCTTCCTCATATCAGATGCTGACTGTACTTCTGTTTGTTTAATGTGGAGAACTGATTACCTGTGGAAACCAGGAAACTGGGGATAGTGGCGCTTTAAGAGAGGGAGAATGGAAAAATATAAATGAAAATAAAGTAGAAGGGGAGAAAATGGGAGAGGTGAAAAGTTTCAACAGATATAGGGCTGCAGAAACAAGGGGAGTATGGAGAAGGGTTAACCCAAATGAAGGAGTATTAAAAGGTAATATAGAAAAAAAAATCCATCTTGTAATCCAAATAGAAAACTCAAAGGATAGACTAAAGGAAGTTAACTGTGCTCCTGAAGAAGTGGGTTAAAAACTAAAGTTCCCAGTCCTAGTTGTGGTATATTTCAATTGGAGCTAGTCAGAGAGGAGGCCAGGGCCGCCAAAACAATTATGGCTGCTTTTCAGTACTCTTAATTATAGACCAGAATAAGAAAGAAAACAAACAACCTATTGCTGAGTGCACTGCCAATGTTGGTTACAAGAAATCGAGCTGGACCTGAGGTGGAAACTAACTCCCTGTGCAATGGCATCCCAAGTACTGGAAGGCATCATACAAGTTGCTGAGGGTAAGGGTGGAGGGCATGGATTGTCTTATCAGGCTGCAAACCAAAGTGCCATGCAAGACGTGTCGCCCTGTGCAATAGTAGCACGACTATTAAGAGGTAACCAACTGCTGCTCTCAGTTGATTAGATCAAGTCCATAAGACCCATGCATGCTAGGACTGCAAGTCCAGTTAATAATCTGTCTTGGAGTTTCTACTGCTGTGATAAACAGAGTGACCAAAAGTAACCTGGGGAGGACTTATCCTTCATGAAGAGAGTTCAGAGCAGGTTCTTAAGGTAGGAACCAGTGGCAAGAACTCATGAAGAAGTCATGGAAAAGTGCTGCTTTTTAGCTAGCTCCCCATAGTTTGCTCAGTCTATGTTTTTTACAGCTCCCAAGACCATCACAGTGAACTAGGCTCTCTCACGTGAATCATCTGCCTCTCAAACTTGCCCACAGGCCAATCTTGTGAGGCTATTTTCTTAACTGAGTTCCTCAACCAAAATAACTCTGCCTTGTGTCAAGCTGACATAGAAAGCCAGCACACAACATGCCTGGGGAGGATGCAGTACACTTCCCACAATACATTACTGACACATGAGCACATGTGAACCACAGTGTGACCTATGTCCCCATTCCCATTTCTACCTTCCTGGAAGTGACCAGTGCCGTAATACCAACAGGCTCTTTCTGTTTATGCTTCATACTTTTACACTCCTATCTGAGCCTCTGAATCTAACAAGATATTACTATTATAAGACTTAAGTAAGTGATATCGTTTCTTTTTTTTTTTTTCGATTCAGCCATGTGGATATACGTAGATTAGGTCATCCATTTTAACTGCTAATACTAGAACAATGTGTGTGACTAGACAATTTACCTTTAATTCCCTACCTCTGAGTTGCTTCTAAGGTTTTACTATAGTAACTAGTAGTAAAAACTAGCTAGCTGTCTTCTGACCATGGCATTCATACTAGGAAGCATACTAATGCATTGTAAATGGTATTTCATGTGATCTTTGTAATTTTTATTTTACAGGGGAAGAAATGAGTCATAGATAAGGTAACAACATATCCAAAGTGATAAAACTAAAATAAGGAAATGAGGACTTCAGCTTTAAGTCTCACTGACTTGCTTTTAAGCACTCGCCTACATGCTTGGCTGGATGGCCTTAGATGAGTAGCCAGGCTCCATTTTTCTTATCTATTAAAAAGAAGGATCAACTTACCCTGGAAAGAGTTGGAAATTAATAGATAACCTGGACCAACCATGCAAAGTGAGAGATAGCTTTCCCCTCTACCATTTCCCTTCTCTTCTCTTGATTCTTCTGAGACTCTCAACGAGCTGTTCCACGAGCACTCACCCTGACGGTGTGGCCCACGGCTCCTCAGTCTACTCCGTTTCCTTATTATTCTTCTTTGAAATCTTACACTTGGACCTCTGTTTCTAGCCAAATACCTTCCTTTACTCTAAAAAATTATATATAAATGTTTCTCTTTCACCTTAAAAATCAATCCAACATGTTGGTAAATATCTCACCTAAATTGCTACAGCAAGGACATTTCTCAAAGAAAAGATAGGTAGGTGATTTTTCAGAGAATTGCACTAGAGATATAAAAAAGTACAAGAATGTATGCAATTCACAAAATTCTGTGGTTCCTTAAATCTCACTTCATATATTAAATCTGTGTATAAAATATTTACATGATGGGTATCTCCAATCTACTTATACCAAATGGAGGAAATATTTGAAATGTAGAGCCTATTTGTTATTGGTTGAGCTGTATGCCCCCTCCAAAAGAGAGAGGAGAAAGACAGGGAGGAAACAGAAGGAGGGAGGAAGAGAGGGAGGGAGGGAGGGAGGGAGGGAGGGAGGGAGGGAGGGAGGGAGAAAGAGACTGATCTTGAAATCTTAACTCTGAGTTTAACATACAAACAGGGTTAATGCAGCTGTAAATAGGATGAGGTCATCTTATTACAAAGATACCAGGAGAAGGATGCACTGGGGCTGGAGAGATGGCTCAGCGGTTAAGAGCACTGACTGCTCTTCCAAAGGTCCTGAGTTCAAATCCCAGCAACCACATGGTTGCTCACAACCATCCATAATGAGATCTCTGATGCCCTCTTCTGGTGCGTCTGAAAACAGCTACAGTGCATTTATAATAATAAATAAATCTTTAGGCCGGAGGGAGCGGGGTTGACTGGAGCGAGCAGAGGTCCTGAATTCAATCCCCAGCAGCCACATGACAGATCACAATCATCAGGACAGTATACTCATATACATAAAATAAATAAATCTTTAAACAAACTGCCAGAAGCTAGGAAAGAAGCATGGACCTCAGAAAATCAGCTCACCCTACTGAAACCTTCATCTTTGACTTCTAGCATAAAAATCATGAGATAATTCACTGTTCAGATTAAAACCATCAAGTCCATGGTACTCTGTCGGAGATGCCCTATTAAACTTATAAACCATCTATACCACTGTGGCAGTTTGAATAGGAATGGCCCCCATGGACTCATGTGTTTGAATGCTTGGCACTCAGGGAGCCGCACGATTAGGAGGCGTGACCTTGCTGGATGAGGTGTGTCACTATGGGACCGAGCTTTGATGTCTCAGAAGCTCAAGTCTGGCCAGTGTGTTACTTTTAATTCTGCTGCCTGTGGATCAAGATGTAGAATTCTCAGCTCCTTCTCCAGTACCTTGTCAGCCATTATGTTTCCTGCCACGATGGTAATGAACTAAACCTCTGAAACTGTAAGCTAGCCCCACTTAAATATTTTCCTTTGTAAGAATTGTCATGGTCATGGTGTCTCTTCAACGCAATAAAATCCTAAAACACCACTAATTGTGGAGTTCAAATCCTGTAAGTTTGACCTCAAATAGGTCCCAAATATTGCTGAAAAAGAAAGAACCCACATGTACTGAGCGGTCGAGGAGTAAGAGGTTTCACATGCCATTCAAAAGCACACAATGCTCTATTTTACCAGCCTGACTTTTCTACATAGTTTTGAGAGTTGTAACTTCTCCCATGATGCCAACAGAGATTTGACAGGAATGTAAAATGCTGCCAGGCTGTATTAAGACAATATTTTCATTCTTGGCTAAACAAATATTCTAATAAAAGGAAAATCAGTTTCTTCAGACAAACTTTGTAAAGCTAAAACAAAGAACAATATAAAGGAAAGCTGCCTTTCCTAAGGTTTCTATAAAATCAATTTTCCTAGAAAGGCAAGTTCCCCTCTCAGGGCATGGCTTTATTTTCACATCTTACTCTGTATCTTAAGATTTTTAAGTGGTATCATCTAGTCATGAGACAGACAAAGATTCTACATGCTATTAAAAGCTAAGAAAAGGAATACAATTTATATTATATATTAATACATATTATGTAATATACCATCTAGTTGAATGAGAAAAACCTTGCTAAAACTGTAATGTTTTAAGCTGAGACCTAAAGTATAGTCAGTTAACTATGTAGAAATTGAAGGAAAAAGGAAGAACATTCCAGCTAAACAAACCACCAAGACCAATACCACAAGATGAGGAACAGCTTCTCCATACCCAGGCACTACAGGCAGGCACTACAGGCAGGCACTACAGGCAGGCACCACAGGCAGGCACCACAGGCAGGCACTACAGGCAGGCACTACAGGCAGGCACTACAGGCAGGCACTACAGGCAGGCTCCACAGGCAGGCACCACAGGCAGGCACTACAGGCAGGCACTACAGGCAGGCACAACAGGCAGGCACTACAGGCAGGCACTACAGGCAGGCACTACAGGGAGGCACTACAGGCAGGCACTACAGGCAGGCACTACAGGCAGGCACTACAGGCAGGCACTACAGGCAGGCACTACAGGCAGGCACTACAGGGAGGCACTACAGGCAGGCACTACAGGCAGGCACAACAGGCAGGCACCACAGGAGGCACATGATGAGGAATAGACAAGGGCAGGCAGATGAAACAGCCACGAAAGGCCAAAACTTCTGATTTTGTTGAAGCATAATAGAAACCTAATTGTCTCAAGGATAAGGGTGTGGCTCAGTGGAAGAGAAGTATAGAAATTACCTAACTTTTCACAAGTCCCTGGGTTTGATCCCCAACAGTGGAAAAAAATATCACTATTTCATTGAGGAAATTCGTCATCTCTAATTTGTTTTGTATAGGTCTGGTATGTCATCAGCATATGAGTTACAGGAGAAGCCATGACCACAGATAAGCTCCTGAGTCAGAGAGAACCCTGGGGTATTTCAACATGAGAGGTACAGGCAGAGGGGGATACTCACAAAGGAAATACTAACTTATTTCATTTTTAAATCTTTTAGATTTATTTATTTTATGTATATGGGTATTTAACCTGCATGTATGTATGTACACCTGCATGCCTGGTACACAAGACTGCAAGTCTGGTACACATGGGGGCTAGAAGAAGTCGTGGGTGGTTGTAAGCCACCTTGTGGGTGCTGAGAATTGAACTTGTGTCCTCTACAAGAGCAACACGTGCTTTCAACCTCTGAACCCTTGTTTAACGCTTTAATCTTTCTAGCCCTTATTTAATGTTTTAACACAGTCTGCAACTAAATCTTGAACATGCTTTTTGGCAGTCCTGAGGCAAGTGGCCAAATCATCAAGTAGAACTATCCAAAGATGGAGTCCTAAAAGGGAATGCGGTATAAATATTTAACTTTTAAAAAGCATTGGAACCCATGCCTTACAACATGCTCCATCTATAAGAAGTTAGAGAACCACACTGAAGAATCTTCTTGCTTAAACTCAGCAGACCTGATAAAACTGTAAGGGGAACCTTTTATAGGAAACAATGTGACAATATCAGTAAACATAAATCCCATCTCAAAAACTGAAGTGAGCCCACTGAGCACACGATCCAACGATGCCCACAGCATCCCATCAGGCTAGAGCTTGACTGGGTGGGGACGGGCTGGCTCTATGAGCCAGTACACAGTCCACTGCCAGTTATACAATACAGTTTGTTCCAATTGAAGGTCGGGATCTTATTAGCCATGGCAACATTAGTTTTAAAGAAGCTAATATGCTTTTAATTTTACAATTTTATATCCCCAGTTTAAGTACATACACACAAAGAATTCCTTTTACCTTAATTTAAGCAATGGCTGGGTAACCCATTTCTTTAACTTCCTTTTCCCAAATGAAGTTTTAGTGTGGTCTAAAACCCAAAGCAAACTTCCTTTGGTCTTCATATCAGTCTGAAAAAAAATCAGATAACAAGTTTTATCACTGAGACAATTATAGATTCCAGTGCAGGATGGTATTGCATTTCTGTTGCTGTTTAGGTGTCCTGATTGGTCCATCTATCCTAACTTTCTTCAGTGTAGTGATGAACTGAAGGATTTTTGCATGTCAGGCACCTGTTCCATGACTAAGCTCCATCGTCAAGCCTGATTTAAACATTGTACACACCCAAATAATGTGTTTCTCCTAAGAGCTGCTCATCTACCCTGTGAAGAAAGAAAATATATACCCATGTACACAAGATAAAATCTCGATCTATTCAATGTATACAAAAGAGACTTCATAGTTTTAGTTAACTGTGAATAAACTATCCTGAAGTCTCTGTTGAAGGAAAGGCCCCTGGTAGCCTTCAGAGGTAAGCAGAGGACATCACTTCTCAGCTTCTGTCTCTATCAGAACTCACACCCTGATCTGGAACAGGCGGTGACACACAGCTTAATTACAGGTGACTTTTGCCTTAGGAAGTGGATTGAGAACTGACCCTAGTAGTTCTGCCTGAAATGGAACAGGAACAGTATAGGAAAAACACTTACAAACCAGATGAAGACAATCACTTCTCATTAACTTTGAAAGAACACATGTTCTATGAAATATCTGATATGGAAACAACAGGATGCTGTGTCCTTTAGTTATTTAAAAAAAATAGCTATCAGGCAGTGGTAACACAGGTCTTTAATCCCAGCACTTGGGAGGCAGAGGCTGGTGAATCTCTATGTATTCAAGGCCCGCCTGGTCTACAGAACAAGTTCCAGGACTGCCAGGGTTACACAGAAAAATCCTGTCTCAAACAACCAAAACCACCCAACCATCTAAACAAACAAAGAAACACACCAGTAGCCCTATAGTCTGTTCACCCCAGAAGGTGCCACAGTCATCAGTGTGACATGGTGACAGACGGGCAGTACTCCTGAGGGCAGCATGCTGTCTCACTCCAACTTCCCTTTATGTGCTTCCTGCACGTCATTTAAATCAGCTAGTCCTTGTGTCAGCCTGACCTGATTCTGTAGGATTTCCAGATTCCTTAGTGTAGTCCCATTAAGTCTCATGAATTCCATTCCACTTGACAGCTGTTTAAAATTCCTGAAAAAGATGAAATTTAATAAACCCACAGGTGAGCACATCTATTTTAAAAAATTAGAGACTAGAAACAATCCAATGGTATTATGACAGAAATTAGGATTTTGACAGGAAATCAGCTGAAACCAGGAACAAAGTGGTAGGATGCGATCTTCTGCTGCACCTGACACCAAGGGCAAGAACACAGAAGGGAAAGGAAGTCGGACAATGTTTCAAACTTGTTCATGTCTCCAAGAACAGAACCAGACAAACTTTTATCACTGGCAGAGGACACAGTGCTATCTTCATGCAAAACTGTGCAACTAACTACAAAAGTCTGTCAGCACACTTAAGGCCTCCCGTATCTTCCAGCATGAGCTCATCTTGCCAAAAAATGTAAAAAATTTTTACCCAACATTCCAACATGTGCAACAAATGTTACTTACTCTATAATTAACAATACACATTAACATGGCCAAGGTTTAGTGAGTGTAGAACAGAAAGTAACAAAAATGATTTCTTTAAACACAGTTGAAATTCATACACTCCTTGTGTTCCTGTAACTCTCAGAAAAATTTACTAATTTGAAATTATCCTCAATAACTAATTTGAAAACACATGTACAATTCTAAAGAAGTATTAGTCAACATATCATTAATTTCCCTTCTCAGCTAATCCCGCAGCATTAGATAGAACTGGTGAATTGCCTGCTTGCTTTATTTTTTGTACCAATCTCACTATTTAGCTCAACCTGGACTGAAATATGTGATTCTCTGGCCTCTGCCAGCCAAGAATGGTGATTACAAACACGCAGCACCAAACCCTGCTACTGAGTGTGTGCTTTTAAGGGAGAAAAATAATGCAGGGTCATTAAACTACACAGAAGGACTATTCTCGTACACACCACATGCTAGCAGAACTTCTGGGTGGGGACAGCTACATAAAACTCCAGTTTTCCGAGCCGTCTATAGAAACAGGCCCTCACCCAGAAACGCAGAGAATGCACAGAGCTCAAGGCTGTAGGGCTCTTGAAGGGACCTCTTTGCTTCTAGAAGACTCCCCCAACCACGGCCACGTGCCCTGGAAAACAAAAATAGCTTCCCACATACTAGGAGCATTTGACCTACAACAGATTTATTCTGCCTTTTGCAGGGTGATAACTCATTAACTTTCAGAGGGTGACAACCCTAAAAGCTGAGAGCACAAGTGTATAGCCTTTCTGCCCTCCTCATAGCTGTTGATTTCTTGAGATACAGTAATCTGGATTGCAACTGCACCATTCTTTATGGATCTAAGCTCCTCCAAGGCAAGGATTCTGAGTTCAAGGCCCACATTCATCTTCTCACATGAGGTGTGATCTTCTACATAGTATGTAGCAAGCCACAGATGCTTAATGAATGGCTACCAGCTTCCTAAGGGAAGTAGCTTTAGGTTTAAGTTAGAAGGTCTTAAAAGTGCCTATGAAGCACCGAGCACAGTTATGAAGTACACAACCTCATTTACAGGAAGAATCCATTATGTAGTGTCTGACTGTACAGCTAAGAGGTGTTCACACAGATTTACAGTAAAAGATCGAAATCAGAGAAGCTGCCAACCTGAGTTCTGAGATGGTAGCTAACCAGCTACTTGTTTGCAAATGGAACCTGATGATTCCTGCTCCTGACAGATTTAACTGATTACATTCTAGAATGACCAGTTAACATATGCCTGAATCAAACACAGATCCAAAATATGTGCATAGCTACTACTTTAGTCTTGTGCAGTGCTTTAACAGAATAGAACAGACTTGGCAACCTATAAACAAAAGAAATTTATTGCTCACAGTTCTGGGGCCTAGAAACTAACGATCAAAGATCCAACAAATCTAGAGTCTGCAGGGCCTATTCCTCATAGATAGTGTCATTCACTTTTTACTTTGGTCCACCTTTTACAAAGGCTCTAAATGGCCTCATCACCTCCTGAGAGTCTTGCCTGTCAAGAGCACCACACTGATGAGGAAGAAACTGATAACTTGAATCTGAGGTTATGCAGGTGGCATGAGAAAGACTATGAAAGAAGCATCACTCAACACAAAGTACAGGAAATAATTTTGTACTGGGTGGAAATTTTCACTCTCTCTAGCGTGAAAATGTGTCCATGATTCAGAAATATTCTTTAGCTGCCCAAACCCTCACAAGAGCAGTATAATAACCCCATGAGCCCAAAGTCTACACCCCGAGACATAATGTTTGAGGTTAGTGTTAGGAGTATAGAAGCAGGCTCTGGTCCACCGGCTGGCCTGTCACTAACTAACAGTGAAATGCTGCTCCTACCGTCTGACATACAAAGGAATCGCTTAAGTAAAGTATTGTCAGAAAATAAAACAGTAAAGAACTGGAAACTTATAGAGCTTTCTGAGTGCCTACCTGCCAAGAAGGATCTACGAAGAATTTGGTCTGGACCAATATACTATCTTGAACATGGAATCAGAAAGGAGATCTAGACGTGCTATCTGCATATAACTCTTGGAACAATATGAAAAAAGAAACCAGTAGGTGAACCATCAGATTGGCTGTGATAGTTCACAATCCCAGACCTTCACTGAGAAGGTCCTGTACCCTTCAGTCACAGGAGCCCAAGCCTTTTGATGCATTAAGTAAAAATGCAATTTTGTTTGTTTGGTTGGCCATGGGCTTTTTGTCACTGTTTTTCTTTATATCCTAACTGAACAAGAAATCTAAATTTCAAATTGGATGCAGTAAAAAGATGTTTCTTTAAGCTGAAACCTCCACTGACTTAAGATATTGACCAGTAGGCAACCCTCAACTAGACTGACTCCTAAAGCACATAAACTCTAAGCAGCTTTGAGGACTCACTGTGCTCTGGGAACTTCCCCGAATTTGAGTGTGGTAAAAACTTTGGAGAGGAGCTTGGACAATTCCTTCCAAAAACAAAAGAAATTTCCTTCTTGCTACTGCCTGTTTCCATGGGGAAATCTCTACATTTCGAATAGAAGATTCTATCTGCCAGCATCCCCAGGTACTCAACTGTATACAGTATTTGATCACTAGTCTAAAATATTCAAGGAATTCTGAATTATTTATAGTCATGGGAGACGCCAGTGTCTGTGTGCTTTGAGATGAACCTCATAAGCAATGCCTGGCCAGAGCTCATGCAGTGCGAATCTGGACAGAAATCTTATGAGCCATGTGGGGAAAGACTTCATTAATATTTTCAGCAACAAAAATACACAGCTTGTCCATTCTTCTCAAGCTTTATAAGAGGAGAAAGTAACCTTGGCAAAGCTTGCTGAGGAAGTGAGGGGCTTTATTACCTCTACTCTACTTTCTTGAACAACAGAAGAGCATGATCTTTCCTTAGAGCAGTAGACACATATCTGACCTGAGTGGCCGGCAGCCACAGAGAGCCTATTCAAATATTACTTTAAATTAGAAACAAAATCAAAACACTCTGCCATGTGTCTCGTAAATGAGTAGATCTCTGTGGGTCTTAGAGTAAATTGACTCATTGTTTATCTAACTTTGGGACAGTCAATAATTTATGAATTTTATGTTGCACAGTAGAGTAACAACTTGGTTTTACTGTACTTTTACTCCTACTTGATTCATAATTATGTAGACAACTAACTCTGACTTTCTCTAGAGGGCACCAATAAACCTGTTAAAAGTAGAATGAAGGCCTACACCCAGCTCCAGAGACCCGTTCCAGGGTCAGCAGGGCAGTCCACAGAGTGGGGAACAACCACTCCCAGCTATACACCAACAGGATGTTCCAAGAACTCTAATGCAAAGGGTCAAGAGAGCAAACAACCCAACCAAAAGAGTAGGTGTTGTATGTAAACAAAGCTCTCACAGAAGAAAAGGCGGGAGGAAAGACCATTTAGCCCTTCAATGGCAATTCACACCTTTCAGCCCAGCACACAGGAGACAGGGGCAGGAGGACCTCTGAGTTCCAGCTCAGCCTGGATTACAGATAAAGTGCTTAGCAATCAGGGCAACACAAATTAAAAGTACTTTGAGATTTCAGCACGCCCCAGTTAGAAGGCTAAGATTACAAAAACAAATGGCAACAAGTGCTTGTGAGGAGGTGGGAAAATCCCATCTGCACTGCAGGTGGGCGTGCAGACTGCTATAGTCACTAAGGACAGACACATAGAGTCTGACACCCACTGCAGTGAGCTTGTAGATCAGTAGGAGCTGATCCCAGCCGTACTGTCTCCCGGTCCCTGAACCTGGGATGCCTTTCTACTTTCTCTGGGCACTCTTTAATTCTTTTCATCAATGTTCAGTTTTCAGAATATAGACTTGTTGTTATAGTCATTCATACTCTACTTGAAGTTCTAAGCAAATAAATCTTAACAAAAGTTACCAAAAATGGAAACAAACACATTTTCAATAGTAAAAAAGCCAATTCCTTCAGAATTTCATAGTTTAGTACTTCATTTAATTCTGTCACAACTGTGTTGGACAGCTTTACATTACTGTGAGAAAACAGTCATTTATGAGAGAGAGAGAGAAAGGCTGAGATTGGCTCGCAGTTTCAGAGACATCAGCACATAGTCACACAGGTCCATGACATTCAGCTCTACAACCAGATGGCATAGCATGACCAGGAAGCAAGGACAGAGACAGGAAGGAGCCAGGAGCCAGGAGTCCAGGATCCTCTTCTGGGCACATCCTTGACCATCTGCCCTCACTGGGCCTTTGGGGACATTCAGCATTCAAACTATAGTAATTACTATCTACTCTCTGTACACTACTCTGCTGTCTTGGTCTAGATCAAATCTACCTAAACTCTTAAAACAATTTTGTAACTTCAAAAATTGTATTATTTAACAAAATTCCATTTCATCTATGCTGATAAACAATTGCTAATAGAGTGTATTTTCTCTGTTCCACCTAAAACTGCTGAAAGAATCTGATGACTTTTCAGTGCATACAGATCAAGGTCTCCATGACACACTCAGCCTGTGAAAGCCTTTGCTAAACAATACAAATTTCAATTAAAATTTTCTCTGAAAGCACACCTCGTAAAGAAAGTTCCCAAGTTCAACAGCCTAAGATTGTAAAGAGGCACAACTGGAGTTTATGCCCAGGAGAATGTCTGTTCTTCCTTGGGCAACTCTCTTTTTCTGAAGCCTAAGATCTATAGAATCATACTTTCAGGATGACCCTCAGAGGGAAGCGACACGCCTCCTCTGGAACACTTCACTTGAAGTTCATATTTAGGCAAGACAGAACCAGTATTTATGTATGAATCTTGGTTTCTAATGGCATTTAATCTCCTTTGAAATAAGCAATGTCTCTCCTTCTCTTTAATACTGTCTTTACTGTCTGCCTATAGAGTGCTATTGGCTGTATACACAAGGGAAGGCCTTTATATCTTTTTTTGTGTGTCTATGGAATCACGGCAAAGGCAAACAATTTGATGCACACTAAGTCACTACCAGAGCTAGCTCCCTGACCATTTTACAAAGACACCTCCAGTTGTGTACAGAGAAAATGTCACACTACCATCAGAAATACAAAAAGAAAAAGCTCAGTGTTACTCAATTTAATCAAGAGTCACCCTTACAGAATTCAAAATGAAGCTTTTCAAAGTTTTACACACAAAGAGTATTAGTGGTTTATGACCTAGAGCTGTTCTAACGTCTAACTAAATGAAAGGGCATGACCCTTCATCTACTCCTAAACACAGCATAGTCTGCTTTAAAACATTTGTCTGCCTCATTCCTAGGCTCCCTGCCATGTAAAAGTCAGCCACACAAGCAGATATCTCTCTCTCTCTCTCTCTCTCTCTCTCTCTCTCTCTCTCTCTCCTATTTCTTTTCTCTTTCTTTTTTTTTTTTAAACAGGGTTTCTCTATATAGTCCTGGCTATGCTGGAACTCAGAGATCTACCTGTCTCTGCCTCCAAAGTGCTGGGATGAAAGGCATACACCACCATCACCCAACTATGAATCGTTTTAATAAGCCTATCTTTGGAACTTAAAGTAGAACCCAATAAGATAAGTCCTAAGCTTCAAAGCTTTCTAAAGATAAAACCTCTCAGCCACATTAAAACATGTAATGATTAATCTTAATTGTCAACCTGACTGGCCTGAGAAGTACTTGGGGACCTGTATGGAATCTACACCGGTCCTTCCAAAGGCTAATTGCAGCAAGCTCTGGCCTGGCCTAGTGATCTGGATGTGTTAGTCCCTGCATGTGTTCCTAATAGAATGCACTAGGTGTACAGGGAGAAGGTGGGCTGCTGGAATTCTAACATCACTCACTCAGGCCCCTTCTCCATTCCTCTGGTGCCTCCCAGTGCCATGACATGAACTGCTCCACCACACCCTCCCCACCATGACAGACTGACAACTCTACAACTGTGAGCCAAGGTTCTTCCTGTGGGCTGTTCTTTCAGGTATGTTAGGCATAATGATGAAGTCACTACTGCATGTACACAGAATAATCTAATCCACTGATTTAAAACTATATCAACTACAACCCTGCTATACTACTTCCTCGGCCATGCGTTGTTTTCCTTCCTTGTCCATGAGGGACAGGGGATCACTGAAACTGTCCATCATTCCTGTGCATTTCTCACTACTTTCCTCAAATATGTTCTGTCCTATTCTGGTCTGTTCTAGAAGTTTTTAACTTCATATAAAAACCTGCAGTTCCTTTGCCCAGCCTGATTTCTGGCTTGATACATTGTTAATAAAAATTTTAATGCTGACCACACAGGTCATTTTCATGGTTATACATTTCCCTATAAATGTGACATAATACTTTACTGTTGGTAGGTATTTAAGTGCCTTAAATAAGACAAAACTGTTTCCAGAGAACTGATAGCCTATTTTATTAAAATACACAATAAAATACAAGATTCCCAAGGAACCTGCTTTTCTTCCACTCTCCCCATAACCTTGAATAACAGATAATGGCATTTTACTGAGCTAGCTCCTACCTGCTCTCTGCCTCTGCAGAATGAGAGGCTTGCTCATGTAGGATCTATAACAGGATGACTCTTGACAGAGCCACCAAGAAGCTGGTGAAGGAGGCATACAGAAAGGCAAGTGGAATTATCCACTATCTTCATTTACACTCACGGCATTTTCCTATAATGATTATTAGGTTTGAAATTATCACCATCTTCATGGTCTGTGAAATCACAGAAACCAAGAATAAGAAAAATTGCAGCTTTTTAATTTTTTTTGTCTTTTCTCCTTTTCATGTGCATGCATGTGTGCTCTGCAAATGTGTGATATATTTACATGTATACGGGCCCATGTGTGCCTGCAGTTGAGTGAGCACGTGTGGGGACCCAAAGCTGATATCAGGAATCTTCCTAGGTCCCTCTTCCACCTTATTCTTTGAGGCCGAGTCTCTCAGTCAAACCCAGAGCTCTCTGCCATGGTTGGTCTCACTTGCCCAAGTGGGCTGAGATGTCCGCCCAGCACTGATGTCAGTAGTAGAATGATGTACCATTTCTCTACAACAAACACAATTTGGCAGTTTAGTTAATATTTTTATTATTCTAGCAACAGTACCAAGCAGTTTATCCTTGTACCCTTAGTGGTATATATATATATAATCCCTACTGTGGTGGTTTGAATGAAAACGTACCCAAAGGCTCATGTATTTGAACGCTTAGTCTCAGGAAGTAGAACCGTTTGAGGATTAGAAGGTGTGGCCTTGTTGGAAGAAGTATGTCACTGGGGTGGGATTTGAGGTTTTGAACATAGTTTAAATTATTAAAATTTTAAATATTATTAAGTTTAAAATATTTTGACTATAATTCTCCACCAGTTTTCTTTTCTATCTTTTGCAACATTACTTACTCAGATTTGGACAGCATCTTTTCCAGGTTAAATTCCTTGAGGTACCTTATTATGGCAGCCAAGGCGCAGATCACAGGCTTCTCCAAGTTTATGATATCAGAGAGACTCTGAGAGCCTAAAAAACAGAATATAGATCCTCAATTGTATTACTGTTTAAAAAAATACATATTTAAGTAAAATTCATCTATAAAAATTATCATTTCTATCATGTATACCAAGCTTGTATTTGGGAACCAAACTGTGATTATAAAAAACTTACAGCATGGGGAAAAAAGACATTTTTTGTCTTTTCTCATTTTCATGTACATGCATCACTTTTTATTAGACTGAGTCATTTTTGTAAAGTAACATTCTTTTAAATCAGAAAAATTTTAAATACTTTCACTATAAATACTTTAAACCATATATCAAAGATATGCATGCAAGGAGGTGAATCAACCAACATCTACAATAGTAAAAAAAATATAATCAGCCTAAATAAACATCCACAGGACAAAGATGAAATAAATGCTAGTAAGTCCAGATAATGAAATGTCTACTTTGAAAGGATGACTCACAGCTGTGTCAACTAACATGAAGGCTGTCCACAGCACACAGCTCCAGGCTTGACAAAGCAGTGTGCAGTCACCCTCATCCCTGCCCAGGAAAATAGTCCAACAGCTTTCATCCAGTCATCTGCTCTACCCTGCATGCTATTGGGGATTCTTAATGCAACTGAAGAATTCTTTTTAATGTGGATATGAGATTATTAGACAAATTATCCAACACCCTCCACAGGAGTGATCTTCCATCTCTTCCACTGATAAGTTCGCCCTGAGCACTATAGTGCCCTACGAGCTTCCGCTCACTGTGCCCCCAACTCCTTCTCTGTGCACACCTCTGTCACATGCCAACTTCTCAGAAGGCTTCCGCTGACAGCCATTAAAAGTTCAATGCTCTTCTCTGTTTCACTGTCTGCTTAGTGTTTATCACCACTAACACACTAACTGCGAATGTCAGACACAGACAGGTTCACTCACAAGACAATCCTGACGGAGAATGCCAGATTGTCAATGATCACCCCTTGATAGCCAAGTGACAAGGGCAGAAACGTTTCATTTTTCTTTATACACAACTGTGTTGTTCAACATTTTCTTACAGACATTGAAAAGGATTACAAAATGCCCTCTGTCCACCAGTACTGCTTCATCAGTTAACTAAACAGTTCATAAACCTAGGGCAGTAGTTCCCACCCTGGGGGTCTCTACACCTTATGGGGGTTAACAGCACTTTTAGGGACTGCCTAAGACCATCAGAAAACATGGATATTCACATTATGATTATAACAGTAGCAAAATTACAGTTATAAAGTAGCAATAAATACAATTTTATGCTTGGGGTCACCACTACATGAGGAACTGTATTAAAGGATCACGGTATTAGGAAGGTTGAGAGCCACTGACCAAGGGTATAAGAATTGAAGAACAGTCCCTCCAACTGAGAATTCACTTTTATATCCTAGTTCTATTTCCCTGGAAACTATAAAAGTGGAGACAGCACCATCTACAGGAAGAATTCCTTGACATCAGTGAGTTCCACTGGTTTAGAAAGAAACAGACTCAGCTGCAGAGTGCTGACCTCCCTGAGTGCCCCGACTCTGACAATCCGGCAAGTTCCTTCAGAGACTGCAGCAAAAGAGTCCTCACGGGCATGGAACCCCTAAACCAGGGCAACTCACACCCACAGATGAGACTCTCAGGCCCGCTGATGCCATGGGCATCCCTAAAGGCTGCTGTGAGCACGGCTCACACTAAGGACTCATGCTCAGCAGGCAGGCCACTTTCCATCCCACAACCTTTCAGTTAATTTGTGGCCCAGAAATAAGTGTGATGTCTTAGGATGTGTTTAATTGAGCAGAAGATGAACTTTTGATGCTAGGCCATGCTGCTTTCAGAAGCGGGATACAGTCTCTGACATTCACTAAATGGGATTTAAAGGCATATAAAACCAGAAAATGACACCTAGGTGATGGAAATGACGAAACAGTAAGACTTGAGCAGGAGCTGGGGACAGGGCTGATGGTAAGTACTCTACAGCGTGTGGCAGAGAGAGGACAAGTTTGTCCTGAGAGAAGAGGAAGTGCCTTTTCATCTTGCCAACCCTGCAACTGATGCTGACAGAACCTAGACTGACAGGCACACACTTCACGCCCTACTATGTGACAGCCAATGTGAATTTTTAAACAAGTAAAGTTTACCACACATATTGAATCTACTCACTAATGTGCTGGCATTATAATTCAGGCAACCAACTTTCTAAAATGCTAGACCCCACCAGAATTTATCAAATATTCTATTAAGCAATGACAATGAGCTGTCTTCAAAGATGAAGAGAAAGGGGTGGTCACCTGCACCTTTACTGAAAAGCATTTGTCTGGCCAGCAGGAGACAGAACAGTCAGAGAAGGAGGCTTTACAGTGGTGCTCTCATGCTGCTGGTGTTTTCTTCTAGTGGCTATTTGTTTTGTTCTCTTCTGCTAAGACAGGGTTTTGCCCACTAAACCTAGCTAGGCTAACACTAGAAATCCCCCTGTCTCAGCCTTCTCAGCACTGGGTGAACAGACATGTGCCAAGTAGGCTCAGCTTCCGTGGTATTCCACACGAGTCCATGAACAGGAGTTGTGCCCTCAGACGACCGCACGAATTCTACTTGCTTCCTACTTGTCAGCACACTGAGAGCCACACTTGGTGCAATTGAAGACATGTGGGTGACATGAATAAAAAGACTTACCTCGGCTGTCAACTGCCTCTTTAGCATAAAACTCTGTAACTGTCTGGAAAGCATGGCTGTATTCAAAGTAAGTATTATTCATCCTTTCTACTCGAATTCTGTCATCCCGCACACTGAAAAGAGAAAAATTGAAATTTGAAGAGATTCCCATTATCTTGAATTACTGATATTAAGGCATCAGTCTTGAATAACAACAAAAGGCAGACTCATTTCCTAACTCTCTTCAGCACACATTGAGAAGAGAGTGAGAATAAGACTCCACTCTCTCAGGAAAGGGCTCTCCTCTCATAAGGGAGCTCAACTGTTACTTTTACCCACTAGCATTTTACAGCACCTAGCACACTATGACAACCTCATTGAAACTAGAAGCACCTCAAGTATAAATATTAACAGAGAAAAAATTCAAAGCATTTTAATGTGACCACATGAATTGTTTAGAAATTATAGCAAACAAAACATTGAAGAGTCCATTGTTTGAGGAGCTCTGCCTTGCTGACTTTTTACAAAGTCCAGTTTCATCTCAGCTACTAGTCAGGTATATAGTCAATTCCTCTCAGGTCAGTTCTTGCTCTTAAATAATGTAATTATGTAACCCTTTAAAATATGAATAAAAGTTTTTATAAATAAACAAAATCCCATCATCCATGCTGGAAAATACAGCTCCCATTTTCCCTGACTCCCCCTCCTCATCTTCCATCTTTCTCCCATCACTGGATAGCTGCTGACACCCTCACAATCCATGCAGACCCCTCGGCCTTACTGTTTATCTGATCAGACACAAACACATACCACACACACACATAATCTATTCTTCACTGTATTATAAGCTGATGAGATAATACTATATCCCAATTTGTTTCGCTACATAGTATTTCTTTAAAATCTCTGCTGTGTAAATACCTTGTGTATAACTCGTTCTTTTGAAGGGTGGAAGATGTGTCACAGTCTATAAGTGTTGGTTTATTCAATCTTTTCCCCATTGCTTGATACACTCAGTGTTAACAGTTCATTATGTACTATGTTCAAACACTTTTATTTCCAAATAGTAAAATATCAGATGCAGCTGTCACCCCAGTCACATTCATCAAGCGCCTTAGGATACAAACACAATTGTGGACTGAGTGTGCTTTTAGGCTCTGCAGCATGGTATACTGGCACATGCTTCTAACTTTCCAAGTGCTGTCTTACTAAATCTGCAGTTTGCTTTGGGGAACAATGCTATATATTCAAGGTTTACAAAGGCATACTTTACTTACTTGTAAATCCATCTAAGTAGTCCACTGATCTTACATGTTCTACTAAAATTGATACTTGTTTTTCAAATTTTATTTTCTTGAACTTATTTTTGTAGATGGCATGAGGTTAGAATCATGATTTGTTTTGACTCTCCATATAACTATTATCAATCAGATATGATCATAGAGCACTGCATGACACTCCCTCACTACCTATTTCACGTCCCTCCATTCAGGTGTGACCCTGTTTCAATTTCCCCTGCCCCAAAGACCTGCTCTTTTCTAAGGAGAAGTGAAGGGGGGGAGGGAAAAGAGGAGGGAGGGGAGAGACTGGGGGGGAGGAGAAGAGAGGAAAACTGGAGTCAAGATGTAATATATGAGAGATTAAATAAAAAGGAAAAGTTAATATGGAAAAATCAATTCACTGCACTGATCTTTCTGTTCCCGTGTATCTCACACTGCAGGATCTCTGTATCTATCTGTGCTGTATTGTCTGGGTAGCCAGTCTCTGTATCTGTGCCATATTGTCTGGGTAGCCAGTGTCTGTATCTATGTAGTATTGTCTAGGTAGCCAAGAGACTGTAGCTTGTTCTTCCAAAGCTTGTCTGTTCTCTGATGATCCTTACAAGTTTCCAGCTCACCCTACCCAGTGTCACAAAAAACTTTACTGAGATTTTGACTAGCTATGTAATAACTGATTTAGAAATAAATGTTACCTTACCAATAATGTTCCCTGTTTAAGAAATGGTGCTTTCTATTTACATCTTTCATATTCAACAATAACATGCTGTAATAATCCAGGGAGGGTCTACATTCCCAGTATATACAGATGGTGTAGAGACCAGTGTCAGAAATTCTCATGTGCACTAAAGTTAGATCCACTGATCTAGACACTTAAAGTCGGAATGGTTGACATAAGAGGCACTAGGCAGCAGGGAAGGATAGTGTCAGCTGCTCCAGCGCCTGCCTGGTGTAGGAACCGGGTAATCTAAGACTACAGAGGACTTATAAAGGCTTAGAAAGCCAGACTATGCACGCCTGCACCATGACAAACTAGAAAGTCTCTCAGCTCCCTGCTTTTGCTCCTTATGTAGCCCCTTCTTGGTCTCTACTAAAACTTAAGGAAATTCTTGATATGGTGCCCTGCACCAAGCTATAGGAAACTCTTACTTTTTCTACTTTTAATGACATTTCTTGTGAATAAGCAAAGTGTAAGGTCTGGTTTAAAAGTCCCATTGCAAAGCCAATTAAGCAGCAGCCTGATGCTCGGTGCTCTGTGCTGAGCAGATGAGGGAAGTCCTAGACGGACAGCTCATGACTGAGAAAGAGACAGCTCATTTATTCTTATTGCTACTCACAAAAATAACCACAAGGATAAAATCTCTTATGTGGATGCATGGTATGCATCACTCAGGTTCTTAGTTTAGTTTATAATCTAAAACAATAGACAATGCCACAGACATAATGAGGGTCCGGAGGAGACACCTCCCTTCAGTACACTGGTGAGAATAGACAGCTCACTTTACAAAATCAATCACTGTAATAATTTTGTTACTTAATCAAAAATGTTACTGATCAGTTTTTGCTTAGAAAATAGTCTTTAAAAACATAACATTGTAAAAAGTAAAACCATAGACACCATTTTTACATCTATTCAAATACTGCCATGAAAACAAAAAACAGACTGGCTGTATCAAAACCTACAAATAATACACCATAACTGCACAGTATCCTTAAGTATCCCAAATGCAAGCTAGTGGGATGAGCATACTCTGTCGTCAGCTATGAGGGCTGACAGACACACCAAAGCATCTGGCACCAAACAGCAACCACACTCACTGCAAACATAGCAAGGAGTGAGGAGCTGAAGCACAGGCAAGAGTGGTACAACTTCTGAGCACAAGTACACACAGTCTACTGTAAGGTGTGGACAGCTGAGCACGAGCACACACAGTCTACTACAGGGTGTGGACAACGGAGCACGAGCACACACAGTCTACTACAGGGTGTGGACAACAGAGCACGAGCACACACAGTCTACTACAGGGTGTGGACAGCTGAGCACGAGCACACACAGTCTACTACAGGGTGTGGACAACGGAGCACGAGCACACACAGTCTACTACAGGGTGTGGACAGCTGAGCACGAGCACACACAGTCTACTACAGGGTGTGGACAGCTGAGCACGAGCACACACAGTCTACTACAGGGTGTGGACAGCTGAGCACGAGCACAGTCTACTACAGGGTGTGGACAACAGAGCACGAGCACACACAGTCTACTACAGGGTGTGGACAACAGAGCACGAGCACACACAGTCTACTACAGGGTGTGGACAACGGAGCACGAGCACACACAGTCTACTACAGGGTGTGGACAGCTGAGCACGAGCACAGTCTACTACAGGGTGTGGACAGCAGAGCACGAGCACACACAGTCTACTACAGGGTGTGGACAGCTGAGCACGAGCACACACAGTCTACTACAGGGTGTGGACAACAGAGCACGAGCACACACAGTCTACTACAGGGTGTGGACAACAGAGCACGAGCACAGTCTACTACAGGGTGTGGACAACGGAGCACGAGCACACACAGTCTACTACAGGGTGTGGACAATGGAGCACGAGCACACACAGTCTACTACAGGGTGTGGACAACAGAGCACGAGCACACACAGTCTACTACAGGGTGTGGACAGCTGAGCACGAGCACACACAGTCTACTACAGGGTGTGGACAACGGAGCACGAGCACACACAGTCTACTACAGGGTGTGGACAACAGAGCACGAGCACACACAGTCTACTACAGGGTGTGGACAACAGAGCACGAGCACACACAGTCTACTACAGGGTGTGGACAACGGAGCACGAGCACACACAGTCTACTACAGGGTGTGGACAACAGAGCACGAGCACACACAGTCTACTACAGGGTGTGGACAACAGAGCACGAGCACACACAGTCTACTACAGGGTGTGGACAACGGAGCACGAGCACACACAGTCTACTACAGGGTGTGGACAACAGAGCACGAGCACACACAGTCTACTACAGGGTGTGGACAACAGAGCACGAGCACAGTCTACTACAGGGTGTGGACAACGGAGCACGAGCACACACAGTCTACTACAGGGTGTGGACAACGGAGCACGAGCACACACAGTCTACTACAGGGTGTGGACAACGGAGCACGAGCACACACAGTCTACTACAGGGTGTGGACAACGGAGCACGAGCACACACAGTCTACTACAGGGTGTGGACAACGGAGCACGAGCACACACAGTCTACTACAGGGTGTGGACAGCTGAGCACGAGCACACACAGTCTACTACAGGGTGTGGACAACAGAGCACGAGCACACACAGTCTACTACAGAGTGTGGACAATGGAGCATGAGCACACACAGTCTACTACAGGGTGTGGACAGCTGAGCACGAGCACACACAGTCTACTACAGGGTGTGGACAGCTGAGCACGAGCACACACAGTCTCCTACAGGGTGTGGACAACAAAGCATGAGCACACACAGTCTACTACAGGGTGTGGACAACAGAGCACGAGCACACACAGTCTACTACAGGGTGTGGACAACGGAGCACGAGCACACACAGTCTACTACAGGGTGTGGACAACAGAGCACGAGCACACACAGTCTACTACAGGGTGTGGACAGCTGAGCACGAGCACACACAGTCTACTACAGGGTGTGGACAACAGAGCACGAGCACACACAGTCTACTACAGGGTGTGGACAGCTGAGCACGAGCACACACAGTCTACTACAGGGTGTGGACAGCTGAGCACGAGCACACACAGTCTACTACAGGGTGTGGACAGCTGAGCACGAGCACACACAGTCACTACAGGGTGTGGACAACAAAGCATGAGCACACACAGTCTACTACAGGGTGTGGACAGCTGAGCACGAGCACAGTCTACTACAGGGTGTGGATAACGGAGCACGAGCACACACAGTCTACTACAGGGTGTGGACAACAGAGCACGAGCACACACAGTCTACTACAGGGTGTGGACAACGGAGCACGAGCACACACAGTCTACTACAGGGTGTGGACAACGGAGCACGAGCACACACAGTCTACTACAGGGTGTGGACAGCTGAGCACGAGCACACACAGTCTACTACAGGGTGTGGACAACAAAGCATGAGCACACACAGTCTACTACAGGGTGTGGACAACGGAGCACGAGCACACACAGTCTACTACAGGGTGTGGACAACGGAGCACGAGCACACACAGTCTACTACAGGGTGTGGACAACGGAGCACGAGCACACACAGTCTACTACAGGGTGTGGACAACAGAGCACGAGCACACACAGTCTACTACAGGGTGTGGACAACAGAGCACGAGCACACACAGTCTACTACAGGGTGTGGACAACGGAGCACGAGCACACACAGTCTACTACAGGGTGTGGACAGCTGAGCACGAGCACAGTCTACTACAGGGTGTGGACAGCAGAGCACGAGCACACACAGTCTACTACAGGGTGTGGACAGCTGAGCACGAGCACACACAGTCTACTACAGGGTGTGGACAACAGAGCACGAGCACACACAGTCTACTACAGGGTGTGGACAACAGAGCACGAGCACAGTCTACTACAGGGTGTGGACAACGGAGCACGAGCACACACAGTCTACTACAGGGTGTGGACAATGGAGCACGAGCACACACAGTCTACTACAGGGTGTGGACAACAGAGCACGAGCACACACAGTCTACTACAGGGTGTGGACAGCTGAGCACGAGCACACACAGTCTACTACAGGGTGTGGACAACGGAGCACGAGCACACACAGTCTACTACAGGGTGTGGACAACAGAGCACGAGCACACACAGTCTACTACAGGGTGTGGACAACAGAGCACGAGCACACACAGTCTACTACAGGGTGTGGACAACGGAGCACGAGCACACACAGTCTACTACAGGGTGTGGACAACAGAGCACGAGCACACACAGTCTACTACAGGGTGTGGACAACAGAGCACGAGCACACACAGTCTACTACAGGGTGTGGACAACGGAGCACGAGCACACACAGTCTACTACAGGGTGTGGACAACAGAGCACGAGCACACACAGTCTACTACAGGGTGTGGACAACAGAGCACGAGCACAGTCTACTACAGGGTGTGGACAACGGAGCACGAGCACACACAGTCTACTACAGGGTGTGGACAACGGAGCACGAGCACACACAGTCTACTACAGGGTGTGGACAACGGAGCACGAGCACACACAGTCTACTACAGGGTGTGGACAACGGAGCACGAGCACACACAGTCTACTACAGGGTGTGGACAACGGAGCACGAGCACACACAGTCTACTACAGGGTGTGGACAGCTGAGCACGAGCACACACAGTCTACTACAGGGTGTGGACAACAGAGCACGAGCACACACAGTCTACTACAGAGTGTGGACAATGGAGCATGAGCACACACAGTCTACTACAGGGTGTGGACAGCTGAGCACGAGCACACACAGTCTACTACAGGGTGTGGACAGCTGAGCACGAGCACACACAGTCTCCTACAGGGTGTGGACAACAAAGCATGAGCACACACAGTCTACTACAGGGTGTGGACAACGGAGCACGAGCACACACAGTCTACTACAGGGTGTGGACAACGGAGCACGAGCACACACAGTCTACTACAGGGTGTGGACAACAGAGCACGAGCACACACAGTCTACTACAGGGTGTGGACAGCTGAGCACGAGCACACACAGTCTACTACAGGGTGTGGACAACAGAGCACGAGCACACACAGTCTACTACAGGGTGTGGACAGCTGAGCACGAGCACACACAGTCTACTACAGGGTGTGGACAGCTGAGCACGAGCACACACAGTCTACTACAGGGTGTGGACAGCTGAGCACGAGCACACACAGTCACTACAGGGTGTGGACAACAAAGCATGAGCACACACAGTCTACTACAGGGTGTGGACAGCTGAGCACGAGCACAGTCTACTACAGGGTGTGGATAACGGAGCACGAGCACACACAGTCTACTACAGGGTGTGGACAACAGAGCACGAGCACACACAGTCTACTACAGGGTGTGGACAACGGAGCACGAGCACACACAGTCTACTACAGGGTGTGGACAACGGAGCACGAGCACACACAGTCTACTACAGGGTGTGGACAGCTGAGCACGAGCACACACAGTCTACTACAGGGTGTGGACAACAAAGCATGAGCACACACAGTCTACTACAGGGTGTGGACAACGGAGCACGAGCACACACAGTCTACTACAGGGTGTGGACAACGGAGCACGAGCACACACAGTCTACTACAGGGTGTGGACAACGGAGCACGAGCACACACAGTCTACTACAGGGTGTGGACAACAGAGCACGAGCACACACAGTCTACTACAGGGTGTGGACAACGGAGCACGAGCACACACAGTCTACTACAGGGTGTGGACAACTGAGCATGAGCACACACAGTCTACTACAGGGTGTGGACAACGGAGCACGAGCACACACAGTCTACTACAGGGTGTGGACAGCTGAGCACGAGCACACACAGTCTACTACAGGGTGTGGACAACGGAGCACGAGCACACACAGTCTACTACAGGGTGTGGATAACGGAGCACGAGCACACACAGTCTACTACAGAGTGTGGACAACGGAGCACGAGCACACACAGTCTACTACAGGGTGTGGACAGCTGAGCACGAGCACACACAGTCTACTACAGGGTGTGGACAGCTGAGCACGAGCACACACAGTCTACTACAGGGTGTGGACAGCTGAGCACGAGCACACACAGTCTACTACAGGGTGTGGACAACAAAGCATGAGCACACACAGTCTACTACAGGGTGTGGACAGCTGAGCACGAGCACAGTCTACTACAGGGTGTGGATAACGGAGCACGAGCACACATAGTCTACTACAGGGTGTGGACAACGGAGCACGAGCACACACAGTCTACTACAGGGTGTGGACAGCTGAGCACGAGCACACACAGTCTACTACAGGGTGTGGACAACAAAGCATGAGCACACACAGTCTACTACAGGGTGTGGACAACGGAGCACGAGCACACACAGTCTACTACAGGGTGTGGACAACGGAGCACGAGCACACACAGTCTACTACAGGGTGTGGACAACGGAGCACGAGCACACACAGTCTACTACAGGGTGTGGACAGCTGAGCACGAGCACACACAGTCTACTACAGGGTGTGGACAACGGAGCACGAGCACACACAGTCTACTACAGGGTGTGGACAACGGAGCACGAGCACACACAGTCTACTACAGAGTGTGGACAGCTGAGCACGAGCACACACAGTCTACTACAGGGTGTGGACAGCTGAGCACGAGCACACACAGTCTACTACAGGGTGTGGACAACGGAGCACGAGCACACACAGTCTACTACAGAGTGTGGACAGCTGAGCACGAGCACACACAGTCTACTACAGGGTGTGGACAGCTGAGCACGAGCACACACAGTCTACTACAGGGTGTGGACAACGGAGCACGAGCACACACAGTCTACTACAGAGTGTGGACAGCTGAGCACGAGCACAGTCTACTACAGGGTGTGGATAACGGAGCACGAGCACACACAGTCTACTACAGGGTGTGGACAACGGAGCACGAGCACACACAGTCTACTACAGAGTGTGGACAGCTGAGCACGAGCACACACAGTCTACTACAGGGTGTGGACAGCTGAGCACGAGCACACATAGTCTACTGTAAGGTGTGGACAACTGATCATGAGCACAGTCTACTGTAAGGTGTGGACAACTGACCACGAGCACACACAGTCTACTGTAAGGTGTGGACAACTGACCATGAGCACACACAGTCTACTGTAAGGTGTGGACAACTGACCATGAGCACACACAGTCTACTGTAAGGTGTGGACAACTGACCATGAGCACACACAGTCTACTGTAAGGTGTGGACAACTGACCATGAGCACACACAGTCTACTGTAAGGTGTGGACAACTGACCATGAGCACACACAGTCTACTGTAAGGTGTGGACAACTGACCATGAGCACACATAGTCTACTGTAAGGTGTGGACAACTGACCATGAGCGCACACACAGTCTACTATAAGGTGTGGAGGGACCAGAAACCTCTAAGACCCATAAACTGACAAAACTGCCAAAGGACCCATAGGAGGAGGGGTTGTATATGTGTGTGCATGTGCACATGTATGTATGTGCATGTCCCTGTGACAGACTGAGGTCAACCTCGTGTATCCTTCCTCAGAGATGCTGCCCACACTGTTTCTGAGACAAGGTCTCTCAGTGGCTTCGGGCTCCCCCACTAGGTGAAGCTGATTCGCCAGCATGACACAGGGACCCTCCTGTCTCTGCCTTCCCAATGCTGGATTGCAAGTAAACACAATATAGAGCTTTTAAAACATGGCTTCTGGGGTCAAACTTGAATCCTCAGTTTATGAGTGGATCCTCTTCCTAGCCACCAAGGCACTCCTTGGAAATAGAATCTCACACTGTAGAGATACTCTCATTAACAGACTCCAAAGTGAGCAAACAACAGACAAGAGTCAAAGTAATAAATGAGCTGCCACAGTTTTAAATAGTTAACAACATGCAGAAAGTCACTATGCTAAATCAGACATGAAACCAAATGACTACACACTGTAAGATGCACTGTATGCAAAATTCTAGCAAAAACAAGAGATGGAAAATTGTTAATTGTTAGGGCCAATGGTGGGGACAACTTCAAAGAGACTTGACGCATTTGACAGGATTCAACAGGTAGACTAGACAGTGGTTATGTGAGAGCACAGATGAGCCACAGTTCACACTCTATATTTAAAATACTTGAACTGGGCTAGTTATGATGGTACCATAAGATACAACAAACACGACTGCCACTGTTACGGTGGTATGTATATGCTTGGCCCAGAGAGTAGCACTATTAGGAAGTGTGGCCTGTTGGAGTAGGTGTGTCACTGTGGGTGTGGGCTTTAAGACCCTCATTCTTGCTGTCTGGAAGCCAGTCTTCTCCTAGCTTCCTTCAGAACAAGAGGTAGAATTCTCAACTCCTCCAGCCCCACATCTGCCTGGGCGCTGCCATGCTCCCACCTTGATGATAACGGACTGAACCTCTGAACCTGTAAGGCAGCCCCAAGTAAATGTTGTCCTTTGTAAGACTTGCCTTGGGCACTGTGTCTGTTCACAGCAGTAAAACCCTAAAACAACTGTCAAGTTAGAAAAGCTACTTTCATCTATAATTCTCTTCTAAGAGCTCAGAAAACTGAATTTCATATAAAAACAACTAATAAAAAAGAACCAAGGTCAATTTCTAGCCAAGTTATTGCCAAGGACAAAAAGCAGAATACCGTATCTATAGATAATAGAAAAATGTCAGAAAAATAAAAAGTCAAATCTCCATAAAAGTAAAAATACCTAGAACTTAATTGTAAAAAGAATCACTACAAAAACAAGATGATGGTGGTTGTTTTGTTTTGTTTTGTTCTGATTTTGAGACAAGGTCTCACTATTGCTGCCCTGGCCCACCTTGTATTTGCTACATTCCCCAGCTTGTCCAAAAACTACCATTTATCCTCCTGCCTCAGTGTCTCTAGTGCTGGGATATAAGCTGGAAAAAAGAAGAAAACAAAACCTCAGAAATATGCTGTCAGAATTCAGATAATCCTAATGAAAAGGAAAATAAGTAACCCCAGAGGGGAAAGCCAACAGAAAGACACTAAGCTGAACATGTCCCGCAGATAATAACCTACGAAGAAAATGAAAACCAGATCTGCAGTAACCAGCGCGCCAGCTCTGCTGTGGGACTTCTGCCTGGCAGAGGGACCCCGCACTGGGCGGGAGCCTACCAGCTTCCCTTCCGCGACCTCTGTTCCGGTAGACTGCACTGAAGAGACAGGTACCCAGGTTCCCCTCAATATAACATCGCTTGGGTCACGGCCTGTTGGGGCTTCCGCCTGCGCCCAAGAACGGGACAGCGCTGTAGTCATCTGGGCACCAGATCTGCTGTAGGCCAGCCCCTCTGCAGGGCGACCAGCGCCACTGAGAGAGTGCAAACTGCACTCCGCCATCTTTGCTCCAGTGGCCCAGGTAGTTGAGACTGCCAGGCTCAGAGACAGACAGGTATAGTATCGCTTGGGTATAGGGCGGCTTGTGTGTACGCGGCTCCCAAGAGCTGGGCAGATCTGCAGTAACCAGCGCGCAAGCTCTGCTGTGGGACTTCTGCCTTGCAGAGGGACGCCCCCTCCACCCCCACTCTGGGAGAGATCACACACCCCTGCACAGGGCAGGAGCCTACCAGCCTCCCTTTGGCGACCTCTGCTCCAGGAATCCACTAGGCTGAGCCTTTGGATGTGCAAGGCCTCCCCAATATAACATCACTTGGGGCAAGGCACATCAGGGCTCCAAAGTCACTCAGGAGCAGGGCAGGCGACAGAAATCGGTGCCAGGGGAATCCTGGTAAACCAGGGGGGCCAGAAATAGCTTTGCAGGCTCAAAGGAGGTACAACCAACAGCCAGTTGCAGCAGGACCAACTAACATCAGAGGTATCCAGAGGGCAAAACGCAAATGTAGGAATGTTACTAACAGAAATGAAAGTAATATGGCACCATCCGAACCCAACTCTCCAACAGCAGCAAGTCCTGAATTCCCCACCACACCCAAAAGACAAGATATGGATTTAAAATCACTTCTCTTGATGCTATTAGAGGATCACAAGAAGGACACAAATAAATCTAATAAAGAATTACAGGAGACCATGAATCAATGGTTATAAGCCCTTACAAAGGAAACACAAAAATCGCTTAGAGAAATGCAGGAGAACATGGATCAAAAGATGGAGGCCCACAAGGAGACAACACAAAAATCGCTTAAAGAAATGAATCAACACGTAGATGCACTCACAAAGGAATCACAAAAATTGCATAAAGAAATGCAGAAGAATATGGGTCAACAGATGGATGCCCATAGGGAGGCAACACAAAAATTGCTTAAAGAAATGAATCAACGGATAGATGCCCTTACAAAGGAAACACGAGAACTGCTTAAAGAAATGCAGGAGACGATGGATCAACAGATGGAATCCCATGAGAAGAAAACACAAAAATCGCTCAGAGAAATGCAGGAGAACTTGGGTCAACAGGCAGAAATCCTGAAAGAGGTAATGCAAAAATACCTTAAAGAAATACAGGAAAATACAAACAAACAAGTGAAGGATCTCAGCAAATCCATCCAGGATCTAAAAAAGGAAGTAGAAACAACTAAGAAATCACAAAGGGAGACAACTTTGGAGATAGAAAACCTTGGGAAGAAATCAGGAGTCATAGATGCAAACATCAACAATAGAATACAAGAGATGGAAGAAAGAATCTCAGGTGCTGAAGATACCATAGAAAGCATCGACTCAACAGTCAAAGAAAATGCAAAATGCAAAAAACGTGTAACCCAGAACATCCAGGAAATCCAGAACAAAATGAGAAGACCAAACCTAAGGATTATAGGTATAGATGAGAGTGAAGATTTGCAACTTAGAGGGCCAGTAAACGTCTTCAACAAAATTATGGAGGAAAACTTCCCTAACCTAAAGAGAGAGATGCTGATGAACGTACAAGAAGCCTACAGAACTCCAAACAGACAGGACCAGAACAGAAATACCTCCCGTCACATAATAATCAAAACACCAAATGTTCTAAACAAAGAAAGAATACTAAAAGCAGTAAGAGAAAAGGGCCAAGTAACATACAAAGGAAGACCTATCCGAATCACATCAGACTTCTCACCAGAGACTATGAAAGCCAGAAGATCCTGGGCAGATCTCATGCAGACACTAAGACAGCACAAATGCCAGCCTAGACTACTATACCCAGCAAAACTCTCAATCACCATAGATGGAGAGACCAAGATATTCCATGATAAAACCAAATTTTCACAATATCTTTCCACAAATCCAGCCCTGCAATGGATAATAGGTGGAAACCACCAATACAGGGAGAGAAACAACACCCTGGAAAAAATGAGATAATAACCTTCTTGAATCAAACCCAAAAGTAGATAACCACTCAAACATAAAGATAGCGTCAAGAATGGCAGGTGGCAATGATCACTATGCCTTAATCTCTCTTAATATCAATGGTCTCAATTCCCCAATAAAAAGACATAGACTAGCAGACTGGATATGTAATCAGGACCCAGCATTTTGCTGCATGCAGGAAATGGACCTCAGTGTCAAAGACAAACACTACCTCAGAGTAAAAGGCTGGAAAACAATTTTACAAGCAAATGGCCCCAAGAAACGAGCCGGAGTAGCCATCCTAATATCAGATAAAATTGATTTTCAACCTAAAGTCATCAAAAAAGACACAGAAGGACACTACATACTGATCAAGGGAAAAATCCACCAACAAGAACTCTCAATTCTGAATATCTATGCTCCAAATGCAAGGGCACCCTCATTCGTAAAAGAAACTTTACTAAAGCTCAAAGCACACATCGAACCTCACACAATAATAGTGGGTGACTTCAACACCCCGCTCTCTGAAATGGATCGTTCAGGAAAGCAGAAACTAAACAGGGACACAGTGAATCTAATTGAAGCCTTGGACCAAATGGAACTAACAGATATATATAGAACATTTCATCCTAGAGCTAAAGAATACACCTTCTTCTCAGCACCTCATGGTACCTTCTCCAAAATTGACCATATAATTGGTCACAAATCAGACCTCAACAGATATAAGAAGATAGAACTAATCCCATGCCTCCTATCAGATCACTATGGAATAAGGGCGGTCTTCAATGGCAACAAAAACAAAAGAAAACCCACGTACACATGGAGGCTGAACAATGCTCTACTCAATGATAACTTGGTCAAGGTGGAAATAAAGAAAGAAATCAAAGACTTTTTGAAAGTTAATGAAAATGAAGGCACAACATACCCTAATTTATGGGACACAATGAAAGCAGTACTAAGAGGAAAATTCATAGCCCTGAGTGCCGCCAAAAAGAAATGGGAGACAGCATACACTAACAGCTTAATGGCACACCTGAAAGCCCTGGAACAAAAAGAAGCAAATACACCAAAGAGGAGTAGAAGGCAGGAAATCATCAAACTCAAGGCTGAAATCAATCAAGTAGAAACAAATAAAACCATACAAAGAATCAACGAAACGAGGAGTTGGTTCTTTGAGAAAATCAACAAGATAGATAAGCCCTTAGCCAGACTAACCAGAGGGCACAGAGATAGTATCCAAATTAATAAAATCAGAAACGAAAAGGGAGAGATAACAACAGAAACTGAGGAAATTCAAAAAATCATCAGATCCTACTACAAAAACCTGTATTCAAAACAGCTAGAAAATCTTGAGGAAATGGACAATTTCCTTGACAGATACCAAGTACCAAAATTAAATCAGGATCAAATAGACCATCTAAACCGTCCTATAACCCCTGAAGAAATAGAAGTTGTCATTGGAAGTCTTCCAACCAAAAAAAGCACAGGTCCAGATGGTTTTAGTGCAGAATTCTATCAGACCTTCAAAGAAGACCTAACACCAATACTCCTCAAACTGTTCCACAAAATAGAAACAGAAGGAACACTACCCAACTCATTCTATGAAGCCACAATTACACTAATACCAAAAGCACACAAAGGTCCGACAAAGAAAAAGAATCTCAAGCCAATCTCTCTTATGAATATCGATGCAAAAATACTCAATAAAATTCTTGCCAACCGAATCCAAGAACACATCAAAACGATCATTCACAGCGATCAAGTAGGCTTCATCCCAGGGATGCAGGGATGGTTCAATATAAGGAAATCCATCAATGTAATCCACTACATAAACAATCTCAAAGAAAAAAACCACATGGTCATCTCATTAGATGCTGAGAAAGCATTTGACAAAATTCAGCATCCTTTCATGCTAAAGGTCTTGGAAAGATCAGGAATTCAAGGCCCATATCTAAACATAGTAAAAGCAATTTACAGCAAACCGGTAGCCAGCATCAATCTAAATGGAGAGAAACTTGAAGCAATCCCACTAAAATCAGGGACTAGACAAGGCTGCCCTCTCTCTCCATATCTTTTCAATATAGTACTTGAAGTTCTAGCTAGAGCAATTAGACAACAAAAAGAGGTCAAAGGGATACAAATTGGAAAGGAAGAAGTCAAACTATCACTATTTGCAGACGATATGATAGTATACTTAAGCGACCCAAAGAACTCCACCAGAGAACTCCTACAGCTGATAAACGACTTCAGCAAAGTGGCCGGATATAAAATCAACTCAAGCAAGTCAGAAGCCTTCCTATACTCAAAGGATAAGCAGACTGAGAAAGAAGTAAGAGAAATAATACCCTTCATGATAGCCACAAACCATATTAAGTATCTTGGCGTGACTCTAACCAAACAAGTGAAAGATCTGTATGACAAGAACTTCAAGTCTCTGAAGAAAGAAATTGAAGAAGACCTCAGAAGATGGAAAAATCTGCCATGCTCATGGATTGGCAGGATTAATATAGTAAAAATGAGCATCTTACCAAAAGTAATACACAGATTCAATGCAATCTCCATCAAAATCCCAACTCAATTCTTCATAGAGTTAGAAAGAGCAATTCAAAAATTCATCTGGAATAACAGAAAACCCAGAATAGCTAAAACTATTCTCAAGAGTAAAAGAACCTCTGGGGGAATCAGTATCCCGGACCTCAAGCTGTACTACAGAGCAATAGTGTTAAAAACCGCATGGTATTGGTACAGTGACAGACATGTAAATCAATGGAACAGAATTGAAGACCCAGAAATGAATCCACACTCCTATGGTCACTTGATCTTTGACAAAGGAGCTAAAACCATCCAGTGGAAAAAAGATAGCCTTTTCAACAAATGGTGCTGTCTCAGCTGGAGGTCAACATACAGAAGAATGCAAATTGACCCATTCTCATCTCCTTGCACTAAGCTCAATTCTAAGTGGATCAAAGATCTCCACATAAAACCAGACACACTGAAACTAATAGAAGGGAAACTAGGGAAGAACCTTGAACATATGGGCACAGGGGAGAATTTCCTGAACAGAACTCCAATAGCTTATGCTCTAAGATCAAGAATAGACAAATGGGACCTCATTAAATTACAAAGTTTTTGCAAGGCAAAAGACACTGTCAAAAAGACAAAGTGGCAACCAACTAACTGGGAAATGATCTTTACCAACCTTACATCCGACAGAGGGCTAATATCCAATATATACAAAGAACTCAAGAAGTTAAACTCCAGAGAGGCAAGTAACCCTATTAAAAAATGGGGTACAGAGCTAAACAAAGAGTTCTCACCTGAAGAATATTTAATGGCTGAGAAGCACCTAAAGAGATGTTCATCATCCTTAGTCATTAGGGAAATGCAAATCAAAACAACCCTGAGATTCCATCTCACACCAGTCAGGATGGCTAAGATCAAAAACACAGGAGACAGCAGTTGTTGGCGAGGATATGGAGAAAGAGGAACACTCCTCCACTGCTGGTGGAATTGCAAGCTGGTACAACCACTCTGGAAAGCAGTCTGGCAGTTCCTCAGAAAACTGGGCATGACACTCCCGGAGGATCCTGCTTTACCACTCCTGGGCATATACCCAGAGGCTTTACCTGCATGCAATAAGGACACATGCTCCACTATGTTCATAGCAGCCTTATTTATAATAGCTAGAAGCTGGAAAGAACCCAGATGTCCCTCAACGGAGGAATGGATTCAGAAGATGTGGTATATCTACACAATGGAATACTACTCTGCAATTAAAAACAATGAATTCACGAAATTCCTAGGCAAATGGTCAGAACTTGAAAATATCATCCTTAGTGAGGTAACCCAGTCACAAAAGAACACACATGGTATGCAGTCACTGATAAGGGGATATTAACCCAGAATCTCGGAATACCCTAGACACATTTTGCATATCAATAGATTTCTAAGAAAATGGAAGGAGAGACCCCTGGTCCTGGAAAGACTGGATGTAGGGGAACGCCAGGACAGAGAAAGGAGAGGGGGTTGAATGGGGAAAAGAGGGAGGGAAGGGGGCTTATGGGACGTTTGGGGAGGGAGGAAATGGGAAAGGGGAAATGATTTGGAATGTAAATAAAAAAAACTTAGAAAATAAAATTTAAAAAAAAAAAGAAAATGAAAACCAATAGCCAACTCAAAATGAAGGGGAAAAGACTACAAAATATTGAAGGAGGAAGAAGAGGAGGAGGAAGAGTAGGAGGAGGAGGAAGAGGAAGAAGAGGAGGAGGAAGAGGAAGAAGAGGAGGAGGAGGAGGAAGAGGAAGAGGAGGAGGAAAAGAGGAGGAAGAGGAGGAGGAGGAAGAGGAGGAGGAGGAAGAGGAGGAAGAGGAAGAGGAGGAAGAGGAGGAGGAAAAAGAGGAGGAGGAGGAAGAGGAGGAGGAGAAGAGGAGGAGGAAGAGGAGGAAAAGAAAGAGGAGGAAGAGGAGAAGGAGGAAGAGGAGGAGGAGGAAGAGGAGGAAGAGGAAGAGGAGGAAGAGGAGGAGGAGGAGAAGAAACAAGCCAGAAAATAAGGCAGGTGATCCAAACTAAATATATAAAAGGTGCTCCCAAGATACAATGCTGAAAGCCCACTACCTGGAAGTCAGTAGAAATGTCGAATCTGTCGACATGGTTGCAACATGCTTGCATTCCCAGCACTTCAGAGAATCGAGAGTTCAAGGTCATCCTCAGCTACATGAAATTATGTCTCAAAAAACAAACACGCAAAAGCAGATGGAACAGGCACCACTCAAGCACTATGTCTAAGATTGTGGCCAAAACATCAGAAATGCTTAAATAAAGATGTTCATGAAAAACACTTTAAAGAGTGAAACTAGTTCATCACTAGTGAGTCAGGATTCAGTTCAAAAGAAAAGGCAATTGCATGCCTGACTCCTGGAAGGACTGTCATCTGATACCCAGCACTGGGCACTCGCAAGGCCTCCAGGTGAATGTGATGCACACTAACATTTAAGAGCCCCTGACTGAGCCACAGAAGCTCAACCAACCACAGATTAGAGATACCAGACTTAAGGATCGGTGGTAGAATCAAGCCTTGAAGACGCGGCATGGCAGAGGTGCTGCCATGAGAAACAGGGGTGGGGGGGGGAGCAACCCCTGCTCCACCAAGGCAGACAGATATGAGGGAGAGAGGAAAGTCCATGCTCCAACAAAGCAAACACACAGGGAAGACATGAGAGAGCATAGGCAGCAAGCTCAGCTTTGTTCAGGAATCCATATTAGTGATGGTCATATCAGAATTACTCCTCTGAAAATGTAAAACTTAAGGAAATCAAGAACCTGACATTGTAATTACAGAACTAACTACTTACATAAGAATCCTCCACACAGGGAGATGGAGAAACAAAAGCAAGCTGAAGACCCTACGTGGAAAGCAGTTAGCCCCAGATTAGAATCTCAAGTATTTTATGTGCTCTTTACGTGTTTATTTATTAAATATGTATGTGCCTTCTACAAAGATCTAAAAATAATGACTAATTCTATGAATAAGGAACTTCCTGGAACATAGACTGTTTTTCAGGTATCTCTTCCCACTATAAACTATAGCTATTTGAAGAAGGGGTTAACTTCAGGAATAGGATAACAATAAGGCAGGATGGCAGTCTAAAATATCTTGTTATGTATTAGCAAAAAAGCTAATAGTAGAGTCATGGCAAATGACTCAGAAACGACTTCAAGAGCCCTCATTACCTAATTAAGGGCCAATTCAAGCATGAGGAAGAAACACACTGAGCAGCAAATACATTGAATTAAACCACACTAGGTAAGTTTAAAGCCAGTCCACTTTAAAAAGGGGCTAGTTCATTGGCAGCTCATGTCAGGAACTATTCAGTTCCTATAGAGACAATGATATGCCACCTAGTGGGAAATATAACATATGAAGTCCTCTCACTCTTTCTCCAAATAAAGGTACCTGGATCTTACTAAGCAGCACAATTCAACTACAAATCCAGAAAATACTGAGAAGCAAGTTAGACTTTATCACATAGCCATGAGACCCAGGCTCTGGAAAACTCAGGAAAATCAACTATGTTTCTTCATCAAATAAGAGGGTATAGAGCAGGTGGATGCGAGGGAATCTGCAGGTGGACAAGGCTTTCAAAATAAAGTCAGCTGTGAGGATCCACAGCAAGAAATACACATAATGAAACTAGAGGGGGATGGCAGCAGGAAAGTTAGGACCATGGTCACCCTGAGCGCCATGCCTGACCTTCTGGAAGGAGTTGGTACTGGTCACATGCTGGCCTGGCCCAAGGCAGGCCTCTAGCAGTACTGTCTTATTTCCTATATTTGAACCCTATCAAGTTTATTTCAAATAAAACACGTATACTTCCAGTTTGACCGAGCCTTTCTAAAATGACCCCTTCAGAAGTCTTCTCTTTACTATATCAGAATCCTCTCTCTCCTAACCACCAACGTTCATCATCACTCAGAATGCAGAAGGACTATAATATAAAACCCTCAAACAACTCAACAGCAGGAAAACAGTAACCAGATTCCTGAAAATCAACAACAAAGAGGTATTTTCCTCTTGTAAGGAACCAGAACAGCTATTTCCTAACACCCAAAATAAAAATGGAAACATTCTTAGCATCACCAATCATCAGGGAAGCCAAGAGTCAAAAATGTCTGACCTTTAACAAGTCAAAACCATAACACCAGATTTTTTAGAAATATGTCAGTGGTGATATAAGAAAAGAAGAAGTAAACAAAAACAGGGAGGAAAGTTCTCACAGACACCATGGAGAACAGGTTCTTCAAAAACTAAACACTAAAACTAGGCTCTGATCTAGCAACCCCACTTTCGGCAGACCCCTGGGTACCATGTCAGTGAAGGGAGCCAGGCAGGAAGGCAAGCACTGCAGAGACTCTGTTACATGCACAATCGATAAGAGCTGAACTTAAGAAAGCCAAGACCACATGGTGGTTGTCAGAGAAGGGGACAGCTTGAGCAGGGAGGTGATCGTTAAACAAACATTGGTTCCACTTTGAAATATGAACATGTTCTGAAGCTCTAATGTCCACTTACATATCATCAAACAGGTAACAACATGAAGTGATGGTGTGGGAACTTGTAATCATTTCACAAAATATCAACACATCAGGTTAAACATCATAAAGATACACACTGCTTTCTGTCAAATACATCAGTAAACCAGAAGAAAGACTGAGAGACAGTACAGATTTGGAAACACTCCTTAACAGCTGTACTAGTTTATACACAGATGTTGAAAGTGAATTTGTCAACAGGAAATGAAGAAGGCTAAGAAGTGGCCATAAATAAAAGTGATGACAGAATCCAAAACCTCCAGGGCACTCAAGTGGATGGAAGGAAGTTAAATCAATTATGTATAGATCAGGCTTATGCTAAGTGAGCCTAGAGTAGGGAATAGAGCAATAGTTCAAGGGTTAATATGAGTCAGACATAACATAGACTGGAAGTAGCCTCAGCCCTGAATGATCACAGGGTGGAACTGTGTTCAGAATAATGTTTAAGAAGTAGTTTCAGCACAACAAATCATTTAGGGCATAGTAGTAGCTCCCTTTATCCATGGGCAATAAGTGGCAAGGCCCACAGTGGATGCCTGACACTGACCACAGCATTAGACCCTTTAATAAAGCAGGACATAAAATTACCAGAGATGCACCACTTACATTCCTAGCTGTTTACCTAGAGGAAGACACATATCCCTATCATTTATAACGAAAAACAGCAAAAATCTGAGTCTATCATATAGTATACCATACAAGAGATCATTATGTGCTAGTAAAAAGTAATCATGTACTTAACATATTATAACAGAAAAGGTATGTTAAGTGAAAGGAGCCAGTCACAGATGGTAGACCTGAAACTGAAATGCTTCTGCACAGCAGAGGAAACAAGCAGCAGAGTGAAGAAAAGTCTACAGAATGGGAGAGTCATTCCCAACTTCCCTGCTTTGCTCTCTGTTGCTGTGATAAGTCCTGAGCAGCAACTTGGAGAGGAAAGGGTTTATTTCAGTTTAGTCCATCACTGAGGAAAGTCAAGGCAGAAGGTCAGAGACAGGAACTAAATAAGATATAGACTGTGGAGGAACACTGATTACTGATCTACTTCCCTTGACTGGCTCAGCTCCCCTTCTGATACATCCTTGGCTCATCTGCCATGGGTAGCACTACCCAAAATGGGTTGGACCCTCCACACACCATCATTAATCAAGAAAATGCCCCAAAGTTACAACTGCGGGTCAATTTAATAGCTCAAGTCCCTCAATTGTGATTCCTTCTTCTGGGGTTGAGTTTTGTGTCAAGTTGATAAAAAACTAATCTTCAAGCAAACTATACATCAGACTGTAGCTTGCTCTAGAATACATAAGGAACACCAAAACCAGCTAATCTTACAATCACTAAATAGCTATAAACTGAATGAACAACTCTAAAAAGAAAGATAAACTAATAATAAAATATTTGAAAGTATTCAATAGCCTTAGCCATCAGAAAAACAAAAATTAAAACTGCTTTAAGATTGCATCACAATGGCTAACATCTAGAAAACAAATGATAAGTACTAGCAACGATGTGGGGAAAGGGGAACACTCAGATGCTGCTGGTAGGTACATAAACGTGGCAGCCACTGTAGGGGAATCAGTATGGTGGTTTCTAAAACGGAACTACTGTGTACCTTCTATAACACTCCTGGGTTATTTGGAGAATTTGAAGTCCTACCCCAGAAAGACCTGCACATACATCGGTAACTGGGGCACTGTTCACTATAGTTAAGAAACAAGGCCAGGCTAGATGTTTATCAACAGATGAATGCATAAAGAAAATATGGTCTGTATACACAATGGGATTTTATTCAACTGTCAAAAAAAAAAAATGAAACTATGGCATTCGTCAGAAAATGGATGCACCTGAATACCATTATGTTAAACAAAGACCAGGTTCAAAGAGACAAGCACTGCTTCTATCATAATAAAATTGGTTCGGGGGTAGGGGTGTACACTTGCATGTGTGGGTATAGATTATGAACAAGATCATGGCAACAAGGGATGGAGAGATCTTCAGGGATGAGGGAACAGGGAAAAAGGAGAGCACAGAGGGTCAGAGGGAAAGGATCAGCAAGAGAGGACAGACACAGATGAGCAGAGTAGGAGAAGGGAATAAACAAGAACAAAGAAATGTGTGAAAATGCCACAATAAAATCCACTACACGTTCATTTGTATGCTAACTTTAAAAGCCAATTTTTAAAAGCCAGACCTAAAAGGACGACATATTGTTTGAATTCAGGCATTATATCCAGAACAGGCAACTGTACTGTCACAGAGTAGAAAAGTGGTTGCCTAGAGCTAAGGAGTCACACTACCAAATATAAGCATGCAAAGAAGCTACAGTCATAAGTACTGGCAATATTGTCCATGAAGAACATTTGGATGGTCACAACTGTGGCTACTACTGAACTATACAGAGAATAGAATGCTGCTATTCACCATAAGATGCACACACTGGCCACTCAGAAAAAAAAGAAAAAGCATATCAATAATGCCAAGGGTACAGATGAATTAGAGATTTCTACTACAGAGGCTTGATTTGTGACAAAGAGAGAAGGGCACATGAGTTGGAGAGGACAGTCCCTTCAACACATGGTCAAGTGGACATTCACATGGAAGGAAGTGAGATCATGTTCACACCATACTCAAACTTCAATTCAATTGTAATTTAAAATATGAAGTGGAAATTCGGATAACATCCATAAGAAATAAACAAATATATTTATGATATCAAGATAGACACAGAATTAGGAAACAAAGAACTATGTACCATAAAGCTAGCCAACTGGACCACACTAATATGAGGAATTCGATTCGTGGACATGACCCGTTAGTAGGGTCCAGTATCCAACTGAAAAAAGGAAGACAGCAGCTGCTATAAACTCACCAGAACGGGAATGCACACCAAAGAGAGTGCCCAGGTAAGTAATGCAGAATTTAAGATGTGTCCAATCAGCAACCAGAAGTCAATATATACATTAAAAAATTCCATTTAAAGAAACTGAAAAAATAATATACTAAGTTATGTGCAGATTATTTTTTGTCGTTTGGTTTTTTTAATTAGATATTTGATCTATTTACATTTCAAATAGTATCCCCTTTCTTTATTACCCCTCCGAAAACCCCCTATCCCATCCCCCCTTCCCCTGCTTACCAACCCCCCTCCCACTTTCCTGACCCGGCATTCCCCTACACTGGGGCATCGAGCCTTCACAGGACCAAGGTCCTCTCCTCTCATTGATGTCTGAAAAGGCCATCCTCTGTTATATAATGTAGCTGGAACCATGGGTCCCTCCATGTGTACTCTTTGGTTGGTGATTTAGTCCCTGGGAGCTCTGGGGAGACTGGTTGGCTCATATTGTTGTTCCTCCTGTGGGGCTACAAACATCTTCAGCAACTTGGGTCCTCTCTCTAGCTGTTCCATTGGGGATCCTGTGCTCAGTCTATTGGTTGGCTGTGAGCCATGGGTATTTTGATCCACCTTCCATGAAGGATCAAAGTATCCACTCTTTGGTATCCCTTCTTCTTGAGCTTCATGTGGTCTGTGAGTTGTATCATGGGTATTCCGAGCTTCTGTGCTAATATCCGCTTATCAACGAATACATACCGTGTGTGTTCTTTGTGATTGAGTTACCTTACTCAGGATGATATTTTCTAGTTCCATCCATTTGCCTAATAATTTCATGAATTCATTGTTTTTAATAGCTGAGTAGTACTCCATTGTGTACCACATTTTCTGTATACATTCCTCTGTTGAGGGACATCTGGGTTCTTTCTAGCTTGTGGCTATTATAAATATGGCTGCTATGAACATAGTGAAGCATGTGTCCTCATTACATGTTGGAGCATCTGAAGGGTCATAACAGACAGGAATCATAAAGGAGAGGTCCAGTGATCACGGTCCATTTTTTTTGGAACTGGATGTTGTTTATAGAGGTGTGCTGGCATCGGTAAAGTCCCTTATACTGTGCACTTATAGGCTGTGCAAGTCTCTGTCTGTCTGATAGACTTCAATTAAAAACAAATCTCCAAAAGAAAAAGGAACAGGTGTCACACCATGTATGAGAAGTTAGACATAAGGTGATTCAGAACAGCCTCCATTAGAGCACTTCATCAAACAAGTTATTTGTTAAATTAATAATCTTTAAATCAGAAACTAATCATACAGGAAAAACAGCCCTAACTAAAAATTCACTGAGGAATTTAATATGGAGAAAATATATATGGGATAAAGACAACCAATTAGCCTTTTAATTAATGAAAACGATCTGAAATGAGGCTTTGAGACAGTCAGTGTGCCAACTGCCCTTCTGGCCCATATGAATAGTAGAACAATGGCATTTGAAAGCACTCCAACAAGCCAGCACGGCAGGCACACCCATCATCCCAGGACTTAGAAGCCAGAGGCAGAGGATTGGGTGAGTCTAAAGCTAATCTGGGCCACAAATGCAAGTTCAAGACCAGCCTGCAATACATAACTCTGCATCAAAAGACAAAAAAATAAATAAATAAATACATCAAAAATGTGGGAATGCAGCCACTGGACAGTTTGTCCAAGCCCTGGGCTTAAGCCCCTGTATACACAAATAATATGTAAAGTAAATAAGGTCAATGACTCAGCAGGTTGAGGCACCAGCCACCAAGCTTGAACACCTGGGTTCCATCCCCAAGATTCCCATGCTGGAAGGAGAGCGCTGACTCCCATACACTGGCCTCTAACCTCCATACATGGTATATATACACATGCCACGGTATGCATGTGCCCCTCAGCACAATGAATAAAGTTATATTGATAAAAAATAAATAAGTGAACTCAGCAAGCATTTAGAGACCCCTGCCAGGTGGCACTTGAAGCCCTGCTCCTCACTGCTAATGCCACGCTAAGCCTGAGAAGGCTGCATTTTCCTGGTGACTCTTTCGGGGCTCCTTAGTCCTCATAAGAAGGGACATTATTACAGTACTTGCATGTAGCACACGAAAATTCTCTACCATGGCACATGAGGTCCCCTGCCCCCACAGCACTTAGTATTTAAAGAGGGCTAAGTAGAAAACTAATAGTAAGAATGTTTGCAAATACATTTACATTTTACTCAGTTATTTACTGTGAGCATGTGGGTATGCGCACATGCCCCAGCACACATGTGAAGGTCAGAGGACACTTAGAGAAACCAGTTCTCTCCTTCCACCATGTAGGTTCCCGGGATTGAACCCAGGTCATCAGGCATGGTGGTCTGTTTTGGTTGTGAGCCTTGCCTCTAAGAGCTGAGTCAGTTCCAGCCCCTAAGAGTACGTTCTTCATGATCTGCCCCATCCCTTGTCTACCTGCTTTCTTTCTCCTGTAATCATGCGGACCTTTGTGCTGTCCTTAAAACACTGCAGGTCAGATCTGATCCTCAAGAGCTTTGCACCAACCTTCCCCTCTACCCAAAACTCCTCTTCCAGCACTCCATATGAGACACCCTCAGTTTCAGGCTCTCAGCGTCTTCTCATGAGAGAAATAACTCTTCGTGACCTGTGTAAGATAGCATTCCTAGATAGAGCCCATGAGGACAGGGACTTTGTTTTATCATTACTGTCCTAACCGCCTGGAGCAGTGCCTGATACTGAAGAGACTCAGTTCTCTTACTGTTGGATGAATGCCCAAGTGGCGAACCACATCTCGCCAGGCTGGCAGCATCCTTACCATTTTAAAATCAAGTAGCTGGGCTGAGTTTTGAGATAATAAATCCAATGCCCAAGTCACAAAAGGCAACAGAGTAAGGCACCTAACCAGAACACCTAACAGTGAAAGCTTTCCCAGATCGCCTGCAGGCCCGCACAGATCTAAGGTGATCCAGGAGGAAACCAAAGGGAAACTGTCTATGAGGAAGGGTTTTCTTCTATCTTATGCCATTGGAGAGTATAATAGCCTAACACAGGGGCCTTTATTGAGTTTCTTCCTGTAGACCAGTGGTTCTCAACTTGCATGGGTGGTAACCCCTTTGGTGGTAGCTTACCAGATATCCTGCATATCAGATATCCATTATGATTCATAACAGTAGTAAAATTAGAGTTATGACGTAGCAATGAAAATAATTTTAAGGTTGAGGGTCACCACAGCAGGAAAAGGGTCGCAGCCTAAGAAAGGTTGAGAACTGCTGCTGGAGACGTGATACCTAACGTCCCAGAAGCCTGGAGCAGCCACTACGCATCAACTGGAGAAGCAGGGAATGACCTTCCTGACCTCGGTGTGGCAGAGCAGAGGCAGCTGGTTACTAATCACTGCTCTAATTAGGGCTTTGTTTGGGAAGTAGATAAGGATTTCGAAACCCATTAAATTTGATGAAAATGGACTTGTCAGCTATCCTAGAGGCTCTCCTGAAGCATGAAGAATGTTCAGCCCATCATCTAGCCATACTTATATTAAATATCCTCCTGCAAACATTCTGTTCTCAGACTATCTCATTCCAAAGTTTCACTTCCATATCTTCCCAGATTCCTCAGGTGTAATTCAGTCCAAGCCACTTTCTCTGAGACAGGTTGAAACTCTTGCCTACAGGGCAACACCCTAGCAGAAACTTGTCAAATTTGATTTTAATAAAATTTCCCTTTTTTTCATGTAACATGCCTCACTGCTGACAAATGCATTTTTAAGAGATTAAATGATGATAAACTGTCATTCATAAGAGTCATCATTTTCTCAAAGGAGTCTGCATCCATTCAGTTTCAGAAACACATGACTGTGGCATACACGCAAAGGTTACAAAGGACTAAAGCAAACTCAGGAGCAACTGGAGGAAGGGATTAGCTCGGGCCACAGTCTGAATGAGAAATGTTCGCCATAGCCTCCGAGTGCTTTTGTTTTGTTTTATGTATGGGTGTTTTACCTGCACAAGAGCATACACACACACACACACACACACACACACACACACACACACACACACACACACACACGCGTGCGCAGAGGAACTAAAGTTTACAGAGAATTCTAAAGCTGCCTGTGGCTATTGGGAACTAACTAAATCTGGTTCCTGCACCAAGTATTCTTACTCCCGAAGCTCCTGTCTTTAAACACGAGATCCTAAGCTGGAGGCACTATTTAGGGAGGTTGTGGAACCTAAGTTCCTTTGAGGATGGACTCAGGATGGCACAGCTGGGTCACACAGTACTTCTGTCAATCTTCTGAAAAAGCCCCATGTTCAATTTAATAGGCTTCTTGGTCAAGTCACACAGGAAGCACAGTCTATCTAGCCATCATGTGACTGGAGTTCTAACTGGAAACAGCTGCATCGGGTGACAAACTATGTTACAGCTGCTGCATGAGACACCTGAAGGACACACCATACACCAAAGACAAATTAGTTATGGGTCTAAACAATCACTGGCCACATCCTCTTTGGCACACTTTACAGAAGCCATCGATCGGTGTTGCCGGCCTCAGAAGAGGAGGCTGCTGAGAGGCAGTAGTCTCCTCCTGAGTTGGAGGATGAGACTCCCCTGCGCACTAAACTTCTAAGTTACCAACCCTTTTCACATATAACATGCCTCTCCTTACATAAGAGCTGTCAAATGTGAAAGTCTAAATAGTGGTAAAACTCTCCACAAGTATAGAACCCACACTCAAACTAGGCAACTTCAGATATTTCTTAATGGGAGCACAGACACAAAGTTACTGACTCTGGTATCAAAGAAAAGACCTTCAGATATGGGGAGCAAAGGCAGCTTGGCAAAGTCCTGTTCATTGCTGCCTTTAGAAATCAATGTCTTTTATGGCCCAAAAGACCCTTTTCAAGTTCACAGTGCACCCTGAAAAAGTTATTTGTAACAAAAATCCTCACTGGGTTCCAAGCTTCGTAACTAACTGTGTAACTACTTCCCCTCTCATGGAGTAAACTAGACGTTTAAAGACAGCCACTGCAGCGGGGTTGTAAGACATTTGTATTAGAACTAGCATGAAATCCATCCATGGCCTCACTTCTCACAACAGGCAATACAATCTCTTCCCTAGAAGACTAGGGGCTCTGAGTAAAGCTGTAATTTTAACAATCATTGGAATAAAAATATGAGGGGTTAAAAACTACAAAAATAGCAAAAGAAAACAACATAGAAATACTTTAAACATTACCAAAAAAATAGAAAAAGTGTAACACAAAATATAACAAATTAACATCAAATCAGACATAGCAGGATAAATAAAATAAACTTACCTATTAAAATAAAGTTAAACTCCATTTAGATTACAAAGGAGAAAAACACTCAAAAAAACTGAGTAAGACAGAAAAGGAGAAGGGGAGTGTGGAGGGTGGAGGGAGGTAGAAGGAAGGGAGGGAGGGGAAGATAATGCGGTGATGAGAACCAGAAGGTGATGCGAACCAGAATGAGTGTGATCACATATATCACCACACTGAAAGGAGCAAGTACAATTACATACATCACCACGGTGAAATTCATTTTCTGTGCTAAGAAAAAGTTCATTAATAAAAAGGAAAGAAAAGCAGTTCAAAAGATTTTTAAAAACCAAAACAATGAAGGAACCAGTGTAACTAAAATAAAAATAAATAAAACAAAAAGAAAGTATGGGTTATTTTATTGTCCAAAAAGCAGAAGTCAGAACAAAAGGCATTTATAAAACAGTCACTTCATAAAAGCAGCTACAGGAATATGAAACTTAAGAAACAGAAAAATAAAGCTGGTGACTAAGAGAAAGAAAGAGAAGGCAGGAGGCCTCAGGCTGAGGGGGTGCTCAGAACAGCTGGATGAGGGGTGGGGGGACAGGAAGAAAACTGCAGAATTCAGTGTGACCTCTGTCAATGGCTATCAGTGGTGTCTATTAGCATCCCAAAGCACATGCTGGCCCCAGGCTTCCAGAGAGTCTCCTCAGCCCATCCCCTCCTACCCTACACTTCTCCAGCCCCAGGCTTCCAGAGCATCTCCTCAGCTCTCCTCAGCACATCCCCCTCCCTACCCTACACTTCTCCAGCTTCCAGGCTCTCCTTCCCTAACTTCTCATTTCCCCCATACCTCTCTTTGTCTCCTATGCTCTCTCTCTTTTGGCCTTCCTCTGGTTTTCCCTAGTCTCTCCTTCACCCTTGGTCTCCTCCACTAGCACTCAGTTGCCCTCTTCTAGGGTGTCTGAACACAGCTACAGTGTACTTACATATAATAAATAAATAAATCTTTTAAAAAAAAAGAAAGAAAGAACACATAAAACCAAAAGCCACTAGAAACTAAGTTTCCCCAGCTCAGGCATCTTGCTGTGTAGAAATGTTCCTTTTACTTATTTGTTTGTTTGTTTATTAGTTATTTATTTTTGGTTTTTCAAGACAGGGTTTCTCTGTATAGCCCTGGCTGTCCTGGAACTCACTCTGTAGACCAGGCTGGCTTCAATTCAGAAATCCTCCTGCCTCTGCCTCCCAAGTGCTGGGATTAAAGGCGTGCGCCACCCCTGCCCAGCTGAAATGCTCTTTTCAATCGCCCAGCTCCAGGCATGCCGGTCAGTGCAGGTCAGAAGAGAATCTTGGATCCCTTGAACTAAAGTTACAGATGCCACCATGTGTGTGCTAGGAATCACACTCAGGTCCTCTGATGTTTTGAGATAGCAAGCTGCTGCCCACTGTTTACAAAGTACTGTAAGCTAATAGGGATAAAAAATAAAAACATAGAGGCCTTACCCTCTTACTCCCAGTTGAAGTAACTCTGAAGGACCATCCCAGTCTCCAAGCTCTCTCCCTCTCACCCCCCACACACACACTACCCCCTCCCCCATTTACCAAGATGCCTGCTCTTGTTTGGTGTTCCCAGAACCACATACTAGGGAAACCCACACCCTCTGTTGAATGTGTGGGGCTGTGATTTGAAAAAGCAAATTTTTGATTTAAGCACTCATGCTTTCTGTCAGAAACTTTACTGCCAGATGAAGAAACACAAAGGGTGATGTAAGTTTAAGGAAAATAAATTTCAAGAAGTATTCCTTAGGGTTTTATTGCTGTAAAGAAACATCATGACGTTGGCAACTAAAGGCAAACTGAGGCTGGTTTACAGTTCGGAGGTGTAGTTCATTATTGTCACGACAGGAAGCATTGCAGCACACAGTCAGACATGGTGCTGGAGAAGGACCTGAGAGCTCTACATCTTGATAATATGCAGGAAGCAGGAAACCAGCCCTCATCTACACAGCTCCAACAAGATCACACCTCCTCCCACAAGGTCACACCTCCTACACCATACTTCTGAACCTATGGACCATTTTTATTCACACCACCACAAAGAATTAATCAGAACACTGAGTACTATGCAAGAATATGACTTCTTCTGAAGTCCAGAAGGATCATGAAAGGAAGGAACAGATGTCTCCTCATGGTTTTCCGAAGAAGCCGTGTAAGAAAATGTCTGTATCTGAGGGACAATGTCCCAAACACATAGATTTAGGTCACTGTAAATTTCATGTTCCTGTTTGGCTTTTTATAGTTTACAGAACAAAAAAAGTCATAGATTGGAGCAGGTTTAGAATCCATCGGAGGCATTAACAGCAAGATGGAGAGACTCATCTGTAGCTTCAGAGGCTGTCTGATAACACCCTTAGCTTTGGGGTTGGCAGAAGCTAATGAAGCTGCTACTTCAATAGGTTCTAAAATATTTTTATGTTGGTTACAGGATGTTAATGCTGACACAGAATGAGTTAGGGGTGGCTACTCAGGGGGCTAAAGCTAACCCAAGAGAAGGAATGCCATGATCAGTCAGTCTCTGCAGATACGACTTCCTTCCAAGAATTCTCCTCGACAGGTACACAGCATTTCATTTCATAAGCAGAAACAAATGGAATAAGTCAAGGATTTTTAAATAGCAGTATTCTAATAGGAGAAAACCAGAGGTATAGAAAACCACATCTATACCAGAGTTATAGTTAAACCTAAGTCAGAGTAATTAAGGTCATTATATTCTAAAACTGATGGCCTAAGATTGTACCTGTTATATCCTATTTGTGTGTTCCCAACATTCTACACACACACACACACACACACACACACACACACACACGCACACACGTCATCTATTTTCTATTCATACCCAGTAGGGCATATAAGAAGGGTGGCATCCTGAGGTTTTGGAGTTCTTATCTCACCATTTTTTTTTAAATATGAAACAAAACAAAAAAATACCTCTAAAATCCTTTTAACTGATATCCTAAAATGTCAAAATCTATAATGTTCACTATGAAAATACAAAATCCTAGCTCAGTTTTCCAAGTCAAATTCAAAATAAAACCCTGGCACCTATAACTGAATGTGTAAAGCACCTTTTCTACAGCACTGAAACGGCTGGTAAACTAAGGAGAAGTGAACCTTAACCCCAGCTCAGACCATCACAATCAAAATGCCTAGCAGAGCTAAAACTGCAAACTTAAACTATATAAACCTTTACAAGAAGAAAATATAAAAGTCTTCATGCTTCTAGAATGGGCAGAACTCAGATATAAAGACATCACTAAAGGGGAAACTGTACGTTTGATATTCAAATCTTTTGTTCTTCTGCGTTCATGAAAAAATTAAAAGCTAAGTCAAAAACTTGGAGAAAATATCACAGAGAGAGAGGGGAGGGAAAGGGAGGGGGAGAGAGAGAAAGAGAGTGAGAGAGGGGGAGAGAGAAAAAGGGGAAGGGAGAGAGAGGGACAGAGACAGAGATAGAGAACATATATGTATGCAGGCATGTGTGGTAAAAATTTTACCTAGAACAATTCCCACACTGCAACACAAGCAATCCAAGAGTTAAAGTGGACAGAAAAGACATGTGGATGAGCATCCAGTGAATATATGAAATCACTGTTCAAAGAGAAGTAAATTAAGATCCAAATGTGAAATCATAATTTGCTTATTACAGTGGCTCAAAGTAAAAAGACACAGGAGGGCAATAGATGAGAATGACAAGCTACAGACCTCACACACTGCAGCAGACAAGCTACAGCCCTCACACTGCAGCAGACAAGCTACAGCCCTCACACTGCAGCAGACAAGCTACAGCTCTCACACTGCAGCAGACAAGCTACAGCCCTCACATACTGCAGCAGACAAGCTACAGCTCTCACACTGCAGCAGACAAGTTACAGCTCTCACACTGCAGCAGACAAGCTACAGCCCTCACATACTGCAGCAGACAAGCTACAGCCCTCACACTGCAGCAGACAAGCTACAGCTCTCACACTGCAGCAGACAAGCTACAGCCCTCACACTGCAGCAGACAAGCTACAGCTCTCACACTGCAGCAGACAAGCTACAGCCCTCACACTGCAGCAGACAAGCTACAGTCCTCACACTGCAGCAGACAAGTTACAGCTCTCACACTGCAGCAGACAAGTTACAGCTCTCACACTGCAGCAGACAAGCTACAGCCCTCACACTGCAGCAGACAAGCTACAGCCCTCACACTGCAGCAGACAAGCTACAGCCCTCACACTGCAGCAGACAAGCTACAGCCCTCACACTGCAGCAGACAAGCTACAGCCCTCACACTGCAGCAGACAAGCTACAGCCCTCACATACTGCAGCAGACAAGCTACAGCCCTCACACTGCAGCAGACAAGCTACAGCCCTCACATACTGCAGCAGACAAGCTACAGCCCTCACACTGCAGCAGACAAGCTATAGCCCTCACACTGCAGCAGACAAGCTACAGCCCTCACATACTGCAGCAGACAAGCTACAGCTCTCTCACACTGCAGCAGACAAGCTACAGCCCTCACATACTGCAGCAGACAAGCTACAGCCCTCACAAACTGCAGCAGACAAGCTACAGCCCTCACACTGCAGCAGACAAGCTACAGCCCTCACACTGCAGCAGACAAGCTACAGCCCTCACACTGCAGCAGACAAGCTACAACTCTCACACTGCAGCAGACAAGCTACAACTCTCACACTGCAGCAGAGAAGCAAAACTGTGGAATTACTATAAGGGACATTTTTGTTGTTTTCCACAGGATTGGATATATATGTTTACATACCTAACCTAGCATTTCCACTCCCAGGTCTATCCAAAACAAGTATGTCTGTAAAGATAGAGCACAGAGAAGTGTTCTTAACAGCTATACTGAAAATAGCCACAAGCTGGAAACAACCCAAGGATTTGGCAAGTGAATAATCAACAAACCTTGGTATATTCATCTAAAATGAAACTGCACAGCAATTAAAGAGAACAAACTTCCCTCCCATACATTCAACAGCAACTACGCATTTCTTTGTGCAAAGGTAAAAAAGTAGACACCAAAGATTCCACACTGTAATGATTCCAGTTGTGTGAAACCCTAAAACAGCCCACCCCGCCCACCCCACCCTGCCAGCCCTGCCCTCTAACTACAGGGATCAGATCTTCAGTGTTGGAGTGAAGGTTGGAGATGAAGAGAGAGTAACTAGAGAGAGGCAGAGGGAAGTCTGGGGAGAATGGCAGAGCTTACCTGGGATGATAGCTGCAGGATGTTTACTGGCTGTGACTGAAACAAACTTACAATGGACAAAGCTTATTACATGTAAGCCACATCTGATTAAAGCTGATTACAAGTAAAACTGTTGAAACTGCTGCATATAATTTAAAACTAAAGACTGTTTAAAGTCTAAAACTAACATGACTAAATTCCCATGCAAATGTAAACTCCAAACCCTTCTGAGTAAGATTGTGATTCCAGTGTCTACCCAGCCAAATGCATATATTTCATTTTGAAACAAAAATACTGAACTTCAAGATGTACATTCTAAGCTAGGCATGGTGGCACACGCCTTCTATCCCAGCAGTTTGGAGGCAGAGACAGGTGAATGAATCTCTGTGACTCTGAGGCTAGCCTGGTTTACAGAGTAAGTTCCAAGATAGCCAGGGCCAGAGTTTTTAAAGACCCAGTCTCAAAACACTATATATATATATAAAGTACATTTTATATCTATACAACTTGAGGTATTTTAAATGTCAACCAGAACTTATACAAATATATGGACATAGAACATTAAAACTTGCACATTAAAAAATTTAGAAACAAAAAATGCTTCTCCCTGAGGTCTAAAATATGTCAGTTTAAAAAAAAAACCCACAAATCTAGCATGTTATTATGCTAGGCTTTGAAAAGAAAAAGCTTTTTTTTCCTAAAAAAGTCCATTTTACATAATTATGAAGAAATACATCAATGAAACATTCTCAGAGAGCTGGAAAATTATCTCAAAATGTCTTCCATGCATTAAACGCATTTTCTCAGCAAAACAATACCAGGCTATTTTACTCAGATTATATGCCTTGAGTTCAAAGGCTGATTAACAAACCCACTTTTAGGTTATTTCAAAGGGCCTAAAATCCTCATCTAAGCTAATGTTTTTCTCCAGAAACCCTAATTTTGATATTATCTCAAGAGCAACTTCAGAAAAAAAAATTACTAAGTTATCTGGAATTCATAGAACAATTAATAATGCATGTCCAGACAGGCATTCATGGGTTACAGGTTAAACTGTGACCCCCATGAACTTATTTATATGTGGAAATCCTATACCTCCCAGCCTAGTATACCTGAGATAGTTTTTTTTTTTTTCTGAGGCAGGGTTTCTCTGTATAGCCCTGACTGTCCTGGAACTCACTCTGTAGACCAGGCTGGCCTCGAACTCAGAAATTCACCTGCCTCTGCCTCCCGAGTGCTGGGATTAAAGGCGTGCGCCACCACTGCCCGGCTCAAGATAGAGTCTTTACATGGGTATCTATGTTACAGTGAGATCATTAGAGCATACTGTACTCCAGTATTTAAAACAAAACCAGAAACGTGTATACCTCACAAGCACAGAGGACAGTAATGTGGGGAGACACAGAAGACACAGACTGTCTACAGCTGAAGAGACAACTGAGAACTGCCCTTCCTTCCTGGCCTCAAAAGCAACACTGCAGCCACCCTGACTTGGGGCTCACAGCCTCCTGCTGTGTGAAGCCATGCTAGGCTGCTGGGACACCTAGCCAGCTGCCATGATTCCACTGAATGATCAACATCTCCTCAGGCAGGAGCTTACAAATCGCTACCACACCAAGGAAGACGCCAGTTTCTAGAATGTCAATACTATAGCTGATTTTTAAGCTAATGTTGTAGCAACTTGATAAAAATTACTAGAAATATATCAACTTCAGAAAGCTTCTAAACTACCTGCATCACAGAGCAAAACCTGACAGCATGTTTTATAACCTAATAGGTGCTCCAAAGGACAGCCATGCTTAGAACCACGGCTGCAATTTCAGGACAGCATCTGGAGAGCAATGGAATGGTTAGGGTGTAGAAGACAGTAAGAAACAAGTATAGTAGCAAAAGTGCAGTGCAACCTCTAAATAGCTTAGGAATACTAAACATAAATGGACAGAACTCTGTCCCGGCCACTGTCCTACGTCCACAGGCATATCAAGCATTTATGTTCCTGTAATCCTATGAAATAATGGATAACTCAGAACCAAATTGTCCACTTGCTTTTTAAATGAGGACTGAGTTACAGAGAAATGAACATTCACAGCTAATAAGTGAGGAGACTAAGGTTTGAAAGAGCACAAGCGATCTGCTGTGGCTCTATACTCAAACTCCTGGACACGCTGTCCTTCAAGTATGTAGTAGCATGTGCAGATTTCAGTTTGGTTGGTGTCTAGATCTCAGGGTTTAGGGAAAGAAATCAGACTGCGAAAGTGTGTCTGACCTCAGGTATATGGTAATTTATGCAAGCAATGGGCCTACAAATGAAACTCAAATGGACCATTTTACTCTTTTAGCATAAAGTATTATTTAAAAGCATTGAATGGGGAGCTGGAGACATGACTGACCCAGCAGCTAAGAGCACCTGCTGCTTTTGCAGAGGACCAGCACCTACGCTGGGAAGCTCACAACCCCCAGAACACCAGCTCCAAGGGACTGACACCCTTTTAGCCTCAATAAGCACCCACATGTATGTGCATGCAGACAGACAGATGGACAGACAGAAACACACAAATACACCAGACACACACACAGATACACACACACACACACACACACAAGAAACACCTAAAAAATATGTAGAAGCATTGTATCAAATTGGAATTACCTAAACTTATGAATCTTACTAGAAAAAAATCACTGCCTCATTCTCTTTATCACATTTTAAAAATATTCAGTTTTTAAAATTATGCTCATGTATGTTTATGGCCATAGTATGCTCATGTATGTACAAGAACCCACAGAGACTAAAAGGCATGGGATCCTCTAGAGCTGCAGTTACAGGGGGCTATAAGGCACTCAGCGCAGGTTCTAGGAACTGTTCTCTGCAAGAGCTGTACATGCTCTTAAATGGTGAGCTATCTCTCCAGGTCCACTTACCTCTTTTCTAATTTGGTAACTTAGATTCTCTCAGAACAAATACACAAAAATCATACAGTTACCCCATTCCAAAGGAGAATTCTTGAAGTCAAGAATGAAGCCGTAAAGAACCAGCAACCCAGGCTGCACTGAGTAGGGACGCCTACATTTTAAGTTAGAAAGACGACACCTACAAACACTTGGCATCATGATGGCCCCAGAGGACTCTGTGGGGAGCGGGGACAGCTGACTCGGCATTACTCTCTCCATGCAGCCAGGTGTAAGCCTAGAACCATGCATTTAAAGTTAATCAGAATGTCTGTGTGTGCAGACTGTGATGTACTTTGACACCAGTGCTATTTTACTCTACAGCATAAGACAGCAGTGAATAAAACACCGGTCCCTGAAGTAAGTGTCTACACTGCTGGGACAGAGGGAAAGACACTATGGAAGGAAACAGGGAAGAAGCAAAGGGAAACTTCTCTCATAAGTACATCTTTCCGTGTATGCAGATCCTTGGAATTAACCTACTGAAGCCCCAGAAAATGAGGAGTCTAAGCCACGTGTCCCTCTGTGGCAACAAGTAGATGTAAGGCAGGTAGGGGGACAAGCTGCAGACCAGGCTGTTTCCACTGTGCAGCAGAAACAGGATTTCACTCTGCACAGTGGACAGTCTTCTGTCTTGCTCAACTTACTGAGTTTTGTGCTATAGCTAAGAGTTATGTAAAAGACGATAAAGCATAGGCACCTATACAATAATGCACAGATAAGTGCCACCCTTACTTAGTAACTAGAAACTGTTCAGATGGTGATTGCTCTATCAAGGTCTTCCCACGTGTGCTCAGCATGTCAGTCAGAACTTTGCACTGAACTTTCCTAGACACCCTCTACCACGGAGCTACACTCAGAAAAATGACCTCTATTTCAACAGTATAAAATCAGGGCAAAAGAAACTGGGTCCCCAAGAAAGCTAATACAGTCAGAGTTAACTGCAGTGAGTAGTCACCAATTTACAAGTTCTTTACAGCCAGGACTGACACTAAGATACAGTTCACATCACCGCTGCCTACGCCACTGCTGTGTGACTGTCACACTGGTTACCTCATATTTCTGAGAGTAGACCACTTTCTGTCTCTGCTACAGCAAGTTATCATGAATTCAGTGACTTCAAGCAACACACATTTCCTACCTGTCAGTCCCTTAAGTCACACTTCCAGCAGGAGTTCTCAGAGGACAATCCTGACTTCCTGTCTCAGTCCCTAGAACTTCTGCTTCCTGTTCCTCCAAGCTCCCAGGGGCAACGCATCCTCAGACTTAGAGTTGGTTTCTCCATCTTCAACACCACTGTCAGTGGAGGGAAACATTGCTTTGACCTCTTCCACCCCCTTTCCCTATGTAAAGGATGCTACCCTCAATGATTAACGAGGCCACCTCAAGACAAGAACAGCCTTTTTACAGCCCTGTCCCATCAGTGACCTCACTTCAACTCTGCCACTGGCCCTAAACAGTTGCAGGTTCCAGGCACTAAGTGCTTATGTGCCTTATTTATAGTACCCAGAAGCTGGAAACAACCCAGGTGTCCCTCTATGGAGGAATGGATACAGAAAATGTGGTACATTTACACAATGGAATACTACTCAGCTATTAAAAACAACTTCATGTAGGCAAATGGATGGAACTATAAAATATCATCTGAGTGAGGTAACCCAGACCCAAAAGGACATACATGGTATGTACTTATTGATAAATGGATATTTGTCCAAAAGTTCATTAATACCCATGATACAACTAACTCACAGACCATATAAAGCTTAACAAGAAGGAAGGCCAAGGTACGGACGCTTCAAACCCATTTAGAAGGGGGAACAAAATAATCACAGGAGGCAGAGGGAGGGAGGGACCTAGGTGGGAGAGGGGAAGGGGAGGAAAAAAGGAGGGTAGGATTAGGTATAGAGGGAGCCAGGAAAGAAGTCCAGAGGGCCAGGAGAATGAATAGAAATAAGTAGCAGTTGGGAGGTGGGGAACTTGGATAAATACTAGAAAGTCCCAGATGCCAGGGATGCGAGAGGCTCGCAGGACCCAATAGGGATGACATTAGCCGAAATACCCGAGAGACAGAATCTGAAGAGACCACCTCCAATAGATAGACATGGCCCCCAGTAGAGGGATGGGGCCATCCACCCATCTCAAAATTTTCAATCCAGAATTGTCCCTGTCTAACGGACATGCAGGGACAAAAATGGAGCTGAGACTGAAGAAAAGGCCATCCAGAGACTGGCCCACTGTGCGATCCATTCTATCCACAGACACCAAACCCAGACACTATTGCTGATGCCAATATGTGCTTACAGATGGGAGCCTGGCATGGCTGTCCTGAGAGGCTTTGTCAGCACCTGACTAAGACAGATGCAGATATAGCTAAACATCAGACTGAGCCTGGGGACTCCACTGGAAGAGTTAGCGGAAGGACTAAAGGTGCTGACAGGGCTGGCAACCTCATAGGAAGAACAAGAGTATTAACTAACAGGACCCCTCAGAGCTCCCATGGACTAAGCCACCAACCAAAGAGTATACATGGGCCAGTCCACGGCTCCTGCTTCACATGTAGCAGAGGATGGCCTTATCTTGCATCAGTGGGAAGGGAGATGCTTGGTCCTGTGGAGGCCTGATGCCCCAGAGAAGGAGGATGCTAGAGTAGTGAGGCAGGAGTAGCTGGGTGGGTGGGCGGGGGGAGCACCCTCTTAAAGACAAAGAGGAGGTTCGTGGAGAGGAGACTGGGAAGGGGGATAACATTTGAAATGTAAACAAATAAAATGATTAATAATAATAAAAAAAAGTAAAAGAAAAGATGTTTATGTTTGGGATCAGTTGGCTTACTCACTATACAAAGTACCCCTTCATCATGTCTGCCTGCCTCTCCAGGTACGTTCTGATAACAACCCCAGTGAGTGGTACCAGTTTATATCAATTACTTCATGAAGAGTCACTAAATGCACCAGACGCAGAGTAGGAAGGTAGAGACATAGAGACAAATCTTTTAAAGACAGCATGTAAAACACCACCAGAAGGGTGTTTTTCTTAAAGAAGGGAGGGACTTAGAGAAAAAAGCAGACATAACCCAGCTTCATAGACTTTGACTGCTCTGGGGGTCAAGACATGAGCTAGAGACTAAAAAAAAAAAAAAAAAAAAAAATCACAAAAAGAAGGTAGGGTAGAAAGAAATTCTGCTGTAAAACTAGAGATAACAGGATAATCCTAGAGTGATCAGGAAAGTAACAGCTAGAAGTCTCCTTTCAGCAAGGAGGTTTCACAGGAGGGGTGGCTAAAAAGACAGGAGGAGGCTAAGCCAGGCTCTGAAGCAAACCTCCAACTGAAGAAGGAACCTGAGGAAACTTGCAAGAAGAGACTGTGATGGGAAACACAATTAGGGACACCCTAAGCACAGGCAGCAGTTGTGCCTATAAGGAGAGTTTGTCTCTTATGTTCCTGTATGGTCACACACTATGTTACAGAAGGGAGACTTCCAAGCATTACACAGCACTGGAATCTAACCAGCCTGAGTCTCACTCTCCAATGATCCCACGACTTCAAAGATTATAGAGCTTTCCCTGTCGCTACTGTTGCTGTTTGTCCTGGGTCATCTGGTTTTTAACCCCATGTCACCTCTTCCTGTCATAAAAAAGATAGCATTTGCTTCAGAGGCTTGCGAGTTATCAAAACCACAAATAATGTGTATAAACACTACAGTAACTATCTTTGCCTTCATCTCCTGTCTTCCCTTTTCCATCATTAGCTGCACCCTGCCATGCATAGTCTCCTTGTATTCACCTGAAATAATAATAAAAGCTCTTTTGATACTTCTTACAGGGCTGATTTCTTTAAGATGATAATCATAGACAACTTAAAAGCTCTACTACTGAATCATGACTAATTCAAAACAAAACAAAACAAAACAAAGCAAAACAGAATTTTCAGGGGTTGGAGAGCTGCTCAGTGGCTAAGAGTACGAGTAACTGCACCTCCAGAGGACCCAGGTTCAGTTCCAGCACCCACACGGTGGGTCACGCCATCTGTAACTCCAGTACCGGGGCATCTGATGTCCTCTTTTGGCCATCACAAGCACTGTGCCCACACATGGTGCATAAGCATACATGCCAGCAAAACATCCATACACATTAAATAATAATTGTTAAAACCTGTTTTATGAGATATACATATATATAAAACTCTCTATAATATGGGGAGAAGATACTACCAGGATATTTAAATTAGGGTATAGTACAACCCTCTAAGAAGAAAAATCATGAGGAACAAAGTATTTAGTGACTGAGGAGCCTTTATGCCATCAGACCTTTGGCCCCATATGAGAAGGGGTATTAAAAATTCAAGTCAAATTATAAACAAAGGCTGTATCTCCCACAACTGCTTCTGAACTGTCTGGGCAGTGCAGCCCTGCCTGAGGCACCCTGCAGCGACCCCCAAGGCCAAGTGTGCTGTTTTCTTCTTGTTTGGCTACTGTCAGTAAACTTAACTGCAGACACAACTCATTTACTCATTTCAAGTCAGTAGCTCCAGGGAAAAAAACAAAACAAAAGAAAGAAAAAGAAACTGGAAGAGCGATCATTATGAAATTGCCCGTCACCAGCCGCCTCATCTACCTTTTGCACCACTTTTACCCAGCCCTGCTGTGACCACCTTCTGGCCACTCTTTCCCCACCCTTCCTTTTCCTCTGAAGTCACAGCTCTGTCCTGCCTCTGCCTTCAGCATTCATTCAGAACACCTCAAAACAAACAACAGGTCAGCCAAACCCGCCACCTTCCCAGCTGCCACCGCTTCCGCTTCGGCATCCTTACTGACCCCTTCATGCTCCCAGGCTAGAACTGACTGTTCTTTTGACTGTTTGTTACTTAATGCGGGCAAAGAACTACTGCCTCAGTCTCCCTTGAAGGTGCTGGGCTGCAGACGAGGAGCAGGGCTCTCCGGAGACCCACACAGCAGGGCTCTCCGGAGACCCACACAGCGCTCCCATCACTGCTTTGCCCTCTGACTAAATCCTCTCTGGAAGCCACAAAGTAAGATCCTTACTGTTTTGTACCTTTACCACCTAATTGCAGATTTTGTACATGGCAGATGCCCAGTGAATGTTTTTAATGATGAACAAATGAATAAACATTTCATAGTGTGCAGCTCGGAAGATAAATCAACAAGTTGAGGAACTACTGGAAAAATATATCAAGATTTCTCTTAGACATAAGAAAAGATGTTTCATTAAAGTTTACTGCTAGACACCTAAATTAATAAAATTACCTAGATGGTAGAATAAAATATCCTAATAGGAAAGGCAAGCCAGACATAAAGCATGGAGGATGGCCCACCGTGGAGAGCTGAAGGACCTCATGGGCCTCAGGCTCATCACTTACAGTCTCTTGACTTCTACTTGGCTTTGTTTTAGCATTTAAATCATGATCCAGTTTATATAGTGTTTAATTCAAGTTAGAGAATCCAAGGAGATGCAGGTGAGTGTGGCACTGTCCCTAAGTGCTCAGACAGATCCCCTCCAGCAGTCACTCCCCCACCTCTGCCAGTGAGCATGTCACTACAGCTCAACTTAAGACACTTTCTACACCATAAAAATTATGAAATTACAGGTTCGGCTCACTAATTAGATGTTTTAAATATACATTTAGTAAATATTTAACTATGGAAGTTTTTTTTTTAAAAAAAGGAGAGTCACTTAAGATTCTCTCAGGTAAGTAGGCCAGGTGTGGCCTGATGGCTATCAGCAGTAGCTGGTGTGCTGGTGACTCAGCCCTCCCCTTTGCTGTGCCTCAGACTCTGCACAGGACAAACCCCCTTTCTGAGCTCTGGGGCCAGTTGCTACTAAGGTACCTTGTAATATTTTAGCTGACATTCAGTTTTATGCAATGACAAGAAAGGATCAGTGGTGCAAGAAGGTGATGGGGTCCAATCACCTACTGGTCACTTTGAAGGAGGACGGACAAAACTCACCACTGCCTTTTGTAAACCCCTGCTGTGACGTCACAGAGAATGAGGCAGGATGGGCCCTGCTGATTGTGCTCCACAGACTATTTTACAGTTTTAATCACATTCTCACATCCACAAGTCAACTTTACTGCAGTAAATCTCTGCAAGACAACCAACGCTAAGGATTTAATTATACTAAAGCACCTCTAAGGAACAAGGTGACACAGAGCAGTCACTGCAGTCCTAGCCAAGGGCTTCTGCATGGGAAGGACTGAGAGCACGTTCCTCTGTTCTTCCTGACAAGTCCGACTCCCCACATTACACAGGAGACAAAGCAGGCAGAAACCAGACCAGCTAGGGCACTCAAGCTGAACAAAGACACGGGGGTGAACTCCCTCATGTTATTCTTCACCACGCACAACCAGACTTAGAGCTAGGGAAGCCAACATTTCAGAAGTTCAACGTTTCAGACAATAAATACTATACTCTAGCCAGGGGCTATAGGAAAACTATGCCCCAACCTTCACCCACCCTAGGGAGGATCTGGGAGGGTAGGCTCCAGTCTCAGCATGCTGCAGATGCCGCAAACCCCTTGCTGGTGTGGTCAGAGGACAGTAAGAAACTAAGATACCCATCCCTAGCAAGTCCTCAGGCCCCACGGTGCAATGGAGAGCACACAGGCAGCCTGTAACGTCACTGCGGTGATGAGGTCCCTCCTACTGAATGGCACAGAGACTACATGAGAAACCGGAACTCATACCACCCATCAGAGGCTGCAGAGGGAACATTTGTATGTATCTGCACCTGGTAGTAATGACGCAGCACAGCCCACCTTCCTAAATCAAAAGCTCCTACGACAATCTTATTAATAAGACCCAGATTCTCACATCACAGTAGGGAAAAGCACACATTACCACCAAAACTCTCTACTGCACCAAGAAACGGGAAGATCACAAACACAATTAAAAAAAAAAAATCAATAGACCAACAGCAGGACAGCAGCAGTGTCAGAATCTTTGACAGTGCCAAGGCCATGTTATGAACCACAGCAGAGGTGACTGTGGACACAGAACATGGAACATAAAATAGTCTGAGAAGGAGGGGGCCTGGGTGGGAGGGAGGAGGGGTCAGCGGGGGAGTGAGTAGGAAGAGAGCAATGAGGTGACCATGACCATGACCACAGTGCGCTGTATATATGTATGAAATGGACACAAACAGAGAAATTGGTGGTGTTGGGGTTTTTTAATGTTTTAAGAGCCAACAAGACAGGTCAACAGGCAAAGGCACTTGCTGCCAAGCCTGATCACCCAAGTTTGATCCCCTCAATACACATCATAGTTGTCTTCTGACCTTCACATGTGTGCCTACACAGACACACTCACACACAAAATTAATTATTAATGTTTTACCAGTAATTATACATAGGCTTGAAACAAATAAAACAATAAAAGGCCAAGGTAAAAAAAAATCTTTGCCAAAAATGTGGCAGAGGAATGCCTTGTCAGGCATCAGTGGGAGGAGCGGTCCTTGGTCAGGTGAAGGCTCAATAGAGGCCCCAACAAGGGAAAATTGAGGGAGGAGAGGGGGGGTTTTGGGGAGGGGGGAAACTGGGAAAGGTTTTATCACTTGAAATGTAAATGAAGATTATATTCAATAAAAAATTATATAAAAAAATAAAAATAAAAAAAATCTTTGCACAGAAATTAAAGATAAAACAAGAATCCAAACAAAAACTTCAGGAGTGAAAAATCAATACTCCAACTAGAAAGCTCGGTGATCAGCTGCCAGAAGAACAGTGAGGGAACAACAGATAGGAAGGAACAGTGAGGTGTAGACGACAGATAGGACCACCGAAACCCCAGTTAACTACTGCTGCTATCAGAGTCTGGGAGGGAGGGAAGAAAGAAAGAGCAATAGCAACAATGAGTGAACACGACACAACCTGGACAAGTAGAGGAGTTGGAGAGAGAGAGAGCAGTGATGTGAACAGAGCTCATGCACGAGGTGCAGGGACATGGCTCACGGGGGAAACGTGTGCTCTTGAAGAGGACCTGGATTACGTACTCACTCGATGGTTCACAACCATCCGTAACTCCAGGGTCATAGGATCCTACACCTTTTGACTGCCATGGGTACCAGACATGCAGACATGCATACACACACGCAGGCAAAACACTTGCACACACAAAATAAAATAAATATTTTAAAACAGAAAAAATATTGAAAAGAACCGATTCTTTATGATAAAGTACAGCAATGCTGAGCTGAAAAAGAACCTGGTTTTGCTTTGTATAATATAGATAATGAAGAAGACATGTATGAAAATTTACTACCTCCCTCTTGATTTTACTATGGTTCTAAAATTGGTATTTACAGAAAGGGATAAGGGGAAGCTATTAAGGAAAAAGCAGTATCTGACAGCCCCATTTGGGCAGGAAAGTTCTCTTCAAGCAGAGCATCTTCACATCAAACAACTGTCTGCTGCTTTTGTACATATGCCTGTCTATGTTCCCAACTCTTGACTTTATTATTACAAAAATGGCATATGGTACTAAGTTTTAGGTTTAGATATTTAAGCCATATATTATAAAAATAATATAAATCACTGAGAAATTTAAAAGTTTAACAAAATCATTTTTCTTTTTTAAAAGGTATTTTTTCACTTGAAAAACAAATGTACTCTCTGTAGATTTTTTAATTGTTATTTAAATTGGAGAACAAATTCTGACACAAGTATAGCAGCTCTAACAGGACTCAGCAAGCTGACTTGAGAAACATCGTAATAAAGCCCCACCCTCCTGGATGGGCACTCCAGCCTCCTGCCCTGGCACTGAGTATCTCTGACAGGAGCGCTGGACCAGGTCACTCTGCACCCACAGCTGGGCCTCAGCCAGTCTGGCCTGAGGATGCCTTTCTCCTCCGTCTCTACATTGCCCAGCCTCACACTCCCATGACCTCATCAGCCCACCTCCTACTCACACTCCCATGACCACAGCCCACCTCCTACTCACACTCCCATGACCACAGCCTACCTCCTACTCACACTCACATGACCACAGCCCACCTCCTACTCACACTCACATGACCATAGCCCACTCCCTACTCACACATGACCACAGCCCACCCCCTACTCACACTCACATGACCACAGCCCACCTCCTACTCACACTCACATGACCATAGCCCACTCCCTACTCACACATGACCACAGCCCACCCCCTACTCACACTCACATGACCACAGCCCACCTCCTACTCACACTCACATGACCACATCCCACCTCCTACTCACACTCCCATGACCACAGCCCACCTCCTCCTTGCCCTGGCCTTATTGGAATTTCTTCCCCCTACTTTCAACTACTGACTTTCCCCAAACTCTCTGATCTACTCTATATGTTCTCCCCTTGTAGATCATTCTTTTTTTTCACTTGAAAATTCAAGTGTCTCTCCTGGCAATAAGCTCACCTCTTCTCTACCATGGCCAGAAGCCTCACTAACTCTCCCCCATGAATATATATGCTCCTTCTCTGTGTTTCTTAGTTAAAGCCCTGTGATTTTTCCTCACTTTCCAGGAAGAGCATTTCCTGTGACCGCAAGTCTCTCGTTGTGTGTTGAGTATGAATCACTTCATTTTACACACGAGGCACTTCCCTCCTCTCCTCCATCCAGTCAAGTCTTCCATCCTGCAAATGTCCCCATGCAACCCACCTCCTCCACAGCCTGTCATGGCGGTGCCTGTACCCAGGGTACACCCATCTCTGTGAACTCAGACGTGAGCAGTGCCTGCGACGGTCACCAAGCTCACCTCGACTCAGTGTGAGAGCTAGTGAATAATATTAGTAACGATTATGATTTAGTTAATGTACCATTTTTCATACCTTTTGACTATAAACTATGTTCTATAAACATAAAACTCTCTAAACTAAAGCAATCTCAAAACCACTGCTCTTTGTTTCTCTCTATACATTTTGACAACCAACGGGATGACAGGTTGGGATGCCTGATCCCATCTGACAAACATTCTGTACAAAGACAGACACCTGAGGAAAGCATTTGCCACTGCTCAGGAGCATTGGACTCAGCTGACGGTCATCTTTGCCTTGTAGTTTTAAACCTAAAAGTAACACACAATACAAAATGAGTGCATCTAGCTTGAAAAATAAATGGGAAGGATTTCATATTCTTAAAAAAAAAAACTTAACTCATAAAATAAAAAATCCTTTGGAGACCTCTTGTGGTTAAAGTCAGGAATAAAAAGTTACATTTTTAAAAACTTTTTAAAACTACATTAGAATCTTTTATAATTCTAGGCAATTTTTGCACCTTCTCACATAGTAGTAATACATAATGTCTTCATTATTAGTAAAATACCCACGAGTACCTGACAAAAACTAGAGCTTTTACATTCCTATTTAGTGCAGAAAAAAGACGGGTGAACAAGAGTCTGAGAGATAAGAAACTACATGTCAGCATTGACAAACTCACACTAAAACTTTCTTATCTGAAGATTTAACATTACACTGCTGCCTGGAAGCCAGCTGAGAACACAAGTCTGGAAACTATTCTTCATGAGCTTTGTGGGCATTAAAGTTGAGCAACTGACTCTAATAAGAAAGATTTAGGTAGGAACTCACCTCATGCAATGAAATAAAAAGAATTTGGTAGAAATAAAACATAGGTGAGACTACAAAGTGCTCTCAAGATGGAAAAAGATCTTTCGAATTATAAAAATAATATCAAGGATCAAAACTAACAAAAGAAACCTAACAGTAGCCAAGAAATTACATCCTAAAAGATATGTGCAAAGAGAAGAATAAGAAGGCACAAAGTACTCTAATAGACATTCCAGGAGAGACTAAGGGAGGCGGGTGTGGTACAGCTGTAACCCCAGCATCTAGGAGGAGGAGGCAGGAGGACCCGGCAACCCTCAGATGCACAGGGAGCTGGAGGCCAGCCTGGGCCACATGACAACTTGAATTTAAAAAGAAAACAATATATACATGTATCTTGAACCGAACCCTGCCTGCTCAAAGAAACAGTAAGTAGGGAGAGGCAACAGTAAAGAGGAAATGGCTACATTTTTGTGGTGGCTTAAATTGAGAGGTCTCAAGCACTGGAATTCTTGGTCTCCAGTTGGTGGCGCTGTTTGGGAAGGTGTGTCATGGGGGCAGGCTCTGACATTTAAAGGTCTTGATTCCAGTTCACTGTTTTATGCTTTATGGTTCAAGTTGTGAGCCTCAGCTTCCTGCTCCTGCCATCAAGGACTCTAACCCTCTGGAACCATAAGTCCAAGTAAATTCTCCTCTCTATAAAGTACTTTGGACATGGCACTTTTTCACAGCAACAGAAGAGGAACTAAGACAATTATGTCCCCTTGTAGTGAGTTTTCTTGGCCAGGCCCTCTCCCAGAAACTTTATGCATATTATCTTTCCAACCCATCTTTACAGTGAGACTCTTATTTCCTGTATTTTTTTACAACGACACAGGAAGACGAGACAGTCGAATTAATTACTTGAAGTCACTAAGGCAAAGAGACAGATCTCTAATCCAACCTATGACCTTGTGATGTCTGAAAATCTACCACCTTGTTCTCTTATAGACATATAAATTAGCTACATCTCTATGAAGCTACACAGGCTTAACTTTCAACTCTTCATGAGCAAAAGGTACAAAAAGAAAATTGACCAAGAATAGAGGCTTATGTGTAGTCAGTAAACATGAGAATTATAAACCTGGAATGTTAGCTGAGGAATACACTAAAATGGCATGAAGTCATTAGGTCCTAAGTCCCAGTCAGCCAGCCAAATCCAGGCTTCTGAGCCTCATCTGATGAGTGAACATGTAGTCAGCATCAGGTAAAGCTCCTTGCCAAAAACAAATTTCATCCTGACACTGTCTGCTACTGCAGAGGGTTTTGGCATTTTTTACTTGTATTGATTTTTATAAAAATAAGTAGAAAACAGAAATCTAACATAATGATTAAAATGACTGAATTCCAGATTGATCTAAATTAATCAAATATACACTTACTTATGAAGGAAAAATAAACAAAAAGACATGAAACATGGTAAATGTTCTTACATTTGAGAGCCTCTTTTAAAGGTATCTGAGAACTTATTCAACTTTAAGCTCTCCAGCATCAGCACCCCTCATAAATGGACTGTTTGACTTTTAACTGGCCAAATTTGAACACAGAAGAGAACTAAGAACAAAATAAGGGGTTTTCTATTTTCTTACAATTTTCAAGCTATAATAGAAATAATAAAGATTATTCAGACAATCACTGTAAATGTTCCAAAGAGTTCATGAAGCCCCTGGGCCAGTATTACCAATCTATCAAGCAACCATAATTTTTATAAATGTTTCTAACTTCTAACTTAGAAAAGAATTAAGAATGCACATAAATACTTCTGCAGACGCGATCACACCTTCTGAGCAACAAAACAGTAAACACAACCAAACGCGGCAGACGCATCACAGTCCTGCATCATAGTCCGCTGGTACAAAAAAATGTCATACGCATAATGGTTTTGAAGTGCTGACTGAAATATTAGCAGACAAATGGTAGTCACTAAAATTAGAGAGAGAAGGGTGTGGCCGAATGAGGCTGGCTCTGGGCTCGGCACGTCGTCGGCACAGGCAGATGGACTGCTGGGGTCTCACTACACTACTCCTTTAGTCTCTTCTGAAATGTCTACATTCATGTGTCTGAAACTTCCCATAAGAAAATAGATAGGGAATTTTTAAGCTAAATATTGGTATAAACCTATGTTTGCTACATGAACATAAGTTTATAAGTAAAAAAGTATAAAGAAATAAAACACTAAAGTGCAGTTATTTCTGTATTTTTGGAACTGGATTTATTTTATCTTTCTTTTTGTATCTCCTAATTCTTCTAAGTAAATGCATATTAGTGCTATCATCAGAAAAGCAAACTGTAAAATCAAGGCCTTCCTTTAAATCAGTTTGATTTAATCAGTGGCTTGTCACCCCTTCCTTCATGTAGCTGGCACTCGGGCCTACCCATGCTCCCTGCCCTTCTGGCCACTCTTCCAGAGGCACCTGCCTGTAGTGCTAACACCACATGCCTTGAGGATCCAGCAAGGCATGCACAGTCTTGCACATGCAGCCTCTCCTCTGCTTGCTTCAAAGTAAGCGTTGTGATATAAGGCCTAGTAAATAAAACTCCCCGGCCCTACCCATGCTGAAGAGAGACTCGCAGCACAGAAATTACACAGACATTTAAAGAAATAAGTTCTAAATTACCTGTAGAACATATACATCAATCTTCAAACAATATAATTAGATAATATGATAAATCCCTTTAAAATAACTATCATCTATAGTCCTAAGCAATTTTTTTCCTTTTAGAAACTCTTTGGAGACAGGGTAGTGGTGCTCACCTTTAATCCCAGCACTTGCTAGACAAAAGCAGATGAATCTCTGAGTTCAAGGTCAGCCTGGTCTACAAAGCAAGTTCCAGCCAGGACTACACAGAGAAACCCTGACTTTGGAAATAAAAAAACAAAAAACAAAACCCTCTATTATTGGGATATAATTCCCATAAGTAATTTCTGTAAGAGTGAGCACTGGCTTGGGACGTCACTGCATTGTGAGAATGGTCAGTCCTCACCTGACAGCCGTGGCTCTTCGGATGAGCACCTCTGTTGGCTCAGACAGGTCCGAGGGAAGCAGCAGTTCCACAGGCTGCAGGCTTGATATGCGAGTCTCCAGCTCCAGTCTGGAAGCAGAGTCCTGGAAGCAGTCGAACACAACCTCGCCGGTTGCAGGCTGCACTCCCTGGAAGTGACAGTAAACATATTAGCACAGAACACAGAAAGCATCCCGGCCGCACCGACACATCACAAGCATGATCCTACTTAGTGACAAGCTCCCCAAAATGTGCTCAGCGTCTAAAGTGAAAATCCATCTGCCTTTTAAGACTCTTAATGTAAGTTAGATTCACAGGGATCTAAAAGGGGCTGAGGGCTGGTGAGAGGACTCAACAGTAAAAAGGTCTTGCCATGAGCCTGAGGACCTGAGTTTGATCTCCACAGTATTCACATGGTAGAAGGGGGAAACCTACTCCCAGTGTAGTCCTCTGACCTCCACACATTCACCATGTACGCACATACTTAGTTAATCAATTAATTAATTAATGCAATAGGCTTAAGTGGGAGTTTCATGAGACACACTGAGTACAGGGTGGGACCTGGTGGACCTGACAGAGTGCCAAGTCGTCAAGCACTCCTGGGCATCAGCTTCCTCTCCTAAATATGGAAACACATTATCAACTTCTCTCATGAGGCTGCTTCGGGATTAAATCAGACAAGTGTGTGAAGGCTCTGACAGTTTCACCCTGTCCAGAGAGCAAGTTATCAGGACAAAGTGCCAGTGATCACACCTGATCTCATACAAGCAACACAGTCAAGTTCTTGCATAGCAGAAATCAAACATAACACAATGAATGAAACCCATCTAGTCTCCAGTAAAACAGCCAAGACAACTTAAACCATCACCTGTCACCCCAGCGTAACAACAGACAAAAGCCTGAAGGGGCCAAGGTTAGGAAGAGAGCTGAAGAGCTGAGTGAAGTTACTTAACCAAAGTCTCCCCAGGCTGCACTCTCTCTACCACTGATACCTCAGAGATGAATAGGTAGGGACAGTCTGCACTGATGAAAAGCCGGAAGTGTCACAAATCTTTATACTGTTGATGCAGTCGACTAAGTGACAGTCACTTCCAACAAAAGCATCATCTAGGAAGGAGGAACAGCCAGCAGTGTTTACATCAGCAGTTCCTCCCAGGTATACGCTCGTGAGAGCTTGGGTATATGCATGAGACACAAAACATACCTACAGAAGTATTCTTTACGGAGGCAAAAATTACCAAGACCCCCATGTGTCCAGCAACAGAGGAATGAGAACATGCGGGTTATAAGATTAAAAAGAGCACTGTAATCAAAGATCTAAAGCATGTAAATGTCACTTTCAGGCCAGCAACATGCCCAGCAGACACAGGGGCTTGCTGTCAATTGGTGACCTCTGTTTCATCCTCACGGGGTAGAAAGAATTGATTCTCACAAAGTGTCCTCTAATCTCTGCAAACATGGCCATGGTTCATGTGTGCCAATATTGTGCCCAGCAAATAAATATACAGAAAAACAAATTTTTAATTTGTATATAAAACAGGGAACAAAAAAATTCAAAACACTTTAATAATAGGCTTTCTTTGTATATAAAGTCAGAGGTGGTCTAACCAGAATTAAAAGAAAAGCCTTGTTATGGCCTCAAAACCTAGATTACAGTTACTATAGAAGCAAGGCCCTGGGGAACCTGAGGGTGCTGGATAGTACTGGTTACTGACCTAGTGATTGTCTTACACTACCTGGTAAATTTCTACTCATTTTTTCCATTTGAATATTTTATAATTTCTTTAAATCCTTCATTTGTAGCCACAGAATGTCCTCAATTTCAGCGCAGAGAAATCCTCCAGTGGCCACAGTTGTGGCATGGACATAGGTTGCCTATGTAAGCTGATGTCCCAATACAAAAATCAAGCATATTTATATACGCTATTTACAGCTATTCAGATGACAGATTTAACAGTCAGCCAAATTCTCTGTTGCTTTAATTAAAGAACTGGTCTAACGGTAGTATCTGCAAGAGACAAGTGACATAAGAAACCCACAGTCCAAACAGTAGCCCAAAATGAAGGCACAGGCACACTGCACAGTTCTCAACGGTGAGGCTTTCTTTCCACCAGCACCCAGGAGACTCTCAGGGAGTAACTGGAAATAAAAGGTGCTCATCACAGAGAGAGAAACGCCCAGGGAGAACAGTGCTGAGGGTAAGGAGAAATGGTGCCCCCTTCAGACACACTGGCTGAGGAACTGGGGCACATTCCCAGTCGCCTTGTGCAAATCTGGAAGATTCCAGAGCTCACGTGGCAAGTGCAGACTTAGCTCAGGACTCCGTGAGCCAGAAGAGAGACCGCTGAAGTCAAGGACGGGAGCCAGAACCGCTTAGGGTCAATGACATCTGCTCCATCTGTTCATATCCCCGCTCAGCCGCTGCAGTCAGCCTTGGCAGTGGCAGGATGCTACTACCAGATGCAAGAGGAGGGCCTGTGTGTTCTCATGTGCTACCAACTCTGTTCATCAGTCTGAGCTCCAGGTAAATAAAAACAGCACGGTACATATGCTAAAGCTGATAAGCAAATAACCTTTCTGTTTGTAGATGGGACCAACTGTCTATGATTAGATAAAAAGTGCTTCTCATGGGGGAAAAAATTCATTTGAGTCTCCCAACTCCCACAGTCTTGCTAACTCCCTGAGAGAAGGGCTTACTGGCTAAGCAAATGTCAGGTTAGCACAGTTATGCGGTATGAATAATGTATTAAAAGGTACACTGAAGACACTGAAGCTTTAGGAATGTTTGTTAATGCTAGTCACTGACTGTAGATGGTTAGAAGGGGGTCTAATACTCCTGAGGAGGACAGTCTTAGTTCTGGAAGTGGATAAATTTGCTCATGAGTGGGCAGAATGCAAAATTAGTACTGCTATAGCTCCTGAATCATATTTATCAGAAGACATATCAGAGTGGACATATTTCTGATATTAATTTAGTATACTGTCTTGCATTGGCCACTTAATTATCTCCCTTAACTCTCCATCCCTCAGAATCTAATTAGGATAGTCCCATAATCACTCCCATTAGATCGAACGACAAAGAGGGCATCTCTAGAGCCCTTTGCTAGCCATGTGCATGCTGGGTGTAGCATTTGATTGTGCTATCAGGTCCCTGTCCCCCTGAGCGCCTATCACTACCACTGTTTTCAACTCGTAACAACAGCATATAGTCTGAAACAATCTGGATCATTAATCAGCACAGAGGGCCAAGTAACCAGAAAAGAAAATTGAAACGAATTACTTGATTGGTACTGTTGTGAGGGAAACGTTTCCCTAGTAAAGTCCTTGAGAGCACTTCCAAATCCTCATCACATACCGCTCACAACAACACACACGAAGTACCACGAACACCTGTCATTCAGTCCTCACCTTCAAAGGACTTACCACAATACCAACGGAAATGCTCCCCTTCTTCTTGTCTTTAACGTTTTCCTTTTCTTCATAGATACACAGAAGATAGTTGGTAGACGTATCTGTCATTACCTCATCAATATTTACAGAATCATCCAGCCTGATGAGAGGATTCACATGTAGTAATGATTAAAGAAAATCACATGCGTCATCCCCATTAAGTGATAAAGGTTTATTTCCTCATGCAACATTCTTCTAAGTACGGTCACAGTTGCATGTCGGCTCTTCCCTGAACTATAACAGGTACAAGGACAGGCAACTATTATCTTCTCAATTCCAAAGGGGCTAGAGGTGCACCTGCAACCTTGTGGGAGCCCAAAACGAAAGCCATTTTGCTGAGTCGATGGTGGCACTTGACCCCTTAACAACCCAGCAATGCTACAAAGCAAAGGACACACACTAAAATAGCATAAATGGATCCCCATCTCTATGTGCATAAAACTCTGAAGCATCAAGAGAATTGTAACATATTAAACAGAAACATACATTTACATATGGGAGTATGTATGCTCAGACATGTCAAAAAAAATGAATCCCATTAACCAAAATTCTCAAGGATAAAAGCTTATTCTGGACAAAGTCTTCTGTTTTCTGCAGGGAGTCTCACTGGGGAAACCAACCACTCCTAAGGGTAGGCCCCATGCCCAGCAGCAGATGGCCAACAGACGACACTCAACCACATCTTTGGAAGTAGCATTTTGTTTTTTAATATTACAGTCCTTTGAGTATATAAGCTATAAAGCTTCCAGCTGTCTTTGTGGGATTCCTGTGTGTGCGACCGGCGTGTGTCTCTGTGTCTTTGTGGGATTCCTGTGTGTCCGACTGGCGTGTGTCTCTGTGTCTTTGTGGGATTCCTGTGTGTGCGAATGGCGTGTGTCTCTGTGTCTTTGTGGGATTCCTGTGTGTCCGACTGGCGTGTGTCTCTGTGTCTTTGTGGGATTCCTGTGTGTGCGAATGGCGTGTGTCTCTGTGTCTTTGTGGGATTCCTGTGTGTCCGACTGGCATGTGTCTCTGTGTCTTTGTGGGATTCCTGTGTGTGCGAATGGCGTGTGTCTCTGTGTCTTTGTGGGATTCCTGTGTGTGCGAATGTCGTGTGTCTCTGTGTCTTTGTGGGATTCCTGTGTGTGCGACCGGCGTGTGTCTCTGTGTCTTTGTGGGATTCCTGTGTGTCCGACCGGCGTGTGTCTCTGTGTCTTTGTGGGATTCCTGTGTGTGCGAATGGTGAGTGTCTCTGCGTCTCTACGTGCTGCTGGCGCTTCTTCTTTGGCTCTTTTTGTTGTTTAGTTTTGTCCTATTCCAATTTTTTTCTTTGCTTTATCATTTATAGTTGATTTTATTATTATTTATTAGATGCCTGTTTCCTTTCTAAAAGAAACAGAAAAAACGTGGATTCGAAATCTATATAATAATAAAAGAAAATTAATAACTTTTAATAAAAGAAAAAAATTAAAAAGAGAGACTTGACGTACTATCTAGTAAATCTTTTTAACTGCACCTTGTTCTTATCGTCTAAATAACTATTTCACTTCTTAAAATAACGGGTCAGGTATGGTGCCCAGGCAAGGATAATCCCAACTACCAGAAAGGTTTAAGAAGAAATTCAAGGCCAGCCTGTAGTACACAGTGAGACTCCATCTCAAAACAAAAAACTAAGAATATTATTATGAAATTACTTTGCTTCAACTAACATAAATTATGAGTGATGATAAACTTTGGGAAAATCATTGTGCACACTCTAGCCTGCAAGAGAAAATTTCAACCAACAACCCATTTCAATATTTTGTTTATGAAGTCAATTAATGAAGATGGTCTCACATTTACTTGGGTCTCAATTTTGTCTCTGAAGTTGGTTTCACATGAATGAAGTCAGTAAGTTACTTTCAGGTCTCATGTTAGCAAGCCTCTGTGAAGCTAGCAAAGCCCTGGAAAGCCAACACTCCCCACAAATGGTATGTTTCATTGTTCTCATTTATTTTTCTTGCTATTAAAGTACAATGAATTCTGCTCTCTCTCTGACAATGTACATATACCCACCCTCTCCTGGTGACACCCACCTCAGCAAACACATTCTCATTAGAGAAAAGGAAAAACTGGTCATTTTGAAGCAAACCCCCTATAACAAGAAAGAGGAAACTTCCTATCCTAAAAGGATATCTTCTCCAATAAGTGTGGATTTCGTATAGAGAGCGGTCAATTTCCGGGAGAAGACGGAACTTTTATTGTCTCCGACGGCCTTTAATGCTGCAGTTTCAGTTTGTTTCACAACTCCCACCTTCAACAGAAATAAGACACACTTATTGCCAAATCCATTGTTTTTTTTTAAAAAAGTTTCAAACTGTTTAAATGTTCTTTGTGAAGCACGGAAAACACCCTTGATGTCCAGTATAGAGCAGAAAGAACCCCAAGCAAATGGCAAGTAGATAAAGGAAGAAACACGGGGCGGACACTCGGGGCTGGCACGGTAGGGCACTGCTACATGCCCAGTGCTTGGAGGACTGTGAGTGAGTGTGAGTTCAAGCCCATCTTGGGCTTTACAACTTAGACTCTGGTTCAGAAAAAAAAAAAGAAATACAGACACAATCTAAAAACTATAGCACATATTAATTTCCCATAATTCCAAGTTCTAAGGCCAATGAAAGCCTTTCTACCACTTCATAAGACAAGCTACGACTCTCTAGAAGAGAGAAATTCCATTTCCACAAATCAAAGCCAAAGCTAACCTTGTATCCTTTGGCCACAAGTCGGCGGACATGCACGAACAGTCTGTGGGTAGGTATGCTTGCAGTCATAAAATTGTGGTCTAAGTGGCAATAAATATTGAGTTCCCGGGCAGCAATCTAAAATAATGTATAGACAGAAGGAATGTCAATAATGTCTATTCAAGACTCCCTGTCCCACATTTGTCCGCTCTTCAACAGTTCATCGTGTTGCATACATGTAGGCTCTGACACTTCTCTAAATACACAGTCATCAATAAAATGTTTAAAGGCCATCCCCTGTATAAAACATATGGTTTCATCTACTTTGGGCACCTCCAACAGGGTTCAGAGCCAACATCTGTATCTCTAAATCCCAAAAACACAACTGCTCTTCTTCAATGTCCTCATAATATACACAAATTTCCAAAACCTTAAAATGTCCAGCCTTCTTCCCTACAGTAAGAGTGTAAATGAACAAGACATTGTTATGCAAATTGACCTGTTAAATACCTGACAAGCAGAAGCCACTACAGAGCCTCTTAGGCGGTGTGTCCATTTATACAGAGGAAACACACCTTCCTCACACTACAGGGCATCTTGTGTTAGTTAGGCTCACATTGCTAGGATGAAACACTTTCATATCACAGTCCATCGTGAAGGAAGTCAGGGCAGAAACTCATCCAGGGCAGGAATCTGGAGGCAAGGAAGACTCCACTGAGGTATGCTGTTCACTGGCTTGCTCATTATGGCTTTCTCAGCCTGCTTTCTATAGACCCAGGATCACCTGAGCTAGGCCCTCGCCCATTTATTACAAAATTAATTACAAATAATTTAGGGGGTGGCATTCAAGACAGGGTTTCTCTGTGTAGCCCTAGCTACCTGAAACTCACTCTGTAGACCAGGCTGGACTCAAATGCCAAGACAGAGAAGCGAGAGGGGTTGAATGGGGAAAGAGGGAGGGAAGGGGGCTTATGGGACTTTCAGGGAGGGAAGAAACGGGAAAGGGGAAATGATTTTGAATGTAAATTTTAAAAAAAAAAAAACTTAGAAAATAAAAATAAAAAAAAAAAATTCAAATATTTGCCTGCCTCTCCCTCCTGACTACTGGGATTAAAGGTGTATGCTACTACTGCCCAGCTAATAATTGCTTAATTAAACTAATTAATAAAATGCCCTATAAGCTTGATATAGACGATCTTCTGGAGGCACCTTCCTGATGATGCTTCCTCCTCTCCCATGACTCTAGTTTGTGTCAAGTTGACATACAGTGAGCCAGCAAACACCACACACACACACACACACACACACACAGAGAGAGAGAGAGAGAGAGAGAGAGAGAGAGCGAGCAAACAGCACACACACAGAGAGAGAGAGAGAGAGAGAGAGAGAGAGAGCAAACAGCACACACACACACACACACACACACACACAGAGAGAGAGAGCGAACAGCACACACACACATAAGTACAGGTTAAATAAATATGATATTTTTAAAATATTTTAAGATATATTAAAAGAGTCTATGGCTAGATAAGAAAAATATCAGTTAGTGTTTGAAAACACAACTTGTAAGCAGACCTAGTGAAGAACACCTTTAATCTCAGACGTTGGGATGGAGAGGCTGAAGTAGCAGGATCAGGAGTTCAGAGCCAGTCTAGGCAGCATAGCATGACCCTGTGAGAAAAAGAAAAAGGAAAGAAAAGACAAAGTAACTTACTTCTGCATCTCCCCCAAAGAATCTGTACTTGTACCCACATTCCACACACAGAACTGCGTCTTTATGTTGCTGCTTCAGGTCTATGTACTGCAGCTCTAACGGTGTATAGACGCTCTTGGATCGCTTGTTAAAAGGTTTACAATCGGAAGTCTTCGGGAAAATTTCAGGGCAGGGTCCAAATTGGCTGTCCTAGAAACCAAAAGATTTATACAGTTTAGAAAGCATCAACTGAATTGCTGAGTTCTCAGAGTAAAAGGATTCTTGGCTAAAAGCTCACACTTGGTGACTCCATGGGAAGGTTTCTAAAGGCATTCTGAGGCCAAGTTATCTATAGGTAGGTCTAAAATGTTTTCAAAATAAAATTTAAAACACAGAAAGAGCAGTGGGGGAAGGAATACAAGTGAGAATGGCATGATATCAGGATGAAAATGAAACAATTACTGTTTACTAACTTTAAAAATTAAATAAACAAAAGTAGAAAGCCAAAATAAACTCTATAAATAGTATACTGAAAGTCTAAATAGTTTAATGTTCTATATTCTTTACATTTTTTATTTCAGAAAATCAATTAATATCTTAGTATTTATTCCCAGGAGTGTTGGGCAGGATAGAGCAGAAGGTACATATCCAGGGCACTTTCAGAAAACACAAAAAAGGCAGTAACTGTCCAGAGACTCAAGTCATCCCAACAGTGAAGCTTCGATGTGGTCCCCTCGCCCTGTAACTGGAAGGCAGGCCAGCCTTGAATATGGCAGCACCACCCCAGGTGCTAAACGACAGAGGGAGAGAGCTGAGCACTAGCCCTCACCCTGCTCGGGACGAGGGAAGACTGCAGACTGTGGCCAGGGGTCTCACCCCTGTACCTGCCTTCCCTCTGAACCAGACCCTCAAACTGTGAGCTAAAATAAAGCTGTCCTTAAACTGATTTTGTCAGACAGTTTATCTCAGCAAAAGAAAGGCCGTTAGTCCACACAAAAGCCTCCAAAAGAAGGAATGCAGGCTCATGGCAAGAGAAATGTGGTTTACTGAATCAGTCTAAGAATACAATTATCTTAAATTTTTATGAGATTTTTCCCTTTTGTTTTTATAGTTTTATATAAATCCAAGGATGCTATATAATATAAAATTTAATTCTCACTCACAAAAATACATTTTCTAGAAAAAGTACTCATTTATGGAATAAGATAAACTTTCTCCCCCAAAAAATTTATCTGTGTGATACTAACAAATTGATATTAAACAATTTTCAAAACTATGAAGACAGAAATATTTCTCAGACGTATTATGTTCTCTTTTATATCCCTCGAGACAGCACAGTGAACTCAACTGTGAATTTAAAAGATCTGTCAAGAGCCATGCTGTTCCTGGCTCTGCTCTGACACCCCACAACTTAGCAGCTTTTAACCACTCATCTGCATCCTAGCACCCCAAATAGCTCATCAATCACCTTTAGCCCCAGCACTTAGAAGACAGAGGTTGATAGGTTCCTGTTAGCTCAAGGGTAACCAGGGTTGTATGTGAGACCCTGTCTCAAAGAAAATACAACAGCAATGGCCTGTAATAACATTCACTTAGTTCCCTGGCTTCCAGGGAAACTTCTGTCTCATTACTTCGAGTTCTCAACATTGTTGCAATGCAAAGCTGGTCACTGTATAAGCAAGGAAAAGTGGGCTCTGTAGGGAACTGGTGTAATGTGGCCCATGAGAATCGAGTTTAATCAGCAGACTCTGTAACTTCCATATACTATACTCATGCCACCTAAACTGCCTCTGAGTATTAAAAGACAAAAAACAAAACATTTCAGTTTCTATATGACAAGTCAGCACGCTCGCGCTCTCTCTCTCTCTCTCTCTCTCTCTGGCTGAGAGTTCATGGATCCTGAATTTGTGGAGCGTTCCAAAATTCTGGCTAACACTTTATTGTCTTTATTGTCCTGAGCATTTTTCTGAGAAAAATACAATAGAATTTCAATGTCCAAAGATAGCAAACAAGTATGTGTGTGTGTGTGTGTTTGCAGCTATGTGTGAGTAACCAAATCTCTATTTTAGTTGTATCAATCATATCTACATATTAAAATGACATCTTTTTTTTTTAAACGTCCATTCCCAACAAGCATGGTGGCACACACCATTAATCCCAGTACTTCAGGAGGCAAAAGTAGGCAGACCTCTGTGAGTTCGAGACCAGCCTGATCTACAAAAGGAGTTCCAGGACAGCCAGGACTATTATACAGAGAAACCTTATCTCAAAACACAAAAATAAATAAATGAATAAGTAAACGAATGAATAAATATGTCTACTCTCAATACTCAATGAAAACCAACTAAATATGATTCTGAAGAAAGGTTCTGAATACTAGTTTAGTGCTTTTCTCAAAAGTTCTGCAAATTATTTTGATTTAAAGCTAACAATGAGAACCAAGTATTTCTGTGAATAGATTTCAGTGGTGGAACAAGAGGTAAATTCCCTATTTTTGTAATAACAAAAAACATTAGTAAGTCACAAAGTTCACAGCAGAAGAAATAAAAGCCTATACTCATTTACTTTACCCCTGAATTGACTCTGGACCTGCCAAGCTTTCGACTGAAAAACCTCCCATGATGCCCAGCAGGATTTCCCAGTTTATATATGCAAAATATATAAACTGTCAATGAGAAGCACCCCATGTCAATGCTCCGAACCCACTCGGTACAGCAGGACTGCCTGCAGGTGTTGTGTATAGTTTTAATACAAACCAATTAATCTCTTCCAAATAAACAGTAAAACTCTTAAATGCTGAAAAGAAGTAAAAAAACCTAAGACACAAAGTTTCCTCAGCTAGCAAGGATGACTGGATGTGGAAACCATTTATTTCCCTCTGTAATCTCAAAGAAGCTAAAAGTACTTTAGAACCAAGGTGACTAATTATTCATCTAAACAGCAGTTACATACTTTCTGATTAGCCTGAGACTTGGAATCTTCAGACAAAACCGCATTCTTTGCACGTTGCAGAGTGATATCTTCAAAATCAGTACACTTTGGCAGAATTGCAAGTCTCTCCTGAAGATCTTCTGTCTGGACTCTGTTTTGAGGGAGGGCAGAATCACAGCAGAATTCTTTCAACTTCTCCAGGGACTTTAAAACAATCCTGGGCCTCAGACATTTCTTTGCCTCTTGGGAAATATGAAGAAGAAAACACATCAATAGTATTTTGGCTTCACTATGTCAATTCATAAGCTGAATAGAATTTTTCAGAAGGACATTCCCATTGGAGCAATGCACCCAGCTATAATGTGATAAAGCCATGTTCAAGGTAAAGATGACCCATTTAAACATACATATAATTTCTTTTGCTGATGAAATCCACAGAGAACTACAGTGAAGGCTGGCAAGGTGGCTCTGCAGGAATGGTGTCACCAAGTTGATGGTCTATGTTCTATGATGACCAGAAACAAGATGGCAGGAGAGGGCCAATTCATTCGAGCTATCTTCTGACCTCTACACATGTATGGCCCCATGTACAGATGCACACACACACACATTAAACAAGCAATGAAAGAATAAGCAGTGCAATTTTAATTTTAATAAACAGGACTCTAGTGGAGCTTTGCTTCTTGTTTCCTTGGGTATGACAGACAGGACAAGAGTGACGACAGTTGCTACTGAGACATCTAAAGCTAGATATATTAGGGAAACTGATATATTAGTCACTAATTCAGCACACAAGAGTCACACCCAATCCTTAGAAAAGCAAAAAGCCAATTCTTTGGCAACACAAAATGCTTGAAACTCAGAATGGGGGCACCATGGAGTCTGGAAAGTTCTGAAATAAAAGAACTGATTCAAAGTAAACTGAGCCTACATTCTTCTCACCCTTTAAGCTCTGAGGGCCTCTCCCCTACTCAGCACAGACTAGAGATTTCTCTGGAAAGGTGTAATAAGCAGTATTTCTGGTTATAAACTATCCCAGGGAAATATAGGAGCCAAAGGTGGCTGGATGCAGAAGTCAAAATGGTAGATGGTCATGAGCAGGGTTGGAGGTGTGGAACATGAAGAGGCTCTGTTCAGAAGTACAATTCTGGAAGTCCAACATAAAAGACTTGAGATAGATAATACAAAGGCTCATTGGGGACTGGAAGATAGCTTCCTGGGTAAGAGTGCTTACCAACAAGTCTTACAACCTGAGTTCAAAACCAGTTTCGCACAACATAAGGAGAGAAATAACTTGTGCAAATTGTCTCTTCTACATATGTACTATGACATATGCAGATACACACAAATATATATAATAGATCGTTAGCAAATGTTTCATCTTCATAACCAAGACATTTAAGACAGATTACGTGACAGGAGAGATTGTCCAGTGGTTAGTGCATATACCACTCTTCCATCAGAGAATCTGAATTGCCAGCAACCACATCAGATGACTTATAACCACCTGAGATTCCAGCTCCCAGAGGATTCCATGTCTCGTGCCTCTGCAGGCATCTACACTCACAAAACATGCACACACAGAGACACACACGCATACACACACACACTTATACACACACACACACACATACACACACACACACACACATACACACACACTTAAAAAAAAATACAGCAATAGTGAATAAAAGAGAAAGTCGGAAGAACTACAGCCAAATTAAGAGAACTGGGCTCCTCCGTGGCCCCAGCCTCCCAAACCCCAGCTGAGGCACAGCGGAGAGCCTTCTCCCACAGGAAAACAAAGCTCAGTAGTCTCCTCTGCCTTCTGGGGAACCCAAGCAGCTGAGAAGACTTACTCTCTAGCACTTACCAGGACTGTGAAATGCTACTGAGGTATTTTCTCCTTCCCTCTCTGGAACTTTCTTTGCTTTCTTCTTAGTGGGCCCACCATTTCCCAGCGACCTCTTCCTGCTGTCACCTTCTGTCGCCTTATCAGGAAGGTTGGAAATAGTGTGTTAACACTATTCTAGGGCTGGGCTGTGGTGGCACACGCCTTTAATGCCAGCACTGGGGAGGCAGAGGCAGGTGGATTTCTGAGTTCGAGGCCAGCCTGGTCTACAGAGTGAGTTCCAGGACAGCGAGGGCTACACAGAGAAACCCTGTCTCAAAAAAAAACAAAACACTATTCTAGGGCTTGAAGTCTCTGGAGTCATTAACCTTGCTGCAGAGTGATAGTAAGTTCCTTGCCTTCGACTCTTCTTAGAGTGATCTACTTTTTACTCTGAAAAGGCTGTTGGGGTGACGGTTTTTGCCATCAGAGACAGAAACTGGCAAATAGTCTCTCATTACCATACATCCTGCTGAAATTATGTGGAATTTTCCACCTTTCCTACTTTTATGTTAAATAAAATACCTCTACAAGATCAACAAAAAAAAAATCTATTTTCAAAATGCAAAATTATGGGAAGAAGAGGAAATAATAACCAATGTATTTCCTGTTTCAAAGCTTCTATCCACTATTAAAAGAGGTCCTGGGACTATCTGTTGGCAGATAATCTATGAAAAACTTAAAACTTTTGCCTAGTATTCTCAGTGGTGACTGCAAAATAAATCTTAGTGAATTTACAAAAATATAAATGAACCTTAAAAAGAGAGAGCATCAGTAGGTATAGGAAAGAAATATAAACGAAAGGGGTTAAGATTTTTAAACTGCTTTGCACCTGCATTAAAATACAGGAGACAGCAAGAGCCAGTTAAAATCACATTCTACATCTTCAATATGGGAAATGGCAGAGGCCATAACACACCCTGAATAAGTGTGACACATTGCCAGCCCGTGTGGGAAACACAACAGGGAACCCTAGGTACCTGGCTCACCCTTGGGCCTGTATTTCTGGCAATAGCACTATGGGGTTTTGTTTTTGTTTCACTTTGCTTTGAACTATCTAAAGGGCTGCAAGCAACAGGAAGTAGTCAACGATAAGCATCTACAGAAACTTCATCCATCCAAATGCTTACACTGGGCATCTGTACAGTAAAACAATATTCTGTAACAGGGATCTGAAATACAGAGCATATGTTCTAGAATTCTGAGAAACTAGCCTTAAAGACAGCTTTCTTCTAGTCAGCCAAGCAAGCGTATGTAAATAAAGCTCCTCTTCAATCATCAATACAGTAGGGAAAATGTAAAGGAAAGAATGAAGAACAGAGGTTAAAAAATGCATCCTGGACTGGCCAGTCCTCAATACAGTAGGAAAAATGAATGTAAAGGAAAGAATGAAGAACTGAGGTTAGAAAACGTATCCTGGGCCGGCCAGTACCGCCATTCATGGCTAACGACAAATGTATTACTTTTGTATAGCCCTGGCTGTCCTGGAACTCACTCTGTAGACCAGGCTGGCCTCGAACTCAGAAACCTGCCTGCCTCTGCCTCCCCAGTGCTGGGATTAAAGGCGTGCCCCACCACTGCCCGGCTAATCTATTACTTCTAATCGGGTTATAAAGTCAACTAAAACAAGGACCAGCCGAAGCCGCCACCTTCTCCTCCCCTGGCCCCGCCCCTTCTTAGTCCTACCCACCATTAATAGGCTCTCTGTCCGGCCTCCGTTTCCGGCCGCGACGCATACGCGCCCGCCCCACCCTGACCCCGCCCCTAGCCGTATGACCCCGCCCCTGGCTCCGCCCCGGGGAGAACCAGCCCGTGGCGGCCTTCGCCTAGGTCGACGCTAGGGGCGCTGCGGAGCCGACTCTACCTTCTCTGCTGACTCCGGGGAGGACGCGCTCGATCTTAGGCTTCCTGCAGACTTGAAGAACCGGCTCAGAACCGCTTGCTTCCCCGGGCCTGGGCTGGCAGCAGTAGAGCCTCCCGAAGCGGATCTCCCGCGGGGCATTGCAGTGTGCAGAAGAGCCGGCCCACTGGAGCGCGAGCACGTAGCCTCACTTTCTCGCGCCTGCGCGCGCGCGCACGCCGCGACCGGTCCACGGCCTGACGGGGCGGGACCTTCTCTGTACGAATAGGATGCGGAACTTGGTGGGGGCGGGGCCCTCGCTGCACAAATAGGTTGCGCGGCGGGCCTTGGTGGGGGCGGGACCTAATCTGCGCCCGTCATACACAGCTCCCGGTTGCGTTTTCGCGCCAAACTTGACAGCACTCCTAGCGCGAGGGCTGCTGAGGTTTTATTCCCGCTGCGAACATGGTTCGACCGCTGAACTGCATCGTCGCCGTGTCTCAAAATATGGGCATTGGCAAGAACGGAGACCTGCCCTGGCCTCTGCTCAGGTACTGACCTGGCTGGGCTCGAGAAACTGAGGCGGTTCACTGAGTAGGGTCCGGCACTTGGACGCGCAGACCGACCTGCTTAGGGGACAGGCGTGAGCGGGTAGGCAGGCCCTGCCGGCCTCAGCCAGAGGCCAAGCTGTTCCCGCGGTGATCCCCCAGCTGTGCCAGCCTTTGCTCACAGGTTCCCTGGCCGGGAGCAAAGTCCTGTCACTGGGCAGGCAGCAACACCACCCCCCACACCAGGGCTTGCACCTTTCGTCGCTGAGTGGAGACTGAGCACACATGGCAGGGATTAACAAAGTATTTCTCTAACTTTCAGGAATGAGTTCAAGTACTTCCAAAGAATGACCACAACCTCTTCAGTGGAAGGTAACGTAGAGTAATTAAGTCATGAGGATTCTAGTGTTTGCTTGAAGCAAGTGGTAGAGGTATGAGTAGAAAGTCTCCCCAGGGAATCTGGGATCTTTGTTTCTTGCTAGAAATTTTTGTGCGATTCCCAGAGTTTATTAAACATCCTCATGTTTGAAATTTTGTTGGCAAGTGCATATAACTCGACTATAACTAGGCAGAATCGGCAGCAAAATTTAGCACTGTGAATAGAGACCTGAGCCGGTATTTAGAATTGTTACTGGAAGATGAAAGACTGGAGTAAATGGAGGAAAATGCAGGGGAGAAAAGGCTAAAAAAATAATTAAAATCTGTTGGATTTAGGAAGGCATGGTGGGGTTGTGGGATTGAAGGCTATGGTCTTCAGTGAGGCAGTCTGGGTGACTGACTAGATATAAAAGAATGGGGAGTGATGTGCAATAATTATAAGGCAGTTTCCAGTTGCTTGGAATTATAAGGACATTCAGTGTAATTTCTTCCTAGCGGGCATGTTTGCTTATCATCGTAGGAGAGGGATGGCAGAACCAACAGGAAAAAGAAGTCAGCAGTGCAGATGTTGAACATTAGAAGAAAGCATAGTAGGTCACTAGTAGACAAGTTGGCAAATGCCATCTTAACACAGTCTACTCTCAAGAATCTAAATATCAGGACTGGGAAATGGCTCTATCAGGAAATGTCTAAGGACCCGAGTTCAAATCCTACCACCTGCTGGACATGGTGGCACATTTGTAATACCAGCATTAGAGAGGCAGAGACAGAAAGATCCCTGGGGCTTGCTCTGAAGCCAGATTGTGGGCTCCAGGTTCAGTGAGAAAACTTGTTTGAAGAAGATAAGGTAAAGACACCCAGTTGCACTGTCTGGCCCGGCCTGTGCATATGGGTGCACAATACACACAAGATAAAAAGTGATTCTTTTTCAAAATTTATTTATTTTTATTTGTAATGTCTGTTTTGAGAGTGCCTATATATACCGGTATGTACAAAACATGTGTGCCTGGTCCCCGCAGAGGCTGGAGGAGGGTGTCCTGGAGCTAAAGGCAGTTGTGAGCCTCTGGGGTGGGTGCTGAGAGCCAAACCCAGGCCGTCCACTGTGCTTTTAACTATTTCTCTCGTCACCACAAATCATGTTTTTAAAGAACTCTTAAACATAGCATGGTAATTGTCACTTGATCCAGACATCTGAAATTCAAGGTTTTCTTCCGAATAATTAAATAAAACATGGAAGCTGTATGTATATATAGTTCTCATAATGGTACTTTTTAAATGCATTTTTATTCTTTGAAAGTTTTATAATTTTATCCAGTGTATGTTGATTGTATCCATTTATCTTCTCACTCATCCTGAGTCCCCTTCTCCTTCCCTAAATCATGTTCTACTTGTTATTAATATCCCTGTGTGTGGCCATTGACCAGGGCGTGAGCAGTCTACAATCAGTCCTGACCCAAAAGATGGGCTCTCCCTCCCCCAGCAGCCTTCAACTACCAATAGCTATCCAATACAGGTGGGGCCTCAGGAACCCTCCCTCCATGCTTGAATTTTGCCTGGCTTGATTCTGTGCAGGAGCCAGATGTGAACTGATGCATGCGTACGTCAGCTGTGTCATGGCGGAAAGTCAGCCGTGTTTCACAGCTCTCAACTACCAACCCTTATGTTCTTTCTGCCCCCCTCTTCTGCCAAGGTCCCTGACTTCTGAATATAGGTAGAGATGACCTTGGATATACATATAGATAGGTGTTATTTCTCTGAGATAGAGAAAAGTAGTTTTAGATGGTGAACACATTTAATCTCAAGAATTCCAGGAGTAGAAACTATTGTTTTCTCCGTTTTAGAGTCTAAAGAAGCATATGAGGTTATCTAGTGAATCGCAAAATCCAATCAACCTGAGCACTTTGAACTGAAATTATGCATGGTTGCAGTAGATTAAAACCTAAGTAAAGGATATAAATTGCATGAACCAAACTGAAAATTGTACTATATTTAGTTAATGAGAACTAAATCTGAATTTTAGGTAAAGCTGTTTGTCTTAATTTTTTAAAGGATATCCACTAGATGTCACTATGACAATCATCTTGCCTGTGTATGTCACTGAAAATATATGTGCGATTTCTGATATCCGTTCTACTTTGTTTTATAGGTAAACAGAATCTGGTGATTATGGGTAGGAAAACCTGGTTCTCCATTCCTGAGAAGAATCGACCTTTAAAGGACAGAATTAATATAGTTCTCAGTAGAGAGCTCAAGTAAGTGCTATAACATGAGCTCACCACAAGAAAACTGATCTGTTTCCCAGGACACAGATTAGTACATAACAGGATGAGGCAGTGGGAAAGTAAAGTGATGAACCTGTGTGTGTGCACACGCTCGCTCACATGCACAAGTATGTGGACAGGTACACATGTATGCATCCATCCATACAAACCTGAACATTGCCCTTCTGTATCCTTCCTGAGGGTCTGTCCATCTTGTTTTCTTGAGATGGGGTCTCTCACTGGGATCTGCGTTCACCTATTAGTCTAGGCTAACTAACCAGTAAGATCCAGGAATCCTGTCTCTGCTGATCCACAGAGGGAATTACAAGTGCATTACCACCAAGCCAGGCTTTGTTTTTGAACCAGGTGCTGGGGATCAAACTTGGGTCCTCATACTTGCACAGCAGATACTTTACAGTGTTATCCCCCCCCCAGTGCCTTATAAATGACTCACCATCCAAACCAGCTGGTACCATCAGAACTCAACCCAACACCCTTAAGAGACTAGAGCCTTATCTACAGCTTAAGCCACTGAACCACTCTACCTAACTAAACATCTTAGTATAACAATAGAAACTGAGTGGGCACTTACACTATGGAGCAACTTAATTCTTTTCCTTTAAGTGGTTGATTTTATCACCTTAAGAATTAGGAAAAAATATGGAAACAGTTCTGCAAGTTCCTTTAAACCATTTTTCTATAGACCTAGCTGTCAGTTATAATATTACTTATAACTGGTTTTTTGTTTCATTAAAACTAAAAATGCCTATGTTTTGAGTTTTAGTGAATCGAAGTGGCTATCCCATTTTTGGAATCAATTCTAAATATAATAAGATGTGAAGGACATGCAGAAACTGATCATGATCATGTACTCTATTATCTCTAGTTAGTCACAATACCCGGATACTGTGTGTTCTTTATACAGTGTCAGAGGTGAAATATTTCAGAGTATTGAAATGGTCTAGGTATCTTCAGGAGAAAGAGTGTCTACAGTTGGCTTCTGCCAAGACATTTCATTTCCTCCAAATTAATATTTGAATAGATAATTCCTTCTTTGTGACTGGAAACGTCTTAAGAACCTGAGGTTGGGCTGGAGAAATAGCTCAGCTGTTAAGAGCACTGACTGCTCTTCTAGAGGGTCTAAGTTTGATTCCCAACACACACATGACGCTCACAACTGGCTGTAACTCCAATCCTAGGCTGTACAGTGCCTTCTTCTGGCTTCCAAGGCACCATGCTTTCATGTACATTGTGCACAGACATTCATGTAAGTATTATAGACAAACACACATAAAATTAATAAAATTAATTTTTGTAATAAAAGAACTGGAGGTAGTAGGGATAAGATTAGCTAGAAGTCAAATCCGGTAGTTTGACCTTGACCATGACTTTGATATTATTGTTGCTACTAGTCTTTACTTACCAAAATAACTTCCTGGATCTTAAAAGAGTTTTAGTCTGGATTTTTTTTGGTCAACAGATGACAACAATCTAAGGAAAAGTTAGGATTCGGGATATTTTGACTATTCTTCCTGAAATTAATACGCAGTCACCAACAGCAATGCACCATCTTAGAGTACTGGGCACTGCTTGTTTGAACTACAGTCAAGAATGTCACTCCCATGTGTTTTATTCAAGACCCATCCAGAGAAACAGATGCAACAGAAGCTATAGTTGTATCAGAGCTTCATTGTAGGGGATTGGCTTTCATGGATATGAGGTGCAGTTAGATGAATCCAAAACTGTGGAGAGCAGTCATCAGGGAGAGCAAGCTACAACCTTCCAGTGGGTGCTCTGGTCACTTTGGGAAGTCTCAGCTCCACCCTGAAGGTCTTTAAGTGGTTTAAGCCAAAGTCCTCATAGATATCATCACATCTACAGGACAAGCATCTGAGTGAAGGGAAGTTAGAACCGCCCTGGAAGGAAGAGAGAACACTTCCCATAGCTGAATGCTAAGAGATTCTTATGTAGGGTTCCTCCCACGTGCCTCCTACAATGGCAGAGGTTAAAAATTAGAAGAAAATGCACAACATTTGCATTGGTTGCCTCTGCTGATGGGGAAAATGTAATGCCTCTCACCATCTGCCTCCATCTTCATGCTGCTCCCTGTCTTGGTTGCTAGGATATTCTGGTGATCACTCTCCTTGAAAAAGTCTGCATTCACGGGCTATATTGCTATTCCCAAGGGCTTTTTAATAACATATTCTTGAATACTACTCAAATTTATTTATGGCCAGCTTGAGCTAAAATAAACATAAAGAAATCTTAGTGAGGGAGATGTTCGGGTGAACCAACATTTCTCCTCAAATAATGAGTCTAATTTCTTCTTTATGACCCCCCTATGGTGTATGTAATTGGATTTTGTTGCTTTCCGTGTATTTATATATAACGTTGAGTGGAGTGCTTTGGTTTTTGGGTTTTGTTTTTAAGTTTTTATTTTCGAGTATGCTAGAGAAGTTGAAATATCATTTAGAGAAAAATTTTATAAGGCTTCATTTTTTTTCTTCAATCTCTGGGTTCTCCACTTGGTTGTCACCTTACCTATGGTCCAGGCACTGCTAGGCCCTATATCCCAGGACCAGCATTGCACATGGCAATCACTATCGTTTATGCAGGCTTCTACTAGAACTTGGTTTTTAGCCTCTAACCCTGTATGGAGAAATTCGGAATCCTCGAGGTAACCCCAAAGTCACTAAGGCGTGGAGAGGAGATAATGCCTGTAAAGCTTTCTAGGAGGTCAAATTGTAACTTTAATAGAATTGACATGGGGTTAACAAGGCCTGCTGATGGGCGAGACAGTGGTAATGGTTGCTTCGCTCTGAGCACAGCAGAAGTCACCTTTATAACCCTAGAGTGATACATTGATTTACTTGGGGAGGGGGGGGGCGCGTGAAGTTTTTAGTAGGAGAAGACATACCGCCATTACTTAAAAGGCTTTGCCATGGAAGCTCTTGAGATTGATGTCATGCTGGACTATAGAGTAAGACAGTCTCAAAAAATAACTGTGTGTGTGTATGAATATATATATATATATATGAATGAATGGCTTGGTACCCAAAAATCAAAAAAGTTTCAAATCAGTCCTATATTCTAGAAATTATGTTTGGGAGATCTCAATTGCCTCCATGATATAGCATATCATATATATACTACAAATTGTCTAACACTGCAAATCTTCTCCATAAAAGCTATTCAAAGTTTCATGGTGTAATAATTTTTTATGATTTCTCTATCATATTCTTTCTAGTAATGGCATTCTCCTCTTCATAAAGCTTTTCCCTCTGATCCACACACATTGCCCATTCAGGACTGAGTTGCTGGGCCTCTCCTCCCTGCTCTGACTCCTGGTAGCTTTGGATTTAGGCAGGTCATGAGTGAAGCTTGCTGAACCTCGACTGTATTAACTACTAAATGAGATGAATAAAACAGCTCTTAGGATGGTTTTTCAGGATTCATTGGTTTCTGTATGTTAAGTGTCTTACGAAAGGTACCTGTTATAGTTTGCATTTTCAGTGTCCCCAGATATCTCCTGTTCTAGTTGATGGACTTGTGGAGTGGCAGTAATTGGATAATGAGGACTCAAACTAGCTTAATCTATTAATAACTTCACAACTGAAGGGATATTAGGAGATGGAGCCTGATTGAGGGAGATGGATCATTTAGAGCCTAGCTTTGGAAAGGAACCTGCTCCCTACCCTCCATTAAGTGTGTCTCATTGTTCTACCACATGTTTCCTGACATGGTTAGCTCAGGCCCAAAACAATGGCGCTACTGAATATAGCACAGAATGGCAGGCCAAACTGAATCTCTCCAGACTTAAGTTGATTTGCTCAAGGTTCTTATCATAGTTAAAAGAAATAACCCAACACAGTACTAATAGATACCAGTTCCTAACCTCACTGCCTTGTAGCTTATAGAAAATATTAATATTCGGAGCTGGGGGAGGAGCATACATAAAGGCCCCGGGTTTGAGCCTTAGCACCATAAAAAAATGAACATTAATGGTATTTGATTCCTCTTCATAGTACATAAACTTTTGCCTTCTTTTAAGATTTATTTGTTTTATGTATATGAGTACACTGTCTCTGTCTTCAGACACACCAGAAGAGGGCATCAGATCCCTATTACAGATGGTTGTGAGCCACCATGTGGTTACTGGGAATTGAACTCAGGACCTCTGGAAGAGCAGTCAGTGCTCTTAACCACTGAGCCATCTCTCCAGCCCAACCTTTTTCCTTTTAACATTAATGGGATCACAGTGAATAAGCTCATGATCTCACTTTTCACCTTAGCAAATCACCTTATTTTTTTTTTTTTACTTCTTGAATACTAAGACATAAATAAATCTCTACCTAAATCAACACATACCCTCTCCTTTATTCTAGGTGACTAGAGAATGCACTACTGTCTTCATTTATTTTGAGCCTCACCTCAAGTTACTTTTTCCTTACCCTCAACTTTCTCTAAGTTTTCATGTGTTAAATTACCTCACTGTAATCTGCACTGATCTCTAAGGAAGCGTACTGCATTTGTGCTTTGGGACATGGTTTTCCCTCTGTTGACACTCAGTGGAGGAGTCAGGCACTCTCATTGCCCCACCACGGATTATCACCATGTCTGCAGCCAAGTCCTTTGTACATCTTCCTATTCTGGTTTCCTGCTTTTTGGCCATTGCTGAGGTATGTCTCATTACCATCCCATCGCAATAGGTAAAGGGACTTTTAAACCTTTATTGCCAGCCTAGAAGCTGAGAAATCTTTACAGAATAAGTTGTCTTTGGGTGTCCTAAAAATAAGATTATCCTAATGACTCAATTTAGTATATCAGAAATTATAAAATGTTGTATATGTTCCCTACTTGGTCTATTAGAAACTAAATTACTATCTAGTAGCTACATGGGAGGCTGGTTCTGCTAAATGGACTAATGATTTACACATTGTTTCTAAATGGAGTGCCTACTTAAACATTGTTTCAAGATGGAGCATCTGCTTATACATTGTTTCTCTTAATCCTCTTAATTCTAGTTAAGAAACAAGAATACCAGCCAGGTCTACACAATTCTTGACACAGAATTCATATAATTGCCCCTTTTCTTTCAAGTTCACACCAATGGTTTATTTTGGGGTGTTTTGTTTTGGCTTGGTTTTTTAAAATAAGCTAGAGTTTATTCAAATTTCATCAGTTCTCCCATTGCTGTTCTTTCATTATTCTAGGTTCTAATTCAGTATTAAACATGTGTTGTTTCTCTTCAGTTTCTCCCAACCTATTACCAGACCGTTATTTAATTACAATTAATTGAGGTTCACTTTATTCTGAAAACTTGCCTTGAGAGTTACATGACGAAGAAGATGTCCTAAAATAAAGAGCCGGAGCAACCTAAAGATAGAAAAGTTCCCTGGCTATGATATGAAATGAAGCACTGGCTATGATAACCTGGATAGGTCAGTTGTGTTTAAGACACCTGTGCCTAAGAATGTCAGTCAACAGTTATTTGAAAGCTGGAAAAACACAAGGTACCAGAAAGACATGAGAGCTACTCTGCTTTAGAGAAGTCATAGAGGAATTGTTTTGGAAGTAAGGGACTTGAGTTTGTTCAATCTTTAGACAGGATAAATTTCATACTAATAGAGTGTGCAAAGGTTACTAGAAGGCACTACATTTTCTTTCTACATGAACCTTTGTTTTATTGGGAGCATAAAAGGTATTCAGCTGTGAGTGTCTATAAATCAGACTCTGGATCCTGGAGAACGTTTCAGGAATATGTAGTAGAGAAAGAAGATTCTCTGTAGACCAGGGAAACGCTCTCTTATTCTTGGGAGCTCTGGGTTAACACATTAAGTTCAGGACTTCATTGATGATTTCTTATTATTCTTTTGTGTGTACTAGACATCAAACCCAGGACCTCAGGCATAGCGAGCACATTTCTGTCCCTGTGGAGATCATATTGCTCTCAGCTTTAGACTGTATCAGTTCCTTAATCAGCATTCCAGTCACCGTAGATGATTTATGAACTAGATCATCTTCTCCATGACTCTTAAATCTTTCCTCCTTCTAGTTCCTATTCTTTTCTTGAACACCACCGTATCCAGCCTTGTCCCTGAAGTTTCCCTGATAACCTTTAGTGATGGCTCGGCTCGTTTAACTTACTTTGGCCACTGCTGTTTTGTTTTGTTCTTTCCAGTGTAAGTCCAAATACATTTTTGCTCTATCTTATTACATATGACAAACGGTAAGAAAAGTAAAATAGAAATCAAGAAGAGAGGGAGAATGCCACCAGGAAAATGAATAGTCCCCATTAGTCCTTGATTAATCATTGTTATAACTACCAGTTCAAAGACGATTATGTAAGTAATCCTTTTAAAGCACCAGCTAAGAAGTTGACATTGAATCAGTAATTTCTGTTCTGTATCTAATCACTATAAGAGCCTTTGTAAGTACTATTTGGGCATGAAATGTAGAATGGATGTTGGACACTGGCAATACATTCCAAGTAATTTGAATTGAAAGAATTAGTTTTCATAGTTTGTACTGACTGTTGCCAATTCAGATTATTTGACGAGTGTGGACAGGCATTTATGAAAACCATAATTCTTTTTTTTTTTTAAACCTCAGGGAACCACCACCAGGAGCTCATTTTCTTGCCAAAAGTCTGGATGATGCCTTGAAACTTATTGAACAACCAGAGTTAGCAAGTAAAGTTGACATGGTTTGGATAGTCGGAGGCAGTTCTGTTTACCAGGTAAGTAAAGTTATATGTAAATAGAAAGAATTACCCTTCCCTACTTTCCACCATGCACATAGAAAGCAGCACATTGTCCTCATTGTAAGCTGCACAGGTGTCAAAGTGAATTATTTGACACTGTTATGCAAAATAAATATTAAGGTAAATGTAATATTTATAATTTATACCAGTCATACTTATAAATAGAACATATTTTTTATGTTACTGTATAAAGCGTATTACATTATGATGTTGCACCATATTTCATGTGCTTTAGGCAGAGTCACTCTCCCACTCACACCCATCAACTTCAATGCCTTATTTTTAAGTCTATTTCTAAACTGGCAAATAATCAGACAGTCTGAAACGTGTATTTGTGGAGTGACTAAATTGAGACATATCACCTTGCTTATTTTTTTGTGATGGGAACACTTAAAATCAACTCCCAGCAATTTGAAGAGCACAGTAAGTAAGACATTGTTCCTAACCGCAGTCACCATGCAGTGCAGTAGAGCCCCCAGACCTTATTCTTCCTGTGTAACTGGAATCTAGTGTTCTTTGACCGAGCTCTTCCCACATGCTAGTCATTTTCAATTCAAACTACTACTTATTTCAGTTTAAGAATCAAGTCTTATTTCTTAAACATAATGCCTATCTTATATGTTTTGGCTTTCAACTCCCCGAATATGCCCTGGGTGTGCTGCTGGGCCTTTGACTCCAGGATAAATGCCATGCTGAGAAGAGCATGGGCTCTGTCAGCACACGCAGACGGATGGAAACTTTACCTCTGTGACCTCTATGCCACCTGAGGGCAGCAGGGGGTGGCATGGTTTCATATTATAGTAGGAAATAATGGGCAAAGCAGAAAATACTCTTTTCCTGGTATCATTTGGTACCAAGTAACTTCCAGTTTATTTGTTTGTTGGCTTTTCTTTAGAAAGGTTAACATGTGGAAGAGAAATCAGTCCCACCCCTTTGGGGTATATGTTAACATGTATACACAGAAATGATTCAAGAAAGGAGGATTACAGATTCCTCAGCTGATTGTAAACCATCTCACATCCCTGTAACATTGTCTCATATTAAGACACATTCTGTAGACTAAGGACTAAATGCACTTATGTAATTAGCTCTACAGTAAGAAAGTGGAGGCCTACACATAGCAGTCTGGCATGTTGCAGTGCCTGTAACATTGTCTCATATTAAGACACATTCTGTAGACTAAGGACTAAATGCACTTACGTAATTAGCTCTACAATAAGAAAGTGGAGGCCTACACGTAACAGTCTGGCATGTTGCAGTGCCTGTAACATTGTCTCATATTAAGACACATTCTGTAGACTAAGGACTAAATGCACTTATGTAATTAGCTCTACAGTAAGAAAGTGGAGGCCTACACGTAGCAGTCTGGCATGTTGCAGTGCCTGTAACATTGTCTCATATTAAGACACATTCTGTAGACTAAGGACTAAATGCACTTATGTAATTAGCTCTACAGTAAGAAAGTGGAGGCCTACACGTAGCAGTCTGGCATGTTGCAGTGCCTGTAACATTGTCTCATATTAAGACACATTCTGTAGACTAAGGACTAAATGCACCTATGTAATTAGCTCTACAGTAAGAAAGTGGAGGCCTACACGTAGCAGTCTGGCATGTTGCAGTGCTTTCAGCCTGTCCTCCCATGCCAGCTCTGAAGTGGAATGTTCCAATGCTCATAGCTTTTGCTATAAGAGTAAGAAGCCTATGGCCATCCGTGCCTGAAATGTTCACTATATGTCCCTTTACAGAAGGCTCGCCCTGCTTTGGTGTAGAGCTGCAGCCGTAACTGCAGTTAGTCCTTATCAACTTCTCTGGTTTGGGCTACAGTAGAAACTAGTACAATATTTATTTGATTGCAGCAGTGATAATAAATGATTTAACATAAGCTAAAATACTGAAAAGAAAAAGTGTTCTATGCTCGTATTTGGAAGTTTACAACTTGAAATCTTATGCATGTATTTTTTTTCTTCCTATATATGTTTGAGGATCAATAGTTATCTGCTCTTAAGAATCGTCCTTTCCATTAGAAATCTAAGCTATTTCTTCCAAGGCCATTTTGTCTATAGAGACTATCAAATTAACATCATACACTAGTTAGAAAAGTCAATAACCAGAACAGACTGAACACCATCATTAACAAACAAGAGGCAAGATGAATGCCCTGCTTGCAGAGAAATGGGGGCAGTTTTAGGTAGTGACAGTGTAGGAAAGTTTTACTAATGGGGCTGGAGACATGGCTCTGCAGTTACGAGCTCTTGCTACACAATCATGAGGACCAGGATTCAGATCCCAGCACCCACATAACAAACAGCATCCTGTAACCTTCTACAACTCTGAGTGATTCCATAGTCTCATCCAGCATAGGCACACACCATAAAGAAATGGTATACTGAGTGTTCCCATGGTGTTTTCAACAGTGACAATCTCACAAAAGTACTTTGTTACTCAAGTGTATAGATGCAAACTTCTCTTTGGAATAGCAACTAGGTAATAAAGGGTAAACCCTTATAAGAGCAACCAAAGGGAAGCAGTGTGACTGAATACTTAGACTTAAAAAAAATATGTAATAAACTAGAGGCCAGAATATATTTTCACAGTTACTAATTATGGCTAGTGTTATTGTCAATGTAACTGAGACTTCAGAGTGGAGGGCTTATGTAGTAAGTTTTAGGTGACTGGAGAGATGGCTTGGTGGTTAAGAGCACTGGTTGGTTTTTAGAGGACTTGAGCTCAGATCTAGCATCCCCATCAGGTGGCTCCACAAATATCAGAATTCACATACACATTCCCACACAAAAACATATAGCATATAGGCATCAGTTTTAAACATATAAGCAAATCTTTTTTCAAAAGATTTGTACGTAGTAAGACTGAACAACTGTAAACATGCATTTAATGCCTACTACAAACTTAACTAAAACAAGTATCTTCTAGTCTCTTTGCCTTTCAACACAGGTTAAGGAGAGTGATACCTTGTGTTTTGTTTTAAAGGAAGCCATGAATCAACCAGGCCACCTCAGACTCTTTGTGACAAGGATCATGCAGGAATTTGAAAGTGACACATTTTTCCCAGAAATTGATTTGGGGAAATATAAACTTCTCCCAGAGTAAGTATACAATAATTAATTAGTGAGAAGCACTTTAAGGACTAATTACAGAAAGAAGGGGAAGCAAGTAAGAACAAAGTACAATAACATAAATGTATGAAAATTAACATGTCTCAGCAGAAGCCATAACTTAAATAAAATAAATTAGTAATAAAAAGAGGAAAAAGCCTGGTCCTGGAAAGACTGGATGTAGGGGAACGCCAGGACAGAGTAATGAGAGGGGGTTGAACAGAGAAAAGAGGGAGGGAAGGGGGCTTATGGGACTTTCGGGGAGGGAGGAAACGGGAAAGGGGAAGTGATTTGGAATGTAAATTAAAAAAATAAAATTAAATTAAATTAAAAAAAAAAAAAGAGGAAAAAGAATTACAGAGAAGAGTAAGTTTTCAGATTTGATTTGAAGGAGCAATGTGTTATGTAGAAAGATACTTTTAAATAATATTTTTATGTATTTGAAATTTTCATACAATATATTTGGATCATATTCATCCTCTCCTCCACCTTCTTCCAGGTCACTTTCTCTCTCTGTTTAAGAACAAAATCAAAAAAATAAAATAAAACAAACCATGGATTCCAGTTTGTACTGGCTGAACTCCTAAACATGGGCCAACCCTGGAGTATGGCTGGTAGACACGAGTTAGTTTTGAAGGAAACTCACTTCTCCTCGCAGCACTGTCAGTCGGTTCAGTGTGGGATTTGTCTCTATGCTGGGGTCTTGTTTGTCCTGCGCATGCACAGCTCTTGTGCGCGCTGTCACAGTCACTGAGCTCTCGTGCATCTGCCCTATCCTCTGTGTAAAACACTGTTTCCTGGAAGGCACCCACCACCTCTGGCTCTACAATCTTTTTCCCCCTTTTCTGTGTAGATCACTGAACCTTGAGGGAAGGAGCATGTGTGATATAGATATCACATTTAGGTCTCAGAATTCCAAAGTCTCTTTTCTCCATGGTGATCAGGTATAGGTTTCTGTGTTAATTGTCGACTATACAAAGTAACTTCTCTGATGAGAGTTGAGCATCTGTGGGTATAACAATGTGTTATTATTGAGAGTCATTTTATCAGTATGTTAATTTAGCAGAATGAGAGTAGGCTTTCCCCTAGGGCCCATGACCTATCTAGCTTCAGGTTCTTAGCCTTGCTGACAGTGTCAGGTATGGGTTGCATCTCATGGAATGACCTCTAAGAAAGAAGCAGCAGTTGTTCCCATAACATTCATGCCTGTGTTGAACCAGTGTGTCCTGCAGGCAGCTTGCTGTTACTGTAGCTCACAGAGTTCAAGGTAGGTAAGACTGGTGGGTTTTCTCTTTTCTGGTAGCATGTGTATCACCTTCCAGCACTGTGAATACTAGCCAATAGGAATGCTAAATGAGTGCAGCTAGATTTCTCCATCTTCTATGGCATAGGAGTATAGTGTCTTTCTTCACATTATACATGTTTAATTTTTTATTCAGGGACTAAACTACACAGGGCTTGCCAATTTTATTGTCTTTTAAAAAATTCCTTCAGCTGGTGTTAGGTAGTTGTTTCTTCCTAACAACTTTGAGGAAGTTGAAAAGATTTGAGGAAGGAGAAAACATTTTTAAGACTCGGGAAGCAAATTCAGTTTATAAGGTATAGGAAGCCTCTCAAGCTTAGGAGTAAAAGGCCTCCCTAGAAGTTATATGAGTGATGGCATCTACTAGGGAGAAGAGACTGAGGAGCTGCCTGCCTGCCTGCCATCCAGGGGGTGCTAGGGGTCCAGCTTGAGTATGTTGTCACATACTACAGTGAGCTTTTCATAGCTGCCCTTTAGTCAGTCACCCATTGTTGCGGGAAATATTAAAAAATGCACCATCCCAAGCTATCGCCAGCTGCTCTCCAACCCTGCAGCCTCCATGGCTAGCCCCAAGCAGAGACCACCCATCTTGCAGTTCCCTTGCTGCCAGTTCTGCTCACATTCCCAGCCATCCACCCACTGTGGTCAGTGGTACTAAATCCCAGTAACCCCGTAAAATCAAAACTCTAGAGGCTTTATAAGTCAGTAATTTATAAGTCAGATTTATATCAGTAAATTTTCACCCCACAAAACATCCACACAATTTATCCAGAGCCAGTTCATATTGATATAAACTGCCCACCTAGATAAGGCAAATAGTTCTGTAATTATCCATCCCTTATAAGATAGTCATAACTACCTGTGGCTATTTAAAGCCACGCAGAATCTGGATCCTGTTTCTCTTCTTCCAATTTCCTTCCCTTCTGTCCTCTCTCTCCTGTCTCTAAAAATCTCTGCCCGCCTTCCTTTTCCACTGCCCAGTCACAGGCTTCTTGTTGTATTAATATTTAAATTAATTGGGAGAAAATTCTGCTACAACCCATACGCCTGTAAGTGACACAAACAAACTCACTAGTTCACTAAGCTAGACTGGAGACTTGCTTCTTTGGTCTATTGGCAGTGTGAGATCTGAAATGGAGGATTGTTTGTGTCCCTACAAAGATACATTGTAAGAAATCTACTTTAACAGACTTGGAAATACTCGGGCTTTAATGATTTTATTGCACTGAGCAGCTATCACTAGTTCATTCTAGGGGAATCAGGCCTGGCTTGCCCACTGTGGAAACTGCTGGTGCTTCTGCCTGCCCTGGAAACAATGCCTTTACAGTGAGGTGGGAGTGGGTGGCCAGAGCAATCATGGGACATGTCTGCTGGGTACTTTGGTCTGTGTGAGGGGTCCTCTGACCAGAGGCACCTATACCGAGGTCAGGATGTCAAGGAGCAGCTACACAAGTGCAAGGAGGGTGACCCGGGAGCAGTAAGCAGACAGTGAAGCCTGAGGAAAGAAGGAAGCTGGCCTATTCTGTAAGCCAGGAGGAGGCCATGTTTCACACCAAGTCCTGCTGTAGAGGTTCTGAGGTAGGGACATTGTCCCAGCTGCTGTGTCAAGTATGCTGGAGGGAACCAGAGGAAGTCTAGATTGGAGTGAAGGACAAGGAGGCAATGGTTAAAATGGCCAGCATGGTGAAGGTGCAGAAGAAAGTCTACCCCTGTGATTCCAGTAGGAAGCTCCCTGAACTGGAAACCTTGGAGCATTTGAATTTAAAAGTGCTTCAAACGGTTAGCTATAGCAAGTAATAGAAAAAGTTAGTTATATCAACACTTTTAGACTGGCTCTTAACACATTTTTCCAAATAGTCCCAACTGTGTCTAGTAATTATCCTCTGAGTGTGAATTTGCTTTTTACACATCCCCTAAAGAAACATAGCAACTTAATCTGGATAAATGGATGGTCAAGCTTTAGAATAGCAGTCTTGACACTATAAAACCACATAAACTTTAAATTCAGTGATTCTGAAGTAGACAGAATTTTTAATTCTAAAGTAACCAGAAAATTACAAGAAATATCAGTAGCTAAACTCCAGGCTTTGCTTAGGCTCCTGAAGTGGTATCTTAAACCGAAAATCACACTTGGTCATTTTCTAAAATGCACATGTGAACACCACACCCTGTATATTTTCTCTTCTATTTAAATTGTGAATTCTCACATTGTGTAAATATATCTACATCTCAGCTCTCCCTTCTCATTTCTTCTTTTCTCCCTACTAGCAATAAGAACAGACTGCTGTGTGATCAGCTTCATTTAAATACCTTTCTAATGCTTACCAGCTTTTTTTTAAATTGGATATTTTATTTATTTACATTTCAAATGTTACCCTCTTTCCCAGTTTCTCCTCAGCAAGCTCCCTATCCCATCCCCCTTACCCTACTTCTATGAGGGTGCTTCCCCCACCAACCTACCCACTCCCACCTCACCATCCTAGCATTCCTCTAACTGGGACATCAAGCCTTCACAGGACCAAGGACCTCCCCTCACATTGATGGCAGATAAGGCCCCTTCAACACCTTCAGTCCTTCCCCTAACTCCTCCATTGAGGTCCCAGTGCTCAGTCTGATGGTTGGTTGTGGGCATCCTCATCTGTATTTGTCAGGCTCTGGCAGAACCTCTCAGGAGACAGCTGTATCAGGCTCCCATCAGCAAACACTTCTTGGCATCAGCAATAGTGTCTGGGTTTGGTATATACATGTGGGATGGATCCCTAGGTGGGGGAGTCTCTGGATGACCTTTCCTTCAGTCTCTAGTCTATTTTTGTCCCTGTATTTCCTTTAGACAGGAGCAATTCTGGGTTAAAATTTTGGAGGTAGTGGGTGGCCCTATCCCTCAATCAAGGGGCCATGCCTAACCTCTGGATATGGTCTCTACAGGTTCTCCCTCCCCTGTGTGGGGTATTTCAGCTAGTGTCATCTCCATGGGGTCCTGGGAGGCTCTTGCTTTCCTGGCATCTGGGACTTTCTGGTTGCTACTCCAGTTCCCCATCCCCCATTGCTACACACCTCTATTCAATTTCCTGACCTTCTGTATATTTCCTCCATCTCCCATCCCTGATTCTGCTCTTCTTTTCCCCTCCCCATCTTCTTTTCCTCCCAAGTCCCTCCCACCCTCTACTTCCCTTGATTATATTGTTCCCCCTTCTAAGCAAGACTGAAGCATCCATTCTTTGGTCTTCCTTCCTCTGAGCTTCATGTGGTCCATGAGTTGTATCGTGGGTATTCCACGCTCTTTGCCTAATATCCACTTATCAATGAGTACATACCATGTATGATCTTTTATGACTGAGTTACCTCATTCAAGATGATATTTTCTAGATCCAAACATTTGCCTGCAAATTTTGTGAAGCCATTGTTTTTAATAGCTGAGTAGTACTCCATTGTGTAAATGTACCACATTTTCTGTATCCATTCCTCTGTTAAGGGACATCCGGCTTGTTTCCAGCCTCTGGCTATTATAAATATGGCTGCTATGAACATAGTGGAGCATGTGTCCCTGTTGCATGTTGGAGCATCTTTTGGATATATGCCAAGGAGTGGTATAGCTGGGTACTCAGATAATCCTATATCCAATTTTCTGAGGAACCACCAGACTGATTTCTAAAGTGGTTGTACCAGCTTACAATTCCACCAGCAATGGAGGCGTGTTCCTCTTTCTCCACATCCTCACCAGCAACTGCTGTCACCTGAGTTTTTGATCTTGGCCATTCTGACTGGTGTGAGGTGGAATCTCAGGGTTGTTTTGATTTGCATTTCCCTGATGACTAAGGATGTTTAACATTTCTTTAGGTGCTTCCCAGCTATTCTAGTTTCCTCAGTTGAGAATTCTCTGTTTAGCTCTGTACCCAACTTTTAATAGGGTTATTTGGTTCTCTGGAGTCTAAGCTCTTGAGTTTTTCATACATATTGGATATTAGCCCTCTATCAGATGTACGATTGAAAAGATCTTTTCCTAACCTGTTGGTTGCCATTTTGTCCTATTGACAGTGTCCTTTCCCTTACAGAAGCTTTGCAATTTTATGAGGTCCCTTTTGTCTGTTCTTGATCTTAGAGCATAAGCCATTGGTGTTCTATTCAGGAAATTTTCCCCTGTACCCATGGGTTCGAGGTTTTCCCCCACTTTCTCTTCTGTTAGATTCAGTATATCTGCTTTTATGTAGAGGTCCTTTATCCACTTGGACTTGAGCATTGTACAGGCAGATAAAAATGGATCAATTTGCATTCTTCAACATGTTGACCTAGAGTTGAACCAATACCATTTGTTGAAAATGCTGGGTTTTTTCCACTAGATGGTTTTAGCTTTACCATGGGTGAAACACCATGGTTTTAGTGACCATGGGTTTGTGGATACATTTCTTGGTCTTCAATTCTATTCCATTGATCTACATGCCTGACTCTGTACCAATATCATGCAGTTTTTATCATGATTGCTCTGTAGTGCAACTTGAGGTCAGGGATGGTGATTCCCCCAAATGTTCTTTTATTGTTGAGAATAGTTTTAGCTATCCTGGGTTTTTTGTTATTCCAGATGAATTTGAGAATTGCTCTTTCTAACTCTATGAAGTATGGAGTTGGAATTTTGATGGGGATTGCATTGAATCTGTAGATTGCTTTTGGCAAGATGGCCATTTTTACTATATTAATCCTATAAATCCATGAGCTTGGGAGATCTTTCTATTTTCTGAGGTCTTCGATTTCTTTCTTCAGAGACTTGAAGTTCTTATCGTACAGATCATTCACTTGTTTGGTTGGAGTCATACCAAGATATTTTATATTGGTTGTGACTATTGTGAAGGGTGCAGTTTCCCTACTTTCTCAGCCTGTTTATCCTTTGAATAGAGGAAGGCTACTGATTTATTTGAGGTAATTTTATATCCAACCACTTTGCTGAAGGAGTGGGAGTTCTCTGGTGGAATTTTTGGGGTCATGTAAGTATACTACACATCATCTGCAAATAGTGATATTTTGACTTCTTATTTTCCAATTTCTATCCCTTTGATCTCCTTTTGTTGTCTAATTAGCTAGAACTTCAAATACAATATTGAATAGATAGAGAGTGGGCAGCCTTATCTAGTCCCTGATTTTAGTGGGATTGCTTCAAGTTTCTCTCCATTTAATTTGGTGTTGGATACTGGTTTTCTGTATATTGCTTTTACTATGTTTAAGTATGGGACTTGAATTCCTGATCTTTCCAAGACTTTTAACAGGAAGGGATATTGAATTTTGTCAAATGCTTTCTTAGCATCTACTGAAATGATCATGTGGTTTTTTTCTTTGAGTTTGTTTATGTAGTGGATTACATTGACAGATTTGCGTATATTGAACCATCCCTGCAACCCTGGGATGAAACCTACTTGACCATGGTGAATGGTCGTTTTGATGTGTTCTTGGATTCAGTTTGTGAGAATTTTATTGAGTATTTTTGCATCGATATTCATAAGGGATATTGGTCTAAAGTTCTCTTTCTTTGTTGGGTCTTTGTGTGGTTTTGGTATCAGTATAACAACTGTGGCTTCATAGAACGAATTGGGTAATGCTTCTTCTGTTTCTATTTGTGGAATAGTTTGAAGAGTATTGGTATTAGGTCTTCTTTGAAGGTCTGATAGAATTCTGCATGAAACCTATCTGATCCTGGACTTTTTTTGGTTGGGAAACTTTTAATGACTGCTTCTATTTCTTTAGAAGTTATGGAACTGTTTAGATGGCTTATCCGATCCTGATTTAACTTGGGTACCTGGTATCTGTCTATAAAATTGTTCATTTCATCCATATTTTCCAGTTTTGTTGAGTATAGGCTTTTGTAGTAGGATCTAATGATTTTCTTTAATTTTTTCAGTTTCTGTTATATATTTCTTTTCATTTCTTATTTTGTTAATTTAGATACTGTCTCTGTGCCCTCTGGTCACTTTGGCTAAGGGTTTACCTATCATGTTGATTTTCTCAAAGAACTAGCTCCTAGTTTTGTTGATTCTTTGTATAGCTCTTTTTGTTTCTATTTGGTTAATTTCTGCCTTAAGTTTGATTATTTCCTGATGCCTACTCCTCTTGGGTGCATTTGCTTCTTTTTGTTCTAGAGCTTTCAGGTGTGCTGTTAAGCTACTAGTGTATGCTCTCTCCAGTTTCTTTTTGGAGGCACTCAGAGCTATGAGTTTTCCTCTTAGCATTGCTTTCATTTTGTTCCATAAGTTTGGGTATGTTGTGCCTTCATTTTCATTAAATTCTAAAAAGTCTTTAGTTTCTTTATTTCTTCCTTAACCAAGTTATCATTGAGTAGAGCATTGTTCAGCTTCCATGTATATGTGGGCTTTCTGTTGTTTTTGATGTTATTGAAGACCAGCCTTAATCTGTGATGATCTGATAGGATGCATGGGATTATTTCAATCTTATATCTGTTGAGGCCTGGTTTGTGACCAATTATATGGTCAATTTTGGAGAGGGTACCATGAGATGGTGAGAAGAAGGTATATACTTTTGTTTTAGGATGAAATGTTCTATAGATATCTGTTAAATTCGTTTGGTTCATAACTTCTGTTAGATTCACTGTGTCTCTGTTTAAGTTTGTGTTGCCATGATCTGTCCTCTGATGAGAGTGGGGTATTGAAGTTTCCCCCTATTATTGTGTGAGGTGCAATGTGTGCTTTGAGCTTTAGTAAAGTTTCTTTTATGAATGTGGGTGCCCTTGCATTTGGAGCATAGATGTTCAGAATTGAGAGTTCTTCTTGCTAGATTTTTCCTTTGGTGAGTATGTAGTGTCCTTCCGTATCTTTTTTGATAACTTTTGGTTGAAAATCAATTTTATTTGATATTAGAATGGAATTGTTTTCCAGCCTTTTACTCTGAGGTAGTATCTGTCTTTGTCACTGAAGTGTGTTTCCTGTATGCAGCAAAATGCTAGATCCTGTTTACGTATCCAGTCTGTTAGTCTATGTCTTTTTATTGGGGAATTGAGTCCATTGATGTTAAGAGATATTAAGGAATAGTGATTGTTGCTTCCTGTTATTTTTGTTGTTAGAGGTGGAATTGTGTTTGTGTGGCTATCTTCTTTGTGTTTATTGAAATAAGATTACTTTCTTGCTTTTTCTAGGGTATAGTTTCCCGCCTTGTGTTGGAATTTTTTATCTATTATCTTTTGTAGGACTGGATTTGTAGAAAGATCATGTAAATTTCGTTTTGTCATGGAATATCTTGGTTTCTCCATCTATGGTAATTGAGAGTTTTGCTGGGTATAGTAGCGCTGGCTGGCATTTGTGTTCTCTTAGGGTCTGTATGAGATCTACCCGGGATCTTCTAGTCTCTGGTGAGAAGTCTGGCGTAATTCTGATATGTCTGCCTTTATATGTTACTTGACCTTTTTCCCTTACTGCTTTTAATATTCTTTCTTTGTTTTGTGCATTTGGTATTTTGACTATCAGGTGATGGGAGGAATTTCTTTTCTGGACCAATCTATTTGGAGTTCTATAGGCTTCTTGTATATCCATGGGCATCTCTTTCTTTAGGTTAGGGAAGTTTTCTTCTATAATTTTGTTGAAAATATTTACTGGCCCTTTAAGTTGTAAATCTTCACTCTCTTCTATACCTATAATCCTTAGGTTTGGTCTTCTCATGTTGTCCTGGATTTCCTGGATGTTTTGGGTCAGGAGCTTTTTGCATTTTGTGTTTTGACTGTTGTGTCAATGTTTTCTATGGTATCTCTTGCACCTGAGATTCTCTCTTCTATCTCTTGTATTCTGTTGGTGATGCTTGCATTTTTGACTCCTGATCTCTTTCCTAGATTTTCTGTTTCCAGGGTTGTCTCCCTTTGTGATTTCTTTATTGTTTCTATTTCCATTTTTAGATCCTGGATGGTTTTGTTCAATTCTTTCACCTGTTTGGTTGTGTTTTCCTGTAATTCTTTAAGGGATTTTTGTGTTCCTCTTTAAGGGCTTCTACCTGTTTACCTGTGTTCTCCTGTAATTCTTAAGAGAGTTATTTATATTCTTCTTAAAGTCTCCTATCATCATCATGAGTTGTGATTTTAAATCAGAGTCTTGCTTTTCCGGTGTGTTAGGTTATCCAGCGCTTGCTGTGGTGGGAGAACTGGGTTCTGATGATGCCAAGTAGCCTTGGTTTCTGTTGCTTATGTTCTTGCCTTTGCCTCTTGCCATCTGGTTATCTCTGGTGTTAGCTGGTCTTGCTGTCTCTGACTGTGGCTTGTCCCTTCTGTAAGCATGTGTGTCAGCCCCCCTGCCGGACCAGTTCTCTCTGGGAGGAATTTAGGTGTGGAGAGCTGTGGCACAGGGTTAGCTCCAGGGCACAGAATGCTTACCAGTTTTAATCAAAACATTTCCAACATGCTGATCCTTGAGGATCCTTAACAACTTAAATGCCACTGTGGTTCTCTGACTTTTAAAAAGGAAGCCAACACCTTTTGCTGACATGCGGACACATCATGACATTCACCTGTGGAGACTGAGCAACTCCTTGGTCTTTGTTGTGCTTTCATTTCATTCCTATACGTCACCACAGTTTCAGTTGATTATAAATGTAAAATATTTTTCTGGACTCTCAGTTCTTTTCCATTGGTCTATGAGTATCATTATGCTACTACTTCATAGTCTTGTTTTGGTTTTTGTTTTGTTTTGTTTTGTTATATAAGTACACTGTTGTCTTTCAGACACACCAGAAGAGGGCATCTGATCTCATTACAGATGGTCGTGAGCCACCATGTGGTTGCTGGGAATTGAACTCAGGACCTTTGGAAGAGCATTCAGTGCTCTTAACGGCTGAGCCATCTCTCCAGCCCCTTGTTTTGGTTTTAACTGGGTCTCATGTAGCCAGGCTGGCCTGGAAACTCACTAGCTAGCCAAGAATGACCACCTGCTTCCATTTCTCAGGGGCTGGAACTATAGCTACTTCACTTGGCTTACTACATATAATTCTAATTGTAATCGGGAAGCATAAACCTTTCAGATTTGTTCTATCTCAAGATTGCTTTTGCTGTTCTGGGTCCTTCCTTGGGTTTCCATATCAGTTTTATATTAGTATGGCAGTTTCTGATAGTAAGCAAGCTGGGATTCTTATAGGTACTGTATTTATAGAGCACTCTGAAGAGAACTGTCTCTAAGCAGTGTGAAGTCTTAAACCTTGAGCATGTAGGAGCTTTCACTTAGGTAGATGTTTACTCTCTTCTGGTAAGTAATGCTTTAGTGTTCAGTTCTTATACTGCTTTGAGTATGTTTTATTCCCTTTGAGGCTGTTGTTTTCAGAATGTTCACACTAGTGTATAAAGCTACAGGTCACTATATCTGATGTCTTGTACCTGGTACCCTATAACTCTAAAGCTAGAATTAGCAGTTATAAATGTTGGTCCCTTCCTGCACTAGTGTAATGAAGTAAAGGTGAAAGTGAGAACTGCCCTGTTAGTGCCGCCTGCAGATCTATTTCCTCCTTTTAGGCAGATGTTCGCTGTTTCTTTCTCTTACCTATGTATCTGATCCAGAACCTCCAGCAGGGTGACTAGGAAATTAGACAAACATCTTACTTGTCTTGTTCATGGTCCTAGTGGGAAGCCTGTGACTTTCTCACACTGAGGATAGTCCCTTTGATTTCTAATTCATTAAGTGCTTTGATCAGAAAGAACTGTTGGACTTTGCCATATTTTTGCTAAACCGTTTGACACTATTAATACTGTATATTACATGATTGGTTATATTAAACTAATCTTTCATTTCCAAGGTCAATTCTACTTGGGAATTGTATGTGATACTTTCTTATATGTTATCAGAGTCAGTTTATTACCATTTTATTAAAGATTTTTGTATTTGTATCTCTATGGTGTATGACGTTATCAATGTTCAGTTGGTCTTGGAATCAGGATATGTTGACTTACAGGGTGAGTTAGGCAGGGTGAGTAAGAAGTGCTGTCTCCTGATTGCTTCAAAAAGCTAAGGGTAGTGTGTGTTGGTTCTTTGCCATTGCAGAAGTTTGTGGTGAAAGGACTGAGACAGGACAAAGCCATTGCTGTGACATGGACATTCTAAATGACACTACACAGGAACCTGTTTCAATGTAGCATTTGGTAGCCATGTGTTCTCTGACCTGCACTAACATCACAGCAGCCTCCTTAACATTTGCAGAGGGAATTCCTAAGGGAAGACCTTAAGCAGGTCTGTCTTCCTTTAAAATTAGAAAAGGGAAACCTCGAGACAGTAAGTGTCTTAGGGTTTCTACCCCTGTGAAAAAACATGTTGACCAAAAAGCAACTTGGAGAAGAAAGGGTTTATTTTGTCTTATGTTTCCAGGTAATGGTCCATCATGAAAAGAAGTCAGAGCAGGACCTGGACGTAGGAATGGATGCTGTTTACAAGCTTTTTCCTTGTGGCTTATTCAGCTGCTTTCTTATATGCCCCACGACCACCTGCCCATGAGTACCACCACCCACTGTGGAATGGGACCACTCATGTCAATTAATCACAGAGATAATATAGGCCACTCTGATGGGGAATGTTTTCTTGATTAAGATTCCTCCTTCCCAGATGCCCTCATTTTCTGTTGTATGGACATATACTACCCAGCCCAGTAAGTGTACTCTGTCTAGAAGGAAGTAGAATTGCTCTGCCCTGGGCCTTTGTCTCAGCCTCTATACACTGGAGAACTTCTCATTGCTGCTAAGGTCCAGAATGAGCTTTAATCATTCTCCATTCCCCTCCATCTTTCCATCAGCCCCTATTAGGTTTACATGTTTATTTATTTATTTGTATATTTTATTTATGTTTTTAAAATAAATTAACTAATCTATACCCCATTTCATCTCTTCTGATTCCTGTCTTATCCTCCCTACAACCATTCCCTCACAATTTCATAGTTTTTGGTTTTTTTATTGACACCCTGAGTCCATGTAGTGCAGTCAGTATGTGTATGACTTCTCACCTACATGCTACATTCAGAGGCCACATCCCTGAAAAAAAAAAGACTCTTCTCCCCAGTGGCCATTAGTTGTCAGTAGCTCCTAAGCTTGGTGTGGGACTTTTTGGCTTTTTCTCCCCATGCTTACATCTTGTATGGGTTTGATAACATGCAGTCAAGCTCATACATACAACAGCTTTCTCTTGTCCAGAAACTACAAGTGTTCTGCAACTATCCACTAATCTCTGCCCCTTACAATCTTTCTAACCCCTCTTCCACAATGATCCCTGAACCTTGGAGTGATAGGGTATAAGAAAGACTCGTGTGTGTGTGTGTGTGTGTGTGTGTGTGTGTGTGTGTTAAGCATAGAAGTCAGAAGACAGCCTCATGTATCATCCTCAGAAGCACTGTCCTCTTTGAGACTGGTCACTCCTTGCCTAGAATTTATTCAGTAGGCTGACTAGCCCACAAACCCCCAAACATCTCCTGTCTCTACCTCCACAGCGAAATGCAGCCCCAGCCCCACATCTGTATTTTTACGTGGATGAGTGGTGAGCTCATTAACGCTCATTTTGATCCCCATTGTCTCCATAAGCTGAGTATATTACTCTTAGTTTTTACAGGTTTCCATTCAAACACAGTATCTTTCCTTAACATCATATGACTTATTTTTTTTCAGTCACTACTCTAATGAAATAAAGATAAAAGCAAGGACTGCTATGAGTGAGAATGAATTAGAAAATGGATGACGCCTAAGATCTAAAGTTAATGAACCAGTGCTTTTACCATGCACTGGCCTTTTTTCCTTTAAGTCCTTGCCTATGCAACTGTTACTTCAGCAGCACCATGCCAGCCCATCTCATACAGCTCTGTTCTCATTGATATCACTTGGAAGAAATTTTTCTGTCTCAAACATCATGAGACCTCAACCAAAAGCAGCAGGCACAAAAGTTTTATATCAGCAGTATTTCGTTTAATGAGCTCGAAAGAAAGAAAGAAAGAAAGGGAAGAAAGAAAGGGAAGAAAGAAAAGAAAAGAAAAAAAAAGACAGAGGGAGGAGAGAGAGAGAGAAGTAAAGGAAGATGTCATGACAAAAGGTCTGGCGATGTTAGTCCATTTTAATCATCACTAATAGAATGCCTGAGGCAGGCTAACTTTAGAAAAGAGATACTTAGTTCACAGTTCTGGAGCCTGAAAGATGTGCTGTGAGGCTCCGCATTGCTGGTGGTGAAGACCTCAGGCAGATGGATCCCAGTGACCAGCATCCCTGGAGGGAGCCTTCACACTTGGAATCAAGAAGTCAGAGACAACAGGAGTCTCAAAGTCCTATTAACCTAGGTCACACTTAAGGGTCTACCACCAGGACCAGAACCATAGGACCAGGCTTTTATCCTATGATGCCTTGGAAGACAAACTCCTTGCATACCACAGCAGAGTTGGTAGCTGGCTCCAAACCTAGGACCCCTTCCCCTCATCAGGGAACACCAGGGAGTAAATTTTAGATGTACTGGTGTTTCCTCTTCTGATCCCATTACCTCTTGACTCTTAAGGATCCTGGCAAAATTTCCACCAGAGCCCACGTTTCTGGTGAAATACCCATTTTATTTTAGTTGCAGTTTGTTTTCTTTTGGAAAACTGTTTCAAGAATTGTGTTTACCTCTGAGAGCTTCAACTGAATCATCTCTGGATTGCAGTAGTCTTTTATTATTTCAGAGCTACTATTTATTCTCACTCTTAATGCTTGAAGAATCGAAATTGGAGGAAGTGGGTGAAGGCTAAGAATAGGTAGTACACCAATTCCTGTGGACCTTGAACTCCAGAGTCCAAGTCCTGGGCTGGGAAAATGGTTTAGGAGTCTAAAATATCTGCAGTGTTGTGGACTTCTGAAAACAATTCTGGCCCCTAAGTAAGTTCACGCACAAGAACATGTATATAAACCAGAGAGAAAGAGAGAGAGAGAGAGAGAGAGAGACCGTGACCGTCCAAGTACAGTTCTCAAGAAGATTCTGTTTGTAATTGAGCTGGGGTGCTGGTTCACACCTATAATCGCAGCACTGAGGAGCCTGCAAGTTCAAAGTCAGCCTGAGATACAGAATAAGATCCTATCTCAAAACCAAAAAAGTTTAGAATTGTGATTGTAATTATAACCATTGTTTTAAAAGACCTAAAGATAGTAGAAAGAGAAAAAAAAACTGATTTAAGAAGAGTTCAATTTTAGTTTTATAGAAAAATTGCATTTAATGTGGTAGGTACCAAATATATGCAGTTGGTCATTTATCAATTTTTATTATTCTTGGCTTTTGAAAGAATCTCTTGGCACTTTACTCTGTCTTAATGATTGACAGTCTTGATGCTGAATTTTACACACAAAAAATATGCAAATGTGACTTTCCCTGACTCATTCCACAGAAGCTCAGATCATAGTTGAAAACGGGCTAGTAAAATCAGTTTCAAAAGTCAGGAGTACTACAGAGAGTGAACAGGGAAAGGCTAGAAAATGGTTAGCATATAGAGCTTTGACTCAAATTGTTCCATATTGTAACTAATGTCTGCTATTTCTCATCAGTGCATTATATATCATAAGACATTTTAAAGTTTTCTGAAGCATTCTTGGCAACAGTGAGTTTGAAGTATCACCTAACACTAAGAAGGGACTTTGAGGACCATGTCAGACATAGGCTATTCCATGAAGAAAGCTTGCTTGCCAGCCAAGTACAGATATGTGTACATAGGAGATCAAAAGATGAAAATGGCAGCTCCTGGCTCCCTCTATTGTAGTCCAGGGTGGAGCTGCAGTATAGGAGGCATCGTCTTCATTGGAGGGACGTGGGAGTGCTCCCTGGGAGGCAGAGGGGCCAGAGGGTCCGAGCAGAGACCTAAGTGGGAGTTAATGGATGGAGAGGTCAGGTGCGCTGGAGTTCTAACAAAACACTCAACAGTATGCCACATGTTGTGAGGCTAGGAAAGCCATGGTGTGTCCATAAATCAACAGAAACCAAGAGTCTACCTGGTTCCAGGCATACAACTTCAGTCCTTAGCACCTACAGATAATTTGTTTTTCTCTTCTTAGAAATGTAATTTTAGCTATAACTTGCAAAAGGTTCCTAAGAAATTGCCTAGTAGCTCTTTGGTAGAATGGAAATATACAAGAGGAATAGGAACTAGGGTTCATTTTTTGAGGAAACATTATAAATGTAAAATAAAGGAGATTTGGGACGTTGCACTTTCGAGTTTTACCTAGTTTGCTGTCTCCGTCTACCGCCATGTGTTGTGAGTATGACCTTGGGTGGCTTGCCATGTTGAAGGAAGAGGGAGAAAAACGCGCTTCACACACATCCCACAGTGCTGATGCCCTTGGGCGAGAAGTTAGGGAGGCCGAGCTATGTTTTCAGTGGATGTTGAATTGAATCTCGAAATTTTTTCTTTTCCAGATACCCAGGCGTCCTCTCTGAGGTCCAAGAGGAAAAAGGCATCAAATATAAGTTTGAAGTCTATGAGAAGAAAGACTAATGAAAAGATGCTTTCAAGTTCTACTGCTTCCCTCCTAAAATTATGCATTTTTATAAGACCACAGGACTCTGCTGGCTTTAGATCTATGAGTAATTATTTCTTTAGGGAGGGATAGTTGGGAAGATATGTTTGTTTTGTGATTCTGGAGATGGAACCTAAGGCCCTGTGTATACTGGGCAAATGCTACACTGCTGAGCCACCCAACCCCAGCCTCTATATGATTCTAAACAATATGTTCTCTTTTCCCATTAATCTAACTAGGCTATATTAAAAGTGCCTTAAGAAATATCACTTGCTATAAAGGTCTCAATGCCCCTCCCATGAGGCCTCAAGTGGCTCCCCAGCATACGCATAGGGTATTGTGTGTACAAGAGACCCTGGAGCAAGAGCTGATATGGGGCTCATAGAAATAGGAACAGAAAGATAAGTTGAAAGGGAAGAAATATGTTTTAAACAGCAGAGCTGGAACTAAGACTTTAAAAAAAATTCAATCAAAGTAGAAACTGGATTATTGTATGCACATCACACTTGCAGCAAAGCTCTGTTCACTCAGACAGAAAATCAGTAAATGGAGAACTCCATTGTGTTCCATGGAGACGAGAGCAGGTGGAAGATTATGTAAGGTCTGAAACACTGAAATTGTCTGTTTCTCATCTTCAGTGAGATTCCAGGGGATATTACAGACAGAACAAGAATAGGCACTTTCTACAAAAAAAAAGAAAAAGAAAAAAATTAAGTAATAGCAAGCATAATAGCTACTGTTAAGAACTCAAAGATAATGAATTGAGAATGGATACTGCTTGAAATGAAAATTAATAAGTCAGAAGCTAAACTTTATAAAAATAAAAAATGAGCATTTAAATGGCTTTCCTCATCTCAGCAGGGTTCATATCATCGGGTCAGAGAAAGTATTTCTGCCCAACTTTGTAAATTAATATGATCTTTTTTTATCTTTTACTTAAAAATTTCATATGTGTTTACAGTGTGTCTTAATCATACCAGGTCCTCATCCCTACTCCCCCCACTACCTTTGTATTTTCTTTTTCTTTTCATAACCTTCTGAAACCAGTGATTGCTTTCTTCATGTTCCTACATGTGTGCTATCCACTGGTGTATGGGCAACCAGCCAGTGGACACACACACACACACACACACACACACACACAGCAGCGGCAGCAGCAGCAGCCATCAGTTGCCAATAGCTCTTCCCTGTGGGTGCAGCCTTATGAGCCTCTCCTCCATCCAGGCTGGAGTATGGATCTGCAGATAACAATAGCTGCTGTGAGCTTGTGAGTGCAATGTCCATGCCATGTCCAGAGGCAGCCTTATATATGCAGCACTCTTCCCCAGCCTTCAGGCCTTCCATTCCACCACTTCTTCAATGCTCCCTGAGCCTTAGACAAGGCTATTGATATAAATGGTCTATTCAGAGCTGAATATTAAGCAGCCACAGTCTCTGTACTTTGATCAGTCTTGAGTCTCTATGCTGGATATTCTCCACTGCAAAAAAAGAACTTCTCTAACCAGGGTTAAGAGCACTAATAAGGGTATAAACATAGGTATTTAAAAAGCACTCTGAAAACCTATCCATTTAACAAAACAGCAGTAGTAGGTTTGTCCTTAGAGCCTATGACTTCTACACCACAGGCATTTGACCAGTTTTACAGTACTGGACATGAATTGTCTTCTATGGAGCCAGCCTCAAATCCAACTAGGAAGCATAGGCAGCCTTGCCACTATACAGTAGTGACATGACATGCAGGACTTACCACTACCACCAGCTAAATCCATTGAGGACTTTCCTCCCTAGTGATATGCTCAGCACCTTCTGGCACTGTGACAGCTATCTAGTAAGGAGGAAGTTTGCAAGTCAGTTCCAGATTGATTTCTCTGTATCCTGCAAGTAAAATGTGTTGTGTGTCTTCAACAATAGGGACTTATCATCTAGCTACAACAGTCAACCAAGGACAATGGCAATAGCCTGTGTTGTTTTGGAAGCCTCCTTAAATGATTATTTTTAGGGGTGCCCCAAACCTGGCACTTAGAGTTTCATTTAATAACCTAGGTCTCCATTTAATAACCATTGTCCACCAGTGTGTAGGATACCTCCATTCAAACTTTTTATAATTACCTGATAATCATGAACAAAGAGATGAACTCAAGGAACCAGAGAGACTGGTGAGTTAGCCCCCATGAAGCTGTGGGCCTGACTGAGTTTGTGTATAGAGCACACTCTAAGATTAAAACCTGTCTTGGAAGGAAGCTGTTTTGACATAAGATGTTATAGAGGAGGTAAAAGAAGAGAATATTCTAAGGGATGCTGAAATAGTCCATCCTGCCAGGAACTTCCTTAAACTCAGGAAGTACACAACTCAAAAGTTCTTAAAATTGACCAGGTACAGTAGACTCCTCCCTCCCCAAGCATAGATAAGCAATGATTGCTGAGGGGCACTGAGACAAGCTGAGCTGTCTAGAAGACCGACTGAGCCTCCTGGAAAAGCAGAAACCAGCAGAGCTGTCTGAACTCCCTAGAAACTCAAACCTGTTGAGCTGCCTGTAGGTTATCTAATACACTACAGATTTCCAGGTTTCATGAGCTGTGACTCTGCTGGCATGGGCTTTTGGTGATACAACTGTCTTTGAGTCATTTCTACTACTGTAGTAACCCCAATAAAACTCAATGGTTCACCAAGTTGAATTTTGATGGTATCCTACCTTTGAAGTTCCATATCTGGGGTTAACAAACATTTGCTCCTGTCAACAATAACAATATCAGACTTAGTGTTATTTTCTGTTTGTTTTCTATGATTAGAATTTTTTTGGAAACCTTTATAAAGAAATTATTTAAGCTATTAAGTCACAGCCTTTGTTTTCAACAGAAAAATGAGGGTATAGAACACTGAGAGTAAAAATGGCTTCCCAAAATTCATCCATCAAGGGAGAGAAGCCAGACCATACAGAAGAAAAAGACCAATTCTACAGAATAGTTGTGCATCAAATAAAGCAATAATGCTTTCTTGCAATGAACATGAAAGCTACCAGTATCCAGAATTTGTAGAACTAGGTAACTCAGTCAGAAAAAGAAAGTTATTAACAGAGGAAATTGAAGTGGTTAATAAATACATGCAGAGGTAAACCTTCCACCAGAAAGGAGGGGAGCACGGGAGGAAATTACGTGTGCCAGTCTCACCATCTTCACACTGAAATGTTGACATTTCCTAAAGCTGGGGATGCTTATTCTGGTCAGCACAGCAGTTTCACAGTGGATAAATACCAGGACAACACCTCATACATGCCAAAGCGAAAGACTGAAAGCCTGGAAATCTAGAGACAAGGAAATTATTGTCTGGCTATTTTAGAATGAGTTCTCTCCAAAGCACATTCTGAAACACTTCAATGAAAAATGATCTGTGTGGTAGATTGTACCAGAAAGCACAGTTGGGATATGAGAAAAAAACCTAATTCAAGATCAGTAAGCAGATTCCCATAGGCAAGCTGGTAAACCTAGGAAACAGAGGAAGAAAGCTGGAGTGTGTCCATTCTGATCGCTGTTTTCGGGATGTTCCCCATTGCCAGCCTGTTGCTCTGTGTAACTCGAACACACTCCAGCTGCCAAGGACCAAAGCGTTAGAAATAGCAAGCTGCTAACATAAATGCGAACAATACTAAATACTTCAGCAATTCCACATTTCTGCTATTTTCTACATAAAGTGCACAGCCCAGCAATATATTTGCAATATAATATCTATCAGAGTGAAGGTAAGAGTGATGATCATTGTATATACTGAAAAAGAGACATGATATGTTTTAGTGTTAGAAGGAGAGGTTTCCAGTGGACTTTGAATTTGATTTGACTGAGACTCATTGAGTTTGAGATGTCGTTAGGAAAGGAAGAAAGAAGGAACAAATAAAAGCAGTGGAAACCTGCCTTCAAATTCTGAAAAGGAAGTTATTTTCAACTAATAAGTCTATGCTCACTCAAATAAAGACAATCGTGTGTGGGTCATCTTCATGTGTCATCTCTTTAAAAGCGGCAAGAGGAAGTGCCCAAGCAAAATGAAGGTTTATACAAACCAAAGCCTAGGAGCTAGGGAGATGACGCCAAATGCAGGATGCTGCAGGATGTCAGTTTTGTATCTGACTTAGGAAATGTAAGAAGAAGAAAAAAACCTGATAATGGATTGTTAGGTGATGGATCTGGAGCTTTTGGAATGTTCTCTCGGTGAGTTTTTTGGACAGATGCAGACACCAGAGCTGAGTGCCTGTCACCATGCCTAGGAAAATTGAGGAAATCAAGGACTTTGGAGAGAGAGAGAGAGAGAGAGAGAGAGAGAGAGAGAGAGAGAGAGAGAGAGAGAGAAATGTTCTCTCAAGACAAAGCAAGTAAAACGAGGTTGGCAGTCACAATTCAGCAAATCAATTTGGGGGAATTCAATACAAGGGAGGAAATTAAAATGCTCTTTCTCAACAGTGAACTATATGGATACAGTCATAATGGAGTGAGTGGCTGCCTGGTCCAGAGACGCTGTAAGCTGGGACCTCAGCTTGTCTGAGGTAATCAAGAAATGTCCATTATTTGAGAAAACAAAAATCAGGAAAAGCTACTAAAAGTTAGAAGATGGCACTTTAGACAACTGGGGAGGGTTGGATGGGGAAATCCCAGACCTGGGGCTCCCGGGTAAGGCTTTGCTGACTGGGCAGCAAACTCTAGCGATCCTCTTGTCCCTGCCTCCCACTCTCGGGATTGCAGGTGTGTGGGGCCAAGCCATGCCAGGGCAGATAGTGTCTGCATGGCTACTGAGAATCTGAACTCAGTGCTCATGCGTAGGCTGAAGGCATTTTACTGAGTCAATCTTCCTGGCCTCAGAACGTTTGTTCTTTCATCTTTCCTAATAAAAAGTTATACTTCTTCACAGGGGCTGGCCTCCTGTTACTCTTTGTACGTGCTACATAAAACTACACAGAAACTTTGAAGGCACTGTCTGTCTATATCCTGCTGAAAAACTGTTAGCTGTGGTCACACAAATGCCCACACCAACTGTCAGGGAAACACTGGGCTTTTTCCTGCAGTGCCCACCCTGCTCTTCCGCAGGAACCCAGTCTTATTGTTTCCTGGATGTCTTCTGATCTATTGCTGTAAGATGAGATTTAAAGCAAAGATATAAGTAATGAGCTGGGTATGTTCTAAACACACAGGTGAGCGAGTTGTATGCTTCTGTAATGTTGGAATTATGTAACACCCACTTCCTTAAAAGCCATTTCTCAAAATGTTCCCATTACACCTGCATCAGGGATGGGTCCCAGAATCTACCTTTTAAATAAACACCCTAGAAGATTCTGAAGCTAGAATGCCAAGAACTAAGAGTGAAAAGCTTATCTGTGGGCAATGCCAAGCACCTGGATGCTGCTTGGTTTCTTGCTGCTGATTTAGAAGGCATTGGCCCCGAGTGGGGGTTGGGAGCACTGTAACTATTTCTCATTCCCAGGACTTTCAAAGGAAGCAATGCAGAAAGAAAATCATACAAAGTATAAACCACCATGTAATAATGGAAGATGAGAATTACATATTAGATTGTCCCTACATATGATAGGTGTCCCTAAAAGTTTATTAACTGTATAAATAATGGGTTGAAGAGAAAGCTTGATGGTCAAGAGCATGTGTGCCTCTGCCAGCCAACTCAAGTTCCTTTCCCAGCAATCTGGGGCTCACATATGCCTATACCTCCAGTTCCAGGTTTGACATCCTCTGGCCTCTGCTGCCCCCCACCCCCACACACACACCACATAAATTTTAAAATTAAGTAAAAAATAGCTACAAGCACACAAATAGATAAACTAATCAATCAACTAATTAATTAATAGCCAATGAAACTCAACGAAGCACATAATGTGATTAAGTAACAGTCTTTGTGAGGTTACATGTGGTTGGTCAACTGCTGAAAGCATTAAAAACAATAATTACCTTTAAAAGATTGAACCTTGTGACTAAGGATGTTCCATCTGTGTAATGGAGGAGAAAGCAAATATATAATTGAGTGAGTACCAGGAATAGAATTGGAGACTTTATGGTGAAAATGCTTTTAGTCTCAATGGAGCCTCTGGACAAACACCTGTGGCGGACCTGCATTTGTACTGTTCCTGAGATGGGAGATACATACACCAGAGTGTTTCTAACGAGCAGCTCCTGCCCTTTCTGTTCCCCTGGAGACTGCACGTATTTCTCCGATAATACATTGACATTTCTGTTAAACCACTTTCTTCTTGGAACAAAAATGGAGAACAAATCAGATTGGTATGTGGTATTTCAAATAACCTGGTACTTCATAATACAAAACAAAATTGTCAGAGGCAGAGTTTTAAGTGCTGTTGGCATCTTCCATCCCTGAGCCATAGGATTCATTACTCAGTCCCAGAAGGAACAGTCTACAGAGAGGAGAAAACAGGGTTCTGACCTCAGGAAAAGCTGTTGAAAAGAAGAAATTTTCAACAGCACTCACAAAATCATTTACAGACAAGATCATAAGTGAGATAGCTTCTTCTTCAACACATGATCATAATCTGCTTCAAAGGGGATAATAACCCAATCTAGCATTGAGAAACTAAAAGGTTCCTTTTTGCCTGGCAGTGCCCAGGCTGGTAGTTTGCCCCTGCCAGGCCTCTACTTCTTGCTAAGATTGAGAAATTTTTGTCTAGCATTTAATAATGAACCATTCATACACATAATTGAAGGGCTATGTGGGTGCCTGTTTATCCAACACCTAGATTTTGCCATTGACACCTTACTCTCTCTGCCTTATTACATATTTGGCTCCATCCCTCTATCATAAATATCACATGTGTGTGTATGTATATATATGTATATAAACTTGGGGTGTGTGTGTGTGTGTGTGTGTGTGTGTGTGTGTGTGTGTGTGTATTTGAGACAGGGTTTCTCTATTATGTAGCCCTGGGTATCCTGAAACTTGCTAAGTAGACCAGGCTAGCCTCAGATTCACTGAGATTTGCCCACTTCTGCCTCCTGAGTGCTGAGATTAACGGTGTGCTACCACTCCCATGGAGCTAGTCTTATTACTATGCTTCATTTCAAAGTTAGCTTTGTGCATCATCTTTTTTCATATCATTAACTATTGTTCAGTCTTGCTTGTTTTTTGGAAGATTCACATAACAAAATATAAATCTTAAGGGTATTTCCACAACATTTGGCAGAAGCATCCAGTTTTGTAGCTCAAACCTCTGTCCATCACCTCATATCGCTCTCTTTCTCCATTCCAGCCACGCCCACCTCCAACTCAGAGGAAGTCCTGTTTGGGGTTGTTTGATTTTCCTATTCTACATTCACTCCCCTGCTCTGGCCTTCATGTGAACAGAACCACACAGGATCTGCTCACTGCACCCACGATGATTGATTTTCCAACCATTTTTGCTCTACCAATAATCCGTTCCTTTTTTATTTTTTTAATGCTACTCAATAATCAAAGACCAGCAACAACAAATAATAGGGAGACTATTTAAATAGTAGAGGTTTGATACAGTAAAACTACTTAATTACATGTTATGGTTACTTTGGTCTATCCCATGGAAAATCCATTATTATATAAGTTAATTAATGGCTTCTCACTGGTTGAGTATCAACTTCCTTTTTCTTTAATGTGGATATGTATAAGGATCAGCTCCGCTTCTGTCTAGATTCTGTTTGCAAATCAAGCAAGATCAAGGCTGTAACCATGGTTTCATTAACTTTACTTACTGCTCAGAAAATTTGAATGCTGTTCTCCATTTCATTTTACTTATACAGTAATTTTGAGATGCCTTAGTTGTGCTTGAGAGCCATACAGGGCATCATGTGCCTGTTGTCTCACCATCTCAGGGGCTGAAATGAGATCATGTGAACCCAGGAGGTCAAGACCTGCCAGTGTAAAGGGAAAGCTTTCATCCCAAACAGAAAATGCACTTGAGAATGGATAGGGAATAGTTGTCATACTTTTAATATAATGATTGTGAAACTCTATTTGGGTACCCTGATCACTCAGGAGACCAAGAGAGGACTGTTTTCTCTAGAGTCATGAACCTTCCAGACTCCAAAATCAATACAAACTCTAACCAACTTCGAGTGTGTTACCCAGGCCCCTCCTTCAAATGCCAAGAGCTTTCACCTCTTTTACTGCTTCTAACTATTCTCTTTAATAACCACACATAGTCGGTGGCATTTTCCTTCTCTCATTGACTCTGGAGTAACCAAACTCGTGGGTTTTCAGTCTTTGATCACTTCCTTAATGATCTATGCTAATTAACCACAAAGATGGGCTTTCTGTGCTGTACTCTGATTCTATCACTGTTTGGATTCCTTAATGCTCACGGAGCTACAGCTAAACTTCACTTTGGCCTTGAGAGGCTTCTATAGATGACACTGAATAATGTCTCTAGTTTTGCCATCTCCCATACCCATGCCCCGTGACTTACACATAAGCCACCTAGCTTTTCAGCGGTGGACAGACCCAATATGTGTCTATGTCAACACCCTTCTTTATGCTATTCTTCCCGCAATAAGTCCTGACTCTGTTTTCTTCCATCAAAATTCTACCTGGTCCTCAAAACATTACCCAAATTTTAACTGTACCTTTTCCACAAACCCTCCCTTCTCCTGTCCATTACAACCCTTATGAGGTGGTAATTCAGAGATCCAGGTGTCTTCTATGTTGTGGTGTCTGTCCTCAACAAGGACTTTTCCAGGTTATTGCCCAGAGGAAAGCATGGAGGACCATACATAAGGGCACTGGCAGAAGGCTGGGGAAGGTAGCCAGGCTGTGGGACAGGAGAAAGGGAAACCAGGCTTGGTGAATAGGTAGCCACATTCTGTCATGACCACAAAAAGAAAGAGCCCTGCCTGACATCTAATCATTCTACAATTTCTTGACATTTTGTTCTGAGATTAAGAGGTTTGAATGTCTGGGAATTCATCTTGCTTGCAGCAAGGGACCTAGAGGAATTTGAAACCAGGAGGTTCAAAGGAGATAGTGCTAAGTGTTCTCTGATGGGTGTAAGGAGTACAGGCAGATCTCTCTTCTCAGGAGAGAATTCCATATCTAGCCTGCACTTCTGCGCAGATGAGACATTGAGGTACCTCCTTTATAAAGCATAGAACAAGTACTCTTGTTCTTAGCCTAGAGAAATAATTTCATTGTGTAGACCATATATATATATGTGTGTGTGTGTGTGTGTGTGTGTGTGTGTGTGTGTGTGTGTGTGTATGTATGTAAGGGCTAGAAAGATGGCTCATCAGTTAAAAGCACATACTGGTCTTCCAGAGGATTTGAGTTCAATTTCCAGCAACCACATTTTATGTCTACCCCCATGCAGACTCACATGTGTTCATGTAATTAAAAATAAAATAAGTTTTTAAAAACTCTGTGTGTGTGTGTGTGTGTGTGTGTGTGTTGTGTGTTGTGTGTGTTTTCTAACCCAGCCTATGTTCCATAGGGAGTCTAGATAGCCTGGGCTACAGAGTGAGGCACTGAATCAAGAAAAGAAAAAGAAACGAAGGAAGGAAGGAAGGAAGGAAGGAAAAGCCACACAAACAAACCAATGTGTGCCGTTATACATTAGCTTTGGGTTTACAGGTTATACAGTCCATATTCACATAGCCAATGTTGTAATATTCTGTAAAAGGTGTTCAGCTGTGTGTATGTTCTTTCTTAGCCCTTTTATTTAGACTGGGCGGCCTGTCTTTGCCCAGTAGGTTATTAGTACTATTGACTTCTCCACATTCTGCCCTCAAAACTTACTCCTAGAAGGTCTTTGTTCAAGATATGAGACTGAGTCTGAACCCTGTGACCCCAACTGGTTAAAACCTGCCTCCAGCATGCTTCTGGGAACATCCTTGGGCAACCTATGAACCCACTTTTCCAACATTTGTATTTTAAAGAGTTAGCTCATACAGTTGGGCAACCTGGCAAATGTGAAACATAAGGGCAGGCCTGCAGCTTAGAAACTCATCCAAGAACTGATGTAAAACCTGAACATGCCTTTGATTCTAGTACTTGAGAGGCAGAAGCAGGTGATCTCTGTGAGTTCGAGGCTAGCCTGGTTTACATAGTGAATACCAGGATTGTCAGGGCTTCATAGAAACATCTAGTCTCAAAACAATCAGGAAAGGGCTTGTCTCGTCTTTGATAGTCTTCCATGTAGCCCAGGCTGCCCCTCAAACTCATACTCTTCAGGCCTCCACCTCCCAGGTGTTAAGATTACAGGTGCATGACACCACACCCCTTGTGTGCAGACTGAAGATGAACTAGGGCCCCAAGCACCCTAAGCAAGCACTCTGCCCACTGAGCAACATTCCCAGCCTGCAGGATACTTTTTGTAAAGATCGATCTGTCTGGATGCTCTGCTTCCATTCCACCTAAACAGAATGACAACCATATCCTGGAGGTTTCTGGTTTATAACTGGCTCTTAATAGTCACCTCCTTTCTCTATTTTTCACTGATTATTTTCAAGCAGGGATCACCAATGAAGAGTAAAGTCAGATTCCTTGTTTGTTTGGTTTTGTTTTTCAAGGCAGAGTTTCTCTGTGTAGCCCTAACTTTGTAAACCAGACTAGCCTCAAACTCAGAAATCTTCCTGCCTCTGCCTCCCAAGTGCTGGGACTAAAGACATGTGCCACCATGCTGGCTGTGAAGCCTAAATTTTAAGGCTGTCCCTTCTAGGCCATTGAAATTCCAGCTCAATTCGGGTATCTGGCTCTTCCCTGTTTCTAGGGTTTCTGGGTATTTGAAGCTTTATCAAGCATTTCTCTCAAAGATCAAATCTGGCCAGATTCAAATGGCTGCTCTTCAGCTCTACAGGCTGGGAACAGTAATATCCATTGGATGTGGCTTGTCGAAATCTGTTTCTTTTCATGGACTGTGTGGCTTGTAAGTGATTTCTGGGAAATGCTGATTACAAGGTATGCTCTTCCAGTGGATTTCAGAAGTTCACCCCCAGAGAGTATGCTGCCAAGTAGAAGCAATGAGGGGTGGCGAACCCTCTGGGCTGGCCATTGTCCCTGCTGGGACTGAACCTGCCTATTTGGCACATGGAAGCATCGCTTGATCTTCCAGAAGCCAGAACGCTGGCAGCCCCCACAGGGAGGTGTGTGGGGTGGAATAGCAGGGGAGCTTAGGTGCTTTTGTAGTTTGCCTTTCAACACAAATGCAAAAGCTAGAGAGAGAGCACGCAGGAAAACAGCCAGGCTTTGAAGCAAGCCAGCCTTCAGCTCTGTCCTTGAGCCATTCTGAGTGGAATGGAGTAATTGTCTGCTTGGAGACCTGCAGAATAGCACATGGCAAAGAACAATTTGTACCTGGAATATATTCATTAGCTTGCATGTCAAAAGACCACATGCAGATAGAAACCATTATCCTGGTAACCTAGCAGCCTTGAGACTTGAGGTGCAGAAACTTACATGCCCTGTGACTACCTGTCTCTCTCTGCAGCCCTGCCTGGCAAACATGACATCAGGGGGTGGGAGGATGGTGGGAGAGGATAGCCTAGACTCCTGTGGATTTGGGCAGAAAGACCAACAGGGAAGACAGAGGACTGTGCAATAAACACTCTATTAAGACCTATTTTTGGCATCTTGGGACCCTCCTACTGGTTTAGCTTAAATTGAGAGGGGATTTGGTTTGCCTCACAGGCTGTTTCTTCCCACTCAATTCACAATTACAGCTTTCTTTATTATCATTAAAATACATTAAATGTGTACTTGCTTCAGGGTGGGAGGGATGTATGGCTTTCTGTTGAAATCTACATTAAAAACAATGTCCACAGCCCCGAGTCAGCAGGAAAGAGATGGGTTCATGTTGGCATGTTTTTTAAAAACCTCCAGATACGAGAAACAAACACTAGAACCATGGGCAAACTGGGTCCTACAGGTGAAGGCCTCTGGAGCTGCGTTGGAGGAGGGGTGCTGCAGGAGTCAGCTACGATCTCTCAGATGTCCTCCTCATGACCATTGCTCCCCCAGCCGTCTGCCTCCAAGTATGTGTTTGGGATCTCACTACCAATGCCTCATGTTCTCTCTCTTAGTTGACATTCTCAGGGATAAATAACATAAGGGTCTCAGCCACTCTGCCCATGGCTTTCTACAGGAGCAGCTAAGGCTAAACAGCAGTTATTGCTCTGATTTTCCCAGATACAGAGGTGAGCAAAAGTGATCTGTGTCTGCCCCATGATGGATCTGACAGGCCAAAGTCAAACAAGTCTGTAAACACAGAGCCCTCCTTCCTACCCGACGATCCCATGTTAATCTTGTTCTGTCACTGACTGGGCATCTATTGATCATTTAGCGTAAGTCATATAGGCACCAGATGTCCACAGGTAAATAAGATGAAGTTTCCGATCTTACGCAGCCCTGTCCAGTTGACTAGCGTATGAGCAGGTGGTGATAAGGGAGGCAGGAGTTCACAGGGAGCCTCATATTGGACATGGGACCTCTGTGTGGCTGAGGAAGTCAGAGGAAGGATTCCCAGAGGAGCTGACAGCTGAGGTGAACTTGAGGAGTTTATCAAGCTCAACCCGTAGAAGAAAGAAGGATCAGGAAGGACTGGGGCTGCTGAGCAAAGACGCTGAAATGCAAACACAGGAATTGGAGACTGATGCTGGATTCTGGGAAATGGAAAGGTACACCGTAGAATCCCTAGAACATGAAGCTTAAATAGGAATATAGAAAAGAGAAGTTTAAAATACTTAGAGAATCTTAAAAGACTTGCAAGTAGTCCCATAGGATTTCATGAAGACTTGTAGGAGTCAATTAATTACATAAGTAAACATTTTCAAATTCACTTTTTTTATTTTTATTTTTATTTTGACATTTTCTTTATTTACATTTCAAATGTTATCCTCTTTCCTGGTACCCCCCCCAAAAAAAGAACCCCTATCCCATCCACCCTCATCCTGCTTCTATGAGGGTGTTCTCCTACCCACCCACTTCCACCTCCCTCTCCTGGCATTCCCCTACACTGGGGCATCAAGCCTTCACAGGACCAAGGTCCTCTCCTCCCATTGATGCCTTACAAGGCCATCATCTGCTACATATGCAGCTGGAGCCACGGGTCCCTCCATGTGTACTCTTTGGTTGGTGGTTTAGTCTCTGGGAGCTCTGGGGGGTCTGGTTGGTTGATATTATTGTTCTTCCTATGGGATTGCAAACCCCTTCAGCTCCTTGGGTCTTTTCTCTAACTCTTCCATCTGGAACCCTGTGATCAGTCCAATGGTCGGCTGTGAGCACCTGCCTCTGTACATGTCAGGCTCTGGCAGAGCCTCTCAGGAGACAGCTATATCAGGCTCCTGTCAGCAAGCATTTCTTGGCATCCACAATAGTGTCTGGGTTTGGTGACTGTATATGGGAAGGATCCCCAGATGGGGTAGTCTCTGAATGGCCTTTCCTTCATTTTCTACTCCATACTTTGTTTCCACATTTCCTCCTGTGAATATTTGGTTCCTCCTTCTAAAAATGACTGAAGCAAACACATTTTGGTCTTCCTTCTTCTTGAGCTTCATGTGGTCTGTGAATTATAACTTGGATATTCCAAGATTTGGGGCTAATATCCACTTATCAGTGAGTGCATACCATGTGTATTCTTTTGTGATTAGGTTACCTCATTCAGGATGATATTTTCTAGTTTCATTCATTTGTCTAAGAATTTCATGAAGTAATTGTTTTTAATAGCTAAGTAGTATTCCATTGTGTAAATATACCACATTTTCTGTATCCATTCCTCTGTTGAGGGACATCTGGGTTCTTTCCAGCTTCTGGCTATTATGAATAGGGCTGCTAGGAACATAGTGGAGCATGTGTCCTTATTACATGTTGGAGCATCTTCTGGGTATATGTCCAGGAGTGGTATAGCTGGGTCTTCAGGCAATACTATGTCCAATTTTCTGAGGAACCACCAGACTGCTTTCCAGAGTGGTTGTACCAGCTTGCAATCCCACCAGCAATGGAGGTGTGTTCCTCTTTCTCCACATCCTCGCCAACATCTGCTGTCACCTGATCTTAGCCATTCTGACTGGTGTGAGGTGGAATAAGAATAAGCATTCTGAAGACAAGACAGAGCAAGTCAGGGCTGAATGTGAAAGACATAAAACCAAAGACAGACAGACAGACAGACGGGGAAGAGCTAGAAGTAGAAGGCATGGGTTCCCATCGTGGATCTACCCTTGGCATGTTAAAACTTTTAGTTGCACGTGAAACACAGTAGAATCAGAAGCTCCTGCCTGGTCTGTAACTCCCTTTGCTCCACTTTCTCATATTTTTGCTGGTCTCTATTGTGGCTTAGAGACACTGTATGAATAAACAGCTCTCCTAGAAAAGAACACTAGGACTGGTAGATTGGCTAAAAGGGAAAATGTGATGATGATGATGATGATGGCAATGCAAAGACGCTCTACTCTCAAACTAAAACATTCTAAGCACCCATGTAAGGATGTTTTTGAATGACAATAACATGTATGCTGGGCAAAACAAATTGTCCATCCCAATGTGAGTGGTCTTTGTCCAACCGGCTGGCAGTCAGAGAGACATCTGACTCTCTCCCAGTTCTTAGGCCTCTGAGCTCAAACTAAAGAGAACTCACAGGTTCTCTGAGCTCCCCAGGTTGGCAGTTGTCTGTGGTGGCCCTCATACTTCACAGACTCTGTGATTCAATGAACCAATTCAAACCCAGCCATCAATCAGGTCTCACTATTGGTTCTGTTACTTTGGAGAAACTAATATCAACCATAGACAGATGCCATCACACTGTTCTGTAAGCTTTTCTTCGTGTCTGCAAACATTCAAAATGAAAACAGTGCTGGAGGGTGTTCTGGGGCCAACAATTGTCAGGAGAGAAATGGAGAACTTTCTTAAGGCCAAGTGTTGGTGACATTATGATCCCAACACAAAAGAGGCTGATGCAGGAGGATCTTGTGTTTGAGGGCAGCTAGAGCTACATGGTGAATACCTAACTCAAAACAAAAAATAAGTTCAGTGAAGCTTCTCTCTTCTCAGTAGATCCACTTCTTCAAAATTGAGGTTTAAACACACAACAGATGCTGTACTTGAGCATAATAATAAATCTCTTACAGTACAGATTTATGCTCTGTAAACATTGCCCTGATGGAGTTCAGCCTTAACCTTTGTTCTGTAAATGTTTCTTAGTTTTTCCACTGCTGCGTTATAAAGACAAATGCCAGTATGAGTGTCGGCTTTTCATAAAACTCGGCAGCTCCACAGGAGCCGCTAATCCTCAAGCAGAGAAGACCAGACCACAACTTTTTCAATTGGAAATAATTTCAAGATATTTTTCTGATGTTCCCACAGGACTTGGGTCACTCTGGATGTTGCATGACATCAGTTAAATGGTCTCCAAACTGGCTCCAAATTATACAAAAGTAAGGTGTCACTTAGTACTAATAAATCCTCTTGTTACTCCTAGCTTAGGGTTTCTGTAGCTGTGAAGAGATACCATGACCATAGCAACTCTTACACAGAAAAGCATGTAATTAAGGCTGGTAACAGTTCAGAGGTTTAGTCCATTTTCATCTTGATAGCATACATAGTGTCATACATAGATAGACATTGTGCTGGAGCAGTCACTGAGAGTTCTACATCCAGATTGACAGACATAAAGAAGAAAGAGTGACATTGGGCCTGGCTTGAGCATTTGAAATCTCAAACCCCACCCCCAGTGACACACTTCGTCCAACGAGGCCACACCTACTCCAAGATCACACCTCCTCCTGTTACTCTCTATGAACCTATAGTGGGCCATTCTCATTCAAACCACCAGCAGCTACCAACTAGCTTTTCCCCAGCTTGCTGCTTCTGATGTGACTTAGTAGATAATCTTAGAAGTGGTTTGCAACCAGTTGTGACTCCAGTTCTAGGGGATCCTATGCTCCCTTTTGGCCTCCATGGGCACCAGGAGCACACATGATGTACATACATACATACATACATACATTCAGGCAAACATTTAGACACATAAAATAAGTAAATCTTATTTACTGTTTTAGGGAAGTGGTGTTGTCTTGGAATATATGCAGATGTTTTTGACCTTGTGAATAACCTGAACACTTTTAGCATTTAAACACTGGCTTGAAATTGGCTGGAGGAAATCTTTGTATCAGGACATATGTCAAGTTGTATATGTAACTATTAGAACATCCAGTACCTGCTTGGGATTTATTTACTGATAGACTCTTAATTTACTTTGAAGGGTTTTCTTCTCAGACAGTCCTAGTGGGGCTGACTCCTCAGCCATTGTAGGGAAGTATGATGATCTGCTTCTCACAAACCAAAAAACCATGGCAACTGCAGTTCCCTGTGCAACTTCAAGGATGAGCAAATGAACCAAGTTACAGTCCATAAAATCAAATACTCAATTATTACTTTAAACTTTTTGAGACAGGACTTAGAACTTATTATGCTGATCAGGTTGGCCTTGAGGTCATAGAGATCTACCTGCCCCTGCCTACCTCAAAGGCATGTGCCACCATGCCAGACATAATACTTAAATGTTTTTGCAGAGACCTTCTTCCAATAGTTTTGAGATTTCGAGACTGTGACACAGAAAATATGAACTAAAACATAGTGAAATCAAGAGATAACCTTTTCAATTAAGTTTATACAGGTTCTTGCTAGGAAACCCACATTTGCCTGAAAATTGAGATCTCCCTGCCTCTAGCTCCTGAGCTAGATTATAGGATTGTAGGGATGTGGTCTGCTTCTGTATGATTTTATTAATGATATTCTTAAAGAAATCAAAGAAAGCTTTGTATCTGTGAAAGGAGTAGATTATGCTACACAAAAAGGGTATTCAGGTGTCAAGAAAGAGTTCTTAGAATTTAAGAAATCTGCTGCTAGTATTTTAGTAAATCCTTTATAAAGTTGAAAGATAAATATGATGAAATCTTACTAAAATAGAAAAACATAAACACCAGAGCCATGAATAATAGGAAAAGTCATTTTGTGCTTATGATTAATCTAAAATATTGACATGCAAAATAGAAAAGTACCCTCTAAAAATAGTAAATGAAAATAAATACATTACCAAGAAAAGATACAAGAAAAATTCCTAGAATTATAAAACAAGAATATAAATCATGAAAGGTCCTATCACTGAAAGCACAACAGAAACATATTCAAAAGATAAATCTTCATTGTCACTGAAGAAAAACACATGTTATTGTAGAGTCTGGAAGGAAATAAAAATCAAAACATTGATGCGAAAATGGATCTCTGAAATACAAATTACATCCCACTTTCTTGATACACATTACTCTTCAATTAATGTTTTAGGGAAATTATAAAACTGTTGAAGAGAGCTTAGTATTTTAAGAAATTCTGTAGCTATTTCTTTTATAAGTGTGGCAGGTAAGATCCCCTGATTTAAAGAGACTTGGAAAGTAGTGGTGTAAGTGGAGAAGAGTGATCAGGATGGCTGTGTCCTCTATCACTCTTCCTACTAATAGGTCAGGTCAACTGTCTGCATCCTTTATATGCCAGGCCCTGAGTAATTTATAAGGAGCAGAAATGCAGTCCCTGCATTTGGAGGCTAAGCCCAGAAGCCTGGTTTGTTCTGATGAGGGCTTTTCTGCTGCACTCTGGCATGGTGGATAGTAGGTGAACAAGCTCAACATCACTACCTGATGTCTTTCATCTAGACTCTCACTGAGAAGAAAAAGCCCGCAGGGTCCTAGCTCCCTCTTAAGGACTCGCCTCTCAGTAACATCAGTAGCTGTCATTTTTGTGTCACTGTGACATGATGCCTGACTGCAGTGACTGAAACTTTTTCTTGGCTCACTGTCTCAGGGTTTCATCTTATCCTAGCTATAAAGGAATAAAGGCATTGTGGCAGGAATGTGTGGCCAAAGATCTTTGCATCACAATGAGTTAAGAAGTAGAGAAAGAGATTAAGAAGTATTGAGTATAACTTTTAAAGGCCTAACCCAGTGACCTATTCCCTTCAGACTGGTCGCATATCCCAAAGTCTTCATAACCCCCTAAAACATTATCTACTGGGGATTAGTAATTCAAGACATGAGCCTTGGGAGACATTTTGGATGGAAAAGCTAACACCATTCATTTCCCAGGCAGAGTCTGCATTCTGTGGGAGGTACCATGTAAGCCATAGTACCAATCGACTACATACAATTTCAGAACACTATATAGAACTACCAAACTTTTAGGATGAATTTCTTAAGCTCAAAATTCCCCCTTGACAAAGGTCTGTATTTCTATTGATGATGCTTTCCTTTGCTCCAGTTTTTCTTAATATTGTTGATGGCTTTACAATTTAACAGTGAAATTCTTTCCTTTACGATACTTAGCCTCAAGTTAAAAAAAAAAATCAAAGCCTTAATTCATGTTGTTTACTCTCCTGACATTTTACAAGACAACTTTGTGAAGACCTAACTGTTCCATGTAGTATTAGGAAGATGTAAAATGTTAAGGGACACTTAGGCTGGGTAGAGAAGAAAAGAATACCATTTGAGTGACAAGATATAATTAGGGATCACCAGGGATATGGCACAAAGTGTACTCAACCTCACCTCTTCCTGCTTAGCAGAGAACAAGGTGCCTCAATAAGATATGAGATTAATCAAATAGAAGGAAAAATAGTAATTTTAGAATGATCGAATGTTCCTGGTTAGGGTGATCAAAACTACAAGACTTGTAAGTAAAACACAGTCAAATCCATTTCAACTGAAAGCTGTGCTTTCCATGTACAGATTAACTAGAATCTAGTGTTTTATTTTCATATTACTGATTTCCAAGAATATTAATCCAAATGCTCTGCAAACACATTAGTTCCTTATGGGAAAACATCATATCTTGTGCAGAATGACTCTTAGCTTGAGGTTCCCTCCAAACAGGGTCAAAACAAGACCAGGAAGCAGGTAACTTATTTGGGATGTTATCCTAGGATGCAAAATATCAGGGGGAGTGGAGAAAAGCAGAGAAGGAGGAACCAGCCTTTTAAAAGGTCCATTCTCAGAATGGCTGTTAGGTCATAGGAGACTGGCCGAAACTGGAGATAGCTTAGGGAATATGGCACAAGATTCCTTAGGTATCAGTTAAGTTCACTTACCTACAATCTTCCCCATCCTAGGGGTTCTTTGTTAAAGCTTCCTGAGCCATGTGATCCAACCCAGTGTCTCCCAAACCTCAGGCCCCATTCCTGAAATCAAGAAATAGTTGTCATTTTCTCTAATTGCATCCCAAGGTTTCACCTCATTTTTTGTATGTGTGTGTACATTCTGTGATAGAAGCCACCCCATACCAACATTAATTTAGGAACTGCTTTTGGGGGCCCTAAAGGAATCTTCAGGAATGCAAAGGTGAGCCTTAAGCTGGATCTGGAAGTAAAATGTGAAAGTGTTCCCCTTCTCTGCATGAGTTCCTCTTCTTCTTCTTCTTCTTCTTCTTCTTCTTCTTCTTCTTCTTCTTCTTCTTCTTCTTCTTCTTCTTCTTCTTCTTCTTCTTCTTCTTCTTCCTGTTCCTCCTCCTCCTTCTCCTCCTCTTCTTTTCAGGAATCATCATGCCAAGGAACATGGGAATGAGAAATGGAGAAGGGAAGTGGAATTACTTGGTATAGACACTCCAGAGGACCATTTGCATCCTGTCCTTCAAACTTGCTATGAACCAGGAACACTCCTTCCTGCCTAAGTTGTCTTGAGTTGGCCTTGTGGTCCTGGACACCCAACCCACCGGTTAAAATCTGTACTCAGAGGCTGTGATCAAAAGGCTGGTGGTTTATGCTTAGCAGAGAGAGCAGCTGAGCTGGGAGCGGGGGTGCTTTAAAGAAGAACAGGTAGAAGAGCCTTGGCCTCCCTCCCCAGAAAACACACATGATCATAAAATGCAGACAGGTTAGTGCAGCTGGATGAACACTTTTGCTTTTGTGTGCGTGAAAAGGCAGGCTGTGGATTTTTGGGGTCTGTTGTTATCATACTGGAGGCTGAACTAGGCATCTAGTGTCAGGCAAGCACTTCACAGCTAAGCTCTATTCTCCCAGGACTTTCCTTTTCGTTTTGAGACATAGTCTTGCTAGAGTACCCAGACTGGCTTAGAACTCACTCTGTAATACAGGCAGAGCTCATATCTTTGATCCCCTGAGTTCTGGGATGATTAACATGAGCCACAGCTCCCAAACCAGAATGCATGTTTGGGAATTACGATAATGTACACATTGCTACCATGAATGTGGTTCTGCAAATCAATTAGCTAGTAGTGCTTGAGTTCTTTAAGAATAGTGTGTCCACATCTCCATAACACATCAGCCATTATCTCTCCTAAGTCTTGAGACTCTCCTGATCCAATCAATCATGGATACTTGATGCTCATGCTGAGATGCTGCTGTGTGACTTGCAGGGGATGTAAACAAATGTCTATTTACCACAGATAGAGAACTGACAGACCAAAGGTGCTATTCTGCTCAAGTCCAGTTGGTGAAACAGTAAGTTTAATTGTATTACTGACAATAATGTGGATTGGGTGGGTGCTTAAAAGAGCATGCGCAAGTTACCAGCTATACCACCAAAGAAGCAGCTTGCTTCCTCCGCAACTGTTAAACTTCTGTGCCCTTGAGGAGAAAGAGGCTTTGTGCACTGCCTTGTGTGAGCCCTCCTCCCCTTCCAGGAGGGAACGTTAGTGGGTCAAGCTTTAAGAGTCGCATGCCATTAATCAGAACAGCTCTGATTTCACCACAGAAATTGCCATGTCCAGAGGAAAGAGGTCCACCATAAAAATTCTGATGTAGGATACATGATTCTAGATTCATAGAGCTAGGGATTTTCTTTAAAAGATGAGGCATTTAAAGAAATACACACCACTAACAACCAAATACTGCTACCATGCTAAGTAATACAGGAACTCACACAAGGAGCTAGTTAGTACGTCATGATTAGGTTGGTCTACAAAGGTTCTTGGCGGGGGGAGGGGGGTAAGCAAGCTTTCCAAGGAAGTTTAAGAGTTAGAAAAGGAGAAAAAGAAGAAAGGACAGGAGTGTGTAGGGAATCAGCACTCAAAGATTCAAGGATTCCAGGAAGGATTGTGTCTGTCCATTTCCAAGGCTGGAAACAAACAATGTAGCCTGTAACTTCATCCACACTAATAAACTTCTACTTAATGGCAGCCAGTGTGGCGATCCAGAGATCACGTGGTTGTTGCAAATACCTTCCTCTTTCTAAACTTCACTTTGTGTGTTACCTTACTACACATGAGCATGGGAAGCAGAAGTATGAGTGACTGTGTTAAAAGTAGATGATGTCCTGAATGCATGTGTATTATTGACATTGGGCAGGGCTGTGCCAAGGACCCCTGCCTCAGACCCATGGGAATTGGCAGAGCCTTTCCAGGGGTGAGGCTCAGAGGGTGATCATAAAGCCTCCTTCTGGTCCAAGTACAAATGCTGGCAGAAACCTCAGCTCCTTCCTCCCAGATAACTGTACCCTGAGATTGATCCCCTACAAGGACCTCTTACCAAAACTAGCTACCTCCTCCCCCTTGAGCTGTACATAATGAAAATGCCGATGTTCTGGGTTGTTATGGTGCAGCTCCGTCAGACCATGAACAATCTTAGCTCTTCTGGACATGTGCCTGTGTGTCTGTCCTTCAGTCCCTAGTTGCCTCCTCAGTCAGGTCAAGGCCCAGCCTCGCTTTATGTGACATGGAGGTTATGAAAGCTGTGTGCTATGTGGCTTATCACCACCAGTCTCCAGAGGCTTCAAAAACAGATGAAGTCAGAAAGGGTCTCCAACAGGGTAGGGGGCAAAAAGGTGGGCTTTGGTTCTGCAAAGAAGCACAGAGATATTTCCCAAACTTTAGAAACGCGTAACATATTATATTAGCATGAAGTCCTTATAATCCATTTTTTGTATTTCATACATAAAATGATTTCCTTTGTGTTAGGAGCAAAATTCAAGCTATATTAATTATTAGTTAATTTCTAGTTCTTATTTTCCCCAATCCCTAATAAGTGAAATTCCTTTTCATATTCCTTAAAACATCAAATTACCCTATCATACAGTGGCTAATTACTACGTGCTAAATATTATAGTAACACATATTGCAATAACTATACCTTTACATCATACTATGATGTAAACACTTTCCAAATCTTCCAAAGTATTGAAAACACAACTCATAAATATTATGTTCTGTTTTGAGGCCAAATATGGCAGGTATTCCAGACTGGCCTCAAACTGATCATCCTCCTGCATCACTCCTGCTCCCAAATGCTGAGATAAAAGACCTGTGCTACCACCGTCATGTTAATACCGAATCTCCACGAGCTTACCCTTATCATTCTTAACTTCTTTACCCTTCTATATACTGTTACATGGAAGCTATGACCTCAGCCTTGTAGAAATGCTTCCCATGTGAACCCTTAACACTGGAATAAGATGCTGGCCTTCTCCATTATAACCCATCTCAACTTGAACTTGATTTTTTTCTCATCTCTGTTGTGTGGGCACCCCACCCCCCATTCTCCATATAATCTTCTCATTTAATCGAAGGTTGCTTTACCCTCAAGATCCTTTGCTCCTCCCTGCAATATAAGTTTTTTTAAGGATTTATTTATGTATTATATGTAAGTGCACTGTAAGCTGTCTTCAGACACCCCAGAATAGGCCATCAGATCTTATTACAGATGGTTGTGAACTACCATGTGGTTGCTGGGATTTGAACTCAGAACCTTCAGAAAAGCAGTCAGTGCTCTTAACTGCTGAGCCATCTCTCCGTCCCTCAATGTAGGTTTTAATACAAACTAAGATGTCTGTTGGGAGTGCCACAGCTTGGATAAGTGCTCTCTCCAAGGCCCATTTATTTAAAGGCTCAGTCCCAGAGTGGCAGGCTTCAGGTCATGGGGCAATGCTGGGGAAGGGAACTGTGGGATCCTAGATTTTCCCCTGCTCCTGCTCCTGTTCATGTCCTAACTATGAAGTAAGTGGTTTTGTTCTGCCAAACACCTCTGCCTTGCCCTGGTGTTCTTGCCTTGCCACAGGGCTAGTTGACAATGGGCACAACCTCTGAAACTGAGCCTGCATAACCTATTTCTCTCCACAAAGTATAACTTATAGATGGTATAACATAAAGCTAACAGGAGACAAAAATAAACTCTGAAAGACAGTAGGCTATGGAAAGCCTGGAGCTGCCCCGAGGAACAGCCCTGACGTCAACATCAAACCAGCCTGTTAGTTCCATAGCATTAAGGCATGGTGGTTCCTAAGAAAGCAGTTTCATTTAAAAACTCTACTCATGTATAAATGAATTACGTACCCTCCTTCCAAATAATTGTGTTAGTTCTCTTGAGGGGTCCACATGCCTCTACTATCAAGATGTGTATAAACTTCAAACTGAAGGAGTGACCTCATCTAATGGCCAGACCATGGTTCTTTCAGATGATGTGCCCAGTTGCGTCCAGATTAGAGGAAGAGGAAGAGAGTCAAAGTTTCCCAAGATTCCATAAGTTTTAGAAAAACAAGATGTACCTGCAAAGTTAGAAGAGGTAGATGGATGATGGCTCACTCAGGAAAGTACAAGCAAGACATTCTGAGCTCAGAAGCCCTGCCCCCATGAGAAAAGAAGCGTGTGCAGCCCGTGTCTCTTTAATTCTAGACAGGAGCTCCCTGGAACAGCCTAGCCAAGTCAGTGAACTCCCAGGTTCAGTGAAAGACCTTGTCTCAAGAGAGGGAGAGAAGGAGGGGGAGAGAGAGAGAGAGAGAGAGAGAGAGAGAGAGAGAGAGAGAGAGAGAGAGAGAGAGAGAGAGAGAGAGACAGAGACAGAGACAGAGACAGAGACACAGAGACTGATTGAGGAAGACACCTGATATCAACTTCTGACCTCACACATATGCACATATGTGTATAGGTACCTTCACACACACATGTACACAAAAACACATTCAGCACACACACACACACACACACACACACACACACACACAGTGTGTGTGTGGAATTGAATTTTAAGGCTCTTATCTACACACATGTGGAGACAAGAATTACAGTTTTCCTGCCTTTGACCGTTTCACCACTCGCTCAGCCTTTGTGCGTGACTGAGCTCTGACTCCGGGCCTTGTTTCTCTTGCTTCCTTGACCTTCTGTCTTCTTGTTGTTGTTTGGTTATTTGTTTGTTTGTTTGTTTTGTGAAGCTAAGAACTAAATCTAAGGCTTCATGAACACTAGAAAAATGCTATATTGATGAGTTACATTTCAGTCCCCTTTAAATTTTGAGATAGGGAGGGTGTGGTGGTTTGAAAAGGTTTGGTCCCCATAGATTCATGCTTGAGTGCTTGGCTGTAGGGAGTGGCACGATTAGGAGGTGTGGCCTTATTAGAGGAAGTATGTCACTGTGAAGGCAGGGCTTTGAAGTCTTAAATGTTCAAGCTACTCTTGATACAAATCCAGTCTCCTCCTGACTGCCTTCAGATCAGAATGTAGAACTCTCAGCTTCTCCTCCAGAATCAAATATGCCTGCATGATGCCACGCTTTCCACCATGATAACAAAGGACTGAACCTCTGAAACTGTAAGCCAGACCCAACTAAATGTTTTCTTTTTTAAGAGTTGCCTTGGTCATGGTTTCTTTTCACAGCAATAAAAGCCGAACTAGACAGAATCTGTATTGGTCAATATTCTCTAGAGTCATAGAACTTATGGAATGAATCTCTCTCTCTCTCTCTCTCTCTCTATATATATATATATATATATATATATATATATATATATGAATGAGATGTGGCAAGCTGTGAATAAAAAATCCAAGAATCTAATAGTTGCTCAGGCCCACAGGGCTGGTTATTTCAGCTGGTTTTCTGTATAAGCTGAAATCCCAAATATATAGGCTCCAATGGGTGTGCAGGCAAGGCAAGGGCAAGCAGATGAAGAACCAACAAATCTTTTCTTCTTCCATTGTCTTTCTACAGACCTCCAGCAAAAGCTATGGCCTAGATTAAGAATGTGGTTCAAGCTCTGGATCAAAGGCATGTATTGATCACCCAGATCAAAGGCATGTGTTATCCCACTCAAGATCTGGATGGTGTACTTACTCTCTGTTTCTGGATTGCAGTTCCTTCTAGATATAGTCAAGTCGACAAGCAAGAATAGTCATCACACAGGGTCTCATTAAATTGAGACCAGGCTGGCCCATTAGTAATTCTCCTGCCTCAGTCTCCCAAGTAGCTGGGGTTATATATGGATTTGTGCAGCTATGCCTGGCTGACCAGACTCTTCATGATTTCATTTCTACTAAGTACACAGTTTTCTTGCCCCTCACTTCCCTTTCCTACCAACTACCCTAGTTCCCACAAGTGATTAGCGGTAACTTTGGTATGAATCATTTAGCAAGCCTAGTTTTCCTGCTTATAAAATGAAAGATTGCCTTCAACAGTCTCTTTGAATTAAAAAAAATATTACTGCCTTGCTGTCTGATTCTTGGAGACTACAGCCTGTCCTTGATCAGTCCTTGGTCCACAGAAGGACGATTAACAATTGGATGTGCTGAGCAATCACACGGTTTCCTGTCACCTGGACTCTTGTAGTAACTGCAGGTTCCAAATTAATCCTTCCTGGCTATACTAGTTTCTTTTCTTGTCACTGTGAAAAACAAAACCTGAAAGAAATAAGGAAGGATTTATTCTAAGTCATGGTTCAGAGGATACAGCTCATCATGGAGACAGGGGCTGCTCACAACCATAACTGCTGTAGTGTCCAGTGGCTAGTTACAGGGCCTTAGCAGTTCGGGGGCAAAGGGAGCTCATCAGCTGGGAGTCCATCACCCCTAGGACCTCCTCCTCAGAGATTCACTTCCTCTAGGAAGGCCCCACCTCCTAAATGTTCCACAATCTTCCAAAACAGTGTCACTAGGTGGTGGGCAGGTGTTGAAGCACATGAGCCTGAGGGATACATATCAAACCATATTCACACTCAAACCAGAAGAGTGATCCAGGACCGCACCAAATCCAGAATCAACTTTTCTTTTCACACAATGTCATACTCATATAATACTCATATTAGCATACAGAGTGTGAAATAGTTACTGTTCTCCAAATGAAGAAGCCAAGACTGGATCATTTATATAGGAAAGAAAAAAAAAAGAAGGAAGGAAGGAAGGAGGAAGGGAGGGAGGGAAGGTGGGAGGGAGGGAGGGAAGGAAGGAAGGGAGGGAGAGAAGGAGGGGGAGAGAGAGAGTGATGAGGGGGAATTATTGGAACAAATATCAATGCCTCAAAAAAAATCCTTGGCAGACTAGAGAATTAGCTTCATGAAGAAAGCCCTCAGGTTGCTGGCACACAGACGGTTCCTATCGAAGGCACAGTCATGGAGTACGGCCTTCAACTTCTCCAGTCCCAGACACTCTGCCCATGAAGTCTCAGCTCCATCCAGCCAACTCACGAGTGATTTCTGGCCACCTCTGTTCTTTGAATCGCCTCCTGAAAAATCCAAGAGTCTGGGGAAAGGCATCTAATTACATGTGGGCTTTGGGATGAAGTAGCATTTTTCTCTGCTACAGCTCCAGTATCGGGAAGGTGAAAGAAGAAAGGTGTGCTAGCTTTTCTCACTTAGCAGAAACTCATGGGTGATGACCTGTAATGAAAGACAGGTTAATATGCAAACAGCACATTTATTTAGTCAAAGTTTTACCTGACACAAGCACTTTTAGAAAAGAAGACCCAAGAAATCCCAAAGGATGATCTCTCCAGAAAAGTTTTGGAAGCATCAACAGTCATGCAGCCAAAGGACTAGACACACAGGCAAGATTGAGTCTGCAGCACGAGTGTGGACAGGAGTTCGAATCCCCAGGACCCACATAAAATGCCACAGGGGCAGGATGGGGTGGCCACTTGTAATTTCAGCCTCAGAAGGTGGAAGCAGGTGGTCCCCAAAGCAAGGTGGCTAACAAGATTTGCCAAATGCCATGTTCTGACAATTGGAGAGACTCTGCCTCAGTGAATGAGTAGATTAATGGAGAAGAGCTCCTATCATCAACCTTGGAGCTCCACATGAGCACACATACACATATGACCATGCACCCACAACACACACACATGTGCACACATATGTGCACATGGACATGGAAATGGAAAAAGAAAGAAAATGGTAAAACCTACCGGGAGTAGACTCAGGAGAAACTGGCAGAGCTTGCCTGCTCAGATCTCTGTTGGGTTGTGTGTTCTCCCTTCCTCCTGGGCATAGGACAGAGCCTTATGGCATGAGAGTCTTTGGAGAAGTAAGTGTCCTTCATGGGTTTAATGGGCTCAGTTTGTCAGGGAGAGTTCCAGTTTCTCTTAATCGTCTTGGGAAAAAGGAATTCTGGCTGCTGCGACCTGCTCTGGGGGAGAAAGAAGAGTGGGAGACGGGAGGAGGAGGCCAAAGAGATTTGCTTTCACGGCCTTAGCTCGAAGCACTCCTCACCACTAATCTGTAGTCTTTGGAGTTGCACACTTGCAGAGACAAGAACCTGGCTTCCCCTCATCTTCAATTTGCCAAAATAGGAAAGCGGTTTGGGTGCTGGATGGCCAACAGTGACGGCTGCTCACTTTGCAGTGTCCTTGCTCATGACTGCAAATTTCACCCATCATGAGGCTTTAATCACACCTCTAGCAGACTTAGGGCTGAGCAGGCATCCCAGCATCCCTTCATCCTTTTTGTTTGTTTGTTTATCTTTTTTATTGAAAAAGGAAGTAAAAACATTTTATGATAAAATTGAAGATTTATGTGGAAAATATTTCTGACAAAATTGAAAAAAATAAAGAAAAACATGTTAAAATTGACAATTTTCATGGAAAATTAAGGAGTAAAATGGTAGACATAAAGAACATTGTTAAATTAATTGAAAAAGGAAGTAGAAGCATTTTATGATAGAATTGAAGATTTATGTGGAAAACATTTCTGATAAAATTGAAGAAATATATAGAAAAACACGTTAAAATTGAAGATTATCATGGAAAACTATATAGATAAAATGGTAGGCATGAAATATTTCTAAGTTGATTGAAAGTGGAGTTATAAATATTTTCTGATAAAATTGAAGATTTACATGGAAAGTATTTTTGATCAAATTGAAGAAATATATTGAAAAACATGTTAAAATTGAAGATTATCATGAAAAATAATACAGATAAAATGGTAGACATAAAACATTACTAAATTAATTGGAAAAGGAATTACAAACATTTTTTCATAAAATTGAAGATTTACATGAAAAATATTTCTGTTAGTCTATGCCTTTTCATTGGGGAATTGAGTCCATTGATGTTAAGAAATATTAAGGAATAATGATTGTTATTTTTATGTTTGTGTGGTTACTTTCTTTTGGGTTTGTTGGAAGGTTACTTTCCTGCTTTTTCTAGCGTGTAGTTTCCCTCCTCATGTTGAAGTTTTCCATCTATTATCCTTTTTAGGGCTAGATTTGTGGGAAGATACTGTGTAAATTTGGTTTTATCATGGAATATTTTGGTTTCTCCATCTATGGTGATTGAGAGTTTTGCTGGGTATAGTAGTCTGGGCTGGCATTTGTGTTCTCTTAGGGTCTGTATGAGATCTGCCCAGGATCTTCTGGCTTTTATAGTCTCTGGTGAGAAGTCTGGTGTAATTCTGATAGGCCTGCCTTTATAGGTTACTTGACCTTTTTCCCTTACTGCTTTTAATATTCTTTCTTTGTTTAGTGCATTTGGTGTTTTGATTATTATGTGCCGGGAGAACTTACTGGTCTGGTCCAGTCTGTTTGGAGTTCTGTAGGCTTCTTGTATGTTCATGTACATCTCTTTCTTTAGGTTAGGGAAGTTTTCTTTTATAATTTTGTTGAAGATATTTACTGACCCTTTAAGTTGTAAATCTTTGCTCTCTTCTATACCTATAAACCTTAGGTTTGGTCTTCTCATTTTGCCCTGGAGTTCCTGGATGTTTTGGGTTACAAGTCTTTTGCATTTTGCATTTTCTTTGATTGTAGAGTCAATGCTTTCTATGGTATCTTCAGCACCTGAGATTCTTTCTCCTATCTCTTGTATTCTGTTGTTGATGCTTGCATCTATGACTCCTGATCTCTTTCCAAGATTTTTTTATCTCCAGGGTTGTCTCCCTTTGTGATTTCTTCATTGTTTCTACTTCCATTTTTAGATCCTGGATGGTTTTGTTCAGTTCCTTCACTTGTTTGTGTTTCCCTGAAATTCTTTAAGGGATTTTTGTGCTTCCTCTTTAAGGGCTTTTACTTGTTGACCTATGTTCTCCTGTATTTCTTTAAGGGAGTTATGTTCTTCTTGAAGTCCTCTATCAGCATCATGAGATAAGATTTTAAATCCAACTCTTGCTTTTCCTGTGTGTCGGGATATCCGGAACTTGCTGTGGTGGAAGAACTGGGCTCTGATGTTGCCAAGTAGCCTTGGTTTCTGTTGGTAGGGTTCTTGTGCTTGCCTTTCGCCATCTGGTTACCTCTGGTATTAGTTGGTCTTCCTGTCTCTGGCTGGAACTTGTCCCTTCTGTGGGCCTGTAAGCCTGTATCCATACTCCTGGGAGACCAACTCTCTTCTGGTAGGGTCTGTGCACAGAAAGCTGTGGAGTCACCTGGCTCCCTGGTGCAAATGGCGACCAGAAGACTCCTGTCCCAGCAGCTCCACTGATCGTATCGCATCCCTTCATCTTATCACTGATTCATAAGAACCACTAGGTGCTATGGTTAATGAAAACATATCCATCAATGTAGTGACTAATTTACATGTCTCCTCTGCATGACAGAATGAATACTTAGAATGAATGAGCCATCAGAAGAAAAACCATCTTCTGAATGCAGGTTGCCCTTGACTCTACCTGGTACCCAATTCCGGGTGAAAATTCTGAGCAAAGCTGGTGTTACTTTTCCTATAATAGTGCACTGTGATTTGGATATCTGTAGGTATGGTAGCTTATCTTGTCAGGTATGGTAGCTTATTGTCAGTTTGATTGATTCTGGGATGAATTAAAAGACATGCCAGAAAGAATTAACCGAGAGGGAAGCTTTTCTCAAGATTGGGCAGCATCTTCTGATAGGGGCCCCAATATGAAGCTGTCCAAGGTAGAAGCAGTTTGGCTTGCCTCCCTTCACTCCTTGTTGCTGAGTGCATCTATCTTGTTGCTGTTTCTGTTGCTGCCACCTTTCCCTGTGCCATATTGAGACCACCAAAGCATCCAGATGATGGACTGAGCCTTGACTACAAGTGGATTGCTTATAATCTCAGCATTGAGGAGACTGAGGCAGAGAGTTCAACACTGGACTATGTAGGTAGTCTCAAATGAATAAATAAGAAAGAAGAAACAGGCAGGGCAGTGGTGGCACACACCTTTAATCCCAGCACTTGGGAGGCAGAGGCAGGCGGATTTCTGAGTTCGAGTCCAGCCTGATCTACAGAGTGAGTTCCAGGACAGCCAGGGCTATACAGAGAAACCCTGTCTCGAAAAAACAAAAAACAAAAAACAAAACAAAAAAAAGAAACAGAATTTGTTGCTCAAGTCTGCTTGATAGTACAAAAGTAACAGTATTATGTAAACTAATGGGTATTGGCTGTTCAAGTAAAAGTTTACTAATAGTCACTGAAATTTCAATTTTGTATAGTTTCATGTGACATATTGTTGAGACCTAAGCAAAATATTAAGGTCTATGCAAAATGTTAAGGCCTAGGTAACTGTTATCTTGCTAGTCTGCCATTATAAGGAAACTGTCTAATGCCAAGATTGATTACATATTCTGTGCCCTTGGAAACCAATCACGTTAAAAGTCAGTAGAACTGTTCTGTATAGTTACCTGCAATAAACTTAGACCCAAACCAACCACCTAGCAGCCCTGCACCTGTGTATAAGATAAGCTTCTATGGCATTGGCTTTTATAAGCTGCCCCTGTGATGGACCCCAACAAAAGGGAGGAGAAACACCTGCATCCATATAAGAAACTATTTGGAATAAGGCTCCATTTTGAGTGGCAGTCTATTTAAGTTTAAGTTCTCAAGACCTCCCTGGGAACTGACATCCTACTTGGCAGAAAGAGACATGTATATGGGTAACTGGCATCCTGGCTGGCAAGTTAAGACATGAATGTTAAACAATTTAGGACATGAATATTAGACAAGGCAAATCCCCTGCCACAGTTGAATACCCAACCAATGGGAGCAGGATAAGTGTACAACAAAGACATGTTCTAAAGAAGTCCCCTGTTCCTGAATCCTGAAAGGTGAAGTAACTTGACATAGATTTTTGTGGATTTTGAGCTTTAAAACCCTGTAGAATCTTAACTCAATGTCATGGCTCCAATCCAGACTCTGGACCATGCCCTGGTCAACTAGATCTTGGGCATGTGCTCAATAAACTGTCCCTGTCTGACTGAGATCAGTGTTCGTGTGGTTTGTGAGGTGACTCCTGGACACCGACAATATTATCCTTATTTTATTTTCCCCAATCATTTAAAGACGCAAATGTATGCTTAGTGACAGGCCTTACAAAATTAGGTTGGATTTGGCCCATGGGATAACCTTGGTTCATGATGGTTATAGGTCACTAAGCTTTGTCATGGGATAACCTTGGCTCATGATGGTTATAGTTCACTAAGCTTTGTCATGGGATAACCTTGGCTCATGATGGTTATAGTTCACTAAGCTTTGTCATGGGATAACCTTGGGGATAACCTTGGCTCATGATGGTTATCGTTCACTAAGCTTTGTCATGGGATAACCTTGGCTCATGATGGTTATAGTTCACTAAGCTTTGTCATGGGATAACCTTGGCTCATGATGGTTATCGTTCACTAAGCTTTGTCATGGGATAACCTTGGCTCATGATGGTTATCGTTCACTAAGCTTTGTCATGGGATAACCTTGGCTCATGATGGTTATAGTTCGCTAAGCTTTGTCATGGGATAACCTTGGCTCATGATGGTTATAGTTCACTAAGCTTTGTCAGAGAGCTATTCTTTTTCTTTTTGCACAGAAGAATCCCCATGTTTGGTTCATTTATTTATTCTGTTTGTATATTTGATGCAATTTGTAGCCACGAGAGCTTACAGCAAAGCCCCAGTTCCTATGGCACAGACTCACACAACCTCAGTGCAGGACTAGCAATGGTAAGTTCCTTAGAGAAAAGAGAACACTGCAGGGGCAGCCTCTGGAAGAGGGGACGGCTCATGACACATCTGGGAGGCATGAGACTTGTCAAATGTTGAACACACCCAGGAATCAGCAGCATCTAGTTCAACTGTATTAAATCATCCTAGGAAGGCCTGGCCTGGCCAAGCTATAGTCGGGCCCTACAGGACCACCATAAATCCCAGTGTGGTGGGCATCCAAGACCACAGGAATAATTCAAGTGAGTAATGCCAATGGCATGTAAGTTTCTCACTACTACACAGTGTCACACAGAGTATTTTCATGCATGGGAGTATCATCTCCTGGATCCCACCACTGTCTCTCTTACACCTTGTCCCTCCCATCTGACCCCTGGTTTGTTTCTGCCTTGATGTCATCAGTTTATAAAAGAGTCTACACAATGCATCACCTCCTGAGTGGCTCAACTTGGAAATCAGGAAAAGGTGGCTTCCGAAGCAATGGGGATCTTTTGGGATTTCTAATTTACCAAACAATCCACCTGACTAACATTCTTGGGAAAGGTAATGGAGTCTAAGGATTTCTAAGAAGGGAATTGCTGTGGTGTGCTCCAGCAAGGAGAGTCCCAGAGTCCAAGGCTTATAACACAAGTCATTGCATAAAAGCAAGAATAACATAATCACTTCTAATATTCATTAGATTTGGGACTCCTATCCATCTCACAGTGCCTCCCCCATCCACGTTAAGTAAGGAAGCTCCATTTTGTGCTTCAAGAGAAAAAAAACTGAAGATTATATGCTTGGCCTTGAAGTGGAAGTCTTTTTGAGAATCATGAATAGGAAAATAATAAATCATTCATTTCGACATAAGACATAAGGGCAAGAACATCCACTCTTGTCTGGAGGACGGACACTGAGTCTTCATCAGGTGACTGCAGAAGACCGTGTTGTGCAATCAAAAATTCAGGATGAATTGCTCAAAGTGCATTACATTAAAAGATACCATCTTGGAACTCGGGCTGCTCAGGAGATGGGAGGGACAGACATTAATCTGCATGCAGTGACCATCTCCTGCAAGCAGACACAGGAATCTGATGGGAGATGAGCTGTCCATACGCTGGCACCCAGAGGAGCTGTGCTGGGCAGAGCACTGCAGTCCTGTGCCATTCAGCCAGGTGCCAGGCTACTGCCGGTCTTCCAGCCTTACCTACCACCTTTCTCCTGTCAGTCATGAGATTAGGAGATAGGGAGGAGTCGAGCAGGCTGACTGCTGGTAGGGAGAAGTCGAGCAGGCTGACTGCTGGCCAGGACTACATGGAGCCAGATCAACACTTCCAGTGCATCTTCATTTCTGAAATAAGTTTTACATTTACACTGTTCAAACCTCAGTGAGTCTAAATGGACATGGAGTATAAACAAAAGAAAACAAGCCTCCTCCCTTACTGTCTCCCATCCTCTCAGATGCCGTCTCCCTACAGAGTCTCTAATTAAAATTTCTATGCATCTTTCCAGAAATACTTCACATAAGCAAATGTGCTTTTAAAGATACTGTTTTAAATTATGGATATGGTTATATTAGTTGAGATAAAGGGATAGAATGGAAAGTTCCAAAATGTAAAGGCCTCGTATGAGGACATGAAGCTCCCTCCTCTTAGAATCTAGGGTGGGTTCCAGAGCAGTGCCCAGCTCCACGCACGCCATGAAGCTGTCCAGGAGTCAGACCTCTCTGACAGCTCTGCCATTGTCACAGGGAAGCTTCAGTCACCTTTTCCCCTCTGCCAGAGGAGCAAAGGAGAAAAGGTGCAACATTTCCCTGAGCACAGTCATCTGTGGACAAAACCTTAGTCACATGGCACTCTAGTTAGCATTAGGGAAGCTGGAAAATACGCCATAGCTCAATTTCCTCTCTGTTCTTGCTCTTGCAGGTGACTTATTACCACCAGGAAGAGGTGGCTTAACCCCAGACCAAGACACTGGGAATCAGTCCCAGGTTTCTGAGACATGCTCTGTCATCCAAAAGCCCCAGCTTGGCTCCAAATCCTCACAGGTACAGTGACTATCAAATTGTAGGATATTCTCGCAAAAGAGAAACACCATCAGAACAGCCATACTCTCTGTGGAACCGTGGGTATAGCCTCCCCTTTACTGGGAGACTTATCTACTTCTACAGTGCTATTCTGCACTATAGTGCTATAGCACCATAGTGCTATTTCTGTGGAAATGAATTCATCAATATTCAAAGCAACCCTGTGGTTTAGGAACCTCTATGAGCTGGTGAGGTCCATTGTTCATGTGAGAACTTCGAAGAGTGGTTGGATAGCTATCCTGGGTCCCAGCCAGAGACATACACTATTCTGCAGTTTTTACTGACAGACTGATTCCATTCCCATTTTAGTGAAGTAAAGGAAGGAAGGGAAGAAGGAAGGCAGGGAAGAGAAAATAAGTTTTGCTTCTGTTAAAGGTAGAGGCAGCCTGTGGTCCAGTTCAGCCTGTGAGTAGAAACCTCACAGCAGGCAGGAAGTCAGGAAACATTGCTTTTCTGATCACACAAAGGACACACAGTTGCCATTCATTTTCTTCATGTTATCCCTGATCTGTCTGCACTATGGATATGATGTCGAGAAGCTAGGCAGCCATTTCATGAACATGAGGCCTAAACTACTAAATATGATTGGAAAAGAAGTCAGCTGCTTCTATCCCACACTTATGGGGGTGGGGAACTGTAGGCCTACTTAAATAAAGTACTACAATTGACCCAAAGCTATTTTAACTGATATTTAAATATTGATTCTGCTCCTGGACATTCCAGAATTCTTAGGACGATTGACCTATGGACAAAGGATTAAATGTAAAAATTTGTATCCCATTACTATTTAGAAAAACCCCAGAGGTTATTATGAAGCCAGTTTTTCTGGACATTTTTTCTTTGCTACAAGAAGGAGTGGTAGACAGTCTCAGTGGAGTACACAGGAAACTGTGGCTTGGTGGGACAAAGCAATGCTGGACTGGGTGGGGTCGTGGAAGCCAGGGCCTTATGCGCACCAGGTAGATACCTCATTACCGAGATACATTCCCCACCCTGGCTCTGGCTTCAAGCACAATCTTTGGAAAGAAGCAATAAATCTCACTGCTAATCTTTCTAGCACTTTTATTCCATTTGTTTTGTTTGTTTGCTTTTGGGGTTTTGTTAGACAGGGTATTACGGTGTAGCCTAGGCTGACCACGAACTTCTAACAGTCCTCTTGTCAACAGACCAAAATTTATCTCTAGATGACAGAACGTAGATTCAGGGATTTATGATAAAGACGCTCGTCAGAGCCGCGTCTACCCTTACTTTTCTTAAAACATATCGTGAACGGCATAAAATTGTGAACACTAAGAGTCTTACATTTTAGATGTCCCACTTTGTCGCCCACAATGTAGGATGCCTTCAGTGAGCTTTTCAGTCCTTGCCCTGTTCCACCTCCTCAACGTTCCTTTCCTTGGGCCTCGGGACGGTGTGTGTTGGCATGGAGGACACAGGGAAGTGTCACAAAGCTCTTCCTGTTCCTGGTTCCCCTCCTAGGAGTACCTTGGAGCCCTGGTGGTGTTGCTGGCAAAACAGGGCTACAGCATCCACCCTATCTCCTCCTCAGATATGGCTGCTGCACTGGGTTTAACCTCTAAACTTAAGCTATGTGTCTTGGGGCCCTCTTTGGGGACCAGCAGGACAGAGGTCATCCCTTCCTGCCCTTACACCTCACATTGGCTGCTATGGTAACTCAGTCCTCAAGATTCCTCTGTGAGTCCAAGAGCTGGAGGACAAAAAGGAACCCAGCTGGGAACAGGGGCACTTTCCACTGACCACAGGACTTTGCCCAAGGTACACATGGAATGTGTTAGCCACTGTCTTCCTGCTGTCCCTAGCCCCAGTGTCCTAGTGTTTATTGTTTATTAACACTACTCTAGCCAAAATAGCACAGACTGGGGAGCTTGGGGACAATTGAAAAGCATGTCTCAGGGGTTTAGAGACTGGAAAGTTTAAAAGCTCAGCATCTGACCAGGCCCTCTCTTGTTTCAGACAGTGCTGCTCGCACACCCTTTGGAGAGAATGAGTGCTGCCCTTCACATGTGGAGGATGCACAGACACCACTTACCCCCTGGGCCCTTCCTCAAGGATGCTAACCCATGCTAAGGGCTATCCTCTCCTGACGCATCACCTCCCAAACGCTCCATCTTCAAATATTGCAATTACTTTTCAGTGTACCACTGTGGGGAACATATCCAGACCACAGCATCTCATAAGTCAGATAAAGCAGGTCTGCCTTCTCTAGCCTTTCAATCAGCATAGGTGTTTCTATTTCTAGCCCAAAGCAGCCCGGACTCTCATTCTAAGAAAGCTCCTAGGAGTAGTGGCCAGAAATGACTTCTCAGCATCACCCCCTCTCCTGACCTGGTAAGGACCAGGTCAAAGGAAAACCCTCCAAACCTCATTATTCCCACCCCCTCCCCAGGCATCTCTTGTCTCTAGCAAACATCTTCCAATACTTCAGTGGTGGGTGGAGTAAGCCAAATGATAGCCTGCCAAAGAAGTTCACAGCCTCATTTCTGGAGCCTATGAATATGTTATGCTATGTGGGAAAAGGAACTTTGTAGGTGTGATTAAATTATGAATCTTGAGATGGCAGATTGTTCAAGTAAGCCCAGTGTAATTACAAAGGTAATCACAGAGAGTAAGGCAGGGAGATCAGAGGGTAAGAAGGAGGCAGAGGGTCAGAGGGAGACAAAAACAAGCCAGGGCAGAGGAGTGAGGGGGAAAAGAAACAGAGACAGAGAGACACAAAGAGACAGAGACAATGAGAGACAGAAACAGAGACAGAGACAAACAGACAGAGACATCTGAATAGGATTATGGAGGAAGAGACCACTACTAGTCAAAGAATTCCAGGAGGCCTCTGAAAGCTAGGAGCGGCAGGGGAAACAGATGCTCTCATAACAGCCCTCCAGGATCAACACAGTCCCGCAACTCTGCAGATTCAGAAACATTAAAGCTGTTTGGATTTCTGACCTCCATGACTATAATCGAGTAAATAAATTCCCACTATTTAAATATGGTGGTTATCAGTTATCAATGTGATGTGTTTATGATAGCAATCGATAAGGAACTTGTAAAGTAGTGGTGAAAACTGGATCAACTTTGAAGTTTGGTAACAGCCACAGAAGTTGAACACATGTTGACTTCATGAGTGATAGCTCTACTCTCAGGTACTCCACAAAACTGTGTCCATAGGTAGGTGGGCAGCAGATGTTACCTGCTGTGTTCATAGCAGCGTCTGTGGACTTTCCCAAGCCTGAGAATCACCCAAATGTCTACCAGAAGCAAAACAAATTGAGACACACAGACACAATGGAATACTACACCCCTAAAAGAACAGAAAAGCATAGCCACACACAGCAAATCCTCTGAAGTGTAACAACGAGGGGGAGCCAGGCAGCAAGACAGATTCTCAATGATGTTAGAAAACACACAAACAGCAAATCAGTTTTGTGCGGACAGAAGCCACCAATCCTCCCAAGGTGCAGAAATAAGGGGGACCTTTTCGGTTGCTGGTAATATGTTCTGTTGTCGATCTGCATGATGCTTCAGTATGTACAAAAATCGTTGAACTTGTGATCCACACCTTTTAATATATATGCTATATATACATTAATAAAACTTTAAAAGAGATGGGGAGAAGATTCCTGCCTTCATAAAAGTTTGTTCTCTCCTTCCTGGTACTCTCCAAATATGTGTAAACAAAGGGTGACCCACCCCAGGTAGTCCATCTTCTTAGAGCCTGATTCTGGTGGAACATGCCCTGTGAATATGTGACAAATATTTACTTAAGGAACCATTTCATAGGGATTTTATTTAAGTAAAGGAAATCTGTCTAAGGGTATATTATCTTCCCCATTTGGGGGATGTGTGGAAAAACTACAGACTAGCTTGTTTTTAGGCAAGTATGTTGCTCAGGCTGGCCTTGAATTCACACTTCCTTCAATATATATATATATACGAAGAGCTGAAACTATCTCGTTTACATAATTTCCTTTATTTTCACGTCTCCGTGGAGTTTAATACCTCAAATTTATTTTGCGAAATTTTGTTAGCTGTTCCATTAAGCCTTAATTAGGGTATAATGAAATTATAAATTCATAAAATAAAAACAAAACGGTTGCTCCCATAAACGTTGAGTTCTTCAGTGGCTTCACCTGAAATGGGGGAAGGAACCGTGGGGAAAGGAACCTGCGAAGGCTGAATCTCAGACCAACAAGAGGAATATGGGATGGAAGGGACCACGGACGCAGACCCGGACCAAGGGCACCGGGGGTGGGGTGGGGCGGGGGACGGTCATTTTCCTTGGTTCACCCTGGGCTTCTGCCCCTTCACTCTCCCACCAGTCGCTCGGTGGCCTGGAGTGGAGACGGGGCGGGGCTTAGGAGCGGAGGCGGAGCCTCGGAGAGCATCGTCTGGCCCCGGGGCCCGGACTGGCCCGCCGCCCCCACCTGCAGCGCGGCGGAGCGCGGGCGCGTCACTCCCAGCGGAAGCGCCAGCCCCGCGTCTGGCGAGGTGCGCGCCTCGCCGCTCCCGCTCCAGCGCTTCGTGGCCCGCCTGTGTCTGCAGGGCAGGGGCGGGGGCCCGGCGGCACGGACCGGGGACCGAGATCGCAATCGCCGCCGAATCGTCGACAGTCACCCAGCTCGGACGGCGCGTCCGAGCAGGAGCAGACCGGGAAGGTGAAGGACCACTGCCGATCCGACAGCGCGTCCCAGGTCAGTCCGCCCGCTGCACTTGGGGAAACTTTGGGATGCGGTGACAGCCGCGAGACTGGGGCACCAAGGGTCGCGAGGCCGTGTGGCCTCGGTGCGCCCCGCGAACAGGCACCTGCCACACATTTGACACCGCAGCTGCCAGTGCGGGGACCGAGACCTTGTAGCGGGCCACTGCGGGCCACCGAGGGCCAGCGGGCTTCAGGGGCCTCCCGAGAGACTACGGCTCGCCCGCACCCCGCCGCGCGCCTCCGGGTCCCCGCAGGTCCCCAGCTCCCGTTGGCGGCTCGCGCTCGGACCCCGCGGGTCTGCGGATTCCGCCGCCTTCGGGCCTCGCGACGAGGGAGGAGCGGCCCGGGGCCCAGGGCTGCGGGGTGGGAGCCCCGCGGCGGGAGCGGCGCGCACTCGGCCGGTGGAGCGCGCGGGTCGCGGGGTCCGGCTGGAGCGCGTGGCCGCAGGTGCCCGTGGCCGCTGGGCAGCGGAGGTACGGAGCGCGGGCTGGGGCCGCGGAGCCGATTGCAACCTCGGGCTGCAGGAACCGGAGTCGCCCGGTAGGCAGTCCGGTCCCTGCGGCTCCCGGGTGCGCACATCCTTGGTACCGGGCATCCAGACCCCTTCAGCGGAGAGCGGTCTGCAGAGCGGCGCCTGCCCGGGCGGAGGACCAGTGCTGCCCGCTCTCTGGCACGCCATCTCCCCAGCGAGGGCCGCGTGCTAGGCTACGCGGGGACCACTGCCCAGGGCCTCCTGGCACAAGCCTTTTTCGTGGACAGCTGCCTGCCCTGACTTGGAGCGGAGGCAATGAAATGAGCACCCCGCCCCCATCCGCGCCCCAGCGCTGTCGCCCCAGTCACCTTCCTTTGCCCTTCTCCGACAGCACCTTGGACTTGCTCTCTCCCGAACTGGGGAAAATCTGAGGAAACCAGGCAGGGACCTTGGAGACACGCCGCCTGCATACTCAACAGCCTGGAAATACAGTCACCTTGGTACTTCACTGTTTCCCAGACACTTTGGAGGGGAAGGTTTGCAATTTCTACCCCCATCTTTATCCCCTCCCCCGTCTCTGTCTCTGCTGAGGGAGGGAATATTCTGAGGAGAGGCTGGGATCCAGGCACCTCATAGCCTAGTCCCAGAGTCCAGGGAGGAGCTCATGGTTAGTTAAAAGACATCCTGGCTTTGTAGGTATGTGAGGGAAACAGCAAACCTTATAAACTAACTCCTTCCTATGGGCAGTTCCTGAATATTTCTTAGAAGACTGGAGACCCAAGGAAGTCGACTTTTCCTGGCCAGCCAGGGCATCTTTTACTTGGCTCCGACTCTCTCCTTGCTGAGAAGAGACACATTTTGCTTATGACCTCTGGCTGGCCTCATTCCAGTTGCTGTCTGGCCTTGGACTGCCTACCCATCAGGACTATGATTTTGAAGAGCTGATTGGGAAGAGAAAGCAGCAAGCCTCTGGTCCTGGTTGGCTCAAACTCAGGCTTGTAGTCTTCTTCTGGACCCGTGGGCTCCTTAATCCTCTGGGCTATGGCAGCACCTCTGCCCTTCACTCCTGCAAGGAAATTAATTGTCAAACAACTTGGGGATGGTGGTGGAGGCACCGCTGTGTGATCAGATGCAGGGCTTGGAAGCAACCAGGAAACAAACAGGAGTAAGGAATCCTTTCTTAAAGGCTTTCATGATTCTGGGACTAAAAATGATGGAGATGCCATTGGTGTATGAAACCTGGCATCTCCCTGTTAGGTCCCACCAGCCCAGGGGACTGACTCACTAAGCAGGACCTGTAGTGGGTGATGCATATTTGGAAGCTTACTGAATTCCTAAGCAGTAAATGCATCCCGGGTTTTAAATTCCCATTCATCTACTGTAAGGTAGATATTGCCCCCCGCCCCACCCCCCATCTTAGGAACAACACTCCCAAACCTGGTAATTCTGGGAGAGCCCAGGTTCCCTGCCACCTCTTCCAGATCAGGGCAGGAACTAGGACAAGAGAGAGAGGACTGTTCTGAGCTTTAGAGTCATATTCCCACTTTATGGCTCCACAGCCAGACGACTGTTTTATAAGAGGGAATACAAAGGAAAATCTCTCTCCTGTCCTAATGAATGGGAGGACAAAAGCAACAGGAAGAATCAGCTCCAAGCAGAGCAGTGGTGGCACATGCCTTTAATCCCAGCACTTGGGAGGCAGAGGCAGGCAGATTTCTGAGTTCGAGGCCAGCATGGTCTACAAAGTGAGTTCCAGGACAGCCAGGGCTACACAGAGAAACCCTGCCTCGAAAAACCAAAAAAAAAAAAAAAAAATCAGCTCCAGGATGGTTCTCCAACATGCCAGACTTACAGCACAGACTTATAGTGTATTGGGTACCACACTAATTAGGTACCCCAACTGGCCCCTACCACGGGAAATCTGTCATCTAAGAGGCAGGGAGGAAATACTGAGATATAGTACTTCAGAGTACGGAGTACAGTACTCTGGGCAGGCAGAAAGAAAGAATGACCTTGGGAGAGTCCAATCACCTTTCCTACTTTCCTGTACAAAATGGACTGAACCAGATGAATACCATGGGGTGGGCTTGCCTGCAAACAGACTGGAGCTAGGTTGCCGTGCGTGGGATCCATTCCAGACTCATTTACAAACTCGTAGTCGGTGAAATGTGATAAACCGAACACTGGAGGAATTTCTAAACAAGAAATTAAAACACTCAACTCCAAATGGGAGAGATGCAGGCAACAAATCGTCAGTGTTTATGTGCCTCTGAATAGCTCTGATTTCTTTTGGTAGGAGCTGACAGCTGGCTGACAGAAACCTCACCCAGTGAGAGAAGAGACAAAACCCAAGTATGAAATTAGGAATAATGTTTTCAGGTAACTTTCTATTTCCATTCGGAGTGGGTGTCTGCGAGGGTGAGTGTAGGTATGGTTTTTGCTCCGTTTGTCAACAGATATTTTTTTCCCAAGGGCCCCGGATTCTAAGGTGCCATGCTTTGCTTCTGTCTTCTAGTTTTCTGGTGGCAGAATACAGAACTGGGGTCCCAGCTTCAGCCTGCAAACTCTCCCTCTGTCCCCATTATCTGCTGCCATTGGTCTTTCTGATCAATTTGTTCATATGGCCAGTCTTTGGGGTTTTGGTTGTCAGTTACATAGGGTGGGGACAGCATCTGAAAGTTCAGATGGTCTGTCCACAGACTTTCAACCCACCTCTGGTTTTGCCCTGTGCCTCACTGCCATTCTGCATGGTGCCTGGGACTACTGGGGCCTACAGGTCAAGGGTCATATATACTATATACATGACAGCCTTGATCACTCTGACAGTTCTCCTCCCCTTCAAAGCTTATTTGAAATTGTTTATTTGATAACACCTTTCCTCTAGCTGTCTTTGTTCTTGGAAGTATATACCTTTAAGTCTTAAAAAAAAAAGGTAAATAAATTTGAGTGGAAGCTTAACAAACAGGGAAAGGCAGAGAAAGAATGTACGAAGTGCACAGTGATGCAGTCTGATGAAAGTTAAAGATGTCTACTTTTAACAAGGAATGAGGCTGGAGCAATGGCTCAACTCTTAAGAATACTGGCTTCCCTTCTAAAGGACCCAGGTTCAATTCCCAGCACCCACATTGACCCTCACAACTACCTATGTCTCTTAGTTCAAAGGGATCTGATGCCCTACTCTGGCATCTGAGGGCACCAGCACAGACATATATATGGACAAACACTTATACACATAAAATAACAGACATACATATGGACAAACACTTATACACATAAAATAACAGACATACATATGGGCAAATGTTCATACACACAAAATAAAACATAAGAAAGAAATAAAATAGAGAGGGGGATTTATCCAACTATTTAGTAATTAGGATTATCTAATAATGTAGGGACCCATAAAGAAAATCTAGTAAATTCTTACCAGATTTCACTCAATCTGATGACCCATTACTTATAGAGCAAAAAAGTCATTTCCAATAGTCTATCTGTGATTTAAAGTTATTTACTTAGTTTGTGTACACTTGTTTGTTTTCATGTGTGTGCAGGTGCACATAATTTTGTGTATGGGGCAGCCAGAGGACACCCTTATGTTTCATTTCTCAGGCACTATCTATTTTGTGGTATGTGTGCATGGTGTGTGTGCATATATTTGTGAGCAAATGTTGGTTTACAAGTACATGTGTATGCGTGTGTGTGCATGCATGCGTGTGTGTGTGTGTGTGTGTGTGTGTGTGTGTGTGTGTTCTGTCTTCACTTTCCATGTACTGGGATTAGAGGCTGGCTATCATATCCACCCTACATTTATGTGGATTCGGAGGATCTGAATTCTGGTCCTCCTATAAGTCCTTTACAGAATAAGACATCTCCCTAACTGTTACCATTTTTTTTAAGTCTTTCACTAACTGGGAACTCACTAGGTAGGCTAGGCTAACTTGCTGGCCCAGTGAGGCCCGGGATCAATGTGTATTTCTGCTTCTTGAGTGTGGGTTACAGGCATACAGCTCCATGCCCATATTTCTTCTAGTATAGATTCTGGGAGCCAGACGCAGGTCCTCATGCTCTCAAAGTAACTGCTTTATTACCGAAGCCCTCTGCCCAGCTCTGTGATTTTAAAAGGCTTTGCATTTGGAATGCGATAGAAAGAGAAGGTTAAATTCTGAGATAAAATTATTGAAAAGAAGAATGAATCAAGTATGAGACACAATAGGAAATCTTCCTTCCAGTGATGCCTAAGTTCACTTCCATGGTCACACAGCATAAATATTGTAAGACTGTCACTACACAGATGATGAAGCCAATACCCCAGGAGCATACAGCTAACATATATGAAAATTAGGATTGAACTCTGGGTCTGTCTGACTCTGAACCTGTTCCAGTTGACCTGTGACCTGTGCGGAGGGCACAATGACACTGAGAAAGTGTCAGTAAAAGAGGATAGCAAATGGGCTGACTGCATGTCCACATGGTCTCAGCTCTGTGTTCTCAGCGTGCTTCCCACAGGAGGAAAGACCATTCCAGGCAAGAGAAGTGGGTCTTCGTCAAACACTCTACAAAGAGGAAATCATATTCAAATGTCAGGTTTTGTAGTTTACAGATTGATCTGACAAGGTTAAAGAACCTCCCAGAGAGGGTGAAGGCCTAAAGACAGGGTTGTTCCAGGAAAGGCAGTGATTCTTCAATGATGCCCGGGAGCCTGATCATAACCTCTGGAGAGTGATATATCTGACGATCCTCTTCTAAAAACATCAAAGTTTCAACAGTAACAGATGGCCCTATGAAATATTAAAATTCAAGTGAACTAAGAAGCCATTCTAGCTCAGTGTGGAAGCACATGACTATGGTTGTGAATACTCTAGAGACTGAGGCAGAAGGATTCCCCAGGTATTCAACAACCAACATAATTTCAAGGGCTGGAGGGCCAGTTCACTTGGTGAAGTACTTGCCATGCAAATCTGAGGACCCGAGTTTGGTCTCCAGCATCCACATAAAAGGTGCACACTTGTAATCTTAGCACTGAGGAAGGAGGGTCAGCCGGATCCATGGACTCTCTGGCCAGCTAAACTTACCTTATCAGAGACCCCAGGTCCTTATCTTAAATAACAAGGTGGGTAGCTCCTGGAGGACACTGGAGATTGCCCTCTGGCTACACACAGGAACGCCCCACCCCAGCGAACAAGCACCGACATTCACACGCAACAGTGATTTATTCCAGTGAAAAGTAAGCCTGCTAGACTCCTCTTTTTTCTGCCATCATCAACATAATAGAGGAGGCAGCCGGTTGGTACTCAGCTCGATCTCCCTGAGGCCCTGAGGTCACAACATTCCCATTTCTGAGGGATGGAGAAGAGGCCACTGCCCTCTCAGATATCCCAGTCTCTAGTGCTTTGGCAGTTCCCTGTCTTAGAGCCTCCTGATTCCAACCTTGGTGAGAGAAAAGTTGTGAACCTAAGTGCTCAGGATAAGTGTTATAGAAAAGGACTGTGTGTGTGTGTGTGTGTGTGTGTGTGTGTGTGTAGTGTAGTGTAAAGTAACCTAAAGTCTTTGCATCTTTCCACACACTTAAAGGTTCTTAGACTTAAGAATGAGACCAACCAAATAAGAGTCCTAGTGTAATATTGAAAGTCAGAGCAAGGTGTTGTGACATCGGCCTTGGGGGCAGAGGCAGTCAGATCTCTGTGAGTTTGAGACCCAGCCTGATCTACGTTTGTGTGTTCTAGGACAGCCAGGGCAACATAGTGAGACCTCATCTCAAATTAAAAAATAAACAAGCAAGCAAGCAAACAAATGAACATAAAGTCAGAACATGGTAACTTGTTCTTATTAAAGTATTTATTTCTCAAGCATGACTTTGGCCTAAGGATTTCCTTGAACTTATTTCTTGTAGTTGCTACTGTATATTTTCTTGGCTTAGATACTAAGTGGTTTCTGTATTTTATATTATGTTCCAATGCCTCCTAATTTTTTGGCATATTAAACACATTTGTATATGAAAACTGCAAAAAAGTAGTTTCTGTGGTGTTCTCTTGTGAACTTTCAGATGTTTTGCTTCCAGAGTAGACCTGCGAGCTGGGATCCACACTGCTGCCCTAATTCCTGCACACCACGTCTCAGGTATGTTTTGATGGTAGCATAGCTTTTCTAGACTTCGATGATAGGGAGAGAAAACCAAAGCATTTGCTTTCCTTCAGTCTATGCATCTGTTCCCTGAGTGCTATGCTGTGCACCATGAATGGTATTAAAATGGAGGCATTTCAGTTTAGAGTTCCGCCTTTTATGGGTTTATTCCTGGCAACACCAATGGAACAGTCGACTAGAAACACTATTAATGATACTGTGAGAATTGGGCTGTGTTGTGAAAAGAAGTCCTCCTATAACCTACCTTTGCATAGGTTGACCTTTTCTGTATGGAGGCTCCTATAATACCGAGAGTGGTGCTGTATGGAAGAATGTATGGAAATATACTGTTTAAAAAACAGGTAGATGCCTCTAAATACAACACCCTGTTGAGAAACGGAGCATCACTGGGACTTGAGAGGCCTCTAGTAACCCTCCCAGATCACACCATTCTCTCTCCTCCACCAGCAACCACTGTCCCTTTGGATGCTCGGCATAGCTGTTCTCTGCTTTCGTGGTCCTCCATTTATAACAGACTCCTAAGAAAAGGACCTTTAACTAGATAGCAAGCACAAAGCCCGGTGAGGAAGGAAGACTGATATTGACTGTATGTGGTGAGAGTCTCAGAAGGTGAGCTGGCCCAGGACTCCTGAGCGCTTAGAGGCACCCCTCCAGGCAGGGTCAGGAATGAGTCCTGGGAATCGTGGGGCTCATCATAATATGGCCGCTGGCCTGGACTTAGTGCAGAGCAGTGACTAGGTACCCAAAGGGAGTGGAGCTGTTTGTTTATCCTTTCTCCCCCAAGCCACCAGGACTTGCCCCAGGATGTCAGAGCTGAGTGAGTGGGCAGAGCTAAAATGAGCACCACTTGGGGACAGGATGGGGGGTGTGGGGGGGGGATGCAGAGATGAGTCCAGACAAAGCAAGAACTGAAGCCAGGCTGCTGTGTGGTCCTCAGGTGACAGATGGACCATGGTGGGTACCCGCACTGAGCATGTCTGTGCACATCCATCAGCCTGGTAGGCTGGTAGCATTCTCTGGGGGCTGGAGGTGCCTCTCTTCAGCTCTTCTATGGCTCTTCAGTTGCCATATCCTATTGCTCTATTTTTCTTGTTTACCATTTGATCTCAGTAGATTCCATCCTTCGGTTAATTCTTGAGGCTATGTTCCAATTCTCGCCTGAAGGTTTGGCTAAATATAGAATTCTAAGCAGAGGGCCATTTCTCCCCCAGATGTTTAAAGACACTTCTGCATTGTGTCTCATTGCTGTTGTTGATGTACCTGAATCTATACTCATTTTTGATTCCTTGGTATGTGACTTATCCCCAAACCCAAGGGCCCCTGCCATCAAGACTGGAATCTTCTGGTCTGTGTCCAGGAAGTGTACAGGCCCACGTTATGGGCATGTGCTGTTTCCCTCAGTGCAGTGCTCTGTTTATGCCTTTTGATTGGATAACTCTTTATTCCCCAGGCCTGGGACTTGCCCCACTTCTGTCGTGGGTTGCTTCTCTAGCTCCCCCTTTGATAGAGTTGCCTTGCTGATAAAATATTTGGACCATGAGAAACTGGGAGAAGAGAAACTTTGTTTGGCTTACACTTCTAGCTCATAACCATGGAGGGAAGTCAGGGCAGGACTCCCTCATGGTCCTGGTTCATGTTAGCCTAGCTTTCTCATACATCTCAGGATAACCTGTTTAGCAATGGTGTGGTCCTCGGTGGGCTAGGTGCTTCTGCATCAGTACCAAGCAAGACATTTATTTACCTGCAGGCCAGACTGATCCAGGCAGTTCCTAAATCAAGTCTTTCTTCTCATGTGACTCTAGGCTGTGGAGTTGACAGTTGATGTTAATGTGGACACTAGTCTACCTCTTTTTTCTTGCTAGAAATATTGTTTAGACACTGGAGTTCCAAGACTGGATTTCTGGTTGTTCCCCACCCCACAACCCCCATTGCAAGTTATTTTGTTTTGTGAGATGGGGTCTCACTGTGAGGCTTACTTTGAACTTCTGGTCCTCCTGCTTCTCCTTCCCGGGTCTGGCATTGCAGGCAGGTGCCATGAAGCCCGGCTGTTTCCCTTTATTTTTCACTGTGTTTGAGATTTTCAGCACTACTGCCGTCCCGTTGGCCACTGAGCTTTGCCTCTTTCATGTGCTTTTGAGATTTTATGGTCTCTGGATATTCTTCTTCACAGACTCGCCTCTACTCAAGCTGAGGATGTTCCTTACTTCCTTGAGGACACTGAGGTTTTGAAGCCTTTATCTTCCTGTCTATTGGCTCATGACTAAAGGGCTGGACGAAAGGACAGGTGAGAAGACAGGAGCACACGGGTGATGCTTGTCACCCGTGTCTCGTTGTGGACCGCCCTGGTGTTGTGTGAAATCTTGTGGTATTCTCTAAGGCACGTAGGCCCCAGGGGTCCGGTGTCTTCCCTCACTCTTTCTGCAGCTGGTGTGGAGGGTGGGATAGACCAGCTCTTTTCAAACAATCACTTCCTTGTCTTCAGTTCAAAGACCCCCAGGTGACCCCAGGGTGGAAGCAGAGCACTGTCTGTCACTGGTGGCCAGGAGTTGGAGGAACCATCCATTATCCACATGCCAGCCTGGCTCAGGGGTCTGAGTGAGCATGGAATTGGTGTACTGGCTGGGGATGGAGTCTCAGACGCAGGGAGTGTGAGAGGCTTCACCTGCTCCTGAGAATCTTTTGACCTGTCCCCTTCTTACTGTGGAGCCCCAGTCCTACAGCGCCCTGCTTTAAAGCTTCTGTGCTGTGTGTGGGGTTAGCTCACTGTCGTCTTCCCCGTTTTTTTCTCTGGCTTTGTGAGTGTATGCCTTTTAAAAAACTCTTTCGTTTTGGGAGGTTTCAGGAGTGAGCAAAATGAGTTGTGTGCATTTTGCTGTATAAGCCCTAACCGTAGCCACCTACAGCCATGTTTCCTGAGTTTGGTTCTGCCCCTATAAACAGAGCCTGTCATCACAGATAATTGCACATTAGGCTTCACCGTCTCTCTTCTTCTTTTGTCTGCCTGCAAAAGTCTTCTTTTAATGTTAATTTAAAAATATCTATTATTATTGTGTGTGTGTGACGTGTGAGTGGTGTGAGTGGATCATGCCGTGGTGCATGTGTGGAGGCCCGTGGACAAGTTTCTGGAGTTGATTAGCTCTTTCCCCCTTTATGTAGGTTCTGGGGCTTGAACCTGGGTCATCAGGCTTGCAGTGAGCACCTTTACCCATGAAACCTTCTTGTTGACTTCTTAATTTTATTTGTTTGTTTGTTTGTTTGTTTTGGTGCTGGGGCCAGAACTAGGGGCCTTTCACGTGCTAGGCAGATGTTCTACCACTGAATCACATGCCTAGCTAAACCTGCTAAATACAGTCTTCAAAAAGAAGCTCCGGTGCCTAACTTCTGAAAAACCTCATTTGTTCCTAAATGACTAAAGCTGTTTAAATCTCATGAATCTTGCTATAACCAGCTCTGCGTAGCATCTTCCAAGTCTGTGAGCTCCTCAGGACAGGCTGGTATCTTTGATCAGGGACTGACAGATATCAACACTGAATTCATTTCTGTGCACGCCTACTCTGTCTTTCTCCTCTTGGCCTTCTAATCTCTGTGTACTCTTTCCCTCTAGTAAGGGACTAGTCTATTAATTTCCGGTCCTGCAATCCTAGTCCTTTTTATCTCTTTATTTTTGAGACAGGATCTCATTCTCTAGCTCCCACACTGGTTTTAAACGTATTCCATAGACAAGATTGGCCTCAAACTCATGGTGATCCCCCTGCCTACCCATCTCAAATGTCAGGATTACAAGAGTGATCTACCAACTGGGAGTCATAATCTTAAATTTAAAAAATCAGTGATTATCCAGTTTATTGCGCTATGTTGGCATTGTATAGAAATGAGCAGTCACACTGATGTAGAAACCTAGTTTCATTTGTGCAATGCCAATGCACTGTATGAACTAGGGAGAGAGTTTCCTATGAGGGCTTGGTTACAACAAATAATGAAATATACTCTAAGTAATGAAAAGATCCAGAGACTAGGAGAAACAATATTTTTCGAAGAATTATTCAGATTATATCTACATGCTATACATATATCACATTCATAAAACTAATCTGATCTTTGTCTCCTACTACTGTAAGCACAACTGAAAGACAAATTTTCTCTTAGCTCAATATAAAGGGACAATTATTACCCCCACCATGAAATTCTCTGTTGAAGGAGTCTGAACCAGAGATATTTAAATAAATTAAACATGTATTTTTAGTACCAATGGTAAAGATTAAGTGATTACAAAGCCTGCATTTCTCCTTTTAAAGTTTCTTTCACATCTTATTTTATGTGCATCCGCATATGCGCGTTTTGCCTACGTGTATGTCTGAGCACTGTCTGCATGCCTGCAGCCTGAGGAGAACACAGCAGGCTGCAGATTCCCTGGAACTGGTGTCACAGTTCTGAGCAAGATGAGGATGCTGGGAATTGAATGTGGACGAGCAGCCAGTGCTCTTAATGACTGAGCCATCTCTCCAGTTTCTTAAAATAATAATAACCATTTTCTATAAGATTTGTTCATTTAGGTTCGTGTGCATGCATGTGTACATGTGTGCGGTCTACGCATTGGGTTGATGTACTAACTAGTACAATCACATGAGGAGACTAAAGGAGGCCTCTATTGCTTTCTGTCTTACCCTCGGACAGGGCCTCCCATTAAACCTAAATCACCTTTGAGCTGGACCAGCTGGTCAGGGAGATCCTGGAATCCACCCATCTCTCTGACCATAATGATTGGATTACAGGCCCATGTGCCCACCCATGGGACTCGCCCAGCTTTTCACAGGGGTGCTAGAGAGGCAAACTCAGGTCTTCATGCTTGTATAGAAATCTCTCTTACCTGCTGAGCTATATTATCTTCAGCCCAGCTTTGCTTCTTAATATGAATGTTTAAAATATGTTCTTCAAAAGCAGAAAATGAGTAAACTGTTGTTAAATGTGAAATTTAGGAAAATACTTGAGTTCGTGCTTCAAGGAAGAATTTAAGGAAAAGTTTTAACTTACAATTCCATAAAGGTTACTATTACTCTGAAATTTCTTTTATTTTTGCAATTTATGATTTTGCTCTGCTTCAGTTAATAACATAATCCCATCTCTACCCCGTTCATACATATTTCAAAAATAGACAACATGACAAGATGAATACAAGTTGGACACTGAGTCTGACTAATCGTCAATTGTTTTGATAACCAGGTATTGATTTCTGACTTTTGAAGATGGATGAAGGCTCAGAAGTTTCAACGGACGGAAATTCCTTGATCAAAGCAGTGCATCAGAGCCGGCTTCGCCTCACTAGACTTTTGCTAGAAGGTGGTGCCTATATCAATGAAAGCAACGACCGTGGGGAAACCCCTTTAATGATTGCTTGTAAGACCAAACACGTCGACCAACAGAGTGTCGGTAGAGCCAAGATGGTTAAATACCTTCTAGAGAACAGCGCTGACCCCAACATCCAGGACAAATCCGGGAAAAGTGCCCTGATGCACGCGTGCTTGGAAAGAGCTGGCCCGGAGGTGGTCTCCTTGCTCCTCAAGAGTGGGGCTGATCTCAGCTTGCAGGACCATTCTGGCTACTCAGCTCTGGTTTATGCTATAAATGCAGAAGACAGAGATACCCTGAAAGTCCTCCTTAGTGCTTGCCAAGCAAAAGGGAAAGAGGTCATCATCATAACCACCGCGAAGTCGCCCTCTGGGAGGCACACTACCCAGCAGTACCTAAATATGCCTCCCGCCGACATGGATGGGAGCCATCCGCCGGCCACGCCTTCGGAAATTGACATCAAAACAGCCTCGTTGCCACTTTCATATTCTTCTGAGACGGACCTGACGCTTTTTGGCTTCAAGGATAAGGAGTTGTCTGGGGGCAGTGACAGCTGGGACCCGGACTCTCCTCGGAGGAAGCCCGTGATGCCCACTAACGGGCCCAAGCTATCCCAGGCTCCAGCCTGGATCAAGAGTACCCCATCATTAAAGCACCAGGCCAGAGTAGCCTCCTTGCAAGAGGAGCTCCAAGATATCACTCCAGAGGAAGAAATAGCCTACAAAACAAACGCGCTGGCGCTCTCTAAGCGGTTCATCACCAGGCACCAGAGCATCGATGTAAAAGACACTGCACACTTGCTCAGGGCCTTTGACCAGGTCAACTCAAGGAAAATGTCGTATGATGAAATAAATTACCATTCCTTGTTTCCAGAAGGAAACCAGACATGTGTGGAAATTCCCACTGATCAGGATGCAGACTCTAATCAGATTTTTGCCTCCACTCTGAAGAGTATAGTTCAAAAGCGAAACTCAGGGGCCAATCACTACAGCTCTGATTCTCAGCTCGCTGAGGGCATCACTCCGCCATCCTCAGAAGACGGCAAAGTTGCAAAGAAAAAGATCTTCGCACCATCTCCTTCCTTACTATCAGGGTCCAAAGAATTAGTGGAGACTGCCCCTCCGGGCCCCCTGAGCAGGAGGAATCACGCGGTGTTGGAAAGGCGTGGCTCCGGAGCTTTCCCCATAGATCACAGTCTCACGCAGAGCAGACCTGGGTTTCTGCCACCCTTGAATGTGAATCCTCACCCTCCCATTACAGACATTGGTGTCAACAACAAGATCTGCGGCCTGCTTTCTTGTGGCCAAAAAGTGCTTATGCCGACGGCCCCTATTTTCCCGAAAGAATTTAAAACCAAAAAGATGCTGCTAAGGAGGCAGTCCCTGCAGACAGAACAAATTAAGCAATTAGTAAATTTTTAAGAGACCATTAGGAAACACATTATGTTCAAATGTCTGTATCAGAAAAACATAGACTTAGAGAAGAAATTCTAACTATATCCTTTTAAGTCTTAGCTAGTGCATTGCAGCTAGGCAAATCAAAATATAGTGTACTTTGTATCAGGTACTGTGAGCACAGCTTAATACATAGCTTCTGAGGGAGTTCTAACAAAATGAAAGCTGTTTTTCTCAAAATGTCCAATATTTATCGACTTTCATGTGATCCACATATTTTCATCTAATCTAAACATCACTATGAAAGAAAGTTGCCTGTGTTAGAAACACTTTTTAACATTTCAGATTGGCTTCATGTTCTATTATGAAACAATGTTCTCAAGTAAGTAATTTTTTAGATACTTTTTGTCAACAAGGTTGTAGTTTTTCACGTTGCCAAAATCATCAAAGAAAACACTGACATCAGTAAAGCGAAACTACAAAGGAAGAATAAATGAATCCTTTAAAAATGTTGACTCAGGCAAGTAAAAGTCTAATTAAAACTTTTAAAGCATGAAAACTAGGTAGACGAGCAAGCAGTATTCAGTGACTGCTAAGTCTGCGTCAGAATGGCAACTGTGGGGAGGAGATGGCTCATTGACCATGGCCGGAGTTTGGATTCCCAGAATACATGTGACGCCTACACAGAGGAGTGCAAGCATCTAATCCTAGCATTCCCTGTGGGGAGATGGGTGGAGGCAGAAGAATCCCCAGAAACTGCATGGCTCAGAGAGTTTGTCTACACTCAAGTAAAGAAACCCTGTCTCAAACAAGGGACCAAGGATGACTGATACCAAAGGCTGTCCTCTAACAGGCTGACTCCCCATCCTCCAAACTATCAGGGCAAGGCAGCAAACCATAATACCAAATCTTGTTGTTTTGCACCATACATTGCTTTCAAACAAACTTACCAATCATGTTATCTTATGGAATTACGCCTGTCATTTTTGAGTATTTTATCCATAGGTTTTCAATATCAAGATAATATAAAAATTAGAAAGGATTCACCCTGATATTTATTATTCTTGTCTTCCCAAAAGAAATGCCCAAAACAGAGCAGGGAGCAAGAAGTTTGGGACTGAACACAAATGGGAATTAAACGCTTGCTTCATCTTAAAAAAGAAACACTGATTAATAGATTAGTTTAGTTTAGCTAAAATTACAAAAGCCAAGTAGAAACCTAATCATAAGGTGTATTACAGGGTCACTACTAAGCAATATCTTTATTTCTGATATGTAGTTAATAGACAGTCATAAAAAGATATATAAAGATAAAGTCCTTGGTGTGACATCTGGATCATCTAGTATTTTAGGGTCTATGAATAACTTGTAACAAAATACACATTACTATAAGATATTTAAAAAATGACAATATTACATACATGACTTCAAAGTGTAGTGTTCAAAGAATTCTTCACTCTGGCAATTCTGAAGCAAAGACTAACCGAAGCGCTAGAAAACCAAGGGTGTGAGTCTAAGGACATCATCTACAGCTTCATTTCTTTGCCCAACAGGTGGCATGAGGCCTTTCTTGGTAATTTGATATAAGCATTTTGAAATGTACATAGAAATTATTTAATTATTTGTGGCTTTTATTTAAAAAACTAAATCGTAGGTTTTTTCCATTTAATGTTTTGAAGAGACTATTAATTACATTAGAAATATTTTTTATTCAGAAATTAAAATTGTACTGATGTTTATAAGTAGCTGAATTCCTTTCACAAGTTTTAATATCACAAAAAGTACTTGACCTCACATGGTAAGGAAAAAGTTTGGAAGAATATGTAAATAGATTAATTCACTATCAAGATGGTATCAATAAAGATTTAAAATATCATTTTGACTGAGTTTCATTTCTCCTTCAAATACTAGTAATATTACAACATAATTTCAAGAGAAATTGTTCCACACATGTATTTTAAATAACAAAAAGATAAAAGTAACTTGTCTTCCCAACATGAAAACACAATTTGACATGATTAAAATTTTGTTGACCATCATCAGAATTTTTAACCTTCTGCAATCCTAGGCACACTTTAGATAGCTGGGTTGTTAGAGTCTAGTTGTAAAGTTACTCCACCAGGCTTCTTACTGCACTAAATGAACCATGATGAGTCTCCAGTGTTTCCTACAGGAATCCTGTGTGTGTGTGTTTGTGTGTGTGTGTGTGTGTGTGTATTTTACATTTATGTTTGAATTTCATATAGAGTTTGATTTAACATTAACTTATAGGTTACCTTTGACTTGGGGGTTTTACAGGTACTATTCTTAGTTCCTAATGAGCAGGATTTCCTAGACAATAGTTAATATAGACCCAAGGACTCGTCATTTAGAGGAGACAGGCCACCTTGTTACTAAGATGAGTTTGACATTGCCTCTCCAGAGAAGTCAGTGACACCTGCATAGTGTGTCCTTGGTGGACACGCACAGAACAGGCGTCTAGTCACAGAGCCCTTTACAAACCTCCTTCTGTTCCCTAATAATTGTTATTCCTGTATTTGCTTAACAGAGATACTGCATTTTGAAGGTGATTTTTGAGGATGATAATTTTCTAGGAATGGTAGAAATAGCAAGCCAGTCAGCTGTAGCAGACTGTCCCACCAGCCTTGGCATGGACAGGTGAGTCAGTCATTCCTAAAGAAAGAACAAGGTTACTTCATCTGCAGAGAAACAAATAGAAACAGATATCACCATGTTAAGCAAAACATGCCAGACTTAGGTAAATATACATATTTTGCCATGTGGAATCTAGATTTAAATGTATTTTTAAATACGACTACCATATGGAAATGTAAGCGGGACTATTTGGGGAAGAAGAAGATTAGGTGGAAGGGGAGCAAATCCTGTGTGAATATATTAAAGTGAGGCTAGAGAGATGGTTTGATGGGTAAAGTACTTGCTGGGCAAGCACAGAGATAGGAGTTCACATCTTCAGCCTCACATAAAAGCTAAGCATGGCTATGAGGCAGGGAGGCAGAGGCAAGAGCCTGGGGTGCAGGGGTTGTGGCTAGCCAGTTCCAGGTTTAGTGAGGGACCTTGTCTCAAAAAATGAATAGGGAACAATAAAGGAGGACATTCAAAATTGACCACTGGTTTGCACACTCACGTACATGCACTTGCACATACACATGCACACACTCGTGTGCGCGCACATACATACATACCTTGACATACCTCACATACAAATAGGTGTTACAATTGTAAGGTAATTCCATCAAGGAACACATGGATACTCATAAAGTCAAATTGGAAAGTTTGTATTACTGGATGGCAACTGCATGGGGAACTTGTCCAAATCCTGCAGCCCCGAACCTCACCATTCTTTACTTTTTATGAACAACCCCACATCCTGGTTGACACACTTCAGTAAGCAAGAACTATTAACAAAAGCCAAAAAGGCAAGGTCCGCCAACCATGCCTGGCAATGATTTTCAAAGCCAACTCTCCCTTCCTCCCTTCCTCTTTTTCTTTCTCCTTCTCCCTTTCTCCATCTTTCATTCTCTCCCCCCCACACACACACACTCTCTGTAGAGTCTCTTTACATTTTCCAGGCTGACCTAGAACTTCTGGGCTCACCCCACTGGGTTGACCCACCTACCTCAGACTACCAACGAGCTGGGAGCACAGACAATTCCTCTGCGCTTGGCTTAAAACCTAATTTAATACAAAGCTTAGTCCAACTGGAAGCCATGATTCTTAGTAGATTAATAATTATGTTTATATAGCCTTGTTTAGTGCCAGTATTCTTTAGATCACATTTATTTTGTTAAGATAGGGTTTCACTACATAGCTCAGGCTGGTCTTGAGTTGAAAACTCTCAGGATTGCTGGAATAACAGGTATGTACTGCCACCCCTAGCTACTATTTATTTTTTGATACTTACTTATCTTATCCACCCACAGCCGGCGTTTGCATCACAAGCCCAAGTTCTTAGGAAAGCAAGAGCACAGCAAATCTGTCAAATAAGGTAGGCCACCTGCCAGCCTCCCAAGCCGACACACTGTCTCTGTGAACCTTCTCTAAAAATCTACAACTAGAGGGAAGAAATGGAAAGTGAAGGCTGGGAGGGATGCCCTGCAAATAACAGAAACCACTGAAGGCGTCCACTATGCTGGGATGCAGGATCAAATCCGCAGTGAGAGGCAGTTGGGAATGCAGCAGATTCAGTGCAAGAAAAATAGTCCGCTCCAGTTAATCACTAGCTTGGTGCAGTTGGTGTGTGCTGGAACTGCCAATTGGCCTGGATCACATGACTGGACTATTAATCTGTGTCTACTACTGATCCAGCATCCCTTGATCAACGGTGAAAGATCCGATTCTGGGGATGACATTTAAACAGAATGTACAAGAAGAGTTGTGGTTTGAATTGAAATGTTCCCCATGGGCTCCCATTCTGAACACTTGTTCTTTAGGCGTGTGGCACCATTATGTGACACTGGGGCCTTTCTGAGGTGGGGCCTGGCTGGCAGAGAAGTCACTTGGCATGCACTTTTTCAGGGCATAGTATGAGCCCTGGTTCTAGGTCACTGTCTACACTCTGTTTGCTGTACAGGGGACAGCCACAGCCATATGGCCCCACTGCCATGTATCCCGCCTCATGGTGGACTGAAACCCTCCAAGACTGTGACACCAAACAAAGCCTTCGCTCCTCCGTGGCTCTGTAGGTAGTTTGTTACATTGATTCACAATTAATCAATGCAAGAAGATGAAAAATATGATAAAGACTCTGCAAAACAGTTAAATGTAAGCAAAAGAAGTAGTATTCAGGGGCTGGAGAGATGGCTCAGCAGTTAAGAGCACCGACTGCTCTTCAGAGGTCCTGAGTTCAATTCCCAGCAACCACATGGTGGCTCACAACCATCTGTAATGGGATCTGATGCCCTCTTCTGGTGAGTCTGAAGACAGCAATAGTGTAGACATAACAGAAAATAAATAGATAGATAAATAAATAGTAGCATTTAGCTCAAAAAGAGTCTGTTGAGATTGGCTGGCTGGCCTTATACACTAGAAATGGATAATGGCATGACTTAGGCCAGAGGCTTCAAGTGCAATCAAACATGACTAGAAAAGAATCCACTAAAATATTCCCACTGGGGAATGGCTGCCAGTCCATGGAAGCTTGTCCTAGGGCGGCAGAGGCCATTCCTGGAAACACACAAGGGGACGGCTGTGGATGAGACACTCAACAAGTGTCTTACGTAATGGTCTTTCTTTGAAATTGTCTTTACTTGTTCTAGACTGAATAGGGAAAGTTGAAGGCAGATTCTGGGATTTCCGTCATGCGCGCAGCTCTCTGCTTTGTTTTGTGCTCTCTCAGTGTTGACTGGGATGGCACAGATTTTGATTGCCCAGGAAAACAGTTCAATCCAAATCAATTTTCTCAAATTGAAAAAAAAAATTAAAAAAACCACTTACTAGCTGGCTCCTGCAACTGTGGGTCCTTACTGGGACCAAGAACTTGGAATAAAGGAATAAATGTCACTTCCACTGGGAGACACGTGGAAGCTTCCCTGAAGTGGAAGCTGATGGAACATTCTGGCCAGTGCAGAAGTGAGTCTATGCTACAGCAGGCAGCCATGATGGAGCAGTTCTAAGAACTACAACATCAACAGGAAGAAAGGTGGTGGAACAGAAGGACCTCGCTGAGTAAAGCTCTTAAATTACCATGGCCAGTAATAAAGTAAGTTATTACAGTCCCACGCAGGCAGGAGTACCAAAAGGTTGATGTACAACAAGAGAACAGGAATGCGCATGCACATGTGTGTGTGTGTGTGTGTGTGTGTGTGTGTGTGTGTGTGTGTGTGTGTGTGTGTATGAGAGAGAGAGAGAGAGATGCTGGGGATTGAACCTAGGACCTTTCACATGCTGTGGTAGTTGGAATGAGAAATACCTCCATAGGCACAGTATTTGAATACTTTCTTCCTAGTTGGTGGTGCTGTTTGTTGGATCTATAGCCTTGCTGGTGGAAGTCTGTCACCTCAGGGAGCTTTGAGGTTAGTAGCCTTACCCCACTTCTAGCTCACTGTGTCTACTTGAAGATGTGAACACTCAGCTTCCTGCTCAGGCTGTCTGCTACCATGCCTCTGCGCCACCATGGTAGATTTTTATCCCTTTGGAATGTAAGCCAAAATAAATTCTCCTCAAGTGACCTTTGCTCATGGTGCTTTGTCACAACAACAGGCGTAACCAACACACATTAGACGAGCTCTCTGTCCTGAGCCCAGGAGGTTTTGTTCTTTCTTAGTCAAGCAAGCAAGACTTTCATAGACAAAGAAGCAAGACTTTCATAGACAAATATCTTAATTAAAAATTTGGACTTTTGTTATGTTCTTTCACTGAGAGAGAGAGAGAGAGAGAGAGAGAGAGAGAGAGAGAGAGAGAGAGAGAGAGAGAGAGACTTACTCTACAGCAGCAATGAAGCACAGACTGCTTAGACTCCAGAGATCATGGGGCGGGCTCTCCAGCAAGCCTAGGCACATGAACAAAGGCAATGGGAAGGGTCCGGGAGACTGATCAGCCACCTCTCCACACACACTGTAACTGTGGGCGGTGTGGGAAGTTTTATTGTCTAAGATTATGAAATAATTTAAATATGTAGTAGAGTCAACATCACTGTGGGAGTGGGGGTGAGATGGGGTGAAGTCCTTAGAAAGTAGGGTTACTTAAAGAATGTCTTTCTTAGAATGGAAATTAGGTGTAGAATTAGTGAAGATTTTCATTTTTTCTCTCCAAACTGGTATGGAGTAGCATCAACGACCCCCTGAGAAAGAAAACTCCAGCTGGCTTCTTCCCTATCCTGCGCCATCAGCTGGGTTCCATGTTGTCCATGCAAGCTTCTCTCCGCTCCGTATGAACTAGTTAAGAAACTGTGAACATTTCTTCCGTTTCCTGAGTCCCTTTCCTATCACCCTGCTTTGAGTCTTCATTTCTCTTCTCTTTGAGAATCCTCAGTCTCCTAGTTGGCTCTCCCTGCTTTCCCAACACTCCTAACTGACCACAACCCTTCTCTGCTTCCAGAAGGGCTGCGATTCCTGAAGAGAGCAAGCACCTCAGCGGCATCTCAAGGATTCCTCTGAGCTGTCTGGGGCCTTCCCCACAACCTGGATGGAATCTCGACATGGAAGTCACAGTTCCATTTTCTCTTCCCTGAAACGCAGGAAACTGTTGGCTTCTTCCAAAACCAGGTGACAGGTCAAACTGTGGTCCAGGCTATGGCTAAATGGGTATAAGGAAGAGAGAGTGATGACAGGTAAAGTAGAAGAGTGATATAGATGTGACCACTAGAACAGGAACCCCAGTACCGCTGAGAGCCTGTCTACATCAAACCCCGACAGAAGTCCTTCTTGGGCCAGCAGACTGGATCAATTTCATTTTCTACAGGAAGAGATTGGGCCCGTCTGAATCTTTCTTTTTTAACACTTAACTATTCTTGCCTTTGTTCATGGATGTATGACTCTTGTGACTCCCAGGACCTTAAAAGTTCCTCATAGGCAGGCTCACACCAAAAGTAACAAGAAGAGGGATACTGTACCTTTCTATGAATTCACCAGATGCTGATTACTGGGAGTAAAAAGCCCAGAGAACTAAGATGCCAAGCAAATCAATAAACTGTTCCAAATTACTTTTAATAATTTCCCACTGGAGAAATCAAATCCTAGTGGCTAATGAGTGGTTACACCACTCTCAAATGACAAAAAACAATTGTAGATCTGAAAGACTCTGAATTGTAGAACAATCAAACATCTTATCCATGGCTCCTCTAGAGTGGAAGGGTCTTGTGAGTTGGGAAGCAGAACTCAAAGGCTATGGGACTCCAACACTGATACCCCAGGCTTGGGGAATGTAGGAGAGTCAAGTACTTTGTGTTTGAACTTCTTTCCAAAATTCTTCTGTGCATGCGAACAACTTTGTATAGAATGCTGTCCCGTAAAGCTGTCTTGTGACCCACAGCATCTTTCTACATTAACAAAAGCTGAGAGGGCTGGCTTCTCAGTGTCTGTTAGCAACTTATGCATTTTTGTATATCAAGGTCTGTGAAAATACTATCAAATATTGATATGTACACCTTACAACACAGTAACATGGACCACTCAGTAATTCCCTGCCACACACACATCCAAGCACGCATGTCGGCCCAGTCATGGTCATTTTCATGATTTCCCCAAACCACCCCACTGCCCACCCAATACTCTACCATGAGCACCCACCATTCTGACCTCTGTTGGGTGCTCTTGGACTCTGTACAAATGGATCCACAGCGTACATGCTCAGCTGTCCCGTTCCTTCTGCACTGTGTTTACTATGATCCTGACTGTGATTAAGCGGTTCACACTGTTTTAGGGCTGTGTAGTAAGTCCATTATATTTAGCAGTCTCCTTGCTGATGGAAATGTGTTGTTTCTAATTAGGGGCTCAGGATATAACTGCCACCAACATTCTGTCACAAGTCTTTTTCTGTGAACACAGGCACTCCTTTGACTTTACGTTTATGGATAGAATGGGTGGGTCCTTGGGCAGAGTTATTATCTTTATTGGATACTGTAGGCATGCTCTCCTACCCCCTGCACAAATTGTCAGTCTTTATAGTGCCAGACATTCTGCGACATCCACACTGGTATCTCACTGTGCCTTATATGGTCTTTCCTAGATAACAGGTAATACTGTCAGAACCTTTCCAGAAAAACTTGCTTTGGGTGTATAAATATTTTATTTTGTAATGTTTCTGTTAGTTTTTGTCTCATTTTTAAATTCAGGCTTTTGACTTTTTACCAGTTTACATAAAACAGCAGTCCATTGTCAGATATGCCTCAATGGTGTCTCTGATTTTATTTTTAAGAACTTATGTTTATTTCATGTGTATGGGTGCTTTGTCTGAATATATGCCTGTGCACTATATGAGTGCAGTAGTTGAGGAGGCCAGAAGATGGCATCAGATCCTGTAGATCTGGAGTTTCAAATCGTCATGAGCCACCTAGTCCTATGGAAAAGCAACCAGTGCTCTTAATTACTGAGCCATCTCAATGGTGTCTTTAATGAAAAGTTTGTTAAAATCCATTTATGTCTATTTTCCTTTAGAGTTAGTGCTTCCTGCCCTCCTCAGGGGTTAGGAAACCTCTAGACTCACTACCAAATGCCTCATGGGCTCAGCTTGTATGTTCAGATCAAAGGTGCTCTTCAGTCACTCTTCGGAAACGCTCTGGCGTTTCCCCGCACGAGTGACCATTCAGAATATACTGTGCAGCAGAAGAAATCTCATAATTTCCACTTAAGTTCTTTTGCTTCTTAGAATACCTTACTCTGAGTGGCAGTGACTTGAATGTCACTTAACCATTTCATACTATTATTTTAAGACTATTAGGCCAGAAAGATGGCTCAGTAGTAAAGCTGCTTGCTGGCAAGCTGACGGCTGAGTTTGATCCAGGATGTGCATGGTGGAAGGAGAGAAGCTACTCCTCCACACTGTCCTCTGACCTCCACACACTCACCACGGCACACAGACACATATGCAAACAGCACACAAACAAACAAATGCAGAAACACTTCTCAAGAAAGTTGCTAAGGGTTAGCTAGAGAGAACTTCATTCTGGACAAATATACTGTACTTCTAACTTCATAAAAAAGTAGTTCATTTATTAATTCACCTTTTTACAAAATTAATGTGATGATTATGCAGACATTATAAAAAAATTGCTTTTGAGACAGGGTATCACAATATAGCCCAGGTGTCACAATATAGCCCAGGCTGGCCTTGAATTCTTGATCTTCCTGTCCCAGAAGTCCTGGGGTTTGATAAGCACATGCTACCACACCCAGCTTGAATATTTTCACTATAATTTTAAAACAATTTTATTGCAGTTGGCAAAGTCTTGTACAGATATGTACTGCCACGAGACATTATAAAGTCAGAGAAAGCACACGATAAGCATTTCTGATTAGGTAAGTTTAGCATAAACCAATAATTACAATTAATATAGCCATTGACTGGGACCAAAGCAGCAAAGAATCGTAAAACCAAAGAGAAAGTGATTTAGAAGATATATATTCATCCTTAGAGAATGATTCGGTTTCCAATGGCTTGTTTAAATTCATGGTTTTGTGGTTCCAAAATATCATAGAAAACTTGGGTTTTATTAAAGTAGTCTCTAATGTAAAGTAAATCTTCAGTGGAATAAATGTCATCTTTTCCAGTCCAAACAGTTAAGCTGTACCTGTATTAAAACAGAAGTGAATAGGTAAAACAGAGAGATAGACACAGAGGGCGAATCCCCACAGCCCACAGCGAGGTCTAACCACACTGCCTTGTTCCGGTCCTTCAGCAACGAAACAGACCCCCACTGCTGCTGTGTTAATTATGTAATTCTATATTTCAATTACTTAGAGACTCAGAGACCCACACTGTAGCACTGGAAATGAGTCATGTTTTGTAAAAGGAACTGATGAAAGATTTTGCTGCTGATCAAAGACTCTGTCCCCTAAATAAAATCACAACTATAAACCTGAGTTTGCTCAATAGCCTGGTCAGACTGAAATGAAATGCATTATGGGAAGAGACAGTGAAATGATCAAGCGTCACTGTCATTCCCAACACGCAGTCACTAATGATAGCCCCACTATGCCTTTGAGGTTTTCTCATGAAGCGATAGAATGCCAAGAGACGTCATTAACAAGAGCAAACGGGTTGGTGAGTGGCCTCTTAAGTTGGAGCACCACTGCCGAGTCTGGCGACCTGAGCTCAATCCTGGGGACCCACTGATGGAAGGAGGGAGAACCAGCTTCTGGAAGTTGTCCTCAGCCTCTGCATGCACACTGTGAGGCACATACGACCCTCACCACACATAAAATACAAAAATAAAATGAAAAAAAGGGAAAGGACAGCTTTTAAAATAAGAGTGTGTGCTAAGTTTCACACGGTACAAGCGCTCCGCAGTCTGGCATTGTTTACTTTGTTTCCCTTTGTCCTGGTCCGGCTGTGGAGCTGCCTGGAAACAGGACACTCTCCAGGAGTCACACCCCTATTCCCCAGAAACCCGAGGGAATCCAGGGGACAGCTCTAGGGCATATCTGCTACTGATGGTGACACAGGGTGAGTGAGGGGCTCACTTTGTTAAGCTCCTGCCCTGAGGGGATTTTAGCAGAAAGAAACACAACAGAGGGAGATGCTTCAGACTTAGTTCCCAGAAGTGACAATGTGACACACTGAGAAGAATTTTGGACTATGGTATAGATCACAGAAAAGAAAAAAGTGAACATTCACTTTTAGCTCTATGTACTTTTTCCTCAGATAGAATCTATTAATTTATCTGGGTTCCATGGTAATGACCCCTATAACAAGACACAGATATGATCATTTAGGTTAAGAAAAGAATTTTCCAGGTCATTTCTTCCTCATTAAATAGCTCTCCATTTTATTAAAACTGAAATAGGATAAATAAAGATTGTTAAAGGATATCTTAAACTAGATTCATTTAAATCAATTCTCAGGGTATATTTTTAAAATTTTTTTATATTGTGAAAAAAGTCACAGATGGTATTTAAATCAGAAATGTAGATTTTAAACCAATTATTATAAAGTGAATGTCAATGTAACCAAAACAGAAAGCAAGAAACTGGGTGGCCAGCACCTTGGGGCACCTGTGTGTTCCTGCTTTGTCACATTCTGTCCTTGGATCCTCTCCTCTCACCTGTTCTACACGTTTATAACACTGCAGAACAATCCCCAGCCTCCTCACAGGAGATGGAGAAGCATACATGTCCATAAATGAACTACCCATAGAAAGGGTAGAAAACAAGAAGTATTTATACACTGAATTTTAGGACTCTTAGCTTCATACAACAAACATTAAAGGGCATGCAAGGTCCAATAGGTCCTGACCGCAACAGTGGGGGACCTCAGTACCCCACTCTTCCTCCAGACCCTCCCCCAAATACCAAAGAAGTATCAGATCTAACTTGTGCCACAGATCAAGAGAGAGCTGCGGGATGCCTCATCCAACTGACAGGGAACAAGGACATCCTGGTGGCAGATGAAATCTCTAAAACTGATTAAACTATAGGCCGCAAAGTCAGCCTTAATGAAATTGAAATACTCCCTAATAATGTATGATACCATACTGAACTAGAAGTCTAAGTCAGTAGCAAGGGAAACCACACTAAGCGACACTCAGACTGGACAATGCACTTTTGCTTCTTAGTTACTTCTGAGGATCAAATCCGTGACTTTTGTATCCTAGGCAAGCACTCTACCAACATCCACAGCCCCTAAAACACACTTTTGAGTGAACAGTGAGACAATGAATAAGACAGAGAGGGAATTTTAAAAGCTTCTAGTTGCAAATGAAAACAACAGCACCATTCACTAGAACCCTGGATGACAGCTGAGGTAGTTCTGATGGGAAAGCTGCCTCTGAAACTGCCAGAGGGAAACACAGGGAATGCAGGCAGAGGCATGGGCCTTCTGAAACGAGCTCTAAGTGCACAGGAAGCAACTCCAAGAATTGACAACAGAATTACATGCAATCAGAAAGTTAGTTCCTGCACAGCACAAGAAACCACCAACAGGGTGAGTACACAGCCTTCAGAAGGGAAGGAAGTCTGTGCCAGCGGCACTCAGAGCTAACACTTAGAAAACAGAAAGAAGTGCAAAAATTAAACATCCAAACCTAAATCTTATAATCAATAATGAGCTAATGAATTGAACAGAAATTTCTCAAAAGGACACAAACAGCCAATAATATTTTTAAGACTCTCCATGTTTTAGCCACCAAAGAAAAGAAAACAAAAGTTCTGAGATTCCATATTAGCACTAGAAAACAATAAATTCTGGAGAGAATGCAAGAAAAGAGAAATCACTGGAGGATGTCAGACTCAGGACAGCGAGGACACTGGTGGATGTCAGACTGAAGGACAGTGAGGACACTGGTGGATGTCACACTCAGAACAGTGAGGACACTGGGGGATGTCAGACTCAGGACAGTGAGAACACTGGTGGATGTCAGACTGAAGGACAGTGAGGAGATTTGTGTAGAGGCTGCTCAAAATACTGAAGATGAAACTATCATATGACACTCCTGAACATACACATAAAGCATTCCACATCCTAACAGACAGATACTTGCACATTCATGTCCACTATTCACAACAGTAAGGAATGGAATCATCCCCAAACTTCTATCAACAAATGGCTAAAGAACATGTGATACATATATACAGTGGAACTTTATTTAGTCATAAACAAAAAACGGTATCACATTTGTTGGAAAATATAGCTGAAAATAATTTTAAATAAAATATCTCAAGCTCAGAAAGATAATTTTCTCTGAATTAAAAGATTCCATCCCCAGGACAACTCCTTAAGGCCTAAGAAGTACTAAAGGAAGATGACTTAACATTCAGGAAGTAAACAACTCACAAGTCTCAGAAAATTCCTGAAATTTACCAGACTCAGAAGACCTCCTCCTCCTCCTCCTCCTCCTTCTCTTCCTCCTTATGTAAGCAGTAAGGCCTGCTGAGGAGAGGAGACTTTGATCTGTAAAGTTGTTGGCCAGTTAAATAGATAGTTCTGGGACTCCAGGTTCCATGAATCATCACTGTGTTGGGGTGACCATTTTGTGATACACACACCTCTGAGTCCTTCATGCTACTGTAAGTAAACTCTTACCCACAATCTTGCAAATAACCCGAATAAACTCAATGGTTTACCAAGTTGGACTTTGGTGATATCAATACTTTGGTTTGTCATTGATTCTCTATCTGGAGTGAGCAGATATTTGTGCATGTCTTCCAGGGATAATGCCGTGCAACAGATGTAGATTTTAGTTATTATATGTGAAGGGAGTAGAGTCAATGAAAGTAAAAAGGTGACCTTCAAAGGGAATTTCTCTTTCAAAGATCTCAGCTACTGCTACAGTACCATGCTTGCTTGCCTGCTTCCTGTTATAATGGTCATGGACTTATCCTCTAAAGCTGTAAGCAAGCTCCCAATTAAATGCTTTCTTTTATAAGTTGCCTTGGTCATGGCATCTCTTCAAGCAACAGAACACTAAGATGGTAAAGGTACATAATGAAATAACATAAAAATCAGTGCATTTCTATATACTAACAAGAAATAAGAAAAAAGAAAGTATGAAAACAATTCCAATTCAAGAGCATCATAGAGAATTGAATAGGAACACACTTAACACACGAAGTGTGAAGTCTGTAGATTGAAGATGGCAAGTATAAATGAACACTGTTCATCCATCCTTCCTACTTAAAGCAACCAATGAGGTCCTATCAAAGTCCCTGCAATAGCTATTGTTCTGTTGCTGGGATACACCATAACCTAAAGTGGCCAGCTTGCTTTGGCTTATGGACTAGAGGGACAAGAGCCCGTCATGGCGTGGAGGGATGGCAGCAGGCAGTAGGCGTGCCAATGGGAGCAGGAAGTTAAGAGCTCACGTTTCAACCATAAGCACAGAGCAGAGAGAATAAATTGAAAGCAGGGCAAGGACTTATAATCTCAAAGCCCTCCCCTAGTGTCCTGGCTGGTTTTGTGTCAACTTGACACAGGCTGGAGTTATCACAGAGAAAGGAGCTTCAGTTGGGGAAGTGCCTCCATGAGATCCAGCTGTGGGGCATTTTCTCAATTAGTGATCAAGGTGGGGGGGCCCACTGTGGGTGGTGCCATCCCTGGGCTGGTAGTCTTGGGTTCTATAAGAAAAGCAAGCTGAGCAAGCCAGGGGAAGCAAGCCAGTAAGAAACATCCCTCCATGGCCTCTGCATCAGCTCCTGCTTCCTGACCTGCTTGAGTTCCAGTCCTGACTTCCTTTGGTGATGAACAGCAGTGTGGAAGTGTAAGCTGAATAAACCCTTTCCTCCCCAACGTGCTTCTTGGTCATGATGTTTGTGCAGGAATAGAAACCCTGACTAAGACAGCAAGTGATGAACTTCCTCCAGCAACTCTGCACCACCTAAACCTCCCTGAACAGCACCACTAACAGGGAACCAAGTGTTCAAATGCCCCAGAGTATGAGGGACATTTCTCATTCAAACCACCACATTCTACTCTCTGGCCTCCATAGGCTCATGGTCATGTCATTTAGTCCACCTTCAAAAGTTCCCACTGTCTTTAACATTTTTAACACTATTTAAAAGTCCAAAGTCTCTTCTGAGACTTGAGGCAATCTGTTAACTGTAACCCTCTATTTAAAAAAAAATCACATATTCCAACATACAGTGGAGCCGTCTATGCATTACAACTATTAAGAAGAGGAATGGGAGCACGGTGAAGAAATACCAGGCCTAAGAAAGTTCAAAGCCTAGCAGGGTCACAACGCCAGGCCTGTAGCTCTGTGTCTGACATCTGGGCTTAAAGGGCTTAGATGCCTCTGTCCCTGCAACATGCATCTATCTTTTGGGCTAGTCCCACTCCCAGTGTGTAGCTCTTCCTGGTAGCTGTCTCAGGGGTCTAGCATTGCCAACACCTTTTAGTTTCTTGCTGCAGATCAGACCTCATTTTCACAGTTCGAGTCCTCTCTCAGCCTCTTGCCCTCTCTGGGCCTTCATGCATGGACTCCAATGCACGTGTTGCCTGCCCTCAGCAGCAATCAGAAACCTGGGAGGAAGAATTCACGAGCCCCTCATTGTCTTGCCTCTAAAGCCAGCACCACGGGAATGATTCTGATAAATCTGGCTTTTAGTTTGAGATGGACTCTGGTCCCTTGAATCACACCAGCAGCATCTCTTATAATCAGTTGCTTTCTAGGCTATCTTCCATAAGTTGGAAGCTTGCAGGGTCTTTCCCCGAGGTTTATTCCAGTGCAGAGCAGGACACCTCTCCTCAGTGGTGCCAAACTCCATAACAGCTACAGTCTGTCTTCTGGGACACACCTAGGCTATAACATTAAATTTGCGCTCTTTTTCTCTTCAAATGGTACATTTGTATTCTTTTTGCCCCCGCGTGCTCTTTTCACTGTACACTTGCAGAAGAGTTACCAACAGTAACCATACCACAGAATCAACATTATGCAGTCTTGAAATGTCTTCCACTAAAGAAATCCCTCCTTTACTTTTTAATTTAGCCTCAAGCAAAGACAGAAAGCAGCCAGAGCCACCCCTGAACATCACACAACTGTCTGCAGCCTGGGTGCTGTAAAGTCCTCGCTTTCCTCTGAGGCAGGCCTTCCTCACAGTCCACACTGCTCTCAGCACAGCTCTGCTCCAGGCTCTACTTGGCTGCTGTCAGATCTGTTTACTGTACTCAGCTACTTTTCTGTCCAAAGTTCCAAAGTCTTCCACATCTCTCAGAAAAGCACCATCAGGTTCTCAGCAACAGTCCACTCTTAGCACCAACTTATGACTGAGTCACTTTTCTGTTGCCGTGATAAAACACCATGGACAGAAGTAATTCATTCAAAGTGAGTTTCTGTTGGCTTATAGTAGCAGAGGAACACGTGTCCATGGTAGGGACACATGGCAGCGAATGGCAGGCATGGTGATAGGAACTGGAAGCTGAGAGATCACATCGTTACCATAAGCATGAAACAGAAAACAAGCCAGTAAAGCTCTATAATCTCAATGCCCACCTCCTGGGACACACCCCTGCAAGGCTGCACCAACCACATCTCCCCCAAACAATACCACCAACTGGAGACCCAGTGTTCAAGTACCTGAGCCTGTGAGGGACACTTCTCATTCAAACCACTAGAGTGCCTGTGGTATTTTTATAGCAATAAATCAACCTAAAGTTTATATGGAACCATATAAGATTTGAACATCTAAAGACTCTTGAGAAAGAAGAAAAATATTGGAAGTATCACATTTCTGATTTAAAGTCAAATTACAAAGCCACAGTAATCAAACCTACATGCTAATGGCATAAAAACAGAGCAAGCCACTTAGAAATAGGTCAACAGATTTATCACCAAATATTCTTCTATCTAAAAAAGTAGGAATACTGACATTATCTCCTTACATGACAATAAAGGCAGAAAGTATTAATGAAAGTGAGACTGATAAAAGCTATCACTTAGATGGCTAAAATTTTTCTTTCAAATAATTTTGAGACTAAAGGCGAGAGAGCCATAGCTGCAGCATAGTTCAATCAGCAATGCCAGAAGCTCCAGGAGACCAGGACGCAGCTCAAGCACAGGGCGGAGGAAGACAGTGGTCTCCAACATCTATATGAATATAATTCAGAGCGTTATCTTAACAAATGCCAAGCTGACAACCAGCAGTGTAAGCATCCAAAAACAAGTGAAAAGGAAGAAAAGGAAGGAATTACTAAGTCGTAAGCCAGAAAAATAAATCCAATCCAAGATCCTACTTAAAGAATTATCATCTAGTCTAGGAACAGGGAGATAAGATAGCCCCGTGGGCAAAACTGTGTCGGTTTGTTTGAGACAGGGTTTCCCTATGTAGTCCCGGCTGTCCTGGAAGTAGGACCTGAGTAGGGGATGCCCAGTAGAGGAGGGGGGTGATGGTATGAGCACAGTTCTGCAGCATCAGCATGGGGGTGGGGGGGTGGTTAGCTGGCCCGGCCACTCCATAAGCACCAGGTTCAATGAGAGACCTTATCTCTGAAAATATGGTGGAAAATGCCTGTGGAAGACACAACATCAATCTCTGGCCTGTGAGTGCGTCTGCATACATATGGGTACACATGTGAAGATGTACACATGCATATACCACACATGCAAACTGTCTAGCCAAGAAAGTAGTGGGAAAGCTCAGATACACCAAGGAACTACAGACTTGTAAGAAACTGAGAGAGTAACAAACTATTTCAGTCAGCTGTAACTAAATAATTTTAAAAATATTGACAAAATGAACAACTTTCTAAAAAAAATAAAATTTATGAAACTTGGCTTCTAAAATCATTGAAACAGAAACAAATCAATTTCTAAACAGTAAATAGAAAGGTTTTTCAAGTTTAGCATTCCCAAAGCCTCAAGTTTAGAACATTTCACACGCAGGCCATTTTAACGTTATTTTCAATATCTCTGAATACATAAGAAAGTGCAGGGCATTTTATGAAATGCACAGGATTCTCATATATAAAACTGAGGGAGAAAAATCATGCAGGTGAACACAGAATTGGCACTGACACACACAGAACTGGTGTGCCACACCCACATGGGGAAGCGGTAGGATGGTAAAACACTGTGAAATAGCACAATTCACATTCTATTAGTAAGCACAAAGGGAAAAGAAGATACTTGGTGTGTGTGTGTGTGTGTGTCGGGGGGGGGGTGGCCTGAACGGAGCTTGCTATACAAATTGGGCTAGCCGCAATTCATAGTGATCTACCTGCCTCTGCTGGCTGCTAGGATTAAAACTGTGTGCCACCCACCCAGCATGACTGCTGCCGTAGGAACTGAAAAGCACGTGGGAAGACTGAACACCCACTGGAATTTTGATGCTTGTTTAGAATGGCATCTTTGCAGGATTTGAAAAGCGTCCACATTAACAATGCCCATGATCACTAATAATTGGATGCTTTTCTCACATTCTCCATATGGGTATTGTGTCATCATGTGAGAGACTTTTTCTCCTGAGGTGTCCTGTGTAGTACAGAACACACTCAAGACTTCTGTCACAAGATGGATTCTAGAATCCCTGCTACACACAGAAGGTTGGGGAACCAAGATGTCCTCAGGCATTATCTGCTTCAGAGTTAGCTTTCCCCTAGCTATGAACCCTTGTTCTGGAAACACTAAACAGCATGCCTTAAAAAGGGAAAAGAAATGATAGCTAAAAAGGAAGTGAAAATATTGTTTAGAGGAATATACTTTTTTTTATTTTGAAAACTTGAAAATCAACTGAAAGGCATTTAAAATGATGAAAGTATTAGAATATTTTGGCATAAGCATGTGGTAAAAGACCTTTCAATACATAGTAAATGAACATTACAGCATTACATTACATTAGGGCATAACAGCAGCAAAGGACTAATTCAGAACAGTAACCCTAGGGCTGAAGTGATGGCTCAGGGGTCAAGAGGGTGGAGAGGCCCCAGGTTCCCACGGGCTTGCTCACACCCACTTACAAATTCAGCTCTAAGGGATCCTGACACCTTTGTCTGCACTCTGCAGCTACCAGTATTCATGTGGGCATGCTCCCATGTTCCTTTGCGTGGACAGGCAGACAGACAGACAGACAGACAGACAGACAGACCGTCTCTCTCTCTCTCTCTCTCTCTCTCTCTCTCTCTCTCTCTCTCTCCCACACACACACACACACACAGTTTTTTTAAAAAAACCTTTTAAAACACCAATTCATTAGTAATGCAGATCATAAGCAAAATACAATAGCGGACTTGTAATTATTGGTTTGGCGCTGCAAGTTGTGCTAAGAGCCTCACCCGTGCAAGGCAGCACTCACCACCGATGGTGGTCCCGGCACCTAACCTTTAGTCTTTTAAGGTAAAATCATGATCAGATTTTGTTGTTTTATCAGCTTAGATAAACATCTTAAGGCTTTTGCTCTAACTTAAAATAAATAATAAATTTCCTACTTCATCCTATCTCAAGCTGTATGACGCCATTAGAGCTGTAGCAATGACAAAATTTTATAACCTCTACATCCTTCTGGGATGAAGACTGCTCAATTAGTCAGTACAGTGACAGTCACTGCATAATATCCAAAGTAGTGGCTCTCAACCTGTGGGTCAAGTCCCCTTTGGGAGTCGAGTGACCCTTTCACTGGGGTTGCATGTCAGATATCCTACATATCTGATATTTATATTAAAATGTATAACAGTAGCAAAATTATAGTTATGAAGTAGCAACAAAATAATCTTATGGCTGCTTGTCATCACAACACGAGGAACCGTAGTAAGGGGCTGCAGCATTCGAAAGGCCGAAAACCACTGGTCTGTAGTTTAATTTTACTTATTTTGTGTCTAGAACAGTGATACTCATGGCATATATTTAAAGAGTAATTGTACTTATTTTGTGTTAGACTTTTGTTATGGCCCTTCCATAAGCTATATACACTTTTCATAAGAGAAAAATCTAGGGTCTGAGAATGTAGTTCATTGGAAAAGTGCTTTGCCTGGCATGGATGAAATACCCAGCACCACCTCTCATACAAACACACACACACACACATACACACATACACACACACACACACACATACACACACACACACACACACATACACACACACACATACACACACACACACATACACACACACACATACACACACACACACACACACACACACATGCACACACACAGAGACAGAGAGAGAGAGAGAGAGAGAGAGAGAGGTATATTTTAATGCCAAATGAAGATAGGTAAAGTCTTAAAATAAAAACATATTTGTCTTTATTCATTAATGAAATGATACTGAAAGGAATTCTAAACTGTCTTTTCATGGTAATGATTTGTGTTCTTTTAGTTACTTGTTTTCAACTATTTTCTGTGACAAATACTTAGGGGATAAATTGAAGGAGAAAACTTTGTATCATATCACTAAGATTAGGCTTACCTTCCATAGTCTTCTAAGCCTCAGGCAACTTTATACACTGCATTTGCATTAGGGGAAAGATTTTCCATACACATGTGTGCATCACACATACATACACATGCATGCATGCATCATACATACATACATGCATACATGCATGTGCATTACACACATATATGCATATATCACATACATACACATGAGTACATCGCATACACATGTGTGCATCACATACACATACATGCATCATATAAAAAACACACATGTGGTACCACACATACATACATGTGCATGCATCATATACACATACATATACATGTATCACACACATGTGTGTATCACATACATATATATGCATGCGTCACATACATATACATGTGTGCATCATACATACACACTTACACATGTGTGCATCATAGACACATGCACATGCATGCATCACAGATACATACATGTATCACATATACAAATGTGTGCATCATACACATACACATGTTTGTATCACATATACATACATACATAAATTCACTCATGTGCATCACGCATACATACACATACATGTATCATACACACATGCACGCAAGTGCATCACACAAACATGCACACACATGCATCACACATGCATACATGGCTATGCATCATGTGCACACATACACATGCAAAGGCTAAGAGAACTTGATAAAAAATAATACATGTAGTCCATAAATGAGAACAGATAATGAACTACAATGCAATTTAGTGCCCATGAGACACAGTGTCAAAACGACTGATATCTCTAATGACAACCTAAGGTATACACCATTGTCCTGACTTTTCCTGATCATTTTTAAAAGACTGTTCATATACAAACCTATTTACATACTACTTGAGAACAACATTTTAAATGATGGTCATTTATGCCGTTTATGTTTCTAGAACTCATTACTTTTAAATCTGTTTCTCAAACATTGTCCTTATTGTAAAAAGATGGGTCATGGATTAACTAATTATTGATTTTTCTCTAACACTTTATACAGATTCAGAATAAAGGATGAAAATAATCACTCACTGTTCTTAAAAATGTTATCTCTATATATTTTGTGAGACAGTTTACTATGGAAAAAAGACCCCCAGCTTTATAACTTACTGCTAACTTACTGTATAGAGTTGTCTAGGTCATTGAAATAGCTTTTGGTAATGACCTACTTCCATATTTAAAACCACAGGGGGAAAAATTGTTTATATATAATCCACCACTTTCACTGTGAAAGACTTAACACTAGATATTTAAGAAATCTGCAGTTTCTGCTTAAGAGAAAAAAATTCTAAAAGTTCTTAGACTCCAAAACCCAGAGCGGCCCAGCAATGACTGTTGGTATTTGCTAGTCTGCACTTCACGGGCCCATTAGGATTATGTTTGAAAGGCTTATTTCTGATTGTGGGCTCTTGGATTAGCAGGTGCCTCTGTGAATTGCAAATTTTTCAGGCGATCAGACATGCCCTTTCAAACCATCATGACAAATCAGTGGAAATACTGCAGACTGCACATAAATGCAGCCTTGGCCGGGTTTCCTCACAGCTGTGGCTCTAACCTCACGGTGCTTCTGTACACGATCACCAAGTCCTCCGTATCCATGTAAATAACCTGCTTATATTGCGAATGCTTCTCAAACAGGGCTATAAGAAGATATTTTCAAAAGCTAGAATTCTGTATAAGAATCCAATTTTTACAATTTAATTTAGTGCCATAATTTAAATAATAATCTTAAAAAATTAATATACTATGCTAATTGACTTCAGAGTAATTCTTCAACACTAATGAAAACAAACAAAACTAGAAGCAGTGATAGTGATAATAATCAGAATTAATAATGATGACACGCCTGCCCAAGAGGATGTCTAAAGCATTGCACACTCTAAAAATAACCATCTCCCTTCCGGCCTGCACCTTCTGCTCATGCAGATCACCAGCTTGTCTGCTCCTCTGAAGACCCCACAGTCTGAAGGCCTCCCAGGAGCCTAACATGGCTGTCCTCCAAGAGACCCAACAAGCAGCTGAAAGAGTCAGATGCAGATACTTATACCCAACCAATGGACAGCAGCCAGGGACCCTGTGGTTGCATTAGGGAAAACCTGAAAGAAGCTGAGGAAGAAGGCGACCCTGTATGAGGACCAGCAGTCTCAACTAACCTGGACCCCCAAGATCTCTCAGGCACTGAACCACCAACCAGGCAGCATACACCAGCTGATATGAGACTCCCTGACACATGTACAGCAGAGAACTGCCAAGTCTGGCCTCAGTGGGAGACAATGCACCTAACCCTCAAGAGACTGGAGGCCTCAGGGAGTGGGGAGGTCTGGTGGGGTGGCGGTGGGGGAGTAGAAACATTCTCTTGGAGATGGGGTGGAGGGAGGAGGTATGAGATGTGGAACAGTCAGAGGGCAGACTGGGAGGGGGATAATGACTGGACTGTAAAAAAAGATTTAAAAATAAAATAAAATAACAATCTCAGGACTGGAGAGATGGCTCCGTGGTTAAGAGCAGTGTTTGCTCTTCCAGTGGATCCAGGTTCAATTCCCAGCACCCAGAAGGCAGCTCACAACTGACTCTAACTGTTCCAAGAGGCTTCAACAACCTCACACAGACATACATGCAGGCAAAACATCAAGGTACATAAAACAAAAAAAAAAAACCCTCCTTGTTAGCTCAATACATCTCTTTTCTGCTTGTTAGCCAGGTTTGGTTTTAGTTGTTTACAGTGAAAACCCTGACTCATTATTGTCTGTGACCATCTAATGCCTCTCTTTTGCCATAATGCTACAACTGCTCAAACAACTTGACACTTAATTTCTCTATCAATATTTTATATTTCAGGTTTCTCAGGCAGAAAGAATCATAGTTACTACAAAGATTATTGTGAACTTTGTTTTTCTCTTAACAGAATTATTTTAGACATTTGTCCATATTAAACCCCAAGCCTACAGCATGACCTATAACAAGTATTTAATCTTCCATTATGAGAGTATACCATAATATACTCAGCCAGCTTCTGACTGGCGGAGATGTGAATGCTTTGAAATTTTGCTAGTCCTTCTCTGTGCTTACATGAACTTCTCCTAGGTAGATAAGCCCTTATTGATAAAAATCCATGAGCATGCCCACTGTTTCCTTGGGGAAATAAATCAGTTTACATCTATGCTATATACACAACATGCCTGCATCCTCTACTCTCTCCAGCCTGGCTAACTACTAAGCTGGGCCTTCTGCCAGAGGACTGTAAAACATTATTTTATGTGTCAGAATTCTTTATATCTCTCTGACATGTATCATATTATTTTTACCAGAATTTCTGATTCTTATGTATTCAAATATAGCAAAATTGTCTTTCAGAGCTTCTGGGTGTGTTACCTTTAACACCAAGAAAAGACTTCTATTCTGAAAATACATTAAGAAGCTAGCCTTGGGGCTGGAGAGGTGCTCAGTGGTTAAGAGCACTCGCTGCTCTTGCAGAGGACGCAGGCTCAATTCCCAGCACCCATATGGTAGCTCGCAACCATCTATACTCCAGTTCTGGGGAGTCTGACAGCCTCTTCTGATCTCTGTGAACAGCAGGCATGCAGGCACTACACACTGTGCACACTATACACACAGGTAAAAACACGTGTACACATAAAATAAATCTGTTTAAAAGCCATCCTAGTTTGTTCTTCCTGCATTAACAATTTAATATTCAAATGTTTTCAATGGAAATATATTTGCCAAAAAGAATAAGAAAAGCTGTAAGCATAGCTTTTTCAAGGGAGTTAACTGCCTTTTTTTTTTTTTTTGGTTTGTCAAGACAGGGTTTCTCTGTGTAGCCCTGGCTGTCCTGGAGCTCACTCTGTAGACCAGGCTGGCCTCCTCTGCCTCCCAAGGCCTGGGATTAAAGGTGTGCGCCGCCACTGCTTCTGAACCAGCTACTAAACCTTTGCTTTGATAGCTGTGATGCTGGCGTATTCCCACTCTAAGTTCTGTGACATCTGGGCTTTCGACTGGCCCCAGAAAGTACTACCCAAACTGTTTTAATATTTGCACCTTTAGAGTATACTTCAACATTTAATATATGGAACAGCTAAGTTAAACTTATTTATTTTAAGGTTTTTTCAAAGATTTATTTATTTATTGTATATGAGTACACCATTGCTCTCTTCAGACACACCAGAAGAGGGCATTGGATCCCATTACAGATGGTTGTGAGCTACCATGTGGTTGCTGGGAATTGAACTCAGGACGTCCGAAAGAGCAGTCAGTGCTCTTAACCACTGAGCCATCTCTCCAGCCCTAAGGTTTTAAGTATGTATATGTATATATGTCTATGTGTAGGCATGTGCATATGAGTACACATGCCTTTGGAGATGTGATCCCTTAGAGCTGAGAGTCACCTGATGTGGGTGCTGGGAACTGAACTCAGGTCCTCTGCAGAAGCAGTGTATGCTCTTAACCAGTGGGCCATCTCTCCAGTCCCCGAAATGTGTTTTCACATTCTTAGTACCAGTGTGTGTGTTTGTGTGTGTGTGTGTGTGTGTTTGTGTGTATGTGTGTGTGTGTGTGTTTGTGCGTGCATGCCATGGCTCATGTATGGAGGTTACAGCACTGTGGGGTCAACTCTCTCTTTCCATATTTACATGGGTTGCAGGGCATGATAAGGTCATCAGCTTTCAAGGCAAACACGTGTACTTGCCGAGTTATCTCCCAGCCCCAGTTAATTTCTCATCGTATATCAAATGATTTAAATTTTATGTGAAAAACATTTCTGTAATGGTAGTGTTCAAAGACAAACCTTTTGTACTTATAACTGAAAGGTGACGACATTTACTCAGAATTACCACGTGCACAAACTGTGGAGGGCAGGGGTAACACCATGCTCTTAAGGGCTGCTGGGAAGGGTATCTGTGCTGACCTCATCAGTTTTCATTCCTTCTCTCTTTCACCCACCGTCGCTTGATAATTATTATGTCATGGCTATTTTCTGTTTTAGACAGAGACTCATGTAGCCCAGGCTAGACTCTCTCTGTAGCTGAGGTTGACCTTGAATTCCTAATCCTTCGGCTTCTGTTCCCTGAGTGCTTGGATTGCAGACATACATACACTAGCACACTCTGAAATTTTCACATCCTTCTCTCCACACCTTACACTTGTATGGTGATAACTGTTGGGGGTTGTTCTGGTATTGCTATGCATTTAAATGCCAAATACTGGCCCCCAAGTCAAGGAGAGCCTCGTGTACACCATGATGCTATGTAAACCCTGCATCACACTTTAAAGTTAATTGGTTAATAAATGGCTAGAGACTGTGACTGGGCAGTAGGGAGAGAAAGACAGGACTTGAGAATGAGTGAATGGTTTGAGAAGAGACCAGAGGAGGGGGAGAGGCGGAAGAGAGGAGACCAAGGGAAGAGGGGACTGCCATGAGAGAAGATGGACCACAAGCACGCAACCAGGAGATACAGCAAGTAACAAGGGACATATGGATGGGATGTAAGTTAGAATAGCTCACAACCTGCCCAGTCTGGGCTTACAGCTTGTAAATAAAATACCAGGATTGTGTGTCTTTTATATGGGCTAGGTAGAATAAGTAATTCTTATTACAGATAATTCATACCTGTTTGATTTCGTCAACAGCCAGAGCAACTGAGAACACGACTGCCTCACTAAAGCTGCCCTCACCGGGAAGGTGACCGGCTGGGTTAGTTCACTGCATATGTAGTCCATCTCCTTCACCATTGACCAACTGTAGCCTGAAGTGGCAAGAAAGGAACGTGCATCTGTGATTGGAATCTTGGAAGTCAATTAGCTAAAAAACCATTTACCAGGGAAAGACAACTCTATCAGTAATTTACAGATGAGTTCCTAGTCTACAGAATTTCCATTGAGTTCAGAGTGAATTAAAACATCACAGAACAAGAAAAAAATAATTGTATTTATATATTTAATGGTGCTGGGTGGAACCCATGGTCTTGGGTATGCTAAGTGAGTAGAACATCATTAAGCTATCTGTGATGGTTTGAATAGGAATGGCCCCCACAGGCTCGTGTTTGAATGCTTGGTCAATAGGAAGTGGCACTATTAGGAGGTGTGGCCGTGGGGGAGTGGGTGTGGCCTTGTTGGAGGAAGTATGTCACTGTGGGGGCGGGCTTCGAGGTCTCATGCTCAAGCTAGGTCTAGTGCAGCAGTCTCCTGACGCTGCCTACGGATCAAGATGCACAACCCAGCTCCTTCTCCAGCACCATGTCTGCCTGTCTGCAATGCTTCCTGCCAATGACAATAATGGACTAAACCTCTGAATTATAAGTCAGCCCCAATTAAATGCTTTCCTTTATAAGTTGCCATGATCATGGTGTTTCTTCACAGCAATAGAAAGCCTAAGATACCACTGGACAACAATGAAATGCAGGGACAGAGCTGTGTTCTTCAACCCACTTACACAGCTTCCTCCTGCCTGAAAGGTTCCTATGTGCTTGAGCTCACATGAGTTTGCTCTGTACCCTACTGAAGAAACGAGTCCAGAAGATTTCACACATTCGCAAGGATCAACTCGGTATTTGCTCAAAGCAAATTGATTAGAATTATCACCTTCATTGACTTTCTCAGGATGCCATCCTGTTGTCCAACCCAAGGAAAAGGTCACGTCTGGGAAGAAGGACGTCACGGTGTCTAGAAAGGCTTTGGCATCTACTACTTTGCTGCTCCCATTGGGTCCAGGAAGAATATCAGCATTAATCCACACGGGCCGCTGAAGGTGCTGCTTCACGCTGTCCAGGAGCAGCATGGACGCTCTGACGGCTGCCAGACTGAAAAAGAGTGTGACCAGTGAGTCTTCCCACACGGAGATCTTCCTGTTCTCAAACTCAAAGTCAAATAAAAGAGCTCATATGGGACTAGAGGGGAAGACTAACATGTAACCCTACCTCAAAGTATTTATACTTCATTTTCATGAAAGGAACTTACAGATTTAACAGGGACATGAATATTGCCAGTCCCTATGGACCAAACAGTGGCTTTAGATCTCCACATTCGGGTCACTAAGTGTGAAGTGATATAAGAGAAGATACAAATGCTCGCTTGGCAGCCACATTCGGGAAGCAGCAGTTGCCGGTGGGCATGTTCAGAGAATGACTCCTGACACTTCAGCTTTTGATAAGATTGACTCCACACTCACAATCCTGCAGGAGAAAAAGTCTCTTTTCCTTCATGCATGATTAGGTGAATTTGGAAACATAAACACATTTCTTAAAATCACTAGAAGCCTAAAACCACATATCCTTGGGGATGAGGAGACAGCTCAGTGGTTAAGAGTCCTAGCTGTTCTTCCAGAGGAACCACGTTCAGTTCCAGCACCCACATGGCAGCTCACAGGCATCTGTAATTCCAGTTCCAGGGCTTCTGATACCCCCAAAAGACATTCATGCAGGTAAAATGGCAATAAACATAAAATAAAAAATAAATTTAAAAAATATTTCTTAAAGCCAATACAAACTCGGATCCTTTCTGTATTGTGAACACTTCTGTGGAAATGAAAAGATATTTCAGCTCCACTTGAAAAGTGGGTTGTCTTCTCTTCCTTACAACTATTACAGTCACAGAATTCAAAACAGTAAAGGTTTTTTTGCTGTTTTTATTTGTTTATCTGTTGGTTCTTAAGACAGGGTCTCACTATGTACCTCTGGCTGACCTGAAACTTGCTATGTAGTACAGGCTAGCCCCAAATTCAGAAATCATCCTGCTTCTGCCTATTTTAAATCCTGGGATTAAAGGAATGTGTCAGAATACCTAGTTTACAAAACAGTAGTTTAGCATATCATTTTTACTTTGTGTATGTATGTGCATGCATGTGTGTGTCTTACTGCTCTCAATATAAGCGTGCATGTGCACACACACATACATACACACATACACACACACACACACATACACACACACACACTCAAACTTAACTGGAGAACCTCACTGCTTTGACCTCTAAGATGAATGCTCCTGACCCTTTACAAAGGTTCACCCAGGCAAATAGCTCCTGTGCTACTGGTGAGAGAGGTTGAGAATCCTGGGGATGAGAGAGACATCAGCTCTTCCTGAGGATAGTTGTATCCATCTGTGCTTCTCTCCAGACCCTCCTACTTTAAGAGAGACATTTTATTAACTTGTGTGCTGAAACCAGAGGCATGTGGCCCTTGGCCTCCAGTCTCTTTACCTTGCATACTTTCCCTGTTCTTTCCCTGAAATGGATGTCCTAGATTTTAGTGGATTAATAAGTAAGCCTCAGGCAGGACTTTGAATTTAGATGTTTTTATTTCTCTGTAATGCATCCTGACTTCTACTACATTGATGCCTGTTAAAACTTCAATTCTAAAATCCACAGGAAACCACAAAAGACCCTAAATCAGTAGACCATCCAAGGGAAATAGAGTGAAGCACTCAGGAGGCAGAGGCAGGAAGATGTCTGAATTTCAGACCAGCCTGGTCTATGAAGTGACTTCTAGGACATCCAGGTCTACATGGAGAAGATCTGTCTTGAAAAACAAAAATAAAAACTAAACCAAAGAAAAAGTTAGGTGCACCACAATACCTGACTTCAAAGTATACAATCAGAGAGGTAGCATATGCCTGTAATCCCAATACCAGGGAGGCTGTGGGGTTGGGACGCTGTGATGGGTTCAAGATCTTGACTCAAAAAACAAAGCTACACAAACACATGGACGACAATAACAACAAAATACTGCAAAGTTATAGTAAATACAACAGCTTCGAGCTTGAGGTCAGACTCAGCCTGTGGCACTGCTTTGGAGACTACAGAGAGGCTGCAAGAACTAGATTACAGGGGCAGGCGGGCCTGGGAGGGCTCCCCTGCACTCATTGCAGGCTCCTCCCTGGTCAGCCGCTTGTGAACAGATTCATCTCACCAGAACACTGCCCAGACAGCATCTACCCTCTCCAGCAAGCTGGACTGAAACCCTGGGCCAAGGTTTGACAGATATTCTGTCAAATAGTTTGGCCACAGCAACTCAAAAGTCAACTAATACGGAACTAGTAAACTAATGCACAAACTAATCTTACCTGATCCTGTACTCTCAGGAATTTCCTTTAAAATTATAAGTAACTTAAAATTGTATTTTAAGGGAAAATCATCTTTGCTAAAACCCCAGAGTCAGCTAAAACTCTAGTTAAAATTTAAACAGCACTATGTATTACAAAATAATAACTGTAATGCCATATAATAATCATGTATTATCATTTGTATACTACGTGAAACAGCTTGGAAGCACAAAACAAGATCTACTAAAATTTGACTAAAGTTCCATTCAGCTCTACTCACAGTGGTTTCTTAAGAACTCAGGCTGGCTAGATGGCTCATCTCGTAAAGGTGGTCTGATGAGCTGATTTGATTTCTAGGATCCACATAGTGGAAGGAGAAAACTGACTCCAAGTTGTCCTCTGACCTCCACAGGCCTTATGTAGTATCTGTATGCACGCGCGCACGTGCACACACACACACACACACACACTTACAAAAAGAACATGTACTCTCAGTCTGAGAATACAGCTCAGTGACAGAGCACTTACTCAGCATGTACAAGGTCCTGTGCTTGGGGGCTGGAGAGATGGCTCGGCAGTTAAGAGCACTGGCTGCTCTTCCAGACGTCCTGAGTTCAATTCCCAGCAACCACATGGTGGCTCACAACCATCTGTAATGGGATCTGATGCCCTCTTCTGGTGTGTCTGAAGACAGCTACAGTGTATTCATATACATAAAATAAATAAATCTTAAAAAGGGGGGGCTTTGTTTGTTTCAAGCATCACAGACAGAAAAAAGGGAGAGGGATGAGCTCTCCATGCCCAGCCTGGTGGACAGTTCTCATCCCTGACCATCTGACCACCAGCAGGCTGCTTATCCCCTCAGCCTCCATTTTTTCATATGGCGGTGGGAACAGTGATGGCCTGCCTCTTGGGGTTTGCATGGGGATCCTATGTAAAGCACACATAAAACTTTTAGAATTGTAACTAGCACGTCTGCTATCCATGTTCCATCTGCAGAACAACACACTCTCTTAATTCCTGTCCTCTTCTTGTCTCTGAGGATACCCTATGTAAGTATATGCATCCATGCATACATATCATACATACACACACACACACACACACACTTAATTAAAAATAAAGCTTATGAAATAAATTCTTTAGTGGCCTGGCTCTTCCATAGACCACTAAAATAGCCTGAATCACTAAATTAGCAGCTAGAACTTGAAAATGCACAGGCTAATCTGTGTGGAGTAAAAGGTGGTATCACAAACCACAGCAAACACTCAACCCACTATATACGTGGAAGAGGAGGAGGTTCAAAAGTTTAAAATGCCAAGTGCTACAGATTAGTATTCCGTGGACAAAGAAGGCTGCGCTGGCCCGGAGTCCTGGGATCTGAAGATGGCTCAGCTATCCTCTTCAGGTGAAGCCCTTAGCTACTCTGGGACCAAGACTCTGTTAATAAAACAGATGAACCACTCATTGTAAAAGTATCCCCTGACTGTTATCTTGGAGGCTTACTGCCTCCATCTGCTTCCTGCTGAACAAACTCACTCTTCCTAGCTCTTTCTGAACTCTAGCTGGTCAACTCAGCTGTTCTGGCTCAAACTCCTCTCCACGCAGACTGGTTCAAACTGGCTTCTTTTACCTTCTAACTGAATTGCTTTGCCTTGCCTCATACTAACTTTGGCAATATATTCTGATCTTCTGCCATGTTCTGTCTTCACCTGTGTGTAGCTTGTTCTCTCTTCAACCTGTCTTTGTACAACTGTTCACTTAAACTGCCCCCTCTCATTTTCTTTCTCTGCGCTGCTCTTTCTTAAGGAGCCACTTTTCTCTGTTCTCCTGAGAGTTGGGCATATCCTATTCTGTCAAATCTGTCTGTGATTTGTCACTTTGTCTACCTCCCAATTAGATGTCAGTTTCAAATATGGGTGCTTCCTTCTACAAAGTAACTTTACCTTTCATTGTTTGGGCTTAAAGGTGTATACTAAGGGTGTGCCTTATTCCAGCCAGAGAAATTAAAGCTGTGTGCTAAAGAGGTGTCTATATTTCAGCCAGAGAAGTCACATTGCTGGATTAAAATCCTTCTAGAACTCACCACCCACAAAACTCTCTGGTCTCCAGATGACTCTGTAACTCAGACCTTGTCAGGACAGACTCCCACACACCCAGGTTCTACCACGCATCAAGGCCAAGTGACGAAGTTTGCTGGGTATCCATTCACCCACGAATGGTTAGGGTCATCTTACTAGTCCTACAAGCTTTTCAAATCCTACTCACTAAAGGTTTTTATTTATGTCTGTGTGCCATGTGGGTACAGGTATCTGCAGAGGCCAGCAGAGGGTGTTGGGTCCCCTGGAGCTGAAGTTATAGATGGCTTTGAGCTACCTGACATGGGTGCTGGGAACCAAACAAGGGTCCTCTGATAACTGCTGAGCTCCCTCCAGCCCCGAGATAACTTCACACTGAGGTATGACTCAGAGATAGGACGAATTGGCCACCAAAACTAGGTTTGAATGGCCATGGGCACTAGAGCTTGTGCTGATCCATTCGGCATCCCATCAATTCCAGACATTATAGCTTCTTCATGGCCAAATGCCATAAAAGGCACATGCCCTGTGACAGACATTGGAAGGAATGACACTCATTCCTGCTCACATGGTCAGTTCCTGCAAAATAGTATTTTGAAGGAAGCTTTGATTACTGATGACTTTCAGACAAGCCTCTTTACTAATATAAAACATAATGAAATTGAACGCGCAGGTACTGGCTCTATTAAGTTCTCTCCTTTCAGAGCACTGGTGGAGAAAGGCACTCTCAGTTTGCCATTTTGTGGTATGATAGTTACATGTGAAACATTCCTTTATAAAAGCTGACTTTAGTCTTAAAGGTCCTCAAGGAGCAATCTTAGCCATTAGTGGGTTGTTTTGTCTATTCCAGAAACACATAAAGGTCTAAAATTTTATTTCAGTTTGGATAAAGTATAAGAATAGGTAGTTGTGGTTGTTTAAGTAGACATGTTCACTCTCTACAGACTCTTATGTGAATGCTTAGCCCATGGGGTGTGGCACCATTAGTTGGTGTAGCTTTGTTGGAGTGGGTGTGGCCTTGTTGGAGGAAGGGTGTCACCGTAAGGATGGGTTTTGAGATCTCCTATGCTCAAGCTATGCTCAGTGTGACAGTCTCCTTTTGCTGCGTGTGGATCCAGATGTAGAACTCTCAGCTCCTTCTCCAGCACCGTGTCTGCCTGCGCACTGCTGTGCTTCTTGCCATGATGATAACGGACTGAACCTCTGAAACTGTAAGCCAGCTCCAACTAAATGTTTTCCTTTATAAGAGCTGATGTGAGCTGGGCAGTGGTGGCGCATGCCTTTAATCCCAGCACTTGGGAGGCAGAGGCAGGCAAGGCAGGCAGATTTCTGAGTTCAAGCCAAGCCTGGTCTACAGAGTGAGTTCCAGGACAGCCAGGGCTATAGAGAGAAACCTTGTCTTGAAAAACCACCACCACCACCAACAACAAAAACAAAACAAAAAAAGACCTGATGTGATCACGCTGACTCTTCATAACAATAAAACCCTAAGACAGTAGTCACAGACAGATGCATGTTTTAATGTTCTCCCTGAATGTGAATTCTGTAGCGATACGAAACATGTTTGTAAAAGTACCTCTTAAAATCCAATTTGATGCCCTTGTTGCTCTTCATGACCTCGGCCAGCCACTCCTGCAGAGTGTTATCACTGCTTGTCTCAGGAGGATGGGCCATGATTGGCTGGCCATGCTCGGATCCGTCACTAGGAAGAAGGACATCAGCCTCTATCATGTGGGCAGCACCTGCCCAAGTAAGAGAGCTTACGTTACTGCGAACAAGGACAGAACTACAGGAGAAGCGCCTCAGTGCCCATGTGAGAAAGAAGGAACACAGAGCACCTGCAGAATGTCAGGCACTGGACGAGGCCTGTATGTTACTCTTACATCCCAAGGCTCCTCAGCCACGATCCTGCCTACAAATCTGTTCTAGCATCTAGCAAAGTGAACACAGAAAGGGAATTTAAGTCTATTAAGCATTTGTTAGTAACAAAAATTGTATATTTGAACAGAGATTGTCCCTCAAAGGTGCTACTTGCCTAGTAATATGGGCAAGGCTCTGGTTCTACCTCTAGCACCACACACACACACAACACACACACACACACACACACACACACACACACACACACACACACACACACACACACACTCCTGTGCACACAGACATAAAGACAGAATCACAGATACATGCATGTATTATCTTCTTGATATTCAAATTAGATTCATGAACATTCACTGTTCATGTTTGAAATGCTACATAAAAATTAATGTCTTTGATTTAAAGCTTGGCTACTTTTAAAAAGTGACTTGTTTTGTGGGACAGGCTCTCACCATGTAGTCCAGGCTGGCCTCTATTTTGCAACTGTGCTGCTCCAGCCTCCCAAATGCTGGCATTGCAGGTGTATACCACCACCCTCAGCTCTGAATGTGTGTTACCAGGAGAGAAGCAGAAACAGACATCTGGCAGTACCTACTGTTCTAATAAAACCCTGAAATAAAGCATCAGCATTGGGACCTAGGGAAGCCCTAAAAAGGTAAGGAAGGAACTTTTCATGGAAATAGACAAAGCTGCATGGAAATTATTTGTAACTTGAAAACTGACACTTGTCTTAATTTTTATATTTAGTTATTTCTATTTATATATTTATATATTAATAAATATGTTTATTTATATTATATATAAAATATAAACATTTATATTTATAAAACTATATACATATACATACACACACACACACACATCTGTGTGCATGCACGTGAATGTCACGATGGCAGAAGACCATGTGCAAGAGTTGTTTTTTTCCTTCTTCCATGAGGGTCTGGGTATCACACTTAGGTTCTCAGGCTTGGTAGCAAGCATATGTACACCCTGAGCAATGTTGGTGTCCTCATCTGTCCTACACAATAGTAACACTCGAGCAACACTGTCACTTGTAATAATGGTAGAAGATCGAGAGAACACTAAAAGAACATGTGGAGCGGACATAGGTGGTTTCTAGGGGATGCTCAAAGTGTCAGTTGTGATAAGGATTGTGTGAGGAAAGGTAAGCCATTAACTATTGGGATTTTTAGTAGCATACTAAGGAAACGTTTCCAATTTAGACCCCCAAACATGCCTAGAGACTTCACCTTCCATACAATTCCATTGGTAATTATATTTAAATATGAGTTTAGAGAAGACAAACTTTCAAATTAAAACACAATAAAATATAATTTCAGTGCCACAGAATAGTTGCAAGACTCTTTATGAAACCTCCAAGATATGGCTGCTCCCACATAACTATGTGAAGAGAATTTAGAATACTAAGAGTGTATGTCCACAGTAACCAAACCTGTAGATCAACCAGCCCAGAGTGAAGACTACTACAAGGTAATCTGGGTTTCTGGATTTTGGCTAAAGGAGTAGTTTATAATTTGGTAGGTAATAAACCCACAAGCCGGGGCTAGAGAGGTGGCTCAGTGGTTACCAGCCCTGTTTGGTAACCACTAGCTGACTAATCTTGCAGAGGATCTGGATTCAGTTGCCAGAACCCATATGGCAGCTCACAACTGTTTGTAACTCCCATTACAGGAGATCCAACGCCCTTTTCTGGCCTCTGCAGACAACATGCAAGCACACTGTGGACATATGTACATGCAGACAGCAGACAAAACGCTCATGACACAGAAAATTATTAAATAAATCTAAAAAATTAAAGCATCTATATATCTATATAGAGAGATAAATTTATATAGATATCTTACAGTGTTTTGCCTGCATGTATGCCTGCATGCCGGAAGGCGGCTCCAGATCTCATTATAGATGGTTATGAGCCACCATGCTGGAAACTGAACCCAGGACCTCTGGAAGAGCAGCCAGTTCTCTTAAGCCCTCTCTCTAGCCAAAGTCCACGTGTTTATGGGAGATCAAACATGTACTTGGATCAAAATGAACAGAGATAGAGCTGGAGTGATGGCTCACTAGTTAAGCGCACTGATTGCTCTTCCAGAGGTCCTGAGTTCAATTCCTAGCAACCACATAGTGGCTCACAACCATCAGTAATGAGATCTGATGTCCTCTTCTGGTATGTCTGAAGACAGTGACAGTGTACTCACATACATTAAAAAAAACAAAAAGCAAACAAAAACCAGAGAGTTCAAAATAGATATCAAAACAAAAGAAAGTTGTGGTTTCCCAAATTTCACAGTCTGGTAGTGGTCTGAGAAGGGGAGTCAGCTGTGGATGTGGACACCACCAGAGGCTCAAGGGTATTTCTCTTTTAAAAAACAATTACATATCTTATTTGTTTATGGGGTCATATGTATTTCAGAGTGCATTGTGCAGGGCAGAGAGCCCTGACTGGGAGCTGCTTTCTCCTTCCCCCACCATGTGTGTCCCTGGGACCTCACTTACATAGTCAGGCTTGGTGGCAATCGCCTATATCCTTTGAGCCATTTTGTCAGCCCATAAAGGGCATTTAACCTTTTAGGAAACAAACCTAAATCACAACAACATGTACCAATTTGCACACACTGGGTGCTGGCGGAAGATGTAAAGAAAACCTCGCTATCAATTGCAATACACAGGAGTACAGTAACTCTGCAAATGCTGACATTTCCACAATATGTTCTTTAAACAGTAAAATCCAATTAGTCATTCCTTTGCTTGCCATATAAGAGAGCTTAACCCTAAAACCCTGCATATGAATGTTGATGTGCAAAGTGCTTGTGGCCTGATGGTCAGTGTGGGGAGATGGCTTTTCTGGAGAGCTGTTGTCTTTGCACATCAGCATTCACATGCAGGGTTTTAGGGGTATGCTTTTAGCTCTCTTATATGGCAAGCAAAGGAATGAGAGCCTATGCCAGGTTCAAGCCTGCTCAAGGCATCCCACAGTAAAACTGCCCACCCCACGCCTCTCTCAGGGGAGCCATCCCATATCTGGGAGTTCACCCACTGCTTCTCTTCAGCATATTTCAATAAACTCTCTCAATTGTCTGCTCATGTCTGCTGACTTCTTTCTTACCACGTGCGCTGCTGGCCTCCTACATGCCAGTTCACAGGGCAGACATTAAAGTAGTAGCCACAAATGGTTTATTAGCTGAGTAGATAAAATGTGCACAAAAGGATGCAGCGGAGATCCATGCCAGAATACAGCAACCTCAGGACCACACTCACTAAAGCAATAGCAGAGTCGAGGCAAGGCTAGGAGATGCACTGGGGGTGGAGGGAAATGTTTGATCCTGGGGTCAGGAACAGGCATTTGTCTTTAAGTGATGGCAATTCACCTGATGCCAAAGGCTTTGTGGTAGGTTAGCCAGGCCTGGCCAGGGACGTAGCTCTGGATTTCCCACTGCTTTGGAGGCTGAGGTAAAAGACATCAGCCTAGACAGAGAAAGTTCAATGAAAAATAAAAAGATGAGCTGGCGAAAGGGTTCAGCAGTTAAGAGTTCTGGATTCTCTTACAAAGAGCTAGAGCTCAATTCCAAGCACTCATATGGCAGCTCACAATTGTCTGTAATTCTAGTCCCAAAGAATTCAGTACTCTGTTTTGGCCTTTGGGCACCAGGCACACTCATGGTACACAGATATACATGCAAACAAAACAGTCATACACATAAAATAAAAATTAAAACTGAAAAGGGCAAAACAAGGTAGAAAAGTAAAAGGAACGCTGAGACACAGCTTAGTGGTGGTGCTTGCCCAGGAGGCTCGAGGGCCTGGGGTCGACATCTGCACCACAGAACACGTGTTCCTGGGAAGAGCAGCCAGCATGAGGGCAGCCGGTGCTCAGCCACGCCGGAAACTAGACAGCCAGCAAAGAAGGCCAGCAGAGCCAGGGCAGGTGGATATGAAGACATAAGCTAGCTTATACAGGGTTTTCAGGTCACCAAGACGGTTTAAAGGCTCCAAAACATAGCACCCATCCCTCGCATGGACACTCAGAGATAAAGCTGCAGTTTAGCAATGAGTGCTGGACTGTTACTTGTGTCACCCTGATGCTAGGACAAACGGCTCAGCTCAGCTGAGAAGGAAACGAGCCTGATCATGTCTAACCGCAGCAATCATCCCTGGTCCACATTTTGGAACAGAGTCTGTTTCCAGAGCCAAGCGCCAGCATCCACACAGCCGCACCCACCCTCCAGGGGAACCGCGCTCTCCTTTCTCTACTGACTTGGGCAGACTGGTTTCCAATCCAGCCAAATCACAGCTCAAGACATTTTGCTCGGATTTCAAAAAAAATGTACTCAGTTAATCCATTACCCAAAGAAAACTGAAGAAGTCAGGTATGGTAGCTCACACCTAGAATCCCAGCACTTGGAAGGCTGAGGCAGGAGAATCACAAGTTTAAAGCTAGCCTGGATTGCATATCAAAGAGAGTTTTAAAAATAAAATAAAATAAAATAAAATAAGAAAATACTTTTTGTAGAAGCCACTTACTCTTCAGCGCCTCATTCATCTGAGACTTGTGGTTGGCTGCATGGTACCAGAGTATCTCAGCGCCATCTTCTGCCGTGATCTGGCTGTTCCTCAGAAAATATTTCAGTATATTTTCACTCCAAGATCCTAAAATAACAATATTTATATGAAAAGAATATTGCTTTCGATGGAAAATATTTTTAAGGTAGATAACATGATGCTGTGAGATACAATGGCAAGAAATAGTTTCTATTCTGAGGTAAACATACCCATCATCTCGTAGATAACCATTTTTAAGCTTTTGTGTTTGTGAGTGTGTATGCATGAAGAGCAGCCAAAATCTCATTAGCATAAGTCTTATTTTTCTTACCCATCGTCTTCACGGTGCACACTCCACCTCTAGATTTACTCATCCATGCATCTACTCTGCATCCTCTGACCAACAACTCCTCATCGCTCCTATGAATAGCCAATGCTGCTATCTCTACTTCTATATAGTCAAAAAATTTCAAGTTCTACAAGTAATGAGATCATGCAATTTTTTTTCTTTCTGTAGCTGGTTTATTTCACTAAGCATAATAATATTTTCTAGGCTCATATGTGTAGCTACTAGCAACGGTTGTTAGGGTGGAATACTATTCTACTGATGACACATACCACATCGTCTTTATCCATTAGTCTGCCATTGTAGTCTTGGGAGGCTTCCATGCCTTGGCTATCATGAATGTTCACAGACATTCATTTACAAGGTAGTGGTTTTCTTCCCATGGGTATGTGCTCAGAGGAGGAAATGCTGGATTATAGGGTTAAAAATATTTTTTTATATAAAGTGGCAAAAAATATAACAAGGGAGAAAAACCAAGCAATTGAGCTAGAAAAAACAGATTTGTGAAACAGAACATGTAGTGTGATGTGTACAGAACGTGTAATGTGATGTGTACATAACATTTAGTGTAATGTGTACATATAACCATGCATCATACTGTAATTAGTAGCCATACTGTGTGTTCTGGACATCAGAGAGGAAAAACCATGTAGGAGAAAACAGAATTGTTAAAAGTTAGACACTCAAGAGCAGAGATTCTAGATTGTGTCCTCCAAGAACGGAGGTCTCTGCATAGAGCCTCAGTGGTATGAAAAGATTGAGGGCAGTTCCATCTCCTCCACAGTGTGTCTGCCTTCAGACCATGACTCTCGGGGTGGCTGAGGGCTTGAACTCAGGGCAGCAGTCACAGGCTCAGCTGGCACACACAGATATAAGTAACGCACGGATCCGCCAGTCGCTTACAGCATAACAGGTTTCTCTGAGTCTTGTTCTTCAGTGCTGTGCCTAACCTCCTTGTATGCAAAATATTCTGCCTTCTGCCAACTGTTGGCTTATATCTGCCTGACAACAGTTAAAAACCTTAAAAAAATGCTATCACACATTGTCAATAAAATATTAGGAAAAGAAGGGAGATTGAGAGATGGCTCTGTGTTTAACAGCACTTAGCTGCTTTTTCAGAGGACCCAGGTTTGATTCCCAGTGCCACCATGAATATGCAAAGCCTTCTGTTAAGTCCAGTTCCAGGGAATCAATTCCCTCTTCTAGCCTCCATGAGCACTACATTCCTGATAAGTACAGACTTACATGAAAGCAAACACTCATAGGTATAAAATAAAAGTAAAAAGTATATAAATTTTTAAATATATGTATTTATATATCAGAATAATTAATCTTTGGTCAGAAAATAGTGCTTTTTTCATTTTGAACTACCTCAGTTCACCTCAACCCAAGTGTATGCATCTCTCATAAACATGGCATTATTTTTAAGTTTTATTTATTTTCTGTGTCTGGGTGTTTTGTCCACCATGTCTGTGCCTAGTGTCTGCAGAGACCAGAACTCAGCATTGGACTCTGGAACTGGAGTCATGGATAGTTAGCTGTGAGCTACCAAATAGGTGCTGGGAACTAAACTCAGGTCCTCTGCAAGTGGTTGTAACCACTGAGCAATCTTTCCAGCCCCAGCATGTTGGTAGTTTACATACCAAATTATAAACCACTCTTTTAGTAAGGAAATAGAGGGTCAATAAAGATAATGTCTGACATCTTTAGCAAGCATTGTCTATAAAGGAAGGAGAGCTGCCTGAACACTGCCCCCCACAGTGCCTGCTCCCAGCACAGGGCCCTGTTCACATATGCAAGTGTATGCATGAATGTATTTAAATATTCAATTCAGTCATTCTAGAAGACACATTAATTCTTAGTAGTGACAAATACCAAGTAAGAAAACAATCAAATTTTAGTATACATTCATGATTTAAAAAAAAAAAACAAAACAAAACATAATGGTTGTGGTTTTGGACATTAGAATCGCACATATCAGAAGCTCAAGATAGGAAGATTTTAAGTTCAAAACCAGCCTAGACGACACAGCAGGACATAAGACCCTACCTAAAGTAAGGTTAGGAGGAACAGATAGACAGAGAGCAAATGACTTACAAAGCTGGTCCTTCTTTCCTGGCACATAGGTTGTCAGAACAAACCTAGGCATTCATAAATGGTGCATATTAGGTTTTGCCACAGTGCCCTTCAGCTGTCTTTACACTGCATTCGGAGTTTTTATAAAAGCACCTTACAAAATAGTAACAATGCACAATGATGCAGGACTTTTAAGCATGCCAAATACATTTTTCTTAGGTAGACTGCTGTTCTGTACTTTGTGAGTTATAATGGAGTTATTTCCAAGTAAGCTAATCGTTGGGTTAAAATATCCTAACTCACAATACATTCAACATACCTACAGAGCATCATAGCTCAGCTCAGTGTATTTTAAAATGTTCGGAACATATAAATTAGGTAATTCATGGCTCTGTGCAATGACCAAGGCAATTTATAAAAGCAAGCACTTAGCTGGGGGGCTTGCTTACAGTTTCAGAGGGTGGATTCATGGTTGTCGTAGCAGGGAGCAGACAGGCAGGCATGGTACTGGAGAAGTAGCTAAGAACTCAGCTCTTATTTAAAGTTTAGGGCAAGGCAGGGGTTTCAGCCTATCATGGGGCTTTTGAAACTTCAAAGCTTTCTCCCAATGACATACCTCCTCCAAAAAGGCCATGCCTCTCAATCCTTCCCAAAACAGTTCCACCAACTACAGGCCAAGCACTGGAACACAGAAGCCCATGGGGGCCATTCTCACTCAAACCACCACAAAGAATATCTGTCCTTTGATTGAGAAATCCTAGTTCTACAGATTTATTCTATACAGATAAGCTCATTTGGGAGAATACATTCCATTGAAGAAACATAATGTAATATCTGTAATAACAGAAGAGTAAAACTTCAAATGTTTGTCAACACTACATAGGGTTCGTTCTGTGGCCCTTAAAATGAACAAGACAACTCTCTAGGTGCAGTAGAATTTCAGAGACAAAAGTGAAGAGAACATTAGAGCAATGGTGCTCCTATAGCAGGAGTAATGGGGACCTGTCCATACATTACACAGCAAGGAAGAAACTAAGGCTGCTAGTCAGATGCCTTCAGCATCTTTGTGAAGTTGCATTTTCTTTTTTAGATTTCATGAAAGTGAGGACACAAGATATTTTAATTCCAAATGGAACTTAGGGTTGAAAATCAGAAATAGGAGGACATTTATATGAGTATATAAATTTTAATAACAAGGTCCTTATAAGTCTACAGGAAGAAAGGCCAGTAAAAGTTGAGGTGATGTAGTGAAAAGAACTCAACCAACTATTTCTGACTTGAAAGGTGCAGGAAAAGACCCTGTGAGGCAAGGGGCCAGGAGGGCAAGAACATTGTCACCCACATCTCCTGGAGAAAAGCAGTCCTGTTAACAGTGCTCTTAGCCCTTTGAGATTTGATCAGACAAGAGAACTGAAAGCAGTTGCAGGGTGGTGGCTGTGTCTCCTGTTAGAATGCTCCCTAAGTGTTAGATGTCCTTAAGCCACAGTTAGGGTGTTTCCTTTATATAAGAAACATCTAAAGCCACAGGGCTTTTCTCTACACTTGTGCACTAAGAAAGGGTATGCATCCTCCAAAGACCCAGCGCCATTATGTTACGATGTGGTAGGCCTGTGTGTGCCTGTGGAGACCAGAGGACAATCACAGATGTCATTCTTTGGGAGCCTTCGCCTTGAGTTTTGAGAAAGGGGGGCTTGCTGACCTGGAGCTTACCCAGAGGACAACTCTGGGTGGCGTGCTGTCTACTTCCATGGATACACCTGTTCCCATCTCCTCCAAGTGCCCTCCTGTACCAGGGTCCCTAGTTTTCACACATGTTGTGCAGATGGAACTCTGGTCCTCATGCCTGCAAAGCAAGAAGCTTTGCAAATGAGCTCTTTCTCCACCCCTCCAATGTAATTTCGACACCTACCTCTCCCTCTTTTGTGGGCCTCATGGGAAGAAATACCTAAGAAATTGATATTGTTCTACTGTGGGTTGAGAGGGGAACAGTCTCACCTTACCCCATAAATATGCACCCTAAACATTTACAGAAACTTTCTTAAAATTCACAGTAGGAAACCAGAGGGAGGCCCCCCAACCTTGAGACAGCTCACTCTATTCCCTCTTCGCAGTTTGACAAATATAAGAACAAACAAAAAGAAACGGGAAGTTGGAGAGAGATTTGGTCAGATCTGGGGAGAGGCAAAGATAAATTGATCAAAATACATTGTTTAAAATCTTCAAAGGGGCCGGGCGGTGGTGGTGCACGCCTTTAATCCCAGCACTTGGGAGGCAGAGGCAGGAGGATTTCTGAGTTCGAGGCCAGCCTGGTCTACAAAGTGAGTTCCAGGACAGCCAGGGCTACACAGAGAAACCCTGTCTCAAAACAAACAAACAAACAAAAAACAAAAAAAACAAAAAAAAATAAAATAAAATCTTCAAAGGGTTATTGCAAAAAAAAAAAATTAATGTGTATGTGTGTGTTAAAAAGCAGAAGGTAGAGGGCTAAAAAGATGGCCTAGCGGGTAAAGGCACTGACTGCTTTTTCCAGAGGTCCTGAGTTCACTTCCCAGCAACCAAATGGTAGCTCTCAACTATCTGTAATGGGATCCGATGCCCTCTTGTGGTCTGTCTGAAGACAGCTGCAGTGTACTCAAATAAAATAAATATTTTTTTTAAACGTGGAAGGTAAAAACAAACAAACAAAACGGTAGTATATGTGGTATGTATGTAAGACCTTTCTGGAAGGATCCACCACGACCGTGCAGCAGAAGCCTGAGGAGAAATGGGTTAAAGGTTGGGAAGGAGTATAGACCTTACTGAACCATTTTGAGCTCTTATTATCAAAAATGAATTTTCATTTTGTATTTAAACAATCGATTTACCCTAAATTGTTTCTACCTTTGTCACACAAAGATACTCTCCGGCTTTTGTAAAAACCAGCCACCACTTGAACACTACAAACCCCGCAGACACTGGCATTTATAACTCGAAATAACAGAACAGGGAAAGGAGTCGGCGGCGCCCCTGAACCCTCCACACTTACCCGGGCCCCCAGCACATGCTGCCATGGTGACGGACAGACGCTGTGGTCTGCGCAGGTGCACAGGGTTAGCACTCACCGTGGCGGAAGCCAGATGACCTGACCGGAACCTCAGCGCCAGTGATGCAAGTGGTGCGCACGCGCACTGCAACTGCCGGCCTTGAGGGTCGGAGAGAAGCGGGGATAGAGGGAAGAGAGGAGGTGGGTTTGGGGAAGAGGATTTGTGGGCACATTTCCTATAATGCAGTGGTCCAGATCTACTCGTCCTAGGGTACTGCGGGCCGCAAAGCTAGAATATATTACCTGACAGCGCAAACAGAAGTGGTTCTCGCCCAGCCCTTCAGGGGGTAAGATTTTAAGCCAGTGGCAATTATTTTAGCCTCAAGCATGCCTCCACAATCTCTGGATTTCCTCCAACCCTGCCAGAAAACATAGACCAATTGCTTTATGGTACTTCATTTTCTACCTGTATCTTCACATTTAAACTTACTTCTTTACAAAAAGCATAAATCACAGACCTCTCACCTCAAGAGTTTATTTCTGAACCAAGTATGAATGATAATCGTTCTAGAACACCAAATCAGTTGCCCCAAACATACTGCATAGTTTAGTGGAGGTTTTCGCTGTTTAATTAAGTTATATATCCTGAAATTTTTCAAATACTTTGGTGGAAATATCAGGTATGAAGTTTACAGCAAACTGAGGGCAGGTTTCAGTTGCTATCCGATGGTTCTTAAGTTTTAGGTTGGTAGTGGGCTAAGTTAACACATTCCAAAGGTTTCACCTAGTCACAAGGACATTATTAGGTCAAGTGAGCAATGCTATTAAGGGAGTTAAATACAGCACAAGATGATGTGATGCTAGGGCTTCAACATTCCAACACCCCACATCCTGGAAGTTGTAAACCCCCAGCCTTGTTAGTAATGAAATTGTTATAATCAATATTCTCCTAAGAATACAGGCAAGATTTCTAATGGACTTTTGTTCCTTTCTGCAGTTAAGATGCTTTTTACCATTCTTGGAGTAAAAAATGTTCAGACAGAAGCAATGGAAACTTTATGATCCTAAATATAAAGCTACATAATCCAAGTAATTAATAGGGTATGACTACACAATGCTACATTTTATGTAAATAATGTCACTATGAAAATGGTGTGGATGACCCTGGGAAAACGAAAAACTACAAGTCACTGTGTATGTAAAGGGGATCACTGTCTGGAGGGCAGCTGTGCCGTGCTCGCTGCAATGTTAACTCAGAAAAGCAAGACACAAAACCAACCTAAGATCCACCAACAGATGAACAGATAAAATGTAGCACAGGCCCATAATGAAGCTGAGGGTTCAGACAGATGTTGTAATTTGTAACACAGATGAGGCTGTCAGATGTTAGGTGAAGGGGGACAGGCACAGGAAGTCCAAGGCTGCATGATTTCACTTCTATGCTGACCTAAAAATGCTGATCTGGACAAAAATTGATGATGGTGGTTGCTGAGGCTGAAGGGCAGAGTTGGTAGAGGAAAGGGAGACACTGGGGATGGAGCTGTCAGGACACAACATTTCAGGTAGGAGAAATAGATTCAAGTGTTCTCTCACACAACATAACTACGGTAATCCCCAATGTGCTGTGTACCTTAAGAAATGGAGAGGAATAAGATCATTGCTACTATTATCTCTGAATCTTGGGATGGCACACAAGATGACTACCTGTTGAGGGTATCTGGTGGAAGAACAGGGTGGATCTGTGGAACAGATCTGTAGAACAGTTGGAATCTGCACAATATTTAGGATTATAAAGGTCCCACTGCTTCTGCCAGAACATTTTTTTTACTCAGCTATTGGTAAAAAGCATCTTAATTGCAGAAAGGAACAAAAAAATCCATTAAAAGAGAACTGAAAGCAGTTGCAGGGTGGTGGCTGTGTCTCCTGTTAGAATGCTCCCTAAGTGTTAGATGTCCTTAAGCCACAGTTAGGTTGTTTCTTTTATATAAGAAACATCTAAAGCCACAGGGCTTTTCTCTACACTTGTGCACTAAGAAAGGGTCTGGTCTCCACTAAATTTTCATGTTTCTTTTTGCTGAATTGTGCATATCTTGAATCAAACATTTTAAAGCCACTCAACAAAATATTAAACCTGGAATGAGTCAGAAGTTTCTGTTTTATTTCAAGAAAGTCTTTTAACACTTTAATCATAATATAAAAATTATTCTATTAAGAAACTTCTAGGGGCTGGAGAGATGGCTCAGTAGTTAAGAGCACTGGCTCCTTACTCTTCCAGAGGTCCTGAGTTCAATTCTACACGGTAGCTCACAACCATCTGTAATGGGATCTGATGCCCCTCTTCTGATGTGTCTGAAGACAGCTACAGTGTACTCATATAAATGAAATAAATCTTTTTTTTAAAAGAATCTTCTATGAAACACAGGAACCTAGGTTGTCAGGAACCTACACAACTGTCAAAGCACGACTTTTATTATTCAGTCATAAGCATGCTTGGTGTTTCAGACTTCCAAATGTCCACTGTGCTGCAAGGTCCTCCTGAGGTGGACACGGGTATCCTCCAGTCAGTTCCTCACATTCAGTCATTTCTCCACTGCAGCAGTTACAATGTTCCTATGTTAATGTCTGTTCCACACATCCAAAAAGAAGGATCTTACTATTCAACTGATGAAACCTTTTTATATGTAGCACACACAGGTACACAGCTTGTTCAATAGATGAAGATTATAAAGCAAGATTATAGTCCACCTCATATTTCAAAATGAAGAGAAACTGAGTTGCAGTAAAACTCTTCAGACCATAAACAGATCACTGTAGATTGACTACAAAGAGCCAACCAATTTCTTTACTAAAATTTCAAATTAAGTGCCAATGTGAAGAAAGACTATGATCAAGCAAGTGTTTGCATTCAGAAAAACCCATCTCCAAAGAATGCTGTTAAATGTGACTCTAACATTTTAGACTAGAATTCTAATTTTTACTGGTTGTAGACACTATGAAAACAAATTCAAAGTTACTTTACCACAGAAGACCCTTCCACTATTTGGTAAGTTAAATATTCATACATTGTGCAGTTATACTACAAAATATACAATATACTAAAAAAGAAACAAATTATGTAAACAAAATGAGCTTGATATGTAATCATCTTTATATTACATCATTTCACTAAACATTGTCAGTCATATGTTGCCATTTTATTTACTATCTGTAACATTTCACATTACTTGTGGATAGTCTCCTCAAATATGTCTTTGGCTGGTCCAAGTGTGATTCGGAGGAGACTCAAGTGACTGGATCTATAAGTTTCAATGCTTTATAAATAATCCTTCTTACACAGAGCTATTTAGTGTGGCTTTCTTGATAGATACAATGAGTGTTTTTAATACAAAAAATATACTTCACATAATAAAAAGGCATCAAAACAATGATTACATTTTATATAAGTTAAGACACAGTTTTTTCTTTTCTTCTGTTGTCCGAATTAAACAAGAAAGCTCTATCATAACCTTTAACTTTATGTTAAGTTAAATACTCCATTATAAAAAATAACTAGCATAGAAAGAATTTAAAATATGTAAAAGTAATAAGTTTGTTGAAATTTATACTTCATACATTGATGTCAACCAAGAAATTCCTAAGGATTAACATGAAAGTAAAAGAAACCTGCTCTAGGCTTCAGTTATTGCTACACAATGACTACTTCATGGGTCATCTGGCCCATCATCATCTGAAGAGTGTTAAATACAGTGTGTACTTTATAAGGAGGAGAAAGAATGTACTGTAATACAAAAATATTACCTATTTAAATATTAGCAAAGATTTATAAAACACATTCCAAATCATATGTTGCTATGGAAACAACAGACTTAAATAAAGCACAGAGTCCTGAAGCACCCGCAATTATTTTAATCAGAAAAAAGATATATTTATATATATGCATATATGTATATATATATATATGTATATATAATTTGAGAAGAAATAAAGGCAAAATTCTAATTTTAATCAAACAGTTTGCATGTAATCATGGAGGTAGGTCTCCATTCTATTTATACAAATAAGTTATCAGCTTTATTCAAAGAATTATAAGTCTAGAATCTTGAAACTGGTCTTTGTTACTGAAATACATTTTTAAACAGACTTCAAAACCAGTATTCTCATTAGAATATACACAAAACAGGTATCTCCTTCATTAAAATCATATATAAAGAGGTATAACTAAGTACAGATACTTTGGCTTAACATTTAAGTTACACAGTAAATACTACAAATTTTAAGTTAGAAGAAATTTTTCTTTCTTCTTAGTTCTTATAATAAACATAAAGCTATAAAAATGGTGATTCCTTAAACTTTTAGGTACTTAAATATTGTGCTAATGATTTTTAAAAATCATTTCTACCTAAAAAGCAAAATTATATATTTCAATTATCAAATATTTAGTGTTGGTGACATTTCTGTTTTAGTGCTAGGATTCATTTTAACAGATCAGTTTGTGACATACAGCACAGTGTATTGTTTTACTCAGAAAGGTTTTCTAAAATGAAGAATGCTAACTCTATTTCTAGTGGCAGACTAGAGTTGGAGGTCCCGCCGTGGATCACAGGTATTAGAGCACTATCCAGATCATTTAGGTAATGCTGAGGCAGAAGTTGGCCTTCACAGCCTGCCTGAAATTCCACCTGGAAAAAAAAGAAATCTTGATAAAGGTAACCCTAGAAAATTAGCCCTCTTGTGTTGCTTGGCAGATGAATATGTAGCATTTTTGAATATTCAGCTTAAGGCTATTAGTAAAATAATGTTACTTTCAAAAATATATTTTCCTATTTCTTTTATCTCTTTGTTACATAAATTATAACATTATAAATAGTCACTGCTTTATATTTTAGATTTCCTTTCAACTAAATACATATATAAATGAGGTCTGAAGCTTTTTAAAAATAATTAATGCAACTTAATTTGAATTAAAAATGAATTGAACAGGAGACAGCAGTTGTTGGCAAGGATGTGGAGAAAGAGGAACACTCCTCCACTGCTGGTGGGATTGCAAGCTGGTACAACCACTCTCGAAAGCAGTCTGGCGGTTCCTCAGAAAACTGGGCATGACACTCCTGGAGGATCCGGCTATACCACTCCTGGGCATATACCCAGAGACTTTACCTGCATGCAATAAGGACACATGCTCCACTATGTTCATAGCAGCCTTATTTATAATAGCCAGAAGCTGGAAAGAACCCAGATGTCCCTCAACGGAGGAATAGATTCAGAAGATATGGTATATTTACACAATGGAATACTACTCTGCAATTAAAAACAATGAATTAATTCCTAGGCAAATGGTCAGAACTTGAAAATATCATCCTTAGTGAGGTAACCCAATCACAAAAGAACACACATGGTATGCAGTCACTGATAAGGGGATATTAACCCAGAGTCTCAGAATACCCTAGACACAATTCGCTTATCAATAGATTTCCAAGAAGATGGAAGGAGAGACCCCTGGTCCTGGAAAGACTGGATGTATGGGAATGCCAGGACAGAGAAGTGAGATGGGGTTGAATGGGGAACAGAGGGAGGGAAGGGGGCTTATGGGACTTTCGGGGAGGGAGGAAACGGGAAAGGGGAAATGATTTGGAATGTAAATAAAAAAACTTAGAAAATAAAAAAAATAAAAATGAATTGAAAAATGAACTTACTGTGTTTCAGATTGTTGCACCACTATGTTTTGTGTGAGATGTCTGTGCAGTTGTGTGCATGTGTCCATGTGTGTATGCAGTTGTGTGCACAAGTTGAGTGCAGAGGTTTGACTCTGGGTGTCACTACGGTTTCCACTAAGGCTCCACTTTATTTATACAGCGTGTCTCTCACTGTTTGCAGCTACACTGAAAACAGCAAGCCTCAGGTCTTGTGTCTGCCCCACAGCAGTTGGGTCACAGGAGTGCACATTATTCCCAGCTGTGACATGGGTTCTGGGGTCCAAAGTCAGGTCCGTGCTTGTGTAGCACGGACTTTACCTACTGAGCCACCTCATAAGCCCTGCAGTACTACTCAACATTAAGATTTAATATTACTGATGAAGTTTATATTTTTATACACTTAACGATAAAGAAAACAGTGCTTACTTAACCAATACTTATGACGAGTTTCTTGAAAGGGCCTTACAATGAAGTAATGAAAAACAAAACTCCTCTTTTCAGTAGGAAGCATGAATAGAATACATCTTGCTGGAGGAGCAAACTAGTATATGAACTGCTGTTTAGAAAACCAATTCTAATAAAGAATCTGCCTTGAAAATCTATATTTGATGTCAAAAGTTACAAAATATACCCAGCAAATATTCACTAGACATTCTGGGGAAGATAAATAGCTTTTCCATGTAAGAAGATGGCTGTTAATTAGATAAACACTGTTAAGTAGAGATGTATATTAAGGTAACACTGAGCACCCTGTGGTGCCAAGGGGTGCCAGGCCTGGTAAGGGATGGAAATGTTCCTGCCCCTGGAACAGGGCATGTGTTGATGGTTGCTACAGGCCTAAGGCTCACTGTATAATTATGGACATATTTTCATGCTCCTCCCTTGAGAGGAACATCCTCCCTGCCAAGGTTAATGACTCCAGGATAATCATAGACAGCACAGGATAATCAGAGATAAGGAGGTGAGGGTTTGTCTATATCTCAGCAAAATAGTAAATGCTGTGACTTTTAGGACAGTGTCTAAGACACTGTCCTAAAGACAGTTTTAAGAGAGTCAGGTTTAGGGATGGAGCCAAGAGTGAGAGAAAGTTCGGTGACTCGGAGGATCAAGTAACATTAGTATTTATTCACAAGCAACAGTGAACAAATGTAAAGGGAAAAGGGATCGTATTCATTCACACAGACAGCCCTTAAGGCTGTGGGAAAGAATGCTGAAAACATGATTAAAAATATATCATTTCTCAACTATGCAAAATAGAAGGATGCAATATGAATCATATAAGGAGTTTCACAGATCTAAAGGAACAGCTGCATCTGCACCAAGAGCCAACTAGTCAGAAAGATAGTAAGGAAGGAGGTCGAAAGATTTAGGGAGTGGTGATTTCTAGGCAAGATCCCACCCAACTAAGTTTGTTTATGCTTACAAAGGCAGGCAGATTCCTAAATTCAAGGTCAGCCTAGAAGAGAAGGAGTTTAGGTCCAGGCCCAGGCTAGGTAGGAATGGTAATTTCAGGGTGGGGCCCCTCCCAGCTATCTAAGGTCAGTGCTAGCTAGCACTTGCTAAGAATCAAGGGGCTGGAGTCCTGGGTTTCATGGGATAATCAAAAGGAAACCTGGGGTAAAGACTGAATTGATATGTAAATAAAAGACTGGGACTCCCCATCAGGTCTTTCTCCCTCCGTCCCTCCCTCTCCCTCTCCCTCTCTCCCTACTCCCTCTCTCCCTCTCCCTCTCCCTCCCTCTCTCTCTCTCTGCAAACCAAAATAAATTCTTTCTTCCATAACTTGAAAAAAAAAAAAAGACTGGACTTTTGATCTAAAAGGGTTATTTAGAGAATCTTTAGAATAGCAAGAGAAGGCTATATTGAGCAGAACAGTGGGGGGGGGGGAGAAAGGGAGGGAGGGAGAGAGGGAGAGAGGGAAAGCTGTTTCAAGCAGAACATAGGCCACCAGCTTGTAACCTATGATTTGACTTCAAGTCATTTGATTGGCTGCTCCCAGACACTCTCTCAGAAACCCCTCTCCAAGTCAAGGCTGGTCCTTGGCATTATTGCACCTATCGAACTGTCAAAGTTCAAAAGTTCAGTTTGGCTTGAGATACAGCATAGTAGTAGAACACTTGCCTAGCATATACAAGGCCCTGGATTTGATTAAATGTTGCTAAAAGGTGTGACTAAGACCTGTGTCAAAAATTGCTGACAAAAGGTAGGCTTGGTGGCAGCAGGCCTATTATAATCCAGCTATTCAGGAGGCCAAGGCAAGAGGATCACAAATATAAGGTTTACCTGGGCTATAGGATAAGTTCAAGCTCAGAGCTTGCCTTGAATTAAAAAATGAAGGGCTAGAAAAAAAGAGCTCTGAGATGAAACATCTGCCTTGCATGTGAGAGACCTGGGTTCAAGCTCTCCATACATATTTGGGACAGTACGCTGATAGCTATTGAGTGCATTCTTGGATATAAATCTAGAAACTTGTTTTATGGTTATACTCAAGTTTATGCAAAAAAGTAAAATACTGTCAACAAACTAAATTTCAGTCAAAATTTACCAGATAATATTAATCAGTTGTTACCCATTTACTTAATCAACTATGACTACTATGCAACTATTAAAAAGAATATGCACTAATATACAATCTCTGGTATATTAAAAAAGTATGGCAAACAAAACATTTTGAAGAAATGACACAAGTTTCATTACATATATACACTTGCTTGTACATGCATAAAAATCATAAGAAATACATAGTCTCCATTATATAATCGGGGGTAATATTTAAGGAGAATCTGGAGATGAAGTTCTGTTTGGGAATTAAGGGTAGCTCTTTTGGAAGCATTCCACTGTGGCCTAGAGTCAGCATGGCCCACAAACTCCACACTATACAGCACGACTGCTGCTTCCTGGAGCATCTAATGAAATGGTGTGTGCATGTCTATATACTGTTAGAGTTTTGAGTCATGTAAATCAATTAGAATAAATTTCAAAGCCTGTCTACCACACAGGACAGTAATGGATCAGCAAACTATGGTCCCCAGGCCACCCTGTTGTGTAAAACAGTTTCACTGGATCACAGCCATATTCATTCAGTTACAGGAGCAGCTTCCCACTATAAAAGGTGAACTGTGAGAGAAACCCCTGCAGACTAACTCACCAAAAATATTCACTCTCTGACCTTTTACAAAAAAGTCTGACTTCAGGTAGAGATTAATAGAGGTAATACATGTGTGAAACAAGTTCTGGCTTGGGGATGGAAGTGTAGTTCAGTGGTTGAGTACATGTCTAGCACTAAGGCCTTGGGTTCCATTACCAGCACCACAAAAACAAAAGAAAAAAAAAGCAGGAAGCTCCCTTTTCTCAAAGGGTTAGATAAAAATTTTGATTCCAGGGGCAGCAAGCTTGGCAATCTGAGCCGAGTCCCTAGAACTCAGTGACAGGAGGAGAAAATCGACTCCTGTGAGTTACTTTTGACTTCCACATATGCACCATGGCACACACGCCCCACATACAAATATATTTATATCAACATAAATCTCAAAGTACACACAAAAGTATGTCTTACCATCTCAGTGTCAATGGAAAGTCTGAGTCCAATTTTGTTCATTCTGTTACTCTTTAGAGCTCTCAGGTGAGGGCACAGGGCAGCACTACAAGCCACAGCAATCTCTTTTGCAAACTGGTAACTACTTGATACAACAGATATATCTTGGTCCTTTAGGAAGCAGAACACCTGAAAATCAGTCAAATTAGGAAAAAAAATCATGATTGTAATTAGAAACAACAAATAAACTGAATTAAAACAAATAAAAAGGCAACTGCTATTTTCCATTCAACTTTAAGAAAATTCCAACATTAGATCTTTGAAGTCATCAGTTGACAGCATTCTTTATCTATAGCCTGAATATGTATGATAAAAAATTTTAAATCAGAGATTACAGACTATAGGAGTGGTCTATTTTTGCCCAAAGTTGACTTGTGTCAGTAAAATCCTGTTCATTCAGTTCAGAGCCAACACTATAAGAATGTCTATATGGAATCCGTTCTGACAGAGAGACAATGTTCTGTAGCTGCTATGTCATTCTACACATAGGAAGCCACACGCTGACAGAAGACCTGGCCTCGTGGCTGCAGAAAGGACATGGGACTCCAGGCTGGGAGGCTAAGGTCAATACCTTCATAGTGTCTTATTTCAAAACAGAGAATGTACCAAAATGGTTTTCCCACATGAGTGCTGATTATAACCTGGTGTCAAGAAAATCTTTTAAAGTAAAATAACAATATAAAAACGTCAATTTAGCCATGTGTGGTGGTACACATCTTTGATCCCAGTACTTGAAAGGCAGAAGCAAGTGGATCTCTGTGAGTTTGAGGCCAGCCTGATCTACAAAGAGAGTTCCAGGACTACAAAGAGAAACCCTGTCTCAACACGCCCCCCCCCCCCCAAAAAAAAGTCAGTAACTATTAGCTGTCAGGAAGTCCTATCATGTTGACAGCTTGAAATAAATATATGCAAATACAAATCTGGGATGTGAGGGATTCTGGGTGGGGATCCGTTTCATTGTGGAAAGTGAAAGGTATAATAAGCTACACCTAGTCATAGGACAAGTATTCAATATTTCCAAGTATATACCACACACACACACACACACATATGCGCGCGCACAATATCCACACATAGTACATGAAGCAAAGAAACCTTTTTCTATACCTCAGTGCATTTCACAGTCTTCTCTTCAGTTTCAAAATCTGTTTCCAGTTTTATTTTTTCACTTGGAAATCCTTCTAATGATATTCCATCTACTGAACTGATAACACTATGTAATAAAGCAGAAAACAATTAGTACCATGGTGTTTTCTATGAAATTGATTGTTGAACTTGGAAAACAGGATAATAAAGTGAAAGTTTCATATCTAAAGTTGTAACAAATACCTGAAATGTATATAAAATAATCAGCTGTCATGGTCCCTTGATTGTGTCATAGTTGTAATGCAGTAAATCATACCCCCTTTGTATGTCCAATTCAGATTTAGCTTTAATAGACTTTAGTCTCTTAACAGAAAAGTATCTCACAGATAAAAACTATTTTTGGGTGTTACATATGTCATTGATTTGGCAGGGTACATCCTATTACGCAGACACTCTGAGTTTGATCCTCAGCACCACATAAACTGGGCATGGTTGGCACAAGCCTTTAACACTAGCACTTAGGAGGCTGAAGCAGGAGGATTTCATGGTTTTCCCACATGAGTGCTGATTATAAGCTGGTGTCAGAAGCAGATGCTAGCAGCCAACCATTGGACTGGGTGTGGGGTCCCCAATGGAGGAGTTGGAGGGTGGTCCGGAGGAACTAAAGGAGTTTACAGTCCCATGGCAAGAACAACAACGTCAACCACCCAGATGCCCCAGGCCTCCCAGGGACTAAACCATCAACCAAGAGGGTACACACAGTTCCGGCCAAAAATGTGGCAGAGTAATGCCTTCTTGGGCATCAGTGGGAGGAGTGGTCCTTGGTCAGGTGAAGGCTCAATAGAAGCCCCAACAAAGGGAAATCGAGGAGGCGGGGGGAGAGTGGGTTGGGTAGAGGGGCATATACTTAGAGACAGGGGGTGGGAGGAGGGGTTGGGGGTTTTCGGGGAGGGGGGAAACCAGGAAAGACTTTAGCATTTGAAGTGTAAATGAAGATTATATTCAATAAAACAAAATAAGCTGGTGTCAATAAAATCTTTTATAGTAAAATAACAATATAAAAATACCAGTTTAGCCAGGTGTTGTGGTACACATCTTTGATCTCAGTACTTGAAAGGCAGAAGCAAGTGGATCTCTGTGAGTTTGAGGCCAGCCTGATCTACAAAGAGAGTTCTAGGACTACAAAGAGAAACCCTGTCTCAAACCCCCCCCCCAAAAAAGTCAGCCATCCTGGGCCATATATTGCTTTCATGTCCAGCCTAAGCTACATGGAAAGACCTTACTTATATCAAAAATCTATTTGAAATCGTTTCCTTTTTCTTTCTTCTAGACCCTTAATCCATCTCCAAAACTGAGCAATTATGGGTAATTGCAGAAGGAACAACAGTGGTATTAGTAAGGCCTATACTGATTACATCAAGTCTCACTTACATTACAGGGATTTAACAGAATTCAATAATCAAAAGGAAACCCTTATTTATTTGACAAAAATGTGTACCTGTATCAGAAAAGGTGTTCCTTAGCCTTGGACAAAGCTACATAATTAATGTTTTAAAATCAGACTCTTCCCAAGTTGGTGGTTCATTATAGCTTCCTGCCCAAGAGTCTAATTAGTTACATGTTTGAGAAAAACATATTGTATTCATTGGGATAGAAACATTAAAGTTAATAGCATAATTCTATATTCATTCATAAAATATATCATTGTATTTTATCATCCCCTTCCATCAAATAAATTCCTACCCTTTGTTCTTCCTCTCTTCCGAATCCACCCAACAGATGTCCACATATTCTCTCAGGTCTACTGCATCAACTTTTCCACACTGAATTTTAAAGTCCTTTTGCTCTCGCAGAGCCAGCCGTAAGCCATCCATGGTCTCGGGGGTTACTTGTACCATTAAGCCGTCTAGAAATGAGAGTTATGCTTCATATTGAGTTTGCCAAATTTCAGAATGTGTGCCAAGTAACAGAATTTATTATTAAAATATTTTTGTTTCAAGATACAAGTTTTAGATATCCTTTGTTAATCATTTAAAAGACTGGTTTTTTTCCACTAGGAAAACAAAACTATTTCATAAAGTTAAGAATTATTTTAGGGTTATGCAAATACAGACAGTAAGTTAAGCTTTTTAGTCACAGTACAACAAAAATAACAAAAATAACTTAACATTAAGCAGGATTTGTCCTAGGGATGCAAAGATGATTAGACATGCAAATCAATAAACAGCACACCAACTGGTGGACAAAACCATGCATTAATCATCTTTCAGAAGAAAACACTGATAAAATTCAACATCCATTTATGAAAAAAAATCTTAATAAATTAAGTTTGGAAGGTTTAGAAGGAACATGTCTTAAAAAAGGCAGTATGGAACAAACCCACAGCGAACACCACAAAGAAAGGGAAAGCTGAGACGGCTCCTTTTCACTACTCGTAGAACACTAGTGTAGTTACCAGACATTAAGTCAGGAGGAAGCAAGAAAGGTCATCCAAATAGGCAAGAGGGAAGTCCAATTGTTTCTGTTTACAAATTGTATGAATCTGGCAAAAATATGTTAAAACCAAACACAAAATCAAGATATAAAATAAGGAGCATGTTTATATGCACAACAAGTTTGCTGACAAGAAAATTAAGACAGCAATTCCTCTCACAACAATAACAAAAAGGAATAAACTTAACGAAGAAACCAGATGATTTCTACAGTAAAAATGACAAAATACCAATGAAAGACTGGAAGACACAAGAAAGACATGGCCATGTTCATAAATTAAAAGGACTTAAATGGTCAAAACAGTGATGCTATCCAGAACAACTACAGATTCAAAATAATCTCCATCTAAATACCAATGACATTTTCACAAGGACAAGGGAGATAAACAAACAAATTCACGACCCTAAAACTCTCAGGAGAGCACAAAAGACCCAGAATAGCTAAAAATGATCTATCTTAAGAGAAGAAGAGAGACTGAGGTGTTTTAATACCTCATTACCCCACACATACTACAAAGCTATAAAATCCCAGGAGCATTAAATACACACCCCCCCCCACACACACACCCTAAAGCAGAACAGAAAACCCCAGGATAAATCACCCACTTAAGCCACCTGATTATTAACAAAGGTGCCAAAACATTCATGTAGAAAAACAAATGAACAGTCTCAATAGATGGTGCTATAAAATGATTACCCATTCATACTAGGTCCCCCTCTCTCATCATGTACAAAATCTCCTCAAAATAAACCAAAGGCCCAAAGTTAAGACCAGAAAATAGGAACCTACTAGAAGAAAGCACAGGGAAATTACTTAAAACTTATGCATGAATAGGATTTTCTCTCTGTGGGTTCTGTAAGAACTGAAATCACTGTTGGGTGTGGCTCCTGCCTAGAATCCTAGTACTCAAGGGGCTGAGAAAGAATATACATGTAAAAAGACAACCCAAAGATTAGCTAACAAATGTATATTAAATTAAATCTCTCTTGAATAACAGAAGAAAGAAGACTGCAGACTAAAACGTGCATGTTAAGAGAGACCATTTCTAGCACTGGGTGGTATCGCCCCCAGCACTCTGGAGGCAGATGTGGGGATAACAACTTTGAGTCTAGCCTGGACTACAAACTGAAACTTTGTTGCACAAAATTCAAAAGCTGGTTAAAAAATTCAGAAATGATTGGATGACACTTTTCTAAAGAAGTTCTAGAAATGTCTAAGAAATATTTAGCATCACTACAATGAAATGCAAATAAAACCATCATTTCTTCATCCAGGTCAGAATGGCTATAATGATAATACTAATAATGATACTACTACTACTACTACTACTTCTATTACTACTACTACTAATACTAATAATAAATAATAACAACAACAACAAACCACAAAAATAAATCAAATGCTGGGAACTGGCCAGGGCTTCAGCGCATGCCCAGCTAGTACTCTAGCACTGAGCTACATTTCCAACCAGAAAAAGAAACTATTATACACTGTTGACAGTAATGCCATTATGGAAAATAGCATATGAGTTGCTCAATAAGTCAAAATTAGAAATATCTTATAATTTAACTATTCACCTACTGGGTGTACCTCAAATGAAATTAAATAATCAGAGTTAAGCTGGACCTGGTGGCAGAGGTCTATGACCCAACACTCAGAAAGCACATGCAAGAGGGCTGTGGATTTGCGCTTAGCCAAAGCTACATAGTGAGTTCATGCTAGCCTAAGATAGCAAGACTGGGTTTGAATGCCCTCGGATGTTCTCTTCCAAAAGAAACAACAAAAATATAGAAAAAAAGAGAGTGAGAGATACTTCCCCCATCTTCTTATTTAGCGCTATTCTGAATAGCCACAACGTTAAATCAACTGAGGTGATTAAACAAGATGAATAAAAAACATGGTATAGAGAAATAATGGAATATTATTCATTCAGAAACAATCACAGAAGGAAAACCATCACATGGATGTTCAGTCACATACGGATACTATAATAAAAGAGTTACTTTAACACAATAAAATAAAATAGTGGCTCCTACAAGTTAGGGAGGGTAGAAAGCAGGACAGAAAAAGAAATGAGATGATAGTTACCACAATACAAGTACATATCTAGACTGCTGCACATTCAGAAAGGCAACTAAAACTCACCATTTATACATTATAAAGAACTCACAGAAGAATCTCAAGTATGTTAGTTAACATAAAGAAGTAACAAGGGTTTAAGTAGATGAAATGGTAGCTACCCTGACTTGACCGCTATACATTCTATAGATGTTCCAAATAATCAAAATACCCTCTATATAAATATCAACAATTACTATCTGTTACTTTAAATATGAAGGGGAATCTACAATATGTAACATATAAACTACAAAACAGAAAAAAAGACAATCAGTAGAAAATAGGCAAAAGTTGTGAATGAGTATCTCACAAACAATGTAATGCCTTCTATAAATATGAAATAAGATGTTCTACTCGCTAATGAGTAAGAAATATGCTACTAGTGACCATACTGAGTAGACTACTAACACCATGTCTGGAGACCATGTGACTAGTGAGGAACTTAACAGCCTGAGAGTAACAAGGACTGGTACAATCACTTTGCAAAATCACTTAGAAACAGTCTGTGAAACTGAGTACTTACCAATCTAATTGGCTCAGGAATTCCAATCCTAGATATATATTAGCACTACTGTTTGCCATAAGCAACCAACAATCTAGAAGTTCATGGTCAGATGAACAAATTACCACATATTCACAAAATATTTAAAGGTACTGAGATTGAACAAGCTAAGGTTACAGAATATGCATAAACTAGAAAGATAAAGTATATTTGTAAGTAAATTATCATTCTTAATAAGCATAATGAAGTAGCATATTCTATAACTATGCTATAATGTTGGAAAATAACACACACAGTAGTCAGTCTAGAAGCTAACTCTTGAATAGAGGAGAAAGAAGGCTCAAGTAGATCCAGTACCGTCATGCTCTAAACAGAGATTATCTCACATAAGTTTATGGTACTGTTTTTAACAACTTACATTGTTCTTTTGTAAGCATCAAATATATTCTTTGTTTTTTTTTTGAGATAAGGTCTCACCAGGCCAGCCTCAAACTCATAGAAATCCACCCACCTTTGCTTCTCAGAGATTACCATACCTTTTTTTTTTTTTTGATTAATGTATGATTACTTTACCTACACATACACTGTATGCCAGAAGAGGGCACCAGATCGCATTATAGATGGTTCTGAGCCACCATGTAGTTGCTGGGAATTGAACTCAGGACTTCTGGAAGAGCAGCCAATGCTCTTAACTACTGAGCTATCTCTCCAGCCCCACAAATATATTTATTAAAGGTAAAGAAAAAATAACTTTATATTAAAATAATCAAATATGAAGCTCATACCTTCGACTATGCTGGATTTGGCAAGAAATCCTGAAGATGTTTTCAGAGCACCATTGAACACCACAAAACTTGCACCTGTCACTGATAACAAATAATAAGTTATATTTTAATCTATTCATCCTCTGCTGTATTTATTACTAAAAATGTGGAGTTTCTGCATTTCAAATATTTGATAAATGTTATTCTCATAACACATTAAAAATACAATAAAACAAAACAAAATTACAATATTGGATAAAATAGTGTTTCAAATGATGGACTACTATAGCATTTAAAATGTTTGTACTTTTGTTAATGAGGGTGTAATGATCAAATTCACTTTAGGTGAACATAAAATTTATAAATCTCTGTGAGGAGAGTGGTTAAAGTACTTTCCTATGTAAGCATCAAGAGTAGAGTCCCTAAGACCCACGTAAACCCAGCTAGAGCGTGCTGGCCTGCCTGAGTTCTAGCTTTTGAAGGCAGACAGACTCCTCGGACCAAGATAATGAGCAAGACTAGCCATATCAACACGCTCTGAGTGTTACTGAGAGACCTGTGTGGTGGTTTGACTAGGTATGGTCCCCAAACTCATGTGTGATGCTTGGCCCACAGGGAGTGGGACCATTAGGAGGTGTGCTGTGCTGGTGTTGGAGTAAATATGGCTTTGTTGAAAGAAATGCATCTTTGAGGTCTTCTATGTTCAAGCTAGGCCTGGTCTAGCAGTCTCCTGCTACTGCCTACAGATCATATAGAACTCTCAGCTCCTTCTCTAGCACCATGTCTGCCTGCATGCCACCATGTTTCCTGTCATGATGATAATGGACTAAACCTCTGAAACTGTAAGCCAGCTCCAATTAAATATTTTCCTTTGTAAGAGTTGTAGGGGTCGGGGGCTGGAGAGATGTCTGACTGCTTTTCCAGAGGTCCTGAGTTCAATTCCCAGCAACCACACAACCACATGGTGGCTCACAACTATCTGTAATGGAATCCAATGCCCTCTTCTGACTAAAAGAGCGACAGTGTACTCATATACATAAAATAAATAAATAAATCTTAAAAAAAAAAAGAGTTGTAGGGGTCATGATGTCTCTTCACAGCAATAAACCCTAACTATGACATCCTGCCTCCCAAGAGGTTTCCACATGTACACCTGTAAAAAGAATATCTTGGGCATTGTATGGTTCCATCACCTGTCAATTAAAAAGCAATGGCTTAGGCAGGAAATAGGAGGTGGAACATCCCGGAGGCAGAAAGAATTCTGGGATAGAGCCAGGTACAGGAGATTCTCCTGGGAAGATGTGAGGAGACAAATGCATAGAATCTGAGCACAGGTAACCAGCCATGTGGCAGAATGTAGTTTAAAATAAATGGGATATTTTAAATTATATCTAGTCAGAAAAGAGTCCAGCTACATGGCCAAGGCATTTGAGTCTGAGTCTTATTTCTGGGAACATGGAGCTGGGAGAAAGAACCAGCACTAACTTCTACACACAGCTATACACATGTGTACCTACAGACATGCAAAAACATGCTTGCATACACAAATAAACACCACGCACAAATGAAAAATAGAAAAAGAAACTTTTGACAGTAATTTCACCCCTAGAAACATAACATGCATGTATACAAGGTTATTCATAACAGCACTTTTGTAAGTAGCTGAGGGATGGTAACCAACTCTGACAATGAGAGAGTTAAATCATAGATAATTGCCAAATGGAAAGTTACAGAGTGAAAAGTTCTTTACTAACATAGAATAACCTCTGAGAGGTGTTAAAAACAACAAAGTAAGGTGCACAATGTAACAAGTATTACAAGTTATCTGAAAGATGCATCTTGAGGGTATGTACATGTGTGCCCTTGCCTGAATGTGTACATTATACAAAGTCTCTGGAGAGATACACAAAACACTGAACTCGTTTGTTGCCCTTTAACAGGATGCCTAAGTGGTTATGAGGATACTTTTTTCACCACAGCATAAATACAAATAGTCTTAATCTTACCACAATGTAAATATGCCCTATTAAAAAAACAATAAATACTTAAAACTCCATAAATTTAACAGGCTGTGAAGATGGTTTAGTCAGTAAAGTGCTTGATGTACATGAATGAAAATATGAGTTCAGAATTCCAGCGCTCATGTAAAAGATTAAAAGTGGTGGTCACAATTATAATCCAGCAGAGGTAGAAGCAGGAGGATCCTGGGTCTTACTAGTTCATAAGCCTAGATGAACTGGTAGGCTCAGGTTCAGTAAGACCCTAGCTAAAAACGAAGGTGGCAAGAGAGCTGAAAACATCCTATGTAACTCTGATCTCCACATATGCATATGCACACATGCACAAACACACACACAGAACTCTTAAATTTTAATCACAAAAATGTCAGTTAATGGTAAGAGGTAAAGTATAAAAGTATAAAATCAAGTCTAAAACTATCTATTCAACCTATATATTAATAAATAAGAAAATATATTAAAATATCAACAGTGGTCTTATTTTTGCAACGGGGTGTGTGTGTGTGTTTTTTCAGGTAGCCTCTGAGTCCAGAAGAGGGCAACAGAAGTCAGGTCTCTGACTCTTTAAGTACTAAGCCATCTCTCCAGCACTCACTTCTTTTGACTGCTTTTCAAAATGTATTACGGATGGTATACAACATTCCTTTACAACTGGAAGACAACATTATTAATAGTGGGAACATCAGGCCATTTTAATGTTATCCTGTAATGCTATGTTACTATTATGAACTTCCAATTTGTCAGGCTGTTCATTACAAGTCTGGGAATGGCAGCAGCCAGACCTGAGGCTAATGTCCAAGAGGCTGCTCACCCCACAATCTTCATCATTTCTCCATCCCCAGTTTCTTGGCTTTATAAGTAATTCTTCACCCTTGTCTACCCTGTGGCCTCCCAAGCAAAAGGAGCTGAGCAGAGACTGAACAAACGTGAAAACATCTCACTCCAGAGAGAAACTCCTGAAAGGAAGATTCTCACACAATGGGATACACTAAAGGTGCCAAAAACAACACACTCCAAATCTTTACATCATATGTAGTCAGAAATAAAAACACAAAATAGAAGCAATTTTCAATCTATTATTTATGCAAGCTGAAACGTTAAGCATACCATCCATCATTAATTCAGCAAATAGGTGATGGGTGTCTGTTTCTCTAAGGGCCTCTTGGGAGGGCATGGTAATTTACCTTTCCTTGGCTGATCAGTGGCACTATTGGCCTGAGTCTGATAAACTCCGTCGCTCTGGACACAGACCAGATGAGAATCTGCTTCTGTACTAAAACTAGCTCCAATACTGATGACATGCTCATTGGAAGAATTTATTACCTTCATTACCTGAGGGGGGAAAACATGTTTGTTAAGAAACATTTATGTCTAGCCTAGAAGTATTATTATTGATTAACTTCATAATTACCAAGCTTTAGTCTGAACAACTCCTTGGGAATTTAACAAAGACAGACAGACAGACAGACAGGCCCTCAATTAAAAGATAAAACAATTTAAAAAAGGATGAAAAAATGGGCCAAACCAATTCTCTATTAACAAATTTTAAAAATATAAAAACATGTTGTTATGAATTAGATATGCTGATTCAAAACAAACAAACAAATTCCAGTCGCAGGAACTCCTCTATTCAAATGTCTTTAGATAGGGATAATACAAGGACACTTACATCACTGTACTTTTTTCGAGGTATTTTTATACAGCTTTTTCCCATTTCCATATGAATCAACAGCTGATCGATGTTATGCAATGTATACTGGTAATTTCGAAGATCCTACATAAAATGATCGAAGTTCCATCAACATTTAGCCATCTACTAAACACTTCCATCAGCATCTACAGTTTAAATCTTCTGACACAGTCCTATCAAAATGCTACACACAAAGACAGTCCCAACTTGAAAACCAAAACACCTCCCCCAAGAAAACCCCACAAACTAATTCTTCCAACTACTTCTCAAAAGTAATGAAGACTATTCTCAGAAAGAAGTTTACAGTGTGTAGAGACTGCTCTCCTTTCCTGTCACAACTCTGCTAAAATAGGAAGTCATTCTGGGTAAGTGTTCCCCACAGCTCCTATGTTAAGAGCATATTCACTTCCAGCACTCCGAGGAGGAGGTGGAAGGTCTAGGAGGTAAGGCCTCAGTAGCTGAAGGACTATCAGGATTCCTGACCCTGTCAGTTCCTTTTTGCTTCCAAGCACTAGGAAGTGAGTGCAACCTCCACCAAGCACTCCCTCCAAAAGCCACCACAGGTCACGTGACCCTCAACTGAATCTTCTGAAACATGGCAACAGAACACTTTTCTCTTACAAGATTATCACCCATGTTTTGAAAAAGTAACAGAAAACTGAGAGGCTTCGAGCTGGCTGTCGATGGAATCTGAAGTAGGTCTCCTAAAACTTTCATATAGTAACACGCAAATATGGTGACAACGGTATGGAGGAAGAGAACCTCAGAGATCACCTTACCCATGCTTTCCTATGACAAATGAGGACACCAAGATCAGAGTTTGTTCAAAATCACAGCGCTGATTTACTTTACTAACACTTTTACTCAGCTTCGTCAATTTCAGAGGTTTAAACTAGGAAACACTATATCCTAAAAAGCAGAGCTCATTTATGTTAAGTGGTTTAAGACTTATAAATGCGTCTTCAAATACCAAGTACTACAAATTAAAATGGACAAATAAAGTAGGTGAAATGTACTAAATAAACACTTGAAGAAACTGTATTTCAAACAACACAATAGTCCAGTTACTTACAACAAGTAAGTTCATAATAGTATGCCCTATTTCTCCAAAAAGAGGTCTCCTGCCTCTGATGCTTGTTAGAGGAGCAGGGTAAGCTGCACATGGGAAAGAGTAATTGGTTACTATCAACAATAGCACAAAGTCCAAAGCTTATTAGTTTTATTTCTTTTTTTTCCAAACAAAAATTACATATTAATATCACTCAGTCAGTTATCAGAGAAAAGTAAAAGATTCCTATGCAGCTGCTAGATACACTAACTGGAAAGCTTACATAGATTGTCTTATTTAAATCCTATAATAAGCAAGAGTGTCTATACCTGCTTACAGATAAAAAAATCAAAACAAAGATAAACAAACTTGTTTACTTAATTGTTAAAAAGATTTGAAGCTGGGCTTTTCTGACTCTAAAGCATTTAATTTTTTTTATCTTACTTCTATAAAATCCCAATAGAAAAGAAAAATTATAATAATTGATTCAACCATAAAGTTTTTCTAATTTAAAGAGAAATAAAAAAATATTAAAACTTAGCATTTGCCGGGCAGTGGTGGCACACGTCTTTAATCCCAGCACTTGGGAGGCAGAGGCAGGCGGATTTCTGAGTTCGAGGCCAGCCTGGTCAACAGAGTAAGTTCCAGGACAGCTAGGGCTACACAGAGAAACCCTGTCTCGAAAAACAAAACAAAACAAAACAAAAAACCTTAGCATTTTAGTCTTTTCTTTTGTGGTACTGGGGATTAAACCTGGGACCTTGTACATTTGAGGTAAGCAATTATACAAGTGAACTATATAACTCTAGTCCCCAAATTCAAGACTTTAAAGACTTTACACTTAATATTAAGTTGTGGTAATTAAAAAAATGTAATTAAAAAATTAAATTCTGACTTTGATGACAGGGGTTCCTTACTATTTAAAAAATATTTATTATGAAAAAATTAATTTTAATCTCATATTTTGTGTGCAATCCTAAGAATTTTACTCTGAATCGGTGTTTTCTTTATCCAGCCCAGTGTTTTGTTGCTGATAATAGAATCTGAATGCTGCTTTTATTGACGATTAGGACAATATACTAGTTAGCCATCAATCACTGTGAGGCATATAATCCATAGGTATGACCAGTAGCTTCAACAGAAGCACCTAAAAATACTAAGACTGGTTTCCTTACAGTGAAGCTTCTAAGATCATGGAGTGGTAAGGATCTTTCAGAAGAGTGCAGGGTTGAAACTGCAAAGCTGTGTAATAGTGACAGGACAAGTCACCAGCATCTCTAACTCACTTCTCTGAGTCTTCAACCCTTGACTTCATCAGCACGTGTGACAACAGTAACACTCCTAAGAATCACTTGTTTGTGTACAAGCAGGGGGGACACTAATTTGCCTACTATGTAGTTAAAAGACAACTATCAATAATACATGATTTTATGAACACTTTAACAAAAGTAATAATGTGAAGAATGTTTTGCTTTGAAAGACTCAAGCATGGTGGTGCAAGCCTGCTGTCTCCGCAAGTGAAGCAGGAGGATCAGGAGTCCCAGGTCATTTGATCAGCTTCACAGAAAGTTTAAGGGCTGGAAGTGGCTTCAGTTATGAGACCCTGTCTCGAAAAAATTAAATTTTAAGGTAAGTCATATAATTTATGAGCATCCTAATAGCTCATGAAACACCATCTTGTCACATTAACTTGGTATAAGAGGGTTTTCCTGGAAACTTAAAAATACACCAAATCAAAAGTAGTTCTATTAATCTAGTAAAAATGACTTGACCAATTTCCCTGAATCTACTCCTTTTCTTCAGTATATTTGAAAATATGACATTATTTTCAAACTTACCTTTGTATTCTGCTCCCAATCTCAACATTAAACGCATAGGAAAAACCTTTGCCCAGGGAATTTCCAGCTTCTGGATAAGAATGCCACAGAGAAAAGGATCCCTTGGTACTGGGAGATCATCAAGTTTCTGAAAGGTAGGTGTAATAAACAGGAACCCTCCATGATCCTTGCTATTGAGAAAACTCTCAGTAAAGGTCAGATTATCCAAGTTTTCTACGTACTTTCCTGGAAATAATATTATTAATAAAAATATTTTAAGTTGTGATATTATTATTTTGATGAAACATTCTGAATCTGAATGTCCTAATACACATTTTCTTAAGTAAAAGCAATACAAAGATCTATGTTGTTCTTGTTGTATTTCTACTCTTAAAGATGCCTCTATTTGGACTGGTAGAATGACTAATCTCAAGAATACCTAAGGCCCTAGATTCACTTTATGGCACCCTAAAAACATTAAAAAGGTGAAGTGGGGAGCTGAGCCACTCCTGGAGATTGGGTTGGGGACTATAACAAAAATTTGAAAGTGTTTCCAGTTATGTAATATCTTATTTTTTTTCTCCTTTGTACATGGCAATAAGAAAAATTACTCCCCTCTCCAATGTAATATAGATAAGTACATAGATACATCTAGAAAACCAAGGATGCAAAGGTATTTCCACTTATAATTTTTTTTAAAAAAAACTACATACAGGCATTTATCACATAAAAGTCTAGATTTAAAGAAATCAATGGCAATCAGCTTTTTGTAGAAACCATAAATTTCTTCAAAAATAAATCTTCAGTACAATGTACATAGCTGAAATACAAATGCCTTTAACTAGTTTTCCACACCTAGCCTCAGCAGCCCAAAATAAAAGAGTAATGAAGAAATATACCTTTTAAAGCATCCTTATATATGGTGATGAACAGTCTGAAGATGTCCTTAGGAACTGTATCCTCATTTGGCAAACACAGCAACAGGATAATAATTTCTGCCTGTCCCAGGCCATGCAATCCATTGGTTGAAAAGTACCAATACTTATCTGAGGAATCTTGAGGAATAATGACATACAACTAACTATAAATGCCAATTTTTATTAATTTAAAAGCTAAACATTGCTTTTGTAAAAAGCACAATTTACCCAATTTTTAAATTCTCTTAATTAAAAACCTTGAGGCACTTAGGATTCATGTATGAGAGAACCAGAGATTATCACAGGAGACAAGCAGTTCCAGTAAACATGTGGGAGTACAGGGCGCACTGACATGCCGGAACGCAGGGCCTGCAGAGCAGCGGTTGTTTCAGAGAGGGGGAAACAATGAATGTGTTACTGAATAGTAAAGATTATTTATGACTGAGGATGATTTACTTCTTTAATTTACTTTAATCAGGTCACATCACCGACCCGGCATTTGAGAGGCTGAGTAGGGAAGGCTGCCACAGGTTTGAGGATTGCCTGATCTACATAGTGAGTTCCAGGCCAGCCAGGAATAGACATTGAGTCCTTACGTCAAAAAGAAAGAAAGAGGAAAAAGTCTTCATTGCTACCAAATTGATTTCACTTACCATAGTTCAACTTACCTGAAAGGTATGACAACAGTGATACACTAAGCACTAAAATGCACTTCAACTGGGCCAAGAAGGCAGCCTATCAGCAGAATGCTTAGCTCCCATACATGAACACCTAGGTTGAATCCCCAAGGGAGAGAGGAGGAAGAGGAAGGGTCTGGAGAGGGGGGAGAAGCAGGACAGGGAGAAGGAAAATGAACAAAACCAAACCACCACAGCTAAGCTGAACATGCTGCAATCCAACACTCCACAAGGAGGCAGGAGAACCTCAAGTCTGCGGCCAATCTCTGTTCTGTCTAGAATCACCTAGTCACATTTGGCTGAAAAGAGTATTCAAGACTGTTCATTTTCCACTATTTGTCAATCAAAATGTAACATGAAGATATAATCACTTTAGATATCTTTACTGCAACTTAACTAGAAAAAAATGAATCTCTACTTACAGAATACCAACTTGACATTCACAAGTAGGTTTGCATTAAGAACAAATGTGGCAGGAGGAAATCCTTCACTTTCAAGAAGCAAAATGATCTGCTCATGAGATGGATGTTCTTGTACTACAGGCACTAAACAGCAGAAATATATTAATCAGGACAAATAGCCTCCCAAATATACTTGCAATGAAAAAAATGTATAAATCTATCAAAAGAATTGAAAAAAAACCAAACGTGTTTCTTGAAACTAATTCCCACTATGTTCAATAATTACATATTCAGTTTTACCTTTCTACCCACTAAATGCCTAATGAATAGATACAACTCTGATTACACACACACACACACACACACACACATATTCAATTATCATTTAAGTATCAAAGTTTTGTACTTCTCAAGTTTTAAAACAAACACTTTTATCAAAAGTGGATTCTAGGTCCTGCAAAATGGCTCAGTGGGTTTAATCACTTGTTATGCAAGTTTCCTTCCCTAGAACATACTGTAGAAGGGAACAGCCCAGCCCCCAGAGCTGTCCTCAGACCTCCACACACATGCTGGGGCATACACCCACATTCCCACACATCATAAGTCCATTAAAGTGGATTCTAATTTCTGAAGGGAATCTACAGTCAATTTTCCTATGCTGCTTGCTGCCATATGCCTATCAGTGACATGTAGCCACAGCAAAACAAAACTTGACAACCAATTAGAAAATACTCGTGATATTCCAAGAAGAGACCTGAAAAACACTTTTGTCTCTAGAGGTAAGCTCACAAACTGTCTCCTACAGGCAACAGAGTAATAGTAAACTTCTTTTCTCTACGTTGCCATGCAAACAACAACTCATGCAGTTTCAGGATGTAGTATACTGTTTGAGGTAACAGGCAACTTTGAGGTGGGAGGGACTTGGAAGTGGAAGTCAGTCACAGTAGCTCCAGCTCATCTGCTTTCTCTTTTTACAAAGAAACAGAGACCCAATGAGATCAACTAACATGTTTAAAGTCATACATGAAATAAGTAGCAGATGATGACCTAAAATTCCAAGTTTTGTCATTGAATTTAATGGTATTTCTTTGAGAATCACGCTTCTTTAAAAAAATAAAATACAAAAGCTAGAGTTAAAACTCAGTTTCCTCATTTGTGTTAGACTTTAATTCATCCTAAATCAAGAGGCCTACATGCTATAAATGACTCAAAAATTCAAATCACTTTGGATTTGTCTTATACAAATAAGACTTTCTATAAGCTAAATTTATCACCCCTTATATATAGCATAACAAAAATGTTTAAGTTTTTAAAATACATTTTACAGACTAGAGACAAAATTCCTGTTCTTTTTGAAAAGTTATTTTTCCTTAAAGCAGCTATAGTAGCTCACACCTGCCCTCTCACAGCCTGGTCTACATAGCAAGTTTCATGGTAGCACACAGCTGCATAGAGCTTGTCTTGAAAATTCCTAACTAAGGATACTTTTTCAATTTTAAGTAGCCACTATCCTACCTGATCCATCTTCTCCAGATGTGGCCAGAAGGGGAGGCAAGCCAATGTCATCATCTGGTAGAAGACTAATGTTATTGCAGACACATTTGGCAACCCCACATAATAACCTGTAGTCTGAAATGCTAGCAACAGGCAAGCCAGTATTAGCAGGGACAACAGTTGGAGTAGACGGCTCCTCACTGTCCACAAAAACGTCATCTTCGAGTGTGAAAGGACCAGGCATGGGCAAGCCTTCAGGGCCTGTGCTCCCCGGCAGTCTTTCCACAGGTGCAGTATGACAAAGTGGACGCTGGGTTATCTCACTTCTTATAGTACCTCCTAAACCATTGTTTGATTTTTCCACTGTAGGAGAATGGGTATGATCTACTTTATTTATCATCTGTAAAATATAGAATAAAAAATTAAATCAGTCCATATTCTCTGTTCAAGAATGAAATGTTGAACACCATAACCAAAAATATTTTAACAAAAATAAAAGAAACCAATATAGGTTTCTGAAGATAAATTTCCCAAGCAATGAAGGCCATTATGCTTCTTTAAGTTCAGGGTATACCACATTAAGGAGCACAAAGGTTTAGTTAATGACTGTACCTACTATATTACACAGTGACCAACTTAAGCTCAATTCAAGGCTTTTGCCTTCTTAAAACTTGACAACCTGGAGGGATGGGGGGGGGAGAAAAAGGAGGGTAGCAAAGGAGTGGCTGCGAAGCAGAGTAGAGAGAGGCCACAGTAGCAATCACCTGGAAAAAAATACCACCAAGCCTTCTTCATCAAAGCCTCTTTAGACTGTCCAAATAAATCTTCAGGGGGAAGAATTCATGACCAGTGTATTTACTGGTCTGTTTTGTTGGAACAGTGACTGAGAATGGTCTGAGCTAAGGACTACTCAACCTTCCTAACTCTGCCTACCTACAAAATCTACTCAACAGCTTTCACTTGCAGGTGGTATAGATCACATGACTTCCACTTACACCTAGTACAGCTGTGTAAATGCAAGCATAAATATCACCAACAAATACTCTCCTGAATGTATAGAAACCATTAAGTTAATATTAATCTAAATTAAATTATGATTCTAAAGTTGCAGTCTAGGGAATGGTGAAGTCCACAACATCCTTTCAGAGGGACAATGAGGTCCTAGATTTTCTTCATAAAATCAATAGAATATATCACAACATACTACATGTGGAAGCAAAACAATGCCACTCTCTACTGACTGAAGTGATCTGGTTTTTGAAATATTATCTATTGGCTTATATATTACATAGTTTATAAAATAGTTTTACTTTTTAAAACTTATGTATGTATGATGTGTGTGTATGTGTGTATATGTGCATGTATGCATGTATGTATGTATGTATGTATGTATGTATATATTATGCTTTGCTGCATGTACACTCAAATGCCAAAAGACAACATCAGATGCCCTTACAGATTGATTGTGAGCCACCATGTGGCTACTCTGGAAGAGCAGCCCATGCTCTTAACTGCTGAGTCATCTTACCAGCCTCTATTATTTTTAATTAAGAAATATTTTGAAGTTTTTTTCTATCTTAGTTTTAAAAACAGTAATTATAGACACATGTAACCCACATAACCCGTACTTTGGGGCTCTCTGTAACATTTAAAGCTTATGAAGAGGTTCTGAGGCTTTTGCTTAAAAAGTGAGAATCACTGTCTAAAACTAACATTTAAGGGGTAAAAACCTATATGGAGGGACCCATGGCTCCAGCTACATATGTAGCAGAAGATGACCATTTCAGACATCAATGAGGGGAGAGACCATTGGGTGCTGTGAAGGCTCGATTCCTCAGAATGCAAGGGGAATGCAAGTCAGGAAATTGGGGGGAGGGGGGGCAAGGGGGGAAGCAGGGAGAGAGGGGATGGGATAGGGGATTTTCGAAGGAGTAACTCAGAGAGGGGATACCATTTGAAATGTAATAAAGCAAATATTTAATTTAAGAAAAAAAAGGGTGGGGTGGGGGAACCAGGGTTGGAAAGATGGCCTGCAACTACGAGTGCTTACTGCTTTTACAGAGGGTGTTGATTACCAACACCCACACCAGGCTCCAGCTCCAGGGAATCCAATGCCCTCCTCTGGCCTCTGTGGGTATCTACACATACATGTACACACCCACAGAGATAGACACACATACACATAAATTAAAACTAAAATAAGTGTCTTATTTTAAAAAATAAATAAAATCTATTAACAATGTCAATCAAAGCGTATCTCAGGCGGAGGGGATCCAGGCTTCATAGTAAAGCGAGTGAGTCCACAAAAGCTGTTGTTTACGTTGTAACATAGCTTACAAAGTGAGCAATAGCACTACAGCTAAAGAAAAGTTCACACCTTTATTAAAAACACTTTACTACTACAAAATGCTAATGGTCATTTTGAGCTTTTGGAAAAATGAGGCAAACAGACCTGCTGCATCAGCACTTCCCACAATCTCTAACTCAGAAATAATATAGTTTGTAAAGTGCTATAAGGGAAGCAAAATATGCATATACATTTTTTCTAGGCAAATTCAAGGCATCCAAAGGATAAGCACACTAATAATCACGTGAAGAATCATGATTTAACTAGTGTTATTTAGATTCCTTACTGTGGGCTCATCAGGTAAGACAGGACTAAAGTCATCAGAACATCTTTTACTTCCAGATGATAATTTCGTAGTATCTGCAACTTCACCATTCGGCAGTATGCCATCTGCAAACCATACTCTCTTCTGTTCTCTGGAACATGGTCCTAAGATGAGTTGGAAAAGTGAGTTGGGCTATTTGGCAATATGGCAGGATTATAACACCAAATAGATCAGTTAATGTTTTCAGAATCCTTCTGCTATTCACCTGCAAGTCCTACATTCTCAGAGAAGCCTAGGAAAATGACTTCTCTAATTCATATAGTCTGAGAAGAGTCTGTGCCTATCCAAGCCACACTGAGAGCACCAGAACAGTTGTGGCTATGGGAGTCACATGCTCTGAAAGGAAAGGAGAATCTTATACCTTATGGACAGTGGGGAAGATACAAGGTTTCTATTACCGAGGCCAAGTACTCATGGAGCAGCGTGTTAAGCCAGTTTTTCATCACTAAAACAAACCACCAAGAAAATGACTCAAGAGTTTCTGAGGTTTCAGTCCAAGGTGGCTTAGCTCCATTTCCATGGCTTGTTACAAGGTAGTACACCATGGTGAGAAAGACAGCAGGGCAGAGCTGCTCACCTCAGGGTGCCCAGGAAGCAGACAAAGACACAATAAGGAAAAGGCAAGAAAACAGATACTTTCCAGGGCACACCCCGGTGACCTACTTCTTCCAGTTAAACCCCACCTTCTAGTTTCCACCCTCCCAAAAGGTTATAGGATTATGAAGCCAACAATAGATTAACACACTGATTAGCCCTAAACCTTAGAAATCCAGTCACTTCCCTAAAGCCTCATTTGTGAACAATGTACTGGGGGTCAAGCCTTTAACATATGAGCCTTTGGGGGACACATTAGAGTCAAACCCTAACAAGCAGTTACTGAATACACCTTAAGGGTTGAGTAAGGTACAGGGATGAAGAACAGACCAGGACCTAGAAGGTAAGCGAAGAAAATCACACAGATAACAGAAAGAAATAAGTCTGAAAAAAAAGTGTGAAACTGGGTCACTTATATATTCAAGAGGTCTTTCTGCATTTTCCCTTAATATACAAACAGCAACACTGTGGCTCTTATAGTATGGGTCATAAACCTTACTAATACATATTACCATTTCCTCTCAAAACTGAAGAAAATATTTGTTTAAAAGTAGGAAAACGTATTTTGTTGCTGCTGTTGTTAAAAAGCATCTAGACAAAAGTTGCAAGAATTAAAATTAGATGATTTTAGAACATAAAAACACAAGAAGTTTCATGTCTACTTTTTAGAATAGAAAAATAATGAAAAAGTTCGAATTAAGTACACCTATTTGTAACATGGGTGAATGTATTGAAGAAGGTACCTTTCTTACATTTACAATAGTCTGATAATAATTTAGATTATCTACTCAAGAACATACAAATCACTTTATATACAAATTTATTATCTTTAGGGCTAAAATACACAATTTCATTACTATATCTCCATTCAGATATTATAAATAGAAAAGCCACTGAGCAATAATCTAAGTCCCCCCAACTCAACTGTCAAAAGAATCAAATTTATCTTTAACTGATATTTATAGGTATTTTCTAAAATGTCACAACCTTTGCTTCCAAACAATGTCTGCAAATATATACTGGCCTTGTATGAGATTGACAGTGGCCACAGACTAGAACAAACTAGCAGAAAATTCAAAGGTTTAAAATAGATGTTATGGTAGTGCATGTCTGTAACCAATGACTCATGGTGGGTTACTTCAGTTCAGAAGCTTGGACTAGCTTGAGTCTTAAAAACGAAAGACAAATAAATGATAGTTTGCTGTAAAATATACAATTAAAGAGAAGTTTTTAAAGAGCTATTTACTGGTTTCCACTAGAACCCAAGCCCCAATTCTACACTGAGCTCTTACATGCTGGGCTGGAAGTCTAGAAAGTACAAATCCTAACCTTGTCTTCTTGCTAACTGGCTGTGGTCAGAATATGCCAGGGTAGAGATGGGTGGGAAAGGGAGGCCAATATGTAGAAAGGGATGGGATTCTTTGTGCCCTAATTCCTGCTAGGATTCCTGCACCAGCACCAGCAGCAACATATGTTGCAAGTCCATGACTTTCAGCACTCCTAATATCAAATCTAAGACTCCTTGATGCTTCCAATATTTGCCATATGACACTTTCCCAGAGGTCACACAGCTTTAGTCATGTGGTGCTTTAGCCCCCAACTCCCAGGTCTGAGAGCTAAGCACCACCAGGTACCCCTCTCTGATGCTAGTACTGCCTTCTCCCCTTCCATTCCCCTAATCCTAGTGGAGGTGGCTGCTTCCTGCAGTTATGTGAGTCTGAGACTGACTCCTAAGCATATTTCCAGTCTCCATCATGCGCGTATAAACAATTCCTTGCAGAAATCCCCCGACACAGAATTGGCTTCTCTTTTCTGTTTGGATCCTGACTACTAGAGTATTTCTACTTAAATAACTTATTCTTGGTGTAAACCACAGCAGTTTACTCTGGTTACCTTCAACATTTGGTTGTTTCAGTGCTGAGATGGGTAAAGTTGTAGGTGAAGGTGTACTGGATGTTTGGGTCTCCTGAAGTGGCTGGGCAGTGGCACATTCATTAGAATGATTAGACTTAAGACAAGAACCACCTGGACTCATCATCCTTTCAAATGCCTGAGCTATAAAGGGGAAAGAATAGTATTAAAAACTCATGTTTTTGAACTTCCTAGTAAGCTATAATAAATATTTGATGTTTCAAGTTACAAGGAGAAAGAAATAAATGGCTAATCAAGAGAAAGTGGCACTTGGCAAAAGATGTCCAAGTGACTAATATTTAGTTGACAGCACTCTACTTTGATAAGCTATAAATGAGTTATTTCAGTATTTTTAGTTGTTGAATGCTTAATATCCACTATAGAAAATCATCTTTATTGAATACAAGTGTCTGTTTTTTTTCCTTTTACTGCTAGGATCTACTACCAAAATATTCCAGAGTATGATTATTTCCTTAATCCTCATTTTAAAGCCATTTAAAAATAGCTTTGTTTGTTTGTTTTGGAGGGTTGTTTGTTTGTTTTGAGACAAGGTCTCTCTGTAGTCCTGGCCGTCCTGGAACTCATTCTGTAGACCAAGCTGGCCTTGAATTTAGAGATCTGCCTACCTCTGCCTCCCAAATGCTGGGGTTAAAGGTGTGCATCACCACCCCTAGCTTTTATATGTTTTCTGGCTTTCTAACTAGAGTAAAACTCTAGGTGAGGCTCTACAGCCCTAGTCTCACCTCAGTACAGCCCACTGACTCACTAGGAGCAGCAACTTGAGCCTTTGTCCTGCAAGCTAAGCAAGTACAGCTTATGCTGTCTACTCTTTCCTCTGCCTAGAGTATTCTCTCCACAGGGTCTCACAAAGACCCTAGTCACATATCATATTATCATAAAGCATTATTATGGCCACTATCTGTACATTTTAACTTTAAATTTAGGGTATTATTACCATCTGATGTCCTCTCTGTTTACTATTTATCTCCACATTCAAAAACCCCACTGTCAACAGAACACCTATTTTATTGTCAGCTGGAGCTCCAGAATACAGAATAGTTCCTAAATACCATTGAATAATACTTCAATAAGAAAAGGGAACAGTACTGGCAACAGTATCTTCAGCACGTCTCCAAACTGAATGACCATAAGTGCTGTCACTGCTACAGTCTTCTTTAATATCCCGGAATGACAGCGCTCTCAGAAATCACTCCACCAGCTAGCAAAATACTCATACAGGTTTACATTCCGGATCCAAATCTACCTGACAATATTCATACGCTGCTAAAGCTCACGCAATCCCGGCAGCTTTCTCAACACCCACAATCTTTACTCAGTCTTTTCTTCCATCCCTTTACTGAATGCACCTCACAACCTTTGAGTCAACTTTTTCATGTCTGATAACATTGTTTACATGATTACTTCAGTCAGTTTCTAGCCTATATTTGTCATTTTCTTATAATAATCATTGATAGCTCCCTAAAAGAAACTATGTAAATACGGAAATACAATAAAACAGGTTATCTAATAACTGCATTCCACAATACACTTGTGTATGTGTGTGTGTGTGTGTGTGCACCTGTGTGTGTGTGTGTGTGTGTTGATGGGAATTAAACTCATGGTCTTGTACATGCTAGGCAAGCACTCTACTGTTGAGTAACATTTCCATTCCTCTACATTATATCTTTGAAAGAACAAACTTTTATCTCGGTATTCTATGAAGTCTCTTTAATGAGCATATCCTCCTCCTCTCTCGGACTCTATAGTTAGAATGTCTCTTCCCAAAATTTGACCATAAACTCCAATAATCATGGCTTTTTAAGTAGGAACTTTTAGGTGGGAACTTGCTGTAAAGTTTGATTTCTAGCAAACTGCTCGGGCTAATAGCTACAGAAACAGTACAAAAAGAAAAACAATAATAAGCATGTAGCTTTTTCATAAACAATGGAGATAACATAAAAATATTTTTTAATTATATTCTATTATCTTCCAGAGTATAGGTCAACAGCAGGGAGTAGAACAGCTTACCTCAGGCTAACAGACTCACACCAGAGCTTTTTGGAGAATTGCTGAAAAAAATTTATCTTCATTCAAAAGAGAAAAACAAATTATTATCAGGTATTTATTCTCCTAGCTAATAGGAGCTAGTTCACAGGCCTGGTCAAAAAAAGGGTCAAGTAATTTTCGTTGGGAATTAAATGGTCAACAAATCTCTGAAAATGTAAGAACTACTCAAAAGAACAGACATGTATCTAGAGGTGAAAGCACAGTATCTCACACACACACACACACACACACACACACACACACACACCCTCTGTGAGAACTCAAGACCATCAAGACCACTGCTGAAAATGGAAACCAACTAGAGAGCCAAGAAACAATGGGAAGCACACACAAGTGACATTCTAAAACTAAGAAAAAAAAAAAGAGGAAACCAAAATGTGCACACAGTATGATGTCCTATGAGTTTACAAAATCATATATAAGTCCTTATCTTCATTCTCATTTCAGGCAATTATCTAACAGGTAAGAACTACGACCTTGCCTTCTAGCATTAATATATAATCCTGAGCACCAATATGGTGGCTACTTTTATGACTGTCTCCATTAAGATGATGAGAATGACAGTGATGATGAACTAGTAGGCAGATGAAATGCAGCACTCAGGGGCTTGGTACCTGTTAAAGGGCAATGAACTGCCACTCCAGAACCTGAGTGCTTCCTTTCCAGACTGGTAAGTGTTAATTGTGAGAATAGAACAAAAAGAGAAACCAAGTCTTAGGATGTCCCACCTAAGCCAGATAAGTCAACACTAGGTCCTTGCCTTAAGAAAATAAACAAGTTTATCTTTGTCACAATCCAGTTATTCTTAATATATATTCATTTAATGGAATAAAACATGTCAGGTTAATACTCACCTTTATTAATAGTCTCATAGCAGATTACACATACTCTTGCTTCCTTTTCTAGATACTGAAGCTTACATTTCCTGTTACAACAGACACCACAAAATACCTACAAGGAATAAAAAACTAAATTTGTTTTTTGTCTCAAGCATATTTAAATCTAGTAGAGGCAAGGGGATAGAAGCTCAAAACCTAGTTAGCTGAAACTTACTTTCTTACTTTATTATATGATCCATTTTTTCTAGTCACCACAACCATAAATATAACTATTTAATGATCAATCTTTTTGATAGTAAATCTTGATTGAAGGTTAACTGGGATGAGAGATGTCTAGGAGTTCTGGGTGTGTCTGTGAGGGTGTTTTGAGACTAGATTGGCAACCAGAATGACAACTAAGGGGGAAAGACATACCCTGGATTTGACCAGCACTGCCCAAGAGACTGGGGGCCTGGCAAGCATAAAAGTGGAAGAGAAAGGCGGCCAATGAGGATGAGCTGCATTCTTCTTGAGCTAGCTATGTCTACTGCTGTTGCTATCATTTAATGGCCAGTTCCAGCTTCTTCAGCCATACTGATAACTCTCCAGAGATATTCCAGGCCTTTAGCTTCAGACAGGACTGCACAATTCATCCCCCACCACCACACACACTACTTGGATCAAAGACTTGAACTAAGCAGCTACAGCACTATCTGCCTCTATAATATACGGATAACCACTGTTGGAATAATCAGCCTCCTATCATCAAATCTAATGAATCCCTTTATAATTATGTATACATATATTTATACATAAATATATATAGTAATTGTTTTTGTAGAGAACTCTAATACAATGAATATTTTTTTATTTATATGATATCTCTGATAAGGAAACATTTTGAATCAACTATGTTAACTGAAATGCAGTAAAAACTTTCTTCAATAAAATGGTTATCATTTAAAAAGCTTTCTGTATCATTTTAAAAAAGCTTCCTGTAGCAGCTCAGTAATAAGCTTGCCTACAATTTACAAGAACCTGGTTTTCATAAGTAGGACACTATTTTACTAAGATAGGGTAGTTTGATCTGAAACAGCATAAAAACACTACATAAAAAGCATGCCAGTCTTTAAAGACCATTTCCTTAGAATTCCTGGACAGCATCTTTATCATCAACTACAATAAGGACACAAAGAAAGTCTGGCGGGTATTCTATAGAAGCCACTGGCTTTTTAGTGTTTTCCTAGGCAATGATCAGGAAACTGGCTGCAAAATGGTCTTACAATTAAGTATTCAAGGACAAAGGAGGATCCACTCAGCTTGGAACATCTAATTTATCAATATTTGAGAGCATAGACACTTAGAGGATAGACGAGTAACTCAGAGAGTTTTCCTGGTGTGTGAGGACCTAGTTTTAATCCCCAGGACCATGGAAGAACAAACGGCTAAGGTTTCTATAACTTACTTTCCCACATGCTCTGCAGTGATGTCGCCGTTTTGTAAAAGTGAATTTGACTTGGCAGTTCATACAGTTTGGAGCTTCTGAATCAGGAACCCACGCAGGCTGTTTCTGGCCCAAAAGCAAGCTTTCTTTGCGTATATTTTCAGGCAGAGAATCCTTGTTTGCAGTTACAAAACTGGATCCACCTTCAAAATTACTTTCTATGTCAATGTAATTGGAGTTGAAGCTAGCCTGAGAATCAGGTATATGATCTGCAGAGCAAGTGGATGTAGCAATAGCATTTGCTGTGCCTGGCTTACTTTCTGGCACATCTAAAACATGTGGCTTATTCAGTTCCTTTGAACTCCTTGTTCCTGGTGGAAGACTCAGCAGCCGCTTAGGTCTAGCCCCCCCAACAGCTTGGGTGTTAATACTGGGGACTGGCAATTCATCCCATATGTCAGGCTGACAGGCAGATAACCTTTCAGTTGGAATTGTACTATTTTCTACTGTGTTTTCTTTATCAGTTGTTTCACAGATCACAGCACCTCCATTTTCGCCAGCAGCTCCTGCTTCAGCATTGAAGTATATGTCCCCAGCATTTTCATCATTTAGTCCTTTCATAGCTATCTGATTCATCTGCAACTGGGAATCATTTACATTTTCTCCAAAAGACATTGTGTTAGAGTTCTGAAGACACTGTTCCTTCAGAAAAGCATCAAGTTCAGCATCGCTAATTAGTATGCCACTTCTCATGCTTTCATCAATATTAAAGTAATCTAACTCTTGCCCATCCGTATCACTGCAGGGAAAAGTGAGACCTTCACATGGACCAGGAGCCTCTGGGGCACTTGCAGCAGAGAGTGTGACTGGAGACCCAGATGCTGCAGCAGAGTTAGCATCCTCGTGGGACTCCAAAGACTCACCACCGATTACCATCTCCTCAAGCTCAACCTTTCCATCCCCTTTCTTTTCATTTACTGGCTGAAGACATATGCTCTTACACTTTTCCTTCTTCAAAAGATCTGTCTCCCCATCTAAAACAGCACTCTTCTGTATCTCTTCATGTATAGTCACTGCATCATTGCTCTGACCATCAGACTCATTAGGAGGTAAAATATCACTGTGCACATTATTGTCAACTAACGATCCACATAAAGATGCAGACAATGACAGACAGGACAGTGAAGGGGGCTCACCATCACCTGAAACATGAATTATATCATTAGTAGCTCTAAAGTCTAAATTTCCTGAGTCTTCTCTTACAGTCTGTTTCATGAACACAGCAGTTCTATTTTCCTGGGAGGAAAAGTCAGGTAACTTGAAATTTTCATCTTTTGAAGCTGGGTCACTTGGGGATACCCCTTCATTTTTCGGAAGTTTGCAAGGCATAGTAATTGTGTTACCTCCTCCCCCTTCTTCTAAACACTCTGTATTAGTGACTGCCATGCCTACTTTCTCTTCTGCCAAACAGCCATCATCTTTTAACAATTCATGTGGCAGCCTCTTGTATTGTGGGTTATCTTTGGTATTAGACATTTCAGAACTTTGTTCCATCAAAACAGATGGCATGTCAAAATCAACTGTTTCTAACTCATTAGAAATCATTTTCTCCTTTAAATTTTCTGTTCTATTATATTTACAAGAATCAAAAAGTGCCATGTCTATTTTTACACCCAGTTCTTTGATGCTGCTACTATCTCTGTTTTGTACACCAGCGCTGATGTTATTCTGCTCTTCTCTGACAGCTTTACTACCACAGTCTACTGAAGAAACAGTTAGAGTATCTGAAACTGAAGACAAATCCAACCCAGTCAAAGTCTCTGAAACTGAAGACGAGTCCAATGCTGTCAAAGTATCTGCAGGAGACTTGGAGTCATCTGGCAATAACTGTTTAATGTCTTCCTCACTATTGGTGGCATGTACTAAGTTACCCATGTCACTTATCAGGTCACAGACAGGCTTACTACATCGTTTCATACATGAAGGCTGGATCTCATCTGAAGTACTGGCATCCACAGAAGAAAGAAGATCAAGTCCCACTACGTTTTTTTCATTCTGTCTAGAGGTTAAGCCCTCGTGTATCTTTCCATTGAGAAAAGTCTCATTTGCTTCTTCACAGCATGCTTCTGATGAGGCACAACTACTAATGCATCTTTGGCCCTTTGACAGTAAAGACAGCTGTGGAGAGGCCAACTCTGAAGAAACTGAACACTGGTTAAAAGCATATACATCTTGGAAATAATCTTGTTTATCTAGGAAAAAATAGAAACACAAAGTTATTCAGATGATGCAAATCAAATAAAGGTTATGAAGATAAGCTTTTAGAACTTCACATTGACTTCTTATGTGTTGGGAAGTGTTCTAGTTTACTTCTTAATGCAGTTAGCACAGGTGACAAAGACACTGTCAGTCACTCAGCTGCACCGTAGACGGCACCAGAAAAGGCTGATGAGCAATCTCATCTTTAGCTGCTTTTGTTCTGTCATTGTCCTGACTACATTTTTGTAAACTTGACACAAGTTAGAGTGATCTGGGAAGGGGAACCTCAATTAAGAAAACATCTCTACCATGTGATCTGCGACCAGTCTGTGAAGCATTACTTTGTTTGATTATTGGTTGATATGAGAGGGCCCAACCCACTGTAGGTAGTGCTACTTCTAGCCAAGTGGTTCCGGGTTATATAAAAAAGCAAGGAACAAGCCATGAGGAATATAAGCCAGGGAGCATTATTCCTCCATGTTCTATGCTTCAGTTCCTGCCTTGAGCTCCTGCCCTGACTTCCCTTCAAGATGGACTATATACTATATATTCTGTGAGGTGACACAAACCCTTTTACCCCCAAGTCACTTTTGGTCATGGTGTTTTTTCACAGCAATAGAAATCTAGCTAAGATAGCCCTCCATTTCCTAACTTCATTCTGAGGAAATACCATCTCTTACAGTAATGACATTTCATTTTACAGCGCTCTATCAATTTGCCTTTAGCTTCCTCATAAAGATTTTCTTCTAAGCTTGTATTTACAAAGTAACTTTTATTTCTGACTATTGATCTTACTGGTGTAAAAATAAGCTACTATGATATAATGAAACAGGCACATTTTTGAGAGAACATAACCAAGAATGAAATCCAATTTTGTTAAGGGGACATTTTAACATTCTAGTTGCAAAGTAGAAAAACCAACAAACCTGGGTTCTGCTCAAAATCATCAAGAAGTTTGTCCAAATCACTGACAGCTGCTTTAAAGTAACTGTCCATCCTCCCTCTGGGCTTACTCAGAATTTAATACTTATATGTCTAGAAAATAAAAAGTGCAATATAATATTTACTTTTCCACCATATAATTATACCATCCATTCTGTGTCAATATAACTATCAAAATAGAAGCAAAAATAAAATTAAACAGTACTTTGTTTCCATAACTTAGATAGAAAAATGGCTACCTGAAAATGACATAAAAGTCAGCTTTTACAACATAATGTCTGTACACACAAGCTACTGTATGGGGCTAGGGCTGATGTATGCACATAAGTGTGCAAGTGGAGACCAGAGAAGGACAATGCATATCTTCCTCTAGCACCCTCTTCTTATTGACTTAAGACAGGATCTCTCACTGAACTCTCACCATTGCAGCCAAGTGGGCTGGCCAGCATGCTCCAAGAATCTACCTATCCCACAAAGTTGGGGTTACAGGAACACACAGCCATGCCTAGCTTTATCATGTGCATGACAAGATCTGTTAAGTAGCTGAGGCAGAAATTCTACCAGGTAAGCTTGAGAAACTGCAAGAATCTACCAGTGACCAACATCAGAAGAAAAGAATAAAAGTTAGGGGGCTCTTTCTCACTTACAGGGACAAGTGACCAGTATTTTTAATACTGAAGAGCACAAAGAACTGAAAATAATTCAAATAAAATTTAAAAACCAAAAAATGATAACATTAAATTCAAAACCAAAGCATCCCATCTACTGGAGGGTTGCTATGGTACTATTACACTGAGAATGAATTAAGGAAAATGAGCAGAGAATTAATCCTTCACTTATTTACAGAATATACTTCCAGATAATAGTTGGTAAGAGAATGTTCTTTAGGTAAGAGTGCCAATAAATAAATGCAGAAGGACATAAACTTTAAGAAATATATATATTTTCATAGCTCCTAATGCAATGAATGGGCTAAGCAATGGTTACCAATGAATGTTAAGACTTCAGAGGAAAAGTCTGATAGGGAACTTCATAATGTTAGGGTTGGATCAATTCACTGCAATCCAGTGATCAGTTTCACCATTGATAATGTGGAAGAATCTAGTCAAACCTGAAAACTAATTACATGTTTGCAGGAAATTCAGTCATCTAAAGACAGTTAAAAGAGATTTAAAACAAAAACAAAAACAAAACAACAAAAAGAACAAAGCAAGCAACTTATAATTAATATAGGAAGACTATGTTCTTCAAGCAGTCTATGGTGAATACCTAGTTAAGGAATGAGGAAAGAAAGGAAGGAAAAGAAAGAAAGAACTACTTCCAGAGTATTAGTAAGTATCTTTTTTAAAAAAGTAATAAAGCAATATAAGTTTTGTAAGAAAACATACAAACAAAAGGATAGAGATAATTAGAAACATTCAAATGTGGCCTGGAATACAGGAGTGAGACTGAGAGGTGTGACCTAAGGTCTCAGGTGACTCAGAAGTGGAAAGCACAAAGAGAGATATTACCAAACAAGAAGCACAGAGAAAAAGGACTGATATAAAACAGAAATGTAGAGGTTCAATCCTAGAATGAGAATAGTGTTCCTTCCACAAGGGGAAAGGAGCCTGAGAAAACTTCATTGGAAGGCAATGTCAAGAATTTTCTCCAGAATTCATGAAAAACTCAATGAATAAAAATACATATCACAATAAGAAATAAACAGAAATTCACACTTTTAAGCACATTATAGGAAAACAACTAAACTCCAAAGATAGAGCAGTCAGAGAGAAAGGATCATTTTCAAAGTTACAACAATTATGTTTATAACGAGAATAAACCAAGATACAATTCAGAAGTATTTTCAGTAACAATATATGGCATCCTGATTCAATAAAGCCTGCTAACTCTTGTTTCCATTGTCAAATATACCATTATATCATATACACAGAAATGTACACAAACTACACATATTAAGGCAAAAAAGAGAGTTTGAAGGAAGAGGCAATGCAGGAAATAAGAAAACACCAAAGCAGGGCTGGAGAGATGGTTCCGTGGTTAAGAGCACACTGGCTGCTCTTCCAGAGGCCCTAAATTCAATTCCCAGCAACCACATGGTGGCTAACAACCATCTGTAATGGGATCTGATGACCTCTGATGACCTTAGATCTGGTGCATCTGAAGGTGTACTCATATACATTAAATAAATAAATAAATAAATCTTTAAAAAAAAAGCATATTCTGAGAGAAAGAAGCATTTATGCAACTATGAAACAGGAACAAAAATCCATAGGGAAGGAACACATGGAGAACAATAGCTAATCATATTATCAACAGTAGAAATCTTTTTTTATTAGATATTTGCTTTATTTGCATTTCAAATGGTATCCCCTTTCCTCATTACCCCTCTGAAAACCCCCTATTCCATCCCCTCTTTCCCTGCTTACCAACCCCGCCTCCTACTTTCCTGACCTGGCATTCCCCTACATTGGGGCATTAAGCCTTCACAGGACCAAAGGCCTCTCCTTTCATTGATGTCTGAAAAGGCCATCCTCTGCTACATATGTAGCTGGAGTCATGGGTCCCTCCATGTGTACTCTTTGGTTGGTGGTTTAGTCCCTGGGAGCTCTGGGGTACTGGTTGGTTCATATTGTTGTTCCTCCTGCAGGACTGCAAACCTCTTTACCTCCTTGGGTCCTTTTTCTAGCTCCTCCATTGGGGATCCTGTGCTCAGTATTGGTTGGCTGTGAGCCATGGGTATTTTGATCCACCTTCTAAGAAGGATCAAAGTATCCACACTTTGGTCTTCCTTCTTGAGCTTCATGTGGTCTGTGAGTTGTATCTTGGGTATTCTGTGTTTTTGGGCTAATATCCACTTATCAGCAAGTGCATACCATGTATGTTCTTTTTTGATTGGGTTACCTCACTAAAAATGATATTTTCTAGTTCCATCCATTTCCCTAAGAATTTCATGAATTCTTTGTAATAGCTGAGTAGTATTCCATTGTGTAAATGTACCACATTTTCTGTATCCATTCCTCTGTTTAGGAACATCTGGGTTCTTTCCAGCTTCTGGCTATTATAAATATGGCTGCTATGAACATAATGGAGCATGTGTCCTTATTACATGTTGGAGCATCTTTTGGGTGTATGCCCAGAAGTGGTATAGCTGGGTCCTCAGGTAATACTAGGTCCAATTTTCTGAGGAACCACCAAACTGTAGAACTCTTAAAAAATCCAAGAGGCTTGAGTGACACAGTAAAAACAGTTTGTTCATAAGACACACTAACAAGATTAAATGTATTTATTAAAAGAAGCAAAACTTGAAATCAACAATTTAAACTTCTAATTTGGGAAACTATACTGAACAAACAATTCAATTTAGAATTTCTAATCCCAAATTAGAAATAGAAGTAAACTGAAAACTAAAGAGTACTGATATTGTGGCTATAATCCACCTTACGTGGCATTCATTTATGCATTGTATTATATTTATATGTCTCTTGTTCTTTTTTAAAGTTGTTATTTGTTTGGATTTTTGACTGAGTCTCATTTAGCCCAAAATGCTCTTAACTCAATATATACCTAAAGATAACCTTGAACTCCTGAACCCCTTGCCTCTACTCCCCTAGTGCTGTTATAGGCATAGACCACAACTTGGAAGAGAATGCATATAAGTGGTTTCATTCACAACTGCCAAAATGTGGAAGCAACCACAACCATGGGTCTTTGGTAGGCATGTGGGTAAGCAAACCACGGTGCATATTACTTAGCGAAATCTGTTAGCTAACCATGAGAGCACAGGAATTATCAATAAAGAGAAGAATCTATATTTACTCTATGATCCAATTATGTAGCATTCTGGGAAAGCATTGCTACAGAGATAATGAACACACCAGTGACTGCCAATGGCTTGGAACTGGGAAGAGCTGGAGAGGGCTAAAGAATACAGTAGATGTTTCATGGTAATAAAGTTACCTGTATGATACTACAATGATGAACCAAAAGAATAAGCACTTGAAAATATCCATATAAGTTTATAGCACAAAGAACATCTTTCAATGTACACCTGACAAAAAAACATAAAACTTACAAGGACAGGGATCCCAGAAGGAAATACTGAATGCACCAAGAGTCAAAGCTTATTACAAATGTATGAAGCAATGCCCTAACAAGGAATGGAAGGAAATGGTTAAGACTAAAAGCAGAAAGAACACAAGCACAGACTCTCACTTCCTAAAGCAACTACTTAATTTATGTCCATGCAGGGCATTATGTAAGTTACTTACTACATTTAATGTACCATCTGGAGTAACCTCCTGGAATTTAAACTTTCATAGGAGGGGGCTAGTATTTTGTTCACTCATATATTCAGTGTTCTTTTGTCCCCAATTTTTTTTTTATTTTACATGTATAGGTGTTTTGCTGCATGTATGTTTATGTAACACATGAATACCTGAAGAGGTATCATATCCCCTGGAACTAGAGTGAGGCACCATGTGCTGGGAATTGAACCCAGGCACTCTTTAAAAATAGCCAGTGCTCTTAACTGATGAGCCATCTCTCCAATCCCATATTCAGTGTCTTCATCGGTGCCCACCATATAAGGTATGCTGTTTAGTAAACACAAGAGTTTCCACAGAAAAGCAACAGGATTGGTTATCATTCTGGCATTAGATTTCTCAACAGTAACAACAAAGCAAAGAAACATGGGAGTCATGCCTCTAAAATTCTATAAGTTACAAATGAAGCCACCAACCAAATTCAAGGGTTGAAATATTGTTTAGAGGTACTGAAAGATGTGTTTTACAAGTAAGAAAATAAAGACTTGAAATTTAGGAAACAAGCTATTCCACATGAGAGAGAAACAAAAGAAATGCATCCAAGATCATAAATGTTAACCCAGGAAAACTACAATATAGCAGGCCAGAGACAGAAACGAAGTGCCAGAGATCTTATGAAAGATACTGCAAAGCAACAAGATTACTGGCTATATTTGAATCTACTCAGAGGTGACTAGCAAATCTTGTCTGAGAGGTTAAAAATTCCAAAGAATACAAAGTACACGTTAAAAAAAGAATAAGTTGAGAGTGACGGCACAGTCTTTAATCCTATCACTCAGAAGGCAGAGGCAGACAGATCTCTGAGTTTGATTCCAGCCTGATCAACAGAGCGAGTACCAGAATAGCCAGGACTACACAGGAAAATCCTATACCAAAAAACAAAACAAACAAGCAAAAAATATATAAAATATATTATGAAAGATGCAATGAGAGGTAGATACATAAAATTAAGGTCACTTGTTACTGTAGAAAAGCAGTAATTACATAATGATATCAACACAGAGTAACTCAAAGTTAACATGTAACTGATTTGAGAATACCAGAGGAAAGAATATACACTGCAGTGCTTAAAGAGAGGGTGGATGCAGCAAATCTAACTCCTGTATCTTAATATACAAAATGGTACCCAAACTAGAGTAGCGTAGGAGTGAAGAGGGGAGATAACTATATGACTAAATGTGTTACTTAAAAGTCTAGAGGTTAAAATAAAATTGAATTTAATTAAGACTGAAGCTCTTTATCTCAGTTTTGTGAGAATTAGTCTTTACTGTCCTAAGGCATCTACTTCTAGTAACAAATTCACTTCATTCCTAGGCATTTAAAGTATTATTTGCATCATCTATGGAAGAATTTAAAAATACTTGCTGAATCATTTTCTGTGTTCTATGATTCAAACAGGAAGCCTAGACTTAAGATGAGGAGTCGACTCATCTCTGGAGAGTAGAAGTCTGGGTAAGAAGAGCAAGAAAGGGTAACTGGGTTATTCATTAAAAATCTCCAGTATCATTTAATCTTCATGTATGGTATGGTTACCTCACCCCCTTTTTGAAATAAGATCTCACTATATAACCCTGGTAGGCCTGGAACTTGCTATCAGGGTAGCTTTGACTTGTAGCGATCTGCCTGTCTCTGACCTTTGAATACTAGGATTAAAGGTATATGTATCAGGCTAGGTATCTTTGATAAAAATAAATAAAATTAAATATAATGGTAAAAAATAGGCCAGGAATGATGGCATATGCTTGTAATCCCAGTACTCAGGAAACAGACAGGAAGACCATATACTCAAGACCAGCCAGTCTGACCTACATAGAAAATTCTAGGCTAGCCAGCACTATATAGTGAGACACTGTCTCACAAAACCAGTAAATGGATAAGTACATACATATTTAAAAGAGTAAAGAACTTTGAATATAGAATGCATTAAAAGGACTATCACCAGTCCAGCAGTAGTGGCACACACCTTTAATCCCAGCACTTGAGAGGCAGACACAGATGGATCTCTGAGTTTGAGGTCAACCTACTTTACAAAGCAAGTTCCAGGACAGCCAGGACTATACAGAGAAACCCTGTCTTGAAAAATGGAAAAAAGTAGAACCAAAAATTCTAAAAACAGTTTTCACTAGCAAAAGTCAGAAGATTTTAAAAACAAACCAAAGATTACATTAAAGAACATCTATCTGCAGAGTGTCTCAACATAATAACACACTACTAAGCATATTATTTGAAGTACCAAAAATACAGGAAACAACACAATTCAGCAATTTGTAAAAAGTATGACAATGCAAATACTTTTCATTGAAACTCTTTAATATGTACTATTACTAAGCTGTGGATTTTCTCATTTCAACTAAACAGACTGTACTTTGTGGCTAGTAATCTATTATACATTGAAGAAACAAAATCTATGATACACACTCTATTTAATATTTATGTGAGAAGCGTTGATAAGATTTGTTTTTAATCTCATGTATATGAGAATAAGCTTTATTTGATTACTTCTATGCATTTATTTGCGTGGGTGTGGCTGCCAGAAGAGAACTTCCAGAAGCTAATTCTGTCCTCCATAATGTATGAAGGGGATCTAAGTCCTCAGGCTGTCAGGCTCTGGCTATAGGCTCCTTTACCCATTAAGCCCTCATGCCAGCCCAACAATGACTTGAGATATTTTTACCAACTTAACCATTTAAATACTCTCAGATTTCCAAACAAGTTTTTGTAATATTTACTTTTAAAATGGTTTTAAAAGTCTCTTCATGGTTTTAAAAAGTTGGTAACAACAGGGACAATTAATAAGAAAATAAAACAATAATACAACTTCTGAAATTGCTAAGGTGAGAGACAATGAGGACACAAGCAGAGACAGAGGTAAAGATGAAACAGAAAAATAGCTAAAGAAGCAGAACTCTTAGAGGCTGAAACAAAGGGGAAGGCTGGCATTACTGACAGATTCCCACACTGGGTGACCAGGTGAGCAGTGGAGACACATTGACCATCACAGGCAACTTAAGAGGGGCTGAAGAAGGGAACGCTTTCTGGACTACTGTCTGAAGTACCTTGAGAACATCCTGGGAAAGATGTCCAAGAGGCTGTTGAATGTAAGGACCTGGAATACAAAGAGGATTCTGAGATAAAGATTAGTACATCAGCAATGCACCACTGTGAATGGAAGTGACCTAGGAAAAGATACAGAAGGATACTGAAGTCTGACAGACTTCAGTAATGATCCCTAAACCTGTGTGCATAGAACTATGACCTGGTTACACATACTTCTGTAGAACTGTCCAATATACAATGCTGAAAGAAAGAAAATCGCAAAACTCTGTACAACATAAATCCATCTTCCACAAAAATTGTTAAAACAGTATTAGCAAAGGGGAAAATATGGAGGAACAAATATTAAACTAAATCTAATACAGGGATTATGAAAGCTGTTCAAAGCTTAATTATATATTTCAACATTTTTCTTTAAAAGAAAAAAAATAATTTTATTATTTTCCTTAAAAATGATATGAAATATCCTTATAATATAAAGATAATAAAAATCTGGTTGAAGGCAGTTGGATACTAGTCTGCAAGTGGGTATAAAATTGTATGGAAAGACAATAATATGATCATGAAGAAAATGTTCAATGTACATTACAATAATTAGGATTTAAAAACATACAAGTTTTTTAATATAATAAAGTATATGATGTTGTTAAGGTGTGAGTTTTAAGAAAGAATCTCAACAGCTACCGAGAGAAAAATGACACAGCTCTCAGGCAAACAATGTAGAAATAGTAGAAAACAATATGTAGTAACAGTCTGGGTGGGAAGAATCCAAATTCTCTCTTTAAATTCAAGAAAAGAAGCTAAAACTACCAGAAAATATGCAGATACTTTACCAATCATTAGGTGAAATAATTCAAACCAAAGACCTGGGATACAACAGAAAATTATTAAAGAAATCCAAGTTAACTTCTATGTCTATCAAAATATATTTAAAAAAGGGAACATAAGTCTATGACCTAGCAATTCAACCTCCAGAAAAACACTAGCACTGTACTCAAGAACACAAGGAACTTTCAATGTTGCAAAGTTTGTAAGTGGGAAGTGCAACAAGTGAATAGCTTATTTAATACAAGAGTTAAATCAGTTTTCTCATGTTTTGCTGAGAAATCCCAAAAGTAGGGTCTTCCAGGTCTTCTCTCTTCTAGCCATGTAACTATGCAAAGACAGATTTTCTTCATGCACTTTAATCTAAACAAGCCAGCACACCAGGATGAACTAAGAAATAAAAGAATTCAGCTGTCTTTTTTACTGTGGCGGACATTAAAGTAACTTGCTTCCTGGCAAAATAATACCGCCATTCTCTCTAAACTTAGTTTGGAAATATAGTTGGCTTTCAATAGAAATACTTAGTGCACTGATGCTTTTACTATTCTCTTGCTTCATTTTTGAGACAGCAATTTACTGTGTCCCCCAAGTTGGCATGTAGCTCAATCTTCCTGCCTTCATTATTTGCTGGGATTACAGTCATGACCCATCATACTTCATTGTATAACTATTTTTAAGTGAATATGTGAAACAAAAAAGTCCTGAGTTTTAATTTCCAAAATGGTAAATATTCTGCATTAACCATTACTTTTTCTTCAATATGTTTCAATTGTCATTATCTTCAGTCATATGGGGTACTATGTGTAATTGGTGTCATGATTGGGGATAAAAATTTAGTTTTATCTGTAAGGTAGCTACTTTAAAAGATTGTTTTTGCTCATATATTATGTGTATAGTAAAAAAAATGTAATGGGTATACGTGTACGGCCTTTAAAAACATGGGAAAGGCAAGCAACACTCTGATCATCTTAAGTTTAAAATGCAGCAGGGGCAAAAAAGACAAAGAAAAACGTCAAAATGGTAAGCGGCTGGTTACTTTGGCACGGTGGGATGGTAACTATCTCATTCCTGATTCCTTCCTCTAATTTTTAAAAAGCTTGCCACTAAATATGCAGTGGAAAAAAGAAGTTATGTGAAAAAGCAGACAGAACTCTGCTCAATCAAACCACTAAACTTTTGCCAACTCGAGAAACGCCAAACTCAGCCGAGTAAGTGACGGAACCGATGACATCACCAAATTATTCTTTGAATTAAAAAGAACTTAATATTGAATTTACGGGCCGGTTTTCTGACATGTCTAACCAAGAACATGGGTCTGGAATGTAACAAATTGTAATCACGGTCGCACAAACAGGTTAACCGTTAAAAGTTAGGTCGTCTCTTCAGAGGCACGGAAGAGACAAGACAGCGAGCGAACAGTGGGGCATCCGTGAGACAGAGGAGGCAGCGGCGATGACCAGCGCCGCGGGGACTCGCGGGATCCAGTGCAGACCGACCCGGCCCGGCCGGCGATGGGGTCAGGTATCTCGGCCGCACAGAGCCCAGGGCGGCAGGCGGGTCCCGGAGGAAGGCGAGGCCCGGACGTCGCAGTCCGGAGAGTCCGAGGCCGCCCCGCCCCTCCGCCCGCAGTACGCTGAGGAGAGGCCGGTGGCGGCTCCGGGGCTCTTACCTCCCCACACCCTGCCGAGCTCTCGGGGACTCGACGCGACGCCGCAGTGAGGCGTGAAGAACAACCAGGCCACGACACCCGGGACAGCGCGACGACAACCCAGAGCTCGTCCCAAGTCGATTTAGCAGAGAAGGGCGCAGGCGCAGACAATGTTTCCCGCTGTCACGCCCCCTCCGGGAGGCTTGTGATCCGCGCATGCGCGCTGCTCGGGTCCGAGCCAGGGCACACGGGCGCGCCGGAAGTGACTGAGAGGCTCTGCTCCCCGCTGGAATCCTGCGATTGGACGCAGTTCCAAAGACGCTCTGTTGCTGGCCTCGGGAGGCGACTCGCGCCACAGCTCAACTGACGCGGCGCTCCGGTTCGCACCAGCCAAAACCAGCGGCAGACACTGTATATCACCTCCGGGCAGCTCCCAAAAGCCGGTCCACTCACGAGTGGAGCGGCCGACCCCGCCCTGCTCTTCTGGCTGTACTTCTGCAATTCCAACCCGCTGTAGCCTCCAGAGCAGCTGCTGTCTAAAAACAGAAGCCAGCTAATGTCTCTAAAGGAGATGCGGGACGCCTCTCGCGCGCTCTCTGCTTCGGCCTTAGCATTTGCATCATAAGATTTCTAAAATTCAAAGCGAGAGAAGAGAAAATTGGTATCCGGACCTGCTTGGGGACAGCTGGCACGCCTAGGCTTCCGAGATTACAAGCGTTATCTCTGTGATTTGTGCTCAAGAGACTTCACAATCAGAGCTCACATCCTCAATTCTGTAATTGGCAACTATAGTTTATCTTTCAGAGATTCTGAATCTCTAGTTCTGGTTTTTCTAAACTCTGAGGGGGAATTGTGTGATTTTAGATCAAGAGCAAAACTTTTGGTTGTGTAAGATGACTGACGTGTTCTGTGACAGACACTACAAAAGAGATGCTTTGCTTACATTAGCTAATTAATCTTAAGAATAATTCGACAAAGTACAGTGTGTATTTTCTCTTTTATACGTTGGACACTGTTGACAGATAAAATGGGGCCATCTTTTTGGAATGTCAATTCAGAAGCAGTGGCTCATGCATACAGATTAGGGGCAAAAGAATTTAGTACAATGTAAAGACAAATAAGAGTTATTTTAAATGAACAAAACATTTTAAAGTATATGCAAATCAATTCACAAAATAGCATGTCTACCACATTTTATTCCTGTCCAAACTTAATAACAACAAAGCAGAACCACTGTATTCTCCATAAATCTGCTTTACCAATTTGCTTAATCTATAAATGAATTCAGTAGTGAGAATAATGTGGATACTCTCATACCCTGGTGTGGATATAAGTTAGTACAAATTCAGATATAAAGTAGGACTTCTGAAAGAACCTGCTTAATAGCCAGGTACAGTAGCACAAATTTCCTCCCCAGAAACACCTGTAAGGAGAAGCAAGGTGAAGACAGAACTTCCAGAAGGAGAGAAAGACAAGAAAAACTGATGGGGATCTGGGAGGGAAAGCATCCTGTCTTTCTCTCCTGCCTCACTCCTATTATTGGGAGTATGTTCTTGATTGAAACTATGAATCCAGCCCCCTATTTCCTCCTTCCCTTTTCACTACCTGAATTTGAATTCTAGTTCTGTCATTAGCTTTGTGACTGAAATTGCTGGGCTTAGGCATTCTGTTAGTAAGACAGTGATAGGAATAATGCGTAGCCTAAGATATCCACATAGCACAATTGAATCATTGATGTTCCCATTGGCTTAGTCCTTTTCGTGAACTGTTGGATTCTATTCATATCGGTATGTGTGGTGGTTTGTGTATGCTCGGCCCAGGGAGTGGCACAACTAGAAGGTTTGGCTCTATTGGAGTAGGTGTGGTCTTGTTGGAATAGGTGTGTCACTGTGGGTGTGGGCCTTAAAACCCTCATTCTAGCTGCTTGGAAGTCAGTCTTCCACTAGCAGCCTTCAGATGAAGATGTAGAACTCTCAGCTCCTCCTGCATTATGTCTGCCTATGTGCTGCTATGTTCCTGCCTTAATGTTAATGGACTGAACCTCTGAACCTGTAGACCAGCCCCATAAGAGTTGCTGTGGTCATGGTGTCTTTCTCAGCAGCAAACCCTAACTAAGACAGTATGCCAGTGCCCTACGCATGTGGCACAGTGACAGCTTCAGGCATATTTTTAAAATGGACTTCCTGGGGCTGGAGACACTGGTGGCTCATCAGGTAGCAGGACTGGCAGCTGTTTCAGAAGATCCAGATTCAATGCTCGGCACTCACATGGCAGCCCATAACAAACAGCGAGGGGATCCAACACCATGGGCACACAAGCTGCAGAGATGTCAGCAGGTAAAGCACTAATAAAAGAAAAGCTCTCTTAAAAGCTGACTTTGTTAACATAGAACAAGTCTTTACAGCTATTCTATGTGGCTGTTGCCTTAGAAAGATGTAGATTTCTTGGTTTGTTCTGGTTCTTTTTGTTTGTTTCTCAAGACCTGATCTAAAATATCAATAGTGCCAAGATTAGTTTAACCAGCAAGTGGTTTAAAACCAATGCTTCCAATTCCTGGTCCCTTTTTCTTCTTTCTTTTTCCTTGTTTGTTTGTTTGTTGTGTGAGCATGTGTGTGTGTGTGTGTGTGTGTGTGTGTGTGTGTGTGTGTAGACTTGGCTGTCCTAGAAATCACTCTGCAGACCAGTTTGCCCATAAACTGAGGGATCTGCCTGCCTCCGCCTTCCTGACTGCTGGGGTTAAAGCCCTGCTCCACCACTGCCCAACCCAGCTTAGTCCCTTTTCCTCTGGTGACAAGCACAAATCGTGCATCCTATAACAGTCCTATAGATGCCCCAGCATGGGGAAATGGGGGGGAGTGTAGGTGGGAGTGGCAGAGGGGCATCTTCTTGGAGGCAGGGGGTGGGAAGATGGGTTGGGGGCTTTCTGGGAGGGGGGAAACCGGGAAAGGGTATAACATTTGAAATGTAAATGAAGAATATATTCAATTAAAAAAAAAAGAAGCCTCGCTCAGCTGTGAACAAGCCTAGAGCTCGGGAACCCTCCCTGGTGGTGAGAGTGCCTGACTAAGCTCAACAGCACATATTTACACACTTCCTGAAAACAACCTGTTTCTCTTCACATAAATGCTATGATTTAACATCAGCTGTTGGGAAAACAGCTTTTCTTCAGTTCTTGCAGGACAGTTATAATTATGACACTTAAAACCAGTTCAAACAGCGACCTCTGCTCCGGGATTGACTACACTGAGCCTTCAGGTATGCAGGGATTCCCCAATATAACACCGCTTGGGACACAGCCTGCTAGGCTCCCATCTGTGCCCAAGAGCCGGGCAACTGTGTGGTCGTCTGGGTGCCAGCTCTGCTGTGGGACATCTGCCCTGCAGAGGGACCCGCACCTGGAGAGAGCGCACCAGCCTCCCCTTAGCAACCTCTGCTCCAGGGATTGACAACTCTGAGTCTCCAGGTACACAGGAATTCCCCAATATAACATCACTTGGGCAAGGTACATCAGGGCTCCAAAGTCACTCAGGATCAGGGCAGCCCCTCAGCAATCAGTGCCAGGGGAAACCCGGTCATCCAGGGGGGCAGAAATAGCCTTGCAGGCTCACAGGAGATCCAAGCAACAGCCAATGACAGCAGGACCAACTAACACCAGAGATAACCAGATGGCAAAAGGCAAACGTAGGAATGTTACTAACAGAAATCAAGGCTATATGGCACCATCCGAACCCAACTCTCCAACAGCAGCAAGTCCTGGATACCCCACCACACCCGAAAGACAAGATCTGGATTTAAAATCACTTCTCCGTGATGCTATTAAAGGATTTCAAGAAGGGTGTAAATAAATCTCATAAAGAAATACAGGAGAACATGAATCAACAGGTAGAAGCCCTTACAAAGGAAACACAAAAATCGCTTAATGAAATGCAGGAGAATATGGGTCAACAGATGGAGGCCCATAAGGAGGCAACACAAAAATCGCTTAAAGAAATACAGGAGAACATGAATCAATGGGTAGATGCCCTTACAAAGGAAACACAAAAACCGCTTAAAGAAATGCAGGAGAATATGGATCAACAGATGGAAGCCCATAAGGAGGAAACACAAAAATCGCTTAAAGAAATACAGGAGAACTTGGGTCAACAGGCAGAAATCCTGAAAGAGGAAACACAAAAATATCTTAAAGAAATACAGGAAAACACAAACAAACAAGGAAAGGAACTGAGCAAATCCATCCAGGATCTAAAAAAGGAAGTAGAAACAACTAAGAAATCACAAAGGGAGACAACTTTGGAGATAGAAAACCTTGGGAAGAAATCAGGGGTCATAGATGCAAACACCAACAATAGAATATAAGAGACGGAAGAAAGAATTTCAGGTGCTGAAGATAAGATAGAAAGCATCAACTCAACAGTCAAAGAAAATGCAAAATGCAAAAAAAACGTGTAACCCAAAACATCCAGCAAATCCAGGATACAATGAGAAAACCAAACCTAAGGATTATAAGTATAGATGAGAGTGAAGATGTGCAACTTAAAGGGCCAGTAGATATCTTCAACAAAATTATGGAGGAAAACTTCCCTAACCTAAAGAGAGAGATGCCAATGAACGTACAAGAAGCCTACAGAACTCCAAACAGACTGGACCAGAACAGAAATACCTCCTGTCACATAATAATCAAAACACCAAATGTACTAAGCAAAGAAAGAATATTAAAAGCAGTAAGAGAAAAGGGCCAAGTAACATATAAAGGAAGACCTATCCGAATCACATCAGACTTCTCACCAAAGACTATGAAAGCCAGAAGATCCTGGGAAGATCTCATACAGACTCTAAGAGAACACAAATGCCAGCCTAGACTACTATACCCAGTGAAACTCTCAATCACCATAGATAGAGAGACCAAGATATTCCATGATAAAACCAAATTTACACAATATCTTTCCACAAACCCAGCCCTTCAAAGGATAATAGGTGGAAATCGCCAATACAAGGAGAGAAACTACACTCTGGAAAAAACAAGATAGTAACCTTCTCTCATCAAACCCAAAAGTAGAGAACCACTCAAACATAAAGATAGCATCAAGAATAGCAGGTGGCAATAATCACTACTCCTTAATCTCTCTTAATATCAATGGTTCTCAATTCCCCAATAAAAAGACATAGACTAACAGACTGGATACATAAACAGGACCCAGAATTTTGCTGCGTGTAGGAAACGCACCTCAGTGTCAAAGACAAACACTACCTCAGAGTAAAAGGCTGGAAAACAATCTTACAAGCAAATGATCCCAGGAAACGAGCCGGAGTAACCATCCTAATATCAGATAAAATTGACTTTCAACCTAAAGTCATCAAAAAAGACACAGAAGGACACTACATACTTGTCAAAGGAAAAATACACCAAGAAGAACTCTCAATTCTGAACATTTATGCTCCAAATGCAAGGGCACCCTCATTCATAAAAGAAACTTTACTAAAGCTCAAAGCACACATCGCACCGCACACAATAATAGTGGGTGACTTCAACACCCCACTCTCTGAAATGGATCGTTCAGGAAAGCAGAAACTAAACAGGGACAATGTGAAACTAATTGAAGCCTTGGACTAAATGGAACTAACATATATATAGAACATTTCATCCTAGAGCTAAAGAATACACCTTCTTCTCAGCACCTCATGGTACCTTCTCCAAAATCAACCATATAATTGGTCACAAAACACTCCTTCACAGATAAAAGAAGATCGAACTAATACCGTGCCTCCTATCACATCACTATGTAAAAACGATGGTCTTCAATAACAACAAAAACAACAGAAAACCCACATATACGTGGAAGCTGCACAATGTGCTACTCAATGATACCTTGATCAAGGAAGAAACAAAGAAAGAAATCAAAGACTTTTTAAAATTTAATGAAAATGAAGGCACAACATACCCTAATTTATGGGACACAATGAAAGTTGTGCTAAGAGGAAAATTCATAGCCCTGAGTGTCTCCAAAAAGAAATGGGAGAGAGCATACACTAGCAACTGAATGGCACACCTGAAAGCCCTGGAACAAAAAGAAGCAAATACACCCAAGAGGAGTAGAAGGCAGGAAATCATCAAACTCAAAGCTGAAATCAGTCAAGTAGAACCAAATAAAACCATACAAAGAATCAACAAAACGAGGAGTTGGTTCTTTGAGAAAATCAACAAGATAGATAAGCCCTTAGCCAGACTAGCCAGAGGGCACAGAGACAGTATCCAAATTAGCAAACGAAAAGGGAGAGATAACAACAGAAACTGAGGAAATTCAAAAAATCATCAGATCCTACTCCAAAAGGCTGAATTCAACACAACTAGAAAATCTGGAGGAAATGGACAATTTCCTAGACAGATACCAAATACCAAAATTAAATCAGGATCAAATAGACCATCTAAACCATCCTATAACCCCTGAAGAAATAGAAGTGGTCATTGAAAGTCTTCCAACCAAAAAAGCACAGGTCCAGATGGTTTTAGTGCAGAATTCTATCAGACCTTCAAAGAAGACCTAACACCAATACTCTTCAAACTATTCCACAAAATAGAAACAGAAGGAACACTACCCAATTTGTTCTATGAAGCCACAATTACGCTGATACCAAAATCACACAAAGATCCAACAAAGAGAATCTCAGGCCAATTTCTCTTATGATTATCAATGCAAAAATACTCAATAAAATTCTTGCCAACCGAATCCAAGAACACATCAAAACTATCACTCAACACTATCAAGTAGGCTTCATCCCAGGGATGCAGGGATGGTTCAATATAAGGAAGTCCATCAATGTAATCCACTACATAAACAACCTCAAAGAAAAAAACCACATGGTCATTTCATTAAATGCTGAAAAAGCATTTGACAAAAGTCAGCATCCTTTCATGTTAAAGGCCTTGGAAAGATCAGGAATTCGAGGCCCATATCTAAATATAGTAAAAGCAATTTACAGCAAACCGGTAGCCAACATCAATCTAAATGGAGAGAAACTTGAAGCAATCCCACTAAAATCAGGGACTAGACAAGGCTGCCCTCTCTCTCCATATCTTTTCAATATAGTACTTGAAGTTCTAGCTAGAGCAATTAGACAACAAAAGGAGGTCAAAGGGATACAAATTGGAAAGGAAGAAGTCAAACTATCACTATTTGCAGACGATATGATAGTATACTTAAGCAACCCAATGAACTTCACCAGAGAACTCCTACATCTGATAAACAACTTCAGCAAAGTGGCCGGATATAAAATCAACTTAAGCAAATCAGTAGCCTCCTATACTCAAAGAATAAGCAGACTGAGAAAGAAATAAGAGAAATGATACCCTTCCCGATAGCCACAAAGAATATAAAGTATCTTGGTGTGACTCTAACCAAACAAGTGAAAGATCTGTATGACAAGAACTTCAACTCTCTGAAGAAAGAAATTGAAGAAGACCTCAGAAGATGGAAAGATCTTCCATGCTCATGGATTGGCAGGATTAATATAGTAAAAATGACCATCTTGCCAAAAGCAATATACAGATTCAATGCAATCCCCATCAAAATCCCAACTCAATTCTTCATAGAGTTAGAAAGAACAATTCAAAAATTCATCTGGAATAACAGAAAACCCAGGATAGCTAAAACTATTTTCAAGAGTAAAAGAACTTCTGGGGTAATCAGTATCCCGGTCCTCAAGCTGTACTACAGAGCATTAGTGTTAAAAACTGCATGGTATTGGCACAGTGACAGGTATGTAGATCAATGGAACAGAATTGAAGGCCCAGAAATGAATCCACACTCCTATGGTCACTTGATCTTTGACAAAGGAGCTAAAACCATCCAGTTGAAAAAACATAGCCTTTTCAACAAATGGTACTGGTTCAACTGGAGGTCAACATGCAGAAGAATGCAAATCGATCCATTCTTATCTCCTTGTACTAAGCTCAATTCCAAGTGGATCAAGGACCTCCACATAAAACCAGATACACTGAAACTAATAGAAAGGAAATTAAGGAAGAACCTTGAACATATGGGCACAGGGGAAAATTGCCTGAACAGAACACCAATAGCTTATGCTCTAAGGTCAAGAATTGACAAATGGGACCTCATAAAATTAAAAAGTTTCTGTAAGGCAAAGGACACTGTCAAAAGGACAAAGCGGCAACCAGCAAACTGGGAAAAGATCTTTACCAACCCTTCATCCGACAGAGGGCTAATATCCAATATATACAAAGAACTCAAGAAGTTAGACCCCAGAGAGCCAAATAACCCTATTAAAAATAGGGTACAGAGATAAACAAAGAGTTCTCACCTGAAGAATATCTAATGGCTGAGAAGCACCTAAATAAATGTTCAACATCCTTAGGGAAATGCAAATCAAAACAACCCTGAGATTCCACCTCACACCAGTCAGAATGACTAAAAATCAAAAACACAGGAGACAGCAGTCGTTGGTGGGGATGTGGAGAAAGAGGAACACTCCTCCACTGCTGGGTGGGATTGCAAGCTGGTACAACCACTCTGGAAAGCTGTCTGTCGGTTCCTCAGAAAACTGGGCATGACACTCCCGGAGGATCCTGTTATACCACTCCAGGGCATATACCCAGAGGCTTCCCCGGCATGCAATAAGGACACATGCTCCACTATGTTCATAGCAGCCTTATTTATAATAGCCAGAAGCTGGAAAGAACCCAGATGTCCCTCAACGGAGGAATGGATCCAGAAGATGTGGTATATTTACACAATGGAATACTACTCTGTAATTAAAAACAATGAATTCACGAAATTCTTAGGCAAATGGTCAGAACTTGAAGATATCATCCTTAGTGAGGTAACACAATCACAAAAGAACACACATTACCATGTGCAGTCACTGATAAGGGGATATTAACCCAGAATCTCGGAATACCCTAGACACAATTCATATATCAATAGATTTCCAAGAAGATGGAAGGAGAGACCCCTGGTCCTGGAAAGACTGGATGTAGGGGAATGCCAGGACAGAGAAGCGAGAGGGGGTTGAATGGGGAACAGAGGGAGGGAAGGGGGCTTATGGGACTTTCGGGGAGGGAGGAAAGGGGAAAGGGGAAGTCATTTGGTATGTAAATAAAAAAAATAGAAAATAATAAAAAAAACAGTTCAAACACCCAAAATTTCTTTGAGTGCATTTTGAAATCAATGACAAAGAAATGAGTAAGAATTATATGATTTGTTGATAAATCTTATTTTTAAAAAAAAAATCTATGCTTATGGAAATCAATAGTTGCTTGTATACTGTAATCATACTGTATTTTCTACCCAAGACAGACTCATTGCAAAATCCTACAAGGCTCTTATCTATTTATGATTGGTTTGTTTATGTTTTGACAAGGTTGCACCCTGTTGTCTAGACTAACTTCGTACTTCTGCCTCAGCCTCGGAAGTGCTAAGGTTACTGGTTACATGTTACTTTGCTAACAATAAATTAAAAGAAAACCTATAGCAATGTTACTTTGTAACATCATTTTGTAACATGGATATGTTTACCCAGTGGAGTTGTTTTATAACATATTAAGTTCAAGACAGATAGAGTTGTTTACTTGTGACCTCCAGAATAATAAGGAAAACACACATGCCTCCGAGAACTTCAAAGCCTTTCCTATAAAATGCAGTTGTACCTTGTATCACTCTTATTTGCTCTCCAGTGTTTTCTCTATGCACAGTACACTGTTATAGGAGTTACACAATTACAAGCATGGCTGATTCATGGCTTTAACACTGAGGAAGTTCACAACCCACCCTGCCATTCTTTCATTGACTAGCATAATCATTTGAGAGACAATGGAAAAGGGTACAAAATAATACCTAGATTTTTAGTCAGTTAAATCTTCTGCAATCTCCTTTACTGGCTAAGAGAAGAAAAGTGATCATGAACTATAGTAAAAATAAAATGTTATGAAAGCAGGGGGTAGAATGCTGGAGAGGTGGCTCCACTGTTAAGAGTCCTTGTTACTCTCCTAGAGGACCTGGGTTCAGTTCCTATCACCCACAAGGTGGCTCAGAATCACTGTAACTTCAGTTCTGAGTTATCCGGTGCCTTCTTCTGATCTCCCCAGGCACACATACACATACACACATGCAAGCAAACACCCATACACATGAAACGAAATAAATAAATCTAAAAAAAATTACTGAAATTTCTTAGCAAAATTTGGGTTTTGATAATTGCTTTGAAAAAGTACTGCTAGCAACTTTAATCTCTAAATAGCTCAATCTATAACTAAATGCTTTCACCATTTCAGGAAATTCATCTCAAATTCAATATTTTTGGAAAATGTATTCTTTAGATTAGCCAGTCATTCCTTGAATCAACAGCAGTTTTTAATCTTTTTGGAAAAACACCCAGAATCTTAATGATTCTGTGAGCTCATGATGTAGTCAGTGGTAGAATTCTTGGCTAGCATGGGTGAAACACTGCAGTCTATTTAAACACTGTGATGGGGTGGAGCTAGGAGAGCTAAATGTATGTTAATATTGCTCCTAAAGCCATTCCCTTTTAAATATTCTTTTTGTTTGTTTGTTTAGTTGGTTGGTTGGTTTGATTTGGTTTGGTTTTGGAGACAGGGTATCTCTGTAGCCTTGTCTGTCCTGGAACTAACTATGTAGACCAGTCTGTCCTCAGTCTCGAAGATCTGCTTGCCTCTACCTCCCAAGTGATGGGATTAAAAGTATGCACCATCACTGCCCAGCATACACATATTTTTGAAAAATGAATCTTAGGAACCTAATACTTTGTTAGTTGGGAATGCCCTATGAACTGTCCCTATTTTTTTGTAATATTAATTTGTCTTTATTCTTGTGAATTTCATACATGTACGCAATGAAACATGATCATATTCATCCCCTAATTTCTCTATCCAACTCTTCTAAACCCCACCTTCTATTTGGCCCTTCCCAACTCCATATTCTCTTTTAGAAAATAATAATCCATTAAGCTCAATCAGTGTTTCCTGAATGTGTATGGGTGCATGGTCACCCACTGGAATATGAGAAATCTACCTTTGGCCACACTTTCAAACAAACATGAGCCCTTGCCCCCAAATGCCCAAGCAACTTCCAACCACCAATAGATGCTCAGTTAGAGATGGGGAGGAGCAGCACCTCCCAGCCCATGCAGGTTTGGTTGGATTGATCTTGTGCTGGTCTTATACAGCGGGTGTGAGATCGTAAGTGCAACTGGCATGCCATGCGCAGAAGTTTCCATCTCACAGCCTTCCCCACCATGATCTAGCTCTTACGCTCTTCCCACCTCCATGTTCCTTGGTGATAGCGGTAGAGGAGGAGGAAAATGTCTCAACAAAAGAGTACTCAGTTTCTTCTTCTCAGCACAGGCCATAAGCACATCGCTGCTTTGCCTATTGCCTGCTGCAAAAAGAAACTTCTCTGGCCAAAGTCAAGAGCAACCCAGGTCTATGGGTAGAAACATAAATATGTAGAATGCAATTTGACAGCGTGACCATTTAGCAAAATACCAACAATGGGTCCTATCCTAGGACCTATGACATCCTAAACCATGCACTTTCCAGCAGGATTTTAGTAGCGGACATGATATCCTCTCCTCTGGAGCAGGTCTAAATCCAACCAGAAAGCAGTTAATTGCCCCATAACAGTCATGCCTCTATTGTCAACATCCCATTCATTTCTGATAGCATACAGTAAACATATGACATCATGTCTCATTTATGACATCTTTATGCATGTGTATAACTCATTTACATGATATTCATCCCTCAATTGTCCTCTATTTTCTGCCTTCTCATCTCTTACCCTGGCTCCGTTCCTCATACCAAATAGTCCCTTCTATTTTCATGTATTTTTTTTAGCTTAGTCTATGGACACCAGAGAAAATATGTAATATTTCTCCTTCTGAATCTAGCTTTCTTCAGTCTAATATGTCAATCTTCAGTTCCATCAATTTTTCTGAAAATGATATAATTTTGTTCTTTTTTATGGCTAATTAAAACTCCTATCTTGTCAATATATCATATTTTCTATATATCCATTGTCCTTTAAAAACTTTTTTTAAAAGATTTATTTATTTATTATATGTGAGTACACTGTAACTATCTTCAGACACACCAGAAGAAGGCATCAGATCTCATTACGGATGGTTGTGAGCCACCATATGGTTGCTGGGATTTGAACTCAGGACCTTCGGAAGAACAGTCAGTGCTCTTAACTGCTGAGCCATCTCTCTAGCCCCCTAAATTTCTGTTCTTTATAAATTAACCAGTCTCCAGGGTTTTGTCATAGCACTACAAAAGAATAAAACAGTGTTAAAGCTTGGAAAACAGTTTCCAAAGTTAAGGCCTCAGCTGAAGCCAGATTCAGAAGGAGAAATATTACATATTTTCTCTGGTGTCCAGAAAGCAAACTTTCTGTCTGACTATTTCCTTCCTCTGTCTTTCACATTTTTGCTCTCCTCAGGATGAATCACAGAAACAGAATTCTTTTTTTTTCCCCAAGAGTGGACCACTGTGGTGGTTTAAATGAGAATGGTCCGGTCCCCCAGTGTCATTGAATGCTTGACCCTAGTTAGTATTGCCTTTTGAAGAAGTTTAGAAGGTATGGCTTGTCAATCATCTGTTTTTCGTTTTAGAGGTATCCCTTTAAAAAACTTTCTGATGGTGAAGAAAGGCATCACCCTTTTCTTCCCTTGCCCCAGATATTAATGCAAAAGTAATTATCGTTTTGGTGACCATAAGAACTGTTTTAAAGAGGTAGAGAAAAGTTTGAAAAGAAATTAACTAAAATATGAAATATGTTGCCTTTGCATGGTGAATTCATGAGTAATTATTTCCCTCATTTCTTTATAATTTTCTTTTCAATAAGGGCCTAATATTTTAACAATGGAATGCTGCCTTTTTTAATTAACAAAGTGTCTGTGTGTGTGTGTGTTTGTGTGTGTGTGTGTGTGTATGTATGAGCACATGTGCATTCAAATGTTTTGGGGTTCATATGTATGTGCAGGTGCATGCCTACATATGTGTTTGGAGGCCCTAAGTTGATGTTGGTTATCTTCCTCAATTGCTTTCCATTTCATTTATTCAGGCAGGCTCTTTCACCGAACCTAAGCTCACTAGTTCCGGTTCTTCCAGCAAGCCAGCTTGCCTTGTGGATCTACTGTTTCAGCTTCCCAAGGCATCTACCATACCTGCCAGGCTTTTACATGGGTTCTGGGGATCTGAAATCCACAGGTTCGTGCAGTAAGTACTTTATCCCCTGAGCCATCTTTCTGCCTCCAACACTGTCTTCTAAAAATATTGCTTAAGGACTACTGGTAAAGCTAAGGCAAGCAGCCCTGGCTTCAATCCCCAGGACCTGAAAAACACAAAGATCAAATAAAAAACATTACTGAATCCATGATTTAGTTACCAATATCCTCACATTCATTTCTCAATCTCTGCATATGATTGTATCACAGAGTGTCAGAGCACATGGCCCGACAGGATGTCTCATATCTATCTTAGGGGTAGCAACAAGGCACAGTCATCCCAAAGGCTTAAGACAGCTTCAACACCAAGACACAGGTGTCCCTAGAAAGGAGATTCTTGGAGTTCTTTGCCAAATGCTTTTCATTCTTCTGACTTCTAGGCACATGATGACAGCATACTTTCTGCCCTCTTGTGACTGAGCAGGAAGACAAGACTGATCCAGGAAAGTCAACTGTGAGCATGAATGGCATGTGTCATTTCTAGGTTGGATTCTTTATTCAACAAAGTAAGGTCATCCATAACCTATTTCCCTGTAGCACAACCACCAAGACCAGATGTGGCTGAATCCTGAAAGTCTAAGGAACAGAGCATCTCTGTAACAAGAAACTAGCCTGTTACCATGTGCCACAGGAACTATGGGAAGTGTCCACTGGCCGCCGTTTAGCTTAGTTACACTCAGCAAAAAAACCTAAACCTTAGAAGTGTCCTTTGAGATTTGAGGGTGGTTCTTGAGGAGGATCTGCTGCTACAGTATCTACATGAGTGCATCTGTGGAAACACTGTTTAGTAGTGTGATGTTTTCCCTCTCCAAGTGAACTACCTGATGCTTTTAATTATTATGATTTACAAATATATTTCATCAGAGAGACTGATAAATTCTTCTATTGTGTAAACTGTGAATCATTTATAAATGTAGAAATATGCTTTGTTCTGGATGTTTGGATCCCCTCAGAACTCATATGTTGAAATGCTACTTCCCAGACTGATGGTAAGAAGAAGAAGGCTTTGGGGCATCGTGAGATGAGGAGGGCTTTGCCTGCATAAAAGGCATCACAGCAACACCCAGGAAGGAGCCAGCTGTGAAGGAAACGGGCCCTTGCTAGACCTTACCAACACCTTGATCTTGGATCTCCTAGCATCTAGAACTGTGACAGATAAAATTTTAATGTGTGGTATTTTGTTATAGTTCTCTTAAAGGACTAAGACAACAAAGTCAGTCTTTACCACTCAGTCACAACAGCCAACAATTCATGGTCATAGATCTTATTTTATCTCTCTACCCAATAGATAGATTCATTCATGTTCTCTCTCTCTCTCTCTCTCTCTCTCTCTCTCTCTCTCTCTCTCTCTCTCTCCCCTCCCCCTCTCCCTCCTTACTTCCCTTCCTTCCTTTCTCCCCTTCCCCCATCTCTCTGTAGTTGAGAGTGTTGTCAGGGATCTAGTCCAGAGCTCACATATGCTGTGTAGGCATCGTCAAATCTCATTTCTCATATCTTTTCATTGCTAGATTTTTTTAATGTAGATTTAAAAGATAGACAATCTTCAAAGTAGAAATAACAGCACAAAAACACCTATATTCAACACTGTCAATTCACTTTTATTCCCTCAATAATTATTTAGTTTTCTAGAAATGAAGTTCATATAGGAAAGGGAAGTAAAGCTTAATCATTCATTGACCAAGAGTTTCTCGGGAGAGTAAGTTTCTTCTTTTGTCTTCTAAAACAGACCCAACAGCCATGCTGGGGACATGGCTCCATTATCAAAGACCCCCAGCACCACATAAATCAAGCAAGGTGTAATCCCAGCACGTTAAAGGTGGAGGCAAGAGGACCAGAAGTTCAAGGTCATCCTCAGACAGTTAGACTTAAAGGCCATTAGTCATTGTTTCAAAAAATTTTTAATTAAAAAAATAAAAATGAAAGAGACCAATAGTGAAGTAGTTGGTTTAAATATGTAAACATATTTACACTCAAAATATTAAATGTGGACTGGAGAGATGGCGCAATGGTTAAAAATACCATTCTTGCAGAAGACCCAGGTTCAGTTCCCAGCATCCACTCCAAGGTGACTGACAAGCTTCTGTAATTCCAGTTCCAAAGGATCAGATGCCCTCTGACCTCCACGGGTACCTGCACAGAACCTCATGCAGACTCACATACATATAAATGGATGGATAGATAGATAGATAGATAGATAGATAGATAGATAGATAGATAGACTTTAAATAAATATTAAATGTGTTTCTAACCCATAATATTAAATTATTTTTCATTTTGTTTGTAAATATATCTAAGATCTTTGCCATTCTTTCACCATTCCAAATGTTTAATACTATAAAAAAATCCTGTCATATCTTTTGCTACAATCATAGGAAAATATTTAAATCTTCAAATAGTAAATTTAAGTATGTTTATAAGTGAGTTATAATTCTAATGTTAGATTTCTGTTTTCTTATTTTTCTAGAATTCATAATACAGTTTGAATGCGGATCCTTTTCCAAACTCCTGAGTGTGTGTGTGTGTGTGGGGGGGGGGGGGGGTCTAACTATGTAGGGATGTTGTCCTGGATGATCTAGGACTTGCTATATAGACCAGGTCGGCCCCAAACTCACAGAGATCCAACTGCCTCTACCTCCCAAGTTCTGGGATTTAAAATGTGCATCTTTACCTGGCTCCTGTTGATTATTTTAATATATTAAAGGACAGTCATAATATAATTTCTCTACAAAATTGCAAAGATATAGACATAGCATATTGGTACACATATGTGTACGCGTTGTTTTGAAGCTGGCACAAGGAAACTCCCCAGAGCTCAAACTCTAGGTGGAATTGGCATTGCCAGTCATTCAGTCAGAGAAGAGCCAACATTTGGTCACTTAACTCTACTGCCAGTAGCATTGCCAACAGGAGCTAGAGAGGAACTAAAACTCCAGTCAGAGGAACGAAATCAAACACCTTACTTGCTAGTCATGTTAATAATGACCCTTTATAAGAACAAGCTCAAACCATGGCTAACTTGCTGTAACCAGCAATAACGAGCCTGAGCTGTCATCTCTTTTCTTCTCTACACACAGAAAAGCCCTGTATATGGGTTATCACTTTTTAAAAAGTGCACACTAAATGTGGAAAAAAAAATATTACGTGCCCCTTCTAACTTCTTGACTGGAGGCTTTTTGAGAGGATCTGCTGTACATTTCATCAGGCGCTGAATTGCTTTTATTTCAGTGGTAGCCCGTGTCATTTTCTATTACAGGGTAGAACTATTCTGTGTGGTTTTCTTTTTCTCTGTCTTAAAAGGTAAATTTGGTGAAAGATCTCAGTAGATCAAAAAGTGTCAGACTTAAACAATACTTGTTTTCTTTTGCAACAGCCAGACACAGGTCATATACAGACACCATGAGCTTTGCACCTGAGTTCAACCCTGACTTAGAAATCTACTTGCTTGCTTGTGGCAGCATCCGTTCCTGCAATCACACCTCAATCTCAACTAGCAAAAAGAAGGACAGAGGCATGGTGTATAGAAAGATGCACGTATGCATAAGCTGTCCCTTAGGAAGGGTCTGAAGCTGGTTCAGTAAGCTTTTTGTGTAAATTTGCTGACCTGAATGATTATTAGGGTAATATGTGTATGCAAGGGAAATCAGACGTATTGCTACTTTTCCCTTCCCTGTGACAAGAGAGAAGACAAAAGCAACTTAAGGAAGGAAACATTCAGGCTCACGGATTGTGGGTGTGGTTCTTTAAAACAGAAGGGGCGTAGTAATGGTGGGAGGAGCATGGGGCATGTGGTCCCTATGCCAGTTATCAAGTAGCTAGAGCTGAAGACTGGTGTTCAAGCTCACTCCCTCCTTTTTATTTAGAAGAGGACCACAGCCTATGGGATGATGCAATCCACATTCAGGGCGGGTCTCCCTTCCTTGTTAAGCCATTCTAGAAACACTCTCGCAGATGCCATGTCTTCTAGATGCTCCTAAATCTTGTCAAGTTGACAGGATTAACCATCATACTTCTGCATTGTATTTATTTTGGGAGAGCCTGAGCCCAGCTGAAAAATTCAGATGGGGAAAAAAACGGATATCGGGAGGATATAAAGGCTTCTCGCATATTCTTTTGTGAACCACAGTGCCACAGTGAGCTTCTCTTGCAGAAAATCAGGAATATTCTACCGAAAAGCTTGAGCCTATGTGTGATGGGAACAAATTCCAAACAAGGCTGTCTTTTCAGTCTCACAGAATACGCCATTAAGGGTTGCATGGCCAGTGTCTACTCATCTATGAAGTCGAATGAAAACACCCTTACACCACCCGCGATGTCTCCTCTCCAGGCCCATTTTCGTGAAAAAACGTCTACTCTCCTTAGCCCGCTTGCTCACTATCCATCCCCAACCCTCTGCCAAGTGGATTCTCTCAACACACTGCTCTGCTGTCCTGCGAAGGCCAGCAGTGACCCCGAGAAGACAAATGATCTTGCGTAATCTCCCTTGGCTTCTCTGCACCTGGTAAAAAGGGAACTTGAGATGCTTTGTCCCTTGGGGTTTCACAATGCTGAGTGTGCTTCCTGAATCTCTTTGTGAACCTCTGGGAGCGGCTCCTCTATCAGAACACCCAAGGACAGACCTCCACACAGGTCTTTTTCTCTTCCTTAGGATCTCCACACAGATGATTTCATCCACTGACACCTTCCGTTATTATCGCCATGAGCTAAAGATTCCCAGATCCCTCTTCTGAGCCCAGTCCATCTAATTAATCATTTACCCTGAGGTCTCAACAATTGCATGCAGTAGTTAGCACAGTATCCGCTGCAAAACTGAAACTCAACAACTATCACTAATGGACAAACTTGCTTACAAATCCTACTGAAAACATAAATGTAGAGTTTCCTTTCCTTTATAAACTTAGTATTTCTGTTCATAGTATGTAATCTAATAACATTGCTCCCTGTGGGAGAAACAAAGCATTAGAAAACCCCACCTCAAAAGCTCAGTGTTGTTTTGGATCCAGTCTAGTTCTGCTTCCAGCACTCATGGTACCAGGAGACTGGATCCTTTGCGCAGGGTGGGGACTATGCTGCCTTTTCCTGAACCATGGCCCTCCCACCACACATACTGACACTATGAAGCTTCATTGACCTTGTCCCTGGTTAACCTCAGACCCTCAACCCCAGCTCTCACATCGTGACTACTTCCTAGGTGTTGTATAATCTGCTTCTTTAGCCCCGCTCCCTGGAGGCTCCCTGTCCTGCAGACAGCTCGCTCTCGCTGCTGAACCTCTGCGTCACATGTGCTACTCCACCTTTTCCACTTCTCCAGATGATTTGTCCCCAAATCCCTTTCTCCATGAGATTGCCCAGCCCACCTAATATAAATGTGTATCACCTTGTCTGCCAACTCGCACTTAATATGAGTTGTTCCAGCTTAATATATATTCTTTTAGGCCTACAGATGACCCTCATATCTGGGAGTCCTACATCTATAGATTCATCATTCAGCAGATTAAAAATATACAGGAAAAAAATGTCTTTAAATAAAATGTCTGACATAATAATAAAACAATAATGGAAGCATCAAACCAAAATGTTTAGTTGCCATGACAACCACGTTCCCAATTTTATGCTAAGGCTGGCAAAAACTCAAACTAGAAAAGAATAAAATGTCGTGAATTTATGGCATAAGTGATAAAAATTATGCATTCTGGAATCCAACATTTTGTTTTGATTCTAGCTGTCGTTCGTAACCTTCAAAGTTAACCCCTCAGTTCTGCTCTCTTCCTATCTCAATTCCCAAAGCAAGATACATAGGAATAACAGTTACCCGAGACCAAGTACTGGGCTGGAGAGATGTCTCAGAAGTTAAACACTGACTGCTCTTCCGGAGGTCCTGAGTTCAATTCCCAGCATCCACATGGTGGCTCACAACCCTCTGTAGTAGGATCCAATGCCCTTTTCTGGTGTGTTTGAAGAAAGCAACAGTATATTTTATGTGTATACATAAAATAAACAATCTTTAAAAAAAAGAGTAAATACCAAAAACAAGTTAGAAGTTGTACCAAGGCAGTGTGAGGGCAACTCAACAGGAAGACTAAAGGATCACACACTGGGAAGGGGCCTTGCAGGGGGCTGGCCTTACGTGCTGCCTAAGGAAAGTACAGATACTCGGGTGTCCTTCTCACACAGATGCAGACCGTAATGAGCCTCATGAACTGGGCCTTCTCTGGTGGTCAAGCCTGACCCTTGAACACCCCAGAGCTAAGCTTAGACATTGACCAGATCTCACTCTGCAAGAAGAGCCTGGTGCTGGCAGGTGGTAGATAATGGAGGATCTGTGCAGGTTTGGGTGAGATGAGCCAGACAGGAACTGTTGGCAGAAATGTGACCTCGACAACTTGCCTCTTTCCCTTTGCTCAGGGAGTCACTGGTCTTTCATGGTTGATTGCAGAAGCATGTCACCCATACATCTCCTAAGGGGATACACAGAATCCTCACACCTGAGATGGTAAGACTTCTTTTACACAGCTTTCTCAAGACTGAATTCTTGATCTCCTCCTTCCTCCTGTCCAGTCTACTGTCAACTCACTCCTTGCTGTTTCTGCCACTGTCCTGGGCTTAGGCTCAGCTTCCTTCCCTCTGCTGTGGCCTCTCAACTGACTTTCAGCTTCTGTCCCCATCTCTCTCAAACTCTTTCTCCACCCAGAAGCCAGAGTCATTGGAATACAAATAGGACTGTCTGACTCCTGTCTGAAACCTGACAAGGGCCTGGCATAAACATCCGAACATCTTGGATTTCCCAGAGTCCATCACTCATCCTACTGTCAATTATTAAAGAGTCCCTCCCCTGGCCTTGAACGGCAATGACAGACATATGTATTATGTTTGTTAGTATGTACTTATAGGATATCTATTTTAGTTTTGATTTACCATGTTATAAAAACCTCATGCAACTTCTGATTTTTATATTAAGATCTATTTGAGCATATTTTTCATAACTCAATAGAGAATTTTTGTGCAGAATTTTCACTTGATAAGTTTTCAGGAGTGTTTTTCACAAGATTTATTTTTAACTGATGTGTGTGTAAATGTGTGTATGTGTGCATGCGTGTGTGTGTGTGTGTGTGTGTGTGTGTGTGTGCGCACGCATGCGCGTGAGTGTGCAAGCGCTCAAGGAGGCCAGAATAGGAGTCAGACCCTCTGGAGTTAGAGGTACAGGTAATTGTAAACTAACTAACATGGGTGTTTGGAACAAACTTGAGACCTTTAGAAGGGCAGTAAGCACTTTTTTACAGCAGTACTGTCCCTCTGGCCCCAGCAAGTATATTTTTACTATTTTCCTAAGCAACAAAATGTGCAGGGTTTCAGAATGTTGACTGGCAAACACTTTATGTAACTTTTAAGTATAATTTGCAATCAAAAGATTTTAATCCACACATCAATATATTTTATGGAATTTTTTTATAAGATCTGATTATTAGAATATTACTGAAACTTAGAAATACTCCAAATCAGGGAACTTCTTGGGTTATCACATCAATTAAACTTTTTAAAAGGGCTCTAAATATAGGTACCTTTAAATTTCAACACGAACTAACTGTTTGCAAAAACAATCAGTTGCTGATGACCACTGGACATATCTTGATTTTCGGTATGGTTGCTGTTGTAGGGTGTCTTGCTGTTGCTCCTTTGTTTGGGGTTTGTTTTGTTGAGGCAGGGTCTCACTGTGGAGCACTGGCTGGTTGGGATAATCCTCTCCACACTCTGTACTGGGATTTTAGGTGTAAGCCACCATGCTTGACTCAAGATAGGTTGTTATTAATAAATATTACTGCATATTTAACATAATCAGTGATGCTGGATTGAGCCAATGCAGCCTGGGTTAACAATGTGGTCATGTGGGATGGTTCAGTGGTAAAACTTTGCCTGGTATAGGAAGGTTCTGGGTTTGAACACTTCAAAAGGATAGGGGTTGCATATGAAGGGTCATATATAAAACACAGCACTTTCAGATGCTCAGACAGTGTTTTTGGAGGAATTTTTTTCTTCCTACTGTTTGCTTTTTAACGTATGTTGCAGTCTCTTTGACTTTCAGTGTCTAAGCAAGTGGTTAATTTGTCTTTCATTAGTCAAAAATATTTCTTTGCTATGTATTAAAATGTGTGTAAATTTTTAAATCTATAAGCATCTCAGTAAACTACAGACTGTATAACCACATTAAGATAAAAATAATGTAAATGAAGTGGTGATGCCACACAACTTTAATTCCAGCACTTGGGAGGCAGAGGCAGAAGGATATCTGAGTTCAAGGCTAGCCTAACCCACTGAGTGAGTTCTAAGAGAAAGCCAATCTCACAAAACAAAACAAAACAAAATGGTTACATGTAATGTTACATCTTGGTTATAGTTTTCACTCTTTAAATTGTCAAATATATAAAAAACATCACATAAGCTCTGGTTGAGGATATAAAGCTAATTTTTTTTCTAGTCTTACTTCTGTCATGGATTTTTTTCTTCTGGGTTTGGTGGTGGATAAGAACACAAAATATATTTGACACTGAAAGTAAAATATTTACTGTGAAGCTTTACAGCTTCTATTTGTGATGCCAACTCTAACTCTATATGAATGTATTGACGTCTTTAATTATTGAATTAAATTATAATTTAATTAAAAATTACCTTAATTATAAGATAATTATAATGATAAAAATTCTTTAATTATAAAAGCTAATTGAAATACAACCATAGTAGTAAATACCTTAACTAATTTTGAAATATTTTATTTTTATTTATCTGTATGTGTCTGTGTGAGCATATGTCAAGTGTGTACAGGAATGTGAGTCCCTGGAGCTGCAGTTTTAGGCAGCTGTGAATCACATGATTCAGTGCTGGGAACCAAACTCTAGTCCTTTGGAAGAGCAGCAAGGACTCTTAATCAGTGAGCCTTGGCTCTAATCCCTCGATATGTTAATTTAAAACTAAGAGGAAGGCCTAAAAGATGGCTTAGTGGGTGTGGTGTGTAGCTGCTTGTATTCTGATACTAATTATGTTTCCCCAAAAAACTGCTTACATGAGTGTCTCTGTGTAGCTTCTGGAATCTGCCCCCAGTTGTTTCTGATTGGTAAATAAAAATGCCAACAGCCAATAGCTGCGAAGGACAGACAGAGGCAGGTCTTTGCAACTTCCCAAGCTTGGGACTGAGTAGGGGGAAAGGGAGACCTGATCTGATGGGACAGTGGAGAGGAGAGGAGAAACACCAGGCCTGAGAAGAGTGCAGGACAGAGAGGCATGGCCGCCTTGTGAAGGAGCCGGGAGAGCACGGCCCGGTTGGGCAGCCCTGGGTCCAAAGCAGCCAAGGTAGAATATAGAGTTTAGTAGTAATAACTCAGGATTATTGGCAGGAGACAGGTTAACCGCGTGGAGGTTAGGAGTTGCCCAGCTATTGAGCTGTTTAAGGCACATCAAAATATAAAGGCTTTGTGCATGTGTTTCATTCAGGAATGAAAACCACTGGGGTAGGTAGCGAACCTGTTATCGGGATTTATTTTTTTTAAATAATTATTTTAACAGTGGTGATTTGAATAGGCTTGGCCCATCAGAAGTGGCACTGTTAGGAGGTGTGGCCTTGTTGGAGGAAGTGTGTCACTGTGGGGTAGTCTTTGAGACCCTCCTCCTAGCTACCTAGAAGCCAGTCTTCTGTCTACCTTCAGAACAAGATGTAGAACTCTCAGCTCCTCCTGTGCCATGTCTGCCTGCACACTGCCGTATTTCTGACCATGTTGATAATGGACTGAACCTCCCAGCACCGAATCATGTTAAATGTTGTTCTTTATAAGAGTTGCCTTGGTCATGGTGTCTCTTCACAGCAATGGAAACCTGAACTAAGATATTGGGTATGGGTGCTTTGCCACCAAGCCTCAGGACCGGAGTTGAATCTCTGGTCCCCATATTGTAAAAGGCAAAAAACTAACTCCTGGAAGCTGTCCACTGACCTCCACACTTGGACCACGGCACATATGTATCCCCATATATACAAAAGAAAGAAAGAAATGTAATAAAATAAGAACATAAACATGCCTGAGAGGAGTGTATGGTAGTTCACTCCTATAATTCCAACACTCGGGAGGCTGAGGCAGAAGGATTGCTGTTGAGTTCAGGACAGGTCTGGACTATGTAATATTTTCAGACCACCCTGGACTACAATGTAGGATCCTGTGTTAAAAATCATCATTGTCATCATCAACAACAACAATAACTGCAGAGATTTCAAGAGAATTTGTTTCTTTGAATTAGCTATATAAATGTTCTCCCATCAGTTAGTAACTCTGGAAATAATTCAGTACTTAATACTATCTGCTTAACTGAGTGTGGTCACACTTTAAACCCAGCACTCAGGAAGCAGAGGTAGATGAATGTCTGTGTGAGTTCGAGGCCAGCCTATTCTATATGGTAAGTTTCAGGATGGTAAAGGTTACAATTGTAGTAAAACCCTGTCTCAAAAATAAAACAAAAAACAAGAAAAGGAATGACTATATGCTTCCATCATTTCTACATGAGAAAATATGGTTTAAAAAAATCGGAGAACCTGATGTTAAAATCAATAGTCAATGGTCATTTATACATCAACTTCCCATATAAATAAATAAATATTTGGGGACAACAATGGCCCAAGGCTACAAAGGAAGGGTGGAGGGAGCTTCAATCCTGATACTTCAATCATGAGGGTGGCAGGAGTTGGCTGCTTTCAACCTCCCAACCTGGCACCATAAAGCCTGCTTCCCCACCATCAACCCTAGTAAGAATTTATTACCCTGACAGTTATTAGGCCTCACTCCTTGTTTGAATGCCCCACTGTGCATTATTATTATTGTCATTATTATTGTTATTATTATTATTATTATTACTGGTACCAATTTGTCTTAGTCACGGTTTCTATTCCTGCACAAAACATCATGACCAAGAAGCAAGTTGGGGAGGAAAGAGTTTCTTCAGCTCACAGTTCCACATTGCTGTTTATCACGAGAGGAAGTCAGGCTTGGAACTCACACAGGGCAGGAACCTAGAAGCAGGAGCTGATGCAGAGGTCATGGAGGGGCGCTGCTTACTGGCTTGCTCACCTTGCTTTCTTACAGAACACAGGACTACCAGTTCAGGGATGACACCACCCACAATGAGCCCTCCCTACCCCTGCTAATTGAGAAAATGCCTTACAGCTGGATCTCATGGAAGCATTTCCTCAAGGGAGGCTCCTTTCTCTGTGATAACTCCAGCTTGTGTCAAGTTGACACACAAAACCAGCCCGTACAACCTTTAAGGTTTCTTCTGGCCCTCAGACCCTTCAACCTCTATGAATGTAGATGAAGCATCTTCCAACACCCCTGCCAATGGTGCACAGCCACACAAACCTTGCCCCAGAGACACTGGCAACTTCCCCAGGGGCATAAATATCCCTTCCAATAAAGAAACGAAAGCTGTCCCAGGCGCATTTATTGCTTGTGAACTCATTGTAGATTCTGCACTGCACTCACCCGTGCCTAGCTAAGCTTCCCTTCCTCCAGCCCAGCTGTTGCACAATGGACCTGGCTACCTGAGGGAGAAGCCACGGGGCAACAAAGTATTTGTACCTATTTCTACCATTTAAGAAGGAAGTATTTATATATTTATTTTCAAGTGTGTATGTGTAGAAGAGGAGGGGGACTGGGGTAAGGGTGGGGTCCTGTATCAGAGGCCAATGTATCAGATTTTTCCTGAAACTGGAGTTACAGATAGTTGTAATCCACCTGACGCAGATGCGGGGTCTCTGTCCTGGCTAATTTTATGTCAACGTGATGCAAGCTAGAGTCATTTCAGAGGAAGAAACCTCAATTGAAAAATTCGTCCATGAGATCTGGCTGTAGGCAAGCCTATAGGGCGTTTTTTTAGTGATGATGTGAGAGAGCCACCTTAGGTGGTCAAAGCAGGCTGAGCTAGCCAGGAGGAGCAAACCTTAGCAGCAGTCCTCCACAGCCTCGGCACCAGCTCCTACCTCCAAGTTCCTGCCCAGCGAGTTCTTGCCTTGTCTTCCTTCAACAGATATGATTCAGGATATGTAAGCCAAATAAACCATTCCTCCTCAAGTTTCTTTTGGTCATGGTGTTTTATCACAGGAAAGAAGTAATTAAGACAGACTTTAGCTCAAGTTCTCCGAGATAGCAGTGAATGCTCTTAACTACTGAGCAATCTCTCTATTCCAGGAATCATTTTTTTTGGGGGGGGGGTTGGTTTTGAGACAGGGTTTCTCTGTATAGCCCTGGCTGTCTTGGAACTCACTCTGTAGAACAGGCTGGCCTCGAACTCAGAAATCTGCCTGCCTCTTCCCTCCCAAGTGCTGGGATTAAAGGCGTGCACCACCACTGCCCAGATCCAGAAATCATTTTTAATAATATGCTTTGTAGCGTTTATCTGAACTTTGTTACCAAAATCTCATCCCTAAAAATTGTGCTAAAGGGTAAAAATCTATTTGAATTGGGAAGAGCTTTTGCTTCCACGGATATTGTATTAGCCCACTATCATAGCTATAATGCTTTGTAAGGACCCACTGAAAGCTCAGTAAGCTTTTAATAAGGAGCATTTGTTTCTTGCTCATGCATCTCTGGGTCTACTCATGGTGCTCTAGACTGGACCCACTTGGCCTTGGCTCCAAGCTGTAGGTGTGGTTCAGGTGTGTGCCTTGGACCCCACATACTGTCCTCCTGGCAGAAAGTAGCAAACCTGATTACTCATTTCAAGCCTTTACTTTCAAGCGCCCTTATTTTCATCTGCCAAAGGTAGTCATATGAATAAGTGCAGGTTAAGGAATAGGTAAGTACGCTCCCAATTCAGGGTCATGCAACCATATAAATACAATAACCGGCTCTGTGTCCTGCTCTGAGCTCTGATGTTGGGTACTGTGAGGGGGCCTCAGGGAAGCTCTGATATCGAGAAATGCAGGGAACCAGGCAGCTCCAAAACCTTCTGTGCACAACCCACCAGGAGAGTGATTTCCCAGCAGCGATTTCACTTCTGAGTGCGGAGGTGAAACCTCTACCTTCTCTCTGGAAGGGAACATGCTAAGAGTGCATGGGGTATAAGATCAGTGGAGCTGCTGGGACAGGAGTCTTCCTGCCGTCATCTGCAGCAGGGAACTAGACAGCTCCACAGGTTTCTGTGCACAGACCCTGATAGAAGACAGTTGGTCTTCCAGAAGTACAGACATAGACTTACAGGCCTATAGGAGGGACAAGCTCCAGCCAGAAACAGCAGGACCAACTAACACCAGAGATAACCAGATGGTGAAAGGCAAGCGCAAGAACCCTACCAACAGAAACCAAGGCTACTTGGCAACATCAGAGCCCAGTTCTCCCTCCACAGCAAGTCCGGATACCCCAACACTCCAGAAAAGCAGGAGTTGGATTTAAAGTCTCATCTCATGATGCTGATAGAGGACATCAAGAAGGACATAAATAACTCCCTTAAAGAAATACAGGAGAACATGGGTCAAAAGGTAAAAGCCCTTAAAGAGGAAACTCAAAAATCCCTTAAAGAAATATAGGAGAGAATAGGCCAACAGGTAGAGGCCCTTAAAGAGGAAACACAAAAATCCCTGACAGAATTACAGGAAAACACAAACAAACAAGTGAAGGAACTGAACAAAACCATCCAGGATCTAAAAATGGAAGTAGAAACAATAAAGAAATCACAAAGTGAGACATCTATGGAGATAGAAAATCTTGGAAAGAATTCAGGAGTCATAGATGCAAGCATCAACAACAGAATTCAAGAGATAGAAGAAAGAATCTCAGGTGTTGAAGATGCCATAGAAAACATTGACTCAACAGTTAAAGAAAATGCAAAATGCAAAAGGCTCCTGAGCCAAAACATCCAGGAAACCCAGGACACAATGAGAAGACCAAACCTAAGGATTATAGGTATAGAAGAGAGCAAAGATTTCCAACTTAAAGGGCCAGTAAATATCTTCAACAAAATTATAAAAGAAAGCTTCCCTAACCTAAAGAAAGAGATGCCCATGAACATACAAGAAGCCTACAGAACTCCAAACAGACTGGACCAGAACAGAAAGTCCTCCCGGCACATAATAATCAAAACACCAAATGCACTAAACAAAGAAAGAATATTAAAAGCAGTGAGGGAAAAAGGTCAAGTAACCTATAAAGGCAAGCCTATCAGAATTACACCAGACTTCTCACCAGAGGCGATGAAAGCCAGAAGATCTTGGGCAGATCTTATACAGACCCTGAGAGAACACAAATGCCCACCCAAACTACTATACCCAGCAAAACTCTCAATTGCCATAGATGGAGAAACCAAGATATTCCATGATAAAACCAAATTTACACAATATCTTTCCACAAATCCAGCCCTACAAAGGATAATAGATGGAAAACGTCAACACAAGGAGGGAAACTACACCCTAGAAAAAGCAAGAAAGTAATCTTCTTCCAAAAAACCCAAAAGAAAGTAACCACATAAACATAAAAATAACATCAAAAATAATAGGAAGCAACAATCACTATTCCTTAATATCTTATAACATCAATGGACTCAATTCCCCAACAAAAAACAGAGTAACAGAAATATTTTTCATGTAAACCTTCAATTTTATCAGAAAATGTTTGTAATTCCTCTTTCAATCAGCTTAATAATGTTTTTATGTCTACCATTTTAACTATATTATTTTCCATGATAATCTTTAATTTTAGTATTTTTGCTATATATTTCTTCAATTTTATCAGAAATATTTTCCCTGTAGATCTTCAATTTTGTCAGAAAATGTTTATAATTCCACTTTCAGTCAACTTAGGAATATTTTTATGCCTACCATTTTATCTGTATAATTTTTCCATGAAATAGTCAATCTTAATGTGTTTTTCTATATATTTCTTCAATTTTATCAGAGATATTTTCCATGTAAATCTTTAATTTTATCAGAAAATGTTTATAATTCCACTTTCAATTAACTTAGAAATATTTTTAACTTAGAAATATTTTTTTAATTATAATATTTATATATTATTTATATTATATTTTATTTATATATATTATTATATATATATTTATTATATATATTATATATATATTTATATATTTATATATTTAATATTTTTTTAATAATAATATTTTAACTTAGAAATATTTTTAACTTAGAAATATTTTCAATTAACTTAGAAATATTTTTATGCCTACCATTTTATCTGTATAATTTTCCATGATAATATTCAATTTTAATGTTTTTCTATATGTTTTTTCAATTTTATCAGAAATATTTTCCATGTAAATCTTCAATTTTATTAGAAAATGTTTATAATTCTACTTTCAATCAACTTAAGAATATTTTTATGCCTATCATTTTATCTGTATAATTTTCCATGAAATAGTTAATTTTAACTTGTTTTTCTATATATTTCTTGAATTTTATCAGAAATATTTTCCTTGTAGATTTTCAATTTTATCAGAAAATCTTTATAATTCCACTTTCAATCAACTTAGAAATATTTTTATGCTTACCATTTTATCTGTAATTTTCCATGATAATCTTCAGTTTTAATGTTATTTTATATTTTCTACAATTTTATTAGAAATATTTCCCATGTAAATCTTCAATTCTATCATAAAATGTTTCTACTTCCTTTTTAAATTAATTTAGCAATGTTTTTTATGTCTACCATTTTGTTCTTTAACTTTCCATGAAAATTGTCAATCTTAATGTGTTTTTCTGTATGTTTCTTCAATTTTGTCAGAAACTTTTTCCACGTAAATCTTTAATTTTATCATAAAATGTTTCTACTTCCTTTTTCAATAAAAAATAAAATTAAATTAAAAAATACTTTACTCAGTAAAAATAAATAAATAAATAAATAAATAAATAAATACAATAACCGGAGAGTATGTTAATTACCTTTCTTACGGAAGAAAGGGCTTATGTGACTTACATTCTAGGATGTACAGCCCATCATTGTGGGGAAAGCATGGCAGCAGGCATGGCACTGGGAAGTACTCTGCACACTACTGGAGGAGAAAGTTAGTTCTCAATGTCACTCAGCTACAAACCTTGCAACCTGTAATAGTGACCCACATGCAAGGCATACTAGCGAATTAGTGGTAACAATGTCATAGGAATAACCAATCACTTTCTGGTTAGATTTAAAGCCCACTCCATGATAGGGAACACAGACCTGGCCCTGCTAAAATGACCAAGAACCTTCAACTACATAGGTCACAGGGTTATGGGAAAACCGCTGCTGTTATTCTGCTAAAGGAGCCTAGCAATAAAATAACTCCTGAAGACAGATTGCCATGCCCACAGATAGTGCCCTGTCCAGCCCTCCATCAGAGAAGCTTCTTCCTGTTCTAGACAGGAATTAATGCAGAGACCAACTGAACAAAGTGGAGAAGATGGGAGACTTGGGCGTGCTCAGGCCCAAATGAGATTTTCATCAAACCCATTCCCTCAAGGCTCAGAAAACTTGTGGAAGAGGAGGCAGAAAAATTTTAAGACCGGAGGTGAAGTCCAACTCCAAGGAAACAGTTCTTCCAGACACAACCTAACTGATGCACATATGAACTCACAAAGACTGTGCACAGGTTCAAGTCAGATGGGGTTCCAGGACTGAGAGGACACGGGTTCCCACTCATGTCCAAGAACCTATCTGTAATTGATACCAGCTGGCAAAGTTTTTTCCAATGAATTCTCACTGGGTTTATCAACCACACTTCAGGGAAGGCCCCATGCCCAGGAGTAGTTTGGCCAATACAAAATGAGAACAATGGTATTTTGCTTTCTTTGGGCTTTTTTTTTGTAGAGTTTCTTTTTCCCCCTCTGGGGTTTGTGTATGTGTGTGTGTGTGTGTGTGTGTGTGTGTGTATGTGTGTGTATGTTGTTATTTTTTTATGAATGTGAGAAATAGGACAGGAGGTGGGGAAGATCTGGAAGGAATTGAGAGAGAACTGAACCAGTGTATATTATATGAAAAAAAAATGTAAACTAAAAAACGCCACAGACATGCCCTCTGGTCATTCTGATGGAAGCAAGTCCTCAACTGAGGGACTTTCTTCCTAGGTGACACCAGTTTGTGTCACATTGATGAAAACTAACCAGCACAGAGATATTAAGTAATTTTTAACATTAATGTACTTGTTTTTGTTTGTTTGGTTTTTTCTTTTATTCTTTTTGGTTTTTCGAGACAGGGTGTCTTTGTGTAGCCTTGGCTGTCCTAGAACTCACTCTGTAGAACAGGCTGGCCTCAAACTCAGAGATCTGCCTGCCTCTGCCTCCCAAGTGCTGGGATCAAAGGCATGTACCATCCACTGCCCAGCAATGTTCTTGTTTTAAAGCACATTTAGGTTAAAAAAATGTTGAACAGCACACAGTTCCGATAAATTTCTCTTCCTGACCCACAGTCTTATTTCATTTCAATAGAATCCTCTTTGCTAAAATGTTGGATCCAAGCTTATTTCCTTTCCCCCTCAAATATTCCCACCAGAATCCTCCCTCCCTTTCTTTTCCTCTCCCTCTCTTCCTTTCCCTAGTGCGCGTGTGCGCGCGCACACACACACACACACACACACACACACACACACAAATAGTGTTGACTAAGAAAATTAAGTAGAAAAATTCAACTTGGAACCCATCAACATTATTAATACTACTGCTCTCTGAAATTTTCTTTAATAATCTATAAATTTTGTCATTATTTTCCCATCCAGGAAATATGGTACTGTTTATGTGGGAACGCCCAGGCAGAAAGAATCGATTCTGCTCTTAAGTAGAAAAGATTATCTCATTATGCCAACAAGCCATCTGCAGCTATGACCTCCAGCAACATCCTTAGTTATTTCTTAGATGTCAAGTGATTTAGTAGGTCTCAGCAGAGAGTGAAGGATTGTACACTCTAGCACTTGAATTGAGTCTGACCAGATGTAAGTGTATTTACATTTCAAGACAAAGGTTTAAAAATTTGGTTTTCTCACTATTAGAGTAAGTACTCATTAGAGTAAGTTCTCATTATTAAACTAGTACTTTGACATCCCCCTTCTGACTCCCTCTTGCTTGTTCTGATTTTCTTTTTCTATATTTCATTTATTTGTGTCAACTTTAGTACTGATTCTTTTTCTTCATCAATTGTTACTTAAAGGCCATTGGAACCATTGAAAACTGGTTTTCAATTGTTTTTGAAAAACTGTTCCATGTCAGGAGGAAAACCAAAAAATCTTAATTTTTAAATTACATTTTCATTTAGTGTGTGTGTGTGTGTGTGTGTGTGTGTGATGGCACTTGCATGGAGGTCAGAAGGCAACTTGCAGGAGTTAGTGTTCTCTGTCAACTATGTAGGATAAGGGATCGAACTCTGATTATCAGGCTTGGCAGTAATTGCTAATACCTGCTGAGGCATTTCACAAAACCTGCTCCCTTCCACTCCCCCTGGGGGGTGGCAGTTCTCAGTGGTGTGTGATCTCCTTGCTTGTATTTCTGGGGCAAAGCACTAGCTAAGTCTGTTCATTTTTACATCCGTACATTGTGTCCATCCATTCATAGTTGGTGGGATTACCACTGTGACTGGGAATGTGCAAGGGCAGAGCTTGTGGGTTTGTGAGGAACTGCTTTCCAATGCTTGTAGACTCACATCCCTGTGGCAAATTCCAAGCTGCTGCTCTCTGCAGTAATTGAGTTATTTAGTTTCTTCAAAAAGTACCATATCAGTGTCTTTTGTTTGGGGCAAAGATGGTGGGCAAATTGTAGCTGCTGCCTTTCTCAGAGCTGAAGGGCAACAGACAGGGAGATTTCCATTAGCTGTGTCAATCAGTGCTGTGGCTCCTGTCTGGTGTAACAAATAAACAAAAGTGGCAGCTTTGAAAAGGACTTTAAAAACAAAAATATTTAAATTAGGCATATCAAAAACCAAAGCCCTGCTCCTGAAATCCCCTTTCTGCTCCTGAAATCCCCTTTCTGCTCAGTTTCCTGCATATTACGAGATGAGCGACTTTTCCTTCCAGGTTGCTCAGAATAAACTTGGGTGCAGCCCTTATTCCTCTCTCCTTCCCCTCATATTTTCTCAGAGCCATCGACAAATCTTGACCCTGGCTACCTAAATGCATCTTCTGGTGCATCATCTGGTGCAAACTATGTCACTTTGGTCTGTTGCAAATGGTTCCACTATAGTTGCTTTTCAGCTCTGTTGCCCATGAAATGAATGTAATTTATCTGCTTACAGTGGTAAGCCATTACTTGCATTTGTGTCTTGCTGTCACAACTTTGTTCTGGACTGATCACTACTCTTCTGACATGAAACACCCATTATTAGAAGTCAATGCTCCCCTAGTCTACCTTCAGCAACTGAGCACCAGCAGCTACGTCATCACCAGTTGCTAACCAGTCCCTTGCCATCACAGACTGCTCTCTTCTGCTCTCTTTGTCTGTCTTTCTTTCTGTCTGTCTGTCTATCTCTGTTAGTGTCTCTGTGTTTCTGTGTCTGTGTCTCTCTCTCTGTCTCTCTCTGTCTCTCTCTGTCTCTCTCTCTGTCTCTCTCTCTCTCTCTCTCTCTCTCTCTCTCTCTCTCTCTCTCTCTCTCTCGTCCCCACTCCGAGAAGGTCTTTTGCTCCCACTCCCAATAAATCCCTTGTGTTACATCTGATGTATGGTGTGATCTCTTCAGGATACCTTGGCCCTGGCCTACCAAGCGACTCCACCAAAAAAATTCTAACACCCATGAACTTTTTTTCCTGCTTAACTATAACTTGGACATTTTTGTTAAGGTAATAGGAAGCTGACATAACACCCTCCAAACTGCCTTCCACAGGTGGTTTGACAACTGGTTTCTAATTAAGATGTCAACCCCCTAGAAGAAAAGTATTTGGAGGTCCACAGGATTTCTTCTCCTTTCTGTCTCTCTGTGTGTGGCATATCAGGCAGAACTTGAGCCTTATGTATGGGCCCACTGCTCTCCGATTCCCTTGGCTGGCTCTCCCTCCTCCCTCCCTGTCCTCCAGTTCCCTTGGCTGGCTCTCCCTCCTCCCTCCTTGTCCTCTGGCAGTGGGAATAGTAGCTCACTCCTCCCCTTCGTCAGCTCTCCTTTGCCTCACTGAGGTCTGGTTGTACTTTCAGCTCTCCCAGCACTTTTTGGAAGTTTCCCACATTGAATTTCTTCTATCAAAAGCCTCAGTTCCATTCTCCTGGCTAGACAGTGACGGATATGACTGTCTTTCAATCCCTGTCACGGGCTGCTGGTGACTGCTCTGGTCTCCTGTGCACTGATGTCCCTCCAGCACATGGCTAGTGTTTGCTTGCTTACATATCTACCCTGGGGGCTTAAAATCAATCTCTACCTTCCATAAAAGTAGAATCATTTTAGAATCCCACTCTAAGTATTTTGCTTTCAAAACCAGAAACAAAAGCTTCTGTTTTGAAAAAGCTCTCTAGCAAACATTGCCTCTTTGCCTGCTGTATGAGATGTTTCTGAAATATTGTCTTGGTTCATCACCATAACCTCACTATGACTCTTTATCAGAGGAGAAAAAGAAGGACCCATGAAATCAAGTAACAAAATCGTATAGTTGGTGGGTAGCAAAGCTCGGCCTCACCTTTGCCTCCTGTATGGTTTAAGGGTTTTCCAAGACATCAGTTTGGTGTACATGTGCATTTGTGAATCATTTTCAAGCACCATGTCCAAAGAAGCTAGACAGGAGCTGTAGTGGGTTGATGCTGTTTGTATTCTGATGTTAAAACTGCTTTCTCAGGAGGGGTTCCCCTCCCACCATGAGCAGTCCATCATGAACTCAGGTGACATCATGTGAACCTTCTCCCCATTCTAGCTCGTCAATAAAAGGCTAGGGCCTGTTTGGGGGAGGGGATGAACTGTTTGCCCCAAAGAAAGTCCTAAGGTAAGATACCGAATGACCCTGCCCCCAGTTAACTGTGATTGGTGAGTACCGATGCCAACAGCTGGGTAGAAGAGAAATAGGTGAGGTTGGGTTTTCGTGGGCTTGGAAAAGAGCAGAGGAGAAAAGAAAGCACCACAAGGAGAGGGAGAAGCCAGACCCCACAGAACGGAAGAAGAACATGCAGGAGAGGAGAAAGGAGAGCTAGGCTAGGGGGCCAAGAGAATGTGGGCAATAGCGCTGCCTGGTTGGAGTTGAGAGCAGCCCACATGGAACACAGTATGTGGTGAGTGAGGGCTCGGGATTATCAATGGGAAAGTAGATAACAGCATGGAGGGTAGGCAGTTGCCCAGCTGGTATGCGGCCTAAGGCATACTTATGAATATAAAGGCTGTGTGTGCTTTTTATCCAGAACTCAATGATCTAGGGCAGATAGAAACCTCGCTCCGGGATTATTTAATATGTTTTACTACAGGAGCCTGTGAACCCATGTAGGGCTGAGACCAGCAGAACAAATGGAAATTAAAAACAGAAAAGAAGGGCAGATGTTCACTAGTTGTTTTTCCAAGAAGACCCAACTTCATATCCTCACATCCATATCAAGAAACTCAAGATCACCTGACTCCTCCGTGGCTGTCAAGGCAACAGGAAGCTGTGCGACACCTCCTAGCTCCAAGAGACCAACAACCTGTTCTGGCCCCGGAGCAGCTGCACACGTGTGGCATTCACACACACACATAAATAAACAATAAATATTTTTCAAGAACAGAAGAGAAAATAATCAATTTTATGTGAAGTAAACTATAAAGCGTAGCCACACCTGCTTCCTTCAGATCGCTGTCTCCAGTGCTGGCCTTTATCATCAAGTTGCAAATTCCCAGAAGGGTGGCAGTCTTGTCTCCCAGGCAACACTTGATGTGTACACATGTAGGTTTGATTCTGGACCTGTCTCTGCAGTCAAATGCTCTACCACTGAGCTATAACCCTTGGACCTGTCTCTGACAAATTAAAATTTCATATTGCTTTCTCCCTGCTGCCTGGCATCCCTATTGCCAAATCTCTTCCAGTATTGATTGGCTGCTGCTCTGGTGACTCCATCAAGTATTGGCTACTGATCCAAACACTTAAAAACTGTTTTTCAAAATGCATTTTAAGGAATGACAAGCTATATTGTTGAATTCAAACACACGTACTGTGTAAACACCACCCTACCACCCCATTCCACCCCCCCCCAAAACATCACTTCACACTCCATAATCCTACCCCCTCATTTTTACAACAAAGAGGAGAGATTTCTTGGGTGAGCCATTGCTCTAAAGCCAACTTGCACCTAATTCTTACATTAACAAGCTGGTAAGTCGTTACTCTTATATCACTGTTTATTCCCACTACAAAGCAAAGTTACATGGAAACAAGTTCTGACTTACAAAAATGTGATAAAAAATAGTCATTCACTCAATACTCATGAACAGATACTCATAAATGTCTAGTTTTTAACAAATTCTGATTCCTATCATTTAATAAGGACATTCTATTTATCATGGTAGGCTATGCCTTCTAAGATTTTATATATTTTCATGTGAAATACCTTAAAATTGCTTACTAGACTGCCATTGGCTGTAAAATATATCAATTACAAAATGAAAAAGTTTGGTTCATATCATTCCATTTTTAGGTATTTCTAGAAAAAAACCTGCTATAACTTCCTATAATTAGACTGCAGCATCTAAGAAAATTAGCAAATCCTTATTTATCTGAGGATTCTTTAGTATAACTATATAATTATATATTTTATATATGTATTATGCATTTATAACTATATAAGATATATAATTAATATAACAATATAATTATAATTAGTTTTCATCCCAGAGTTTGTGATACACAGGTCACAGCTTTCTCCTGGGCTCTCAACACTTCTTGTCTAATTTGGGTTTGGGGAAGACTTCATTCAAATCCTCAGTGGTCATCTGATCAAATGGAACCATGCTTTTCATTTCTGGAGCTGTTTTCACATCTTTGCTCCTGATCGTTGAGAATCATGAACTCAGCACAATCATGAACTCAGCACTTTTCCACCGTGTCTGCCTGTTAGGCCACAAAGCACCAGAAAATGGCAGCACTGCTGGCAATGTCCCAAGATGATGGCTGGGGACCAACCCAGGCTGGATTCTTACTGGACAAACAGAATGAATCTTCTCTAATAAACAGAAACCTAAAAGCTGATACTTCCCTTCTCTGTCCACAATGTCGACCACTCCAGGCAAAGTCCATCTAGCTCCTGAACAGTCCAATCAAATAGTCCCACCTGCTATAATATAAAACCTGCTTGCTTTCTCAATGGGCTACTGCCCTCTAAGAAGACAGCCTGGCAGTTTGTCCCCCAATAAAGGGTTTTCTGCCCATGGAGTAGTCTAGTTTGGTGGTTTCACTGTGGTTGCTTACACTACCTGGACAGTGTATTTATCCTCTAGCTCAGGAATCTTTAGGAATTTGTACTGACTGGTTTTGTGTGTCAGCTTGACACAAGCTGGAGTCATCAGTGAGGAAAAAAACCTTAGTTGACGGAGCAGCGGGGAAAGGAGTCTTCCCGTCCAGCCACCATCTGCAGCAGGGAACCAGGCAGTTCCAAAGCCTTTGGTGCTTAGCCCACCAGGAAAGAGTGATCTCCTAGCAGCAATTTCACTTCTCAGTGCAGAGGTGAGATCTCCACCTTTTTTCTGGAGGGATACAGCTAGGAGCTCACAAGGCATATGATCATTGGAGCAGCTGGGAGAGGAGTCTTTCCTTCGGCCTCCATTTGCAGCAGGGAACCAGACAGCTCCACAGCCTTCTGTGCTGAAATCTTGGAAAGAATTCAGGAGTCATAGACGCAAGCATCAACAACAGAATACAAGAGATAGAAGAAAGAATCTCAGGGGCTGAGATAACATAGAACACATTGACTCAACAGTTAAAGAAAATGCAAAATGCAAAAAGCTCCTGAGCCAAAACATCCAGGAAATCCAGGACACAATGAGAAGACCAAACCTAAGGATTATAGGTATAGAAGAGAGTGAAGGTCTCCAACTTAAAGGACCAGTAAATATCTTCAACAAAATTATAGAAGAAAACTTCCCTAACCTAAAGAAAGAGATGTCCATGAACATACAAGAAGCCTACAGAACTCCAAACAGACTGGACCAGACCAGAAAGTCCTCCCAGCACATAATAATCAAAACATCAAATGCACTAAACAAAGAAAGAATATTAAAAGCTGTAAGGGAAAAAGGTCAAGTAACCTATAAAGTGTCAGGCCTATCAGAATTACACCAGACTTCTCACCAGAGACGATGAAAGCCAGAAGATCCTGGGCAGATCTCATATAGACCCTAAGAGAACACAAATGCCAGCCCAAACTACTATACCCAGCAAAACTTTCAATTACCATAGATGGAGAAACCAAGATATTCCATGATAAAACCAAATTTACACAATATCTTTCCACAAAACTAGTCCTACAGAGGATACTAGATGGAAAACCCCAACATGAGGAGGGAAACTACACCTTAGAAAAAACAAGAAAGTAATCTTTTTCCAACAAACCCAAAAGAAAGTAACCACACAAACATAAAAAGAACATCAAAGCTGGGCAGTGGTGGCGCACTCCTTTAATCCCCAGCACTTGGGAGGCAGAGGTAGGCAGATTTCTGAGTTTGAGGCCAGCCTGGTCTACAGAGTGAGTTCCAGGACAGCCAGGGCTACACAGAGAAACCCTGTCTCAAAAAACCAAAAAACAAACAAACAAACAAACAAACAAAAAGAACATCAAAAATAACAGGAAGCAACAATCACTATTCCTTAATATCTTATAATGTCAATAGACTCAATTCCCCAACAAAAAACATAGTCTAACAGAGATGTTTTTCGTGTGGATCTTCGATTTTATCAGAAAATGTTTGTGACTCCTCTTTCAATTCAGTAATGTTTTTTGTGTCTACCATTTTGACTGTATTATTTTCCATGATAATCCTTAATTTTAACATTTTTTCTGTGTATTTCTTCGATTTTGTCAGAGGTGTTTTTCATGTAGATCTTTAGTTTCGTGGGGGGAGGGGTGTTTGTAGTTTCACTTTCAATCAATTTAGGAATGTTTTTGTGCCTACCATTTTGTCGGTATAGTTGTCCATGATAATCTTCAATTTTAACGTTTTTCTGTATTTTTCTTCAATTTTGTCAGAAGTATTTTCCATGTGAATCTTCAGTTATATCAGACAATGTCTATAATTTTACTTTTAGTCAACTTAGGAACACTTTTATACCTTCCATTTTATCTGTATAATTTTCCATGTAATAGTCAGTTTTATCATGTTTTTCTATATATTTCTTGAATTTTTTTCAGGAATATTTTCCTTGTAGATCTTCAGTTTTATCAGAAAGTATTTATAATTCCACTTTCAAAAAACTTAGGAATATTTTTATGCCTACCATTTTATCTGTACAATTTTTCCATGAAATACTCAATCTTAATGTGTTTTTTATATATTTCTTCAATTTTATCAGAGATATTTTCCATGTAAATCTTCAGTTTTATCCAAAAATATTTATAATTTCACTTTCAATCAACTTAGAAATATTTTTATGCTTACCATTTTATCTGTATAATTTTCCATGATAATCTTCAATTTTAATGTTTTTCCATATATTTTTTCAATTTTATCAGAAATATTTTCCATGTAAATCTTCAATTTTATCAGAAAATGTTTATAATTCTACTTTCAATCAACTTAGGAATATTTAATTCCTACCAATTTATCTGTATAAATTTCTTCAATTTTATCAGAAATATTTTCGATGTAAATCTTCAATTTTATCAGAAAATGTTTTTACTTCTACTTGCAATCAATTTAGGAATATTTTTATGCCTACCATCTTATCTGTATAATTTTTCATGAAATAGTCAGTTTTAACATGGTTTTTCTTTTTTTTTTCCTAAGTTTTTTTTAATTTACATTCCAAATGATTTCCCCTTTCCCATTTCCTCCCTCCCCAAAAGACCCATAAGCCCCGTTCCCTCCCTCTGTTCCCCATTCAACCCCCTCTCTCTTCTCTGTCCTGGCATTCCCCTACATCCAGTCTTTCCAGGACCAGGGGTCTCTCCTTCCATCTTCTTGGAAATCTATTGATATGTGAATTGTGTCTTGGGTATTCCAAGCTTCTGGGTTAATATCCCCTTATCAGTGACTGCATACCATGTGTGTTCTTTTGTGATTGGGTTACCTCACTAAGGATGATATTTTCCAGTTCTGGCCATTTGCCTAGGAATTTGGTGAGTTCATTGTTTTTAACTGCAGAGTAGTATTCCATTGTGTAAATATACCACATCTTCTGAATCCATTCCTCCGTTGAGGGACATCTGGGTTCTTTCCAGCTTCTGGCTATTATAAATAAGGCTGCTATGAACATAGTGGAGCATGTGTCCTTATTGCATGCAGGTAAAGCCTCTGGGTATATGCCCAGGAGTGGTAAAGCAGGATCCTCCAGGAGTGTCATGCCCAGTTTTCTGAGGAACCGCCAGACAGCTTTCCAGAGTGGTTGTACCAGCTTGCAATCCCACCAGCAGTGGAGGAGTGTTCCTCTTTCTCCACATCCTCCCCAACAACTGCTGTCTCCTGTGTTTTTGATCTTAACCATTCTGACTGATGTGAGATGGAAATCTCAGGGTTGTTTTGATTTGCATTTCCCTAATGAAATGCAAATTAACGTGTTTTTCTATATATTTCTTGAGTTTTATCAGAAATATTTTCCTTGTAGATTTTCAATTTTATCAGAAAATGTTTATAATTCCACTTTCAATCAACTTAGGAATATTTTTATGCCTACCATTTTATCTGTATAATTTTTCCATGAAATAGTCAATCTTAACGTGTTTTTCTATATATTTCTACAATTTTATCAGAGATATTTTCCATGTATATTTACACAATGGAATACTACTCAGCAATTAAAAACAATGAATTCATGAAATTCTTAGGTAAATGGGCAACAGGGGGAGGGAAGAGAGCTTATGGGACTTTCTGGGAGGGGGGAACCAGGAAAGGGGAAATCATTTGGAATGTAAATAAACAATATAGAAAATAAAAATAATAATAAAAAAATAAATAAATAAATTAAAAAAAAAACCTTAGTTGAGGAAATACCTCCATGAGATCCAGCTGTAAGGCATTTTCTCAATTAATGATCAGCAAGGGAGGGCCCAACCCATGGTGGGTGGTGCCATCCTTGGGCTAGTGGTCCTAGGTATGATAAGAAAGCAAGCTGAGCAAGCCAGGGGAAGCAAGCAAGTTAGCAGTGTCCCTTCAAGGCCTGTTCAGTGATGAACTGCTATGCTGAAGTATTAGAGTAAACCCTTTCCTCTCCAACTTGGTTTTTGTTCATGGTGTTTTATTGCAGCAATAAAAACCCTAACTAAGACAGCATTAAATTTCTTTTCTAAGTCATCTACAATCCTGCCTTGGTTACACTGGCTTTGCTGCAAGACTAGTCAATTGCCTGAGGTTTCCAAGGATCTTTTTATGCTGTCTGTTGTGACTAATGCTGTGTGCTCTCGGGAGTGCAGGTATTTCTGCCAGGCACTAATTTTCATTCTTCAGGATATGTACCCGGTTGTGGAACCAATCGATTATGTAGTATTTGGAGGCTCATTTTTCCTGAACTGATATAACACACACATGTGTTCACCTCAGAAAGGGAACCCACAACAGAATAAGCTAACAATGCACCAAAATCAATTAAGTGAGTCAGTGAGTTGTTAATGGGATTACAATGTGTGAATGGGTGGGAGTTACTTTCAGAACTACATGCTGAATAAACCCGGTCCTCCTCAAGGTGCTCTCTGCTCATGGTGTTTTGTTGCACCAACAGAAACCCTCAGGAAGGTAAAGAGTTATAACCAGAAGCAGCTGGGTTGTGGGAAAGCCCACCCAGCACGGTGACTATTGCTAAAGCAGTAGGGTATCCCCTCTTTACAATCCTGCTGCTCACAGCCTGCCTCAGCAGCTGTTTATTCCTTCTCCTAATGCCAAGGAGGGGCTGCTACTCTCCCAGATATGTGACCTCTGCTTTACCTCCTAAGACTCCTGAGCCCCCACCCACTCCCCTAGAGGAAATGATTTACTATAGAGGAAAATGTCATGTAACACTTGACACTTCTGTTTTTAGCTTTTAGGGTTTAACTTTAGTTGCCTCTTTCTTTTTTTAGAAATATTGTTTTTCTTAATTTTTTTATAGTTGCATAGTATAGTTTTCCTCAGTCATTCATAATCCATGATTTATTTAACCTGTCACATGCTATTTGATAACTGGATTGGCTTCAGTACTCTCCTCCTTTAAGAAATATTGCCCAGGGTGGGGAGATATTCAGGGGGACCTCTACCCTCTCAGAGGAAAAGGGGATGGGGGTGGCTATGTGAAGGTGATTGAGAGGAGACAGCGCCAAGATAGGAATGTGACATGAATAGATAAATAGAAAGAAAGAAGGAGAGAGAGAGAGAGAGAGAGAGAGAGATCGCATGCTACCAAAAGAGAATTATAAACACCAAGCCAACTGCAAACCCTTTGTCTGCAATGGTGTCTTGCCTGAAATGTATGCTAGAGCCACCATCACACAAAGCTGGAGGGGATAACCAACCAGTATCTAATTTGACTTAAGGCCCACTTTGAAAGATGGAACCCATCCTGCACTACTTGGGTGACCAGAGACCAGATAGTCCAGGGATCTAAGGTAAAAACAAATAATACTGCTGGTAAAAAACAAACAAGAACAAAAATATAATGATAAAATGACGCCTATGATATTCTGCTATACTTGTATACTTGGCCATCATCAGTGAACCTACCCCTGTAGCAGATGAAAACAAATACAGAGACTCCCAACCAGAATTATGCAGAGGGTGAGAGATATTTGGAGCACCCAGCCCTAAATAGGATGTCTCCATTAAATCCCTCTCCTCAGGGCTCAGGGAAGCTCAAAGAAGAGGAGACAGAAAACGTGTAAGATACAAAGGGGATGGAGAACAGCAAGAAAACAGAGTCCTTGAAATCCTGAGCCAAGTTCATATATATTTTATTTTCCTACATTCTATTTTTATTTCTTAGAAGCCTGCTCTTTTCTAAAGAGGTATAGAAAGGGAGTGTGTCCAAATGGGAGGGGAGAAGGGAGAAGAAGAAAGAGAGGAGGAGGGGAGGAAGAGAGGAGGGGAAGAACTGAGAGGAGTAGAGGGAGGAAAATGGTAATCAGGATTAGTATATGAGAAAAGAATCTATTTTCAGTAAAAGGTGGATAAAAGAAATATGCAATGGGTGTTGGGGAGATGGCTCTCTTGGTAAAGTGCTTGCCACACAAGCATGAGGACCTGAGTTTGTATCCCCAGCACCCAGATTAAAAACAGGTACAATGGGCTGGAGAGATGGCTCAGCAGTTAAGAGCACTGACTGTTCTTCCGAAGGTCCTGAGTTCAAATCCCAGCAACCACATGGTGGCTCACAACCATCCATGATGTGATCTGATGTCCTCTTCTGGGGTGTCTGAAGACAACTACAGTGTACTTACATATAATAAATAAATGAATCTTTAAAAAAAAACCAAACAGGTACAATGGTGTGCTCCTGTAATCTTAGCACTGGAGAGGTAGAGACACAAAGATTCCTAGGACTTGCTGGGCAAACAGTCTAGCCAAACTGGTGAGTTTCAAGTTAAGCAAAAGACCCCGTCTCTAAAAACAAGGTGGAGACTGATAAGAGAGCTGTCACACACACACACACTCACCCCTGGCACATCAACATGCACACGAGTATATTCACACACATATGTGTATGCACACGTACAAATCTGCAATGGAAACTTCATCTTGCTTTGTTCCTCTATGTATAGCTATTATCTGTGGTGTAATTCTTAGAAGGAGAAACACTGGGTTACAAAATAAGAGATAATTTTTCCTTCTGTAAGTTTACATTGATTTGCATCCCTGCTAATAATACAGAGAGAACTTGTTTCCCCATAGAACTACAGAGTATATTCACTGTACATGGCAGATACAGAAAATAATCAAAACAAATATTTTAATTCTACCACTACAGTTCAAAATACAATTGCCTAAACTTCAAAGAATTCTTGGGAAGAAAAGGATAGTAAGTTTTAAAACTGGATTGTTTATATTCCCAAGGCTGAGGAGATGGCTCACTGAGAAGTGTTTGGTTCAAAAATATGAAGATGTAAGTTTGGATTTCTAACATCACTTAAACTGGGCCTGATGGTATGCATGTGCAACCCCAGTGCTGAGGGAGTGGAGACAGGCTTTCTGACCAACCACTCTAAGCAAAACTGGGCCTGATGGTATGCATGTGCAACCCCAGTGCTGAGGGAGTGGAGACAGGCTTTCTGGCCAACCACTCTAAGCAAAATGGTGAACTTCAAGTTCACTGAGAGACACTGTTCCCAAAACTAAAATAGATGGTCTAAAGATACTAAAAATCAACCTCTGGCCTCTACACAAGCACACACAGGTAAGCACCCCCCCCCCCACTCCCACCATTCAGTACAAAAAGTTACTTTATACCTACATAAAAGTATTTGTTTATCAGCATGTGCGCATGAGTGTGTACAGGGTCTCTGTCGTTCGTTCTGCTCAGGGGAGGCTATTGGGAACTATCATAAGAGAAGCTAATAACTAAGAGGTGATCTTTCTGAGGTGAGTCCACCTTGGATTAAAATCCATGACAGATTTGCTACAATAGGCAAGACCCGGGAGAAATTTATTTTAGAAAAGAATCCTGTTGTTAATATGCTTTTCCTGTTATTGCTAAATATATAACAATCACTAGGTATTCGTCCATCCTTTTAAGCAGATCTCTGTAGAATAACAAAGATATACTATCCTGTAGTGATGCTATATAGACAATTAGATAATAATGCTATAGAATTCCTGCTTTGATTTAAATAATTTTAGGAAGTAAGTTTTTAGAGATGCTCTTAATTGCTAGAAAGATGTATTAAAGTTAGAATCAAGAATAGACTGTGCCAACTATTCAGAATAGTAAGTAAAGGCTGCATAATAAGAAATACAATGAGCTTTCATAATTACACTAAAAAGAGAAATAGATGGGATAAATTTGTGTTCAAGGCGAGGAAAAACATTTAAGTCCAAGGATAAAATCACAGGTGTGCACTAGGATAAGGCAAGTTCATGTAAAAACTGTTGCTTTGAACTTTTAATGAGTTTATACAATGAAACACTGCTTTGAACTTAATAGCAACTCCTTCTGTACCTCCCATTCTGTGTAACATTTTATCTCTGAGGTAATTTTCTAAAGAACTTTTTGTCTAAGAAGGTATAAAGGACTTGGGGAGCTTAGCCCCATCCGCCCGTCCATCTATCCAAATGTATATGTCTGTTTGTCTATATGTTTGTGTGTAAATATATGTGTATGTTTGTAAGCATGCATTAATACTTGTGGAATTGATTGTGACAGTCAAGCCTTGCCAGGGTGTGGGTATATAAATGTTTGACTGTATATGTGTCTGTGCATATTTGCCTGTATAAAGCATCGTAGTTCTTTTCCTTTCCTTCCTCTCTGGTTCACAAAGAGTTAACCAGCCTAGTCAGAGAGGTTTCTGGCTGACTCACCAGAGAAAGCAGTGCCAACAATAAATCTTCTCACTAATCCCCTGCTGTTTTATGAAGAGGTGCTAAACAGTTTCTTGCCTCAGAGGAGCTCCAAGAGGCAGGTCAGCTACTGCAGCTAAGTAACTTAGACTTAAGATAGGAAAACGTTTTATTATTATACAGCAACCCTAAATATCTCATAAGACCAAGTCTTACTTTCCCCTCTCAGGAACCAAGGACCCCCACCCCCACCCCCCAGGTGAAACACAGGAGCGCTAGGCAGTGTTTCTTCCTCACTGTCACTGCTGGGTGCCCCTCAGGGAAGGCAAAATGCCTCTAGGACTGGGGTCTCAGTCCTGGTGAAAACACAGGGGATGGGGGAGGGGAGGCCAGACAGGTCCTGATGAGCCTGGACTAGGGTGGAGGGGAGGCCAGACAGGTCCTGATGAGCCTGGACTAGGGTGGAGGGGAGGCCAGACAGGTCCTGATGAGCCTGGACTAGGGTGGAGGGGAGGCCAGACAGGTCCTGATGAGCCTGGACTAGGGTGGAGGGGAGGCCAGACAGGTCCTGATGAGCCTGGACTAGGGTGGAGGGGAGGCCAGACAGGTCCTGATGAGCCTGGACTAGGGTGGAGGGGAGGCCAGACAGGTCCTGATGAGCCTGGACTAGGGTGGAGGGGAGGCCAGACAGGTCCTGATGAGCCTGGACTAGGGTGGAGGGGAGGCCAGACAGGTCCTGATGAGCCTGGACTAGGGTGGAGGGGAGGCCAGACAGGTCCTGATGAGCCTGGACTAGGGTGGAGGGGAGGCCAGACAGGTCCTGATGAGCCTGGACTAGGGTGGAGGGGAGGCCAGACAGGTCCTGATGAGCCTGGACTAGGGTGGAGGGGAGGCCAGACAGGTCCTGATGAGCCTGGACTAGGGTGGAGGGGAGGCCAGACAGGTCCTGATGAGCCTGGACTAGGGTGGAGGGGAGGCCAGACAGGTCCTGATGAGCCTGGACTAGGGTGGAGGGGAGGCCAGACAGGTCCTGATGAGCCTGGACTAGGGTGGAGGGGAGGCCAGACAGGTCCTGATGAGCCTGGACTAGGGTGGAGGGGAGGCCAGACAGGTCCTGATGAGCCTGGACTAGGGTGGAGGGGAGGCCAGACAGGTCCTGATGAGCCTGGACTAGGGTGGAGGGGAGGCCAGACAGGTCCTGATGAGCCTGGGACTAGGGTGGAGGGGAGGCCAGACAGGTCCTGATGAGCCTGGACTAGGGTGGAGGGGAGGCCAGACAGGTCCTGATGAGCCTGGGACTAGGGTGGAGGGGAGGCCAGACAGGTCCTGATGAGCCTGGACTAGGGTGGAGGGGAGGCCAGACAGGTCCTGATGAGCCTGGACTAGGGTGGAGGGGAGGCCAGACAGGTCCTGATGAGCCTGGACTAGGGTGGAGGGGAGGCCAGACAGGTCCTGATGAGCCTGGACTAGGGTGGAGGGGAGGCCAGACAGGTCCTGATGAGCCTGGACTAGGGTGGAGGGGAGGCCAGACAGGTCCTGATGAGCCTGGACTAGGGTGGAGGGGAGGCCAGACAGGTCCTGATGAGCCTGGACTAGGGTGGAGGGGAGGCCAGACAGGTCCTGATGAGCCTGGACTAGGGTGGAGGGGAGGCCAGACAGGTCCTGATGAGCCTGGACTAGGGTGGAGGGGAGGCCAGACAGGTCCTGATGAGCCTGGACTAGGGTGGAGGGGAGGCCAGACAGGTCCTGATGAGCCTGGACTAGGGTGGAGGGGAGGCCAGACAGGTCCTGATGAGCCTGGACTAGGGTGGAGGGGAGGCCAGACAGGTCCTGATGAGCCTGGACTAGGGTGGAGGGGAGGCCAGACAGGTCCTGATGAGCCTGGACTAGGGTGGAATCTGGCTTAGCTCTGAGTGAGTGACAGGATTGCAAAGGTGCATCTACAGGAGCCTTAGAAATGGTTCTGTATGACAAAGTCACCCCTACACACACACACACACACACACACACACCAGCAGTCCTTGAAGAAGGAGACAGTCCTTGTTTTGTACAAACTGTTTTATTCATAGTGGATAAGGATGAATATGCCATACTCAGGGTGAACCAGGGATTAAATACCTTTTTGCAGAAAGGAACATCCAGGAAAAGACACTCATTGGCTAAACACTGGGGGCCCATCTAATAACCTCATTAGCATGAAGAACTCCTGGTTCTATGCTATGTGACCAGTGTCATGGTCATGGTGAAGAGGTCGGCTCCGGAGCTTTGGAAAATTCCACCAGACCCCTCTCCTCCTGGAAGAGAAAGGTCATAGAGCACATAGGCACCCCTCCCCTCCAGAAGGTAGAGGCTAATTACATTCCTCAGACCACGGGGGGGGGGGGGGGCGGGGGGACCAACCATCAGCCACCTTTGGGTGGGGAGGCCCAGAGCATGTAGACACATTCCACAACCATTGCCCACCTACAGACAAGGGAGGTCCTTGCCACCTCATTCCCTAAAGACCAATCAGTTTAAAAGTCACATTGTTCTGCCAACCACATTGTGCCTAATGGCTGCTGCTCTGAAAACTGTATAAAAACTCGCTGACTGGGCTGCTCAAGGTCGGTCTCTCTCTCCTTCATGTGCAGGGCGACATCAGCATGCTGGGACAATATAATTCCTCTTGCTTTTGCATTGATCCCCAAGCCACAAATAACTAAACTTCTCAAATTGCCTATATCAATGGCTCAAAAATACGTTCAAATGAGAAGAGAAGAGAGCATGGATTATCATATGGATAAAACAAATAAATGATTAGCTCTGAGCCACCAATAGTGCATTAGTGTCCCATTAAGGAAAAATAAATAAATAAAAGCATCTCTCCTGTCATCTGGAGCGAGTCCAGATTTGAACTGTGTGCTTCAGAGTCCCTGCATCTTCCATCCACAGTCTGTTGTGTAAGTCTGAATCTGTTCTGGCCTGGAGGCTGAGCTGTGAATCCATCATTGTGTCTGTGTCTGTCTCCTAACAAACGCTTTGCTTTGTCTTTTTTTTTTGAACAGCACAGAGAGCATCACAGAAAGAAGGAATGGAATACTTTAATGAAATCTTTAACAGAGGTTTACAAGGGATAAAGTCACTGACTCCAACTGATCCCAGCAGACCCAGATAATAGCCAGCACCACAGTCATGATTGTTTATCAACCAAACCCCACAAATGCTGCATTCATCACGTCTGGTAGATTTTAGAAGGTTTCTTTTGACCTCTATGCTTGCTGCTTTCAGCCAATGATACACACCCATTACTCATGGGTCAGGGCCCTTGAGAGTGCATAACTTAAGATTACAGCAACACATTAGCTTAGGTGGTAAAAGCTGATTTTGTGGAAAATCCAAAGCAAGTAAGGTTGGTTGTTATGTTGTTCTCTTAAAGGTAAGTTAAACAAACAGACTGAGTATACAGTAGGATAGCAGTCTTCAGTGACTTCAAGGTTTATCATTAACTCCAGTGTGAGGTTCAGCAAAAGTTCCAGTGCCCTGGAAAGTAAGAGATACTTTTCAAATATTTTGTTGCCACAAATTACAGCTCCCCATTTAAGTGTCTGCTTAAATAGGAAGCAATTTGGTTGGCTCAGTATCTCCACGGCCAACATAATACTTGTGTAAAATACAGTCACCAATCAAGATTGGCCCTGGATAAGTCCTGGAAAATAGTGGCTATTGCCAATCATCGATTAACTTAAGGCTTTTCAATCTAACTTATATACATTGTAAGCCATGAAAGCATTGGCTTTCTATTAGAACACATGGCCATTTATACCTATCAGAACTTTGTATGAGTGCTAACCTGATCCATTATCTCTAGATCAAAATAGCTAGTACAGTTAGACCCAGTTAATAGGTTAAAACACTGAGGCTTGGAAAGGTGTGATTTATTCAAGTTCATTCAACTAGAAAGTGTTTATCCAAATTTAATTTAGCCAGAATTTAATCCAAACTTTTGATCGTGTTGTGGATGGTCCTCTACCCCTCCCTATACAGCTTCACCTCCTGCAGTGTCCTGCGTGTTCTCCCTCACGTGTGATCTGTAACTCCCTCTTCTTCAGAATCTCCCCTGCTTATGGTTCCTTTTCTAAGTTCCATTACCTACCCATACCTATGTACCCATATCTCCAAGATCTATATCTGAACAATATAAATTTCAGCCTAGTATTTATTTAAAGACCTTGACCTGGTCCTTTTGTTTTGTTTTTGTGTTTTCAAATGATTTTTCACAGTAGTTAATTTTTCTCAGTCACAGGTGTTAATTTGACTTATTAATGACTGTCTTCCATGAGGCTACAGTTTAACCATCCTGAAGACAGTAATCTGAACATAGGCTTAAAAACTGAAGAATCTTGTACCACATGTGACAGGGTTCCATGTTAATATTTAACATATTTTAAATCTATATCTGTCTTAGTTAGTGTTTCTATTCCTGCACAAAACATCATGACCAAGAGGCAAGTTGGGGAGGAAAGGGTTTATTCAGGGTCACTGAGAAAATGCCTTAGAGATGGATCTCATGGAGGCTCCTTTCTCTGTGATGACTCCAGCTTGTGTCAAGTTGACACACAAAGTCAACCAATACAATGTCTGTATGTATTTGAACCAGACCTGCATCATCTCACTGTAATCTCTACTGAGGTCTAATTTAGGGGCCTCAGTGATGAAGTGCCTGCCTAGTAGCACAAGGCTGTGTGTTGAGACCCCATTTCAAAGTAGTTCTGTTAGTGCTCATTTTCATCACTTACCAAATGGTTTTTTTCCTTATTTTCCCACTACCATAAACATTCCTACATTTTGTCTAAAAGAAACATTTCTCACTTATCTGTCTGTCTGTCTATCAGTATCTATCTATCTATCTATCTATCTATCTATCTATCTATCTATCTATCTATCTATCTATCTATCTATCTATCTATCTATCTATCTATCATTTGGTGGCAGGGGCTCAAGGTCTCACTGTGTAGCCCAGAAGTTCTGACTAGCCTTCAACTGGCTGTATAGTACAGGGTGGCCTCACATGTTCAATCTTCCTGCTTCAACCTCCCCAATGCATGTACACTACCACATACTGCCTTCAAGCACTGCCTTTTGTGAAATAGAATCATATGATGTGCTAATTTATACTGTGCATTTAATTTATAATGTTAAATAATATTAATAAGTATTTTTGACAAACTAATCAGCTGGAGTTAGAAAGTTGTTTTTTTGTTAACCCAAGAGTGAAATCAGTGACTGTAGACAGATAGCCTTAGCATATTGTTCATATCTGAGTTTATCCTGACTATAAACTATGGAGAACATCCTGATTTATCCATATTTTTAATATGCTTGATTTCTGTATATTGAACCATCCCTGCATCCCTGGGATGAAGCCTCCTTGAGCGTGGTGAATTATCATTTTCATGTATTCTTGGATTCAGTTGGCAAGAATTTTATTGAGTATTTTTGCATCAATGTTCATAAGGGAAATTGGTCTGAAGTTCTCTTTTCTTGTTTGGTCTTTGTTTGGTTTAAGTATAAGCGTTATTGTGGCTTCATAGAATGAATTGGGTAGTGTTTCTTGTGTTTCTATTTTGTGAAATAGTTTGAAGAGTATCAGTATTAGGTCTTCTTTGAAGATCTGATAGAATTCCCCACTAAACCAATCTGGTTCTGGGTTCTTTTTGTTTGGGAGACTGTTAACGACCGCTTTTATTTCCTCAGGATTATGGAACTATTTAGATGGTTTATCTAATCCTGTTTTAACACTGTCACCTGGTATGTGTCTAGAAAATTGTCCATTTCATCCAGATTTTCCAATTTTGTTGAGTATAAGTTTTTATAGTAGGATCTGATGATTTTTTGAATTTCCACAGTTTCTGTTGTTATATCTTCCATTTTATTTCTGATTTTATTAATTTGGGCAGTGCTTCTGTGTCCTCTGGTTAGTCTGGCTAAGGTTTTATCTATCTTGTTGATTTTCTCAAAGAAGCAGCTCCTAGGTTTGTTGATTCTTTGTATAGCTCTTTTTGTTTCTATTTGGTTGCTTTCCACCCTGAGTTTGATTATTTCCTGCCGTCTACTCCTCTTGGGTGTATCTGCTTCTTTTTGTTCTAGAGCTTTCAGATGTGCTGTCAGGCTGCTAATGTAAGCTCTCTCCAGTTTCTTTTTGGAGGCACTTAGTGCTCTGAGTTTTTCTCTTAGCACTGCTTTCATTGTGTTTCATAAGTTTTGACATAATGTGTCTTCTTTTTCATTAAATTCTATAAAGTCTTTAATTTCTTTATTTCTCCCTTGACCAAGTTATCATTGAGTAGAGCATTATTCAACGTCCATGTGTATGTGTGTTTTCCATTGTTTTTGTTTGAACTTAAGACCAGTCTTAGACCATGGTGATCTGATAGGGTGCATGGAATTATCTCAATATTCCTGTATCTTTTGAGGCCCGTTTTGTGACCAATTATATGGTCAGTTTTGAAGAAGGTACCCTGAGGTGCTGAGAAGAAGGTATATTCTTTTGCTTTAGGATGGAATATTCTAGAAATATCCATTTGATTCATAATTTCTGTTAGTTTCACTGTGTCTCTGTTTAGTTTCTGTTTCCATGATTTGTCCATTGCTGAGAGGGGGTTGTTGAAGTCTCCCACTATTATTGTGTGGGGTGCAATGTGTGTTTTGAGCTTTAGTAAAGTTTCTTTTATGAATGTGGGTGCCCTTGCTTTTGGAGCATAGATGTTCAGAATTGAGAGTTCATATTGGTAGATTTTTCCTTTGACCAGTATGAAGTGTTCCTCCTTATCATTTTTGACAACTTTTGGTTGAAAGTCTATTTTATCCATAAGAATGCCACTCCAACTTGTTTCTTGGGACCATTTGCTTGTTTTCCAATCTTTGACTCTGAGGTACTGACTGTCTTTGTCACTGAGGTGAGTTTCCTGTATGCAGCAAAATGTTGGGTCCTGTTTACGTATCCAGTCTGTTCGTCTATGTCTTTTTATTGGGGATTTGAATGCATTGATGTTAAGAGATATTAAGGAAAAGTGATTGTTACTTCCCATTATTTTCCTTGTTAAAGATAGAATTCTGTTTGTGTGGCTATCTTCTTTTGGTTTTGTTGAAAGAAGATTACTTTATTGATTTTTCTAGGACGTAGTTTCCCTCCTTGTGTTGGTGTTTTCCATCCATTATCCTTTGTAGAGCTAGGTTTTTGGAAAGATATTGTGTAAATTTGGTTTTGTCATGGAATATTTTGTTTTCTCCATCTATGGTAATTGAGAGTTTTGCTGGGTATAGTAGCCTGGGCTGGCATTTGTGTTCTCTTAGGGTTTGTATGACATCTGCACAGGATCTTCTAGCTTTCATAGTTTCTGGTGAGAAGTCTGGTGTAATTCTGATAGATCTGCCTTTATATGTTACTTGACCTTTTCCCCGAGTGCTTTTAATATCCTTTCTTTGCTTAGTGCATTTGGTGTATTGATTATTATGTGATTGGAGGACTTTCTGTTCTGGTCCAGTCTGTTTGGAGTTCTGTAGACTTCTTATAGGCTTCTTGTATGTTTATGGGCATCTCTTTCTTTAGGTTAGGGAAGTTTTCTTCTATAATTTTGTTGAGGATATTTACTGGCCCTTTAAGTTGTAAATCTTTGCTCTCTTCTATACCTATAATCCTTAGGTTTGGTCTTCTCATTGTGTCCTGGATTTCCTGGATGTTTTGGGTTACAAGCTTTTTTCATTTTGGATTTTCTTTGACTGTTAAGTCAATGTTTTCTATGGTATCTTCAGCACCTGAGATTCTTTCTTTCTTCTATCTCTTGTATTCTATTGTTGGTGCTTGCATCTATGACTCCTGATTTCTTTCCAAGGTTTTCTATCTCCAGGGTTGTCTCCCTTTGTGATTTCTTTATTGTTTCTACTTCCATTTTTAGATCCTGGGTGGTTTTGTTCAGTTCCTTCACTTGTTTGTGTTTTCCTGTAATTCTTTAAGGGATTTTTGTGTTTCCTCTTTAAGGGCTTTGACCTGTTGCCTCATGCTCTCCCGTATTTCTTCAAGGGACTTTTGTGTTTCCTCTTTAAGAATTTCTACCTGTTGACCCATGTTCTCCTGTAATTTTTTTTAAGGGAGTTGTTTATGTCCTTCCTGAAGTCCTCTATAAGCATCATGAAATGTGATTTTAAATCCAGATCTTGCTTTTCCGGTGTGTTGGGGTATCCAGGACTTGCTGTTATGGAAGAACTGGGTTCGGATGGTGCCACATTACCTTGGTTTTTGTTGGTAATGTTCTTGTGTTTGCCTTTTGCCATCTGGTTATCTCTGGTGTTAGCTGGTCTTGCTGTTTCTGACTGTGGCTTATCTGTTCTGCAAGCCTGTGTATCTGTACTCCTGGGATTTCTGTTCTCTCTGCATACACAGGTATGTAGGTATTCCTATGAGACCAGCTCTCTTGTGGTGGTATTTGTACATGTAGGTCTGTGGCCCAGGATTAGCTCTGTGCTCTCCAGCCTCTCCACAGTTCTGAGAGGTTAGTTATCTCCCTGTGCCACCTGGATTTGGCACACTGTGGCATAGGATGGTCCCCAGTCAGAGACAGAAACTGGAAGGCTCCTGCCTGAGGGTTCTGGATGGGTTCCTCTGAGCAGCAGGGGTCGTCTTAGCTTTGCTCTCAGACCTCTCTGCACTCCTTCAGAGGGACCGGTGGTGGAAGGGGCAGAAAGAATGGAAGGCGAGTAGTGTTCTGGAGGGTAGGAGTTTCGGTGGTTGTTGGGTAGTGATTCCCACTGGGCCCCCAGCAGCAGCTCTGGGACTCCAGAGGTGGGAGGGGGTTCTTACCAACTGCTCTGAGTGCAGTGGGTTCTCTAGGATGGATCAGGAGATGGTGTCTTCGCTGTAGCCAACTACTAGATCCTTGGACTTCCAATTCACAGCTGACCATTGTTGGGTAATTGAACTACAGAGTGTATGTAAGTCATGATAATAAAGTCCCTCAATATAGAAGGTCATTCCATATATTCTGTGACTCTAGAGAACCCTGACTAATACACCAGCCCTTATTTATCCATATTCTAAAAGAAACTGGTAGATTGAATTTCTGAATGTTCTTCAGTTGAACAGATGACAGAGGATGCCTTATTCTGAGGCTTGATTGTACAAAATTAATTACTCTACCGGGCAAATATCAATTTATTGGTACCAGCACATCCCCATGTAACACTAACACATTTGAAAGTTCACACTGCTATTTAAATCACAGTTTTAGTTTGAAATTCTAATCTAACCTCTTTCCAATCTTAAGGGTCTACAGAATTCAATTAGAAAAACCAGAGGTTAGAGAACTAGAACACTGGGCAAGAATTCCCTGTTGGTGACTCAAGTCTCTAGCTTCACAGATGAGATCTGTTTCACACTGTTACTTTCCATCCATAACTATAAAATATGATGCTTTTCATGAAAGTTCTATCTTGCACTGAAGATAAATCATGGGCCTGAAGATGTAACTCAGTAGGCAGGCTGCTTGCTAGCATGCACAGAGCCCTGGATAAGAAGGATCTGAAGTTCAAAGTCATCTTCAACTACATAAGGAGTTCAAAGCTAGCTGACACTATAGACCTTGTCTTAAAAACAAAAACAGCTGCCATTTGCAGCAGGGAAACAGGCAGCTCCAAAGCCTTCTGTGCTTATCCTGCCAGGAGAGAGTGATCTCCCAGCAGCGATTTCGCTTCTGAGTGCGGAGGTGAGATCTCCACCTTCTCTCTGGAGGGGTACAGCTAGGAGCACACTGGGCATATGGTCAGTGGAGCAGCTGGGACAGGAGTCTTCTCTTCCAACCGCCATTTGCAGCAGGGAACCAGACAGCTCCACAGCCTTCTGTGCACAGACCCTGCCAGAAGAGAGCTGGTCTCCCAGGAGTACAGACAGAGGTTTACAGGCCCATAGGAGGGGCACGCTCCAACCAGAGACAACAAGACCAACTAACACCAGAGATAACCAGATGGTGAAAGACAAGGGTAAGAACCCTACCAACAGAAACCAAGGCTACTTGGCAATATCAGAGCCCGGTTCTCCCACCACAGCATATCCTGGATACCCCAACACAATGGAAAAGCAAGAGTTGGATTTAAAGTCTCTTCTCACAATGCTGTTAGAGGACATCAAGAAGGACATAAATAACTCCCTTAAAGAAATACAGGAGAACATGGGTTAAAAGGTAAAAGCCCTTAAAGAGGAAACACAGAAATCCCTGAAAGAATTACAGGAGAACACAAACAAGTGAAGGAACTGAAAAAACCATCCAGGATCTAAAAATGGAAGTAGAAACAATAAAGAAATCCAAAAGTGAGACATCTCTGGAGATAGAAAATCTTGGAAAGAATTCAGGAGTCATAGATGCAAGATCAACAATAGAATACACGAGATAGAAGAAAGAATCTCAGGTGTTGAAGATACCATAGAAAACATTGACTCAACAGTTAAAGAAAATGCAAAATGCAGGGAGGGAGGAAATGGGAAAGGGGAAATGATTTTGAATGTAAATTTAAAAAAAAAGAAAAGAAAAGAAAATGCAAAATGCAAAAAGCTCCTGAGCCAAAACATCCAGGAAATCCAGGACACAATGAGAAGACCAAACCTAAGGATTATAGGTATAGAAGAGAGTGAAGATTTCCAACTTACCAGTAAATATCTTCAACAAAATTATAGAAGAAGCCGGGTGGTGGTGGCGCACGCCTTTAATCCCAGCACTTGGGAGGCAGAGGCAGGAGGATTTCTGAGTTCGAGGCCAGCCTGGTCTACAAAGTGAGTTCCAGGACAGCCAAGGCTACACAGAGAAACCCTGTCTCGAAAAACCAAAAAAAAAAATTATAGAAGAAAACTTCCCTAACCTAAAGAAAGAGATGTCCATGAACATACAAGAAGCCTACAGAACTCCAAACAGACTGGACCAGATCAGAAAGTCCTCCCGGCACATAATAATCAAAACACCAAATGCACTAAACAAAGAAAGAATATTAAAAGCAGTAAGAGAAAAAGGTCAAGTAACCTATAAAGGCAGGCCTAACAGAATTACACCAGACTTCTCACCTGAGATGATGAAAGCTAGAAGATCCTGGGCAGATCTCCTACAGACCCTAAGAGAACACAAATGCCAGCCCAAACTACTCTACCCAGCAAAACTCTCAATTACCACAGATGGAGAAACCAAGATATTCCATGATAAAACCAAATTTACACAATATCTTTCCACAAATCCAGCCCTACAAAGGATAATAGATGGAAAACGCCAACATGAGGAGGGAAAGTACACCCTAGAAAAATCAAGAAAGTAATCTTTTTTCAACAAACCCAAAAGAAAGTAACCACACAAACATAAAAAGAACATCAAAAGTAACAGGAAGTAACAATCACTATTCCTTAATATCTTATAATGTCAATAGATTCAATTCCCCAACAAAAAACATAGTCTAACAGATGTTTTTCATGCGGATCTTCAATTTTACCAGAAAATGTTTGTGACTCCTCTTTCAATTTAGTAATGCTTTTTGTGTCTACCATTTTGACTGTATTATTTTCCATGATAATCTTTAATTTTAACATTTTTTCTGTGTATTTCTTCGATTTTGTCGAAGGTGTTTTTCATGTAGATCTTCAGTTTCATGGGGGGGGGCTGTTTGTAGTTCCACTTTCAATCAATTTAGGAATGTTTTTGTGCCTACCATTTTGTCGGTATAATTGTCCATGATAATCTTCAATTTTAACATTTTTCTGTGTTTTTCTTTAATTTTGTCAGAAGTATTTTCCATGTGGATCTTCAGTTTTATCAGACAATGTCTATAATTTTACTTTCAATCAACTTAGGAACATTTTTATACCTTCCATTTTATCTGTATAATGTTCCATGTAATAGTTTTATCGTGTTTTTCTATATATTTCTTGAATTTTTTTTAGGAATATTTTCCTTGTAGATCTTCAGTTTTATCAGAAAGTGTTTATAATTCCACTTTCAAAAAACTTAGGAATGTTTTTATGCCTACCATTTTATCTGTACAATTTTTCCATGAAATACTCAATCTTAACGCATTTTTATATATTTCTTCAATTTTATCAGAGATATTTTCCATGTAAATCTTCAATTTTATCAGAAAATGTTTATAGTTTCACTTTTAATCAACTTAGATATATTTTTATGCCTACCATTTTATCTGTATAATTTTCCATGATAATCTTCAATTTTAATGTTTTTCCATATTTTTTTTCAATTTTATCAGAAATATTTTCCATGTAAATCTTCAGTTTTATCAGAAAATATTTACTATTCTACTTTCAATCAACTTAGGAATATTTTAATTCCTATCAACTTATCTGTATGAATTTCTTCAATTTTATCAGAGATATTTTCGATGTGAATCTTCAATTTTATCAGAAAATATTTTTACTTCTAACTTTCAATCAATTTAGGAATATTTTTATGCCTACCATCTTATCTGTATAATTTTTCATGAAATAGTCAGTTTTAACATGTTTTTCTATATATTTCTTGAGTTTTATCAGAAATATTTTCCTTGTAGATTTTCAATTTTATCAGAAAATTTTTATAATTCCACTTTCAATCAACTTAGGAATATTTTTATGCCTACCATTTTATCTGTATAATTTTCCATGATAATCTTCAATTTTAATGTTTTTCCATATTTTTTTTCAATTTTATCAGAAATATTTTCCATGTATATTTACACAATGGAATACTACTTAGCAATTAAAAACAATGAATTCATGAAATTCTTAGGCAAATGGGGAACAGGGGGAGGGAAGAGGGCTTATGGGACTTTTGGGAAGGGGGGAACCCGGAAAGGAGAAATCATTTGGAATGTAAATAAAGAATATAGAAAATAATAGTAATAATAATAATAATAAAAACAAAAACATGGGGCAGGGTATGAAGAGATAGCCAAGCAGTGAAAAGCACTAACTGCTCTTACAGTTTTGGGTTTGGGGGCTCAAATCCCACCCATGTGGCAGCTTATATCTGTCTGAAACAAGATCTGATACCTTCTCACAGACATAATACATGTAGACAAAACACCAATGAACATAAAAGTAAAAATAAACAACTAAAGAAAAGATGGGTCATACACACTCTTAGTCCTATCACGTGGTGGGCAGAGGCAGACAGATTTGAGGTCAGTCTAGTCTAGTCAATGAGACCCTATCTAAAACAAGCAAGCAACTCATAGATAGTATTTGGATGCAGTTATATTGTATTTGAGGGTGGAGAAATGGCTCAGAGGTTAAGAATGACTGTTGCTCTTCCAGAGGACCTGAGTTTGATTCCCAGCACCCAGATTGGGCAGCCCACAGCCGTCTGTAACTCCAAGAATGATCTGATGCTCTCTTTTGCCACACTTATACCCCTCTTGTAGGGGGAGGTGGTGATAGTAAGGTCTGGGTCCCTAATTTGTTCTTGATTTGGTCAATAAAGGAACCTGGAAGCCAATTGCTGGGTGGAAGGGACAGGTGGGACTTCTGGGTCCCAGGATGAAGAGGAGACTGAAGAAAAGAGAAGAGGGTTTCAGTCAAGTTTAGGAACAAGATACACACAGCTATTATGTAAGATCTTGGGAAGCCAGTACCAGCGGCCTTTGCCACCAGCGGATAGCCAAGGAGGTCGGTGGAGGCTGGCTGACACAGACTAGCTGATAAGTCCAGGGCAGGGGATCCTATGTCCAGCAATTGTGCTAGTAAGCAAATTCTAAAGTAATAAAACTGACTGTTTTTCATTCACAGAGCAAAGATAGGTAGAGAGAGAAAACAGGTTGGAAATGGAGGCTTGGTGGAAGCTAAGCTAGGAGGAAAAAAGAAAAGGGAGGAGTGGGACTGGCAGCAGCTGCTCAGCCTGGAGGGGCCAGAGCGCTCTCATGCGCTCTCTCTCTCTCTCTCTCTCTCTCTCTCTCTCTCTCTCTCTCTCTCTCTCTGTGTGTGTGTGTGTGTGAGAGAGAGAGAGTGTTTTATTGTACTACTTTTGCTAGTACTTTTTAGTTTCTGTTTTTGTGTGTAGAGTAATGTTTCTTGGGTTTTGCTTGTTTGGTTTTGAGAAAGAGAGGAAGGGGGGGGCCATGAAATGTGATCAGAATATATTGTATGCAATTTTTCTATCAAAAAAGAGAATTTATAAGAAATACTTAAAATTCAACTGTGGTAAACAAGACTACATAAAAATGTGGGCTTTGTTGTTTTGTTTAGTTTCTGGCCATCTAGAGGTCCTCTCTGAGGAGCTATTGCCAAGAAATGGTTCCTGAGGGAAAAGGAGCCATTTTCCTCAGTGATGTAGCATTACTAAATCATTTGTGCTACCTGAGCTCATGCAAGCAACCCTGAGTATCCCAGAAACAGAACAGGAGGGGCCTTGCCAGGAAGAAAGGATTCTGCAGGAAGTGGGAGCAGGCTAGAGAGGATGATGGGGTAGAAATAACCAGACTTTATATATGTATGTGTGTACATATGTATACATAATATATAGTGTGTATATGCATATATAATATATAAATATATAATATATAGTTATATATACATATATAGGTATGTGTATGTATATATGATATATGTTTGTATATATGAAATTCTCAAATAATAATAAAAATAAACAGAAAAGAATGGTAACCAATCTCCCCAACAAAGAGAGATTTCAAACAAGATAATATCGTCTGTCTACTTTCATCCTTACCAAAGAAAGCAATCTGAAGCAAACCAATAAATCACTTTTCTATTGTGTCTGTTTCAGAAATTTACAAGGAAAGGGACCAGGAAATAGTCTGCTTTTCTTTTTTTTTCTACTTTATCTACCCCTTCTCTATGTACAAAACCTTTCTAGCACATAGACAAATTTCTCCAGCAGCCAGATAAACCAAGTGTCTCCAGCTTGAAATCCCAGAGCCGTTACCCAAAGTCCCACGTTTAACCCAGGATTGGGGTACGAACACGCTGCCAGTGAGGTAGACCTCTCATTCTCACTGTGTCTGTGCCGTACTTACCTTTCGGAGCTCCTTTGCCCTCCAAGATCTCTCATTCTCGAGTTTTATAAAATCCACCTGATTGTGCTCACTGTCATGGGGCAAGGCTGCGGCCTAGGCTTCCCACCCAGTCTGTGTTGATGCCGTGGGGGAGCAGAGACAGCGATTTGTCTGTATCTGGATAGGTTTTGTCAGCCATCTCTTCTGTGCCCCACAATCCCGGAGCATGCTTTCTAAGGGCTTTTTGTGTTGTGGTGATTCTCTTCCTGCTTGGTGACTCTCTGACACCGGTTTAGAATATACAAGAGCCCAGGAACTGGGGGCCTTGGCAGTACTCTGTTTGCTCTGCTCATGATGTCAAGTGGCTTTTGCTCAGTGAGAAGCGACAAAATGCGCCTGCGCTGTCTGTCCTGGCGCCCAAGTCCAGCTCCCTTAGAGTGCTAGTTTCTACCCACCGCCACCCCCCAAACAGAAAGCCTACCCACCCCCTCCATTTAGAAGAATGAGGGGAATTTTTGCACTCAAAATGAAGAATCTAGAAACACCTCTATGCTTCAAGTTATGATGTCCTTCCCCAGAGGCTTCGGCTTCCCAGTGTACCCTCATGTGCGAGCTGAAGGCCAGGAGAAGAACACCGGGAGAGTTGAGTCAGATTAGAGAGTCAGGAGAGAAGAAAGCTGTCTAGGGTGCTTTAGCACTGGAGTTTGCCTTTTCTTAAGTTATTTTTCTCCCTTAACTCCAACATATTCCATACAAACAGAATAGGAAAACTAACTACTAATTTGAAAACAAGATTTAAAATATTACAGTTAGATCATTGTAAGTACTTCCCCCTTCTAGACTCTCCTATCTCTCAGAAATGGTTAAAGAAATTAGAAGAAAACAATCAAAGCGCTCTCCTTTTATTCTTGTTTTTATTCAAATTTTCACTTGGTTAAAGATCAAACAATGGTTATTAAGGTCCAAACTTCTCTAACTACTGCGATAATATAGGTTCCTTTTATCCTATGCCTCCTCCTTGGTGGAATCAGAAGATCTACCCTGGGTTGGCGACAGTTTTGGCTCATGTTGGATCTGCTTCTGACGGCTTCTACCGAAAGCTGCTAATGGTTCTCCTTTTCCCCACCAGAGATTTCTTTGCAACGCGGGCGTTGAAGCGGTTATTCCGAGCCTTCTTAGTAAGGCAATCATCCGGGCTCCTGAGAATCTTTGGTTTCCTAGTAATCAAGCTTTCCGTTGTCCTCGTGGTATGCTTGAAAGCGTCTATCTTGTCTGCTTCCGCTAACTTCGGACATTTCTTGTCCTCCTCACCGGACAGCTGCAAAGGCTTCTCATGTCCCGGTCCCGCTTCGTGGAGATGAAACTCCCTGAGGATATCTACCCTCTGTTGTAGGATATGACATTCATTCTCTAGCAGGGCTGCGATCAAATGCAGCGAGTGGGTGTCGTGGCTTAGCTTCTTCACCTGCGCCTCCAACTTCTGCTTGGTGGACGTTTCGTTGTTGGGTTGGGTTTGAGAACAGACTCGATCGTTGTCAATAGTTTCTTTGGTTTCTTTCTGGCATTCCTGATATGACCTCATTAGTTCGCTGAGCTCGTTATGCTGTTTACTCCAGTGGTTGGCTTCCTGCAGTAACTGCTCCATGTTGTTCCTGAGTTTTCTGTACTCTCCAAGAATGTTAAGGGATCCATTCCGTCGTCTTTTCATGCTGAACTGCACGCCATCGAAGCCTCTCATTTCTTCTGAATTGCACAGATTCCTTGTAATCTTTTGTGCCGTGTTCTTAGCACTCTGGGTTTTCAATAACATCCCCTGCTTCATTGTGTTCTGTTCTTTCTCTGGGTCGTAATTGAAGAATAGATCATCTTTAAATCGTATTTTATTTCTCTTCTCAACACCTCTGACGTTAAGTTCTGACAGGTCTTCAGGAGTACAGGCATTTTCCAAAGGCTCCTCAGCTATAGTCTTCTCTTCAAAGCCTGCTATGTTTTTAAGAACATCTTTAACATCCTTTAAGAGATTGCTAAATTTCTGTACCTTCCCTTGTTTTCCTACTTGACAGATACTATTCTTTGGTGGTGGGAAGGAGTTGCAGCAGAAAGTGGGGAGTGATCCGATTTCAAGGAGGGAAATGGTGATCCCAGAGTTCAGTGGTTCTTGCTTAGCACCAGGAGGAGGGTTAGGAGATGGAGAACGGAGGACGGGCATCTCAGCTGAGCTGTCAGTGTCCGACATTGGGACCTGAGGAAAGCAGAGAACCTTAGAGATTCCAGGAAGGACAGATGGCAGTCTCCTGTGAGTCGGTGGAGGAGATGGAACCAAGCAGAAGCTATGGACCAGAGTTAATGACTGAGACCAGGGAGATGGTGTTCAGGTAGAAGGTTACATCTCAGACAGCCCAGGGGGAGGAGTTGGGAAGGGGAACCAGGAGCTGTAGCTCCATCTCCCTTCTGCTAGGCTTCTGGTATTTTTTTCCAAGGCCTCAGCAACTAGGTCTTTATTCTGTCATTGCCCCTCTGGGACAACACATTCTGTTTCCTTTACATCACAATGGAAGTCCCTTAAACTCCTGTCCCACAACTCAGATCCCACAGCCTACCTTACTCCTCCCACATAAGACTTCTCCACATGCCTGCCCCTCTCTTCTATACTAGGCTCTTCACTCTAAGAGCATTACAGTAATTTTCTACCTCATTCTCCGACCCCCAACCTCACCACACCACACACCACACCACACCACACCACCACAACACACCACCACACTGAGCGAACTGCAACCACGATGATCCAGCTAAGGGTGTATATAGTTGGGAGAAAGCTCACCAGGCTGAGTGAGAACTCTTTCACAGAAGGGGGAAGTGTGGCTCCTGTTGTAGGAGAGATGCTATAGAAGAGTTAGGAATGTGTGTTGATTTCAATGAGAATGGCCTCCATAGATTCATAGATTTGAATACTTGGTCACCAGGGGATGGCACTATGTGTAAGGATTAGGAAGTATGGCCTTGTTGGAAGAAGTGTATCACCTACAGGGTGGGCTTTGAGGGTTCAGAAAGTCCTTTCCAAGCCCAGAGTATACTTTTCTTCCTGCTTCCTGCAGATCCAGATATTGAACTCTCAGCTCCTCCTCCTGCACCCTCTCTGCCTGCATATCACTGTGCTTCCTATCATGATGACAATGGACTAAATCACTGAAACTGTAAGTCAGTCCCAACTAAATGCTTTCCTTTGTAAGAGTGCCATGGTCATGTTGTCTCTTCATAGTAATAGAACATTCACTTAGACAGGATATAAAGCAGAACTCTTCAAAGTGCTCTATCTTTAGTGATTTTAGGACACTAATGTCAGAAATCCTTTCATTCAAAAATATCCTACTGCATGGTAAGAGGCTATTGGCATGAGTCAACAGCAGCTATAAACTCTCTCTCTCTCTCTCTCTCTCTCTCTCTCTCTCTCTCTCTCTCTCTCTCTCTCTCTCTCTCTCTCTCTCTCTGGGTATGTGTGGGGTGGGAGAATCCAAGGCTTTCTATATGGTACATGAGTGTTCTATCTCTGCACTGTGTCCCAGGGCCTCCATTTGGGAGTCTTTTAAAATGTGGCACCTTTAAGATAGGCTTTCTGAATGTATTTATGACTCTTCAGTCAGTGATATAAAGCCTGGCCATTTCACATAGTACCTGATTAAAATGACCATGTGTCTAAAGCATTTGAAACAACTCAGTCCAATCAGGAGCTATATTTTTTTTTAAAAAAGTAATACTCTGAGACCTTGGGAGGAGGATTCCATGGGTAAGAGCAGCTTCTTGGAAGCTTAAGGACCTGAGTTCAAGTACTGGTTATGATATACTCCTGGCACAGTTGTGTGTGCCTATGGGACTGTTGGGGTTCAGTGGCTACCTCCAAGATTAGTGAGAGACCCTGTCTCAAAGGAATAAGGTAGAACGTAGTTAACTGGATGCAGCATGTCCTCCTCTGACCTTGCACACTTAATGGACATGCACACCATACATATGCATACCACCCACACATGTTCTCACACATACACATTCACACTCATACATCCTTAAGCAATAAAATAATCTGAAGCCTATTGTATTATTGTCTTTGAATCTTAGCATCAGGACCTTGAGAATATTAGGTTTGGGCTGGAGAGCTGGCTCATTGGTTAAGTGCACTGGCTGTTCTTCTACAGGTCCTGAGTTCAATTCCCAGTAACCAAGGGGTGGCTCACAATCATCCGAAATAGGATCTGATTCCCTCTTCTGGTATGTCCGAGGAGAACCACAATGGACTCACATACATAAAATAAATAAATCTTAAAAAAAAATTAAGTTCAGAGAAATTTTTTTTGGTAAGACTTCTGTTATGATGAACTCTACTAAATAGCTTTCATGCTAATTTCAAGGGAAGATCCACACTTATTTTTCCCCTGTAGAGAAGAGAAATGTATATTTATTTTTCCTTCCATAGCTATCAACATTGGCCGTAGTTTCTTTGAGCTTCCCACTCGTCTCTGGGCCACCAGGCTCAATGTCATGGCTACTCTAGGTTCTATTCAGCAGAACCTGGCTTGCATTCTGTTTAAGGGTTGCTTTTTTCTAACTCATTCAGTGCCCAGAGGTCAGAGGTCGCCCTCATACTCTCCTTCAGGGTTTCCTTTTGACTGTATTTCCGTTTTACTCAAAAGTGCCATCTGAGGCAGGTTTTGCTGGTTTGGTTTGGGGGATTTTTGTTATTTGGACATTTCCAGCTTTACTGCATTGGAACCAGAAACCATCTCTTGTCTAGCATGTATGGCACCCTGAGATCAAATAGAGATTCAGATTACTTTACTAAAACAGAAAGCTCTCACTCAAGAACCAGCCAGCAAGCATCTTTTGTTTTATATTAGATATATTCTTTATTTACATTTCAAATGTTGTCCCCTGTCCTGATTCCCCCCTCCCCCAAAAATCCCATAAGCCATCTCCCCTTCCCCAATCAACCCTCCCCCGATTCCCTGTCCTGGTATTCCTCTACACTACAGCATCAAGTCTTTCCAGGACCAAGGGCCTCTCCTCCCTTTGGTGTCTAACAAGGCCATCCTCTGTTGCCTATGAGTCAAGGTAACTCCATGTGTACTTTTTGGTTGATGGTTTTGTCCCTGGGAGCTCTGGGAGTACTGGGTGGCTTATATTGTTGTTCCTCCTATGCTGTTGCAAACCCCTTCAGCTCCTTGGGTCCTTTCTCTAGCTCCTCCATTGGAGACCCTGTGCTCAGTTCAATAGCTGACTGAGAGTGTCCCCCTCTGTATTTATCATGCACTAGCAGAGCCTCCCAGGTGACAGCTATATCCAACTCCAGTCAGCAAGTACTTGTGGGCATCAATAATAGTGTCTGGGTTTTGTAACTGTATATGGGATGGATCCCTGGGTGGGGTAGTCTCTGGATGGTCTTTCCCTCAGACTCTGCTCCACCCTTTGTCTCTGCATCTCCTTCTGTGGGTATTTTGTTCCCCCTTCTATGAAGGACCAGAGTATCCATCTTTGTTCTTCCTCCTTCTTGGGCGTCATTTGATATGTGAAATGTGTCTTGGATATTCCAAGTTTTTGGGCTAATATCCACTTATCAATGAGTGGATACCATGTGTGTTCTTTTGTGATTAGGTTACCTCACTCAGGATAATATTTTCTAGTTCCATCCATTTGTCTAAGAATTTCATGAATTCATTGTTTTTAATAACTGAGTAGTACTCCATTGTGTACATATACCACATTTTCTGTATCCATTCCTCTGTTGAGGGACATCTGGGTTCTTTCCAACTTCTGGCTATTATAAATAGGACTGCTATGAACATAGTGGAGCATGTGTTCTTATTACATGTTGGAGCATCTTCTGGGTATGTGCCCAGGAGTGGTATAACAGAGTCCTCTGGTATTGTTTTGCCCAGTTTTCTGAGGAACCGCCAAACTGATTTCCAGAGTAGTTGTACCAGCTTGCAATCCCACCAGCAGTGGAGGAGTGTTCCTCTTTCTCCACATCCTCTGCAGCACCTGCTGTCTCCTGAGTTTTTTTATCTTGGCCATTCTGACCGGTGTGAGGTACAATCTCTGGGTTGTTTTTATTTGCATTTCCCTAATGACTAAGGAGGTTGAACATTTCTTTAGGTGCTTCTCAGAGATTCTATATTCTCAGGTGAAAATTCTTTGCTTAGCTTTGTACCCCATTTTTTAAAATAGGGTTATTTGGTTCTCTGGAGTCTAACTTCTTGAGTTCTTTGTATATATTGATTATTAGCCCTCTGTCGGATGTAGGGTTGGTAAAGATCTTTTCCCAATGTGTTGGTTACCATTTTGTCCTTTTGACAGTGTCCTTTGCCTTACAGAAACTTTGTAATTTTATGAGGTTCTATTTGTCAATTCTTGATCTTAGAGCATAAGCTATTGGTGTTCTGTTCAGGAAAATTTCCCCTGTGCCCATGTGTTCAAGGCTCTTCCCCAATTTCTTTTCTATTCAGTGTGTCTGGTTTTATGCGGAGGTCCTTGATCCACTTGGACTTGAGCTTAGTACAAGGAGATAAGAGTGGATCAATTTGCATTCTTCTGCATGCTAGCTGCCAGTTGGGCCAGCACCATTTGTTGAAAAGGCTATCTTTTTTCCACTGGATGGTTTTGCCAGCAAGCATCTTATATCACCACAGTACAATTATGGAAGCCAAAACCGGCACAGTACTATCATGTAAATTACAGTCTCCTGGGTTATCTATGCTATTTCCCCACTAAAACTCATTTTCTGCACCTGAATCATACCGCATTTCCTTGTCATGTCTAGTTTCTTCTAGGACATTCCTGATGATGACTAAATAGGCATATGTGTTTATGTAATTTCTAATCACTTTCTTGAAGTCACGTGTTTCAGGTAGGGATGTCACAGAAGTAGCATGCCCACATGCCCACATGCCCTCGGTTTATCTGCCCTAAATGTAGTGACTCCATTTGCTTAGGACTGGTGACTCATCTATCATACAGTTACCATCTTTGCATTTGTCATGAACAAATATTAAATGAATCACCTTGAGGATGTGCAAAGGCCCTGTTCCCCTAGTACTTACGTACTGATTTTAGTTCCACAGGAGAATCTAGCCTGTTTTATTACAATGTTGTTCTACTGGTAAACGTCATTGTCCCAAATCCTTTTGTGTTTATTAATAGGAAGCATTCAGTAAAGAATTCAATTTTTCACTCAATTATGTATCTACACAAGCATGGATTTATAGATACTTTATAGTGTAGTTTATACTATACTTTATAGATACTTTAGCTTATAGATACTTTATAGTTTATAAAACCTAAATGAACTTTCTGTAAAAGTAAGAGGATCTGAGTTCAAATCCTCTATACCCAGGGTAAAAAGCCAGAGAGAGCCATGCATGCCTGTAACCCTCAAATTTGGGGGTAGATACAGGTGGATCTTGAGGGCCTTCTGGCCAGCCAGTCTGGCTGAAATGGCAATCTTCAAGTTTGGTGTGAGATCCTATCTCAAAAAACAAAGGTGGGAAGCAATAGAGAAAGGCCCCCAAGGTTCTCCTCTGGCCTCTACAAATTCATACATTCACATATTCTGTTAAAGTTCACACCATCATATCACACACTACCTCCAGCCCACCACACATACACATACACATACAAGCACACACATGCAAACATACACACACGCACGCACATGCACACACACACACACACACACACACACACACACACACACTACTGTTATTTATGTTCTTGTTCAAATACCTAGGAGTAATTTTGAACATGGCAGAGAAAGTTGGTAAAATAAAACATCTTTGTTTTAGATAGTTCTTTTATAGTTTTGTGTGTGTGTGTGTGTGTGTGTGTGTGTGTGTGTGTGTGTGTGTGTGTGTGCATCAAGTATGTGCCTGGTACCCTCAGATCCTGAAGAGGCCATCAGATCTCCTGGAATAGGAGCCATCATGTGGGTGCGGGGTACCAAACCAGAGCCTTCTACAGAGCAGCAAGTGCTCCGAAACCATGAAGCCATCTCTCCAGCCCTCTTAATAGTTTAAGAAAAAACCTGTAGTATCTTATTGATGACTATTATGGTTGGAATCTTAGGTTTGTAAGGGATGTTGTGCAAAGCGTCATTTTTTAAAAAAGGGACTGGTGTACGTGAAGACATGAAGAGGACATTGGATTCCCTGGAACTGGGATTATAGATGGTGTATAGATGGAATTATACATTGCCATGTGAGTGGAATGTCTAACTGGGAGCCAAACTTGGGTCCTCTGCAAGAGCAGCAAGTGTGCTAAACTTGTCGTGTAAGCCCCTGGAAGACCTCACTTTAACATCTTGACTTATAGTGTAATTTTAAACATAATCACATGCTTTTATGTAGCCATGTTATAGGAAAATTTTTCTGAAATTGAAATTTTATTTAAAAAAAATTAATAGATGTAGCTGGACACATGTCTGAAACACTTCTTCAACAGGTGTTTTTACCACCAGGTGGTGCTATAGCCCTGAGACATTGTAACTGGCTGAAGGAGTCAGAGATTGACTCCTGTGGAATCTGAGAAGTGGTCACTCACAGTTTTTCGGGCTCAGAAATGTCAGTTCTAAAGGACTTGACGAAGTTCCACACAGAGTTGTGATGGAAGTCTGGGGAGACAGGTTCTGTGGGCAGGGGACTGCAGAAGCATTTTACACACCAGTGTTCTGCAGGGACAGCAGGTTTCTACATTGTTGGGACTGGCATGCCTGTTGGCAAACAAATCTGTAGAATGCAGAAGGCAGTTCTGCAGCAGAACTCCAGAGTAGAGACTGCTGAGAAACTTCCCCAGAGTAGAGAGGGCCCCAGCAACTTCCTCTGGGAGCAGCCATTGGTATTTGCAGAGACAACAAAGCCAAAATAGAAGCAAAACCCTCACACGCTACCAACAGACTTTGAACTCTTGGAGTCTGGCCCACAGACTTGTGACATCTTAATCAAGTATTCAAAGCCAAACTCATAATCCGTTACCTTCCCCACCCCAAATGGCTAGTCTCAAGGACAGTTAACTGTTGTTATAAACTACCACCTGAGTGGGTGTGGGGACCCAGTGCTTATAGGCCCTTATTGCAGGCTGGGACTCACATGGTGGGAGGCCGGACTGACTCTGGGTAGTTGTCTTCTGACTTCCACATGCCACAGACAAACACACACACACACACACACACACACACACACACACAAACACACACACACACACACACACACACACACACTCAGAAAAATGTAATACAAATTTTAATGAACTATGTAACAAAAGAGTGAGATGCCCACTTCCCTTTTCAGAAATGGACTGGCACACAAGTGGGACCTGAGATACAATCAAGAACTCCCCCCAACTGTTATAAAAGAGTTCCCATCTCTCTGTGATGATAATAATCTATCATCTCTCTCTCTCTCCATATATATGTGTATATATATATATATATATACATTTTAAAATAATATGATGTGACTACAGTTCTTCTTCCACTCTGTGACTGCTGTTGGTGCTGATTTCCCTTCTCAGAGTGATTCTCAAAGACTTTTATTTTTTTTGTCCAGAACCTCCATGCAAGCCTTGCTTGGTCAACCTAGTGCTCAGCTGGTTTCCACACAGAGACTTCCTAGGTGGCCTTGGACAGCCGTGTCCTCTGTTGGTCCAGCTCTGTGGTGTCTGAGGATGCTCTCGGTACTTCACATGCTGCTAGACACTTCAGGCCTGGGACTAGGGCCTTCTAGCTTTTCCTAGGAGTTTGTAGCCTTGCAGGTGTAGCTTTCTAAACACTGAGAAACTCTTCTAACACACTAAGTTTCTGATACACTACTTCCTCTCTTAGGCTCTTGTTACCTCCCATTTGTCTGGCCTCTCCAGCAGCCTTCGTGCTGATCAGGCTAGCTGAGAGCAGTTTGCCTTGGAAGGAATCATGCCCTGACTCTCACTCATGTCTAACATCTTACATATTCCCAGGAACAGTTTAAAAGTCTAATTTCTATATGTACACCATAAAACTCATGTTCTATAAGGTGTTCTTTGGAAATAAGCAAGTCTGCCTACTCGTACCACTGCTTTGTAAAATGGTGTTTCATTCTGACCTTTCCAAGATACAGTTTAGGTACAAACAATATGGTAACAACAAAGTCAAAAATCTTATTTTGTCTGCCTTAAACAAACCTGGTAAGATAAGACAGAAAGATAATATATATACTTCTATGTATGTTGACTGTAGTTTTTCAGGAATCAGACATGGAATGATCCTATCAAACTTTGCATAATTGTAGGTAGACATAAAGAATAGTGGACCTATAATGGGAGAGTAGGGAGCCATCAACAGAAGGCCTTATGTGTGATGGACATCTTGCTTCTACTAAATGAACTGCCAAAATGGCTGCTTTTGTCCACATAGAAAAGTAATCCAAGATAGAGCTTCATTTAGCTTCTTGGGCACCCGGCCAGTCTAAATGAAGGTGAATGGAGGGCTCCTACTGTAAAAATAAACTAAATAAATAAATGAGGAGCAATAGGGAAAAAAGCAAGCCAGATGTTCAATTCCCAAACTACTTCCTACAAACTACTTAATTTGTATTATTAATGATTCCATATCACATTTAAAATTAGTAATGTTTCCCCCAAAGCACCAACTATCATATTAAACATGTCAAAAATGAAGCAAACAAGCAGACAATGAGGCATTTTCACATTACTATCAATTTAAAATAGATAATACTTCAGTCTTAGAATTTAACGAGATCGCATGCCTGCTGTGCTGCTTACTACACTGGAGCCTTGGGGATAATGACTTATCTAGCCATCCTACAGCTCATTAGTAAACCGAAATACCATTAGTCTTTAGTTCACAAAATACATAAGGCCAAGGGAGAAAATTCAGTGTATGAGGCTGGATGTTGGTTGGTGGTAGAGGAGGAGGAGGAGAAGGGAGGAGGAGGAGGGGGAGGAGGAGAAGGGGGAGGAGGAGAAGGATGAGGATGAGGAGGAGGATTCCTTTAATTCCATTAAACAGGAGGCAGAGGCAGCCAGAACTCTGTGAGTTCAAGGCCAGTCTGGTCTACAGAATGAGTTCCAAGACAGCCAGGGCTACACAGAAAAACCATGTCTCTAGAAACAAAAAACAAAAAATAAATAAAGAAAAAAAACACAAAAGAGAAAAAAGAAAAGAATTCCCTTACACACATGAGACCATAGCTTATTTTCTCTTACTTGCTTTCTCTAACACTTACCATATCTAGAATTATAATTACTGTTAATTTCTCTCTCATTTTTTGTCATTATTATCAGAAACAGGGTCTTACTAGTAGCCCAGGACAGCCATGAACTCATGATCCTTCTGTCTCAGGCCCTTATGGGATTACAGTCATGCACAGCTCTGGTTAGTTTATTATATTGTTTCCTCTGTTAGAATGTGAAGTCCATGAAGGCAACATTGTCTTGATTCCTAATGTTTCTCTAAAATGTATTAAACTCATGACTTACAAAATACATTTACTATACCTTTAATGGTATAGATAAATAAATGTCAGTGAGTTATACAAGCAAAATTTATTGATGAATTATCTTATCCTCAGATAAGAAATAGCTAGTATGCCAGGCATAGTGGCTCACACCTTTAATCCTAGTAGTCAGGAGACTGATCTAAAAAGATTATCAAGAGTTCAGGACCAACATGGACTATAGTGTGAAATTTTGTCTCAGACCAGAGAAGGTGAAGGAGGAAGAGGAAAGAGGAAAGGAAGAAAGAGAGGAGGAAGAGAAAATGGTGTGTTCTGGGTACTTTAAATGGCCACCTAGGACTAGGCATAGGACTGTCTAAGGACTGGTTCACTTCAGCTCATCTATCTCACAGGCAAGAATAAGACACCTGAGGTAAAGACCACATGAGTCACAGTATTGATTTCCGCCAGTGTTAAAGGACAGGTCAATAAGCAACCTTAGAGTAGTAAGCCTCTCTCAGAAAAGTTTGTCGTGTTCTTCCTGAAGTTCCTGTGTTATCCTCTGTGTTTTTTTTAAAAGGTACAGCCTTTGGAGAAGTGAGTTTATCCCAGGTCAGCCGCAGCTTAGGTCTTCCCACTGTCGGGAAGCGGTTTTCAGTCTGTTCCATCCAGCCTGCTGCCATGGTGACCTTGCTCAACAGGACGGGGTCTGTTTTCTGTGCTTCACCGTTCGTTTTGAACTCTCTACTTGAGGGATTTTCTCCAGCTGGACTTTTTGATTATTATTCTTTGGTTTTTTTTTTCTTTTTTGGGGGGTGGGTTGGTGTTTTTTTGTTGTTGTTTTTTGTTTTGTTTTGTTTTGTTTTTTTTCGAGACAGGGTTTCTCTGTGTAGCCCTGGCTGTCCTAGAACTCACTCTGTAGACCAGGCTGGTCTCGATATCTGCCTGCCTGCCTCTGCCTCCCACGTGCTGGGATTACAGGTGTGCGCCACCACCGCCCGGTCTTTGTTTTTGTTTGTTTGTTTGTTTTGTTTTGTTTGTTTTAAAAAATTCTTTCAGAAAGAGCTTTATTGGAAGAGTTCTGGCTTTCTGCTGAGGAGTTTATGAAGGATATCGGCTTTCCAGTGTTTTGTGTTCGTTTTCCAACAAAGTTTTGGCTTAACACAGTGAGTGGGATGACGTTCCACTTCTGCTTCCGGTCTGTGCCGAGCTATCAAACCGACTTCCCTTCAGTCTGGAGTGGAAATGGCCTTTCATCCTTCTTCAGCTACTGTCAACAAGGCCGCCTTTTGTGAGACATCCATCATCTGCCTTTAACGTCTAAGTCTGGTCACCTGCCAGCCGCTTCAGCTGCACAGCCCTGCTGCTCAGAGCTTGAATCCATTTTCTTTGTGAGAATTCTTGCTATGTTTTGGAAATTTCTGACAATGCTAATCTGACTCATTGCATTCGTTTCAATCTCTTGCTTGTTATAAATATTCGAGTCTCTCTTTAAACATGCGCACTGCCGAGGCTAAAGTACTGTTACAGAACATTGCCTAGCACATATAAGGCCTGGGTTCCAGCAACAGCAGCAGCAAATAATCATATTGCTTTTGTTTTGTTTTCGAGTCAGGGTCTCCTGTAGCCTGGGATTCAATGCATAGCTGAAGATGGCCTTGAACGCTGGTCTTCCTGCCTCCACTTCCTGAGGACTGGAATTACAAATGTGCTCCACTCTGGCTAGTGTATGTGCTGAGGGGATTTCCTGCATGAGAGTCAAGCACTCAACCAATCGCGCAAACTGAGTTACATTCCCAGTGCAGCCAACATTTAATGCATATTTAATTTGCTTATAAAGCTTGTGTAGTGAGGTGGATCAACAGGTAAAGGAATTTCCCACCAAGCCTGATAACCTGGGTTCAATTCCTAGGACCCGCATGGTGGAAGAAGAGAAGTGTCCCCTACCCATCTGCCACCCAACTTCTCCCAAGTTGTCCTCTGACCTTCACATGTGCTATGACACACATGCATATGCACACAGCTTAAATTGTGCATACAACTTGATATGTATGTATATATTTTTATAATTACTCAAACAAATAAATTAATAACATACCCAATAGAACCATTATAGTAAACTAAGTTCCAAAAATTTATATGATTTTGGATTTTTTTTTTTTTTTTTGGAGACAGGATATTACCTAGCCTAGGTTGGCCTCAAACTTATCATGTAGCCAAGGATGGATTTGAACTCCTGACTTCCTGTCTCTACCTCACAAATGTTGGGATTATAGGTATGTACCACCATGCCTGGTTTTGTTCCTATCTTCCATTACAGTTTGTACAGCTCAAGTTACAGGATTTGTGTTTGGGGAACCTGGCTTACTTCACTTACCATAATGTCTCATATTTACATCCATATTGTTACATTGCATGATTTGCTTCTTTGGGTGCAGAATATAACTCCACTGTGTATACATTTTCTGCATTCATTCATTCATTCATTCATTCATTCATCATCCACACACCCTTCGGTTGTTTCCATCCCTTGGTGTTGTGAATGATGCTGCAGGGAGCATGGGGTAGTTGCGGTTTTATGAGATTCTGATAATTGTTTGATTTGACTATGTACTCAAAAGTGGGATTGTGGGGATGTTTTCTTTTAAAATATTTTTTCTTTAAAAAATGTGGGCATAGTTGTGCATGTCTTTAATCTCAACATTTAGGAAGCAAAAGGCAGAAAGGTCTCTGTGAGTTTGAACTCAGCCAGGGCTACATGGTGAGAGTCTATCTCAATGAATAATAGATATTGTACATATTTATACAATGCATCTGCATCATATCCATCTACTACTCCCTCCAATTCCTTTAGTGTCCCCTACCCATCTGTTACCCAACTTCATGTTGGAGTCTTTTTTAAAAATTTCTTTTAAATTTCACATATGCATACAATGTATCTTGGTCATTGGCTCCTGTTGCTGTGATAAAACACCATGACCAATGTAACTTGTGAAAAAAAGGGTTTATTTGGCTCACACTTCCTCATCAGTGTTCATTCCTGAAGGAAGTCAGGGCAGGAACTCAAACAGGTCAGGATCCTGGAGGCAGGAGTTGATGGAGAAGTCATGGAGGAGTGCTGCTTACTAGCTTGCTCTTCTTGGTTTGTTCAGCCTGCTTTCTTATAGAACTTAGGAGCACCAGCTCAGGGCTCTTTCCTCATGAAATACCAATTAAAAAAAAATGCCCTATAGGTTTGCATACAGCCCAGTCTTTCTGAGGATTTTTTTTTTAACTGAAACTCCCTCTCCTTCATCTCAGGTAACTCTAGCTTGTAGTGTCAGGTTGACATAGAACTATCCAGCACAATTGATCCTTGTATCTGCTTGTATTCTAATGCTGATTTGGGTTCCCAAAACTGTTTGCAGGAGAGGATCTGCACATAGCTTCTGGGAACCTGCCCCCGATTGATTCTGGATTGGTAACTAAAGTCGCCAACAACCAAAGCTGGGGAGAAGAGGGACAAAAGGGGTTTAGGCTTCCTGAACTTGGGATCACGAGGAAGAGGAAGGAGAGAGACAGAAGCCTCCATGGAAGAATAAGAACATGCAGGAGTGAGGAGGAGAGCCACCATGTAAAGTGCAGAAGGCTGCTCAATTGGGCCAAGAACAGCCAAGATAGAACCTAGAAATTAGTAAGTAGTAACTTGGAGTTATGAGTGGGAAAGTGGATTCTAACAACATGGAGGCTAGGCAGTTGCCCAGCTATTGTGCAACTAAAGGCATATTAAAATATAAGGACTCTGTGTGTCTTTCATTTGGGAACATAAACCATTGAGGTGGGTAGTAACCCTGTGCCGGGATTTATTAAGATATTTCTACTACAGATCCCTTGTCAACTTTACACACAAATACATCCCCATAAAGTTACAGTGTGATCCCACATTAATATAGATACCACAATACAAAACATTTTTAAAAGTTGTCTCTTTAAAAATATACCATCTTGTTTAAAATCTAAAGTCTCTTTAAAACTCCAAAATCTTTTTTTTTATTTAAATTTCCTCAGTCAGGCACAGTGGCACATGCCTTTAGTCCTACCTAGCACTCAGACAGGCAGAGGTAGGCCTGTGAGTTCAAGGACAGTCAGGGCTACATAGAGAGACCCTGTCTCAGGGAAAAAAAAAAGTTTCTCAACTGTGGGTTCCTAAACAATTAAAAATAAATATTTCTTACTTCAAGAGGGAAGAACCAGGAAATAGTCACAATCTGAACACAGAATGAAACAACAATGAACAAAATGAAAATCAACAATATAAATGAATCAATGGCTAATATCTGTGATTCAGTGATCATCTTCTGGGCTCCTCCAAGAGGCTTGGGACACAGCTCTGGTTCCCTCTGCAGCACACACAGCTCGTCTTCTAGGCTCTCTCTGGATCCACTCCACTGCTGCTGCTGTTCTTGGTGGTCAGCCATAGTATCTCCAAAATGCTGGGGTCTTCTGCTGCAACGGTGCTGTACTTTCACCAATAGCCTTTCTTGGTCTCTCTTCAAGGACTCCAAGCCTCAGTTTCTCTGCATAACCCCTTCAATTTCTACGGAGACTGGCCTCTCATAGTGCCAAACCTCAGTTGTTCTCCATGACCCCCTCACGCCTTCAAAACAATACCACCTGGGTGACGTATGCTACCGAGTTCTGCTGCCAGCTCAAGGCCCAGTCTCCTCCGAAGCACAGCTGAGCTGAAGGAAACACTTCGCAGAGCACTTCACCTCAGTGATGCTGGTTGTCTAAGTTCACCTGACTCTTCAGTCCTGGCTGAAGTGAATGCTAATTCACCGTCCCAGCCAAGCAAAGGTTTCACTTTAGGGGGTTTGCTCTCTTGTTAATTACAGCTGACTCTTCAGCCTCAGCTGACCAGAACCACACATCCTTAACTCAAAATTTGCAATGGTCTCAATAGTCTTCAACCTTCCCTCTGGAGGAACTTCTGTACCTCAACACTCTTATCTTCTCTATCCTCTCTCCCTAAATGTCCCTCCCCTCCATTGGGGTGTGCTTCCAGTTTCCAGACTTAACACACACACACACACACACACACACACACACACACTTTTGATGCTAGCAACCACATATGAGAGAGAATGTGGCACTTGTATTTTTGGGCCTGGGCATCCTCACTTATGTCTGGCTGTTGTTTGTTGTTGTTAAGACTTTCCCCACGCCCATTTTTAGTCCATTCGTGCGCCCTTATTGATTGGTAGACCACAGGTGTGAGGTTATTTCTGGGCTCCCTATTCGGCTCCATTGGTCTCGTTTACACTAGTATCATTCGGTTCTGACTATAATTTGCAACATTGTATGAGTCCAACTTTGTTCTTTTTCTTATTTTCTCTCTTTCTCAAGATTGCTTTGGACATTTAGATTTTTTGGTAGTTCCCCATAAAGTTTAGGTTTATTTTTTGATTTCTGAGAAAACTACTGTTGTAATTTAGTAGGGATTGCATTGACTCTATAGATAAAGTGGGTAGCATATAAACAAGATTGATTCTTCTACTCCATGTTTAAATTTCCATTGATTTGTATGTTCTTTAGTTTCTTCTTAAAATGTCTTAGTTTTGTACCACAGGCCTTTTACCTATTTTAAATATATTACTAATTATTTTATTTTTAATAGTATTTAAAGTGATATGATTTTCTTACTTTATTTTTCAGAGAGTTCATTATGAATGTTAAAATATGCTTATATGAAAAGTAAAATCACAGAATTCTTTTTATATGCAGTTGAAGTTCTTATAAACTTAAATCAAAATATTAGATGTTTCACAGAAGCCTCTTTGTAACCACAAAGACTCTGCAATAGGCCCACAGAAAGCAGAGCAATAGAGCGAAAGCAGCCACCTCAATAATTCAGCGAACCACAAAGTAAGATAGTAAGGTTGGAACAAGAGGCTATAAATTTGTTATATAATTGACAAAATGACAACAGCAAGATTTTATCAGTAGTTATACTGAGTGACCCCTAACCAAAAAAATGAGTAAATGGTATTACTAGTAAATAGTATTCCTTTAAGCATGAACAAGTTAAATTTCTAATCAGACACTCAGCACCTAAATACATGGTTTTTTAAAAAGCCAAGTACCAACAGAAGGTTGCCTCCCATAGACACATGCTCGCCTTCAGAACATACATGAATTAAGGGAAGAACAAGAAAGTTCTTGCAAATGGCACTCAGAAAAGAGCAGGAGTCATTATACTTAGTCAAAATAGACTGCCTGGTGAGACGAAAGGGGTAGTGCAAAATGATACACAAGAGGGGCTGGAGAGACGGCTCAGTGGCTATGAGGATGCTCTTCCAGAGGACCTGGGTTCCATCCCTGGCTTCCCCTGATGACTCACAACTAACGGTAAGACATCCTCTTCTAGCCTCCAAGGCACATAAATAGTGCACAGCCACTTTCAGCCAAAACACCCACATACATAAAATACTAATCAAACATTTTATAAAATAGTAAATGGAGAAATATATTGAGAAGATATGACAATTGTAAATATGTGCATGAGATTGGAATGTCTAATGATTTAAAACTGAGAATTATTAGAAAAACAAAGAAATAACAACCCTATTCATATTGATTTCATTAATGGATAGATCATAGACAGAGCACTATACAGAAACTGAAGCCTTGACTACACTATAGATTATAGGTTATAGACATGTATGGAACCTTATCCAAAAGAAAGCAAGTGCATGATGTTCTCATGTGCACATGGAACATCCTCCAGGACAGACTACACACTGAGCCATGAAACACATCCCAACAAATGTGAGAGGCCTAAAACCTCGAGTTTCTTTTCTGACCACATGAAACGACGCAATAACAAGCCGAGCTGGTCATCATGCCATATGGCTACAACTCAGTATTTGGGATGCAGAGGCAGGAAGATTGCAAACACAAGACCAGTTTGAACTACACAGCAAAAACAGGAGATAAAGAACTGGCCATACAATTTTAGGGCAGAGATCCTGAAAGCTAAACCCTTTCTCTGACCCTCCAACTTCTCTAGGCAGTTGTAGCTGAGTAGTAGCAAGCTCAGTTAGCAATCAGAAGGCCCTAGGTTGGAGTCCTAACACTGAACAACAACAACAAAAACAATAAAACAAACAAAAACCAAGAGTAATCCTAAGACAAACAAAACCACATGCTATCTTGAAGTCATGTGCTGCCGCAGAGGCATTGCGGACAGGAAGTTTGCAGCAGTGTATGTCCACATCATGAAAAAAAAATGAGACAAGTACCAGGAGCTAAGACAGAAGGACCATGTGCTCCAAAAAGAGTAGTTAGGCAGGCCAGCCCCGGCTACATAAAGGGTATCCAGGAGGTCAGCCTGTGTTATATCAAGAGGCACTGTTTTTTAAAAGGAGATAGGGAATCTCAAGTGAGATTGAGATAGCTGGGTGGGTAAAGATGCTTGCTGAGCCAGCTTGAAGACCCACCCTAGTTTGTGACCTGGAACTCACGAGAAGGTGGAGCACACTTGACTATCAGGTTAGCCTCTGACCTCCTGTGGTACACATATCACGTCAAACACAAACACATGCTAAAAATGAAGATGAGATTATTGTCAAACAACCTAACTTTGCATTCCATCCATTAAGAACAAGTATGCCCACACTTAGCCCACAGGTTAGCAGAGGGAAGGAAATAATGAAGGTTGAACCAAAAATCCTCAAGTAGCTTAACTCCGCAGCATTATTTTTAACCCTCTGGAATTGAGATTTTTGTCTCCTGGATTAACTCCACCAGGGGAGCTTTTCCTTCTGAGGTTTCTTTGTAAATACCAGCAATATCTCTACTAAGGTTTTAGCTATTGTTTCAAGACAAAGTTGCACTAGCCCAAGCTTCCCTAAAGTTTAGATGTGACATGTATCCACGTATGACCCAGGATTTCTGATTCTCCTGCCCCCACCTCGGAATTCCTGGGATTCTAGGCATGTATCTCCACTCCCAGTTTTACTAAGTGCCAGGGTTTGAACCCAGGACTTCATGCATACTATCCAAGCACTTCACTAACTGAGCTACATCCCCAGTCCTACACTAAGTCTTTGCTTTCCAATATTCTGATTTATCACTGATGTTTAAGTTGTTCCGTCCAGCCCATTGATTCCATTGTAAGTCCATTTCCTTAGAAGGTTTTACTCTTTCTAGAATATTTTGCTGTTTCCTTCCCCAAGCAGAGAGTACAAATGCACTAATCAACAGTTCTCACAAGAGAGTACAAATGCACTAATCAACAATTGTCACAGGGGTCACGAAATGCACTAATCAACAGTTGTCACAGGGGACACGAAATGCACTAATCAATAAGCAGTTGTCACAAGAGGGTACAAAATGCAGTAATCAACAATTGTCAGAGAGGACACAGGATCCTTTTGCAGATTATTGGTTTTATTGACAAAATAACCTGAAAATGGATTCAGAAAGAGACTTAAGGACGATTTTGTTGATATTTGAGAGAAAGAAATCAGGGCAGCCATGATTTCTTCCTGTTGCCTGGGCCCTAAATCCCATTAGTTGGCTGTTGGCTACTGCAAACATATGAGCGCACCTTTAGGGATGTTTTGCCATGATGCCTTTGTTTGGTTCCAAGGTTTCATGGCTGGGTAGAACTACTAATGGATCTCCCTCCACAGTGACATAGTACATCATGGCACTCTGGAAGCTGGACTGCAGGAAGGAAGACTTCCGGTTAGTTATAGCTCAAACATTCCAAGTTAAGTTCAAAGAGTAGAGTGTTTTCAGCAATAGGGACATAATCTTCAACCCTGAGAGACAACTAAGGGCAACAGTTATAGCCTACTGTTTGGGGGGTTACAAGACTACTCTGACCAATAACTCAAACAGAAATTTCTCATGCCTGGTACTATGGGCTCATGCCTAAGAAGGGCATGTGCACGCATGCAGATACACACACACACACACACACACACACACACACACACACACACACAGAGTCTCTCATAATTTTAGATAAATAGAAAGTAGTATTATTTCTTATGTCTTTATCACAGAGCCTTGCAGTCATTTGTCCCTCTTCTCTCCCACTCCTTTATATTGACCTCCCTCTGCCCTCTCTAATTATAGCCCCTCACCGTGTTTTTCCCATTCTTCCTTTCTGTCACCTGTACCCTGCTCTCTCCCCCTCAAGCCTCCTCTAGCTCCCACGGTCCCTTTATACTTTCCTGGTTTCTGTGCTTACTCCATGTTGTATACTCTCATCTGAGGATCTGGAGCTGGGAACTGCAGGTGAGTGAGAGCATGGGATGCTCAGTCCAAGGGATGCACGTACAGCTCAACTCCCAAGCCTAGGTCCCAGGGAACATGGAGAAGAGGCAATGGAAAGATCTCAAGAGCTAGAGGACCAGACATCTCCTAGAAATGGCTGTTTAAACAAGACCTGAACAAAGACATGTTCATAAGGCATGTTGAGAGAGAAGGGAGAAACCTCAGGGGCTCCACCCATAGAAAGAAATTACAGGCAGCAAATGACGTCTGAGGGAGGGAGAATTAAGTATCTGTCAGGGATGAGTCTTGTAATTGGTTATCCAATACAAAGTGGTCATCCCTAAAATCATTTACACACAAACAACAAAATGGATTCATCAGGTCCTGTTTATATTTGTGTATATATTCTGAACACATATACATACACATATTCATACATTTATATATAATTCACATAGATTATATAGATTTATCATTCATATGTATGTGTGCATGTATATGTATGTACGTGTGTGTGTATATATATATATATATATATATATATATATGTATATATATATATATATGTATATATATACGTGAATGAGATGACTCAGTAGTTAGGAGCACAGGCTAACCTTCCAGACAGCACAGTTTCAATTCTTAACATCCACCTGATGACTGACAACCATAGTTAACTCTAGTCCTAGGAGAACCAACACATACGTGACACAGGCTAACATGCAGGCAAAATATCCATGCACATGAAATAAAAATATTTTAAACCTTCAAAACTTTTTAAAAATGAAGGCAAACAGCAACCAGACAAAACACCCATCAACAACCAAACAACTGCCGTGCACAGCTCAAAGGCTATAGATAATAAGTTTGTATTGTACTCGGAGTTTTATTAAACAAGAACAAACTCTTCTTACCCCTCAAAATGAACAGTACAAGCTGATAACTATATTCATTTTCTCCCTACAGAAATTATTTTACTCTTTATGTATCTAAGAGCATCGTGCTGTGCATTTAAGTGTATATGATAGGATTTATTAAAGATGGGCAGGATATGTGGCTCAGTTGATAGAATACTTGCGTAGTTTTCATGAAGACCTGTGTTCAACTCCAGCACTGTATAATCCAGGTATAGAGAAGCACACCTGTAATCCCAGTTGCTGGGAGGATCAGGATCAAGGTCATCCTCTGCTACATTTTGAGTCTGAGATCAACCTGGGATAAATGAGATTTTGTCTTGTAAAAATGATTAAATTAAATAAGAACAAAAGAAACAAATAGAAAATAAGAAAAAACAAGTGCGTGTGTGTGTGTGTGTGTGTGCTGACCTTGTCTGGGTTTTTCATGAGGGTCAAATAAGTTTTGCACAGTGATTTGTATGACTTCTCCCATTTCTAGTCTCTGAAATAGCTATTGTAAGATAAAGATGAGCTGTCCTTCAAAGTTTATTAAACAATTTTCTAAAACTTCCAATGTGAATTTCTGCATGAACCGGATGGTGTCTAGACACCCTGACAAATTTAGCAAAGCAATTACACATGCTCAATTGATCTTTTTTAAATTATTTGAATGTTTTGTTGAGCTGGCTAAATATAAATAAATAAAACAGCAGGTGAAATCAGAAATTGTGAAGAAGCAAGAAACTAGATTCTTCCCTCTGGGCAACTCCAAATCCTAACTAAGTCCTATAGAACTGGGATCTTGCTTTTGCTGGCTGAGTCCATCACAAGGAGGGGGAGAAAGTCCATTGCAGGGTCTGCTGGAGTCCCTGCAAAGATAGTCTGTAAGCGGATGACCCCAGCCTGTGGCAAGAACCAGAAATCAATGCAGAGCAGACCATAAGGACACTGGCTCTCCTGACCTTCCTGCGGAGCACAAGCAGGGGAATGCCTTTCAGAACAATTCAAAGCCAGTTTGTACTTGGGCACAAAGTGGCCCGGAGTACATAGGTGGTCTCAGAGACTGCATGTTCCTGGCCAGCAGAATGTAAGTCATTGTGCTGTTTCACAGTTCATTCCTGACTTTTCCATGTGTGAACATAGATTCTCTTTTTTTTCCTCCTGAGACAAGGTTTCATGTAGCTCAGGCTGATTGCAAATTCACTATCTAGTCAAGAATGAAATCCGAGCCTTCTGTTTCTAGCTTATGGATAAGATTCTGTTAATAAATAACAGTTTTTAGTATTCTTTTCTGGCTTCAGAGACCTGAGAGAGAAAGGTACGGAGCAGGTAGCCACAGGCTCTACCATGGTGGTGTGAGCAGAGAATGAGACATCCCAAGGGCATCGTAGAAACTCCTTATCACATGAAGGAGTCTTTAAGGAAGGTCCCAACCCACCCTAATTACCGATGGAATGAAGAGGACAAAGTGTGAATTGTTTGTCTTCACTCTAAAGGAATCTAAAGCACTCTATGCATGTGGGGTGAAGCTGAGTTGATTCCTCAGAAAGGAATGTGTGAGAGTCTGTGTAAGAGAGATGTGTGGATGGATATGTGTGTACACATGAGTGTGTGTACATGTGTATATGTGAGTGTATGACTGTGTGACTTGTGCATATGTCTTATGTAAGTGTATATGTGTGTGTGAGTGTATGTGTGTATATATATATGAATGTGGGTGTGTGTATACATGTATAGGTTAGTGTGTTTGAGTGTATGTGTGTGTATATTTTAGTGTGTATATATTTATGAACATGGGTGTGAATGTATGAAAGTGTGTATGCATGTGTGTATGTATGTATAGTATATGCACTGCTTAGATGTGCTTTGCTTATCATAATATATTCAGTGGGGGTTGGGAATAAAATGAAAATACTAAACTGAACTTAAAAAGTGGAGTTTTGCCAACTGTAGGAACAAAAGGTCCAAAATAAAAGGTCTAAGGGCTGTATATGCCTGGAGCTTGACTCGCACTGGCACATGGTCAGAACCTCAGTGGCTGCTGGTTTCCAGCCCAGATGGCCTGGCTCAGGAAGACAACTGACTGGCATCATAGAATTTAGTGCCTCAAGTTGTATTTGACCTCTATTTGAAAAGACACTTACTAATGGTCCAGGAGCTAAGACTAGGACTACTCTTGACTGTATGAAGGGACCCGCTTTCCTTGGGGCAGGAGAAGGGTTTGAGGTAGACAGGCAGACAACCTAAGAACTTTCCCACGGTGTTTCTGTTTATAGTGTCTATTCTTTACTATCAGTTTTGGTACGATAAATAGATAAATACTTTTACCTTATACTTTGGTCTCATTGTTCTCAGAACAACACTAACATATTTTAATAAATACTCTTGTTAGGGAAGACATGAGGGGGAGAACTTAATCAAAGTACATTGTATAAATGTATAAAATTCTCAAAGAATTAATAGGAATATTCCATTGAATACTTATTATTTCTTGCAAAGATGGAAGTAGAGATTTACTCATTTATGTACAATACCTACTATAGAACATAGTTAGGAAAGCTGTTACCCAGACTTCACTTCTGCCAGAAAAAAAAAGTGGTATGTAAATAATTGTGCTATATATTCCACAGAATACTGTAAGACTCAGAGAAATAAACTACAAAACTTATTTGAAAAAGCAACATATTAAATCTAGTCAGGTTAGCATCATAATAAATATGCTAATACTTTATTTTTATAGAAATCCTAAGAACCAGAATAAGTCTATGAACTTTTTTCAATATTTAATTTATAATGTATTATTTGCATTATTATAAATAAAATTATTATTTATGAAAAGATAGGATGTTTAAAAAGGCCCAATATTTGGTTATTATGAATGTGGGCATTAGATTGTTGTGCTAAGTTTTAGAAGTAATTAAGTTAAAATGTGAAACTTTCAGATACAACATCATTAATTGCATTAATTGCACTGACTGCTAGCATCAAAATTGCTCTGTGTATTTAAGGAAAAAGTGACAATGTTGAGTGTGTGTTGAGTGTGCGTGTGTATGTGTGTGTGTGTGCGTGTGTATGTGTGAGTGTGCGTGTGAGTGTGTGTGAGTGTGATGTGTGAGTGTGTGTGTGTGTGTGTGTGTGTGTGTTAAACAACCAATGAGTTTCCAGCTAGCGTATACTTTCAACTTTCGTTAAGAAGGCATGAAAAATATTAGTCATTCTTATATGAAATGAGCATTGACCATAGTTGGAACAAATGTTTAAAGATAAGGTTTGATGAACTGTTTCATGCCTTCTTTCCCAAATAAAGTCACTTCTGGGAAATTCTAGGTGGAACACTATCACATGTATTAGCTCTGGCGTGAAAAACTGGCTGTGCCATCTGCAGACACAGAGTCAAGGTCAAGGGGCTTTACCATGCCACCAAAGAGCTTTTTTTTTAAATAAAAATAATCAAAAAGTTTGCAGGGGCAAAAATAAGCACTCCATTTCACCTTTCACCTCAAGTACTTCTTACCAAGCGTCTTTCCCAGTCCTCTCTCTGCAGTAGCCCTTGTCTGTTAAGGCTCAGAAAAGTAGGGAGCTATCCTTACGTCAGATATCTAAACCACAGTCTATCTGTTCACTACATCTTCCTCTCAAAATTAAGTTCTGATTTTTTTTTTGAGTGTTTACCAATTTGTTTAGGAACAGGGTCAGTGTAGCCTAATCTAGCCTTATACTTATGTAACAGGTGACTTTGAACTTCTGAATCTCTTGCCTCTGTCTCGAAAGTGCTAGAAGTTCAAATGAGTATACTACTCCCCATTGTATGTGGTATTGAAAAAGTTCTTTCCCAACTGAGCAAGTCTTAAAAATTCCCATTAAAGAAAAACCAACTTACATTTTGTGCATGGTGTTGTAAAGCTGCCAGGGCACGCGTGGGGGTCAGAGGACAATATTCAGGTGTGGGCTCTCTTCTTCCACCACATGGGTTCTGATGGATCAAACTTGTGTTATCAGGCTGGGTGACGGGCGCATTTACCTGCTGACCCATCTCTCTGGGCTTAAAGTCTCCATTTTATTTTATTGTTACTTTTTATATTTTTACTATCACATTGTATAAATATATGGACCATGCCCTCAGGCATGCCCCCAGAGACCTGAGGAGTCTGATCCTTGAAACTAGAGTCATAGGAGGTTGTGGGACACAGGACGTGGATGCTAGGAACCAAGCGGCATCCTTGGAAAACACAGCCTGGGCTGATAACCACTTAGTCATTTCTCTAGCCCCACTAAACTCCCAACTTTAATATAGCATGTCAGTGTGTGTGTGTGTGTGTGTGTGTGTGTTTGTGCACGCGCTCGCGCACTCATGTTCACATGTGTGTCCATGCGCATGTCTGTACCAGTAACCATGTGTACAGAGAACCAACGGTGACATCAGGTGTCTTTCTTGATTGCTCCTTAATTTACTGAGTCAGGATCTCTCAATTGATCCCAGATCTCTCTTGTCGCCTCTTCTGATTCCCCATCTTGTCCTGGGGATCCCTTCTCTATCTCTGCCTATAACAAGCTGGAATTACAGGTGCCCCCCCTTCCTTGACTGGCTTTTATGTGAGTTCTGGGGATCCAACTCTAGTCTGTACTGTTTAAGCACAGAGCCATCCCCCTGGCCCAGCCTTTCACTGTGAATGGGAACACGGGTTGCGGCTGGAGAGGTTTCTCAGTAGTTAGAGCACATTAGTCTTGCAGAGGACCTGGGTGTTAATTCCTACCGCTTACACGGCGACTCACATAACCCCAGTTCTCAGGGATACAACAGGCATGCATGTGATGCACAAACACATATGCATGTAAATATTTCATACACGTAAAGTAAAATAAATATTTCTTTTAAAAAAATGCATGCATCTAGGGACAAAGGATGCCTTAGGCAGGTTTATATGTATAGATTAATCATGAAGGGAGAATTTGCTGGCATGTTTGAAAACTCAGTAGGGCACTGAATCATGAAGAACAGCAGAATGACTGAGGGTCCCGACTGCCTTATATAAGACCTAAGAGACACTGCTGCAGACACTGAATCTAAAACCCCCTAATTGGAGGACTCGTTATTTTGTAGGCACCAGAGGAAGAAACATTACCAATTAAGCTGCAACAATCTTTCTTACCACCCAGAAATGTTATACCATTCAAAGAGCTTATAAAGCTCAAAAAAGAAAACAGGACAAAGTGTTTTACATTGTCTTCCTCAGTTCCTGTGGCTCACACAGATGACAGCTCATTCAGCCGTTTTCTCTCTAGTACAGTGGAATCATAGTCACGGTCTCCACTACCAGACTGATGCTTAGCTGCTTGTCTGACCTGCCAAGACAATCAAGATTACAGAAAGCATCAATGAAACCAGTCTAAAGAAGATAAGGCTGGGGGTTGGGGGGAGACCAGGTTTTTGATTTAACCATTTTCTCTCTCTTTTAGACGTGGTCTGTGGTATCCCCATTTTGACTCAGTCTTTACTTGAATTTTCTAAGTAGCTGAAGATGATTTTGAACTCACTATCTTCTTACCTCTACCTCCCTCCTGGTGGGATTCTAAACACATGTACTACCATACCAGGTTTTGCTCAGTGCTGGGAATTGAACCTAGGACATCATGCATATAAGCAAGCACTCTATGAAGTAAATCACACACCCCAGCCAACAGTTTCTGTTTCTTTAGCAATTTAAAATAAGTACTCTGGGCTAGGCGCAGTATTGGATGTATACGCTATGAGTCCAAAGTCACCTTTTGCTACATAAGCTCCAAACTGCATGAGACCATGTCTCTAAACAAACAAAATCCCCAGCTGAATCTATTTTAAAAGCATTTCTAAAAAATGAGCCTAAGCCAGAGGTGGTGGCGTACACCTTTAGTCCTAGCACTCAGGGGGCAGAGGCAGGGGGATTTGGAGTTTAAGGCCAGCCTGGTCTACAGAGCGAGTTCCAGAAAACAAACAAACAGACAAACCCAAGACGACGATGACGACGACGACGACGATGATATAAAGAAATGGACCTAAACTGTTCTTATGTAACTGAAACCTCACTATGAATAAACAGACAGACTTCATGGAACTGCCTTCTTTCCAGGAAGGAAATTCTGCCTTTTGTCTCTCACAAAGACATCCTCAAAGAAAGCCTTCAATTCCGGCCAATCACTTCCAAAGACCACATACTTCAAAGATGCTGTGAATATCAAGACTCAAAGAGACACCAGGGGCCTTTGTTGAAATACAAACTGAAAAGATAGGGCAAAGTTAAAAAAAAAAAGCCTACTATTAAAGAAATGGACTAAGACCTCTAGTACTTTGAGGAAATTACATTAACAAGGAAAGTTGAAGTTGGGAGAGAGGGAGTGTGAGGAACATAATTTAAAAACCATTTTGTATGTCTCAAATGCCATTTTGTGTACTTGGAATAATGTAATGCAATGCATATGAGATATAAGTTTGTCACTGGGCAACTCTGATAAGAGTTAGGACCCAGAAGCAAGCCCCTGACAGACCCCCCAGCAGCCCAGACCTGAGCCTAGCCCAGGTCTGGCCCTGATATGCTAATGAGATAACCCCAACGGTTGATATGCTAGTGAACCAGCTCCACCCCCGGCAAAGCTACCTACTGTTCAAATAAATGATACAAAAGTTGGTACTTTGGGAATATTCTCTAGGACCTCATTGACACAGCCCTTAGACACCTTGTCTCTGGCTTGTGTTGATACACATCATCAAGAGGACTTGAGACTGGGCGTGGCCCTGGCTTCAGTGACCGCCCTGCCGAGCCCACACAGGCCTGCCTGTCAGGGCTGGTTATTGGCCTGTGCTCTTTAGGACCTCCCAGACTACCAACAGCGCCATCTTCCCGCCTGCTACAGTTGAAGAACCTCACAGAAGCTTACAGAGCACCCTCACGGGGATTCAGCAGCGGAACCCTGCAGCAGCATTTCCACCCAAACGACCTTTCATCTCCTGCTTGGTTACATGTCTGTTTAACTTTTACGTTAGCATGATACCGTAAGGAATGTTTGTGTGAATAAACCGAGCATGTTTGAAAGACAAATCTTGTGTGGACATCCTAATTGCTGAGTGTCTTCCAGCCCACAGGCTGTGCTCTCCGCAGGAGGGAGGTATAAATTGCCTTTGTCTCCTTTATTCTGACAACCTCAAATATAAGCTGTGTTTACTTGAAATCAGGAGAGTGAATATTTTGTGGATTGAATTTTAAAATCAAAGCAGAATAAATTTCCCTGGTATGCAGAAGAACAGAAATGAACCATCTTTTAGAAATGCTTTTTAAGATTTCATAGTAAACATGTATAGTAACTGCACTATTATTTCCCAAAGTCACACAAATAAATCTCATGATATCCAGGCTGGGCATCAACCCCAGGGTTTCGTGCATGCTAAATAAGCACTCTATCAATTCAACTACATCCCCAGCCCCCGATATTTATCTTAGTGAAGCTGAAACTTTAAAAATCTACTCACTGGTGAGTAGGTAGCATAAATGTTAGCGTGCTTAGAGCCTGTAAGGCCCTGGATCTGAGGTCTGGCAACTTCCCAGTATATTACTTGAAGACTATTATGTAATTTAAGATGTAAATGTGTTTTAAAAGTGTCACTGTATTCCAGGCTAGAAGTGTCACTCTGGGAACGCCAGGGGATCCTAGCAGATGAGATTCAGCCACTCATCCCTGAAGAATCACAGGAAAAAAACCTTTACTCTCCTTGGGGTGTCAATAGCAGCCTTAGATCACTTAGACACAGAACAGAGGCAGAGTGGGGCAGTGGGATAATAAAAGGTCAAGGTCAGGTAGCACAGGCTGGCTGGTTATTAAGTGAGGACTTTTCTCACAGCCTTGTAAATGTCAAGGAGATTGCTGCTCAGGGGCAATCTGCCTTTGCCCCAAGGGATCTCTGTGATTCTGGATTTTAAGATAAACTGAGGGAAGAACAACTCAGAAAAGGACAGAAGCAAAATGAGTCAGGCTAATAATTGGATCCCCTTCTAAAGGATTTGTAAAAACCTGAGTATAGACAAACTAAAAACCAGAGTGCACCTGGTACATCTTAGTGGTAGGGGACATGTCTCCTACCGCGGGCAGCAGGACTAGACCTAACTCTAACCTGAGCGGACTAAATAATTGAAATCGCTATGCTCCCAGGAGGCCGCACAGGCTGAAAATCCTGCTGAACGGCTCCCTCCCCTTTCATTAGTGTGGAGTCTCAGTTCCCTGGAGTGCTGCCCGAGCCTTTCCCTTTGTACTGTCTACACTCGGGACTTGCCAAGCAAATTAATAATGTGATGTGATTAAAGGGAGACTCTCTACAACACAAAGGCAGAGTTTTTAAAGCACCATTTTAGGGCCTCAGAACCCCCAGTGCTCTGAGTAGAGGTAACTGTTCCGATTGCACAGAGGGACCTCTCTTACTTCACCTGCTCTCTAAGTCCTAATCAGGCTCTTGTCACAATCTAACTATAACCTGGTTATAACATAACCATTACAATGCCTTGGTAACCTACTTGTGGTCATTATTTGAACTTGAAAATCTCAAGAGAAAAATGAAAATTTCTTGCCATAGAAACTAGCAGAGTTACATTTGACTTTTTTTCTACCTTTGTATATAAAAAGCAAACCACGCTAAGGGGAGGTTCCCATCCAACACAATCAGGAAGCTGCAGGGAGCACCTCTGGACTTGGAAGTAGCTCCTGTGACCCAGAGATGCAGAAGGCAGGCCAAGGCCCTTTGTTTTCTAAACATAAAACAACAACAAAAAAACTTTGTTGATTCTTTGTCAGTTTCATATCATGCACCCCAGTCCCATCCATCGTATCTGCCCTTTGCCCTTGCAACCCCCAAAATAAAAAGCATACAAATAAACAAAATAAAGCATAGAAAATATTTCATTGTGGAAGCTGTAGTGTGTCACAGTGTGTCTCACAGTACACCCCTCTGTCCATACATCTTCACTTGCAAATATTTATTGCAATGAGTCATTGGTTCGGTTCAAGGTCTCTGTTTGACTCCTGTGACACCATCAATATTGGATCCTCACCAGGACTCCTCCCTGTTATCCTGTTGTTGCCCTGGGTCTTGGAGTTTCTCCAGCCTTGGATCAGCAGAACTGGTTCCTTCAAGTGCTCCAACTGTTCACAGATGATGTAGATTTTGGAGTGGGCCAACTCAAAGCCTGAATCTGGGCCTGGGTGGCAGCTGGGCTGGTCGACTTTCCCTTATCTGTACCACTGGGGTGAGCTCTCCAGCACTGCTCTGACTAGGCCTCTCAGTGCCCTTGGCAGGAGGCAGGCTCAGCTCTTCCACTCTCCTGTCTTAGGGGCCTCCAGAGCCAGCTCTACTGTGCTGTCCAGTCAAGGAGTGAGGCCTACTCTCCCAAGTGCTACAGCTGGGACGACTTCCGGCTCTCATACCTTCACGCCTTTGCCCTCAGGGCCAGCCTCTTTGTGTTGCCCAGGCAAGGTGCAGGGCCTATTCTCTGATGAGAGCAGGGCTAGCGCTCTTGCTCTCATGATGTTGGGGCCAGCTCTCCTGACTACCACAGTTGGCAAGTGGTGAGGAGGGGGTAGGGTTCTAGACATTTTAAGAGCAAAGACCCTGGGACCAAACTAAGATTTGCAGCTATTGTATAATTCAGGAAAAATTTGATCATGTTTATAACTTGAGAACATTTTTTTAAAGATTTATCTATTTTATTTGTATGAGTACACTGTAGCTGTCAGACACACCAGAAGAGGGCATCAGATCCCATTACAGATGGTTGTGAGCCAGCATGTGATTGCTGGGAATTGAACTCAGAACCTCTGGAAAAACAGTCAGTGCTTGTAACCACTGAGCCATCTCTCCAGGTCTGAGAACATCTTTTAAAAAGATTTTATTTTTTAATTATGTGAGAGTGGGTGGGTTGGGTTGTAAATATGAGGCAGAATATGGTGTGGGAGTCTCTGAAGCTGGAGTTACAGGTGGCTGTGAGCTGCCCCCTGTGGGTGCTGGGTCTGAACCAAGGTTCTCTGCAAGAGCAGAATGAGCTCTACATCATTGAGCCATCTCCATCCCTTGGGGAATAGAAAGGAAGACTTGAAAGTGTTCAGGAGAACTGAACTGCTGACTCAGGCCTGTAATCTCAAGCTTTGGAGGCTCAGGTAGGAGGGTTACTATGGGTTTGAGGATAACCTGGGCTACACTGCAGGATGCTGCCTCAAAGAAAACGGAATTCCCAGAAGACAGAAACTGAAAACAAAAGGAGTTCTGGAAGAAGAGTGAGGGTACAGTACGAAGATTTGGTAAAAGAAATCTCAGGATATGTTTTCAACACCAGCATCTCAAGGAAGGCCAGTGCTCAAGAGAAGGTGTTCCGGGTGGAGCTGATGATGTCTTTCATCAAAAAAGGCCAAAGAAAGACAATATACTCTCCAGAAAGCCAATGAGCAACGAAAGGATAGAGTCGGGTCCCTGTGACAGGGGATGCTAGGCAAGAAGGAAAGGAATGGGAGGGGGGATTTGTACCCAGCTTCTCTCCAGACACCATCTGGACCATGCTTATCTGTCACCTTTGTGGGGTGTAGGTGGCCTGGCCCATGTCCAGATGACGTCATGTCGATGTAGGCAGTGATGGGCAGTAGCCCCTTACCAGTGGAGTGGGTTGGTCAGTGGTAGATAATTCTTTTTTGATATGAACATCAGGGGCTTCCCTTGCCAGACAGGGAGGAGACCTTGGGTAGTAAGAAGACAGACAGTTTTACTACTCGGCCTAAAGGAAACAAGACTGGAGTGAGATGGTGGAAAGAAACAATGTTTGAAGACTTGATAAGAAGGTGGGAGGACAGCAGGATACTTAGCTCTGTAATAACCCCCCTGCCATCAGCAGTTCCATTCTGAGCCCTTCACCCCACACAGGAGAAGAATCCTTTTCATGAGGGACTTATTCAAACATTCCTCAAAACCCCTCACTTTAGGCAGCTGCTTGCCCGGCTCCGCTAAGCTTACCCACCATCTGAGTTGTAACTCAGAAGGCCTAGCGTTTCTCTTTTCTCTGTTTACTTCTTCCTTTTCTGCATACCAGCTAAACCCCTAAACCTGTTACCAGTTTGCCCTAACCCCTCCTCCCAGCAGCTTACCTATCCTGTCTGTTTTTCTTTTCCTTTCAAATTCCAATTAAAATGTTCCCTTCGGAGTCTGTTTTTAGATTTGTTTATCAACCAGACCAAGAACCTACAAAAAGGACTCTGTGTCCCTCGTGGTCAGCATGGGAGCTGTGCTATAGAGGCCGGAAGGGACCCACAGAAGGGTGTGCAGGGCCCTGGGCGAAAGAAAGGGCCACTGGGGACAATTGAAGTGACATGGTTGATCATTTAGGAAAAAGACAGGCGGATCAGGACCCAGAAGATGGTGTAGTGTTCACCTGTCATCTCAGCATTTATTCAGGGGCACGGAAGGCAGAGACAGAAATGCTGCTGGAGCTCGCAGCCCAGGCAGCCTGGAGTTAGCAGTGCAGCAGCAGAAGCTGTAAGAGGCTCTGCTTCAAAAAGGTAAGACCAGACTTTGGAAAGTTGTCCTCTGACCTCCACGTGTGCACCAAGGCATGTGCAAGCATGCACACGTGCATGGGTATGAACACACACACACACACACACACACACACACACACAATAAAAATAAGACTTGAAAATAATAACATTAGATGTACAAATCAAGAAAGCTGAAGGCTGAATACAAGAAAAGCCATGCAACTTAATGCAATGTCAAACATTTATTACAGGATAAGTACCACTGTAAGTAAGGATTTTATTGTCTGTGAACTTCCTAATCCCTCCAGTTTTAGACAGAAGGTAATTGAGGTGCACAGAGACAAAATGGCTAATGATAAAAGCCCAGCGCTAACACAAGCCCCTGCCTACCAGAGGCCTGTCACTAGTCACTTGTGATACCTATTCAAACAATTAAAGCCTAATTCCTAAGGACCCACAGAGTCTGTTCTAGCTTCCTTTCCTGTTGCTGTGACAGGTCAGACATCATATAAGACAATCTCTTATAGATATGGTCGTGGGCCACAGGTCAGTCAGATCTGAGAGGTCCTTCAGGTGAGTTCTTCATATAGCTCTAGGCGGTCTCAGTTGATAGCTGAGGATAATTAGGACAGTGCCTTGCTTGAAGTGGATAACCTTAGAAAAGATAACTAATGTTGTAAAATTTACTACCCACCAGGCTTGTGATGTAACTGCTTATCTGTTCAAATCCCAAACAATAGTGCAAGAGATAAGACCAAATAACTTCCCTGACTGCTCTAAAACTCCTGTTGTCTCTTGGAATGAGGCTCTGCTTAAGAATTTCTGTCTATTCTTTGAAAGGTCTTTTCTAAGTCTAGTCTGTCTAGTAAATGCTCTTACTCTCGTACCAACGACTTGTCACTGTGGTCCTGGCATTACAACTTCCTCAAAACCAGATACCTAATGGGGTAAAGCTCACCCCGGGTCTTGCTGTGGGCTCAGGATACACAGAAAGGAGAGACTGCAAGAAAGACAGAAAGGGAGAGGATTAAAAAAGAAGTGAATCAGAAAGCCAACAAGAAAGAAATCACATCTTTACCCCACTATTTGACTATATAGTGAGTACTTTTTACTAGCCAGGCATTGGCTGTTAACCTGATGAAAACTAAAATCTGCTTATATTGGCAAGGAAGCAGGTAGATTGCGGGGGGGGGGGCTCCCTCTATTGAGAGTTCTTGTTTACCCCAACATGGAACATCAAGATACCATACAGTAAGTACGGCCAATGTATACAGGTTAGGAAATGGCATACAGATATTATTTAAATGTGTGGAGACAAATAGGGAGAAGTGTTTCTGCGAAAAGAACTGGAAGGTTGGGTGTCAAGACAGTCACTATTTTTCTTTTCTTTTTTTTTAATTGATTATTTTATTTACATTTCAAATGTTATTTTTATTGGTTATTTTATGTATTTACATTTCAAATGTTATACTATTTTTCATTTTATTGTTCTTTAATACTGAGTTTTAAAACTCGAGTATATTGATTTAATAGAAATAGTTATTAGGAGTTGGGTAGGGATATCATGGAGTTCTATTTTTTCCTAAAGCCCTCACACTTACTAGTTATCTATTAAATTGGTTGTTAGAATTGTTAAATTAGTCAAAGAATCTGTGTAGCTAAGGGGGGTCTGAAATTCACTGTGTAGTCCATTTTAATCCCCAATTCATGTTCTCTTCTACTTCCTAAATACTAAATATTGGAATTACAGGAATGAGTGTATTTCTAAAAGATTTGGAGATTTGTTTTCTTTCTTCCTCCTCTTCCTCTTCCTCTTCCTCTTCTTCTTCTTCTTCTTCTTCTTCTTTCTCTCTCTCTCTCTCTCTCTCTCTCTCTCTCTCTCTCTCTCTCTGTGTGTGTGTGTGTGTGTGTATGTGTGTGTGTGTGTGTGTCACTAGTAGTCCTGGCTGGCCTGGAACTTGCTGTGTAGACCAGACTGGTGTCAAACACTCAGAGATCTACCTGCCTCTGCTCCCTGAGTGCTAGGATTAAAGCTGTGTACCACCATACCTGGCTGTTGTTTGTTCTTAACCAATATTAATGTCTAACCACTATTTAAGTCCTTACTTAAGGTTTCTATTGCTGTGATAAAACAGCATGACCATGCAGGGAAGAGAGTTTATCTTGCAACTCTTAGGTCACACTCCATCAATGAGTAAAGTCAGGGCAGTCACTCAAGGCAGGAACCTGGAGGCAGGAACTGAAGCAGAAGCCATGGGGTTATGTATGCTATTGACTGGCTTGTTCCCCATGTCTTGCTCAGTCTGCTTTCTTTTATAACTCAGGGCCACCTGCCCAGGGATAGCACTGCCCACGGTGATCTGGGCCCTCCCCATCAATCATCAATCAAGTGACTTACTCATGGGTTTTCTTACAGGCCACTCTGGTGAGAATATTTTCTCAGGTGAGATCCTCACTTCCTAAACGATTCTGGCTTGTATAAAGTTGACAAAACTAGCCAGTACAACCAATGACCTTTGTCAACTTGACACACAAACATATCACTTGCAACTACAACCTTTCCTTTCCCATTTGTTCCCAAGATGTCATGTTAATATCACAATACAAAACATTCCAACTTTTTAGAAGTCACACAGTCTTTGAAAATTCTAACACTTTTCAGTCTCTTTAAAATATTCAGTTTCTCTGAAATAGCTAAAGTCTCTCTAAAATTCCAAAGTTTCTTAACTGTTGGCTCCTGTAAAATAAAAGTTGCATATTTCTTATTTTAAAAAGGACAAGCCAGGGCACTGTTGCAATCAGATCAAAGCAAAAATCAAAGTCCAACAGTGTAAAGCTCACTGTCAGATTTCTCGGACTGCTAATCGTCAAAAACTGGGGTCTCCATCCTAACTGGGCTGTATCCTCATCAGCCTCTTCTCCTCGGCTCTCCCCAGGGACTCTGACCTTGTCATGTGTTGCCACACCTCAACTTCTCTTCATGAAGCCCTCAGTCCTGGGGCTTCTACTGCAGCTGAGGCTGCATCTTCACCAATGGTCTCTCCTGACCTGCCACAGTGTCAAGGCTCAGTTGCTCGCCATGACCCTTGCATGCCTTCAAAACCAGCACCACCTAGGAGAGACTTGCACATTACTAAGTTTGACCACCAGTGCCAGGTACATACAGCCTTGGCTCCCCTCTAGACCACAACTTCTGTGCGTTGACCCTAGATTCTGTCTGAATGATACTGGCCTCTTCTTAATCCTAGCTTTGGCCCCAGCAGATAAGCATCAATTATTCAAGTGGTTCTGGACTCTTCTTAAGTACAGCCAATTCTTTGTCTATGCCGGCCAGAACCAAAGAGAATTCAAAATATCCAATGTCCCTGATGCAGTTTTACAAGGACCCCTAAACTTTCCTCTGAAACTTCACAAGCCAGACATCGATCATCTGTACTGTTCTCAGCATTATCTTCTCTTCCAAACTCCCAATAGCTCATTAAGCTCTCACTATTCATTCAATGGCTTTTCCCGCCCAAAGTTCTAAAGTTGTTATTAATTCTGGCAGACAATACAGTCAGGTCTGTCGCTGTGACACTGCGCTCTATGGTAGCCATTTCAGTCTTTATTTTTGATTGCTGTGATAAAACATCATGACCAAAAAGCATCTTGTGGAGAAAAGGATTTATTTCATCTTGCAACGCTCAGCTTACACTCCACAAATAAGGGAACACCAGGAAGGAACCTGGAGGCAGAAACTAAAGCAGAAGCCACGGAGGAACACTGTATACTGCTCACTCTCCATAGTGTGCTCAGCCTGCTTTGTCCAGAGGTAGACTGTCCACAGTGAGCTGTGTCCTCCATCAATCTCCCCACAGATCTGCCAACAGGTCAAGCTGATCTTTCTCAATTAAGATTTCCTCATCCCAGATAATCTAGGTTTGTACCAACAAAACCAAACAAAAACAACCACAACAAAAGCAACCAACACAGGAACTAAGTGATTTTATACAGGAATATCACAGAAAAAAATGTAATATTTAAATTTCAACAGAGGGGATTGGGTGTACAGCTCAGTGGCAGAGCCCTCACATAATGACAACCAGGCCCAGGGTTCAATCCCCGACATTGACAATAGCAAAACCCGACAAAATAGAATGCTTCATTAGTTTCCTTCCTTGAAGTTGATAATGTTTTAGTGGGCTGTGTTTTTAATCATCTTTAAATCTATTCTTGAATTGGAAACAAAATTTGTAATGAAAATTCCTGAATTTAAAAAGTTTCTAAAAAGGGTTGTTGCCTGGCATGGTGGCACACACCTTTAATCCTAGTACTGGGATCACTGTGAACTTCTGTGAGTTTGAGGCCAGCCTGTCTACCTAGTGAGGCCTTGTCTCCAAAAAAGAAAAAGAAAAGGAAAAAAGTCTATATTTTGTTTTTAATAACACAACACACACACACAATCACTGCTTTCATTTCAGTATGTGGTATTTTTAAATATGTACTTCTATCAAAAAAGAGCTTCAAGTTCAAGAGAGGAATAAAACAAATTACAGGCTACTTATTTATAGTTTTATATGTACATTTATATATAATTATATTGTAGAAACTAAAGCTAGTTTAGTTAATTTAAGAAAATTTTTGTGGGGAGACTATTTTACCTGGTCTGCCAAGAACTACAATCTTACTAAAATAGATCTGTTATTGCTTGTTCCTGAAAGAGCCACATCAAAAGGGCCCTGACTGTACAACGACCTTCAAGTTAGGAACACCATGTCTCGCTTCAAAAAGTATGCAGACTACTTAAAAAAAAGAAGAAGAAGGTGCCACTGTTTCTGTTGGTCTCCTAGCAGCGCCTCTTCTCTTGTTAGTGAACCATAAATATAAAGGATGCTTCTAACAGAGTGGGTAGGAGAGGATACCTCCAGATCTGACCACAGTTAGTTATTTGAGATCTTTGATTAAAGATTAAGGAAGAGTGCACACAGATTTTCTTTCTTTTTTCTCGCTGACAATCCTGTGTAGAGTTTCTTTGTATAAGTAGCAAACAAAAAGCCAGAGACAATCCACCAATCAGGCCAGTCCTTCAGCATGGAGGTCTATATTAAGGAGACTGTAGGAGCTGGGTACCGTGGGGAGTGTAAGCTAAAGGCAGAATTAGGCTGGATGTGGAACCAAAGTTGCTGCCCAACTTGGCTAGAGAACTGGCCTTGAACTTCGGCTGTCTGCGAGAGTCCTGGCCATATAGCAGCATGCATTCTTCCTGGGCTTGGCATGGATGCCAGAAGCAAGTCCCCTGAATATGCAGCAGAGGCTGGGGTTAGATCTCCCTGAGCTTCATGAAGGCCTTAATAACTTCAGCAGCCACGAGGCTGGCTTTGGTATTGCTGGATCCGCAGCTTCCTGTATGCTAATCAAGTGCTGTACCACTCTCAGACGCTATCGGCCCTTATGCTGTGTTAAACTTACACTCCAAACCATTACACGATTCTTCTCTGTTGCTGGGGTTTCTTTTTATATTTCTGGGACTGGAACTTGGGACTTAGTGCCTGTTAATGCTGATGTGACACGGCTCTCACTCTCAAGGGAACCAGAGCTAGTTTATTCTGAGTCATACATGAATAACCATGGCCTGGGAACATAGTTTCAGGTTGGCTTGAATGACATTCTACTGCAGATGAGGGCACATGAACTGTTATAGTCTCAGAACAAAAACTTGTAACAATGTATTTACCAACCACTTTGGCGAGGATATTATCTGAGAGGGATACAGTAGTAGTGGGGAAGTAGGTACAGGTTTCAGATGTGTTCATAACACTTAATTTATAGTTAGAAGCTAGTGCTCTGACAAGTAGTACATTCCAAAGGCTTTACCTAAGAGTTTGATACTGGAGGTGGGCAGAAAATGGTTAGTAAGAGGACCAAAGACAGGGCAAGATAATTTTTGATTTTTCTATCTACAACATTCCATCTTTCCAAAATCATAAAGGTCCATCTGGTCTGCCAGACTTCAACACTAGTGTGCTAAGAAAGAGGCACCACATAGCTTTTTCAGAAAACTTCAGTTCACACCAGGCAAGCGTCCTACCTTGAGCACAAACAGTAAAGTCAGCAGCACATGACATGGCGTTTGCACCACAGTCCACACAACTCTTGAAAGGGCTGAGGCCAGAAGACAAAAATCACAAACTACTCTTTTTCATTTCATTTAAACACCCGACTACAAGTGATGGTTAAGTCAGATCTTCAAAGAGACCATGTTATCCACCCTGTTCTTAGTGAAGTTAGAATTTGCAACTTCCTGACTCTGGAAGTTCAGGCTTTTGTTAACGTTTTTTGGGGTACCTTAGTGTACATTTGACATGCCCACAGCTATTTATTATTTTTGGCATGTTGAGGAAAGAACTCACGCATGCTGGGAAGTTCTCTACCAAGGAGTTCTAAGTCCTATCTCCAGGTCATTAAGAGGCATGCTCTGTCTCTCTCTAGGATACTGACATCCACACTCACTCGGAATCCTCAAGCACTAGCATAGGTTTGGCAAACAAAACCAAAACAGGAGTCCACTAGGAGGTCTGCGATCCTAACCCGGTGACGCTGGGTAACGAATGAGTGGGTAAGTTCCAGCTCAAAGGTTTGTACAGTTTGCACCCCTCCCCCACCTCTGGGGCGGTTTCCACAAGGACAGAAACTCCGTGGTGTCAGACCGGTTTCCCCAGGGGTTGAAGTTCTAAGAAGTCTAGTGACCGCCCTGCAGCAAACAATAAAACTCCCTGTGAAGCCCCACGGAGGTCCTGGCTCTGAGTAACCGGCCGCCACCCAGCAAGTTGCTCCTCCCACACCCTTTTATTTTTAGTTACAGCCACTGTCTTCATAACTTTTCTTTACCTCCAAGTAGGGGACTGCTCCGTTGTGTGTGTTACTCTAAACTCCTGAATCTACGACGCTGGAATATTCAGCGCTGGTAATAACTAAAGCACGGATTATCAAAAAACGTTTTCTTTAGTTTCTACCTGCTAAAGTTCCCAAGACACTGTATTGGTCAAGCCCTGGGTTGTGTGCCTGAGGATCAGACACTAGGATTGTCAGCTTGGCCTTTTCACTTCCTGAGGCTTTAGGGCAAGCTATTTAACCTGCTTAGGCTTCCGCTGTCACTTTCCTTACACGTGCACAGCAATGTTTATCCGAAATACTCTTTCAGCAAAAAAAAGGATTGCTGTAAAATTCATACAGCAGAAATGGTTTTACATTTGAAGTAATCGTGAGGAGAGATTCAGGTAGAGAGCAGAATTTGGCGCTCCCTTGGGATCCAACAAGCAATTGTCGGAATTCTCCTTTCCACGTGGGTCAGTTGAGAGGAAACAAGGACCCCAACCTAGTCCCTGGTTCCGAGATCGACTCTCGGTAAGCGCTCTAAACCAGAGCCCCGAGAGTTCCGCGACAACAGCAGGTGGAACAGCTAGGCGCCTGGGGAGACCTGGCATATGAGGGGGTCAGGGGAAAGAGGAGTTTCCCGAACGTGGATCTGGTAGATGCCTCAGAGGTGCAAGGCGATTGCAGTCCGGTACCAGTGGTGCCCTCGTGGAGGGACCAGCGCAGGACATCGGCAGGGAGTCTTTCTCTAGGGCTCTAGCTTTTACTACCGAAGGCAAGCGGATCTAGTTTACCGGAGCCGGGGCGGAGGGGCGCCAGGGTCGGTAAAACCCGAGGACATGTAAAAAACGGTAATCCCTTGGTCTAACCCCGGCGGAAGTGCCAGAGAGGAAGAAGCCCACTGTGCTGCCCGGAAAGGGGCGGGACTACAGACCAGGGCGGGGCCGGCCCGGGGGCGGAGCCTAAGAGATGGGCGGACTCTACAGTCCGGCGGTCTCGGGGCGGGGCCTGTGATGTGGGGCGGGGCTTGGCGGCAGTTGTTTTCTAGCCACGGTACGCGGCTCTCAGCTGGGCTGCTGGGGTCTGGACTGGGAAACTAAACCAGCTTCTTCCGACGCGCGCTCGCGGACCAAGCCGAAAGGGCCTGAGTGACGGACCCAGCGGGCAGCGTCCCCGAGGTCGTCGGCCGCGGCGATGTCTGCCCGGTGCTGTGCTGGCCAGGTGAGCGAGGCGGGCTGCCGCGCGGGTTATCAGAACCGTGGACGCGAGCACTCGGGTTCAGGAAACCCTGTGGGCGGGAAGGGACGCGGGGAAGCCCGAGAGGCAACCCCGGTGACCTCGGCGTCCAGCCTCCGGGATTCCCGGGTGGCGGGGCGAGCAGGTCTGGAGCTGAGGATTCCATCGGTTCCCAGGACGTGTCACCTCCGGTCGAAGCCTCGAGTAGTGGCTCTGAGCTCTGCAGCTTTCCTGACACTGCACTGCCTGGGACAAATCCAGGAAAAACGTGGGGTTGGACAAGATCTCTGTATACTCCGAGCACAACTCGTCAGTCCGGGCAGGGCGGCCGTGTTTGGCATCTCCAAGTCTAGAACCTGGGGCTCTGTATTCATGAGAACGTCTTGATAACCGATTTGCCAACTCCCAGACTCAAGCCTCCGAGCAGGGAAGGCTCAGTCCTGCTTCATGGGTTTACCGACTGGACTACCCAACCCTGACTGGGCACGAGCCTTCGCTCCCTTCTTTGCCACTCATCTTGCTGGAACCTGTTTTGTAATTTTGCCAGTTAATTTCACGATATCCAAGCCATAGGCGTCTCCTAACTGGAGAGAATTATTAGGTTTTAGCCCTTTAATGCTAATTTCCCTTCTTTCTTCAGGGTTAGAAAAACAACAGCGAACTAGGTAAAGCCATCTGGACGTTTTCTCCCATGTTGTCTTTTTGTTAGGTTTTTAAGGGGTTATAAAAAACAAAAACAAACCTCGAATCTGATCGCGGTGGGTGGGCATTCAGGTGCAGGACTGGTCTTGTTTACTTTGAACTTTAGGACAATGGGGGCCAGCTGTAAGTGCTGTGGGGGGTTAGGCTGTGTCTCTGGACCCGTCCTCTTTGAGGTGGCCATGTGGAGTCATCTTGGTTTCTGACAGTATGTCAAGCTGGTATTTTCAGCGACGAGGAAATTGAGGCTTTTGATCTGAGGCAGAATGATGCCCCTCCCCCAATGTCAGGAAAGGAAGGAGCGAAGGAATGTGTCCCATCCAGGCTTTTTAGACCAAGAGGGGCCAGAAAAAATTGTTTTCAGAAAATCGTAAATTCTCATTCTCTGTCTCTCTGTCTCTGTCTCTCTCTCTGTGCTGGAATGGAACATAAGGTCTGGTTCCTAGGCAAGTGCTCTTTGAGAAGCACCTGCAAATCCGTTTTTTTTCTTGTTGTTTTGCGATACTCTTCAATTTAATGCAGCACTTTTCATTGTATAGTAATCGCATCTATTTGGGGCTATTTGCCATTCTCTCTTGGAAGCCCCTTGAAGCTCTTTCCTGACAGGTGCTTGATTTCAGGTTCTGAGAATTATTGTTAGTACTTAAGTGAGTTTTTAAAAATGTTGGTATGAGTGATATTTTTGCTAGGATTTATGACTTGTTTCTAAAATCCCCCTCTTAGGACTTTGGAAAGAACCAAGTCCTGGCCATTCCCCACAGGATAATAACTTCTGCTTCTCAGTGCTGCTGAAGAACTCACTGTAGGTTTCAGTGTAGTGAGCAGCCACTCACCCCATGATTTTATACAGTTGGCAGGAGTTTATGTGAGGGTGTGAGATTTAGCTAAATGTTAGCATGCTTACCCAGCATGCATTTGGCTGGGTTCATCCCCCTAGTACAAAATTAACCCCTTAAACCTCACGCTGTCACCAGAAGCTAAGTCTGTCAGTTGTATCCATATTGTCTTACAAGCACCTACTAGATGCTAGAAGGAGGATATATTGTAGGAAGAAGCCAAACAAACGTCTCTGCAGGCAATGACCTGTGTGTGCGTAAGTGTAAGGACATTCCATAAGCATGTAAACAACAACAATAAATCCAGTAGTCTTGTAAGAAGGCTGAGTGGTAAAACAGCCTTGGGAGTATTGGGTGAGAAGCTTGTCTGAGAAAATGCCTCAAAAATGGAGAGAGAATGGAGAGAGTACAGAGGCTGGACCTAGAGTAGGTGAGAGAACTCGCTGGGCCAGATATGACTGGAGATTGTCTGTGATCCCACACAATGAGTCATACCCTTGGTGAGTGCAAGAGTCATTGGGCATGACAGGAGCCAGAGGATGGTTATTGCAGCAAACGAGGAGAGCACTGGGCATAACTCCTGTGCCCCACTGGGGACCAGGGCATTTTATTCAGGAGTTTTACTCAGGTCACTTTGGAAAGACTTGTCATCACTTGTGTAGATGGGTGTGTTCCTTAGTGAACTCAGTTTGAAATAGTTTCTTTATATATTAAGGGTTCCAGGATGGCTAAGGAGAAGGTCTCCAGATTGGAGATGAGATTACAGTGAGCAAATAGATCACCTATAATATCTAGATTTTTGCAGTTTCATGTTGTTACTTATGACTTTTGTGGTTGGCCTTGAACAAAATAATCAAAAATATAACTTGAAGAAATGTAAGCAGTTTTGCAGTCTTACAAGCACAGGTGCTGGGCCCTGTTCCTGCCATGTATCTAACAGTGGTTGTCATCCTGTGGGTGGGGACCCAGTGGGGACCCGGTGAGGGGTGGGGATGGGTTGAACAACCCTTTCACAGATATTGCCTAGAATCACCTGAAGACAGATGTTTACCTTATCAATTCATAACAGTAGCAAGGTTACAGTTATGAAGTAGCGATGAAAATAATTTCATGGTTGGGGGTCACCACAGCGTGAGGAACTGTATATAGGGTCTCAGTGCGGATCTGACAGATCTTCTCTGGAGTTTGGGTTCAGTCTGATGGCAGCGAGAGGAACAGTGAGCGGAACAGTGAGCATGGGTGAACTGTGGCTGTCTTGGACTCGGAAGATTGCTTTGGAACTGTGAAGGCTGGCCTGGAGGGAGGAGGGAGGTGACCTAGGAAAACAGTCCAAGTATTCAGAAGCTGGTCATTTAGTAAATACGTCTTTTTGTTTGTTTCTTAAAAACCAGGTCTTGCTATGTAGGCAAGGCTGGCCCAAAACTTGTAATTCTCCTGCTTCATCCTCCCAAGTGCAAATATTAAAGGTCTTTACTACCTGATATACCTGGTTACAAGGTGGGTTGTTTCCTTTTCTTTTCCTCATTTAACTTGGCTGGCATCAAACTCTGTGAAGCAGAGAATAACTAGCCTTATACACCTGATTGAGTCTTCTTTTCCCTCTACATCTGTGTGCTATCATTCCTGGCTACAGTTAGTATCTGTCTATCGATACAAATATATATATGTGTGTGTATATACATATGTATATATATTTGTATTTATATATATTTAATTTTGTTTTTATGTGTATGTATGTCTGTGTGCCATGTGCCTGTCTGGTGCTCTGAGAAGCCAGAAGAGGGAGTTGGTTCTCTTGGGGCTGGCTCCAGGGTAACCCTCTGTTGCCCCCACTTCCTTATAAGCACAGGTGCTGGATCCTGTTCCTGTGTGGGTCTCAAATCTCGGGGTGGGGGTTACAGAGAGTTGTGAACTGCCATTTGGTACTAGGAATCGAACCTGGGTCCTGCGGGCAATGCTGTCAATAGAGTGGCCTTTTCTCTGGCCCCAACAGTGAGTATTGCTTCTTTGTGAGTCATGCTTCTTTGTCTGTGCTGTGTCTGAGGCTCTGCTGTGAACACACATCCCTTCCTGATGGAGCTTGTATTCTGGCAGCCTGTCTGTATGGTGGTCCAGGGAAGAGAGCGCATGCTACCTTCAGTGAGGCTTTAGCTGCAGGAGTGGGCACAAGTGGGGTGTTAAGGGCTTTCTTTGTAGAGGTGGAGATGGATTAGAAATGGGTGTGGAGAAGAGAACAGGACTTGGGTTGGTTTTTTTTTGTTGAGATAGGGTTTCTCTGTAGAACAGGGTGGCCTTGGAATCATAGAGATCTGCTTGCCTCTGCCTCCTGAGTGTTGAAAACTAAAGCTGTCTGCCACTATGCCCAGCTTAGGGTTTGGTGTGCATAGGTGGGTAGTGCTATGTAATGAGGTGAAATGGGAGGTTTACATTTGACAAGGAAACCCATAGTTTTCTTTGACGTTGTGACCCTTGAAATGCCTGTTTTTAAATCCAATGAGATTGCAGAGTGCTGGGATTTGAATTGATATTTAAGTCAAAAGAAGTTTAAGATTGCAGGTAAAAATTTTGGATTTGGTTAAGCAAGTATGCCTCTGAAAACATCACTCCTCTGTCTTCAGTTTTCCTTATCTGTAGAATGGGTGTGGCGATGCTTAGATTATTATGAGGATTACATGTGACATCATCTCTTACAGTTGCTCTATCAATTCTTGATACTCAGATTTGCTTGGCTGGTGCCTAATGGATGCTAATAGAGGAGGGTGGCAGGGGAGAGGCTATGCAGCACCTCCTGGGACAGAGGGTAGGTAGAGATTTAGGGGCTGGTTGGGAATGAGAGTGTCAAGAGCTGTGTGCAGTGTGTGTGTGTGTATGTGTGTCTCTGTCTGTCTGTCTATCTATCTATCTATCTATCTATCTATCTCCGTTCCAAGACAATTTGAGAGTAAAAGTTGTCAGGGTTTCCTGCAGGCAAGTATAAGCATTTGTGATAATCGTGGTGGTGATGGAAATTCATTTCAGTGCTCAGCTCAGTATGTTGTCTTGTTTTATAAACGTATCATTCTGGACAACAGCCCTGTTTACCACAGGTGAGGCAACTGAAGTGCAAAACAATGGACCAATAGACGGATGTATGCAGACCTTCCAAATTGGTCCTCCAGGCTTCAGTGGGCTGACTTCTCTGCTTGACAGCTGTTCCTTGTTTTAGCACCCAGCACAGATATGTGACTGCTCTGAATGGACATAGGCGGTTCTGAGTTTTCAGCGATTGGGCTGTTCTGGTAGATACTGTTGGCTGCCGGCAGGGAAGGGGGAATAACGTTGGGTTTCTTCCTTATCTGGTCCAAGTTACAAAAACATTACAGACTTAAGTTCTGCCAAATACACAAACATCTGCTGGTTTTGCAGCTTTCCTAAATCCCTGGGAAGCTCAGCTCTCTGCCTTTTTGATGCTGTGGCATGCTTGTTGCTTGGAACGTTCATTCGCTGGGGCAGATGTGAGCACCTTCTAGTAGGGAGAACTTCAGTAACTTCTGGATGGGCTGAGGTAGCACTAGCAGGGCTTTGTAGACAGATCCAGTCTGTGACTGCCATTGACAAAGTAAAGACTCAGCCCATCTCTGCAGCTGTGTCCCACAAGGGCAGAAGTGCCCAGATATTTACAGACAGGTCTACACATCTTCTGTCCATCTCTTCCTCCATCCCTCCCTTTTTTCCTCCCTTTTTCTTGAGATTAGATCTAATATATTACACACTGGCTTTTCACTTGAGGGTTACCCTGAACTTCTAGATTTTCTGCCTCTATTTCTCCAGTGAAGGGGCTGCAGGGGTGTGGCCTAGCACCTAGTTTATGGGTTCCTTTGTTTGTTTTGAGACACATCTCATCATGTAATTCTGACTGATCTGAGCCTCAAACTCAGAGTTTGGCTTTGCTACCTGAGTATTAGGATTAAAGGCATGTGTCACCATTGCCTGGCAAGATCATATTTCTTGATCATTGAAGTTTTCCTTAACAAAAGCCCACCTCTAATGTCTATTATATAAATTAACAAGGCCTTTAATGCTACCAGGGATTATCATTAATTGTCAAAACAAAAAAAAAATGGAGCATTTGTTAAAGCATAATATTCTGTTTGCCAAGTACTGGGTAAAGAACTGAACTTCTTCCATTTTGTGCGGAGTGAGCTGCTTGCTTGTTTTTGTGGCACCTTGCTATGTAGCTCTGGCTGGCCCAGGTTGGACTCCTGCCTCAGCCTCCCAAGTGCTGGAACTACAGGTGTGGCCACCTGACCAGTTAGCCTCTTACAGAGGGGATTAGGAAGGAGGTAGGGTGGTGAGTAGTGTGGTCCAAGTCCAGTTTAGGGAGGAAAGAGTTATAAAAGCTTGTGATGTGTCCGAGTCAGCTCTGCCTGCTAGCTGGCTCTGGTCAGCGTCTGTCCTCCCACAGAGCTGGAGTCCTAGTTCTGTTGATGGTATTGTAAACGAGTGGGCTTTAGATCTGTGAGAAAGTCACTTCCACACCAGTGTCCCAGCCTTGTCCTGTCCATGGAGAATTGGTTCTTCTCTAGAGATTACTAAAATTTGCAGACACTCAAGTTCCTCATCAAAACATTCTATTTGTAGAATAAGAAGCAGAAATCCTCTTGTGTCAACACTTAGACTGACTCCTCTGATCCTAGTGACTTGTGATGTCTGATACAGACATTTAGAACCTAACCTGGGTGGCCAGTCTCAAGCAACACAGACGGCGCTCCAGCATTTATTTCCTAACAGGATGGTGAAATGCCCAGCTAGGTCCTCACAGGAACAGTGAATTAGATAAGAACATGCAACCTCCCTCTGAGGGCATGGGTCTCTCCTTGGAAAACATTTTAACATATTTTTTTAATTATTATTTAGGTATAGTATCTGGAGGGGCTTGCCGGCCAGTGATGCAGATGGAAAAGCGACTTTCTATTTTCACTTCTGCGGTAGAGGGGGTATTGAAGTCACATTGCCAGGCTTGTGTCGCAAGCAGTCACCCATTGAGCCATCATCCACTGGCCACATTATTTTTTAAAGATGTATTTATTTATTATATGTAAGTACATGGTAGCTGTCTTCAGACACACCAGAAGAGGGCATCAGATCCCACTATAGATGGTTGTGAGCCTCCATGTGGTTGCTGGGAATTGAACTCAGGACCTTCGGAAGAACAGTCAGTGCTCTTAACTGCTGTGCCATCTCTCCAGCCCCTCTGGTTGATTGATTGACTGTTGCATGTACACACGCATGAGCTTGAGTGTTAGTGTTTGTTTGCTCTGATAATTTTTTTCACCTTTTAAAGAATCTTTTGGAGACAGGATTTCTCTGTGTAGCCCTGGCTGTCCTGGGTCTCATTCTGTAGACCAGGTTGGCCTTGAACTCAGAGATCCATTTACCTGCCTTCTGAGTGCTGGGGTTAAAGATGTTCACCACCATGCCCAGCTCTGATAAATTGTTAACTCCATGTTTTCAGCTCATCATTGCCATCTTTGGCACAGCATATTTTACATGTATGTGATCTTTGCACATCCTTCCAAGTACATTTAACTGTCTTTGGTTTACTCATACTTGAGACTATGTTGGTATTGTTATATTGTTACAGTGTATGGTTTAGGGGAGAGAGCTGGCTCAACAGATAAGAACACAGAGTTAGCTTCTCCAGAGGGCTCAGGTTCCGTTTTCAGCACCTACTTGGCAGCCCACAAACATCTATAACTCCAGTTCCAGGGGATGTGACAGCATCACACAGACATAGATGCAGGTAAAACATGGATGCATTTAAGATTAAATTATTAAAAAGAGAAAAATAAATAGCGAGTACATGTTGAGTAGAGAGAGAACTTTATTTTGCTTTGCTTGTTTTTGGAGACAGGGTTTCTTTGTGTGGCCCTGGCTGTCCTGGAACTCTCTGTAGACCAGCCTGGTCTTCCACTTGTAGAGATCCTCCTGCCTCTGCCTCCTGAGTGCCAGGATAAAAAGTGTACACCATTACTGCCTGGCAGTTGTTGAGATTTTGAAAGCTGAACCAGGGCTTTGCACCTGTGAGGCAAGTACTTAACTGCTGTGCTACATCCCTCACTGTTAAAGCTTTTGAGACAGGATCTCACTGTAGACCAAGCTGGCCTTAACCTCACCATCTTCTTGCCTCAGCCTCCCCAGTGCTTGCAGTGTAGACATGTGCCCCTGTACCTGGCTCCAGATGCTTTTGGAAATTCGTTGATTGAACCTACAGATGTGGAAACCGGAAAAAAAAAGGAGGCCTCTTATATTTGTGTTTCCAAGGGACATGAGGGAGCTTGAAATCTCTAGTAAATGCTCTAAAAGGGGGGAATATTACCTACAGCAGACAGTGGCTTCTTTTGTCAGCCCTCCGCTTTTCCACACAGGAAGCTTAGTTGTATGTGGCCTGATGCTCCTGTAAGCCACATTGAAGTAAGGCCCACTTTGCTAGTACTGGAGTTTGGCTAGAGTTTTAAGTGCCCAGGATCTTAAGGTCTTATTTCTTTTGCTGTGCTGATGGGTCGGTTCTCTGGCATCTTCTGAGTTAGGGGTAACCAACCCATGCAAGAGCTTGTTACAGGTATTAACTGGTCTTTGGGGCAAGTGATGGACCTCCTTGGGGTTGGAGACAGCCCATGAAGATGTACTTACAAAGTAAATTACAGCTCTGGGGAGATGACTCTTAGGAGTGGTGGCTGTTCTTACGGAGGACCTAGGTTTGTTTTCCAGCACCCACAATGGGTGGCTCACAACTGATAGCTAGCTCAAAACTGCCTGTAACTGCAGCTTTGGTGCCCTCTTCTGTCCTCTGTGAACACACACACACACACACACACACACACACACACACACACACACATGGATATGCATGCACATGCACGCACATGTACAGAGAGACACGCATACAAATAAAAATAAAAACTGTACATTACACACTATAAAATATTGTCGACACCTCTGATAAAACCCTTGATGCTCCTCTAGGAAACCTAAATATCTACTTTCAAGTCACAGGCAGCTAGATAAATATTTTCTCAGTGTTGACTTCTTGTAGAGTTCTTGCAGACTTTATGCTTAGATCTGTCCCCACCACCTGGCATTTGTTATCTAGTGCACTAGAAGTGTGTCCTGGTTAGCACAGCGTGTGGCATCTTGTGTGTAGAGGATGTGAGGTGACCTAACTAAATGAATGCCTTGATGTGGGTTACAAGGCCATTGTCGTCCTGGGCTTTGTTGAGTCCTCATTGTGTCGGGTGCTCCCACCCTTGCTTGGAAGGAATCCAGGCACAGATTTATTCTTTTCAAGACTCTTGAACTATGTGACAGTATTGTGAAACAGTGAGGAAAAGAAAAATCCCTTATTGTTACCTAGACAGAACCATGTTTTGATATTTAATACATCCAGCCATTTTTGTTTAATATATGTGATTTACTTTGTAAAACTGGGTCATTTCAATCATTTCAATCTTTAACTTTGAGCTTTTTCTTATTTATTGATACAGACTCACACACATACACACACACATTCTCTCTCTCTCTCTCTCTCTCTCTCTCTCTCTCTCTCTCTCCCTCTCGTGTCCCAATGAGCTAACTCATTGTTCTGACAGTTTTCCTGTTTTATTGTGCCTAGTGTTTCGACTACATTAAGTTTGAGTCCTATCATTATCACTAGCATGGGGTACTTTTAGTTTTCTAGTCATTTACATTTTTTAGCATATAAAATTCAGGCAGAATCCAGTGGACACCTGTGTACTGTCTCAACCGTGGTGTCAGGTTGTGTCCTATTGATGGAGCTGTGGGCTAGTACAGCTTCCAATGAGCTGATGCTGGAATGGTGGCCAGGCAGTTCCTTAGCACGGTTTAGCCACATTCTAGTGTTAAAGAGATAGGTCTCTGCCCCTTTCTTCCCTCGCACAGTAAGGGAGTGAAGAAGGTTGCTGGGTGAGCTGCATACTTGGCATGAAGGTGGCTCCCTCACATTTTTTCCCTTGAGTTTCATGATAGCTGACCTGGGCTAGTTGACAAATGGCTGTAGGCTGGGTCTTTGTTGGCAGAGCCGAGTGCAGAGTGCTCGGAGGCTGGGGAGCCACTAGTATAAAGGAAATGGAAGACAGGTCCTGACTAATCTCTGAGCTAAAGAGATAAAGTCACACCCCTACCCCAGGGCTTGCTCCCTGACTGGTGTTTTCCGTGTAAATATTGCCAGTAGATTTCTCACAGACAGTATTAGGCAGTGAGTGGACTATGAGTCTCATCAGCGTCACTCAGTACTTGCCCAAGTGTTTTAATATCATCCTTAAAAGCCTCAGTGAAGGCAAGGCAGGAATCCCATGTCATGGCTACTTGCAGTCTGAGCTGTGTGAGTCCAGTTGTCTGGAATCTTTTGATAACATTTTGATTCATTCATATTCTCTCTCTCTCTCTCTCTCTCTCTGTAGCCCTGGTTGACCCATATTGTTAGTTTGAATAAGAATGGTCCCTATAGGCTTATATATTTGAATGCTTAGTCAACAGGAGAGTGGCACTATTTGAAAGGATTAGAAGGATTAGGAGGTGTGGCTTTGTTGGAGGAAGTGTGTCACTGGGGGTAGCCCAGTGTCATCTCAGCCTAGGGACCAGGATGTAACTCTCAGCTATTGCTGTTAGCTCAGACTGGCTATGAACTTGTAGCAATCCTCCTGGCTCTGCTTTTTGGTGCTGGAATGATAGAAATTCTTTTCCCTCCCAGGCAGGATCTTACCTGTAGCCGAGGTTGTCCTGGAACTGTGTATTTGTAGACTAGCTGGCCTTGAACTCACTGCAATCTTCCTGCTTCAGCTTCTCAAATCCTGGAATTATAGGTGCTCACCCCTGTAATAAGAAGGGTTCTTACACAAGCTGCTAGGCTTGTAGAAATAGTCGTCATAGGCACATGCCTTTCTTTTCCAGATCAAGCTGTTTCTGGTATCAAAAAACTGTTAAAACCTGCGTAATGTATGCTCTTGCCTAGTACCCTTGATCTTATCCCAGAGCTGAGCAGTGATGTCCTGCTCACCTAATGACCAAACCTCTTGTCCTCTTGTATCACTCCAGGACAGGCCACTGTGCCGTCACCCCAGGGCAGGCAGCTGTGCTGGTGAGTTTTCATTCCATATTGCTGTTTGTCAGTGGAATTCAGTGTTATGATTGAATGTTGAGAGCAGTATTATTGGTCAAATTACCAAACTAGGCCACTGTGATTGTCTTCAAATACTAGGCTTTCTAAGTGGTCAGAAGGGACCCTCTGCAGCCCTAGTAAAAGAGCATTGTAAAACTCTACCTACAGCGTCTAGCTTATATATTAATGATTATTTTATTTTCTTATGAATGATAATTTTAAAAGGTTTTTACAGTGTAACCTGCAAGTCAGCATAGTAGTCAGTGTACGTGTAGGAAGTTCAGTCAGTGATTTGGTCTGCTTATGTAAACCATCTGTGTGCATTTTAAGGGAGGGAGGCTTTGCTCTCGGCCTTTCTTCTGTAGTTTGCCTTGAGATTAAAGTTGCTGAAGTGTTCGGAAAGCAGCTGCTGTGGAAAAACTTAGTTGGATGGGGGCTTGTATCACAGAGTAAGTTTTGAAGCGCTGTGGGTTTGAAGTCATGTTCCAGTCGGAAGAAGTGATTAGATAGCATTCTTTGCTCCTCACGAAACCGTGTCTAGTGAAGAGAAAAGTAGGACAAGCACATATACAACCTCCAGCCGTGTTTATGAGAAGATGAGGAGTGGAAGCAAAACTGGACTTCTGTTTACACAACATTTTTATAGATTGACTAATTGCATTTTGAAACAAAGCTTGTAGAGTCTTGGTGGAATTCCCCCCCCCCAAGCCTTTTGTTCTTGGACTCTGTTAGTACTTTAATGGAGGGCCGGCTCTCCCGGTTGGCTCTGATCTTGGTTCGCAGGAACGAAGGAGGAATTTGGTCTTTTGTTCCTAACTTCATGCTCTGATCTGCAGTGGACAGCCTTGCTTTGTAACCATAGTAATGAAACTTGTCTGACTTGGGGTTCTGTATCCATGGCCTTGCTAGTGTTCTGTAAGGACCCTCGAGCACTTTTGACTTACTCCATTGGCCTGCTGATTTTGTTTTAGAGCTGACAGAATCCTTAAAGCACTTTTCTGGTGTATCTTCACCGGATATCCAGGATCATATACATGAAAGGCTTATCCCTTTATCCACTTAACCACATCTTGTGAATCAGTGCTCAGCCTCTTAGGGTAACATTCCTTCTAAGGTAGCTTTCTTTACAGTTCCTGGAGGGTTATGCACTTCAGCTTTGGAGCTTTGCTCTCTGGGGAAGGAGAAGAAGGGGTTGTGTAGTGTCTTCAGAGTAGAGGGATCAGTCTACATGAGTGGGCTGGAGGGATTCCATGTGGCCCCACAGTTGTACACACAGCTGTGTCTATGTACTCTGAACATGTTTCCCATAAGAAAGTCCATACTTTTTGCTTTGTCTTAGCCTTGCCCAAGAATATTTTACACAAAAAAAAAAATTAAAGGAAGACAGACAGACAGACAGACAGACAGACAGACAGAAGAGCAAGGGCTCATGGGATGGCTCACCTGGCCATGCTGTGCTGGCAGCCAAGCCAGGTGACCTGAGTTCACTTCCTGGACCTGTCTGGTTGGAGGAAAGAACTGACTCTTGCAAGCTGTCCTGGAACCTCCACATGCATGTGGCTTCCCCACTCACTCCATACACATAAAAACCCACATTCACTGGACTTCTGTACTCAGCCATCACGAAGCTGCGGAGCATCACGTTGGATTTTACACTTTTCATTATCAAATTTATTTTATGTACTTATCTACCACCAAACCCCCAAACTAGCAAAATAATCCAGGCTGTCTTGGAACTCACTCGGTAACCCAGGTTGGCCTCAGATTTGCAACCCTATTGCCTTAGTGCTATGAGGCCACTATGCCAGAAACAAATACATGGTGTCTTTTTACCGAGATAGAATTCATTAACAATGAATGCACGTAGTATATCAGTTTCTTTGGCTGCAGTTTATGGAGTAGCCCTGTTTAGATCACTGGGCCTGCCTACCCCAGGATCTCCCTACAGCCGAGGCCACAACAGGAAATGGGTATTTGTTACCATCCACATATTTGTTGTCAAGGTTCTAATACGGAGTCTGGGAAATGCTGCAGAATTTGACAGATTCTTCAGCACTGGGAAACAGAATTGGCCATGGGGGCACAAATGGGGACTGGAATATAGAGGTCACAAGCCAGGAACATGCACGGATGGGATGCTAGCGCACAGTGGCTTGTGGGGGAAGAGGCACTGCAGGAGGCAGGTACTGAGGGGTGAAGATAGGGAGGCGGGAAGGCCGAGCATAACCCTGCCTGAGAGCAGACTGCTGATTTTTCTCCTGTCTTCTTTCTGAATGTTTGCCCTCCTCTAGGGTCTGGGGAGATGGATCTGTAGTAAAGAGCACTCACTCTTCCAGAGGTCCTGAGCCTGGCTCCCAGCACTGCATCTGCTGCCTTATGACTGCCTGTAACTCCAGCCCGGGGAGATCTGATGGCCTCTTGTGCCTGCACACAAAGACCAGTGCCCACCCGTCTCCTTTTCGTTAAAGCAAAGACTCTCTTCTATCAGTTTATGGTTCTAAATGTTAGGTTGCTTGATACATATGTGTAGTGATGTCTTCCTTATCATTCTCGATACTGGTCATTTATGTCCCTTCTCGGCTTGATTAATCTGGCTAGGGTGTTTATTGATTATACTTATCACCACCATCACCATCACCACCACCATTGTGGTGCTGGAGATGGAAACCCAGGGCCCTGCGTATGCGAGACAAGTCTTCTACCATTATATTCCCTGTCCTTGTTTATTTGAGACAGGCTCTTTTTTTGCTCTATATACCTCAGGCTGGCCTAGAAACAAAATCAATAGATTTATAGGTACAAGAATGCAAACTTATCAAAGCCCTCACAATTAAGGAGTTTAATTCTTTTTTAACATTTATTTATTCAAGTGTAGGTGGGCTCCTGTATGAAGGCGCATGTGTGGGGTCAGAAAGCAGCTTGTAGGAATCAGTTCTCTCCTTGCAAAACTCCAGCTGTCCTTCTGTGGCCGGCCCTCACTTGTTGAGCTGGCCCTGATAGTTTATCTGAGGCATCCTGCCACTGTCTCCCCGGGTTCCGGTGTCTGGGTCATCTGCCTGGCTCTGCCTTTATTACTCTTGTGGAAGATAAGGCTTTTTGTTGTCAGCTTTCATTTCCCTTTTTTTTTCTTTCAATTTTGAGATAAGACTGTGCTGTGTAACCTAGGCTGGCCTGAGACCCAGGTCCTTTTGTGTTAGCCTACCAAGAGTCAGGATTGCAGGTGTGTGTTACCACTGCTGCTGAAGCCATTCACCTTCTGTTTACTAACTTCCGCCTTGTTATTTCTTTTTCTCACCCTTAGCTTAATTTGCCTCTTGACTGACTTTGAAGGCAGGTGCCTAGACCATTGTTTTCTCAAATAAGCATTTATATTTATATCAGTGCACTCCATTTCAGAATACTGTATTTTCATTATCATTCAGCTCAAAGTATTTTTCTAAATTCTTTCTTATTTCTTCTTTGAACTCCTGGTTATTTAGAGAATGTGTTTTTAGTTTCTGGTTATTTGGGAATTTTCCAAGGGCGTTTTTCTACTGATTTTTGATTTAATTGTATGATGCTTGTAGAATATATTCTATATGTGTGTGTATCCTTTTTATGCATTTGCGTGTCTGTGTGTGTTACCACGGATCTAATCCAGCGTTTTAATGCATTTTAGGCAGCTACCACCTAGCCATACCCCTAAGTCCTTCTGTATTCCCTTTAAAATGGTTGTCTCATGGCTCAGAATGTGGTATAGCTTGACGAATGTTGTATGTTCTGTTGAAAACATACACATTACACAGTTATTAAGTGTTCTTGTGTGTTGATAGTGTTGCTCAAATTTACATTTTTCTAGAATTTTGTTTTCCTTTTTTTTTTTTTGTTATTGTTTTTTGAGACAGGGTTTCTCTGTGTAGCCCTGGATATCCTGGAACTCACTCTGTAGACCAGGCTGGCCTCGAACTCAGAAATCTGCCTGCCTCTGCCTCCCAAGTGCTGGGATTAAAGGTGTGCGCCACCACTGCCTGGCCATTTTCCTTTCCTTTTTTTTTTTTTGGTCTAATTCTATTAATTATTGGGAAAATGGTGTTAAAATGTCCAAATATGAGTCTGTCTCTATGATTAATTCCTTTTTGTCTTATTGTATTTTGAAGCTTCATTAGGTGTGTGCACATTCAGAAATAGATCCCTTTAATACATTGACCTCTTTTGTTGTTGTTTTGTTTGTATTTTTTGGTTTTTCGAGACAGGGTTTCTCTGTGTAGCCCTGGCTGTCCTGGAACTCACTCTGTAGACCAGGCTGGCCTCAGGTCACAGAAATACACTTGCTTCTGCCTCAAGTATTGAGATTAAAGGTGTGAGCCACAACCACCTGGCTAAATTGACTTTTTGTCTCTGGTAATACTCTGTCTTGATGCTTTCATTTTGTATTTATGGCTGCACCATTCCTTTGATACACACCTCACTGTCCTTATTAAAAGTACGTCCCTTACTGACATGACATAGTCAGATTTTGCTTTTGACCTAATCTGTCAGTCTCTACCTCTGAGTGAGTATGTAGATCCTTTATACTGTATTGGTTTGAGAATTTGGAAATAATCTACTATAAAAACCAAGTCTGAGCCAGCGAAAGTATCTTTATTCAAAAAGCATATATATTAGGGAGACCACTGGTTTGGGGATCCAAAGCATGTCAGTGGGGTGGGGGTAATGGGCGGGGGTGGATGGGATTAACAGAACAATCTTTTAAGACAGAAAATCGCAGATTAGTAGGGGTGAGGGGTGTCCAGTCAAGTTCATGCATACACTGTACCTTACACCTGATATTTCATGTGGCTTTCTTTATCCCAGGTAATTTCCTTGAGGGATGTAGACTTTTGGACGAGCTCCTAGCTGAAAACTAACCAGTGAAACATAGGGTGGCATGTTGTGGTCTAGGTTCATCTGAGACACCTGGGGCCAGAAACCATTTCTGGTAATTCAGCTGTTTCTTACACTGTAGCTATGGACTATATACAAGATGGAGTTCCTGTAGCTAAGGAAGCCAGCAACATTTAGTCTAAAAATTCATATTCTTGGAGCTTGGAGCTTAGAGCTATGAGCTATGAATTCTTTTTTTTTTTTTGGTTTTTGAAGACAGGGTTTCTCTGTACTGTAGCCCTGGCTGTCCTGGAACTCACTTTGTAGACCAGGCTGGCCTCAAACTCAGAAATCCTCCTGCCTCTGCCTCCCAAGTGCTGGGATTAAAGGCGTGCACCACCACCGCCCGGCAAGCTATGGATTCTTTATGTATGTGTGTGTGCGTGTGTGTGTATAATTTGGAGGACAACCTGCTAGCTTTGTTTCTCTTCTTCCACGTGTGGATTCCAAGGACTGAACACAGAGATGGCACAGGCAAGAGATTGGTACAGTGAACTTTAGGTTGTTGGTCATGGTCCAGGGTCTAGCTGATTGAAGCCTGCTCTCTTAAATTGGTCCTAGGTATGGATTTAAAAATTGCTTTCCCTAGGCTTTGGTTTTATTCCTGCAAGCAGCGTTAGTGAGATGGTCAGGAGGAGCCAGGCAGCTCCTTCCCGGGCAGCTAGAGCACAAGTGTTAAACTTACACATTCCCGGTCTCCTCCATTTTATCCTTGTTTCACTGCTTGTATCTGGCTGACTGTGAGCACTCTCATCAGTAGACCAAGTTCAGCCACTCATCCAGAAACAAGAACAGCAAAAGAAATTAATGCTGGAGGAGGAAAGCAATCTCCTGAGAGAGCCACAATAGATTGGGAAGGATGCTGGGATCCAGCCACTACCTTCCTGCCTTTGAGAAGCTAACGAACTCTAGGGTTCTGTGGGGAAGAAGCAAAAGAGCCCGGGAGGAGCCAGCATAGCCAAGTCCTCCTGCTCTGATTGTAGTTTGCTTGGTTATGAGTTCAGTACAGACTAGCCGAGTGCTGGCTGCTGTCTATGGGTAAGTTCAGTTCCCATCGCTGGAGGCTTATCTGTGTTCAATTGTGAGACCCTGCCTCAAGGAATAAAGTGAAAGGTGACCATGGTGGATAACTGACATCAGATTTCATCCTTCACCCACATGCTCAAACACATGCACACACACTGTCACATGTGTATACACACACCACACATACACACACACTGTTACACATGCACACACACCATCACACATGCACACCATACACACACACACACACACACATGCACACACACACAAAACCTTTAGCATATTTTTAGTAGTATTAACTTAATAAAATAAACATCCATTTCACTGTTTTCTTTTAGACAGTGTATATAAAGGGTCATAAGTAGTATCTCTTACTCTAGGCTTAGAGCCCCAGGGTTACCAGGAGCATCAGACAAGGTGCACAGTGCACTGTGCACTCATACAATGATAGCAGAACCCTGCAAGACAAACCACAGCCTTATGGGCAAACTCCACATGGAGCACACTTAACACCTTCTCACTAACACATTTTTTAAAAAAGAAAGCTTGGGTCTGGAGAGATGGCGCAGTGGTTGAAAGCATTGTCTGCTTTTCACAGGACCTGATTTCAATTCCGAGGACCTGCATGGTGGCTCACAGTCACATGCAACCTCAATCCCGGCGGGTCTGACATCCTCCTTTAGTGTCTGTGTGCACCAAGCATGCACGTGGTTCACAGATACACATGTAGGAAGAAATATATCTATACACATAAAATAACTCTTTTTAAAAAGGAACCTGGTGAAAATAGTGTTAACCATTTTACAAATTGAAATTAAGAATACTAAGACTATGGTAAATTTGCCACTTCACTTTGAAAAAGACTTAGCATGCTTGTAGAAGTAGGTGTTAGAAGTTATAGCCTTCGGTTTCTGTGGAGTAGGGGGTGGGGGATGGGAGGTGGGAGGGGTACCTGCCATTGAATGGAGGCTGGTGCCTGGGTCTGCTCTGGTGTGAGTCAACATGATTTGAATTGTGTACATCTTGACTATGATTGTAGAACTGGTGTCTGGCATCTCACAGAGAAAACTGCACTTCCTGTTGAGCTCTAGTATTCCCTAATGCATAAACCCTGTTGGAACTTGGTGAATTGTCAAAGCAAGTACAGGATGAAAAGCCTAGAGGCTCTGGACTTGCAGGCTTTCTTCTGTTGTGATGTGAGGTCTGGACTAGGCAGGGAGCCCTGGACATTCAGCTTCTTAGGGATGCCCTTAAGTCACACTTCTGTTCAGCTGTGAGGTCTGGGGTTGCTCCAGCAGGCTTCTTTGGAGCTACTCCCAGAAAGTTGGTGCTGGAAGGATCTGGCCCTCTGACCCGTCTGTGTGCTGCTTTCTTTTACTGTCCTAAGCAAACAGCTCTAGAGGGAGGATCCTCGAGTTCAGAGTCAGCTTTTCTTTATTGCCAGTGACCTCTGGCTCAGTTCTTCTTCCTGCTAGCTGCCTAGGACTGAAAAACTTAGCTGTGTCCTGCAGAAGGACACAGTCATTACCACATAATAGACTCATAAAGGGGATCTGGTAGGTGGGTGTGCTCTTGTCAGTGTGAAAATACAGCTTTCATCTTAAAGAGAATAAGAGAGAGTTTATTCCAGAGTCATTCTGAGTGACCATGACCCGGGATGTAGGTTACCCATGAGGTGGTTTGAATGAGAATGGCCCCCATAGATTCGTGTGTCTGCATGCTTGGTCACCAGTTAGTGGAGCTGTTTGGGAAGGATTAGGAGGTGTGGCCTTGTTGGAAGAGGTATGACCTTATTGGAGGAGGCATGTCACTGGGGTGGGCTTTGAGGTTTCAAATGTCTGTGTGAGTACGGTCTTTCCCTCCCCGCCTGCAGTGTGAGAACGTCCTGCAAGCTCTCAGTTACTGTTTCAGTGGATGCTACTTAGTCTGCCTGCCACCAGGTTCCCTGCCATGCTCACATGGACTGCTGGATGTGTAAGCAAGCCCCCAATTAGATACCTTCTTTAGAAGGAACCTTGCTCATAATATCTCCTCATAGCAATAGAAGAGGTTTCATAGTTTTACAGAAGAAAGTCATAAATTAAGAAGGTGATTACAGCAAGATGGAGGGAGCTTTCCTTTAGACCTCAGATGCTATCTAATGACAGTTTCAGCTTTTGGAGTGTGGACATTGGTGCTCTGCTAAACTAATTTATTTAAAAGGTTTTATCTGTTTAATCACCAGATGTTAGTTCATATCAGACACAGAGGTGGGTAAGCATTGACTGTTGGGAGCTAAAATTACCAAAGATGAAGTAACTGGCCCTCTGAGCTGCGATGTTCCAGCCTCTCCATCACTGCAGTTGTAAATGGTCTATGTAAACACAGCTCCTTTCCTGGAGTTTTCCTTCATAGTCTCCAACTCTTAAGTCACAACCACTCCCCGTTTGGCCTTTAGTCCTGTTGTATGAACAGTTTCAGTGTCCACCTAATCCACAGACAAAGTCAGGACACGCCAAAGGGGGACTGTGCTCTGGGCTGAGAGGCTACTCTCAGAAACCCATTACTGCCCGGGTCCTGGTGGGAGTGCTGCCTGAGCCTCAGGTGCCGAGTCTGACTGTTCATGGGAGACGGAGTCTGGGAGGCCACAGGTCTTCTGGAGCCAGAAGGATGTGGACCTGTCTCCAGTAACTAAGGCTCCCAGCAGGGCCTCTTTCCAGGGCAACATTGCAGGGCAGGCAGCTTGCTATAAGGACAGCTGCCTTGCTGCCTGCTCCGCTCCCCTCCACAATGCACCAGTGTCCAGCATAAAATGCACAGCACAGCTTGAGAATCAGGAGCTGGGTATCAGGCTTTTTTCAAAGCAACCCAGCAAAGCTTGTGCTACATATTTTAAATATAATCATGGTTTAAATCTTGAATTGGCATATTTTTTAATGCTGTATTTTTCTGTAATAAATGTGGCTTAAATTTTTGTCTTTAAACTCTCTCAAACTGCCTTTTAAACTCCTAAGAAGTTGCTTATTTTGTTGTTATTGTTCCACAAAATTCTACCCTGTATGTGGATCACAAGATTTAACAGAAAACAGTCTTTAAAAATACTTCTGTACCCTGAGATGTACTTTGGGAAAGTTGCAGGTTGCTGAGTAAGACAAATTAGGCCACTTCAGCAGCTCGGGTAACCAATGAGGAGCTTTATGCAAATCGTTTTCCCCAGCAGCGGCTTCTGGCTGGAGGCTTTGAAAAGCATGAGGCAGTAAATTATTTCCTTATGGTGAAGGGGTGGAGGGTGGGTAAGGGCTGCTGCTTGTGAAAGTTTCTTGCAAGCAAGCGATCCAGTGGACCCGTCTCATCTTACCCCAGGGGTGACGTGGCAGAAAGTGGACTGACTGAGAAGTACACTCCTCAGTCCTTCAGTGTGACTGTAGTGTGTTCCCAAGGGGAGAAACTCCTTTCTCTTCCCCTCTGTTCTTCCAATCCCTTGCCTTTTTTCTTTTCTTTTCTTTTTTTTTCCTGAGTTGTTGGGAGAATGAGAATTTAGCAACTTGCATACAAAATCTAGAGCTCCTTATGAAAATTTTATCTATTCTAAGGTAGAAACAGTTGTTCAGTCCTGTAATCCCAGTACTCGGGAGGCAGAGTCAGAAAGAGGAGGATTTCTACAAGTTCATACAGCCTGGTTATACTCAGTGAGTTCCAGCCAGTCAGGGCTATATAGCCAGGTGTCCCAGCAAACCCTAAGGCAACAACAAAACACCACAGAGCAACCCTACTGAGGCTGAGAGACCAAGGTCCTACCTGGTCTCAAGAGCAGTCCTTCATATATATATCTCCCTCCCCCCTTTAGATATGTAATGTGTAATATCTGTGTATAATACATAACATGATGTGTTAGCGATAGTCTGTTAGGTACTAATAGGAGACATTAAAGAAAAGCCGTGAGGTCATTTTATGAACTGAGAACCAGAGAGGAGCTTCATCAGCCAGGGCCTTGCTGGGGAAGGGGTGCTGGCTTCTTGACTGGGGCCGGTCTGCTGCCTTTCTTCCTTCCAAAACTATTTTATGTGTATAAATGTTTTGCCTGTATGTGCATCAGGTACGTGTCCTGGAGATCAAAAAGAGAGCTTTTGAATCCTCTGAAACTGGAGTTGTGAGCCCCAGGTAGGTTCTGGGAATTGAACCTACATCCTCTCTAAGAGCCAACCTCTGAGCCCTCTCCATTCTGTGCAGTTCTTCCTTATGAAGGAGGTGCATGCCTAGCTGCAGTTTAGAATGCCCCTTCACTCTATTCTTGTGGCCTACTGTCTCACCTTTTCTCCTGGCCTGGGGGATACAGTGGTACTGCTCAGGTAAAGGGCACAGGCCTTTGGGCTCATTGATCTCTTCTTACAGCTCAGATCTGTAGAACAGTCTTGCCCTACTTGTAGTCCTGTGCAGCTATAAAATTAAAGGACAAAAATAAGCAAGGTGGATTCAAACCTTGACTTGCTTATGTGTCTAAGGATACAAGGTCGTGTTTTAGAGGCAGCTTGCTAAACCTGAAGGACATTATGTTCAACAAAACAAACCAGTTATAGGAGGACAAATATCGCATGACTCCATTCAGACAAAGTACCTGGAGTAGTTAAAACACAAGACAACAGAAAGAGGGGTTCTAAAGGTTATGGGGCAGGAAGCAAAAGGAGAAGCCTGTGTTGAGTAAGAATAGAGTTTAGGGCTATGTGTGTGTCCTAAAGATCACATGAGTGTCCTTAATGCTGATGAACTGTAAGCATAAATATGGCTAAGGTGGTACACTCAGTGTTTTCACACATAAAAAATGAGGTGAATTTGGGTATGCAGAGAGGAAGAGATGGGTAAGTACAGTGTTAAGTAAGATTCTTTTCCTCCTTTGGGGGAAGGGAGTTGAAGAACAGACCATGGTGAATCCATGTGTATCTGGTTGTCATATGTTCATTTCTAGTATGTTTGTACGAGCTTGAACATTTCTGGGAGGCATCTGACAGCAGTAGCCATTACAGAGGATCAGTAGAGGAGGTCAGAGGACAGGCAGTCATGTCTGAACATTAGGTTGTCATTTGACAGTTTGCTATGCTGTCTAGGTTCATCTTAAACACATGTTAGTTACTTTTTAAAATTTTCAAATCTTATTTCATCAAAGTCACATGAGTAAAATTTAGTGCCTTATATAATTGCATTTCTCAGAATTGCTTTGCTTTTGATCCTGATATTGCTATCCCTGTCCTTGGAGAGTCAGGGAGTGTAGGAGGAGGTGGTGCATGAAGGATTTAGAAAGTGGGGGTGACCATAATAGAGCTAAGCCACTTTTGTTTAGGACAGAAACGCAGATGTCTGGCTGCACATCTGGTACTTATTTTTATCTGTGTGCACACAATTTACATATGTAAATGGAGGGGTTTTTCTGAAGTTATGAAGTGTAAATAGAACTACAGAAAAGGAGTGTACCACCCATAGCAGTGGATGTTAAGATGATAACTAAGCCGTCAGATCTTCTTGTCTGGATTCCAGCTGGGCTCTGGATTATTAGCAAGTATCACTCCCAGGGTTGTTTTGGTGTAGGATGAGAAAACAGACCTGGGGGCTCCAGTGCCAAGACTGATCCATTTCAAACGTGTGCTCTTAAGAAAACTAAATGTTGAAAGATCCGTAAAGCCCATAAAACACTTTATGTAAACTTTATAAAGCATTTTACAGCAGGCTTATGACTTCAGGAACATGAAGCACTTGCAGCCCCCAAAGTGTTAGGAATTTGCCTTTGGGGGCACTTTGTTCCTGCTTAAACAGGTGTTCAGAAACACTCCTTTTTCTTAAAGTAGAATTGGACAAATGCCTAACTTCTACTTTGCTCTTGAGCAGAAATATCCAACCAAGTAGCTTAAGAAACTTTTTGTTATTGTAGTGGTGGTGGTGGTGGTGGTAGTGTATGCGTGCATGCATGTGTGAATCCTGTGAGTGTGAGTGTGCAGGTGGACACGTGCCAAGGTTGGAAAACAGCTTTTCAGAGTGGGTTCCTGCCTTCCACTGTGGGTTTGGGGACCCAGGATACGGGTCGGCAGGCTTGCAGAGACACATTTTTTTTTTTTGCTCTTGATCCATCTTGCTGGCCCCAAACCAATTGTTTTTTGTTTTTTTTTTTTAAAAAAACAAAACAACCATTATTTGAAAGTGTAAAATAGATTTTTTATTTCTAAAAGGATGATAATAGGTTAGGTCTTAATTTTTTGAAGATGTGGTGATGAAGGTGGCTGGAGAGGTGATTCAGTGGTTAAGGCTGCTTCTTGGTCTTCTGGAGGACCAGAGTTCAGTTCTGGTTACCAATATTCAGGTTGGGCAGCTCAGAACCAACTGTAACTCCAGCTCCAGGGCATTGGACACTCTTTGGCTTCCTGGAGAGCTGCACTTATGTGAGTATACATTTACATTTACACAGACAAACATGCACAAAAATAACAATAAATATTTAATGAAAAATGTAAACTTGTGTGTGTGTGTGTGTGTGTGTGTGTGTGTGTGTGTTTTGCTTGAGTGTGTCCCTGTGTTGTGTGCCATGCGTGTGCCTGATGCACTCAGGGGTCAGAAGAAGGGGTCAGATCCCCTGGGGCTGGAGTTACAGGTGACTTTGTGTCACCAGATGGGTACTGAGAATAGAATCCAGATCCTTGGCAAGAGCAACAAGTAGCTAAATGCTGAGCCATCACTCCAGGCCTCAGGAGTTATGTCTTAATTTCTGGAAGGCCTCACTGAAGAGATGCCACCATGCTCTCAGGTTTGTCTGTCTGTCCTTCTGAGTGCTTCTTTTTCCTAGTTTAGCCGTCATGCTCAAGCCTACATTAATACCTTTATAAAACTCTAACTCCCAATATTTTGTTGTGTTTTGATTTTTGAGAAATTGATCTCATAGAGCCTAGGCTAACCTTGGACTTCCCGTGTAGCTGTTGATGACCTTGAACTTCTGATTCTCCTCCCTACATCTCCCAGGTACTTGGATATGGACATACCACCATGCTCAGTGAAAACTTATTGTAATTTTTAAAATGTTTTACTGAGAGTCTATGAAGGTACTCAGTGGGCAAGAGCTGCCAACCCAGACAACTTGAGTGTGATCCCCAGAACCCACATGGTACAGGAGAGAACTGACTTCCAAAAGTGTCCTTTTTACCTCTACACATGTACTATGGCCCCTGGCATAATATAGTATATAATACAAATATAGAAATCATATAAAATTTATTTTAAAAAGTTATATAAAACATATAATAAACAAATAAAATAATTAATTTTAAAAAGTGCCCTTTAAAAAGGTTATATTGAGATGGTGTTTATGCATCATGTAGCCTGTCTCCTTAAAGTATGGCTCAACGTTTTTGTTTTGGGACACTTGAAGCTGTGCAGTCATTACCACACTCTAAACTTCTACATCTTAGTTAATACCAGTTTCCCTCGGAGCCCAGGGTCCTGACAGTCATTAAGCCACCTGCTGTCTTTATGGTGTTGTCTGTTCCCTGTCCCTTTTGTGTGAAGGGACGATCTCTCATGTGGTCTCCCGTTGTGTTTTCAGGGTTTGCGCGTGCCGTCTGCATTCGCTCATTTCTTTCTATGAAGAATACTCTATCTGCCCATCTGTCAGTTGGTGATCATTTCAGTTATTCCCACTGTTGCTCACTGTTTGAGGCTGGATTTCATTCTGTAGCTCAGGCTGGCCCGCAGCTTTCTATTTATATAGCAGGAAAGTAAACCTCAAATTTGACACCAGCATTGTGTCAGATTGCAAGCCTTGTGTGCCTCTGCCTCTAACTGCTGGGGTTACAGGTATACTACCACAGCTGACTATATTTGGAATTTTTTAAATAATGCTGTTTTCAGTATTTTTCCTACATGTTTGTACAAATGTATGCTTGCTTCTTTTAAGTCCATAGTTAAGAGTAGAAATGCCGACTCATCAAATTCAACCCTTTGGGCGCCATCAAGCTGGAAAGAGGCTGCTGCCTTTCAGGTCTCACCACCAGTGTCCTAGGGCTCTTCCCGTGTGCCCTTAAATAGATAGGGCATCCTAGTGGTATGAACTCCTTTTGACTTTGGTTGCCTCCTTCTTCCTATATAAACCCCATTCTGGGATGAGAGGCTGTGTTTGGCTTTTCTAACCTCACAAGACTGCTTTTGCCTCAAAACAGGCTCTTCTTTTAACAGAAATGTGGGTATCAGAAGTGATGGTGCCGTGGGCTGGCTGCCGAGGTGTCTTCCCAGAGTAGAATAAAGAATTGAAACGTAGGGACTGTGAAAATAAAGACTCATGAGATGGGAAGACAGTGGTTAGTGAGGCAGCAGAAGAAAGCAGAGAGCACCTGTTGGCAAGGGCAGGGCCGCCAGAGCTGGTAGGCCACCCTGCAGTCCTGAGCTGGCCTTTTACAGTGCCCCTGGACTCTCGACTCTCTGATCCTCTTCTCACCTCTCTTATTCCTCTCCCAGCTGGCCCAGATGGTCCTTGGCCCAGGGAGAAAACGAAGGCAAGAGAGGTGGCTCTCAGCTGCAAAGTGGGGGTGTTACCTCTCTCTGTAGTCCAGCTGCTGTGTGGGCAGGTGGTCCCGGCTTGTTCTGAGCCAGCAGCGCACCTCCCTGGTCTCTGGTTTAGTGACCACTTCCCTGGTTGCCTGCTCCCTCCTAATGGCTCAGACATAGATTATCTGTCTTCCTAGCCATCTACATATGAGTCCTATAGATGTCAACCCAAAAAACCCCACCCCCTTTCCTTTCAAGAACCACAAAAAGCGCTTCCCTGCCTCCTAGCAGAGCAGTCCCTCCCCTGAGATCACTGCCGCTGCTGCTGTGCCTCTAAGTCTGTGGATTCATTCACAGCCTGTGTGCCACTAACCTGCCACTGTAGTCCCCTGCACAGTACTAGTGACTCGGAATGATGTCTTTTCATGAGCTTATTGGACATTACTACCTTTTCTTGAGCAGTGCCTGATTGGATCCTTTCCCTGGTTCAAAGTTTCAGGAGATCTTCACACATATTTCAGATTCCAGGGATGTCCCTCTGAGGTGCCTGAGCTGTGAATACTTTCTTTGTGTGCTGTCTTTTTTGATGATATTAGTTGTGACAGAAAAGTCACTAATTTTGGTGAAGTGTGTGTAAAAACCTCTCTTTTTCCCTGTTTATGCCTGTGCTGAAGATCTCTTAATTAAATTCCTTTAGATAAAATATGAAAAGCCCAAATAAAGGGTTAAGTCTTGCAGTCTCTTAATACTTAACACCATTTTAAATCTTACATGGATTCCTTAGAGAGAATGTTGTACACTCAGTGTCTGATACTCAGATCTAGTCCCATTGCTTGCAGTGGCTTTCCTCCCTCACTCCATTGTGTTGATAAGGTTAACCTGCTGCAAGTGATCAGCTTTCTTACTTAAAAAAATGTTGTTGTTGTTGTTTTTGTTTGTTTTGAGACAAAGTCTTACTATGTACTGTTAGAACTTGTTATTTAGATGGTGTTAGCCTCAAAGTCACAGAAATCTGTCTGCTTTTACCTCCCAAGTGCTAAGCTTAAAGGCATGTGCCCCATGCTCCAGTTTTTATTATTTTTAATGGTGTCTGTCTCTGTGTGTGTCTGTCTCTCTCCCTCACCCCACTCTGTGTGTGTGTGTGTGTGTGTGTGTGTGTTTGCATGTAGTAGTTGGCTTTTGTGAAATTGACACAAACCTAGACATCTGGGAAAGGGAATCTCAATTGAGGTGTTGCTTCCTTCACATTGGTGTATAGGCAGGTCTTTGGGTCATTTTCTCATTTTCTCGATTAGTGATTGGAGTAGGAGGGACCAGCTCACTGTGGGCAGCACTACCCCTGGGCAATGGTTCTGGGTTGACCTGCATAAGCCATGAGACTAATCCAGTAAGCATGCAATTTACTCTGCTTTAGTTCTTACCTCCAGGTCCTGCCTTGAGTTTCTGCCCTGACTTTCTTTAATGATGGAGTGTAACTGAGACCTGTAAGATGAAATAAGCTCCTGCTTCCTCAAGTTGCTTTTGGTTATGGTGTTTGATCCCAGCAATAGAAAACTAACTAGGATATTGCATGTGGGTTTGTGCATGTGAGTGCAAGTACCCGTGAAGGCCAGAGGTGTAAGATCTCCCAAAGTTTGAGTTACACGTACTTGTGCACCTCTGACAGTAGGGACCAGACTCAGGTATTCTGCAGGAGCAGTAAACACTCTGAAGTGCTGGGCTACAGTTTTTAAATTTTTAAACATTGTTCTACCAAAGAACTTACTTGAGCCTTCGGTATGGTGAAGCTGCCAGTCGCCTAGCTGGGGACTGTACTTTGGAGACTGGCAGCTGGTCTTTCTGAGATGGCTGGCCCATCTGAGTAATAACAAGGTCAAATGTTCGTAGAGCTTTGGTTGTAACTGGCACAGGCCTGCATAGATTCTGATGGAGACCTGAGAGATGGTTCTGTTTACACATAATCACAACATGTACTGTGGGAGTTGGGACTGGGGCATTTTGTCTGTCAGTAAGATTGCCCTAAGACAGGCAGTCATCAGAAGCACAATTCCAATTCCACGTTGTAAGGATCATCTTCAGGCTCTAGTAACTTTACTGGAAAGTAAATTTTGATTGGGTTTTAAAAATTAATTATTGATTTCTTTATTTAAAGTGTGGTTCTGGACCTGGAGAGAAAAGGCCAGTCAATAAAGAATTTGCTTTGTATACATGAGACCCAATTCCAGCCCTAGAACCCACATTTAAAAAAAAAAAAGCCAGGCATGATGACCCATGCTTGTAATCCCAGTGCTGGCCAGGCGGCTAGGGTTCCCTGGCTAGCCAGAGTAGACGACTTGGCCAGTTCCAGGATACTGAGACATCTTATCTCAAAAAAAAAAAAAAAAAGAAAAGATGCCACCTGAGGCATACCAGTTTCACACTCATGGACACACGTGTACCTGCACACATGTACACATAGAGAGAGTGTGATTTTCCTGTTCTTTCCACTTTGGCAATTTTGGTAGGACAGTTTCTTGTCAGTTGGCTTTGGTATTATTTCCATGTCTGGTCCTGTCCTCACCTGCAGAGCTGCGGCTTTGAGCATCTTGTCTCCCAGAGTCCAGGCTTCCCGCAGCCATAGTGGGGACCATGGCAGTGACTGCCTCCCCACATGTCAAAGCGTCTGTCCCAGGCCATTCACACATCAAAGCGTCTGTCCCAGGCCGTCCACACATCAAAGCGTCTGTCCCAGGATTAGGCAGCAAATGCTGCGAAAATGACGATTGCCTTTGTTGATGCTTGGAATTTGTTCTGAGTGGTTCAAAAACTGCTCAGCACCCCAGGCAAAGGAGAAGTGAGGAGGTGGCTTGCAGAATGCAAAAAGGAATAGTTTGTTCTTTCTTCAGGGGCCCAGGTAGAATGTTTGAGTAAAGGAGTGACTGCAATTTCCCAGAGAGCAGGTCGACCCTCAGAGGAAGGCCATCTTTGCTTTCTCATTCCCCTGCGGATTTCCTTAAGCATTGGAAAGAAAGCTGGCCACCAGGTAAGCCTCCCAGCAAGTACCACCAACGAGTTGAGTTTGAGGAAATGAGAGTCCAGTATCTGGGCATCTCGGGACATCTGAGCCTCGACTGTGATGCTCTGTAGCTTCCTTGTCAAGAGTTCTGAGGTCAGTGCCAGGCAACTGGGAAGCCCTGCCTTGAGTGATGTCACCGTCACGATCCATTCACTCCAGGCTGAGTGTGAGCTCTTCGCTTTCTGATTCTGACTTCCCTGCTGTGGCGGTGGAGCATAATAAACCCTTCCTTTCTCGAGCTGCTGTTGTGAGGTCACTTACATGCCAAGTAACTGACCATACGTGGGTGGCTCTTGGTGGCTGCGGGCTAGAGGAGCTCCCCGGCTGTGCAGGGTCACCTCTTAGGCCTTCAGGAGGACTACTGCATCTGTCCTCCAGGTTTTCTCATTTAGGATAAGCAGACTTGACGTTGTTCCCGTTTCTCTCTTCTATCCTGTATCTTCCACTTACTTGGTATTTCCCTGGCTTTTTTCAAAACCACCATATATTCTGATTTCTGTTAGGATTTTAAAAGTACCAGATATTCATGTAAAACATTTTCAAGTAATGCTTTCTCGTTTGTGAGAAATATTTGAGAGTATCTGTGTTAGTCAGTTTCCTAGTACTTTAACAAGTACCCAAGATAACTTACAAAGAGGGAGGATTGGTTTCTCTCCTGGTTGCGGGTCAGTCCACCGTCACTTGGGCCCGCACTGGCGTGATGGTGCGTCATAGAGGACCACGTAGTGAGGAGATAGCTCCTCTCATGTGACCATACAGTAAGGAAACACACGGAGGAGGTTGGGGGGGTCCCAGAATTCCTTCAAAAGCCCCCCATAACCTTCTCTCTACCAGGCCCCCACCGCTCAGAGGTTCTGCTCTGTTTCCTCTCCCTAGCCCAGAGTGTGGTCATTGACGCATGCCTTTGGGAGACATTCAAAGAACTGAGGACCCTGGCTGACACCAGGCAGTTCCCGTTACCTAAGGACATTTGAAGGATGCTCTTCTGAACTGTGTGGCTGGCTGTGTCTGCAGAGCAAGCTTCTGCGCTGACGCTCTGAGGCGGCTGAGAAGGCGAATGAGTGTCCGTGAGCTTCTTTGCTTTGCTGGCCGCGGGCGCATACACTCACTGCTGCAAGATCTCCTGGACCATGGCTTTTGGGGGGCAGGTGGAAGAGGGTCAAAACAGTATAGTCTAGATATCCCAGAGACCTGGTAAGGGAAAACTGCCCTGTGAAGCCAGATGGATTTTGGGGTCAGAGATCAGGATTTTGGTCATTCCTAAAGTGATTTCTGTAATAGTTGACCTGTTAGTGACTCAGGTTCTGAAAGTGGTGATTGTGATTCAGTATAGAGTTCCTGTTAGATGAAGTGAAAGCCCTTTAGCAGATACGGGGGTGGGGTGGGTGGAGGTGGGGTGAGGTGGGGCTTGATAATGGACGAATGAATGATCAAGAATGGAGGGCACTTTCACACACACACACACACACACACACACACACACGTACATATGTATGTATGTTTGTATGTATGTATGCATATAGTGGGTGCTGGGTAGAGAGTTTCTGTAGTTCTGATCTTCACCTGTTTCTGGCCATGTTGACAACTATACTTTCAACTCATGCTTGAAGGTTTCAGGAATTTGCTGTGTAAAGGTTCATTTTAGTTTATTTCACCAGAGCATCAACTCTCACCAAGTCTTATTCTCAGGGTGTTACTCTTTGCAAAGCATGTTGTTGTTTCTCACTGTGTCCAGTGAGAAAGTAGAGATAAGAATCAGATATAACTTTAGCGATATGATTATCTGTTCTCCCAAATCCCAAGTGTATTTGTTCACAAAAAAGCAAGCTAAATACCATAGAATTCCCAGTTTCCCATTTGTGCTGTGCGCTTTCTGCTTGCCATCTGCCCATAGATAATTGGGAGCAGGTGGCGAAGGCTTAAGGAAAATTTATGGGATTAAGAAAAAAAAGTTAAGCCCTCTTTCTCTGTCTCTCTGTCTGTCTCTGTATCTCTCTCTCTCTCTCTCTCTCTCGTGTGTGTGTGTTGAAATGTAAGGTCTGTTACTATTCAGGTATGGTGAGATCAGCAGACCAGAGGAGAACTACATTGCAAAAATACTCGTTATAGTTACAGAGAGGAAAGGGACAAGGAGCATTGTTCAGCCGCATGGGAAACCACAGACACAGGCTGGACTTGTCCCTTTGTTGTGGCTTCCTCAAGGCCAAGGTCAGTGTGCGTTTGCTGGGGTTGAGCTGGGCAGGGTAATCTCTAGGGCTCTGGGTGGCTAGTGTGGCTCAGAACCTGGTAGCGATTTCCTCCTGGAGTGTAAGAGCAGAGGGAGGATGGATTGGAGAGGAGGCGTTTGCTTGGTTGGTGTGAAGTTGTGCTGTCAGGGAAATAGCTTGCTTTTTCTAGCCACTGAGTAGCTCTGGATGGAGCAGCCCCTTCCCCTTCTGGGTCAGGCAGACCTTAGATACCTGGGCATTGGAAACGTGGGGAATCTGTTCTTGTCTATCAGGAGGCAAGCACAGCCGAGGAGTTGAGAGTGAGAAGTACATGTGAGGGATGGAGAGGCCATGCTGTCGGGATAGGGTCCCACATGGCTCCATTGTGGTCCCAACGGAATTGAGTACTACACATCCTCAAGTGTCTTTGCAGACACTGGACTTGCTCATGCTGCTGGGAAGTGCACAAAGCTTCATCTTTCTGTGAGAAGTCATCTTAAAACAGTGGCCAGTCCACCAGATGGTGTGATTCTTTCTTCTTCTGGAGGATAGCATAGTAGGACGTTCCTCATGGCACTGTCTGTTCACAGCAGTGCAGAGGATGGGGATTGAGCTGTTTTTATCAAAGCTATTATTGAAACTCATTTTAGGGGACTTTCTTTTGGTAATTGTTGATTTTGCTGAAGTTGTTCTTTAATTTATTACTAATAGAAATATTTTATAAATAAAACAGTCATTTTATGTGGTGTGTAACAAACTAAATCGACTTTCATCTTTTCTTCTGGATTATAAATTTCTATTCTTTGTTTTACTAACATTTTGCATCTTCATCTAACTAAAAAATAAATTTAGGCAGACTAGGGATGTTGCTCAGTGGTAGAGTGTTTCCTTTAGCTTGGCAGAACTTTGGATTCTATCCCTGGTACCACAAGAAGTAAACACCAAGCAAACAAACAAAACCGAAACAATTAACCAAGCTCCAGGAAATAAAACTTATCAAGCTTAATTTTAGGAACCTGGAAAGCTAGGATATGACAGAGGAACAAAGGTCGTTGACAACCCTCAGCCCTGGATCGTGTTTTGTCTTTCCCACAGGTGTGTCTCTTGGCATATTTCTGTATTAAAGATGTCAAAGATTAAACCCTAGTCTGTCCTGATCATCCTGTTACCCAGAAGTTGTGATTGGTCTCCCTGGAGACTTGCCGGCTGTGTTTATCACTGTTGACTGGACCCTTTGAATAAATACCTGTGAACACTGGCTGTCAGGCTTGTGGCATGCTGTAATTTAATCACAGACTGGGTTTAAGTCTGCACCAGCTATTGGCTGGTTTCTGATGTTCAGTGTGGGAACATCTCAAGGTGCAGGTTCTAGGTTGGAGTCTGGATTAGGATGGAACCTAGAAGCTCGAAGGGTGCCCATGACTCCAGCCTGGGAGCCATGCTGGGAGCTTCAAGGGCTAAGGTGCCCCTGTCTCCTGCTTTTGTTCTGCTCCGCTATTGTGCATGGTGGCCACCCTTTACTTCATTTGCTCAAGCTGATACCAACCATGTAAGGGACGCGGCCTCACTGCCGTGCAGGCTTTACCCTGCTTACCCCAGCAGGCCAGTCCGCCTTCAGTCCAACCCCCTCCAGTTACCACCAAATCTGCTTTGTCAGTAACTTTGTACTCTGTTGCCTTCACCCCACCAGCTTCATGTCTAGGAGCTCAGGTCTAGTGCTACCTGGTTCTCTCCAGAGGCTTTGCGGCTCAGTCATCTTGACCCTGTCTGGTGCCCTCCTGGGGCATCCCTGAAAAGCAACACCCCAGGTTTCTGAAGGAAAGATGAGTGAGACAGGCGCAGAGTCTTCAAAGGCATCCTTGTCCAGTCCACATTCATTACATCAGATGACTGGAGAAATACTGGGTTTGACTTTGCAAATGACAGTAATTAAGATTTATTTCCTGAACTGCCTCCCCCTTGGGCCTGTTTACCTCCCAGCCTCATTAACAGCTCCACATTGTGTGTTCCACTTGGCTGACTTTGATGGTGGGATACTGGCCATCACAATCTAGGACGGATCAAAGAGCCCCACCTTTTCAAAGTGTAGAGGACACTGCTTCCAATGTGAGCAATGGTCTTTCATGAAAATGATCCAGGGAAGCCTCTCTTTAGATCCCATGATTGTTGAGTGTGCCGGAAGGCCCTGACTAAGACTATTTTCATTTCTCTTGGTGTTTTGATAGAACTCCCACGGTTGTTGGGGATCGAATCCAGGAACCCCAGGCATTCAGGTGTTCTGCCATTGAGCTGCATCTTCACCTGGGCCTGGCTTCCTTTGCAGGTGTTTTAAGAACATTAGTAGGCCACTTCTCAAGTTGGTCATGCAGGGGAGTTGTATGTATGTGATAGTTGTCTACCACCCAATTCTATTGCAGCAGTATACCCTGATCGTAAGCATCCCAATACCAGCTATTTGGGGTTGGGCCCCAGCCGGCCTTGGAAAGAGGATCTGGCTCCGGTGGGTAAAGGGCTCTGGGGCAGTGCACTAGGCGGTTGGCAGTGAACTTGTGACGCTTTTTCTGCAGCCAAGCCTACACTGATTGTTTACATTTCACTTTGGAAGCAGAAGGAGGCGGATATCCGTGATGAAAGGAGAGGACCCAGGCTGAGATTGCTAATGTTTTGAGGATTGATGGATTGGAAGATTAACTGTGAGGAGTTATTTTCTCAACCTTAGGAATGAATGCAGCTTCTGCTCCAGCTCCAAGGGAAAGCTTCACAGGAGGCCCTCTCCCGTCCCCACAGCCCTTCGCCCAAAGCAGAGTGCCTTGGAGGGGCGAGGGTGGTCTGTGAGGTTGGTGTGGGCCTTTCCCTTCATCCCAATGAGACAGGTGGTGATTTCCCAAACCAGAGGCTAGTTGCCCGACACCTCATTTTCCGATTTCCATATTTATTTATATGAAAAATTTACCTGTTTGCTGTGTATTTTGTGAGTCCTAAAATGTAATATTATATGGCATCCTGACTGCCCTAAACAATCTAAGGTAGGTAAAGTGTGGGCAGAGCTCTCACTGAGAGACAAACTTGGAAAGAACCATCTTGGGGTTAGGGACACAGTTTTGTTAGTGCTTTCCCAGCAAGCATGAAACACTGGGGTCAGTCCCCATCCCCATATAAACCAGGCATAGTGGGAGGTGGAAGCAGGAAGATCAGAAGTTCAAAGTCAGCCTTGGCTACTTAATGAGCTTACGGCCACCACTGTGTGAGATCTGCTTCAAAAGCAGACCACAAAGAGAAACTCTTCTCACTGTAGTCACAGAAGTGTTACTTGACTATCATCCTTTCTGTGGTGTCGGCTGGGGATGTGCCTGGTAGTTGGTCCCACATAGAGGAGGGATGGGGACCCGGTTTTCCTACTCTTTGCTTCTCAGAGGTGAGGGGGTAGGAGGCTCACCAAGGCTAGGCATTGATCAGGACACAGCTGTAGCTGTGGGAGGCCACTTGGTTTTGTGGCTAGCCTGGGGTTAAAGTTTGGTTTTCACTGGTTGTGGTGGAAACCTTTCAAAACGCACTAGACCAGGATTCCCCATTGCTAGAATGAACAGAATGCTGCTTAAATGATTTGTCATGACTTCGTGTAGCAATTCTGAATGCTTGCTAGTGTATTGCAGTGCGGAACCCAGAGGTCAAGTTACCGGCCAGATCCTCTCCAGAATGCTGAATTCTTCACGTTTGTGGAGTTTTTATTTGTCCGCCAATGTCTCACATTTACCATGAAATCTGTCTTTGAACCGAATCACACAGCCTTTCTGGACACCCAGGCTCACTTCAGGAAAACAAGATGACTGGATTCCATCTAACACTTTCAGACATGTCCCAGGTTGGGTTGAATTTCCAGGATGCTAAGATTGGGTAAACCTTATTTATTAGAATGTGAGCTTCCTGAGGGCAGAGATTGTATTGTGGGGTCCTGGGCTGTGTTAGTTACTAGGAAGCATTGGTAAACATTTGTTATGAGAATGTTACCCTATTGTAGTGTTATCATGCATCCGAGTGTCTTACACATTGCAACTGGGCAGAAAACTTTTCTTGGAAAGAAGCATATTCCCTATGAAGCCCTTCAGACTGGCATCCTGAGCCCCAGCCCCTCCCGCCTCAGCTCTCCGAGAGCAGTGAAATGAAGTCACTGCTGTTCCCATGCCAGAGCATACTTCTCCATCTCCTTGGATCTGTGACTGAGTCTCCGGCCTGGAGAGTGCTTTGTGGCCTGGCAGGCTATGGGAAGTGAGCTGGCACCCAGCGGTTCTTGGAAAGGGCTCACCAGATTTCTCCATTGCAGCATAATCCTCATGACACAGGAGGCAGATTTGGGGTTTAGAGTTTCAGTAATTGTCAGTTGATACGATGTTGTTTACAAAGTAAGATAAGCAAGATTCTCTTTCCACCTTTGAGTGTTTAAAATTAATTTGCAATAGTGATTTAAATGGAATGAGTGCCTTTCCTATTTCTCCATTCTTTTCCATTTTGAATTCCATGGATTCATTTCCTGGCAATATTTTCTTCTGGAACCTGAGGGTGTGTTCCCCTTCCTCCTTGCTTGTCTCCTTAGTAGGTATTTGTTCCTTATGGATACTTGATGTTTCTACTTCCTTACTTTCTCCTCATTGATAATAAAGGAATGGCAATAGCTTTAGATGGAGCCCATGCAGGTGTTTTTTATATACAGCCACCATGCTGGTTCTGTGCATATAAGAACCAATATCCCCATGTTGGTGGGATACTCTTGGGTTCACTCTACAGTGTGTGAACCCACTTGACTCCATAGCCCTTGACTCTAAGCCAGTGGCTCTCAGCAGAGGAGCAGTTGTCGGTGATGCTGTTGATTGTCTGAGTTGGGCAGGAGACAGAGGGCTGCTCCTGCATCTAGCTCAGGAGGCCTGGGAGGAGGTCAGGGACCTTCTGAATGAACACTCTTCCTGTAGCATCAGTGATGCTGAGCTGGAGGAAGCTTGCTCTTAATGCTCTGCCTCCCAGGCATGCCTGTTTTTTGTTGACGTCAGAGAAAGGTGGGGTTCATTTACCTTTAACTTTAGCTTTAAACCTTTACCAACCAACTGGAATGCCATCCATGGGGCATATGGTCAAAACCCACAGAAGACTAGAGATGTGCCAACTTTACATACTCTATTCCTTTCTCTATGTAAATTCGGTAATTTTCATGTTAGGCACAATAAAAGATTATCAATATTAAGTTACAATAAAATTGAACAATTCTAACAATACACTGTAATAAAACTTAGTTCAGACTTATGAATTACAGCATTTTTGGACTTTGGTGAAATCACAGATGAAGGACCACAACGTTTGTGTGGTGGTTTGAGCAGAGATAGTGGTATGGTGGAATGATTGAAAGACTCCATCTGTTGTCTGAGAGCAGAGAAATCCATAACATTCTTTCCTGTGGAAAGTAACCCTAACCGCGTGAGAAAAAGCTCCTCAAAAGAACAGCTCTGTCCAGGGCCCTATTGTAACTCTGTCACAGGCCCTGGCTCTGTGTGTGCTCATGGCCTGGCCTTGGGTTTCTCAGACCTGGCCTGCTGGCCAAGGGCACTGAATCGATCCTTAACTGCACTCTTATGGAGATTAGTGTGTTCTAAGATATGGAAAGGGAGCTTCTCTCTAACAGCTCCCAGTGTCCTCCCACTGGGTGGAGAATTGCTGAGAAGCCTGGCAGCTCAAGGACATTCTTGAACCAAAGAGCAGAAGTCCAGGAGTAGAGACAAGGATATAGAAGTGCCCCTTTCTAGGCTCTGTGCCACACATCTCTATCTTCACCTGCTTAGCCTTTTAGGTAGTGTTTGGTATTCTCATTAATTTATTCCTTGCTTTAGATCTCACCAAGTAGAGGTTTAATTATACTAGTTAAGGAAATGAAAATATTACCAGGGTAACAGCATACCACCTATGTCTGCCTGCCTGCCTGCCTGCCTATCTGCCTGCCTGCCTGCCTATCTATCTATCTATCTATCTATCTATCTATCTATCTATCTATCTATCTATCTATCTATCTATCTATCTATATCTCTTGTACTAAAGAACTGTGAAGTCAGGATCTTAAACATACTGGGCAAACATTTAACCATGGGGCCACATCCCCAGTCCTAATGGTTTTGTTTTTGTGGTAAAAATAGGTAACAGAATTTTACCATCTTCACCATTTTTACCATCTTATTTTTCTGCTGCCTCAGTTACCTTGTGATCTTCCATCAATCTTCTGGCAGACGTAGAGTTCTTTTATTAGCTTTCTGATTGATTTAGCAAGTGTTTGAGTGCTTATCACCTTCAAGATGGAGCAGAGATACTGTTTGTTCTCCTCCCAAACAGAAACTGGAGGCAATGGTTTTCTAATGATAAGATAGGCACTTGTTGCAGAGTTCAAAACATGCAGACCGTATAATGACTCTGAAGGCTGTAGTTCTTCAGTGCTGTGACGTAGTGACGCACCTTCTGGGTTGCGTGTGTTACTGCTGATCTGTCTCTTCGTTTGTATCTCAGGCTTTATCTATACTCTGTACTCTTACGTTATTAGCTGCTTTCAATGAACACACCATAGATTGCTTTCTATGACTAAAGGAAGTCTTTCTCTGTAACTGGGATAATCATTGCCGTGGGTATTGTCTAAATGTGAATCTACTGAAATTTAATTGATCAGTTGATCACTTCAAATTTCCTTCCTTCCCCTTAAGTTTTCTTTCATTGTTACTCCTTCTCTGTCTTTTTTTTTTTGCCAGATTCTAGTAGTCCAAACTCAGTGCGATTCTCCTGCCTCTCAGCCTTTCAAATATTGAGATTGTAGACATGAGCCCCCATGTGCCTGCCATCTCTTTTCTTATTAAACATGTAATTCTTACAAATTTCTTTCTTTCTGTGCTCAGTGATGGAGTGAAGTTCCTCATTCACTGCTACATTCCCAGGAGCAGACGCTGCTCTTAGTAAGCATTCATACCGCAAAAACAGGCTGGGTGAGTGAATGGCCTGGTTATTTCTGTAGAGCTTGGTGGGAACTGAGATTGTAGTACAGGGCAGGAATTGGTGATGAGGTTTGGTGCCTGGGTCATTGATCTGCTTAGCAGAAGACTCAAGAGAAGCCTTCCAGATCCCCTGCAGATAGAAGTCCTAGAAGCCATATTTGGCCATGGAATATGGGGCATAGAAGGAAGGAAACTTGATGGCCCCTTACTGTTTAGAGAAGAGAGAGATTGCTTCTGCCTTTGCTTACCCTTCCCAGCTCAGCCAGTTTCATTTTAAAGGAAACCAAAGTTAGGTCAGTGTGATCTGTCCTGTTAATTCTTATGCAAACTGGAAGTAGAGCTGAGTTCAGCAGAGGAAATCCTGGCTCTCTCCTCACCAGCTCTGTCCCCTTAGGTAAAATCATTTCTCTGAGCTCCGGTCTCAGCTCTTAATACAGAGATGACAGCAGCAGCAGCAGCAGCAATAATAATCATCATCCCTTGCAGAGGGTCAACTATTGGTAGATGTTAGCTAATAATATAGATTATGAAAGACCCTCAGTCCAGAGGACCCTTGCTCTTGCCCGGGGAGCGCACCACCCCAAAAGCACTCACGAGAAACGATCCTTGATGCAAACCGCAAGAGGATTTCTATTCAGGGCCAGCTAGCTGGGACTCAACTCGTACCCCACGCAGGAGGGGAGGAGAAGAGCCCTGAGCCTAAAATCACACAAGCTTATAAAGGTAAAAACCACAAAATTCAGGACGGGAGGGGAGTAGGAACTTCTAGTCAGAAGCACTTCTCACGGGGTGTCTCCAGATGGTCAGGACATGGTCCTCTGATAACGGAGGGGAGGGGGAGTAGGGGCTTATAGTCAGAAGCACTTCTCACGGGGTGTCCCCAGATGATCAGGATATGGTCCTTAGTAACTGGGCTCATGTCCCTTATCTGGCACATGCAACTGTAGTTCTCAGGATTGTTCTGCAAGTTCTCACCCTGTGGGCATTCCCTCAGAGTTCATAAGTTCAGATTCTCAGGCCCCAGAGGAAGAGAGTCCAACTTAAAATTTTTCATCTTTACAATTACACAGCTTTGTTTGTATGGGATAAATTCACAGTAAGCTGCCGAACCAGTCAGTTTCCTGAAGTGTGGATTTGTGTTGTGTTCTCTTTGGCCCAGTCATTCCATGAATCTACAAGCCACAGCTGTAACTGGAGGACTAGCTACAGTTGGACGTGTTATACCTGAGCCTGGGTGCTTTGTTATACATGTCAGTGAACAGAATGATGTTAAATCTTTGAATTGTACTTTAGTTAGATGCCTGGCAGTCTGAGAAAGTGATAGCTTAACACCCTAATGAAACCAACTCTGCCATCTCACCTTTAGTTTATGAGCTTTTGCAAAGAGCTTAACCTTGCCTTCTTGGTCAGGTGACCACCACATTCTGAGATTTGTGGTGCCTGCCTTTCACACTTCCCCTCATCTTTCTGGCTATCTAGGCTCAGGTAATTCTTGGACTACTGGTGAGAGTCTGGTAGTGTCTGCTGGTATTGGTTCTGCATCTCCACAGGTGTTCCCGGCCTGGAAAGTTAACCCAGAACCAAAGGACCATTAATAGTGTGTAAGTGCAGAGTCCTTCCCACTGAGCCCTCAGTGTGGAATACAAGGTACCGTGATCTCCACCTCCTGTCACATGGTACACACCGTCTCAGCAGAAGGACTCCTTTAATCCCATTTCAGCATTTCAAAGGTATTTGTAAGGGACAGTGTCTGTGGCACCATAGTGGGTGCTATACTCCCTCTCCCTGTCCTTGGGCAGTGGAGGAGCCCTGCATACACTCAGTTGGAAGCCTTTTCTACACTGAGGGTGGGGGAAATCATCTTCAAAGCACTGATTGAGCATTCTAGAATTTCAGAACCTCGGGCTGCCCAGTTAAAATTCTGGCCTTCTAGTTTTCAGATCTGGGGTATACAAGTCCTTTCCGTTATGGTAGAAAACCCAAGGTAAATATTAATAGGGATGTGGAGGTTGAAATGGCAAGATCCAGGAAAAAGAGATGAAAGGGCTTGCCACTGGGTATGAGGTAAGAGAGCAGATAAGAAAGACAGGACTTTGAGCCAGTGCTGCTTGCCTGCCTGCAGTCCCCTGGAAGATACACACGAGACACTATTGTTTTTTCCATACATTCTTTTTCTGGTAGTTAAAATAGACTAAATTTTAAGCAGGGACAGGCTTTTTTTGTTTTGTTTTAAATAAATCTATTCCTTTCCACCTGTTCTGTTCTGCATATTCCAAAAAGGTGAATACCCGAGATTAACCTGTAGACAAGGAGTTAAACATGAGGTAACCAAGAGAAAGTACATCTTGGTAAACTGTGATAAGAATAAACTTAGACAGTAAAAGAAAAAGGCCTATGGTAAAGTACTAGCTGCTTAGGTAAATTTGAGAACAAATAGTCTAATTAGCAGTTAGTCGACATCATGAAGTCAGATGGTAGCAGTCTGGCCTGGGCTAATGGCCAGTAGACAATGTCAACAGCTAGCAACATGTCAGATGCGTAGAAGACTGCATCAAAACGTGACTACTTCTCTAAGTAAGTAATGTGTGAGCAGCATCTCCCTGCTTGGACCAGTAGAGCTGTGCAGAGCATGTGGGTCTCTGTTGACTTAACTTCACCGCGCCCAGAGAATTGACCAGACTTAATAAGAATGACCCGTCTCGTCCCAGATTCTGCCATAAGTCACCTTAAGAACCCATAGACAAGCAGTTCAACACCCCCTCCCATACTGCAGCAAACAGAACCTCTCTGGCTGCCCCTGTCCTCTTGCTTGCCTTCCAGAGCTCAGTGATCGTTCTCTTCACCCCTCTCTGTAATAAAAAAAAACCTTTAAGCCCATCCTTTTGTTTGTTCATCCTGAATTTCATCCTGTATGTTCATGAGAAAAAGACCCAGAATCGAAATCTTGTGTGATTGTGACGATCCAGCACCCAAGCTCCGGAGTTAAGCTTTCCACTCAAGGATCATCACTACCCTTGATTGATTATTGCCTTCATCCACTCCTGTTCCATTTCATAGCTACCTGCTTTGAGCTTCAGAACCTGGTAGTTACTCAGTGACACTCACAGACTTCCTGATGGATTGCTATTTTCAGTTCATACTTCCAGGTAATGAGGGTATTGTGTTTTGACTTGATAGAAGTACCTGAAGCCACTCCCAGGCCTAGCTCATGGTTCCTGGCAAATTTCCTCCTAGTCCTCCTTTAAGTCCTTGGGGGGATGATTTCCAAGGGCTAGAGGGCAAGGCCAGCAGGGGAAAATGGAGGCTGGTATTCACATCTTGTGGAATGCATTTTGGATTCCCCTTTCAAAAAGGAAAACCGTGAGAGCAGCTGCCTTATCTTCTCATTTTGACCTCCTTCCCAGGCAAGGACCAAGTACTGTTTAGTCCTGAAAGCCTGTGTGGTGCATGCCTCAGAAGTGAGATGGGGCAGTGAGAAGGGCCAGGAGTGAAAGAGTATCTGACCACTTGTCATGCATGGTGCCAACCTGCCCTTGGGAGAAGAATCAGGAGTACAAGATATGTCAGATACATAGTAAACTTGAGGTCTACCTGGAATTCATAAGCTCCTATCCCCCCAAACAAAGCAAAAAAAAAGGAACACTCAAGTACTTTACACACTCACACACTCTAAAAGCTTGAGTGTTAAGTAGATGTTTCTGTTCCCTCCCCATATCTAGGTCCAATCTCCTCCTGGTAGTTGATGTTAGATGTGGCTGTATGTACCTCTGCATAGATATCCCATGTCTGCACACTCACCCTGGGCTGCCATGTTCAAAATCACCACCCATATGGCTTAAACAGAACTTTAATTTCTCATTTCCAGAGGTGAAAAGCCCCAGAGTAAGATTTTGGCAGGTTGTCTTATAAATGACCCCTTAGAGTCTTCTTACATGGCAGTCCCTCTGACTCTTGACAAGCCCCTAGATTCAGGAATGTTCCAGTGATCCTGTTCAAAACCCTAGCCTCTAAAGACCAAATAAAGTCACACTTTTGGGTGCCAGAGATTAGTACTTCAACATGTGAATTTGAAGGAGACACAGGCTCAGTCATATTAACCTACTCATTTCAAAACAGTATCCCATTGTGTAGATAACCCATGATTACTTTAACACAGGTTTAATGTAGATGGATCATAAGGTTTTCCCAATGTTTGTAACTAAGTCTTAGAATGCTTATAGGTGTGATTCTACCAGGATGAACTTGGAAGAATTGTAAGCATTGTCCTCTGAGGAGTATAAAAATTATATGGAGGAGAGCTCATGAAGCCTCCACAAAGAACTATGGGCAACTAAAGGATGTCAGATCAGGAAAAGTCTTCCCTAGGGAAGAGCACATCATTGGTTATCTAATACCAATGGTCAGTCCTGAAAGCATACACACAAATAACACTATATAGACTGAGCAGGGTGTTTATTCGTCTTTGGGAATATATATGTATATACATACATGCATGTAACAACAGTAATGAAAACAGAAACCATGAAATTGAAAGAGTAAGGAGGGATATATGGGAAGGTTTGGAGGGAGGACAGGGAAGGGCAAAATGATGTAATTATAATCTCAAAAAAAATGAAAGAAGTATAGTGAAAATTACAGCCCTGAGTCCTTGGTGATAGGATGCTGGTAGTAGATTCAGAGTTCACAGTGGTGTGGTTTGTGACGGTGGCTCCCGGGCCTGGGGTTGCTTGTGTTATTGTTTGAGGATTTGCCACCCACATGACTTCATCATACATTACTCATTGAACATCTGTTTACTGAGGCAAGGGTAGGCAGCACCACTTTGTTCATTTTTAATTTTTATTTTAAACAAAAGGCTTTTAAAAAGTAAATTTGAGCTCATAGCAAAATTGAATAGAAAACAGAAATATTTTCCATATGCTCTGTTACCACAGAAGTGTGTCTTCCTCAGTGATGACTGGCATTCTCCCATGGTGACAGCATCCCCCTGCGATCATCACTATCCTCCGTGATGATCAGCATCCTCTCAGGATCAGCTTTCCTAATGACATCAGTGTCTTCCCATGGCACCATGCTCTCTGGAACAGCATCCCTCAGCACAGTGGTACATTTATACCCAATGAGTCCATATCTTCCCTTTGTTTCCCAAAGTCCCTAGTTTATGTTACAGCTCAGTCTTGGTGCTCTAAACCCTGTATTTGTTTTATAAACCTGACTTGTTTGGCCCTATAGAGCCAGGATTAGGCAGTGGCTTTTCTTTCCAAGCTTGTGACAGTCTGGAGTTTTCCCAGCCAGGAATTGTCTAAGGGGAAGGCAGTGCACTGGAGGAATGATATGCCAGGGTAATAACACTCTGGAGCAGGGGCTAGATGAACCTATTATATCCTAAGTTGTGTTCTCCCCACAGTGCAGCCAATCAGAGCAGGTAGCGTAAGAATTTCCCGGAATGCTAATGTTCCTTTTACAGACTCTATTTGCAGTGTCCATGTAGTACATTTGTCAGAATTTAGCTTAAGGCAATGCATGCCTTCCCTTGTTTATTGGTATAGTTTGCTAGTAGAGAAAGACTACTGTTGAATTGCAATACTTTTTATAATTTTTATACAATGTGTACACACACATAAATGTCCGTATGTCTGGGTTTTGACGGTACTGTGTTTACACCTGTGGCATTGCACATGCTAGGCAGACTCTACACTGGGCCATAGCACTGCAAGTAAGGAGTGCTGTTTAACAAATTCGGTGCATACATTGATACATGACTTAAACATAGATTAAACCACTTGCTTCATTTTAGCATTTTCCATAATCATATCCTTTCTGTCACCGTTTAGACAAATTTAAATATCTGTATGCATTCATTTTTCCTTCTGTGGAGATAGTAAGCCTAACCATTGATTCTGCTGTGGTACAGTTCCATCATTAGCTTGAAGTGTTCTAGAGTGTTCTGAAATATCAGAGATGATTGGCCTGTAAAGGGAAGAGGCTTCCTGGCCTGGGTTTTAGAAGGTAATTAACTGTCCCTGTACTTTGGGCCTGTGACAGGCAGCACAGCATGAGGGGAGCATCTGACAGAGGAGCCAGGGCCTCCCAGGCCTTTCTGTGACCTGATCTTGCTCCAGCCCTGCTCTTAGGTCAGACTTCCTCAACATTTGGGTCATGAGCCCTTTGAGGGCCAAGTGACCCTTTCATAGGGGTTGCCTGAGACCATCAGAAAACATCAGTTTATGGTTCATAGCAGTTGAAAAATTATAGTTACGAAGTAGCAACAAAAATAATTTTGTAGTTGGGTCAGCACAGCACGAGGAACTGTGTTAAAGGGCCACAGTGTTAGGAAAGTTGGGGGCCACTGTCTTAGGTTGCATGTGGCTGGGCCTGTCTTTTGCCACATTTGAGCAGTGCTTAAGGTTCAAACTTTAGTGAACTGCTTCTAAAGGAATTTTCTTTCCTAATAGGGTATTTTGTCACATCTGAACTTGGTATGCAGCAAATCTGGCTATCTGAGGCAACATGGCTTAAAAGCTAGGAAAAAGGAGGGTGAGCCTAGGGAATCAAGCTGTTCTGGGAGTTGGAGGGAAGAGATAAGAAAAAAAGAGGAAGATATGTACTCTATGGAAAGAGGTCAATAAAATCAAGAGATTGACAATGGGGACCAAGTGGCCTGGTGATGGAGAGTTGGTAGTGCTTTGTCTGTACAGGCCTTAGGCTCAGTCCTAGAACGTAATGGTGGTGCATACCTGCAATCCCAGCCCTTGGGAGGAGCTTGAGGGTAAAACAAAACAGCCAACAGGATGTGTGGATTGTAAAGGGAACGGCAGCTGTGCTGATAAAAAACGCGTGTAGCACCGCTCTTAGGTCTACCAAGAAGTTTTTAAAGCAATGGTCTGTTTAGCCTTTTGAGTAAGATGGCTTGGAAGGTTGAGTGCTAGGTGCTGAGAGGACATTAGCAAGAATTTGAAGCCAGGAGGAACCGCCCCCCCCCCCCCATGGGCTTGCTGGCGGACTCATCTAGGTGAATGGATGAGGTCCACACTCAGAGGAAGACTCGGTCTTGAAAAATAAAGTGGAAAAGTATTAGGAGCGGCATCCAGTGTAGACTTCTGGTCTCCACATGCATTTGTAGCATACATGGTCGTGTGACACAATGACCTAGTTTTCCCAAGTGAAAGACCTGTATACTCTAGTGGTACAGCAGGAGTTCTCTGCCCACTGAACCCATACTGTACTCATTAGCCTAAAAAGATTGCCTTGAGGAACCCAAGACTGAGAAACAGTGCCTGCATAGAGCTTGCTGGCTCCCTTCTTCAAGTGCAGCCTTACCCTCTCAGCATGTCACTAGGTGTCACCACTGGATATTTGTATTATTGGGTCCAGCTTCTTGTTTTTCATGCTCTTCCTCTTTCATGGAATCCTTTTTCTAGGTTTTAGCTGTTGCTTTTGCACTTAGCTGATCCCAGAAACCTTTGTTTTCTCTTAAGTGTAATGACTGTGTACTTCTGAGGAAGTCCCTTTCCTGTTTATTCCTGGCTGTCTCCCAAGCTATTAGTGCTCGTCATTTGAGACAGCATCTGACTCGCTCTAGCAAAAAAAGCTCTGGCCTCGCACCAGACTCTTCTCATGTCCCATGGTCTGATGACCAAAAGAACAGTCATCTTGTAGCCTGGAAAGACCACCAGCCAGAAGCTAGGGTCAGTGTTTGTAAAGTAGTGGATTTGTGTACGATGTCAACTGGATCTCCTAGGATTTAATTCAAATTTGGCACTACCCAGGTTTGGTACTATCTAGCAAGATTGTCCCAACTAACAAGGCTGGCCAAAATCTGAACCTCCCATAGCCTATCTGATTGGGTATAAGCCTGAGTTCCAAAACTTTCCACTTAGGGTTCAGTAATTTGCTGAAATCATTCACAGAACTTAGGGAAAGCTCTGTATTTATATTTCCCTGCTTATAAAAGTTTCAAACACCCAGCCAAATATACAGGGTGAGGAGCTCCAGAGTGTCCTGACCCCAGTAATATCTGTTTCCACAGCGATGGGCACATCTTCTTAGTGTACATGGCTATCCTTACTGACACAGAGATTCTGAATTCCACTGATGAGGGTTTTTCTAAAGATGCCAGTGTATATCACAACTGATTCAGTTATCAGCCATTGGCCATTTAACTCAACTGCCTATTCTCTCTGTGAGGAAAGAGTCGGGAGCTAAAGTTTCCAATCTTCAATGTCATGGCAAACAGATTCCACTCTGAAATGACTGGGGAGAGGGGCTCCCCAAGAGTCATGGCATTGAGCATAGATGCAGGTGTGGTTTAAAGGGGGTTATGAATACCAAGACGCTCCTTGCCCACCCTTCAAATCCCAGTGGTTTTAGAGGCTCATGTTCCATGACCCTGAAGAACAGTTCCGTGTTTCTTGCTAAGTCACAGTAGCACACTCTGAGAGGATGTTTGTGTCTTTCCCAGTTGGCCTGCTGTTGCGGATCTGCTGGCTGTTCCCTCTGCTGTGGCTGCTGCCCTAAGTTCCGACAGTCCCGGACCACCCGCTTCATGTATTTATTCTACTTCATCCTGGTCATCATCCTCTGCTGTGTGATGATGTCACCGTCTGTGATGAAGCAGGTGAAGGAGCACGTAAGTCTGCGGGTTTTGATAAGTTGTACTCGAAACTTGATGTAGAGGACCGGGTTCAACATCACTGTGATTTGGGGTTTGTTTCTTGTCTGTTGCTGTGATTAAACATTCTAACCAGTCAACTTACACAAGGAAGAGTACATTTCAGTTTATGGTTCCAGAGGGATAAGAGCCCATCACGGTGGGTTGGCATGACAGCACATAGTAGGTGTGCCAGCACAAAGTTGAAAGCTCACAACTTGAACCATAACACAAAGCAGAGAGAAGAGAGTGGGAGTGCACAAGGCGTTTTATTTAGCCTGCCTCCCCTCCCCCACCCCCTGTGACGTACTTTCTCCATCAAGGCTGCTCCACCTACATCTCCTCAAACAGCACCACCAGCCAACTGGGGACCGGAGTGTTCAAGTGTCTGAGGCCCTGGGGGACATTTCTCATTCAAACCACCACAATTGGTCTCTGAATTGTCTCAAAGCTTGTCCACTGCTTTCAGGCCAAACAGGCAAGCCATTTAACAGCTAGATCTTTAATCAACTAGTTAGTGTTTGGTATGATGTATAGGTATGTCTATGAATGTGATGAATATCTATGATGGATGCACATAAGTGTGTCTGACTGCTCATGAAGACCAGACGAAGATCAGGTGTTCTACTCATTATGCTCTGCCTTGTCCCTTTGAGACCTGGTCTCATGCTAACCCTAGAGCTGGGTTGGTATTGGAGGGCAGCAAGCCTTAATGATACTCTTATCTACCGTGCTAAGGTTAGAAGCATGCATGGGCATGCCCAATATTTTATATAGGCGCTAGGATTCAAAATCAAATTTTCACACTTAGGCAGCAAGGTAGCACCACTGGGCCATCTTTCCAGCCCCCAGTAGTTTTATTCTTAGTAGTAGGATATCCATAGTTGGATGCTGTTGGTAGAAAATGTTGATGTCAGAGGATTATGTTTGGTCTTTCTTTGTTTATATCTGTTTCTGATAAAAAACACAGTCTCTGCATGTAGAACTTTACATGTCTTTTTATCTTAAGGATGGCTGTCAGTATTTCAAGTCACAGCTGGTTATACACACTTAATTCAGCCTTTATGGAAAGGATGATGCAATTTAGACAGTGCCACAGATACCAGGAAGTAGTGTGTGATGATTTTAACCTTTCTAGACAGATCACTTGCCCAGTGTTGTCTCTGGGAGGGAGGAAGAGTCCCAGCCATTTCGAGAGCAGTGTGTACTGAGGGATCCCTGGAGTGTGGTGTTTATGGAGAGAGAAGTGGGGGTTTTCCTGTTCCCACATAGCAGGCCTCTCTGTGCTATATTAGAGGATAGTGTGTTGAAGTCTCAAGAAAGCCCAATAGACAACACAATTCTTTCTGTCCTAGGTTTTGAGAAAAGAGTCTAAGATGTCAGCAAGTAGAGGCCAGATATCATGGTTATTATTTACCAAGTCACATGAAACCTTTCAGTTTGTGTTTGCAGTGAGGTCAGCTTCCTCCTCAGCTCCTGAACCAATCAGCTGCATTCACCTCTGCTCCACTGGCTTGGTTCGTGACAGTTTCCTCTGCTAGGGCACAGTTGGCCAGGAAGAGAGGACAGCAGTGTGCTGAGGCGGTTCTCATCTCAGGGGAAATGGTAGATGAAAGCATAGCTGTCCAAGTCCATTTGCCTTTAAAATACCTCAGAACCCTCGTCCTGCCAGGCAGGCCGGGAGGTGGCAGAGCAGCCAGGCCTATCCTGGTACTGCACCAGTCCTGGACCACACTGTGGCCATTTCAAACACACCCTTCTTTAAAACAACCATTTTCTTTCCCCTTCTCTTTATGCTAGGAGTAGGACCCAGGGCCTGGCTGGCACTAAGCAGTCCCTGAACTATTGACCTACATCCCAGCTGAACAACCATTTTCTTACAGGCTCTTGGTCTGTTTTTATCCTGTTTGCCCTTTAGTTAGAATAGGCCTGTTGAGCTTCCTGTTGGGTAATGCATTTCTAATTGTACTTGTATGGTTTTGATTACAGAATAAACTACTGTAAAGCCTCTGATTAAGGCACCACAGTGGGAGGATATGTATGTTTAGATGAAAAGTAAAGTTTGTCACTCAGAAAAAAAGATGGGAAATTTTCTGAGGCCTAAAACAAGGTAAAAAGAATAGATTCCATGTGGAAAGGCACTGTAGAGGTTTGGAGCGGAGAGACCCAGGCCTTGGGTACCTGGGGGGCGGGGGAAGGGTCTGTGCTAGACTTGCTTTGTGCTTATTGATATGATTACCACCTGGTCTCTCCTGGCATCGTGGCTTAACTTAGTGTGTTTGGGGAAAGAAGTGTGAACTTATAGGGCTGGAAATGTGCCTCAGCAGTTAGGAACAAACCTGTGCTTGCAGAGGGCCGAGTCTGGCTCCCAGCACCACTTGACATGTCTCACAACACCTGTAGCTCCAGCCCCAGGGGATCTGGCACCCTCTTCTGGCCTCTGTGCATGCCCCCTCCCCTATTTAATGTAAAAATTAATATATAATTAAGCTTAATATATGTAATAAAAAATGAAAACTTTTTAAGTTAGAAAGTTTAGGAGCTAGAATGCTAGAAGGATTGGTTTGAACTCTTCCTGGACTGGAGGTCTGTTGAAGTTCCCTTTTACATTCATCCATCTAAATGGAACCTCACACAGGCTCAGTGGGTCCTGCACCATTGAGCCGCACCTCAGCCCTCCGTCCGTTCACTACTTTTATTTTTTTGGTAGTGTGACACTCTCTTTTTAAATTCATGAGCAGCCACAGGATGACCCACTGTGGTCCTGTGGTGACAGTGCTGTGTCTCAGCTATCTGATATGAGCTCTGCCCTTAACTTTTCAGTACAAGTACAATGAAAGCCTTAGGTCCAAGAGACAAAAGTCTATGCCTGTGCTATTATATAGCATCTCTTAATGCAATTGCCATTGTGTATGTAATTTAGAAGCCGCAGCTATGTGTTTTAGGCATGAATGTTATAATAATTCATACACTGGATTCCTATTAAGTATCCTGCTCCTGCCCCATGCAGCAGCCCTAACCATTCCATCCTGTATCTCTGCTTCCTAACTCCTGGCAGAGTCTTCTAAAGGAAGATGTTGACTGGAGTTGCCCAGGAAGACTTAATGGAGGCAGTGGTATGCATACATAATATGCATTTTAAGAGCTGTTTTTTATAGGATAATGCCATATGTCAGATTTTAGTTTGAGCGTTTTCCCTGCATCTTCATCCTTCATTACTACTGTTCTTGCGTATGCAGTAGGTAGTATTATTATCCCACTCCACTGGTGAAGAAGCCACGAGTCACCTAACCAGTTTACGCCAGTCTTATAGCCAGCCACTGGAGGTAGAGTTGGGATTTGAACTGGGCAGAGTATGTGCTTAGCTCCTGGGCTGTGTAGCTAGAAAGGCAGAGAAAGAGCAAGGATAAGGCATGCACGGAGGGACAGGGAGAGAAAAGACAGTGTCACATGAGCAGATCTCACTGGACTTTCTGGTTTGTTTTTTCTATTTATTTATTATATGTAAGTACACTATAGCTGTCTTCAGACAAACCAGAAGAAGGCATCAGATCTCATAATGAATAATTGTGAGCCACCATGTGGTTGCTGGGATTTGAACTCAGGACCTTTGGAAGAGCACTGTCAGTGCTCTTAACCACTGAGCCATTTCTCCAACCCCCATGGACTTTCTGTTTTAAGATAAGGCGCTTGGTCTATGGATGAAGGAGTCCCAAGCAGAGGTGTGATCATGGAGCAGGGAGAGATTGAAGAAGTGAGCTCACTGGGGTGATTTGGGATCAAGGATCAGATGGAGAGGGAGGGGAAGGGAAGGTGTCACCCTGGCGCCTCGCAGTGTGGTTGTCAATGTTTCATTCCTGCCTCTGAATGTACCTATTTAAAAATGTCTTGGCCACGCTTCCTGCATAGAGAGTGAGGTCACCCTGGGTGAAACAAATCCTTTTCCCTCACAGGGGACGGCTATGTGGCCACAAAGTCAGCTTGTTTTGTGGTGCTACAATCAGGCTGACCTCATGCTCAGGCGGTACTTGAGGGTGGGCCCTGAAAGGTCTCCTTGTAGTGCCTTCCGCTGGTCCTTGCCTGCTCTTTGTTGGCCTGTGGGAAAGCTAGAAGTGACAGGGGCAGAGGAGAAGAGAACCGCAGGCTTGTGTCCTGGATCGGGTGTGTCACTGCCGCCCACTCTGCATTCTTGCCTCTTAGCTAGGCCCCTGTTGGGGTCACATGGCTGTGGTGTGTGGGTTGAGAACAGGAGGGGCCACATTCTGGTTTTCTGAATGTCGCCTGTGTATCTCAGTGAGAACTACAGAGAGAGGCTGAGGCAACTTGGTCCTGCTTTTTATTAGGGGAACCCTCCTGAGACCAGAGAAGGGTCTCCTGTATAACTGAGTCACAGCTAGTGGTTTCTGTCTTCTTGGAGCAAGCCTTTTTTCCCATGCCAGAATATAGGAGCCATTTTAGGCTGTTCTTGGCAGTCACCATAGCGTCCAAGCAAGTACAGAAGGCGGGCTGTTTGATCACGGGGACTTCAGTGGTCATTAGAATGTTGAACACGAGACGCAAAGCAGGTGAAGGAGTAAGGGCTCCAGGTCTGCATTGATAATCAACATCTGTCTGCCTGGTTGAAGATAAAAGGTGACGTTGAGTGTCCCAGAAGCTGCTCATTTGGGAGGGAGGGCACAATATAAAGGCTCTTGTGTGCTGAGGAACACAGGTCCCCCGGCCTTTTCCCTGAGAGGTCACTGGCCGGTGTGGGAAGTGCTCTCATGTCTTAGGTTCATCTTCTCCCTGTCTTCCACTTGGCGCCTCTATTACTCTGATGGATGCAGATGTCTGACAAGGTGCATTTAAAAATTTCAGAACCCCAATATATCATAAACAGTGCTGTGAACCCATTTGTCTGGTATATGGTGTTTAGAACATGATGTTGTAATACGTTTGCTTTACGTTTAAATTCTAAAGAAGTAATCATTTTATTGTAAAGAGAATCTGGTATGATCTCTGTTGTCTTTTTGTCGTTCCTTCATTCATGTTTAGAAGGTTTGGCTATACCTTCTGATCTCTCTGCACACATTTTATTTTGCACATTATTTCCCAGAGGTGTGAGTCAGGATAGTTTTGAGTGGTAGTGACTTGGCACTGCTAGACTTTGACTAGGTTTTTCCCTAGCTGACAAGGGTTTCGTGCTTGTTTTCAGCACAGGCTGTTAACACCACAGCGTATGGAGTGCCTCCAAGGAACACAGGACAAGACCGAGCGGGATCTGGGTCTGAGGGGTTTCTGTCTCACGGTATTGTAGAACAGCATCTCTGACCTTGTCTTCCTGGCCTGGATGGAAGACAGCCAGGTTCACTGTGTCTCTCTCCCGGCTCTGGACTCATGGCCATGGGCCAGATTCAGGGAGCTCAGATGAGGATAGACAAACTCTTGGAACTGTACAGTTGACCAGGTATAGAGATGGGCTTTTATTTGGCTGGGAATTTTCCTCCTCTGCTGCCTTGAGGGAAGCTGGCATGTAGTAATAAGACCCTAACCCTGGTCTGTGCTTGTATCTGGGCATTAGCAATTCTTGGAATAGCTTTGTGCTTCTTTTTTTCTTTCTTTTTTTTAATTTACATTCCGAATGATTTCCCCTTTCCTGTTTCCTCCCTCCCTGAAAGTCCCATAAGCCCTCTTCCCTCCCCCTGTTCCCAATTCAACCCCCTCTCACTTCACTTCCCCTACATCCAGTCTTTCCAGGACCAGGGATCTCTACTTCCATCTTCTTGGAATTGATATGTGAATTGTGTCTAGGGTATTCCGAGATTCTGGGTTAATATCCCCTTATTAGTGACTGCATACCATGTGTGTTCTTTTGTGATTGGGTTACCTCACTAAGGATGATATTTTCCAGTTCTGACCATTTGCCTAAGAATTTCGTGAATTCATTGTTTTTAATTGCAGAGTAGTATTCCATTGTGTAAATATACCACATCTTCTGAATCCATTCCTCTGTTGAGGGACATCTGGGTTCTTTCCAGCTTCTGGCTATTATAAATAAGGCTGCTATGAACATAGTGGAGCATGTGTCCTTATTGCATGCCAGGGAAGCCTCTGGGTATATGCCCAGGAGTGGTATAACAGGATCCTCTGGGAGTGTCATGCCCAGTTTTCTGAGGAACCACCAGACTACTTTCCAGAGTGGTTGTACCAGCTTGCAATCCCACCAGCAGTGGAGGAGTGTTCCTCTTTCTCCACATCCTCGCCAACAACTGCTATGTCCTGTGTTTTTGATTTTAGCCACTCTGACTGGTGTGAGGTGGAATCTCAGGGTTGTTTTGATTTGCATTTCCCTAATGACTAAGGATATTGAACATTTCTTTAGGTGCTTCTCAGCCATTAGATATTCTTCAGGTGAGAACTCTCTGTTTAGCTCTGTACCCCATTTTTAATAGGGTTATTTGGCTCTCTGGGGTCTAACTTCTTGAGTTCTTTGTATATATTGGATATTAGCCCTCTGTCGGATGTAGGGTTGGTAAAGAGCAATAGTGTTAAAAACTGCATGGTATTGGTACAGTGACAGGCATGTAAATCAATGGAACAGAATTGAAGACCCAGAAATGAATCCACACTCCTATGATCACTTGATCTTTGACAAAGTAGCTAAAACCATCCAGTGGAAAAAATATAGCCTTTTCAACAAGTGGTGCTGGCTCAACTGGAGGTCAACATGCAGAAGAATGCAAATTGATCCATTCTTATCTCCTTGCACTAAGCTCAATTCCAAGTGGATCAAGGACCTCCACATAAAACCAGACACACTGAAACTAATAGAAAGGAAACTAGAGAAGAACCTTGAACATATGGGCACAGGGGAAAATTCCTGAACAGAACACCAATAGTTTATGCTCTAAGGTCAAGAATTGACAAATGGGACCTCATAAAATTACTAAATTTCTGTAAGGCAAAGGACACTGTCAAAAGGACAAAGCTGCAGCCAACAAACTGGGAAAAGATCTTTAGCTTTGTGTTTCTGATGTAGTGGTATGTGTCAAAATAAACACCTGGGCTCCTCTATGTGACCATTCAGGCTGCAGGGGAGCAGGGAGGTCAGTTAGCAAACATGTTAGAGTGAGCTTTCCAAATTAACTTGCAGGGCCTTGGGCAGAGAAACACAATACCTTTCTTGCTCACAGCTAGTTTGTCCCTTGTCAACTAGCCTGGGTGTGTCCACCAAGGAGCTTGAGAAGTCACTTTGTTGTCTCATCTACTTTGCATACCATTTGGTTCCACTGCTTCTGTCTCACTCCTAGGGTAGAACTGGGATGCCTTAGGTCCTCCAGGAACTGCTTGTCCCACTCGTAGGGTAGAACTGGGATGCCTTAGGTCCTCCAGGAACCGCTTGTCTCACTCGTAGGGTAGAACTGGGATGCCTTAGGTCCTCCAGGAACCGCTTGTCTCACTCGTAGGGTAGTACTGGGATGCCTTAGGTCCTCCAGGAACCGCTTGTCTCACTCGTAGGGTAGAACTGGGATGCCTTAGGTCCTCCAGGAACCGCTTGTCTCACTCGTAGGGTAGAACTGGGATGCCTTAGGTCCTCCAGGAACCGCTTGTCTCACTCGTAGGGTAGAACTGGGATGCCTTAGGTCCTCCAGGAACCGCTTGTCTCACTCGTAGGGTAGAACTGGGATGCCTTAGGTCCTCCAGGAACCGCTTGTCCCACTCGTAGGGTAGAACTGGGATGCCTTAGGTCCTCCAGGAACCGCTTGTCCCACTCGTAGGGTAGAACTGGGATGCCTTAGGTCCTCCAGGAACCGCTTGTCTCACTCGTAGGGTAGAACTGGGATGCCTTAGGTCCTCCAGGAACCGCTTGTCTCACTCGTAGGGTAGAACTGGGATGCCTTAGGTCCTCCAGGAACCGCTTGTCACCTGCTCCTTTCCTTTGCTCTGTCTTTTCACCCCGGGCATTGAGTGTACACTGTCTGCAAGTTTTGCATTTTTCTTAAGAGGCAAAGGTACTTTGAGTCTGATAACAACTGTGCATTTGGAGTCTTTGAATGTGGTTCCTGGGATGGATTAAAAGGATATCCCTATGTGGCCAGAAAACTCACTCTTTGAAAACACATACTAAGTAGGTGTTTCCCAGTCATTTCACATTGGGGAAGAAGCAATTCATGCCTTTATTAACATACTGTGACACTGACAGGTGATAAATAAAAAGTTAAAAAGTGAACTAAGGGTCCCAAGCTACCTGTAATTAACCAGAAATATCAACTTCTCAAATCCGGCTGTGACCTCCTGCTGCCTGGCCTTGTTTTGGGGGACCTTGCCATGCCTGCCTTTGCTGGTAGAGTTCTGATCTTGGCCTCCTGTTTCTCAGAGCCCATCAGCTGTGTGGCTGGAACCTGTGTCTTGCTATTAAAACTACTTCCCTGAACGTCTTACCTCCATCTGCCTACAACCCCAATCCTAGAGCACAGCGAGGCCACCCTTCTTCTGGGTGAAGCTCTGCACAGCACCTGCATGGATTACCAGCAACCCACCCTCAGCCACAGACTCCTCCATCTGTAAAAGACAAACCAATCACTGGTGAAAATAGATCACTTTGATGCAAAACAACATGTAGTTTTGGTGCAGAGCGGCAGGGATTCATGCTCAAGGGCAAAAGTCTGGCTCTCTGACTGTGAGTTTGGTCTCCATTGGTTGAGTGTTCACAGTGCTGGGACCTAGGTTCAGAGGTTGTTTTACTTGAATTCTAGCCCCAGGCAAAACTCTCATTCTCAGCTGCTACCTGTTATGTTTTCTTGGTAGAATAATATCAAATAAAGAGAGGTACTGCTAGCTCAGTTCTTTGATTCTGGAGGAATTTTAAGAGTATTATTTTAACCCAGCTGAGTGAAATGACTTTCAGAAGTTCTTTTGCACAGAAGCTGAATTCCGTGTTAGTGTGCTTTGTGGGTCAGTAGTGTGGAGCCCCAGTTCCTGTGGGTCACTAGGAGCTGCAGAGATCTCCTGGGCTGGGGCTTAGGGGAGTTAGCAGTGGGGGTCCATCTCTTACGATTCCTGGTTTCCATATCTTCTCAGTATGACTCGGTGGAGACATAGGTATGGTAACAATGTTATTTTTCATCTGAGGTCATCTAGACCAGAACGAACACTCCCTGCAAGTCCCAGCCTTGGCTCCTCTCTGCTCTCTCCTGCCCTCCACACAGTGAATGGGACTGGGAATTGTTTTGTACTCGGGGCAGCACTTTGAGCTATGCTGAGGGGCTTTTGTTAGACTCTGAATCAAGGACTGAGATTGACACTTGTCTAGTAACCATGAGTTTGCCAGGAGCCATACAGCAATAGGTAATCTTCACTGTCTTTGTCTGTCAGCTCCCTTGTACAGAACTCTTTGGAAGGCCCCGGATGTTAGCTGGATCTTTTTAAAGATTGCCCTGCCTCTTTCCCTCTTTCCCCCTTTCCCTCCTTCCCTCCCTCCCTCCCTCCCTCCCTCCCTCCCTCCCTCCTTCCTTCCTTCCTTCCTTCCTCCATAAAGTACAAGATATAGATTGCTTAGCTACTTATTTCGTGTAGAGAGCCATATTACGGTGTCATTTCACCTGGCAGGATCTTGATATTGACCAAGGTTGTCCTTTTTAAAGTAGGGAGAAAGTGATAAGATGAGAATGTGAATTATTCTCGGTCCTTTCACTGTGACCATCCAAAGCATCTGTTAAATGACTGGCCCCCAAACACTCCCAGATAAATGGAACGGACAGTTGCTCACAGTTAGAATGAATGCTATTACTTTCCATAAAACTGGAGTCAGAAGGAGCTAAGATGATGCAGCTCAGAGTGATGGGAGCGGGAGGAAGCACATGAACGCCGGGAACGCAGTAGCACCCCCATCCCATGGCATCTTATTCTGTGGTTTTCATTATCTGGGGTCAGCGGAAATCCAAAAATATTACGTGGAAAATTCCAGAAATAAATAATTCAAAGCTTTAAATTATGCAGCACTGTCCCACTCTGTCCTGCTTAGGACATAAATTATCCCCTTGTACCACCAAATGGCGCTCCGTGGATGTTTTGGTCATCGGATCTGCTATTGTGGTATCAGAACTTTTGTTCAAGCAATCCTTAGTTTGTTTGCATATTTGTTGGTTGGTACTGGGGATTGAACCCAGGGCCTCGCATGTCCTCTACCAATAAGCTATAACTAGCCTCACCTCTTCTCTCCTCTTCTTCTTTCTCTTCCACCTTCTTCTCCTCCGCCTCTTCATCCCACCCCTCTCTTTTTAAGATAGGGTCTCCTAAGTGTCCTAGGTTGTCCTCAAACTTGTAGTTCTTTTGCCTTAGCATCCCAGATGTTTGGATTTTAGGAATGTGCTATTAAACCCAGCTCAAGTGACTCTTATTTTATATGGCTCCCAAGTGTAAGAGTATTGATGTTGGCTGTTTTATTACAATGCATTGCTGCTATTGTTTCACTTTTATCATAGGAATAGGGTATATATTACCCACAGTTTTAGGCAACCATTGTTTTTGGAGATAGGATCTCATGTAGTTCATTCTGGCCTCAAGCTCACTACGTGGCTCAGTATAACCTTGAATTCCTTTCTGTCTCTACCTAGTAAAAGCTGCTGTTTGCTGGTGTTGCAGGTGTGTGCTGTATACCTGCAGATAAAGTGAGATCAATGTAGTCTAATTTTGATGGTCTTTACAAAGTATAAGGGGTATTGTTTGGCTACACTGCAATCTCAGTACATTCTTTTTGGTGTGTAGGTTTTGTAACAGGGTCTAACTGTGTATACCACAGCAGCAGATCGTGCTATATAGCTCAGGATGTGCTAGAACTAGTAGTACCTTCTGCCCTAGCCACTGCAGTGCTGGGCACTTCGATGATAGGCACACGTTGCCAGCTACTGAGTACATTCTCGGTTCTGTTTTATTTTGTTTTGATTGATTAGAGAGAGACAGAGAGACAGAGACACAGGGACAGAGTATATTTGAGATAAGTTTTTATTTTGTAGTGCAAACTAGTCTAGCCTGAACTTCCTTTGTAGCTCAGCCTTGCTTTGAACTCAAGTGGTCCTTCTGTCTCTTAACCTCTCTAGTGTTTTGATTACAGACAAGCACCATGATGCCCAATTGCAGATCCCATTATTTAAAAGCTGCTTAAAACCTGCTGCTTCCATCGATTTATCCTTTTGTGTTAGTATAGGTACCAAAATCTCAGGTGTGCTGGGATAACATATGGTTATTGTAAGGCACCGAACCTCAAGTAGGGGAGATCAGTAGTTTGGTAGCTGTCTTTTGTGGTACATACCTGTAATCTTGCCAGTTGAGGGCTGACAGGCTGAGGCAGGAAGAGCTTAGTTTTGAGGCAAGAGTGTGTATGGAAGGAAACTCTGATGATAGGCTGGTTGGCCCAATCTTGTCAACTCCAGCTGAGGATGTCTGGATAGACAGCTGAGGTGAGGGAGAGACTCCCCAGAGGACCTCAGACTGCTCCCTAGGGCTAAGGAAACCAGAACCACAATGGGTGTAGTTCAGTGAGACAGTTTTCTACAGTCAACACACTAGTCTAAAATTAATGTGTCGACCTGCTGGCGCTCATCAGTGTGGGTTTTATTTTTGGTTATTACAGGCTGTGCTTCTGGGACAGATGGGACAGATGTAACAGATGTGAGGGGCTCTGTTAATGATGCTTAAGACTTCTGAGCATTGGACATCCCCCACCCCTTCCGCTCTCCATCAAAAAATAAAGACAAATCCTCTTTGTACACTAAAAATGGCAGAAGGTTCTACAGTTCGATTCACTTAAATCCAGCTTCTGTGTGAAGCAGATCTGGTGGGCAGACTTTCTCCATAAATGTCTGCTAGTGAAAACTGCAGGCTCTGGGCTTCCATTGTAGTATAAGAGTGGTCCAAACAATGTCAACAAAGGAACATAGCTCCATTCCACCAAAAAGTTATTTAAATACCAGGAGACTGACTGGATCTGACCTATGGGCTGTAGTTGTTCTGGTTGCTATCTTAGGCCCTGAGTGACTCCATGCAGGCCACATACATACCTCGTCTCTAAGAGACAAACTTCTGCGGCCTAAACTTTATGCTCAGGCAATCAGAGCTCTAGTTTACCTTGCAGGTAAGGGCTGCATGAATCCCGTGCCTAGCTAGCCAAGCATAATTTAGTGTCTGTTATTCTATATGGAATTATAAAGCAATTGGAGACAATTTATGGAGAAATGAATTACTTGTATGAATCTGTTTCAGTTATGTTGGGGATGAAGGAGCTATGAAGAATGTAAAAATGAGCACAGAGGGATCCTAATATGGGGTAAGAAACGAGGAATGCTGAAGCCAGAGGGTATGTTGTGCATGGTTCTCAGGAATGAGATTAGGAAGCAAGTTATCTGGGATTTTAGAATCATGAGTTAAGTATGTTGGTGCCCCATCTTACAGAAGACAGTTGATTCTCATGCCGTATCATTGTTTAAATATACATACTATACACGCATGGCATATTACATATATGCATATCATCTGCACAGCCATTTCACTAGACAGCACCGCATTAGCACTGATTTAAACTGATTAGTTAGCCAGTGACTTACAGCACTGGGATCAAACCCAAGACTTGTATATGCTAGGCAAGTAGCCTACTGGTTGAGCAACATTCCAGCCTTAGAATATGGATCTTAAATCTATTTTATTTGATGCTTATATCCCCATGACCTGAATGATACTTGCCCAGAGTAGGTGGGAATGAGTGGCTGACTAAACCCTGTCTGTAATACATGTGTCATGTGGTGTGGAGTAGGGGATAAAGAGCATGTGTACAAATTCTAATTTGACTGAGCTTTTCATTTTCCCCCAGAAACAATCATGCATACAGTTGCATCCTTTAAGAGGACCTTAGCTGATTTAGTTAGCTCAGAGAGATTTGTCACCAGGGGTTTTAGCCCTCCCTGACTGCGTTTCTCTGGGCTTAGCTGACCTTCCTCTGCTCCTTCACTCCCTACCCTCCCAGGAGAGTCAGTCAGTTAACATGGGTTGCCTCCTTTACCATGTGCATGCTGGATATTCTGGAATTCTCACCCCTTTCTTGGATGGTCTGAAACTTGCTGTATAGACCAGACTAGTCTTGGATAGGATGCATCCCCACCCCCTCACCCCGCCTCTGCCTCTCAACTACTAGAATCACAAGCCTGTTCCAACATGCCCATTATCTTTAGTCCAGCTGTCTTTCTGGAGTACCCTTGTGGAACCATCCACCCACACCTCCTCTTGATACAGGCGCCTCCAGGTCAGGCTGTCATTAAATGAATTACTGTTCTACTGTTGCCGTGATTCACTTCCGTTGTTACCTGTCAACTTCAGAACTGGGAATCCTTGTCCCAGGTCTGTTCCTGCACCTTCTTATTCACAGATGATGACACATCCAGCAGGACAGCATCTTTCATGGCCGGTTCTCACTGTTCTTCACTGGGATCTACTCCTATTTCTCCTTCAGAATCAGTGACTCACGTGTTCTACCTTCATCTTTACCTAATTCTCTGTGGATGGAGGTGGAGTTTGCTGGCTCCACTCTATGTCTGGAAGAGCCCTTCTTCCAGTCCTGTGTTATCTCCTGTGAGTTCTCAGGTTTGGACTGAAGGCTTATATATGTAACCCTTCATTTAGAGCTGTTTTCTAGCTGTTTGATCTTACTACCACAGAGGACTTGTGTGAACTACACTATCAGTCTGCCTATGTGCTTTTGATCTCTGAAGGCTTTCTCTGGAGGACATGACACTCCTGGTTTGACAGGCGTTAGGGTCAGGTAAAACCAGACCATGGATTTTTAATTCACCCCCTCCTTTTTGAGCTTTTAATAAGGACAGAATATATAATTTTCTCATTAAAAGAAAAAAGAAAAGGTCAAGTTACCTAGCCCAAAGCAAGCCATAGTTAGTGTTGCTGTTTGTAAATGCTCCTAGGTTCCCAAAAGTTCTGCAGGATGCTAACATACCGAGGAAAGAACCCTGGTCTCAGAGTCTGTCCAGGAGAGGGTGGAGGCTGACTCAGTATTCTTGTCTCACAGCTGTTGTACCCTGGTCAGTAACATGCTAATATAATACTGTGCTGTCAGAATTACTTCACGGAGAAAATCTAAAGATGCCTGAAATGGAGACTTAAAGGAGAGAGGCACACCCCTCCCCCATTCCAGCATTCTTTCCAAGTGAGGGATGATGAAAAAGAATTCTTAGATCTTGCTCTTCTAGTTTCTGTGAGTCAATTTATCACTCTTGCTGAGCTGCCCAGACCTTTCTCACTAGTATGATTTCATCTGAAGCTCTAGAAATGTGATAGAATGAAATGCAAGACTAATTAGCTAAGTTTGCATCATCTGGAACCCGAGCCAGTGAGACCAATAGACCTTTCTGTAGCCGTGTTGTGTGTGCCTGTGTGTTTGCATATGGCACATATGTACATACACGTTCACACGTGTATGCATGTTGTATGTAGGTGCTTGTGCATATGTGTGCAAATCCATAGGAGGCCAGGTTGATGCTAGCTGTCCTCGTTTGGTCCCCACCTTGTTTTGCATAGGATCTCTCACGGAACCTTCAGCTTACTGATTCAGCTGGACTGCTCACCCTGCACACCATGGGATTTCCCCAGTCGCATTCTCCAGTCTGGGATTAGAGCTTGTACCTTAGGGGCTGGCTTTTTACACGGGTGCTGGGGATCCAGACCTCGGTACTCCAGTTACCAGTTTTCATAGTGAGACTTTAGCAAAAGAGCCATCTCCTCAGCTCCTCTCGCCTTCATTTTTGATATTAACTTACCCAAACTTGAAGATGTCAGGGGCACTGCTAGCATCTCCTGCTGCTGCTTCCGGTTTCTTTCACTTGAGGTTGGAAGGTCTGCTGATGCCTTGGGAGTGGACTTTCCTTTAGGACGTGGTCTTCTATGTCTGAGAGTTCTGTTTATGCTTTTGGAACTTTTGTTTCCTTTTGTTAAGTTCTGCAGATCAAATCCCTGGCCTTGCACATGCATGGTAAGTGCACTGCTACTGAACTATGTCCCTAGCCCTTCACACTCTGAGACAGGGTCTTACCTTGTTGCTCAGCCTGACCTTAAGCTTGTTGTGTGTCCCAGGCTGGCTTCTAACCTGTGCCACACCTTTCTCAGTCTCTTAAGTACTAGGACTAGAATCAAGTGCCACCGTGCCTTGCTGGAACTCAGTTCTTAGGGACTAGGACCTGTGCGCCATTCGTCTGATTGACATGGTTCTACAGTAAATGCTTTGACACAGTGAATGGAGCCCAGATGCCCACCTTACCTTGTTTAGATCAGATATACCCTTCAGTGGTCCTTGCAGTGTGTCTCACTCCCTCTCCAGAACGCTCCTTCTGTATTTATACAGTGCCTCAGTTTACGTAATGACTACTGTGCACAAGGAACTGCAGGTAGCCCTTCACAAAGATCGTCTGGAGGGGTTTCCTGTGCAACCTAAAGCTAGGGAAGCGAGGACAGACAGGGAGGTGAAGCCTGCCCAGACGAGCAGTGGAGTCCAGACTGAAAGTCTTCTAAGCTGTTTATTCTTACTTGACGGTTTTGGTTTTGAGTTTGATTTCTCTGTGGGATGGGAAAGAAGCCTTTGCTCCCAGAGGCCTGCACAGAACAACAGACTCAGTGTGTGATGTCCTTGGATGCCCAGAGTGGACTTAACAGGTAACACCCTCAAGTATGGAATCTGTGCGTGAGGTATGTTTTCTTTCCCCAAAACTGGAATGGAGCTTGGAACAGCAAATATTTAATCAGAGAAAACTCCTCTTGTTAAAACCTTGTTGGCTCGTTAAGCTTGGAGGTTGTGGCCTAAAAATACTCAGCACTTCACTGAAAGCTAAGTGTTGTGGAGTTACCCACAGAGCACAAAAGAGGCTCGTTTATGTTGGGAGCAGGGTTATTTGCCACCTTTAGTTTGGATCACATTTTCAGTCCCACACACTCACCCTGTGACGCCCCTGGGGTGCTGTGGCCACAGAAGGGCCTGACTTGAGTACACAGGGGAGGGGCTTCCTGGGAGTGGCTGCAGAGAAGGCTGTACCTGCCAGTGTTCAGAGGGAGAATAGACAGAAGGAAAAGGATAGGAGGGTGGAAAGGAGGGTACAGGTGAAGGGCGAGGCGGGGGTGGGGGGAGTAGCTGGGGAATATGCCAGTGTGCAAGTAATATGGTATGTACGGGGGTTTGTGAGGTAGTGTACACAAAGTGGGAGAAGGCAGGTTTTGTAATCCAGCACTTCGGAGGCTGAGACTAGTGGATTACTATTAGACCAAGGTTACCCTGGGTTAGACCAGGGCTACCCTGGGGTCCAGGTGTGATCTTGAAATAAAAAAGGAAGGAAGGAAAAGAGGAAACAAAGACAGACAACAATTGGTATTATTGACATTTAAGTCATAGGGTAGAAACACTGGTTTTGAGGTAAAGAGGATCTCGTGCTCTTGTAGAGACTGACACTCCCAGGGCAGCTGGCAGCTCCATGGTTTCTGATGCCTCTCCTGCACTCTGTTAACACTGCACACGTGTGCACTGCAGACATACATGTGGCCAAAACACCCTCACACAAAAAGTACACCGTTTTTTAAAAAAGAAACTGTATAAATAGTCTAATAAGTGATGTTGTTGAGTTTCTTCTTTATAAATATAGATTTTGCTTGTCACTAGTACTGTTCATATAGATGTCACTCGGTTTGGGGCGAGAGCTCTGGAACAGCCATCTTGTTTGTGGGCCCATTCATATTCATAAAGGTTTTTGCTACTCAACTAAGTACTTGGAAGATACAACTTAAGGAGAAATTAATCATTCTGGCTCATGGTTTCTGAGGATTTGTAGTCACGTAGCTCAGCACTTCTGGGCCTGTTGTGGGAGTGTGTTCTCTCCCTGGCACAGGAAGTAGAGAAAAAAGAATGCAGAGGAAAGGCTGGGCCAATATACAGCCAAGGAGATGGTGTGAAAGATTGTAAGAGGTGGTAGGTTTTCCAGATGCAGCAGAACTGATATATCGTGAACTTGCAGACTCGGAGAGCATGCGCAGGACCTGTGCCATCTTATTTCAGACAAAGCCCCAGCGTGGAGACAGGGAAGTGGGGTCAAAGTCTCATCTCTTGCCAGGAAGCCTATAGAACTCATAGCTTCTGGGAGAGGGAACGTCAGTTTTCTTCCATGGAGAAACACTGGCTCTGTCTACCACCTTCTGCAGCAGGCTCAGCGCTTAGAGTAGTTGCCACACAAATCATACTCAGTGGATTTGTTGTTTTGAGAGAAGAGATGATGTGTATAGTTAGTTGAGTGGGCAGAGGAGACAAGGATCTGGGAGGAAATGGAGGAATGGGAGGAGTACAATTAAAATGTACGAACTTCTCAAAAGTAAATAAACAAAAATACAGTCCAGAGATCCACCCCGGCTCACCTCCTTGCTCCAACTACGCTGTCTCCTTCTTTTCAGAACCTCCCGGTAATAACACTGTATTAAGAATCCACTAAGGGATTTATTAATCGATTGCATCAGAGTCCTCATGAACTGAAGCTCACCAGCAGGCGCACACGCACACGCGCGCACACACACACACACACACACACACACACACACACACACACGGAGATGCTTCACTATAGCCCTAGTATTTCTCAACGTAGTCAAGTAAGCAGTCAGGATTCCCCATCACACCATGGCGTCATCATCTGAAGGTTTGAACCCGGATGAAGCTCACTCATTTCAACCCAGCTTAGAAAAATAACAACATCCAGAGTCCTTAGAGAGCGCTCACATGGCCTGACTCATCTCCTCCATGCAGGCAGGCTCTTCCTGTGTCTGTGTTGTGAGTCTACTTTTCATCACTACTCCGAAGTGGTGACTAGGTGTTCTCATTGGGACGGCTGAGAGTGCCGGGCCTGAGCGCCTCAGTTATGTTTGTGAAGGAAATCAAACTGTGCCGTCTCTGCCTCAGTGCTCTGACTTTTGCTGGTTGTATTTCTTGTCTCCTCAAACAGCAGTGTGTTTAAGAAGGACTCTTCCTCTCTGGTGCTCACAGATTCTTTTGTTCTCTTATTCTCATTCTCCTACCTAGTTTTTTTATTTGATGTTTAGGATTGAGCCCAGGGCTTCGTGCATACTAGATAAATAAGTACATAACTCTACCAACTGAGCCAAGTCCACAGCCCTAAATCTTTAAAAAACATTGTGTACATAGAATATGTATAGTACGGCAAGTGTATATGTGTGTGTATATGTGTTTATATATGTGTTGTATACATGTGTATATATACATTCTTATTTGTAAGTGAATAAAAATCCCCCCACTCTTTTTCAGTAGAAAAGAGTGATATTTGGGGTGGTTATGTAGGCAGTTTCTCACTTTTCATGTTATATATTGTGTATTTCAAGAAGTATACAGCTGCATCCTATAAATGCAATAGAAATTCTGATATTGAAAGTTCCTGGAGTAAATAAAGATAGCTCAGTGCTTTTATAGGGACTGTATCTTTGAAAAGGGGTTTAAAGAAAACTAAGAAAATGACCTTATACTTTAAAGCTTAGAAGAGGGCATCAGATCCACTGGAACTGGAATCATCATTTAGGTGCTGGGAGTTGGGCTATGGTCCTGAGAGAGCAACTGTTGAGCAACCATTGAGATATCGTTCCAGCTAGAAACTCTTTAGAGGATAGGTAGTTTTTGTTCAGTCTTGGTGCTGTTTCGCACATGGCTGTTTATATCGTGCATTTGACAAAGACTGAACACTCCCAGGCAGCTCCTCTTCAGTCTAGTTCTAACAGGCAACTTTTGCATCTTCTCTCGCAGATTCCCTTCTTTGAAGACTTCTGTAAAGGGACTAAAGCCGGAGACAGCTGTGAGAACCTGGTGGGGTATTCTGCGGTGTACAGAGTCTGCTTTGGAATGGCTTGTTTCTTTGCTGTGTTTTGCCTTCTGACCTTAAAAGTCAACAACAGCAAAAGTTGCCGGGCCTACATTCACAACGGGTAAGTCTCTTGTTCTTCCCAGGGGGTCCTAGGATCTGCTTGTCTGCACTGACTGACATTCTGCTAGTTAAACATTTGACACTGATTTGGAGAGGATGTCATTGGTAGCCTAGGAGCGGCAGTGCCTGGTGTCTTAATAGGAAATTCAGTATAGACAGAGCTTATTGTTTCTACTAAGGTCTTCCCCCGGTCATTTCCATCCTACTGTGAAGTAGAGTTTTATACAATCAGAGGCCGTTCCAAGTGTGCCTTATCATGGGAAAGGCCTCTCTGTGGCACTCCATTCCCCTTGCTGTGATGGAGAGGACACTACAGAAACAGGAGCTAGCTAGAGATCTTTTGTCCGTCTTTGAATATCATTTGAATATCGTTCCTTCCGCTCTCTTCCCAGCTTTTGGTTCTTTAAATTGCTGCTGTTGGGGGCCATGTGTTCAGGAGCTTTCTTCATTCCGGATCAGGAGACCTTTCTGACAGGTACAGATTGGGGATTTCCGGCTGCCCGATTACTTTGTTTTTACACATTTTGTAAAACTCTGTAAAAGCATGGTCCAGTGTCTTTGCTATTTTGAACTTCTAAATCTTCTGTGAATTGAAGAATGTCCAGGTGTCGGGGATTCAGCTCAGCGGTAGTGTGCTTGCTTGGCCAGTGCCATGCCCTGCGTTTGGCCCCCAGTTTCATGGGAGCTTTGTAAAGCAGCTTTACCTGCTGCATGCCCTCTCCCTTCTCCTCCTACTCTACTTACAAGAAGCCCGTGAGATGGCTCTGTTCCTCTGTTGGCTAAGCAGTTGGAATGATAAGCTTACTGACTTGGAGAGTAAAGGAGGTCTTTAATATTTGCTTGACAACAGATCTGGCATATCGGAATACCTCTGCCATGGAGGAGTCTCATTCTCTGAGTCAGAAACAGACCTGGCAGCAGGAAACAGTTGTTACTTCAGAAAATTGGAAAAGGGAAGCATCCTCCAGTCTGTGTCTAAACTCACTGTATGTGAAGTGATTCTTACTGATATGTAATACAGAGCCACTAATCATAGCCAAAACATGGCTCCTTCCTAGGGAAAGAACAGTTGCCCTGTTCTGAGCTCAGGTAAGAATGGAGATGGAATCTAAATTAAAGAGGGTCAAAACACTCCATTCAAACCAAATATTTTGACGTTTTTAGTGGAGATGTGGGTCATAGGTTCCAGCCGTGCTTCATTAGATACATCTTTCAGGCTGTATGTTTTTCATATACTTTAAAATGGTTTATCTAACTCTTCCTTTTATCTTTAACACTGTCAACTAGTTTTTATTCATTACAAAGATACTTTCATGTATACTTTAGCATCTTGGAGATACTATATCTAGAGAGAGAGGTGACCTAAGAGTCCTCAGGTCAGCTCTAGCTATGTTTTTATAGACAGCCTGCAACCCACACGGTGTGGTTCATCTAACACTTTATGGCAGAGCCAAAAGAAACCCTGAGCCTTTGACACTTCATACTGGATAGTCAAGGCTCATTGCCCAAAAAGCCTTAAACTGTTGATTTTTCTAGCAGTATTTCTTTTTGCTTGTGAATTGGGCCACTGTGGATTGTGTGAACTCCTGCATCTATTGAGACAGCTGTTAGGTCAGCTTGGATGCTCCAGGGCCAGACTCTGAGGTCCCAGTCCCAGTTGTGCCCTTTGTTAAGAGAGGCTTTGCCAAATGTCTTAGTACTACTCTTTCTGGTGACATGATAAAATACAAGGACACACACAACTTAAAGGAGAAAGGGTTCATTCTAGAGCATAGTTCATGGTAGGAAATCAAGGCAGTAGAAGTTTGAAGCACCTGGTCACATGCCTAGGAAAAAGAGCAATGAACATCTGTTTGCTGCTCAGATCACTCTCTCTACTTTATAGTCTAGACTCCTCTGCCCAAGGAATGGTCCTGACAATTAAAATGGATTGTCCAATCTCAATGAACATAACCAAGATAATCACCTATAAGCATGCCTAGAGGCCCATTTCTCTAGTGATTCTAGATTCTGTCAGAGACACTAGCCATTATACCAACTCACACAGACTTGTAGGTTTATGTAGTGCAGATGAGATTAGCGTCTACCTTGTATGGTTGTATAAGAATGAAGTATATTAGAGGAATGATAAACACAAATGAAAAGGAGTCTTTTCTTTAGAGTTAAATGCAGGTGGTGCTCACCTCTCTTCCTTTGGGTGATGTTCTTTGCAGTCTGGCGCTATGTGGGAACTGTGGGAAGCTTCCTCTTCATTTGCATCCAGCTCCTCCTGATCGTGGAGTTTGCACATAAATGGAACAAGAACTGGTATGTGTTTTTATGGAAAGCTCTCACTCACCGAGTTGAAGAAACTGCCTACCACTGACAAAGGCTCCGCTCTGGATTACACTCTGTGTGGGCCTTTCCCTTTTCTCCTCTCTGATACTGTTTTCTGTCTTCTCTGTCCTCCTGTCTTGCTTTGCCTTGTATGCCTGGCTGTGTGGGCCATATGTGACTGGCTGACTGTGTGAACCCTGTGTGACTGGCTGACTGTGTGGACCCTGTGTGACTGGCCAGCTGTGTGGACCCTATGTGACTGGCTGGCTGTGTGGACTGTGTGTGACTGGCCAGCTGTGTGGACCCTGTGTGACTGGCCAGCTGTGTGGACTGAGTATGTCTGGCTGGCTGAGTGGACCCTGTGTGAATGGCTTGACTGTGGGCCGAGTGTGTCTGTACCTTGGGCATGCGTTGTCTAGGTTTCACTCCTACAAGGTAAAAAGCAAAACAAGCACAAACAGCACAATGCTTTGGAGCAGGAGATCTGTGAGGAATCTGGGGTGAAATAGTTCTCTTCTTGAAAATAAAATTGTTTGTGTCTACTTTCTAAAACATACAGGATCCCTTCATTGGGAAAACTTGCATCCTGCTGTAGGAAACTGTCTTGCCTGTAAAATGGTAGACTCTTAGTGCCTTGGAAAGAGAATTCACATCCTAGGCCAAGAGGGAAATACCTGTCAATAACCATCCAGCCCTTCTGCTAAGACCATGTTGATTCTGAGGTGCTGAGCAAAGTGCTTCATTGCTCTGGTTTGTTTGCTTGTCTGTCTGTCTGTCTGTCTGTCTGTCTGTCTATCTATCTGTCTGGTGGTGCTGGTGATCTATCTGGGTCTCTTGGATACCAGGCAAGTGTTTACCACTGAGCTGACTTTATTTTTCAAATAATTCTCTTTTATACCCAGTAAAGCTATTTCAGTAAAGCTATTGCCTTATGTCTGTCTGTATGTCTGTCTGTGTCTTGCTTGTCTCTGCAGTTCAGGCCGGTTGTAAATTAATGATCTTCCCTCTTCTGCCTCCTGATTACTAGAATTCTAGGCATATACAAACTGTGGCTGCTATTTTATAGATTTTTCTAGGTATTTTATTTTATACTATATTTTGGCAAAAAAAAAAAAAAAAAAACAAGAAAACCCAAACAACTCACAATAATGCCATATGAGTGTGCATTTTATTTTAGTTGAGTAAGATGAAACACACTGTCCACACTTTCTCAATACTTTCCATTTTTAATATATTCTTCAGCTTGAACATTGCTCTGCTCTTTTCTTAAAGATAATAACGAGGTGCCGTGGTAGCTGTGGGTGCATCGGTGAAAACAGAGCAGAGACAGCACATTGTTACTTTGTGGATATCAGATTAAGTCCGGCTAACTAGGGCCAGATTTTAAATGTCGGCGCTGGAGAGACAGCTCAGTAGTTCCTGGTGCTGGGGACTCTTATGGAAGACCCAAGTTTGGTTCCCAGCACCCATATCAGATAGATAATCCCTTCAGCTCCAGCAGATTATTGGACTCTCTCTTTGTAGAGGTGTGGCATGCGCATGTACACACACACACACACACACACACACACACACACTCGAGAGCAAATGAATCTTTAAAAAATGTTTATACCACTTTGGCCACATAGATAATGCTACTGGTATACTTTGATGTTTTACCTCTGCAATTACAGGTTTTCAGGTTGACTTGTGTCCTTGTAAGAGATATTGCTTGCTCTCTACATTTTGAGTCACCTTTAAAATTATGCTGTCATCTCTTCTGTAGGTCAAGTTTTGAGGTGGTAGAGTTTTCTTAAAGATCAGCTAAGGGCTGCTGTAGTTTTATTTGGTCCTGAGTCCTTGTTTGTGCAGAAGAATTCACAATAAGTTGAAAACGCATTGCAGCTGATGAGTATCTCTCTCTCTAGCAACTCTTAATGCTGCATGCCATCAGAGTGACTATAGATTAGATAAAACCAAGGTTCCCTCTAAATGTCCTGCAGGTTATATTTATGCCATGTGTTTTATGGTAAGAGAGTAGAGCCTTGGACACAGAATCATGGTTTGTGCCTTACACAGCACATCCCCTGGGCCTGTTCGTGTTTCTCCCTCCTTCAGTCCTAATTGATTCTTGAGCCAGTTTTTCTGGTACATTTGTTGTTGTTGTTGTTGTTTTTGTTTTTCGAGACAGGGTTTCCCTTGTATCCCTGGCTGTCCTGGAACTCACTCTGTAGACCAGGCTGGCCTGGAACTCAGAAATCCACCTGCCTCTGCTTCCCAAGTGCTGGGATTAAAGGCGTGCGCCACCACTGCCTGGCTTCTGGTACTGATTATTAGTGCCAAAGTTTACTGGGCCCTTTGGAATGGTTTGGTCACTTTGAAAACTTGGTAGTTCCTTAGGAGCTTTCAGCCAGGCTTGAGAGATGGTGGCGCAGCAGCCGAGAGCGGTCACTGCTCTTCCCAGGGCCCCCAGTTCAGTTCCCAGTCCCCATAGGCGGCAGCTTGCAGCTGCTGGTGCCACCTGCTTCTCTAGCTCCAGGGGACCCTACACCCTCTTCTAGGCTCCATGGCACTTGCACATATGTGGTGCACATTCATGCAAGTGTGCACATATACAAAACACATCATTAAAAAGGGATTTGTAGCCAATAACATTGTTTTCAGGCTTGTAATCCCCCACAGAAACCTTTTGCTAACAAAGAGTTGGTATGTTAGCCTAAAACTAATACTAATCAGGGAACTCACTGACATTGTTTTCTCTCTCATACCCCCACCCCCTTTTTCTGTATTTTAAGTAGACTTGATTCAGGGTTGACCCAGAAAATACAATTACTGATTTTAGTGAACAGATTATTAGAGGGCACTCTTTTGTTTCTTTCTTTTCTTTAATTTCATTTTTAAATATATCAAGAGAGAAGATCCCCAAAGCCACAAGGTAAACATGACATGGACCTGCAAATCAGCAGAACAGAGATTATTGTCCCTGCCATTCAGAGAAGTGTTTCCTGGCGTCTCTGACCACATCATTTCAGATTTTGTACTGTAAAATGGTGTGGTTTGTTGAATTGGATGTTTAGTAGTTGTGGTTTTATTTTATTTTTTCTTTTTAACTCCAGTTCACAATTTTAAGTATCATTTCTATATCACAGTTGGAATCATGGAAGGAAGGTACAGGTGCTAGCCAGATGGCTCGATTGGTAAAGGCACTACCCACCAGGCCTGGTGACCTGCGTTCCATCCCTGGAATCCATGTGGCGAAAAGAAAGAACTTCCCATAGCTTACACTCTGACCTCCACACGTGTCGAGGCACACACATGTCCTCGCTCCACACGCCACCCCTCTGTGAGTAACTGTGATGTGATAGCAGAGGGGTGGAGTACTCAGGTGTAGCCAGTGAGAGTTGATGTTGAAAGCATTTGAGATTTTAAATTTGCCTTTGGTAGGTTAGTTTGGCCTTGCCTCTCACTGAGCCTGGGCCCAGCCAGCCTCCCAGCCTGGGGTCCTCATCTGTTTTGTCTGTAGACTCGCCTGCAGTCTGCCATCGGGAGGCCTCTTGAGTAACTTTGCTGTCCTGTGTTATTTCTTTATAGCATTCTCAGCAAGTGTCTCTCATTCCCCAGGCACCATCCTACACAATGGCAGTAAGGCAGGGGACAGGCCCTGGCCTGCTCTGCAAAGCTGATAGTGTCGTAGTGGGGAAGTAGATAAGTAGATACTCAACACAGAAGGAAACAGTTATATAAAGGGCTCATTCCTGCAAAATATGCAGCAGGCTGTCTTGTGGGAGGACATGCTCAGACTCAAGCTTGCTGGCTTGTGTAAGGAGCAGAGGGATGGGCCCCTCTGTCTGGGGCCCAGATCATAGTACCCTGAGGACTAGTGGAAAGGCTCCCCCACCCCACCCCAGGGCATTGCCCCTGCTTGGCCAGTACATTACCGCTTGGTTGCACTTCCAGACTTGAAACTTTGATTTTGAAGTGACGTGTTGGGAGAGTAGAAGAGTTTTGAAGGGAAGAATGTAACTGAATTTTTCTTAATTTAAAAAAGATTAGAGAGGGCCATGGGTGCATGCTGAGGCCTCTGTGAAGCGAGGGTACAGCCTGGAGCTGGTTTGCAACGGTGCTCAGATTCTGGTATAATTTGAACAGGGTTTGAATCTGGGTTGGTCTGGAGGTGAGGCGAAGGTGTAGAGGTGGGGAGAGAGCACCTGTGGGCCTTGTAGTTTCTGTTTCTGCCCCATTGTTCTCTCAGTAGTAAGAGTGGTGGTTGCCATTTTCTGAGGGTAGAGGAGAGGCCTGAACATGGAGCCATCGTGATGTGCCAAGGTTAACATGTCAGTCCGACTTCCAAGTGGAGAAGGATGAGGCAGATGAGTCTGGAGCTCAGGGGAGAGGCCAGGCCCAATATTTAACTTGCACTGCCAATGTAGTCAAAATTCCCTCACCTGCTAAGACCAACTCAAACACCAAAGGCGAGCACGCTGGACCCCGTCCCTCCCGCAGTCACTGCTCACACTGGGTGTGTGTGAGCACTGTCTCCTGGTTGCTGATCGCATTTTGTCTCCCAGAGTCCTCCTTCCTCATTTCGTGTGCCTCCCACATGGGATAATTCTGAGGTCATCACAGTGCCTGGCTTGGCGTCAGGAGTACAGTGGTCATCTTCTTGGCCTTTCCATCCTGTTTTCTCTGTCTCTGCAGGAGTAACCTTTCCATTGTGAAAGCATCTCAGCTATGTCATTTGAATACTTTCCAGCACTCAGGAAACGTTAAGCACACTGCTTCTCGAAGGCTGAGGGAGCACAGTTGTGGGAGTGTGGTTGCTCACACTGCGAGCATGAATCATGAGGCAGATGACAGTCAGCCTGTCCTCCAGTTTAGCATTTATAAACACCCTCTTCTTTGTTCTGAACAATTCCTGTAGAATTATATCACCACTAATCTTTCTCAGTTCTTTATTAAGATTTATAAAAACTGCAAAGCAGATTCCTCTTTAAGTTTCTTTATGCTACGTCCCACAGAGCTTCCCTTCCCTCCTCTTCTTTGTGTGTGCATGTGTGTACATATTCATACTTATGGGGGTGAGCACATTTGTGCATGCGTGTGGAAGCCAGAGAGGACAACTTCAGTTGTCGTTCTTCAGATGCTGTCCACGTTTTGGGCTGGAACTCTCCAAGCCGGTCAGGGCACACCGGAGTCTGCCTGCTTCTCCCTCCCCAGTGCTGCTGTTGTGAGCATGCGCATTGTGCACAGCCTTAGGTCACACTCAGCTTCTCATGCTAGTCAGGCGAGCACTTTCCCAACCAAGTTACCTCCTGAGCCCAGTACGGCTTTTCTTTCCCTGACTCTAAAGGTTTATTAAATTATGTGTATGGGAGTATTTACACATGAGTGCAGGTACTCTGGAGGCATTGGGTCCCCAGGAGCTGGAGTTATAGTACTTGTGAGCTGCATGATGTACTTACTTGGAACTGAACTCAAGTCCTCTGCAATAGCAGTAAATGCTCTTAACCACTGAGCCATCTCTCCAACCCCTCTTTCCCTGATTCTACTCAGTGTAATATTTCTCCCTTAGTATTTCCTCAGTTTGGAGAGGTGGTCCTGATGCAGGCCTACTTTTTTAGCACAGAGAGAAATGTACTGAGGCTGACCAGGCTTCTGTGAGTAGAGCTGTTTGCTTCTCCAAGAGAAGGTGATCTCAGAGGATCTGCTGGCAGAACATGGAGAGACAGAGAAAGCTCACAGCCAACTCTACTGAGTACCATCTTTGCCTCATACCTCAACGCAGCCACTATGTTCCCCAAGGCCGTTAGCATCAGAGTGGAGAGGTTCTAGGCTAAAGTTGATGGGTGTTCTTTTTAGTTGATGAGCATGCTTCGGCCAGGAGAAGAAACTCATGTTTAGAGATAGTTCTAAGCCAGTGAGCCTGCATAATTGTGAGAACTTTTTAGCTGAGGTACAGTGTAATCATTGCTAAAAGTGTCTTCTGATCTGTGGTTCCAGGGTCTCTGCTGGGGCCAGTCCTGTCAGTCAGTATCTGAGGGATGGAATGCTCCAGAGAATGGGGGCCTTCACTGATCTGTTTTCTCTCCCTTCCACCTCGCCTACTTCCTTCTCGGAGAAACAGGACTGCAGGCACCGTCCGCAATAAGCTGTGGTACGCCTCCCTGTCCCTGGTGACACTCATCATGTATTCCGTTGCGGTTGGAGGCTTGGCTTTGATGGCTGTGTTTTACACACAGTGGGATGACTGCATGGACAACAAGATTCTCCTGGGAGTGCATGGTGGCCTGTGCGTGCTCATATCTCTGGCAGCCATCTCGCCCTGTGTCCAGAATCGTAAGCATGATTTTTCCTATTTCTATATGTCTTTCCTTTGTCATGTTTAACAAACCCAGTGGGTTTCTTTAAAAGCCCAAGTCATTCTTTAACTTCCTGGGGATGGGACTCAAGCCTCCTCTTCATATTTCATGCTCATTGAGAAATGATAACTAGGTTTACTTGGTGTCCAGAAAGATCCGACTTAAGCCAATAATAGAAAGACAGTACACAGGGAACCTTTAAGTGGGAAATGTGCTTAGTCTCTGTTAAGCAAGAGATGTATAAATTCAGCTTGTTGTGTCTCATGGAATGAATGGCAGGACCCAGAGTTGCTGTTTCTGGGATTGTCTTAGGTGACTAGCAACCTGACTAAGACAGGAAGTGGGAAATCCTATCCCGGTTGCTTCCAGTCTCATGACCAGAGTGTGTTTACTGAAGTCAGCAGAAGTGTATGATCTTGGTCTTGCTTCAGCTGTTGTGAGAGCCACAAGTGCAGAGACAGTGGGGGTTGAAAGCACCCTAGAAAGTGGAGCTGTGAACTGTTACTAATAAACTATCAAGACATCTTAAGCAAGTGTGCTAAAGACATGCTGTCTTCAGAGGTGTAAAAATGGCCCCAGTCTGGTGTTGATTGAAGAATCTTACTCCATGGGTGATTGATCTGCACATGCCATTCCAATTCCTGGATAGGAAAAGGAAATACGAACAATAAATGTATAGCCTCTTTGAATCTCTTTCCAAAATAGTAGATTTGAAAAGCTAGGCATGCTTGTGCCTGGAACCACAGTACTCGGGAAATGGAAACTGGAAGATCAGAAGTTTAAAGGCAGCCTTGACTGCATAGGTTTGAGGCCAGCCTGGGTGATGTGAGACTCCTCCCCTTTAAGGACAGAGACAGCAGCAAGTACTAAGTAATTTTAGCAGGACTAAGATATTTTCCACACTAAGTTTTTAACTGCATTACAGAAATTGATAGGCTTATTCTCTTAGTTCCTGCAATTGATCAGTAAAGAATTTCCTAAAACAAACTATTGGTAAGTGGACTAAAATCTTTTTTTGGGTTAATCTTACCTTCTGAAACAGCTACAACATTTAGCTTAATGACACTAATTCTGAGGTGTCTTATTCCCTTTGCGGAGAGCAGCATTATGATAGTCTATTACAGTACTTCTACTGATTATTATCATTGAATAATGATAATTTAAGAAAGAATTTAACAGAAGGAAGGGTGAAACCTTTCCTGTCAGCAAGTGTTGAAAATTTTAGCAAAGAGAGATCCCTGGTCCCTGGATTCCATAGTTGCTCCAGATGATTCCAACACTAAGTTGTCACTTAGATATTGTACTTTAAGTCCCTCTCCCAGTGAATGCCTGTCCCACAGCTTCCCTTGTTAGCCTGGACCAGGTCTTGTACTTAGCGTGGCCGAGAGTGGTTTCATTTTTGGTGGCATTTGTTTGTTTTGTTTTGTTTTGATCTCTTGACAGCTCAGTGCTTGTGCTTCACGGATTGTCTAATGACCTTGTACAACCCACAGTGAATGCTTTGTGAAATTTGTCTGTTGCACCAAACTAAATGATGATGGTGATTTCCCTTTTCTGATCTTGTGATTTATGAACTAATATTATAAACTTCATAGGGAGAGGCTGACAGATGGCTCAGCTAGTGAAGGCGCTTGCTGCTTAGTCTAAGCCCAATTCCTTAGACAGAGAGAGAGAGAACTGACTTCTGCAAGTTGTTCTCTGACATCACACATGCTATGGCTCTTGTGCATCTACATGCATGCACCCATACGTACATGCATGCATGCACACATATGTCCATACATGCAATTGAAACACCACTCAGGGGTCTGGGCAGTACATTGAATATGTTATAGGTTTTGGAGAGTTGTTTATGGAGAAGTTGAACAGATTTTGGCATCTTTAAATAGCATGAATAGGGCATATTCCCTACCCAGTATTACACTTTTTTTCTGGGACAAACACTTCATTAGGTTCCCTTTTTTCTAGTAAAGGTGGGTGGCCAAGTTTAAGGAGCATCGTCTATTGGCCGGGGATGGGGGTCGGGTGGGGTGGTGGGAGGGTTCCATTTAGAGCATAATGTCTTACTGCCAGGACTTCAAGCCTGTCTTCTGTATGTCTCTTGTTTCTAGGTCAGCCACACTCTGGGCTGCTGCAGCCAGGGCTCATAAGCTGCTATGTCACCTACCTCACCTTCTCAGCACTGACCAGCAAGCCTGAAAAAAGCAGTAAGTAGCTCTGTTCAGGAGTGTGCTGACAGTGCACATGTCTTCACTCCCTAGAACTGAACTGTTACTGAGCTATGAGGGTTAGAGAATTCAGAGAAGCGAGGTGATCTATGCTTTGTCATTCAGTAACGTCTTTAACAGCAAAAATGAAAATTTCTGCTCTTAAAACATTATTTTAATTGTGTGTGTATGTGCATGTGCACATGCATTTGTGAGTGCAGGTACCCCAGGAGCCCAGAAGAGGGCGTTTGATCCTCCAGAGCTTAATTGCAGGCCACTGTGAGTTGCCTGACGTGGGTACAAGAACAGCAAGGCTCCTTAAGCTCTGAGCCCTCTTCCCAGCCCCCAGCATGTACTGAGTCTTCCTGCTGTGCAGAAAAGACAAGAGATGAGCTTCTGCAGTTGTATTGAGGCCCTGCTGCATTCTGTTGTTCTGCTCTGTAGAGAACTACTTTATTTTGTTGTCTTATTGGCTTCTTTCGTTTTGATTTTTTGTTTGTTTGTTATTTTTCTTATATCAGGAGGTTATTCTCTGACACTGAGAGGGGTGGGAAGAGCAAACAGAAGGGAAACAGAAGACACAGTTTGAACCCGGATCTGTCACTGACTAACAGGCAGTCTCAGTGCTTGTTGTAGATGACATTTATTTAACAGAGACAGCAGGGTGTAGAGAAAGGAGCCCAACTGTCTGAGCTCTGTTCTCGGTGTAGTTTTAAGAATGCAGTGACGTATTCATGCTGTGACGTATTCATGCTGTGTGCATCAGTTGGAACATGGCAGGTGCTTGTGGGTGTGACCTATTGCTAGTGTGAAATTCTTACAGTGATCATTTTGAAAGTTTTTAGAGGCAAGGTTATATATTCCTGGCTGATCAAGAACTCCCTATTTAGACCAGGCTAGACTCAAAAGCACAGAAATCCAACTATCTCTGTCCCCTAAGTGCTGGGACTGAAGGCATGTGCCACCACACCAGTAAAATTTTAATCTATAAAAGAAGTACTATATTCTAGAGTCCCCAAATTTTTATATTTTATGTTTTATCTTTATTACTTTTGTGATGAATACACATACAGGTGTATGAATGGGAATGTTCAGATATCTTTGGTCTGTACATCAGGTAAATGCCTCAATTGAATAGAAAATAAAAGTTACTAAATTTAGAAAACAAATGCAATAATTATTTAGATATAGGTACTTTTTATTGGTCTATCTTGTTTTGAGAGAGGGTCTTACTATATAATCAAGTTGTCCTGGAACTTACTATGTAACCCAGGTTGACCTTGAACTTGCAGTTTTTCAAACTTGGCCCTCTAAGAGCTGGGATTATTGGTGCAGGCCACCACGTTCAGCTGGGGGGTCTCATCTTCATAGTTATAGTGGGAAGTAGTATTGGAGGTTTTATAGTAAGTATGACTTATCCCGAGTTTAATTACACACAGAAGCTCAATCCTGACCCAGCTTACCCACATCTTAAAATTTTCTTTTACAATTGCTTATGTATTAATCTCTGGCTTTAAGTTAATGGAAGTTTTGTTCATGATTTTTTTTAAAATAGCAATTATTGCTTAAAAACAGTAAAACACTTTTATTTTTCATTTTAAGTAGCAAATATAAATTTTAATACATAATTAAATTATACAAATATAATTTATGAATATATGAATATAATTTTAGTAAATATAGTTTAATTCATATCTTACAAAATCATTCCTCAACTGGCCTGAAAAATAAAGGGTTTTTAGACCACAGTTGACCTTGGTCTGTCTCTCAGGGAGAATTCCAGTGGGAATCCCAGCTTAGCTTCAAACAGAATGTGCGTTTGTAAACAATTAATATACTTCCGTTTTGGGGGGTCAAATTGGCAATAAGATTTAGTTAGATACTTACAATTGAAGCACCATGTTTTTTTTAAAAAAGCAAATTGCTACTGAGAGAGAGATTACAGAGACATATCTAGCTTCTTGATTTATTTCTTTGAAATTTTAGACTACCTCAGAAGGTTCTCCGGTCACAGGTCAAAAGCCATGTTTCTTATGTCTGTAGTAACCTGTCTTCTCTGGTTCAGGAACCCTTTACACTGTCTTTATGTGGGCTTCACACCAGGGGTCCTGTGCTCCACCCCTCTCTGCAGAGGCTTTGGATCCAGTTAAAAAGCAACCATCATTGCCATAATTAAAAACAGTGGGTTTAACGTAGGAGAAGCAAGGACGACTAAGTTCTGCTTCTCACACCTTTGGACGCTTGTCTAGAACAGGGTGGGGCTGGCCCTTATTCCTCCTGTGTGCTGATGTGGGAGAGCACTGTCTTGAACTAGCAAAAATGCTCTGTGCAGAATCACACTATAGAGCAGAAGCTCCCAGTGTGGGGGGCTCAGTGTTGGGACGAGCCATGATGGGAGGGAATCTTCCTGGACGGATGCTGTAAGGCGCAGTAGCCCTTTCTAACGTGACTGTGTTTGCTTTGTGTTATTTACAAGTCCTGGATGAACACGGGAAGAATGTTACCATATGTGTGCCTGACTTTGGTCAAGACCTGCATAGAGATGAAAACATGGTGACCTGGCTGGGCACCCTTCTTTTAATTGTGTGCATCTCATATTCATGGTAAGTCCTAGGAGTTATTGACATTCAACTTACAGGCTTTAAAGGTAAAGGAACAGAGTTCTTTAAGTTTCAGTCCCTGTCCACAGGAGAAAACTAGCCCGAGGAGCAGTGCTGCTGCGTGGCCTCCTATGTGAAATTCCTGTGTTTGTTACTCCACTGCATGGGGCAAATTGAATAGATGCATGTTTTGTTTAAAAGGCCGTTTTGAAGATGAATTGCTATGGCATCATTGAAGAGTAAGGGAGCATATAGTGAGGATGATAAAATCGTACTCTATGCCAGAGTGTTCTGACAAAACTCTGACCCAGGGGTATGAATAGCATTTGCTTTGTTATCAGTGGAGAGAGAACCTGTGTGTTCGTTCTGTGTATGGTCCAGTAAAGGCAGGAAGTGTCCCTGCTCCACTGTGCTGAGACCTGCAGAGCTAGGGAGTAGGCCAGGCAACACCTCCCAGGTCTGTGGTGGGTGTAGCGTGAGCACGCTGTTGCGCATGCCTGTGCCACAGGAAACTGCACTTTAAAAACACTTCAAAGGTCACTGGAGGGAAAAGCCAATGGTTGGTTGGTTACCTATTCTAGGAACATGTTTTACTGTAATGAAGCTTCCTTTGGACAAGAGCCTTTTCAGAGCTGGGTTTTACCTCAGTATGTTTTATGTTTTGTTTCTGTGTGCAAGAAATTCAACTTGTCATGGGCATGTTATAATTTTCCTCTTGCTAAAACTAAACAATCCTGGTGGTGACAGTCTGTGTAAATACGGTGTCTAAGAACACGGAAAGGCTCTCTAACAGTCCTGCTGAGAGGAAGGCTGGCCAGTAAGGGCCTCCATGCTGCCTGCAGAGGGTTTACTCAGAACTGTGGCCCAGCCAGGAAATGCTCGCTCGAGTGCTGTGTGGCTAAAGTGAGGGTTCTCTAATGCTGATCCTCTGTCTGCCTGTGCCACCCGACGGTCCTTTCCTTAGGTCGGAAGGGACCTTGGTGGTTGTCCCTTCTGACATTGAATTCCTTCACTTGTCTACTTAGTACCTGCTATACTAGAGGGAGAGGTGAGGGGTGATGTCTCAATCAGTAAAGGGCTTGCCATGTGAGTTCAAAGACCTAAAGTCAGATCTCCAGTGCCCGTGATAAAAGCTGAGCTTCTTCACCCGTCCGCTGACCCTAGTGCTGGGATGTGGACAGGTGCAGTCCTACTTGATGACCAGCCAATGTAGCCAGCGAGTTCCAGGTTCAGCGAGGGACCCTGTCTCAATCGAATAAGGCAAGATGAGGTTGAGGAAGATACCCAGTATGTGCTGGCCTCTCCATACTCACACAGGTATGTGTGCACACACAGGCAGACATATACAAAATAAAAAAACGAAAAACAGTGAGGGACATTCAAGTCTGTGGCCATTTCCAGTGAGCCCGAGTCTCATGCAGCCACTTTCCCCGAGGGCTAGTTGATTGTCAGCTTGAAAGAAGCCAGGGTAATCTGAAAACAAGGAACTTGGAGAAAACGACACCATCGGATTGGCCTGTGGTTCAGCCTTAGGTGCATTTTCTAGATTAATGATTGATGTACAAAGGCCCAGTTCACTTGTGGTCGGTGCCATCCCTGGGCAGGTAGTTGAAGTAGAAAGCAGGCTGAGCAAGCCATGAGGAGCCAACTGGTAAGCTGTGATCCTCCGTAGCAAATAGTGCTCCTCCATGGTAAGCAGTGCTCCTCCGTGGCAAGCAGTGCTCCTCTGTGGTCTCAGTTCCAGTTCTTGTTGCAACTAACATCTGTAGCAACTCCAGCTCTGAGAATCTGACACCCTCTTCTGGACTCTAGGACACTGCACACACATGTTGTACAGACGTACAGGCAATAAAAACTTTCATACACATAAAATAAAAAAATAAATAAAAATCTCAAGAATATCAGTCAAGAGAGAATTAGGTTATAAAGATCATTTCTTTAAAAAAAATCAAATATACTTGTGTTTATCAAAATTCCCAGGAAGAGGGATTGGAGAGGTGGCCTAGTGGTTAGAGCACTTGATGCTCTTGCATTGGGTCCAGGTCAGTTCCCAGCACCCACATGGCAGCTCACAATCATGTATGACTCCAGTTCTAATGCTCTTTTCTCTGGGGCCACCAGACAAACATGTGGTGCACAGATATAATATATAAACACTCATACACATAAAATAAATCTTTAAAAAAGAAGCAAACAAACCCAGAAACTTCCAGGAAGAAACAGCCAGAGTTGTGGTAGTAATGGCATTAGAGATAAGTAACAGTTCCTTCGTTTTAGGTTTTTGGTGTTTTGCTTTGTGTATTCATTTGCAGTGAGGTACAGTTTCCTTTTTGTCTTTTTTTTTTGGCATTATCAGAAGAAATTTAATAAGGACGTTTAACAAAATCAAATACTGGTTTTTCAAAGTCATGTCCAGTAAAACTGGGGGGAAAGTGTGTTGTTCCTTAGCTAGCCTGGGGGTTTAGATTTGCTGTGGCTGTCAGTTGCAAAGAGCAGAATCCTACTGGGTACACTGTGTACATTGACAGTTGGTGGCAGGGTGACTCATAGCATGGACTGTTTACCTGTTCAGATTTGTTCCTGCTTCTAAGAGTTGTAAAGACTCACTTTTACAGCTAGGTATGTTGGTGTGTGCGTGTAATCCCAGCTAATATGGGAGGCTGAAGCAGGAGGATTACAAGCAATTTAGAAAACTCTGGTTTTGTTTAAGTCACTTTTAGGACTGGGAGTGTGACTCAGTGGCAGAGTTATGAGCACGCGCGTGTGCACGTGCGCGTACACACACACACACAAGCAATAAGAGTCAAAGGCCACTTCCAGTGAACCCATAAAGCCACCATGACTTAGCATAGCCTTTGTGAGGATCTGGGTTTAAAATCCCCAACCCACCCAAGAAAAAGAAATCACTTTTAATTTTGTGCTTAGCTTAGTGGTAATGAATTTACCTACCTTCTACATGTATAAAACCCTAAGTCTAATCCTTAGCATTATAAAAACAAAACAACAAAAGCCAAGCATACAACAGAAAGATCACATTTTCGAGAGATAGTCTGAGAATTGCAGCATCACAGTGGAGATTGGCAAAGGGTAGTTTGATATTCCCCAAAGACATTAATTTTCAAAGCTGACAGCTGCTATTTAGAAATCTGTCTAAATGCCGACAGCACATGTTTTCTGAATGCTGGTAATTAAACTGCACAAGTGGAATGGCCAGTGGGTGCTGGGAGCAAGCAGCAGCCTTCAGAGCCTGTTGCTCGTGGATGCTGCCGTTGCGCACAGGCTCGCACACACTCCCCGGAGTTGGCTAAGCGTCATGTGGGGTTTGGAGATGGATGCTTATGTAATCACCCTTGCAGCACCAGGAGGAGTCAGCTTGGAGAGTGTTATAAACAAATGGTTTGGCTTCAGGATCACAGGGGTCTGAATCCAGACTTCATGGGGCCTTGAAGAAAGGACCTGCTGCTAAGGGAAGGCACCAGTAACATTATTTCCAGAGTTTACACTGAAGAAGCATGAGAGGTTGGGGAATGTTCTCAAAATGAGGCCACACTGTCTGCGTAGAGGTTGTTATTTGAATGATTGTAGGAATGGTTAATTTCTTGGTGGAAACCATACAGACTCGAACACCAGATTATAAGAGAACAAATCACCAGTGTTCGTGTAAGACCCAGGATTGTCTGGGTGACATTTTGTGATATCATTTTGTAACAGAAAGCTTGGCTCCCTTGGCTCCTCTCAGTTCTCTGGAGGATCCTTGTCTCCCAAATACTTCCTGAGGCTCCATGACTGCCCTGGGTCCTCAGGGAACTTTCTGAGAATACGCTTCCTTTGCTGTTTTGTCCAAGCCTCACTTCCTGGCAGTGTTCTCTCTGGAACCCCTATGAAGCAGCATCCCAGCTGGGACCCTGAGAGCCCATCTGCCAAGGTTTCCTAAGAGCTTGCTCTATTGGTCCAGCCGTCCCCACCTTCTCCTGAAACCTAAGACAAAGTCCAGCTCCCACTGGACATAACTGGACACAACAAGGCCTCTAACTCCTTCCTTGGTCTCCAAGTTGCGATTGCTATTGTATTTGATGTTGATTTTGTGGGCATGAATCTTAGTCTCTGCCTGTCCACTAGGAGCCTAACTGTATGAGCAACAGCAGTCACTCCTGTGTCCTCATAAACTTGGTTCTGTGTGAGGCAGAAGAGCTGTGTTTTCATAGAAGAGGCCCTGAAGCTCTCAGGACAGGGGCTGCCACACACAACACATATGGCCTTTAGGAATTGTCTGCGAGGCTGAGAAAGAAGTAAGAGAAATGATACCCTTCACGATAGCCACAAACCATATAAAGTACCTTGGTGTGACTCTAACCAAACAAGTGAAAGATGTGTATGACAAGAACTTCAAGTCTCTGAAGAAAGAAATTGAAGAAGACCTCAGAAGATGGAAAAATCTGCCAAGCTCATGGATTGGCAGGATTAATATAGTAAAAATGACCATCTTACCAAAAGTAATATACAGATTCAATGCAATCCCCATCAAAATCCCAACTCAATTCTTCATAGAGTTAGAAAGAGCAATTCAAAAATTCATCTGGAATAACAGAAAACCCAGAATAGCTAAAAGTATTCTCAAGAGTAAAAGAACCTCTGGGGGAATCAGTATCCCGGACCTCAAGCTGTACTACAGAGCAATAGTGTTAAAAACCGCATGGTATTGGTACGGTGACAGGCATGTAGATCAATGGAACTGAATTGAAGACCCAGAAATGAATCCACACTCCTGTGGTCACTTGATCTTTGACAAAGGAGCTAAAACCATCCAGTGGAAAAAAGATAGCCTTTTCAACAAATGGTGCTGGCTCAACTGGAGGTCAACATGCAGAAGAATGCAAATTGACCCATTCTTATCTCCTTGCACTAAGCTCAATTCTAAGTGGATCATGGATCTCCACATAAAACCAGACACACTGAAACTAATAGAAAGGAAACTAGGGAAGAACCTTGAACATATGGGCACAGGGGAGAATTTCCTGAACAGAACTCCAATAGCTTATGCTCTAAGATCAAGAATTGACAAGTGGGACCTCATTAAATTAAAAAGTTTCTGTAAGGCAAAGGACACTGTCAAAAGGACAAAGCGGCAACCAACTAACTGGGAAATGATCTTTACCAACCCTACATCCGACAGAGGGCTAATATCCAATATATACAAAGAACTCAAGAAGTTAAACTCCAGAGAGGCAAGTAACCCTATTAAAAAATGGGGTACAGAGCTAAACAAAGAGTTCTCACCTGAAGAATATCTAATGGCTGAGAAGCACCTAAAGAGATGTTCATCATCCTTAGTCATTAGGGAAATGCAAATCAAAACAACCCTGAGATTCCATCTCACACCAGTCAGAATAGCTAAGATCAAAAACACAGGAGACAGCAGTTGTTGGCGAGGATGTGGAGAAAGAGGAACACTCCTCCACTGCTGGTGGAATTGCAGGCTGGTACAACCACTCTGGAAAGCAGTCTGGCGGTTCCTCAGAAAACTGGGCATGACACTCCCGGAGGATCCGGCTATACCACTCCTGGGCATATACCCAGAGGCTTTACCTGCATGCCATAAGGACACATGCTCCACTGTGTTCATAGCAGCCTTATTTATAATAGCCAGAAGCTGGAAAGAACCCAGATGTCCCTCAACGGAGGAATGGATTCAGAAGATGTGGTATATCTACACAATGGAATACTACTCTGCAATTAAAAACAATGAATTCACGAAATTCCTAGGCAAATGGTCAGAACTTGAAAGTATCATCCTTAGTGAGGTAACCCAATCACAAAAGAACACACATGGTATGCAGTCACTGATAAGAGGATATTAACCCAGAATCTCGGAATACCCTAGAAAGAATTCGCATATCAATAGATTTCTAAGAAGATGGAAGGAGAGACCCCTGGTTCTGGAAAGACTGGATGTAGGGGAACGCCAGGACAGAGAAACGAGAGGGGGTTGAAAAAAAAAAGGAATTGTCTGCGAAATGCATGTATGAAGTTAGACTAAGTGTTGAATATATGTTTGTTTAAAATGCTTCCATGTTTTTATATAAGGGAGAAATGAACACTTTTACCTTTGTCAGTCAATGTTACAGATCATTTTACCTCTCTAGATATGGAGGAAATGTAGGGAAAAATTATGAAACAGGGTGTTCTGTAGGTCAGACTGGTCTCAAATTCACTATGTAGTCAAGGATGGTCTTGAATATCTGATCTTTGTACCTCTTCCTCTCGAGATGGGATTACATGTCTTTATAACCACACACAGTTTATGGGGTGCTGGGAACTGAACCCACAGCTTTGGGCATACTCTGCAGGCACTCTACTAGCTGAGCTACATTGCCTAGACTTAAAAAACAAAACAAATAACTTTTTGATCTCTCCTTGAGACTCCAGAGTGGGTTGGGGATAAAGATGAAGTTATAACGTGAGGAGCAACAGGCAGCCATGTTGAGAGAAGACTGAAGAGATCTGCAAACTTGTGTCTGGATAAAATGATCTATGCAGTGCCCTTAGACAGTTGTAGAATCAGCCATCAAGCTTGGCTCTCAAATGGAATATCTCTGTAGCTTGTGTTCCTCCTTCAGTGCCTGCTGTGAGGGGACTGGTTCCAGGATCCTACACCCCCACCCCATGCCATCCCACTCTGCCACCGACACCAAATCAAATTGCTTACGTGTAAAATGGTATAGGCATTATTTTTACTTAAGATCCACATACATCCTCCATATGTGCTGAATTGTCTCTAGATGGTGTGCCTTATATGGTGTAATAATAATAATATGGTGTAAATAATGTAAGACATCATTACTTAGGAAGAGCACAGGAGAAAGACAGACACACCCTGCCCATCTAGATACCTTTATGCAAGGCTAAATAAATCCACAGATGGAGACACTTTCATGCAAGTGTCAGAGGGTGGGGCAGGGGTACCCAGAGCTGAGGGTGCTGGTGAGCCTTGCAGGGTGCTTTCCCCTCCACTCCAGATGACAGCTTCTCACTGTGCCCTTGGACTTTGCTTTTTCCTAGTTTGACATCAACAACAAGGTCGAGCTCGGACGCTCTGCAGAGGCGATACGGAGCTCCTGAGCTGGAAGTAAGTGCCTGTCCTTTTCTTCCCTGGCTTCAGCTCGGGGGCCCATTTCTCAGGGGAGAGAAACCAGCACCTTTTGTGCTGGTGTCTTTTTTGTTTTTAATGAAAAGTAGGTTTTTCATACAGAATATTCCAATCATGGTGTCTCCTCCCTTCTCTCTTCCCACCCTGACCCCCACCCTTTATCCACCCAACCCAACTCCATTCTTTTCTCTCTCTCTCTCTCTCTCTCTCTCTCTCTCTCTCTCTCTCTCTCTCTCTCTCTCTCTCTCTCTCTCTCCCTCTCTCCCTCCCTCCCTCTCTCTCAACAGGCCAATTAAGACAAAAAACCAAACAAACACAGGAAAGAGAAAACACACAAACACATACATAAACACTTGCGGAGACATACGTGCATACAAAGCCCATACAAACACAAAACCAGAAACCATAACAGATGAGCAAAGGATGAGTAAGGTAGGAAATGCTCAAGGCATTATGAGGCAGGACATCTCCAAAAACACCACTGAGTTTGTTCTGTGTTGGTGGGTGTGGGACCTGCCCTTAAGTCTGTCTTGTATACATAGTGAGAAAACTAATTTTCCTTTGCAACAGAACTCATAGTTCTGTTTTCTGTCTGAGAAAGAATAAGATTTTTGTACAGAAAAAGAACTATTGTCCCATGTGTTAAAATGAAAGAATTCTTGATTTTCCATCACAATGTTGGCACCCTGCACCACCTTGAATCCAAGGCTGGGGAACCTTGCTCAGCCGCCCTTGTTCACTCTCTTTGGTTGTAGTAGAGTACCGGTGTTCTTTCCGTTGTAAACCACTCACCTGCTCAACACCGCCCGTCTGTATTCCCCACGTGCGGCACGCTCCGGAGGAAGACACAGGCAAGGGAGGGAACTGAGCTCTGCACACACTGCACTACAGAGGGAACCCTGACCCCTCAGTGTTCAGTTATGGGTCAGTTCCAGCACACAGTTGTGTCAGTGCGGAATTCAGAACTGTAAACACATGGATGAGGCCATTCGCCTGCATGTCAAGGTTCCAAGGAGTACTTCACTGACTATCAAAAAAATCCCTGTTTTTTCTTTTCCTGTACAGAAGTCTTTTTTCTGGGGCTCTTGGTGAAACATGAACCACAGTCAGAAAACTCCACCATACAGGGCAGTTAAGATGAGACTCGGCAGCCACGGTGGCAGTGGCACATGCCTGGAATTCCAGCACTTGGGAGGCAGAGGCAGGAAAATCTGAGTTCCAGGCTGCCCAGGACCCAGGGCTCCAGTGACAGCTCAGTCATTTAGCACTTTACAGGTGCTGGTACTGTTCTAAAACCGTGTAGTTTCACATAGTCCTCAAAAAAGCGCAGTGTTCTTTGCATTTTACAGAGGGTAAGCATTTCCATCTACCAGGATGTGGCCCCTGGGTACATGTTCTTGACTGCACATTGCCTAGGAGCACAGGTGCTGTCCCAGGCCCCTGCAGCTGACTGCCTGGCTTCCGGCCACTGGCCCCATTCAAATAGCATTTACTGGACAGACAAGCTCTGGTGTCTTTTCACATATTGGTGGGCACTTTGCTACACAGCTGGCCATTTAGGATGCCCTTTCCAGTCCTACCTAGAGATAGTGAACCATTATGAAGGCCTGTTACCCTGCAGCTCGGTCACCAGCGCTTTCTGCAGCTTAGAGGAGGAAATTGTGCTGGCTTGAATAGGCTGATGCTGCCTGTTTCACAGAGAAAGCTCTGCAGAAGCAGTCTTTGTGCCTTTGTTCCTGCCATTGACTGGGCGGCCACCTGCTGGGGGGCTGAGCATTATGGTTTCAATGTCTCCTTTGTGTACAGCCTTCAAACTCAAACTGCAGCAAGTCTCCAGGTTAGATTTAAGAGAGAAAGTTGTTCTTCTCCTTTGAGGGAGAAACCGCCCACTGTTTGCTTCTGAGCAAGTGGGTTCATGCCCCCACATCATTGCCTTTGAAAGACCAAGCTCATATTTTTTGTGGTAACTTAAGCTTCAAAAGAAACGGGATCTCAGCGTGAATAGAGTGGGCCCACTGACTTAGTGAATTGTAGACCGCCTCTCAGGACCCAAGGCTTGGCTCCAGCTGGACTTGGGGGTTGAAAGACTGTGTTCTCCTGGCCCTCAGCTCTGGCTCTCTGGTGTTTTCGTAGCTCAGCTCTCTTCCACTAGAGATAGGAAGGAACCTTGCTTCCCAGATGGTCTCAGCAAGTGTAGTCATTCCGTTCTTATATTCTGTTTATCAGTCTTCCTGCAATCGTGTGATAAACTTTCATAATTTTGTTTCTTTTTGAGTTTATTGTTTTGAACAAGTAAGAACTATGATATAAAATTCACAATGTACTAAAGAAGCAAGTATTCCAGCCTTCTGTATCCACAGCCAGATCAGCAGCCTCATTGTTTATTTTGTTTTGATTTATTTTTTTTTATTTTCTAAGTTTTTTATTTACATTCCAAATCATTTCCCCTTTCCTGTTTCCTCCCTCCCCGAAAGTCCCATAAGCCCCCTTCTCTCCCTCTTTTCCCCATTCAACCCCCTCTCGCTTCTCTGTCCTGGCATTCCCCTACATCCAGTCTTTCCAGGACCAGGGGTCTCTCCTTCCATCTTCTTGGAAATCTATTGATATGCAAATTGTGTCTAGGGTATTCCAAGATTCTGGGTTAATATCCTCTTATCAGTGACTGCATACCATGTGTGTTCTTTTGTGATTGGGTTACCTCACTAAGGATGATATCTTCAAGTTCTGACCATTTGCCTAGGAATTTCGTGAATTCATTGTTTTTAATTGCAGAGTAGTATTCCATTGTGTAAATATACCACATCTTCTGAATCCATTCCTCCGTTGAGGGACATCTGGGTTCTTTCCAGCTTCTGGCTATTATAAATATAAGGCTGCTATGAACATAGTGGAGCATGTGTCCTTATTGCATGCAGGTAAAGCCTCTGGGTATATGCCCAGGAGTGGTATAGATATGGAAGTGATCTGGGTATATGCCCAGGAGCTGTATCCTCCGGGAGTGTCATGCCCAGTTTTCTGAGGAACTAAGAAAGGATCTCACTATATAACCCAGGCTGGCTGCTTTGAACTCACTGTGGCTCCCAGGCTAGCCTTGAGTCCACTGTACTGCGTGGGGCATCTGTTAATGTGGGATTCTTCTGCCTCTGCCTGCTGAGTGTTAGGGCAGGAGTGCAGCCATCCCTGTCCACCAGCTGCCTCTAATCTGCCCTTCAGATTCATCTCATCCCCAATTCACACTCATCAGCTTCAGTGCCCTGAATGCCACGTGCCACTTACTGTTGTGAATCATGAATCCCAAGGTCTCATTCCACATGTGTCCCAGCTCTGTCTTGAAGCTAGTTTGATGACTTCTGGCTGCTGTTTAATCTGCCTGGTTTCACTGTCGTCAATTGTGAGCATGACCATAGTCCCAGCCCCTGAGGCAGAATTGATGAGTAGCATGCCTCACACCAGAAAGTGTGAGGCAGGAACATAGTCTTGTTTGCGGCATGTTGCAGTCCGAGTCATGCCCAGGTAGGAACTGAAGCAGAATGTCTCTGTTGGGTAATTTATTAGGGATCAGCACATGTAGAAGGGAGGAAGGGGACAGAATTAGGCATAGTATAAATAAAGTTAAAGGACAATATAGGCTAGACTAACCCCAGGGCATGCTCCCAAACATATGCAGTACCCCAGAGGCCTGTTATCTGCCTTCCATGATTAGTCATTTGGTGGAGGATACCCAGGAAGAGCCTGCTATGGGACAAGGTGATTCTGCAGCTGACACAGTGCCTAAAGGAGCTGATACACAGGGCTTTGCTCCCAGAAGTCACACAGTAGCTAGCTAGGATGAGCACTAGGTCCTTTGAAGCATACCTGGCTAGAACACGCTCATACCCACAAGGGCTGTCCGGGTGCTGTACCCAGTATATCCGGGGACAGATACTTAGCCAGATCTCGTGCACTAACACGTACTTCTGCTAGAAGCTTCTCCACTTGGGCAGCATACAGTGCTAGGGACATAGAAAACAGGCATCTAACTCAGTTGCTTTTGTTCTCACAGGTAGCCCGGTGCTGTTTCTGCTTCGGTCCAGATGGAGAAGGTGCGTGCTGGTGCTCTGGGCCTGACTGTGGCCCTGCAGGCTGGGATTTCTCTCTGTAGCCATTTGCAATTCAGGTACCACTTTGGTGCCTAACTACATATCACATCTCCCTCAGGGTTGATGCATTTTGTTTGTTTTGTTGGCATTCTGGTAGGGAAAATCACTGTGCCTTTTGGTTCATATCTAAGCTAAGTGAGAGTTAAAAAATACAATGTGTATATGTTTTTTAAAGGGATGATAAGAAAATGCAAGAGGGTCCCTACACCTCATTTGGGCGCCATTTCTTTTCTTCAACTTGCTTTTCTTCACAGAAGGGAAAGGCCCGGGTGAAAGTTTATGGGCTGCTCTCTCTGCTGAGTTTCTAATATTCTTTGTGTCTTCAAAGGCTCTCTTTCTTCTGCCCCACTAAAACGGCATAATTGCTGACTCTAGTCAAGCAAGTTCCTGGGGTGACTGAGCTACAGGTGGCTTTCGTGGCTTTTTCTACTTACTTTAGCAGCACACTGGGACTGAAGTGTGTACAGCAGCTGCAGTGGCACTGATGGCATGTGGACTCACCACTGCCCTTGGGCATCCTTTGTCATCTACAGACACTGAGGAGCAGCAGAATGTCAAGAAGGGACCCAGAGTCATTTATGATGAGAAGAAAGGCACGGTCTACAGCTACTCCTATTTCCACTTTGTCTTCTTCCTGGCTTCCCTCTACGTCATGATGACCTTGACCAGCTGGTTCCAGTGAGTGCCCTGTTTGAATGCCTTGAAACCAAGCTCAGTGGGACAGTTTCTGTACAGTAAAATAGTTGTTTGAGAAGCACAACAAAACAAAACAAATCTCAGTATGGTTCTCTAAAGGGTGGAGTCATCTGTACTCTCTTTAGCCTTTGTACCCAACACCCTGACATTCTTCCTGGTAGACCAGAAGGCTTTCTGAGACTTTGAGTGCTCACTGCAATTAAGTCAAAACTCCCTGGGGGGTGCTCAGAGGCAGAGGGCAAGCTCAGTAAGTGGGAGACCTTGGGTCCCAACCCTGTATTGAGAAACAAAGCAAACAAGACAGGAAGGGCTAAGTCCACATCGCAAGTGTGGAGAACACTGTCGTAGCAATAGAAGAAAGATTACCTTAAAGACTAATAAATTGCGTTTTTTTTCCTACTTCAAAATATATCTCTCTTATGCTTTCCAGTTTTTAATTTAGCCAATGCCTAGTGGATTTGGTTTTTCCTACATGGAGATTCATACAGACTCAGACTTGCAGTTGTATCCGTATGTTTGACTGATAGTTAACTAGTGTCTGGTGGCTCGTCTGTGCTACACCGATGTAAGCACTAGAGAGTAAGCCCTAGTGGGACTGGCAGACCATGACCCACATCCCTTGACTGTCAGATAGTGAGTGCTGGGGAGGAGGGTGCCAGGGAGCAGGAGCTACAGTCTAGATCCTACAGTTAGCTAACACTTCCGGGAGGACATTCTTCCTGAGGAAGGGACAAATTTGTTGTTTCCTAGTGATCTTTTAAAAACTGGAGGAATTTTGGCTTGAAACAGCTAAGAAAGTATGAACAGAGCTAAAATCATAAAGACAAGATGGCAATAAATGTTGAAGATAGGTAAAAATTGGAGCCCTTTTTACATTGCTGGTAGGAATGTACAATGAAGCCACATTTGAAAATATAATTTGGAAATTCCTTGCGTGCTTCAACACAAGATCCTAGTGTATAATCCAGCAATTTCCCTCCTAAGTATAGATCTAGGACAAAAAGGAAAAGTAACCAAAAATTGTAGACAGATGCTCATGTCATAGTAATTCATAAAAACGCAGAAGTCGGGGGTAGCTCAAACGTCCATAGCTGATGAAGTCAGGGGTAGCTCAGACGTCCATAGCTGATGAAGTCAGGGGTAGCTCAGATGTCCATAGCTGATGAAGTCAGGGATAGCTCAGACGTCCATAGCTGATGAAGTCAGGGGTAGCTCAGACGTCCATAGCTGATGAAGTCAGGGGTAGCTCAGATGTCCATAGCTGATGAAGTCAGGGGTAGCTCAGATGTCCAGAGCTGATGAAGTCAGGGGTAGCTCAGACGTCCATAGCTGATGAAGTCAGGGGTAGCTCAGACGTCCATAGCTGATGAAGTCAGGGGTAGCTCAGATGTCCATAGCTGATGAAGTCAGGGGGTAGCTCAGACGTCCATAGCTGATGAAGTCAGGGGTAGCTCAGATGTCCATAGCTGATGAAGTCAGGGGTAGCTCAGACGTCCATAGCTGATGAAGTCAGGGGTAGCTCAGATGTCCATAGCTGATGGAGAGAGAGCAAAGCGCACCATTTCCACACAGTAAGAAGGAATGCTGTACAGTGAGTATCCCCAACTCAGAAACCCCAAAATGTTCTCAGATCTGACAAGACACAGAAAGGTTACCATTTCCAGTTTGGGATTTGTTTATCTAATAACATCTATGTAAATATTCCAGAGTAAAAAACTCTTAAAATTTGGTCTCAGGCTTCTCAGCCACAGGACACCCAGCAGTGCTGATACATGTACAACACAGAGAGCTTTGGAAGCAATATGCTATGTTTAAGAGCCAATCATAAGAGACTGTGTGACTATTTACATGAAGTGGCCTAAAAACCACAAATCCTAAAGACAGGAATGCAGGGTGATGTGTGACAGAGAGCGGTGGGAAGGGGAGGGCAGCTAGGGGGTACAGGATGTCTGGGAGGAGGAGGATATTCTGAAACTGACTGTAGCAAGGATTCTACAAGCCTGTAAGTGTTGGGAAAGCCAGCAAATGATACATTTTAAATGTATATGAGTTAGAACACCATTAATTGTTAAGAAAGAAAGTTGAAGTCTGCCAGGGCCAGCATTGCCTTGTTATCGTTGTGTTCTTACTGCTCTGTCTGTTTCTCAACAGCTACGAAAATGCCACCATCGAGACCTTCTTCTCAGGCTGGTCTGTCTTCTGGGTCAAGATGGCCTCCTGCTGGATGTGTGTGCTACTGTACCTGTGGACACTGGTGGCCCCTCTTTGCTGTCCCTCCAGGCAGTTCTCTGTGTAAGGATGTCCAAGTGCCCCAAGGCTCAGCAGGTCTGTGCCCACTCTGGAGGGCCACCCTTTGAATGTGTGCACCAGGGGTTTAGGCAGCCACTGGTGCCCTGTGAAAAGCTGACATGCTCTGGCTAGCTTCAGTAGGTCTGACAAAGCTTTCAGGAACATCTCCTGATTAGCTTCTTGTTGCAAAATCCAAAAGGAAACTACCAGTTGATCTATAGGAATTGACATCTTTAGCCAAGCTGGTAGGTGCAATTATCTCTTTATGCCTTACCCAAGAATTAGCTAAAGTTTTGTTGCTGTTCTTCCAGGGCAGAGCTTGGGGCACAGCATCCATCACAGGGATGAAAGTGGCCTTGTATGGCCTGTCACTCTCATCCTTGGCATAAAGAAGCAACAAAAACACCGAGTCCTCAGCTTAAGGCGGGGCTTGACCTCTGTCACTCACTTCTGCCTGCCTCCTGGGAGTCTTCTCAGCTCCCTGTTTATGCAGAGTACAGAGGGAGCCCCTCCTTTTGAGTCCACCCTCCACTACTTCCGCAAGTCCCTGCCCTCAGCATTTTCTATTGAGGTCATGATGCTGGGAGTCACGGCCTTGTCCTCTCTGCCCTTGGCAGAAGTCCTTCATTCTTGTCTAGGGTAGTGTTTGTAATAATGTGAAAAGCACAAGTTGTTCTCACCTTCACGGGATGCTCTGCCATGTTTTCCCTACTCAGTACAAGTCACTGCAGTAATCCTGCACTTATTTATGGTAGTGTTCCTGTGACTGTAAAACAAGACGCATGTTGTTGTCTTTGCCCAAGCAGTGGAGGATTACAGTTCTTAACTGTGTGTGTCATTAACAGTAATGCTTTAAGGATCTTAACAAAAACATTGCTTCTTTCCTGCAGCCTGCCACACACCCCTCAGAGTGTTAAGGTCAGCCCCCCTGGTTACCCCCCACCACGAGGCCTTCCTCACTGACAGTGTGCCCCCAATGTTAACAGCATGGTTTCCTTGAAGTGGAGAAGGGCTGGGGTGAGGATCCCAGGTAGCTCCCAACAGAGCTGACCAGACAGATCAGCTGTGGAAGGGCAGAATTAGACTGAGATGCAAAAGTCGGTGGTTGGGAGCATTTCACAAGACTGTGATTACATCCAAACAAATTCCCAGATACGTTTTTGGAAAGCAATGCTCACAGGTATGCGTTTTAGTGCCAATGTTCTTGGTGAGGGAGGAGATTTCTCCAGTGCCTATCTGAACAAGTCAGGCAGAATTGGGGCCCACCTAAGCCTGGTTCCCACATGCCAAAATGTCAGAATCTTCATTTCTACTCACTACTGCACCCTCCTGCTGAAAAGACCCAGGGGGAAAGAAACAGTGGTGAATTCTTTGGAGAAATTGCCTGATTTACAGTATTTGATATCCTGTCCTTTTAAACGGTATACAAATAAGGACAAAACAAAAAGTTGACATTCGTGTTCAGCTGTGAGAAACTACTCAGGTAGAAGCCTGTTTGTGAGTTTAAGAATGCTATTATTTGTGAGACTTGAGAAAACTGGAAACTGTACCATTGTTTTGAGATAACAACAGCAATGTTAGCTTGCTTGTTCCACTGGTAACTTTTAAGGATAACAGATCTTTGCTTTGTGCAGTACCCGAGCAGGACTATAAAAATGCATTCTTCGAAGCTGCCCATCTGACCCTTAGCCATGGCAGCCCTGGAGGCAGAGTTTTAGAAATCATATGTGTTCTCTCCCTCTCATTTTTATGAGTAAAACGTTAATCATATCAGGGAGGATTCTCCTGGGAGTCTCGTTCACACGATACTGCTTCCCATGCCATTTTGAGTCATGGTTTGTGGTGCTGGATAGCTGATTTGGGTTTCTTGGGAAGTCAGCAGATGAATTGTTCTCCAGAGGTTTGAGAAAGTTTTTTACATAGTAGGTGAACTGTGATGTGGAAAGAGTTGGGGTGTTATGGAGTATTGAGACTTTGGGGTTCCCATAAGGAGTGGCCAGTGGGAGACAGAGTGCCATGTCTCCAGTTCCTCAGTGACTTCACTTAGTGTTAATTGCCCCCTTCCCAAATTGTCACCCTCTACCTTTATCTGATGATGTACTCATGCTGTCCTTGGTGCTTCATGTAACCCTGGAAAGAGAGCTCCAGAACCTGTATTTAAACTTCCTGGACTTCTCTTCTCCCATTGCCTTTCTAAGCAGTGGCTCATTTTCGTGTGCCGAAACATAAACCAATACATATCCCACATACTGCCAAGAAGCGGAAGGGCTTCATAAGGAAGGTGGGCACCAGGGAGGATCCTGGGCCTCCTCCTTGGACATGAGCTTGCCACCTGGTCATAGACTGTCAAGGTTTCTTCTGTGACTTACTCACTAGTAAACATTTTTATTTCCTGCAGAGATGAGCTCTCTGGCATTGGGGTAACTTCAGTAGACAGGTGAGCTGACATGAGGGCTTTAGCTCGTTCTCATTTTCTGTTTTCCATTACTGAAGCATTCACAGAGACAATTATTTTGAAAGGCCGAAACACTTGGCTTTTACCAAAGAGATGTATTTGATTTTATTTTAGTTGGGCAAGGACAGAGTCAGGGTGCATTCGCCCAATTGACTTCGAGTTTAACCACATTCATGTAAAGGAAATGATAGAAGTCTTTAAGGTAATCCCTTTGGGATCCTGGGGGATTCTCTCAGGTAAAGAACGATTACAGCAGATGAGTAATATATGTCTTGAGAGCTATTTATAAAAATTGTAAGAGGATCATTTTGTTTCCATTTATTAAACATTTAAACTTTTTTACTTTGCAAAGAAAAAAACTACAAACATTTTTATAGTCATAACTGTTAATTTTTTAAAAAAGATTTTTTTGAAACAATTAACTGTAGCCAAATTTTGTGGTTACATTTTTGCTATAGTAGAGTTTGAATGCAATCTGTGTAGTAAGTCTACTGTTTGTTTATAAAAGTCTCTGACATGGTTAGATTTTGCTACCTTTTAAAACAGTTATTTTCCCCCATTAGTCACAAAGCCAATTATGGATTTGTATTTGTGTTTTTCAATGCTAATTTTTCTATGAAGTACCTGAAATTGCCTGGCGTTTTCCTATGTAGAAAACTCAAACTTGTTAACTCTGTACTTTAATAAAATGTAAACTTGAAAACCAGGTTGTTTGTTTTCTATTAGACACCTGACTACAGTCTCCACTTGGTCTTTGCCAGAGTTGGTGCCTTCATGTGTCAACCAGAGTTCAGATGCCTTGGCAACTGTGCTGATGGCTTGTAATTGACAAATAAAAATGGGTGCATATGGTATCCTATTTAAGGTCTTGAACTACAAACGGAATGGCTAGATAAAGCTCATTAACATATATGACTTCATTTCTATGTTGAGAGCACATTGTCTGCCCTCGTAACAATTTAAAATGTGCTGTTAAATGCAGTCACCATGTTTTACAGCACTCCTCTTGAGCACAATTCTTCTACGCTTAGCTGAAATTCCGAGTTTTCCAACCTGACTCCAAAGTCCTTGGTAACCACAGTCTTACGATCCGCATCTGTGTTGACCTTGTTTGTTGTTTGTGTTTCATGTGCTACAAGTTGAGCACAGAGCTTCATGCACAGTGGGCAGGAGCAGTACCACTGAGTTACAGCCTAGACACCCAAGTTTAACCTTTTGCTTTTTAAGGCAAATTTCACTGTAGCCTGATGTTACTAAAATTCATCGTTAGGGGATCATAAACATCTACCCCTTCTCCTAAGGTCCCAGCCACAAACAGACATGATTCTGCTAAAGTTCATTCTAAGGAACCAATTAGTTTATGCTTCTTTATGAAGACCATTGGCGAGTGGTTACTTCTAGGGGTGTGGGTGTTCCTTCCCTCAACAGGGCATACCTGAAAAGCCTTTGCCCAGCAAGGGTGAGGGTTTCCCCATGGCCAAATAGATGGTGTCCCCTTCCCCTTGCCTTCCTCCACCTATACACTCTATTGCCTTCCCCAAAGACCACATGCAATTAAGACAGAGTATCCAGATACACAGACAAGGTCCTATGACCCTCTCCATTCCTCCATAATGGGACGTAATCAGTCAACTAACCCTGCTGTGATGATCTCTAGCAAATGGTGCCACCGAACTGCCCAAGATGGTGGTTGCTCTGCTTTGAGGACAGCCAACACTTAGGTAGCCTGATTAGTCTGTCTACACCTGCACTGTTTTACTTACCAACGTTCTACAAGGTCATTCAAGTCACTTCATGTTGCAGGAGTCACTTCATTTTAAAGGCTGAATAGCATTCCATTGTGTGTACATCCCATTTTCTTTGTGTATTCTCTTCTCATCAAGGAGAGTAGCAAGATCATCTTGTAAAACACTGAGATGAGTCTTTAAGCAGCCATCTTGGGAAATGCAATTCATCACAGGCTCTAATGGCTTACTGTTTCAAAGGAGGAGTAGAAGTCCATTCCCCCCCCCCCCCGCCGCCTGCATGATCTGCTGTCATTGCTTCAGTCACACTGCACACCCCTGTCACTCTCCCCATGGCCAGTCTGTTCCAGCATCTTTGATTTCCTGACTGCTCAAGGTCATCAGATGTATAGTCTTCCTAGAAGATTCCTTGGATTGCATGCAGTGCTTTCCTCACCCCTTGAACCCCCTCCCCCACCTCCCTGCTTAATCATTTTACATAGAACCAATTGCCTTCTGTCTTGGTCATTTTTCTATTGCAGTAGCAAAACACTGTGACAGAGACACCTTATAAAAGAGAGTGCTTAATTGGGCTTATGATTCCAGAGGGTTAGGCTCCATGATGGTGGAGCAAAGGCATGGAGGCAGGAACAGCTGAGCCCTCAGATCTTGATCAACAATCAGGAGCCAGAGCACATTGACTGGAGCTAGTCCTTTGAAACCTCTAAGCCTGCCCGTAGTGACACACTTCCTTCAACAAGGCTACACCTCCTGATCCGTCCTAAACAGTTCTACCACCTGGAGACCGAGTATTCAAACATGAGTCCGTGGAGACCATTCCCACGTAAGCTACCACAGCATCCAGCTTACTGTTCATATTTACTCACATTGTCTCCTGGAAGGTCCCTCATGCTTCACTCAGGTTTCTCTGATGCCTCAAATGGTACTGGGCATGTACTGGTGTTCAGTAAGGGGTGAATGGATGAAGGGGGTGAAGGAAGGACTTGTGAGTGGTGATGGTGGAAGATGAGGCTGGCAAGGCTTTGACATCCATGGAGGGCTTCACACGGTAATTGAAATAGCTGAACTGTTTGGTGGTGAGGTATGGAATGTGGTGATAGGTAAGGGATGGACAATATCCTTAGGCGTGTATGACCGTAGGTCCTGAAGAGCACAGATACGTTAGTATTGCAACATAGATCCTGTTTAGGACTAGGACTGCTCAGTGGAACAGCTCGTGCTTAGCACACCCACAGCCCTGGGTTTGCTCCCTAGGGTATATAGGTAAACACATAAATTGTGACAAGCTAGGACAATATGAATAGCATTACTGAATATTTGTGTCCTTGGTAACTAAAATGCCCTTGAAAGTTAATTCGAAAAGTACAATAGATGCTGGAAAGACTGCCTAGTGGTTAAGAGCACTGGCCACTCTTGTAGAGGATCCAAGTTCAATTCCTAGTACCCTCATGGTGGTTCACAACTATCTATAACTCCAGTTCCAGGGGATCCAACAACTTTTTCTGAGCTTTGCAGGCACAAAGCACACATGTGGCACACATACATACAGGCAAAACACTCAAATGCATAAAATAAATGTCCAAAAATGTGGAAGCTGGCTATGGTAGAATACACATTTAATCCCAGCACATAGAATGCAAAGGCAGGCAGATTTCTGAGTTTGAGGGGAGCCTGGTCTACATAGTGAGTTCTGAGCTTCATAATGAGTGAGACTTTGTCTCAAGAAACAAAACCAAGAGAAAAAATATAATAGAAAGTCATAATAAGCACAGATATCACATTTGGCCTTATTAGTGACCAGGTAAATTTTGGTTCATCAATTAAATTGTCAAGCAGTTTCTGAGTGCCAAGGACGATGCTGCCGAAAACATCTTTTTTGTGCTTCGAGAGTAGCTCGGGCTGCCTGCCTCAGACATTCGACAGGTGCATCCTTCACTTGTCAGTCACAATTCATTTCCCTATGAGTTAACATGAAAACTGTATCTAGGCCAAAGACAACTACAGCTGTGCATTTATGGTGGCACACAGCCATAATCCCAGCACCTCAGGTGAGTTGTGGGTCAGCGTGATGCCATGTTGGGATTCTGCATGTGATCTGCTTTCTTTTCCTGTTGCTCTGATAAAATACTCTGCTGAAAACAGCTTATGAGAATGGTTACTGTGATTCACGGTTCAAGGACGCAGCCCATCATGGGAGGAGAGCCTTAAGCAATGGGTCGCATGGCATCCACAACCGGGAAGACAAGATGGATAAATGCCTATGCGCAACTCTCTCTGTCTTTTTATATAGCCCAGTGTCACTGTGGAGCAGTCTCCTGACCTCACTTAGTGCAGTAGCTAATCCTATGCAGACTTGCAAAGATGCCCATCACCCAGGCGACTCTGAATCTCCTTAGGTAACACATTGAAGTTACCCATCATCTCCTGCCCCAACAAAGGAAGAGCCTACATTGCTTACGAAAATAAAAGGGCAAAAATGAAATTCATCTAGTGTAAATATGGAAGTGATAGATAATAAAATAGTGATGTCGAAAACATACTGAATGTGTTCTAGATTTGTCACATGAAAAATACTTTAGAAAATGCTGTGTGCTATAATAGAAGCTGCACATGTGCATTTGCTCACATGCATGTACATGCACACATACACATGCAAGAAAATAGTCCAAGTAGCTGTATGTGGTAGCACACCCAGAATTCCAGAAGTCATGAAGCTGCATCAGCAAAGTGGAGCGTTGAAGGCCAACCTGAATCACATGGAGAGGCCCCTCTCAAAACACAAAATATTTCAAGTGCCCCACCCTGCCTTCCAGCCTTCATATTTTAGAGACTGTTCATAAGGCTTGAATAGGAATAGCCACGTCCTTTACACATAGCCCTGAACTTTCCCTCCAAGCTGAGCAACGGGCCTCTCCATGGACACTTGGAACTGTAACTGTTAAGGTAGCTGCTTCCTTTGTCAGTAATTAGACAAGGACACAGCCCACGGCTCCACAGGGCCACTCTAGCAGACTTCCTGAGGGACCTCAACTCAGGGAAACCCAGGATTCCTGGTTTTGATTTCAAGATAGCCAGTATGAAGCAGGGTCGGTGTTAAGAATAGAAATGTGCTCGTGGAAATAATAAAACACAGAGAGCCAGAGTGTGCACATGTCAAGGGGGTGCCATAGTTTATTAGGTGGCATTTAATAACTGGTTTTAAGCTGGGACTTAAGAGAGGGGGCATGGAGAAGGAATAAGACACTGAGGTGTAGATGCAGGCTTCTTGGGAGAGTCACAGTAAACGGCTTAGCTTTAGTTATATATACCATTTTCACACTATACTGTTGTATAGCAGTTTCCTCCATATTTAAACAGTCCATCCTAGAGAAAATTCAAGAGAGAACTTTTTTTTAAAGATTTATTTATTCATGCATTTTGTATTTATGAGTGATCTGTCTTCATGCATATCAGAAGAGGGAATCAGATCTCATTACAGATGGTTCTGAGCCACCAAGTGGTTTGGTTGCTGGAAATTGAGCTTGACCTCTGGAAGAGCAGCCAATGGTCTTAATCACTGAGTCACCTCTCTAGCCCTAGAGGAGACTTCTTACTACTCAGGAAGTAACTACAAAGGTCTCTGGAAGTCCCTGAAACTGACCAAATTCACAAGGCCCCTCCCTCCATCAAGTTATATAAACAGTGAAGACTTAGAGAGAGGAGACTCTGACCTGTTGAGCTGCCTGAAAATCCTGCAGTCAGGTCCAGAGTCCATCCTCTGTGAGTTTTCATCCATGCGGGGCTTTGGATGGGACAATTCTCCAATGAATTGAGACCAAGAGTCCTGAGCTGTGCAAGGGACTTGAGGCAGGTGCTTTTACTGTAAAGAGGGTTTCTGGTGAGAGTCTTAGAAAAATTTTAGGCTTATAACTTCAAAGGGAAAAAGGCCCTTAACTGAATATTGTTAATTATAGTGAAATTCTGAGAATTTCTAAGATGGTGATAATGAAAATGGGAGACATGTTGGCTAGTTTTATGTCAACTTGGCACAAGAATTACTAGAGAAAATGTTTTCATAAGATTAACCTGTAGGCAAATCTGTAGGGCATTTTCTTAGTAAGTGATTGACATGGGGAGGGCCCAGCTCATTGGGGCAGTGTTAGCCCTGGGTTCTGGGTTGTATAAGAAAGCAAGCTGAGCAAGCCATGAGAAACAAGCCAGTAAGCAGCACCTCTCCATGGCTTCTTCAGTTCCTTCCTTCAGGTGCCTGTCTTGCTTGAGTTCCTGCCCTGACTTCCTTCAGTGATGGATCTTTCTTTCCCAAGTTGCTTTTGGTTACTGTGTTTTATCATAGCAGTAGAAACCCTAAAGAAGACAGGAGCTAAAACTTGTCTGGGTAGTTCAGGGTGAGAATACCCCAGGAGAAGGAACCATCTTCTTTCTTAGCTAAAGGCCAGGAAAACCCTTGTGCCCTTTGTAAGCCTCATCTCTGCCAGAGGTCAGAGAAGACAAAAAGGTTTGGGGCTATGATCCATGATCTGGTACCTAAACGATTTTTTGCTTATCTCTTCAAAGGGAAGAAAGTTAGCATGGATATAACGACATGTTAAGGGAAAGTGCCTGGTCAGGAGAATAGAATCCTGTTCTGGGTGGAGACCTAACATTCTGGTTGTATAGTGTCAATGACCTGGTTAAAGAACCATCTCCAGGGCTTTGCAGACACTGCTGTCCCCTGTTGCCTCTTGCTACAGTCATGGTCATCCCCACTGAGTACTTAGACATCTTGGCAGATGGCAAACCCTTGGACCACACCTCCTTTGAGCTGTTTGAAGACAAAGTTCCAAAGACAGCAGAAAACTTTCGTGCTCTGAGCACTGGAGAGAAAGAGTTTGGTTATAACCTTTCACAGAATGATTCCAGGATTCGTGTGCCAAGGTGGTGACCTCACACACCACAATGGCCCTGGCAGCAGGTCTGTCTACAGAGAGAAACTTGAGGATGAGAACTTCATCCTGAAGATACAGGCCTTGGCAGCTCGTCTACAGTAAGTGCTGGATCACGCAGTGCTTGTCTGAACTACCAAGACTGAGTGCCTGGATAGGAGGCACATGGTCTCTGGGAAGGTGAAAGAAAGTGTGCACATCATGGGGCGTTTGGGTCCAGGAATGGCAAACCCAGCAGGAAGATCACCATTTCTGACTGTGGACAACTGATTCTTTTGAATTGTGGGCATCTTACCCACTAGACCATCCCTTCTGTAGTTCCGGAGAGCACCCCTACACCATCTGTTCACAACACTCTGTAATCTCTGCTCTCCCTGAAGTTCTTTGGGGGTCCATGTTTTCCTCATTTCCCTCCAAGTCTTGCTTGATTGCAGAGTTAAGTTTATGATTATGAATAAAAACTAAATAAAAGAAGAAAACATCTCTAGGAAGGTGGGTTCACCTTAAGCTGTACTGAAGAGATGGGCAGAATAATTATCCTTTTAATGAGATTCTGTGCTTTTCCTTCCCAGAAAGCATGTGTCCAGACCATCCAGTGCAGTTCCTAAGAGACCAGGTCCTCCATCCTTCTGAGTCCTGACTCAGAAAGGCACAGCTTGTCCCTTTTCTTTTTTCTCTGGATTCCTTGTGTCACCTAGAACTGAAGTGTGCTGTTTCCATACTTTGGGTCCCCTTACTTTCTCTAAAGCTCCCCCCACCATGGGACTTTGATGCCACCATAGCTCAGACAGCATGATCTTCCCCTTCTCCTCTCTCCTCTCCTTCTCCTGGTAACTGACAAGATTTATGGCTTCCCTCCCTGGGGTTTTTCCTTGTAAGTGCTAATAAAATTGCCCACAAACTTCTGCTTGAGTCCTTTCTTACATTCTTTTATTAAGGAGGCAAAGAAACTCAAGGTAGGAAGGTAGAGGGTTTCCCTGGTATCTGAAGAGGCTTTAAATACATCCTGCTAATTTCCCCAACTCTCTATCCCTCCTGGAAGTGAGCCACTGGCTTCGAAAGGCTGAAGTCCTCAGTGATTGAGGCATCATAGTCTCCAAAGGAAAGGCCACTTGCAAAAGGTGGAAGATTCAAACAGGTGTGCAGAGGGGCAACTGTGGAAGAGAGGGAAGGTGTGGGCACATGTTCTGGAGTGCCTCCTGGTGTCCTGTCTGGTTCTAAACCACATGGGAGGTGGGACCCAGCTTGATAAAGTGATGCTGAAGGCTCGCATCTGTGGAGCATTTCTGGGACTGTTGCCATTCTTCCAACGACCCTACAGCTCTTGGTGTTCTAACCCCTTCATCAGGGTAAAGGCAGATTTTCTAAAATCCTTACTAAGTACATTTGTTTTCATGGACACTGCCAAACGGCCCCTCTCCCAGCCCCGTCTTTTACCTCCGCTCTGCTCTCCATCCTAACCCTTGGGGTACCCCAAGACCTCCCATGCCTTCCTCTTCTCATATTTAGCTTTTTCCCTTGGCCTTTCTATTGTGTAATGCTGTGTCAGGAAAGAGTTGTAGTGCCGGGCTTTAAACCTCTGGGAACTTGGTTTAGTTGCTCTTGAATGTCTGACCATAGATTACTGTAAACTTGCGGCTTTCCCCTCAGCGGCCCCAGGCGCTGCTTTGCAGATGTGTTTCATTTGCCTTCCAGCCACAAGCCCATCAGCCTCAGGGTTGGATACTTAGTGCGTGTTTTAAGGAAAGGAAATATCAAGATGAGTCTGGAATATCATATTATTGCCAGGACCCCAAAATTCTTCCAACAACTTTTGGATGACAAGCTAAGTTATGTCTAGTTAGGGATTTTATCTGGAACTGAATTTTGCTGTATGCTGCGGTATTTTGTGTATATCTTCTTGCTTTTTAAGGTGAACAGAGACTGATGTTTTAGGTTTAAAATATTAGTCAAAACTTCATAAGATATAGGTAGTTAAGCTTAGGGTCTATCCAAGTGTTTAATTTATAATTGTTTATTAAATTTAGGCTTAGTGTACTTAACTTCTTAGGAGGATTTTTGTCTATAGATCAGAAATGAAAATGATGTGTGTGTGTGTGTGTGTGTGTTCATCCAAACACAAAAACATGCCTAAGTGTTCATGTGCACATGCATGTGGAATGTGGAGGTCAGAGGTCAGCCTCAGAAGTTGTTCTCCTGTTGCTGTCTGCCTTGCTGAGACAGTATCTCTCACTGACCTGGGACTTGCCCAGTAGGTTAGACTGGCTGGCCAACAAGCCTCAGGATTTGCCTGTCCCTGCCTCTCCACACCTGGCATTTTGTGTAGGCTCTAGGTACTGAGCTCAGGTCCTCAAGCTTGCAAGGTAAGGGCTTCGCCCGCTGAGCTCTGAGCCATTTTGTTGGCTTGTAGAAATTACAGTTGGTTATGGTGGTTCACATGTGTGATGCACCCCGGAAGCTAATGTGTGAAGGCTGCGTCAAGTTTCAGGAGAGTCTGGGTTTCAGATTGAGACTATCTCAAATAGATAAAAATCAAAGCAAATGACTAAACAAACAAACAAAACCCCTACACTGTAGCCTGAAATCATTGCCAGCTTTATTTTATAAAATTGATACTTAGGTCTACTTTATTAACTTCATAAACCAAGTTAAACAAAAGGATAACATTTGGTAATAAAATATATAAATAAAATCAATGGATTTGTAACTAGTGCAAAGCTTCAAAATTTAGTGTTAGGGCTGGGTATAGTTGCTTATTTAAGAGGCTGAGACAAGAGGAATACCATGATTTTCAGGAGTGCATGCATGTGTGTGTGGTGTAATTTAAATATAAAAGGTATAAGTTAAAACTCAACCAAATATTTCACTACACAAAGGCTCTCCAGACAAGAGCTTGGCAGGTGGATGTAACCGTCAGTGTAGGCTGAATTAATCTGTGGTAACAAGTATCTCCAAAAGTCAGTGATTTGCCAGAGTTATTTCTTGTTCACGCTCTTGCTGTGACTGTGTGCAGCTCTGCCCCTGCCCTCCAACAGCATCGGTCCCTCTGGAAGGGAGGAAGGATATATCGAGTCACATGATGACTCTTAATGTTGTCACTTAGAAGTAATGCTTCTGCTGTCTTTGCTACTGGTCAAAGCAAGTGACATAGCTGCTCTGGGGGGGGCAAGAGGAAGGGATACGACCCCTCCCACAAGGCTGTAGTCACACCTCAGGCTGAAGCAATGAGGCAAAGAAGTCCGTCCTCCCGATGGGTGGTACAGCAAAAATTCTCAACACTCACACGACTTGTCATAACTGGAAATGAGGACGATCTTAGAGATTCTTGCGGCTTCCTCCCCGCCGCCCCCATGGTGTGTGTGATGCCACCATATTCTAAACTTCAGGGTGGATTGTTTCCTGTTGTTGGAATTGAGGTGAGTTTGTTATTCTTTAAAAACTTCTTTCCATGAGTTAAAGCTTTAATTTAAAAATAAAAATTGAAGACTTTTAACCAGACTAAAATGTATAAATTTTGCTGAACAAATAAGGCAGTTGGGTAACTAATCTGTATTTTTAAGCTTTACTCTTAATTTTGTTTGTTTATTTAAAGCTGTCTGCTATAACAAATGAATGTTCAGGCAATGATATTATATAAGCCGTTTATTTTTATCTGTATATGGGTGTTTTTGCCTGTGTCTATGCACCACATTTATACAATGCCCATGGAGACCAGAAGAAACCAACAGCTCTTCCAGAGCTGGAGCTCGGATAGCTGTGAGCCACCATGTGTGTGCTTGGAACCGAACCTGCATCCTCTGCAAGAGCAGTAAATACCCTTAGCTGCTGAGCCATTTCTGTAGCTCCTATTCTATTTTATTTTTAAGATTTATTTTTATTTTTCAAATGTGTATGTGTGTGTGTGTGTGTATGTGTGTGTGTGTTTCTGCGTGTGTGTGTGTTTCTGCATGTGTGTGTGTGTGTGTGTTTCTGCGTGTGTGTGCACAAGTGTAGTGCCTATGAAGGCCAGAAAGGATACTGGATCCCCATGGCTGCAGGTACAGAATGTCCTGAGGATCTAGATAGATATGGGCGCTGGGAACTGAGCCTGACTCCCCTAGAGGAACAGCAAGTGTTGTTAACCGCTGTACTATCTCTCCAGTATGTACAAAACACTACTTCAGAGCCACACATCTCAAAACACTGGAGGAAAATGTATCTTGTAGAGTATAGGTTTTAGGTATATCTCTCCAGCATGTCAGTTTTAAAAGACTGGCTATGAAAAACAATGTTTGTTAAATAAATCAATCAATCAGTAAGTGCGAGTGCTGGTCAGTTACGGGGGGAAAGACTTAGACTCATCCTGCATTACACGGTACATTGTTTTCTTGGCTACCTAACCCTAATCATGACGCTCTGATTTAATGTCACTAGGGAAGATTACAATTCTCTTTGGCATAAAAGTTATCATCTATTGTCAGTAATAAAATGAATGTGTTCCAGAATCAAGTTAGTCAACATTCCAGAACCATGGGGGAGGGTCTGTCTCATGGGGCCCCACGCCTAGCTGAGGGGCTATTGGCAGTTGATGGCTGCTGAGAAGGGGGGCTCAGCAGTTGATGGCTGTCCATGCTGGGGGATAGCTCCACACCCAAGCACAAGCTCATGCAGTATACACTCATTGGGCTCGATGAAAAAAGATTAAAGGCAAAATACTTGGGAAGAAGGGAATGGACACGTTGGGAGAGGGATCCAGGGTGAGTAGGCAGGAGACACTGCATTCATATGATCAAGATACATTGTATACAGGTGGAAGTTGCCAAAGAATGAGTTAAAATTATCCTTTTAAAATGATAGTGCTTAGAATCAACTGACTTGGGCGCATAGAGATTGAACCACCAACCAGAGAGAGCACGCATAGGACAGACCTAGGCCCTCCGCACATGTATAACAGTTGTGCGGCTCGGTCTTCAGGTGAGACTCCTAAGAGCAGGAGCAGGGGCTCTCTGACTGCATTGCCTGCCTCAGGATCCCTTTCCCCCTACTGGGCTGCCTTGTCTATCCTCAATAGAAGAAGATCCACCTAGTCTTACTATGCCAGGGCTGAGCCATGTCCGTAGGAGGGCTCCCCTTTTCTGAGAACAGGAGGAGGGGTAGGTACGGTGGGTGGGGAGGTGAGAGGGAGGGACTGGGAGAAAAGGAGGGAGAGGAAGCTGTGATCGGGATGTAAAGTATATAAATGACAGCAGCAACAACACAAAGGCAATGCCTGATTCTCCACTCATTTCTTTATCTCTCATCCTGTATTTTAGAGAATGGCCACTTTATTTACCTATTTTCTCTCCCCACCCAGGGCACATCCTTTTCTCGACTGGGGTGATGAATCCGTTTTCAGTAACCCTTGTGACACAGGCTTACCAGTCTCCCCCATCTGCCGGTGCCACGATCTCCAGAATGGCCAGAAATTAGCTCTATTATTTATAAGCCCTCGGTCTGGTATTTTGTAGATGTCTGAACAGATCTACAGGTGGCTTCCAAAAGTATAGATCCATATCCTAGGACTATAGATGATCAGAGGGTAGTGAAGGATCATGAGACAAGGACATCTTCCTGCATGACCCGGTGGTGACAAGTATCCTTATGTGAGAGACAGAAGACATTTGACGGGCAGGCAGAGATGAGGAACCACAATCCAAGAAATGCCAATAGCCGGAAGTGTGGAAAGGCAAGAAATGGATTGATGGTCCTCAGAATCTTCACAGGGTGGACAGTCCTGAGAACAACTTTATTTCAGACCCCAGCCTCAAGAACTGAGGAGAGAATACATTTCAATTGTAAGACTGAATTGGTAACATCTGAACAGGCTCTATACTTCCAGCTGGAGCATCGCGCTTCCTGGACACCCGCCCTAGTGCTCTGGAGTTCCCAAATCAAAGACAGGCACAGCCTTATTTTTAATATGCCCTTAGCAGCTCAATGGTTGGGCCACTCCCTAATTCCACATGGCTAACACATACTTCCCTCCAATATTCCCGAGTTAGTACTTACTAAATCTATATTTCATGTGTGCTGTCCTGGACCCTGCTGGGCAGCCCTCCCGGGGCTGCTTTCCCCAGCTTTTACATGATTGTCTTCTGCAGCTCTCTGCTTGATCTTCCTGCCTTTCCCCCTCTCCTGCATTTCCTCCTCAGAAATTCTAAAATCTGTCTCACTGCCCAGCCACTAGCAGCAGGCGACTTTATTTCCTAATCAGCACCAACAGGGGGCAGGGACCCTCAGTGCAGACATATGGATACAGGTTCCTATGTGATTTCAGGAGCTGAATTAACACAAATAGCATTAGAACCAACCCACAACATAAGATGCCAGTTTGTGTTGAGGTCTGGTTTTTGGCTATGTATTGTAATGCCAAATACTGGCCCCCAAGGCTTGGTTGCCCCCAGGAATGGGAGAATCCCCACATAGACCTAAAAGACCCTATATAATCTCAGCCCCTAAGTTATTCCTGAAATAAAGATGCTCACAGCCTATAGCTGAGCAGAAGAGAGATAGGAGGAGTTCTTGGTTTCCAGGTTTGGGGTCGGGGGAGGGTCACAAGGGGAGAGAGAAGGTGGAGAGCAGAGAGACGCCGTGGGGTGAGTGAGCCATGGAAACATGGCCATGAGGGCTGGCCAGCTGGGGTTAAGAGCAGTCCAGATGGAACACAGCAAGTTATAACTCGGGGTTATTGATGGGTAAGTAGATACCAATAACAGAGGGTAGATATCTGCCTAGCTCTAGTGCATAAGGCTTATTATTAAATATAAAGGCTGTGTGTCTTTTATCTGGGAAGTGAATGATCAAAGGCAGGGTAGGAACCCCCAACTGAGATTAAATATTTTTAACAAGTTTGTGTTAGTGATTTTGTTTTTTGTTTTTAACACCAGCGTCAGGAAAACTCATACATACTTGACTTTATAAATGCAACATCATCTCCAGGACAGAAAACAAATACAAAACTAAAAGTAGAGATAGAAATCGACCTTGGCCACAGAGCTCTTGCCTAGGGTTTGCCCAGCCCTGGATCCAGTGCCCAATACTGCAACATCAACACAATTATGGAGGTTCTGCGAGGCACTTTACAGGAAAAATTGGAAATGAGAGGCTAGGATGGTTAAAACTGGAAAGTCAGATACCCTTGGGTAATTAACCGGTTATGATCCATCCACCCTTTTCCTTCATTGAGTGATTTGTGACACCATTCTCACGGCTATCAATCAACATTTAATCCGGGTTAGCTACCAGACGATCATTTCACCTGAACCCACTCTGAGGCAGACACAGGCACCAGCCTGTTCTACAAATGAAACAGACTCAGGGAGAGAATGTCTGCAACTGTACTCACATAAGTCAGTGGCAGAGCAGACCCTCTGGACCTCAGCCTGCTACACCCCAGTCTTGGCCCACCCAGTTTTCTCTTTTACTGAGATTTCAGTAGTAAGATTGCTCATTGTGTTGAAGCACTCCACAAATTCCACGAGACCGGAGCTGGAAGTGGGCCTGGTACCTCTAGGATACAGCATTCCCTGCTCCCAGGCCAAAGCCAGTCTGGCCTATGATGGCCCCCTCGAGGCCACTGGAGTGATTTGTCAGTCTCTGAGCTCAGTTACTGAGCCTCGTCCTACGAGGAAGAGAAGCAGACACTGGCTCTCAGCCCCTGCCTTACCCACATGGGGTGGTGGGGCACGGGATGCAGACGCAGGTCCCAGAGACGGGAGTGTGGCGTTCATAATGAAACCTCTGGTTTGGGTCTTGGTGCTCTGGTGGTCTGTCCCACTCTCTTCAGTGATCGGAGGGGATGCGGGCTTCATTTTCTTTTCTATTCCTTCCCCAGAAGCTGTCAACGGTCCAGACATGGCTTCAGGAAAAATCCTCAGGGCAGGAAGGAATGGAAAATGTCTGGCTGTAACTCTGACAGGAAAGCCCGGTTTTGGAATTTAGAAAGGTGCATGTAGCTCGCTTTTCTCCAAGGAGAACAGAGAGAAGCTCCAGGGAAGCCAAGAGGAGGAGCCTGCATCTCCACTAGCAACGTGGAGGCTTCCAGCCCCGCCCGGCGTTCACCCACACTCCCAGACTTCTGTGCATGGGTTTCCCAGAGGAAGAATGTTGATTTCTTTCACGTGTGTGGAATGGACGCCTTCTGTTCCTTTCAACGACTTCATAACCAATTCTGCAGGACTTCCCGTAGGTTTTTCCCTTCTGTAATTTCCCCACTGTCAGCAGTAGCAGAATTCTCACTGAAGATGTTCTGAAGAGTCACAGAAGAGAGCCCGGCATGGTGGTGTGGTGGATACTGGGGATTGCAGTGCTTGGAAGGTGGGAGCAGAGGTATGGACAGCGAGATCTAGTTTCAAATAAAAGCCACCCGAGAGTTCTAAATGCCCTTGCCTGCAGAGGGTAACTGAGTCTCTCCTGATACGTTTTGGAACACTCTTGTCAACATTCATAAACATATCTGGGATTGAAATTAACCTTACCAAATGTCGCCATATTATCATTAGACCTATGAGGAAAATGTATAATGAAATGATCAAAAAAGTCCTTTATGCAGTAAGCTCAGGAATTGTGTGTGTGTACTCATGTGTGGGAGTGCGTGCATGCGTGTGCATGTCCATGGACATGTGGAGTGCAGAAGATGAAATCTGTTGTGATCATAAAAAAGAGAAAGAGGTTAGAAAATATGGTATACGGTAGTGAGGGGGAAGGGGGTGCCCCAGCGGGCCCATGCCGAGACATCCCTTCCCCCAGGGACCAGACACACACACCAGAATAGTATAGAATAGAGTTTATTCAGGGCATGGGGAGGGGAGTTAAAGGGGTAGTGGAGGCAGAGAAAGGCAGAGAGAGGGAGAGAGTAGAGAAGCAGAGGCCGGCCATGACCACGTGGAGAGAGGGGGTAGGGGAGGAGAGCCCAAGAGGGGCAAGAAAGAAGCTGAGAGTGAGAGGGTAAGAGAGAGATAAGAGAGAGAGGAAAGGGTGCGCAGCCCCCTTTATAGTAGGTCAGGCCTACCTGGCTGTTACCAGGTAACAGTGGGGAGGGGCATACCTGACTGTTGCCAGGTAACTGTGGGGTGGTGCTTAGACAGAACCCTAACAAAATCAACTGTCTTCATCTGTCACTCAGTCTTTATTTACTGAGGCTCTATCTGAAACTCAGTCTGGTTACTTTGTCTAGCCAACTTGCCCTGAAGTAATCTCCACCTCCATCTCCTGAGGGCTAGGATTACAGTCAGCCACCATGCCTGGACCTAACTCCTATCTTCAGGCTTATATGACAAGCACTGTATCCCCTGGACTTTGTTTTTATTCATTCTTTCTTCAATAAAGTTATCCTGTGCACCATCTAAAAGTCAAATTCTAGCACCATGAAAATGGACAAGTCCTACACTCAGCTGCTCAGACTTCTTGAAGAAACAAGAAGCAAGTCACCACAATGCGATTTAACAGGTACTACAGCCTGCACAGGTATATACTGAAACTGAAATTGGAAAGAGATTCAATTGGTGACTTCAGAGCATATAATTAAAATAAGGATACAATAGGCACTCTTAATATATTCAGGGTATTGAAAGGACCATGGAGTTTCACAACGTGGTTCAGTGCTTGGTTGGAGACTGAGCTAGACCTGGTTTGTAGTATTGTGTGCGTGTTAAGTTGTTCATTGCTATGACAGAATGCCTGACAGCAATTACAAGGAGAAAAGATTTATTTTAGTCCATGGTTTCAGAGGTCCATCATGGTTGGATCTGTTTATTCTGGTGAGAAGCATCATCCTGAAGGTAGGAGCAGGTGGCAAAGCTATTCTCTCTGTTGGGGACAGGGATGGGGAGAGGCAGGGAGAGATGGTGCAAGAAAGTACAAGTATAACTTTCAAAGGCGGGCAGCTACAACTACTCCCAGCTACGCCTCACTTCCTGAAGTTTCCAGGACCTCCCCAAAAGACTAAGCATTAACACATGTACCCCAGGAGATGTTTCCTATTCATAATACCACACACACCAGTTTCACCCAGGCAGCAAAGATACTGCATAATATTTTATCAGCTTAGTTCCTCTTAACCCCACTTAACAGTGAAGAGTCTCTTGAAAATAATTTCAGTAAAACTCTCACATTGGTGCTGATAGCCATCTTTCTATTTATTATTACTATTATTAATTATTTTAGGATATTGGGTATGTAGTAACTGAACACAGGGAAGATGCGGACAGTACACTTCCTAATTACTAACAAGGGAGTCCTACCATCAAGCACAGCGGAAAGCTGTCCTCCGAGCAAAACAGCTGCCATTGTCATCAGATCAGCTGGGCCTGCTTGAAAAGTCCTCATAGCTGGGACTGTTGACTGTTGGCATTCACCTTGTGGAAGGAGGGAGTGGGGGAGACTCGTTGGATGCCACCTGTGCGTCTGGCTACTGCTCTCAGCCATTGGAATACATTACAGTGGTCATGCTGGGTGTGTGGAAGGGGTGGGAATCTAGCGAGGTGCTAGAGGTTGGGAAAGACTAATAGGAGAAGCTCTATTTGTGTAGTCATGGCAGTTGTCAACCATGCTTGGCACAGACCTAATGCGGCTGGCTTAATGTCACCCACGCGCTGTAAATAAGCCTAATGAACTCATTGGCTCCCCCCCCCCCAGGGTGAACTTTGGCAGAATCTATCTTTGCTTTGTCATTGGGCCTGGGGTAGACATTGTTTACACCTCTCAAAGGAAGGAATTCTCACCCAGATGGGGAACTGAATAGTTCCCTCCCTCCATCCCAGCCTATGGAGGGAAGCAAGCGTCAGAGACGGTTTCCTGCTCTATAAAATGGAATGTTGTGTCTACCTCATTCACTTGAAAACGGTGTACACAACTCCTAGACAGGGCCACTTGACGACAAACTTCTGTGGTGGCCAACTTCATATCAAGTGGTGTAGTGAGCGATTGTGTATCTGAGTTCACCATGTAGCAGCACAGAGAAGGTGACTGGAGGACCCGGCACAGGGCACGCTAGTCCTGGGAAGCACACAGCCAATGGGCACAGGCTGTGCCGATCGCTGGCTGCAGGATTAACTTTTAGGGGTGGTAGACTCAATGTAGACATGTATACAAGTCACAACTACACACTGCACAGATCGGAGAGACATTTTCCAAACGGCAGCCACTGATCCAGGTCTGAGGTGGGATTATAGGACTCTGATTTCAGTATATTTTCACACTTTCCTGAACATTCTGAAGTGAGCGGTAGGACTGCAGTAATTATAGAGAAGAGAGAGCTGCCAATGAAAAATGACCGAGTTGACTAGCTGCAGCCTGCACTCAACGGACAACTGATGCTCTGCCTCTGACAAGAGGCAGATTCTATGAGCTTAGAGGCCCTGCCAGGAAAAAAAGCAATTAACCAGAAGGAATCCACCCCAGGCTTGGCCGGACCATGGTGGAGCGGAGCTGGGGGTGGGAGGGTGGGGAGGGGTCAGGGGTGGGTCTACCGAAGCCACAGGGAGAGGACAGTAGTGTTTTTCAGGTGCATTCCCAGACTGGGCTGTCCTCAGCCACAGATCCCAGAGCCCCAGCTGAAGATGAGCTGCTGGGTCTGGCTTGAATGCCCAGCTAAATGCCACCTTGTCTCCGAGGTGTGCCACTGCTGCCATGAAGGATGATGGGCAGGTTAAGTGGCGTGCCCCCTGGTCCATCTCTGTGCAGTCTGGAGCATCTAGGGAGAACATTACTCTTGGCTCTAACCCAGCAGCGAGGCCAGGAGCCCAGGTTTCTATGTGAATGCGTTTTGGCCTAACGGTTCCTCCTGCTGTGCTGTCTAGCACTTCTCTCTTGGACCAGTGACATCTGCCTGGTTGGGAAGCCTGTTGGGCATGCAGAAGCTCTGCCTCTCCAGCTCTAGTCGGAATATGACTAGCAGGAAGCTTCCCTTCAATGGGGTGGGAGAGCAGAAATGGAGCCTCAGCAGCTGGCGGAGAGCACCGATTCATGAATCACGTTGCTATTTAGAGCTAAAGAGGCCGAGCAATAGTTTAAACCAGGGCAGCCTCCTCCAGGGATGTGGAGGCTTCATGGGTAAATCCCAGGAGCTCAGTAGCAAGCAGAGGTCTTATTTCCATTTTCCAGATGGTTGAGGGGTAGGGCAGGGACATTGCCAGCTGGCTGAACAAACCAGGACCCTCTCTTTGCTCTACTGGTACCAGCTGGTTCTTGGGCCAGCGATGCAAGCTGTGCCCAGGCACACGTCATTCCAGGTCCCTGGAGACACGCCAGCACCCTGGCTGTTGGTCTTTTCTCATCACAGCCGAGGCCCAGCCTTGGGTCTTTTCTCAGAGGCACAGATGACCCGAGTCTCTTTCTCTCTTCTCCAGTCTTAATGACTGATATCACTTCTCAGATCACTCACTGCACCTCTCACAAGGCTGCAGATGGATGTTGGCTACAGAATGGCTCAGATGGGGATAAAGAGGCTGCCGTGTTCAAGGGGCTGTACTTTAGGCCCAGAGAGCTGATGTACTGGGCGTCGCTGTGGGGGACCAGATGAACTGTCTAATGAATGCTGAACACAAAGCTGCTAAATACAGATCCAGATGGTAGGCAGTTTGAAATTGCCACTTTGAAGCAGGCTGTGTGTTGCCAGCAGGAGAAAGTGCACCTGAGTTAGAGCCAGGGTCCTAGGCTGGGGTCCTCCACTGTGGCACTTCTCCAGGGTAAGGTTCATGACAGACACTTCAGTGTGCTTGTCACATGTCAGCCTTGGGCTGCTCCCTTCATAGGCCTGCCCCAGTGCATACATGGTGTGACTGGTGGGCATGTGTCTCTTGGTTTTCCAATAAGATTGTTATACTCACGGGTGTAATATTGGCATTAATGATCAAATTGGATCTTGGCGAGCTGGCAGATGATAGTCCTTCCCTTGTATAGACAGGCATAGAACCACTCGTTCACTTACATTCAAAATGGGGTATCCAGTCTGAAAGTGCAGCCGAATCAATCATAGCAGCCATTACTTTCATAGCTACAACCAGAGTGATCAGAGAAGAAGGTGGTGCCCTTTTCCTGGGGAACTCAAGGGGCTCCTGTCCAGGCATGTTCAGACACATGACTTTGCCTGGCCTGGGTGAACTCTGCTCTGGAGACTGTTCTCCTTGTGGGCCCTACCAGGATGATATTGAACCTTCTATATTTGTCACCTGATTAAGGTTTTCCTTGGCTCTTAGCTTTTTGGAGAAAAGAATTCTGCCAAGAGACAGTATAGGCAGAAGTTTATTTAGCAAAGCAAAGGGTAGTATACTCCAGAGAGATTGGAGGAGGTGACCAGGGGTCTTTGGCAGCCCACTGTGTTCAGCATTATGGATTTTAAAGGAATTTCTATGAATATTTATGAGATGGGTGGCAAGGTTACCCCTTTTTCCCTTTCCAAATGGGTTGGAGCAGATCTATCTTTTAAGTCTACGATCCTCTTAAAAAGCCCCTGAGGTAGGGACTAAAACCATAATAGTAATCATATTATAATTAGCTTGTAGTCTTTTGAGAATGCAGGCCCTTGGTTTGTACACAAGCAGTTATGGAAATGCCCTGGTGATTAGTTTCTGATACCACAGGAAGACTCTGACTGCAGCTTCAAGGATGTTTAGCCACCAAAGGGGCATGGGGACCCCCAGAGACAGACAGCTTCCCTGGTGTCTACCTCCTGCCTGACTGGAAGCAGATGCGGACACTCAGCTGTGGCTTCTCTCTTGTCTGTCCCTGGGGACCCTTCTCACACTGAAGGTCTCTCCTAGTTTTTGATGTCCGTGGTTGAACGCTTTATCTTCTACATTATTTTTGGCTATCATAATTCTCCAAAACTGTTAGCTGGTTGTTCCTACTTACTCTGCTTTTGTGGTGGTGAACACTTTACATTTTTCAGAGAATATTACGTTACAGTTCTTTGTGTGTGTGTGTGTGTGTGTATCTCTGTCCATCTCTTTGTCTCCTCTGACCTGCTTTTACTCTGATTGGTTTTTTTTTTTAGGGAGATGAATGAAAAGGGACTAGCAAGTCCCCGGGGACTCCCAGTCTGTCACTTCACAATTACGTGTGGTCTTTGTCCTATCTGTCCACCTCCCAAATTTATATTAACCATTTGGTTAAGCTGATTGATGAACATATTTAATTATACTTTTGCCCTATTGTTTTGCTGGACTCTTAGTACCTTTCCTCCTACTGGCTTTTTCTTCTCTCCAGAGATAAGTTTGCTATACATTTTTTGTGGCTTTTATTTTCATTTTCTTTAAATAATTTATTCTATTTCATTTTATTTAAACAATTTCTTAAAATAAATCCCGACACTGAATTACCAGGTTAAAAGTGGATCGGCATTTTCAGCACTGTACTGGGGACTGGCAATTCCTTAATGAAGTCATCAGTGGAAACAAATGAAAATGGCTGCCTAGTACCTGACTTTGGCGTCTTGTCTCCACAGTTGTTTTAATTCCTTGTCACCGATTGCTGAGAGGCTGGACATCCTTTCACGTGGGATGTGAGAGACAGAGACAGGAGGATCACAAGGAAATCTCCCAGACATAGAAAAGACCCTTAAAAGCCCTTTGTGCAAAGGCAAAACCATTCTGAGTTAGCTGGAGTCCTCAGCTGAGATGGCTGACTCCCTGAGGTGTTATGTAAAGCATTGTGTCCATAAGCACTAGCCTGGAGAGGGGCCATGGCTTTCATTACAGTCTTAGAAAGATGGGATCTGAAAAGAGTAAGTGGTCTGATAGGCCATCCTGCCTCCAACTAGAGAAGAGGGGTAGCAATAGTAAGACAGTGGTGAGAGACTGCCTCGATTTGAAATCTCACTCCACCCCACCCCACTCCTTCTCTCAGTGTGAGTCCAGGGGAAAATCATTAAGCCTCTGAGCTGCCTGTCAAGCAGGTTTGGACACAGAGTCACCATTTCAGAGTTCTCTTGCTAACTAAAGGGGTCACACAGGTCAAGCACTTTAATAGTACCTGGCACATATCGAGTGTTCAGTGAAACGATGCCCACTGTTAGAAATGACTAAGGCATGCTGCTTCAAGTAGAGGCAAGCTACCTGCCACTTTAGGTGCAGGTGACAACTGTTGGGAAAGCTCTTAGGCACGTGCTCTCTGATCTCGGGGGTTGTGGGTGGTGAGGGGGAGTGGATCCCTGAGCTGGGAAGAGATTGGGTTTGGCAAGCAGAGGGGCTGTAAATTGCATCTGCCCTCTGGGCAGGTAGCACATGGTGAGCCTCAGACCTCAGTCAGCCAGCAGGCGTGACAGCTGTGCTCGCTGAGATGGAAACGCACTTCTGTGTAAGCAGCGTGCTTGCAGAGTGTGTTCCTGGCAGCTTTCTCCAGTGTGCAGAAAAACAGGGTGGAACACCTAAGTGTGGCCTCATCAGGGAGTGCAGGAGTGGGCAGATCATCCTTGTCACCCATCCACTCATGCAGAGCGTGCAGAGAAGACACTGGCTGTCTGCTATCCCTTGCTCCACTGAAGTACAGGAGAAGAAGGAAAAAGCAAAGACATTGACCCCAGGCAAGGGCTGTGTGTGAGGGGAGGTGGGTTAAAGTGAGGAAAATGAATGATGCAGTATTGATATCGCTTCCTTACTCCAGTTCGCATTACTTATGGGGTTGCTTTACCATCCTGGTTAAGTTTTAAGTGTCAATTTATGAGGGATTGCCTAGATCAAAGTGGCCTGTGCGCATGTCTATGGGGGACCGATTTGATCGCCAATGTTAATTATTTAGACATAGCCCACTCTGGGCAGTACAACTTCCTAGGCAGGAGGTCCTAGACTGTAGAGAGAGAGGCTGAGCATAATTAGGCAAGTGTACCTTTGTTTTTTCTCTGCTCTTGCTGTGGAAGGAACTGTCTGCTTCAAGTTCCTGCCTCAAGTTCCCTTCAGTGACAGATGAATCTAGAACTGGGAGCTAAAGCAAGTCCACTCTTTACTAAGTTGCTTTTAGTTAGGAAGCTTTATCACAGCGCCAGAAACAGAACTAGAACAGCTATTCTGACTTCTTTGCCCCCTTTGAAGATTGTTTTATCTAGTTTTTGTTTGTTTGGTTTTGTTTTTCGTTTTGTTTTGAAGTAGGCCTTTGCCTGGAACTCACAGACTTTCTGCCTCAAGCTCTTGTGTCCTGGAGTTGTTGGCATATATTACTGTACTTGGTTTATGGGCTATTTTTGTTGGGACAATAAGACCTGTGTTAAAGATAAGGATGTCTTTGCTTCAGAGAGATGCTGAAAATTGTGTTTGTGTTTGTTTGTATGCTTGTGTATGTGTGCATGTGTGTGTGTGTGTGTGTGTGTGTGTGTGTGTGTGTGAGAGAGAGAGAGAGAGAGAGAGAGAGAGAGAGAGAGAGAGAGAGAGAGATATTTACTCAATTTTGAGATTCCACAAGTCTGGATTAAGCAAAATCTGGGTGAGTAATTTACTTGTGATCAGCTCCCCCTAGAAGTAGTCCTTGAAATAAGGATTTGACTGTAACTCCTTTAGGCTCAGTTGGTAGAGAACTTGCCTGTATGCACTCAGGCCCTAGGTTTGATCCCCAGTGCTGCATTAATCAGATAGAGTTGCTTAGTGCATTCCATCTTTTAGTTCCTGGTGAGTTGAAGGTCAGCATGGGACTCATGGACTCCTGTCTCAAAATACGGTGTAAGTAACTTCATTACTCAGGATATGGAGGGACCTTACACAGGGGATGAGGAGGAAGGAATTCTCCTGAGGGTGACTGGAGGTTAACCATCCTGAAGGCACAAAGCTCCCCTCCACAGACCAGCTCTCTTTAGTACTGTAGGGGACCATCCAAGGGCTTGTGATTCTCCTGTACTCCAGCATACTACCTGTACTGACTAGTTTTATGTGAACTTGACACAAGCTAGAGTGATCAGAGTTTAAGGAGCCTTAATTGAGGAAATGCCTCCATAAGATCCAGCTGTCACCATTGTGGGTGGTGCCACTCCTGGGATGGTGGTCCTGGGTTCTATAAAAAAGCAGACTAAGCAAGCCATGAAGAGCAAGCCAGTAAGCAGCACTCCTCTGTGGCCTCTGCATTAGTTCCTGCCTCCAGGTTCCTGCCCTGTGTGAGCTCCTGTCCTGGCTTCCCTCAATAATCAACTATGATGTGGAAGCACAAGGCACATAAGCCCTTTCCTTCCCAAGTTGCTTCGGTCGTGGTGTTTCATTGAGCAACAGAAGCCTTAACTAGGACGCCACCTGCGCAGACAGTGGCTTCTGCTCCAGGACAGCCTAGAGACGGACAGGTGCAGGTGCTGATGGCAAGGCATCAGTGAGCGATGGCAGTTAGTTGCAGGCCACCAAAGCATCTGGACTTTTGGAGGGTTGGATGTGGCATGGGCCCCAATGAGGCCTTCAGATGCCAGCTGTGGTGGTTCTTGTTATGAAAAGCATATGAAGGAAACTATTTGCAAGAGGAAGAGAGTGTCTTTTGGCTGAGACTGCAAACCATCTGCTGTCCCTGAGGGGGTTGGAGGAGCGGGGAGCAGGGAGTTGGGGGTGAGCTGCTCCCCTCTCTGCAGCTGGGAAGCAAGGGGGAGTGGTGCTAGTGGGCTTCCCACCCTTAGGTCCCAGCCAGTTTGCTGCTGCCCAGGATTTAGATGTATCTTGCCCCTTCATCGTGTCTAGAAAAACCCTCGCAGACACTCCCAGAGCTATGCTTTATTAATCTAGGAGATTCTTAATTAAGTTGATAATGCATATTAACCATTACACCAGCCAAGTGTTTTGCAGGACAAATGAGGCTCCTCGTGCCTTCTGTGTCCACTCTTGTTTGCATACCTAGTAGATGTCTTCTGAACTAGGCCATGACTATAGATTTTGAAGGTATGGGTGCAGTACTTAAATCTACCTCAACCATTTCTCTACAAAAGGCCTTAATCCTCTCTGCATCTCATGGGCCAGGAAGAGCTGCACCTCTGAGTGGGTCCCCAGCTGACTTTGAATTTTCTTAAGAGATACCCCCCAAGTTTTAGATGTGTGCTAAAGTTAACCATAGGCTCCCCCATCCCACCCTGGGAACCTAGTTTTTGTTTGTTTGTTTTATTTTTTTCTCTCTCTCTCAATTAGTGACAAATCATCTGTTCTGGACTGGGCTGTTGCTTGGTTTCCTGCTCTTTGGAAACCCATTTTTGGGGGGCAGGGAGCTTTAGACTGAGGCCCCATTTGGACCCAGCTAAAAACTTATGGCTAAGGAAATACAGGTTTTCCCAATGCATAAATGCATGTCTAACTTAAACATTTTTTTTAGACTTATTTTATTTTATGTGCATGGGTGTTTTAACTGCTCGTATGTCTATACTCTATGGACATACAGTGCCCTCAGAGGCCAGAAGAAGGCATTGGATCCCTTGGAACTGGAGTTATAGATGGTTGTGAATCACCATGTAGATGCTGGTAACGGAACCTGGGACCTTTGCAAGATCAACAAGTGCTTTAGCCACAGAGCCACCTGCCATCTTGGAGATGTGTCACAACACCATCTCCAAGGCTGAGGTTCACTCTTGAGAACCTCACAACCGTGTCATAAAAGCACACACACATAAACACACACACACACACACACACACACACACACACACACACACACACACATTGCACCCCCCAAGCCCCCAAACTCCCAAAGCACAGGACCACCAAAAAAATGAAACCCCAATCAAAAAGAAAACACACATAGGAAAAAAATCCAAAATATATCAAAACAAAGAACCCTTGATGTTTTAAATCTGTAATTTCCAGTTGGACGGCCCAAGATGATGACAGCTTTCCTCTCACAGAGGACTGGCCTGAAGGTCCCTTGTAGCATACACTGCTCTGGCCACCACAGTACCAGGTATACAGCATAGCAGATTGTGCAGCAGGGCTTGAAAGAATGAATGAGCGAATGACAAGTTTACAAATGAGCGGCTCTGTGCTCTCTGCCTGAGTCATCTGTGACTCTAGGCTGAGAGTGGAGAAGTCCTTGCCTGGCAGTTCCCAAAGGAAATGAGACCTGGTGTTTTCCCAGACACTGACTTGTAGCCATTCACATTCAGAGCGATGTTTGCTTTGTGATTGGCGCTGTTGTTTGTCTATTAAGGAAAGAGTTGTTAAGCACTAAAATAGGGCTCTGAGCAGAGAAATAATTTAAACTACACCCTTCTGATTCTCCATGTAAGAGGAAAGGGCCAAAGAAATGTTCACACCAAAGTAAACATGTGTGAAAACAACAAAAAAGATGGCCTGTTCATTTGTATGCAAATTAAATAATAATTCACCTTGAAGAGCAATAGGTTGAGAACAAGGCTATTTTTAGAGGATTGCTGCCCTCTAGTGGAACATATGCAGAGGCACGCACTGGCAGCCTCTTGGTGAGCTTGATGCTGTGGACAATGAAAACAAGTCCACAGATACATCTATCAGTCAGTCAGTCAGTCAGTCAGTCAGTCAGTCAGTCAGTCAGTCTGTCTGTCTGTCTGTCTGTCTGTCTGTCTGTCTGTCTGTCTGTCTGTCTATTGTCTATCTATCTATCTATCTATCTATCTATCTATCTATCTATCTCTACCTATCTATCTACATATCTATTATCTATCTGTCTGTCTATCATCCACCTATCTATCATCTATCTATTATGTGTATGTGTGTACAAGATACACATGGCAGGGCATGCATGTAGCAAATGCATGCATGTCCCATGTGCCCGGTTAGTCTCTGCTTTCGCCATGGCTTCATGGTCTTGAACTCATGTCATTAGGCTTGTGCAAAAGCACTTTTGAGTGTTTGGTCATTTCACCAGGTTGTTCACAAATACTTTATTGAGACAGGTGGGGGTGGGGAGCGTCTGGAGCTGGCCATGTCCCAGCCCTTATCCTCCAGGGGCTTTCAGAAGAATCCAGGACCGAGGGACTTTGGGGAAGGTCTGTTCCTATGCAGCAGCCCACTGAATCTGTCGGAGAGGGTGAGAGTGGATGGGAATGTTGACGGTAACATAATAGAAAATAAACTGATCACCACAGAGTCACGGTGCTACACATGATGTTACACACCTGCAGTCCCAGCACTGAGACATAGAGGAGGAGGGCTGGAATTATAATTGGTTCTGGCCCAGCAGGTTCTGGCACCTTAAATTGACCTCAGGTCCTCTATAAGGGCAATATGTGCTCCTAATCCTGGAGGTGTCTCTCCAGCCCCACACATAGATAAACTTTCCTTAGTTAACATTCTGCCACTCATTGATTTTTCTGATTGATTAATTGATTGATTGATTGATTGACTGATTGAGATAGGCTCTTTTGTATTGCAGTGTAGCTTCCACCTTGCTATGTAGAAGATGACTTTGGACCTCTGAGCCTCTCCTTCTGGAGTAGCACACTTGCAGACATGTGCAGTTTATGAGATGTTAGAGATCGAACCCAGAGCATGTTGGGTAAGCGCTCTCCAACCTGAACTAAAGTCCAGCCTCTCACACTTCCTTGATTTTTGTGCTAGTCATTTTTTTTGTAACAATAACATAAGTACCTGGGGTGGTGGTGGGGAGGGTGTCTGTCTGGAATGGGAGGTGTGTTTTGTAGGTTCCCCTATCTGTACCTGGATCTGAGACGGTCTGCTTCTGCCCCTAATCACTAGAGGTTGGGTAGGAAGGGCCCTAGACACACTTGGAGATAGGGGTGGCTGTGGAGGCATCCCTGTCAGTCCCTGAGACCCACTTAGGTGCAGGCTGCTTTGATGTTGCCCTTCTGCCTCCTCCTCTCTGAGTACTGAGGAGAGCCCAGCTCTCAGCATGTCATCTGTCCTCTCCCAGAGGGTCTCTGGTGCCAGTCCTTACTGTGGCTTCCTCCTCAGCTCCATCTTCTCCTCAGGAAGTTGGGTGGTTTCAGAGGATGAAGCGTTATCTTCTGTGACCCACTGTGGCCAGCGTTCTGTAGTTACAGGGTGTTTGTAGAGATCTGCTTTTCACCACTGTTTCCTCACGATGCTCAATGGAGCCATTGGGTAGATTTGCAGTCATGGCTGTGGGGGGCCCTCACCTCTGTTCTCAGAGTACAGTGTAAGTACCCATCCCACAGTCACACAGCTCCATTAGAGGCTTCTGTCGCCTCACACTGCATGGCATTGGATTGACAGGGCCACTTCGAACTCTCACGTTCTCTTCCCCAGACCTTTCTCTCCTTCCTCTGCCTTCCCTCTTCCTCTTGAGCCACAGGACCACCTTACATGTCATTTTTAAAGTTACCTAGTTCTCACATTGTCCCATCTCTCCTGTCTCTCATCCACCTGCCTCTTGAGCAACCCCAGTTTCTTTCCTTGGTGAGCCTGACTTTTTCAAATAGTATCTCTGGGGTAGATATTTTATCTTTTTAGGAGGCCCAAGATGGCTGAAGATAAGTTTATTCTTTAGATCATTAATGTGGTGGTTTGAATGAGAATGTCCCCCCATAAGTGCATATGTTCAATGCTTGATCCCCATTTTGTGGAAATGTTTGGGAAGGATTGGGAGGGGTAGCCACGTCAGTGGTGGTGGGCTTCTAGGTTTCAAAAGCACACACCGTTAATAGTTAGACCTCTCTGCCTCATGTTTGTCGAGATGTAAGCTCTCAGCTACTGTTCCACACGCCAAGCTCCCTGCTGTGATGGTCGTGGACTCTAATCTTATGGAACTGTGTGAGTCCCCAAATTAAATGTTTTCTTCTATAAGTTACCCTGGACATGATGTTTTGTCACAGCAATGAAAAGTAACAGCAAGATGATTGACCTCTGAGGTCGTTCAGGTGTGGAGACGGTGAACCCATTTCCTTCTCATGTTTCCCTAAGTTCAACCATTCCATTTGGGCGGCAAATAGACACATTCCAGTGAGGCCGTGGTGGATGAGTCAGGAACCTAGAATCTCTTCTGACTTCTGTGCACCTAAATATAGGACCACAGGGGGAAGTTTAGTGTTTGAGGAAATAAATACAACAAGATTACACAGGTCCGCATAGACTCAAGGCCCCTAGGTGGTCTATTAGCTTCAAAGTATGGGGCTAGGTGTGCCCATGGTCACATCAGGAGGGATCTGTGGACCTGTGTCTCCTATGGTCTCCTGTCTCTGCCTGCTCCTGTGTTATCCAACATTCCTTTATTGTAACAGCATTTATGAGGATCTGTTTGCAAAGAGGAAAGGGTTATTTTGGTCGTGGTTTCAGATGACCTTAGGATAAGCATTCTACTGCCACCAGAGAAAGAACTTAGGCTCAAGAGAAAAGCATTGCTCTATATATGAAGCTTCCATCATTCTGGGGGTAGGCCAGGCAGGCAGAGGAGATGGAGCAACCATGAGGCTGGAGGCTGATGCAACTGTGGGCTGTGTTCTGTGGGGCATCGAGTGACTGGGGTGACCACTGATCGACCTTTGTTTCATTATAATGACATCTCCATATCATTAGCCTGATGGGATTGTCTGTCCACCACTCATTGGATGACACCCATAAGGTAAGGTAAAAGGAACAAAATCTATTCCAGAAAAAGCCAGTGTTGCTAGGACCCTGCATGTGGCTCCAAACAGAACATCTCCTCCTATCAATTCATGGTACCAGCTACTTGATTCCCAAGATGCCTTACTTCTGGGTCAAATATTTATTTTATTTTGTTTACTTATTTAAATTAATTAGCTGCTTCCTTCCTTGTTAGCTTTCTAATTTGGACCATAAAATAATGCTTGATGGAATCTGAATAATAGTGACTACCTTCTGTGCCTCTATCATCCTCTTTGACTCTAGAGCACACCAGAATAGTGAAGAAACAGGCACTCACTTCTGTTTGTGAAACACAGGCTAGTGCCCTGGGTGGGAGAAGGAAGGGTCTCCTGTCCTTATCAGCAGAGGCAGAATGTCTATGAATCCTGTTCTTTGCCTCCTCCTATGTCCTGATACCCTTAGTGATACCCCAAAGGTTCTCCTCTATATCCCATGTGATTTCACTCAGGCACAGGCTTCCCTCACAGTGGTGTCTCCTATATCCTAAGCATCAGAAGCAATCAGGAGAGGATAAATATTGGAATGACTTCATATGATTGTGTCTGCCTCAACTCCAGGGCCATTCATATCAAGTTGGATTTTCAGGAGAACTCTTAGAGAAAGAGAGCTAGAACTGACCTGAAAACTTCCTCCCTGCCTGTTAGCCTTCATCATGTTATGCAGGCTTCTCAAGGGAGAAAAGATGTTTGTGGTCTTCCCGAGTAGTGGCCCTGACATGCATAATGTTCCCATTGGTGCAACAGGGAGTGAAAGTTATGGGGTAAGCAAAGGCTTTCTGATTGGATGTGGGGCTCGCTGCACAGGAGGGAATTCACACCTGGTACTGTAAACCTGGTCAAAAGCCCATGGCTTGGGGGATGACAGGCTCTAGAGGAGACCTATTGTTGTTGTACTTCATTGACATGTTGACAAACTGCCTTCTAAATATTTATAGACTGGTGCTGTTGTCAACCCTGACCAGGGAAGCTTCGGCTGAAGTGGGCAGCAGTTAGAGCAGAGGAACCTCAACCCTTCAAAGCATTGAGATTGACTGTCCGAGTGCTCAGCTCTGAGTGAGACGCCTATGTCAATCCTACAAAGGTGGAGGAAACATCACACAAGAGGGGGTGGGAAGAAGGGAAGATCTGGAGGATGCTGCGAAGATTAAACCTACACTCCCTGATCAGTGCACACATCTGCCTAGTAGATGACTGTATTTTGTGTATGTTCTTTGATAGGCTTCAGTGATAAGAAATATTTCTCCAGAAGAAGATCTGGAACCTTCCTCACAGAGCCTGGTAAGACACCAGGAGGACCAGAACAAGAACATCCAAATAGTTCTACAGGTGTAACATACCTATACCACAGAGTGGAAGAACGAGAGACCTGAGGGCTCAGAAACTACCTTCGTGTTAGCTGTAAAAGAGGGATGCTTGAAGGTAACCATTTCCAGCCATTGAGTTCCCTTCCCTGACCAGGGATTTCAGAATTAAGAAAGGGCTGTAGATGAGTTTCACCCAGAGATTGAGGAGAGTCGTTGGCTACTCCACCGGCTGGCTCCCCCAGGAGACTGGGTAGTCAGCCACAGTGAGGAGGAGCTGGCTTAAGTTCCCCAGTCATTGAGATCTTAGTGCCCTGACATAGAAGCTACCACCTCCTTCTAGTCTCTACAGATAAGGAAGATGGCCCCCAATACAGCATAGCTCACATCCGTCACCATTAGACACTCTGAATACCATGGCCATGGTACAACTGGGAGGAATGTTTATAATTTATGATACTTTAGGGAATTATGGGAATGAAGAATACATTGCTGAGCTGGGATGAGGCTCAGCTGGTTAGCATGACTAGAGTTCAATACCTAGCAGGACATGAAAACAGATATGATATATGCCTTTAAGCCTCGTATGAAGAAGTGGGGGCAGGAGGGCCAGAAGCTCACGGTGATCTTTGGTCACACAGAGAGCTTGGGGCCAGTCTGGTTTATATGAGAACCCATCTAAAACCATAAAATAATAATAATAATAATAATAATGATAATATTAATATAAAAATAATATAATAAAATAATAATAATAAGAAAATAAGTTGCCAAACTTCTTTGGAATTAAATCTCAAGGGAATTTATAAAATTTCTGGGTATCTTGACTGACTACTAGAAAGTATCGGCTAGTACACAGCTGAGGACACACAGTGCCTTCTTCTGCCCTGGACACACTTCTGCCCTGGACACACAGTGACTGGCACTAACGTCGTTGTCACGTGGCCGGTCTACATCCCACTGTTCTTGTTACCTAAGGGGCAGCCACTCTTCCTTTATTGCTCAGCAAATGCTTATTGGCTATTTACTTCCTGGTACTGTGGGATCTGAATACAATGACAAGATCCGTTTTCTTCCGTTCAACTCACAGGACGCTAGAGGGAGCCAAACATGTAAGTGTCTGTGGATGAAGGAGACAAAAAAGCTAGGGGGAGAGTGTCAGAAGGAACAAGGCAGATCTCAGGGTGTCACTTCCTCCCGAAGCCCGGGGGCGGGGGCTGCCTTGGAGACTCCATTCCAAGAATGAGGAGGCTACTATGTGAACAGACAGCAGGTTTTAGAGCACTAAATAGGGTCACTCCAGAAATGACCTTTTGTCTGGTCTGGTTCACATCCGTGCTCGGTGGCACACAGTACACACTCAACAGAAAAAGATAACAAAAACAACCCTGTAAGTTTACCAAAGATTCCTCAGGAAAAAACACGTCACCAAAGCCTGAGCTCCCATTAGAAACGATTGAGCCTCATGGTTATTAGAAATAATCTCTTCTTTATTTCCACATTTGTATAAAAAGTTTTGATGGATTTGGGTTGGTAAAAGAAAAGCCATGGTAATATAAAGAGAATTATAGGAAGTTTTCAGAAGAGATGTTTTTGGTGTTTGGGAAGGCAGCTGTGGTATTGCTTCTTGGCTTAATTATCCAGACGGTCGAAACTCTGGGTCTGGAACTCCTGGAAGTCCTCTGGTATGGTGTCTGCAACAAGAATTGTGGTGGTAGTTAGTGAGGATCCTTCCTTACTGGAATCATGGCCACCACATGCCGCACAGGCCTCCTGTAGGGGGCGCTGTCAGCTCGCCCAAGACTCCCACAGGCTTGCAGCCATTTTCTACTTCAGATTGCTTTGTTGTAAATTGTTGGCTTAAAGCCCAGTGGGGCTTATTCATAGGCCTAGGGAAAATTAGCAGGCAGAGTGCCTTTTCAGTCTGTGATTATGTTCGAGCCTGATGAAAAAGAAAGACTGCCTGTAAATTAAACTGATGGAATTTCTCACCGAACCCCTAACTCTAAGCCATGCAGTTAAATTCTATGGGTTTCAATTTTCAGATTTGGGAAACAGGAAAGCCTGGCTCTGCCTTTCTCTTACGTTATGCAGGGCACATCAGGTTTTAATGAGCACATGGTGTGAGCTTCAGGCTTTGGGGGTGGGGTCGGGTGGGGGATGTGTGTTACAGAAATAAGACACTGTCCTCTCTTGGTCACTCCCTGCACAGTTGAGAGGCACTAAACGTGATGGTTACCGTTGCAGCGGTACTTAAGATTGGACCAGATGATGTTTTCTTGAGAGAAGCAGAACACACCGAGTCGGCCTCCACGCATGGTGGTGTCTATGGTGACCCCAGAGTCAGCCACCAACTCTGAGCCTTCATAAAACCGCACCCTGCGGAGAACACAGGTGTCCATGGTGAGGATGAGGTCCCACTGCTGACTTATGTACTTACCTCTTTCTTTGGACACATTTTCCAATGACTCTAGTTGCTCCCTCCCCAGGGAGATTAGAAGTTCCCCAGGACAGGAACCAAGTGTCCATGGCTCCCTAACTTGATTTTTAACAGGCCTAGCATGGTGTCAGGTACATAGATCCTGGATAGGTACTTGCTGGTGAATTAAAACAAAATAGGCTGCCATCATGGACAAGCGGTTTTGTGGCTTCACTGTCTTGTGAGTTATCTTCTCTGGATACTGTACCCAGAACCCCTGCCCACTCTTCCTTGGGTCTAACTGATTTCACTGGTGGACTCTCTGAGCCTGGATAAGCAGTTTTAGGCAGCTCTGGGGGGCAATTTCAGTTGTCATAGTAACACTGAGGGACAGAAGCCCCTGCATGCCTTACAATATCCTGGCGTGAATTAGCAAAAGCTTGTCCTGCACTCCATACCTTGTGGAGTGTCCTCTAGACACGGGGAAGGTGAACTGCGCCTAGAGAGGCAACCACGTTTTAACCTGAGCATCATTTTCTTCTGCATTGATTTTAAGTTACACTCAGTTCCCCAGGGTAAACGGAGAAGTGCCTGAGCACACTGTTCTGTTAGAAAATTAAGAATCGGTTCATGTGTTGTCAACACCACGGTAATACTTAATTCTCAGACATACTACTCTGTGTTTAAATGCCACCGTCATGTGAGTCTAGGAATGGTTCCAAGGGGCTGTTTCCCTTGTCTTCTGGTGTAGCTGTGCCCAGGCATTTCCTATTTGGTTGTATAGTAATCAGTTCTTGATTTCTCTTCAGTTTTAGGGTTCAGATGGACTTTTCTAAAATTACATACATAGAGGGGTCATATTTTCTATGATTTCATTTGGGGACAGAAAAGGCACATTGAGCTCAATCAGGTAAGAACATGGCCACACCTGGTCTCCATGTGGGGTGAACAGAGGCAGATGACACAAGACCACGGATAAGAGAACATGAATTAGTTCTCACCGCCTGATTTTCACCAATCAGTCTACCTTCCCGTCCTGGCTAGAAAATGGCAATCTACATACCCCTGAACATACCACACACGTGTTGGAAGTCTGGGACATGAACACTGACTGCATTTCAACAAGAGCAGTTGAACAAACAAAACAAAGACAGAAATAAAACAGCCCTATAAAGAAACAGAGGCCACCACACCACTCACAGGATGGACAGTTCTCACTGTGCACAGTGCGTGCCAGGCACTGTGATGAACACTAGTGAGACCCAAACCACAGAGGCTGCTCTTTTGGAACTGGAGACCCAGTAGTGAGGTCAGACTGCAGGAGGCTCTGCAGTCAGTGTGGACAGTGCATGAGCAGGGTTCCACGGGGCCTGGAGGAGTCTCGGGAATATCAGCTGCATCTCTTCTCTGCTGTCCCCCTCATCAGCTCCTCTTTTACACTTCCCTAAGAGCACATCCAAGGCATGGCCTCCTCCTGAAGTACCTTAGCCCTGCAGTGTGGCCCTACTGTCTAGGGATCAGTTAAGCCCAGTGTCTTTGCCCCACCTTTCTGGGAGTCCTGCCCTGAGGATTTCAGAGGTTGGGACTGCTCAGGGAAGTGGAGATTCTGGTTTGTAGAGTGTACTGAGTGCTTACCTCCCCATCCATGGCAGAAGGGCCCTCAGCCTACCTGATGTAGCCCACCTGGGGCCTATGCTGCAGGAACCAGCGGTAGGAGACCTTGTCCTTCCAGCCCACATTCCTGGAGTCCTTCCACAGCAGTCTGACTTGGTCGCTGGTGTCCCCTGTGTGCCACAGGGAGTTTCGAAGATGTTCCCCTGGGCCAGTTTTAGACTTCACAGCCTGGACAAAGACATGGGCAAAATGTTAGGACAGGACATGAAGATCCTTTCTGCTTCAGGTGTCTGAGGTAAAGGTGGAGGTGAATTTATGATCACTGCAAGGCTACGTGGTTCTATGCTGACAAAAGCATAAACCTTCAGTGTCATTTCTACTGAGCTGGACCCAGCCCTGTGGAATTTAGCAGTGGATGGGACAATGCTAATCACACTACCTTTTTCCTGTTACAAGTCTGTTGCTCTGCCTATTTGACCACTGAGGGCTCCCAACAAATGTCTGGCTGCGGAAGAGTGCTTTCTGTCCTAGCAGGAGTGACAGAAGTAGCCCATTGTTCTTGTATAGTCCACCCCTTTGATTGAACACATTGGCTAGCTTTTAACACGGTCTGCCTCAGGTATGCCTTAAACCTTCTCCACCAATTTGACCCCACTCAGCCTGACATTTGCAGCACGAGTCACACAGGTTGAAAGTCACAGGCTCAACAGAAGGCAGGCAAGGTTGTCACTCTAGGGTCCCCTAGCCAAGCATCGTCATGACTGTATTTGTTTCTCAGATGAACTTAGTGACTTTTAGGAGAACTCTAAACTTAAAGGAAGGTGAAGGGTCCAGAAGAAAAGAAGGCATGGGGATTCAAATCGACATTACCTTGAGCTGAATACCAGGTTCTGCTACTGCGCGGAATGGTGTAGCCTGCCAGTATGTCTGCTCTGTCTGCTTCCACATGACCACATAGAAGCTGGAGCTGTCTTGGTAACCAAAAATAAAGCCGGCATAGTCATCATCTGTCTGGGTATTTACATGGAAGGTCCCTTCAAAGTCAACTCCATTAAATGCCGTGTACCCTGTGGAGATGAGATGCAATTAGAAAAGGCTACACTAACAGCTGGCAGAATTTTACACACACAGTCAGAGGCCCAGGACATACCAACTGCTAGACCAGGGTCACTGTTCATGGTCTGCACAATCTCCATGCCCTGTGGAGAGAGGGGAAGGAGGTCAGGACTTGAGGGGGCTGAGAGAACTTGGGGGAGCCCCTAACCTCAGGCAGCGAGGTGACTGTCTGCAGTCCAGTACAGGACAAGCATTGTTCTGTTAGATATTGACCTAAAGGAGGCACATGTATGGCAAGAAGCTTCAAAGAAAGCTCAGTGTTATGAGGAAATACTTTTTCCAGTGCTGTCACGTAAGCTGACTTAATAAACCCCAAACCAGCAGAAGAGGACATACATCCTGATGGACACTGTGATGGCAAGTTTGTTTTGTCAGTTTAATGCAACGTACATCACCTTGGAAGAGACGCCCGACCGCCCTGTCTGGATTAGGTTGTCCTATGAGCATACCCGTGGGGAAATTGTCTTGATTATGTTAGTTGGTGTGGGAGGACTCTGCCCACTGTGGGTGGCACCATTCCCTGGGATTGGTCTAGGACTCCATGAGAAGAGAAAGTGAGCAGAGTCCTAGGCATGCACAGATGCCTTTCTCTCAGCTCTTGGCTATAGATGTAATATGATTAGCTACTTCAAGTTTCTGCCTTGACTTCCCCCAAATAATGGAATGGTGAGCAGGAATAAACCCTTCCTCCTCTAAGTCTCTCTGGTCAGAACATTTTGTCACAGCAGCAGCAATGAAATGAGGGTGGCTGGGATGTGCCTGTGACTCTAGAAATTTTACTAGCCAGTGTCTTCCTCAGTGGAATACTTAGGGGCACCTACAGGGGGCAGTCTATTGGAAAGATGAGGAGCATGACTCATGGGTCACATTGTCAGGGCTCTTATTCTAGCCATCTCAGCTACCTTCTGATGTGTCACCATGAGCAACCACAGAGGTTTTGGGGAAAGTCAATTTCAACATCTATGAAAAGTATAGGACCTCAAGGCCATGGGGTGGAGTGTACGCCAAGAGAGTAGAGCCTGTGGGAGTTGATACCCTCCATATGGGGCCCACCATTCCTAGGCAGAGGGGCTGAGTAGAATTGCTGCCAGCATGTAATGCGTACCTGGTTCAGGACCACCCAGTTGGGGTCGATCTGGGCATCCCCTTCAGGGTCCAGGACCACAGTCTGGTAGGCCCTGAAGTCAGTCAGGGTGATTTCCGCATTCTCAGGGCACACATCAATGCGATCAATGACCTGGTCCTGGTCGAAGTCAGCTTCACAAATATCTCCTACTCCATCATCTAAGGGGAAAGGGAGGAGGCAGAAATGCAGGGATGCTGAGACTCACTCCTCAGTAGAGGAGGGGACTGGGCAGGAGCAGAAAAGGCCAGGCTCCTGCCTTCAAGCCGGGATTTTCAGAGTTAGGAGAGGAACGCTGGGTTTGTTGAGTTATCTGGGTCACATTCTGGAGCCCTTATGACAGTCAATCAGGTCACCCAGAAGCCACCTGGATTTTCTTGCAATACCAGTCTAAAAGGTTGCCCCTTGTAGTGGTTTAGCCTAATGCTGCTTATATTCTAATGCTAATTTGGGGGCCCTAAGACTGGTTACACCAGAGAGAGTCCACGGGACACTGAATAACCTTCCCCTAAGTTAATTGTGATTGGTAAATAAAGATGCCAATAGTTGGGCAGAAGAGACATAGGTGGGGATGAGGTTTTGAGGGCTTGGGAAGAGAGGACCACAAAGGGGGGGGAGGAGGAGGAGAAGTAGGAGGAGAAAGAGGAGGAAGAAGAGGAAGAGGAGGAGGAAGAGGAAGAGGAGGAGGAAGTTGTAATCAAATACAAAGAACATGCAGGAGGAGAACTGCCATGGGATAAGAGAGAGAAGAACGTGGTCCTGATGCTGCCCAATCAGAGCTAAGAGCAGCCCAGATGAAACACAGTAAGTAATAACTCGGGGTTATCCTTAGGAAAGCAGCGTCTAACAGCATGGAGGGTAGGCAGCTGCCCAGCTCTTGTGTTGTTTAGGACTTATTGTAATTATAAAGTGTGAGTGTGTCTTTCTTTGAGGAACTCAATAACCAAAGGTGGGGTAGAAGCCCTGGGCTGTGATTTTAAGTAATTTTTATGCTACAGTCCCCCACTCTTACCCAGAAAGTTCTTACACACAGTTAGGTTCACCACCTGGTAGATCTTAAGCCTGAGACAAATGTCTAATGCGCATAAAACCAGAATTATTGTCACCAGAATATTGCTAAGATTATCTTTGGTGTCCCCTATGGGTACCTACAGGTATATTCTGCCGGGCTGAGATGGCACCTGAGACAGTGAATTTGCTTTGCTATGATGAGCCCTCTCTACCCACCCACGTCAGTTTACATCTGACTGGGTGCACACAGTTCTTCACCAGCCCTGTCCTCACGGGCGTGTGAGTTTGTGTGTTTCTCTATGGCGCCCCTTCCCATTTCCAGTGGCAGGGGAAAGGAAGACCAGAGCTGTGCTGAGGACCTTTGGGGACCCAGCTCTAGCATGTGACTGGGTCATGGTCTACGTGATCTCATCCCGGGCCAGCTCAGGAAGCAGCCCAGTTGCGGGCTGCTGTCTACTGACATCTACTGTCTATGCAAGCTGGATTGGCAGTAGAAGCTGGTGGAGAGCAGGGAAGCTGAGGACCCCTAGGGATGTATGCGTCCCTTCATGTGGCTATGGAAAGTCTACGGCTGTGTGTGTCCCAGGCGGCCATGGCCTGAGCATGCTCACTGTTGCTATCTTCCTGGGCTGGGTTGGGGACGAGCCTGCAGTTGTCCGGGCCAGGGGGCACCAGGTCTGGGATGCCGTCGTTATCGTCATCGTCATCACATTCATCGCCGATCCCATCCTTGTCAGTGTCCAGCTGGGCACTGTTAATGACGGTGGGGCAGTTGTCTGTGCTGTCCTGGTGGCCATCCCCGTCACTGCAGAGCAAAGGTCAGTTTAGTAGGAGACTGAAGCCTCTGCTCCCAGGCAGAGTCTGGGTGGGCTGTCGGCAGGCTGGGCTTCAGCAGACCCTCTCAGACCTTTCTCTGATAAAGCAGCTTCAGAAACAACTCCCTCACTTCCTCTGTGTCCTGAAAGGAGCCAGGCGCTTCCAGTTTGGGAGATAAGAGTCTATTTCTATAATCTCTGACTCTGGGTGACTGTCATCTCTAAGGACTGCTAGATGATACCTCACTCCAAGGAGGCGTGAATGTATCAGGCAAGAGGTGTGGAGACATGTGTGGGTCCCGGTTCAGGCACTGGCAAGGAGCAGCCTCGGGCATGATGCTGGACCTGAGAGGTGCACATCCCTCATCTATAACAGCGATTACAAACAAGGCCCACCTCAGAGAGACTGATTCCATTTTAATGCCTGTAAAAAGCATCTTCTTCTAAGCACCGGATGTTTCCTGTTACATTTGTTTTTCACAATTCCTATCTCACAACCCTGTGAGGACTCGGACCTGAAGATGGCCACTCTTTTCCCAGAAGTGAGTACACTGGTCGTACCCCAGAGCTCACCCAAGGGACCTCTCAGGAAGCTCACTCTTTGTCCGCTGACTGACTTTCTTCTTTCCAGGATGAAGGGCCAACCTTGGGGTACAACTGCTCTGTCTCTCGGAGGACCATCTGAGTCTTCTGGGACCTTCCATGGCTACTAGGGATCAGAGTGGATTCTCTTCTCACTCTGCTTCACTCAACACCTTTCCTGGCCTAGAAGCTGTGTATACCCTCTACGGGGGACACAGAGGGAAGCCCTCCTTTTCATACGGGAGGCAGAAGAGCCCCAGAGAGAGTGACTTCAACATGGCATTGGAATACCGTGGAAGCTGATTTTCTGCACTTCTCCTAGCACAAGAGTGAGCTCGTTGGATCGGAACTGTTTGCAGAGAGAGCCCTGCCACCTCTGTGGAGAAATAAGCAGTTCTTAGCCCACCCCTGGTGAGGCTTAAGTTCATGGGAATTAAAATGTGGCAGAATGAGTCATTTGTTTTAGGCAAATATCTAGAGGCTGGTAGGATAGGCTATTTTAGACTTTTCTATAGATGGTAATTGGAGTACATGTTGACCAGCCACTGGGAACATTCTTGATGTACACCACACGTCATTAGGGTTGTCAGAGCGCCAGTCCTACCTTATGCTCTGGGAGACAGACAAGCAATATCAGACTGCATCACCAACAGTCTCTTCTGTGCTGGGGTACCAACAGCCACCATCTCCCACCCAAGGGATGGCCCTGTGCTGGGGCTTGCCCTATGTTATTGTGAGTCTTCATCTAACCTATGAGGTGTGGTAACCTTCTCTACTGTCCTGATGAAGCAATGAGCTTCTAAGAGATTGAGGAAATGTTTTCATTCCCTTGACTGGGATGCACATGGCAGTAAGGACAGAGCACAGAGAAGATGGGACCCGGCAGGAGCCTCCCAGAGCAATGCCGGGTGAACTGACTCTGCTGCAGTTACTGGAAGAACTATGCTGTCCTGCCCTGCTTTGGGGATCCGTACCCTTTCAGACCTGCCCTGATCACCTTTCCACGAAGCACCCAAGGAGGGATGGGGGAAGATTGGAGCTAGGAGGCATGAGAGTGCAGACGCCTGGTGCTGAGGGCGGCTGGTGCTGAGGGTGCACACGGACTCCACTCTCCATCCTGTTCTGTTTCCTTCCTGATGGTGCTAGTGATTGCACTCCTGACCTAGCACTCACTTGGTATATGGTTTATTCCTCTCAATGAGACAGAAAAAGTATCAAGGACAATGAAAGACTGGTGATCCCCTAGTAAGTGCCTCTCTCTGTTAGGGTGTGATAGACTTTCCTGGTAGGATAGTAAAAGGGCTGATGTCTAATGAGTACAGAAACCACATAAGGCACGTTTCCTGTGCTAACTCAATTTCATAACAGCCCATGATATATATTTATATATCATCAGGAAGGTACAGCGGCCTGGAGCAAAGATGGACTGACTATCTCCCTGGAGCCTGGTCCATCCACAGATCCCGGAGCACACTGCCAGCAAAAAGCTCTGACAATTCCCACCATCCATATGGCCGGGAGAAATGCCATACCTGTCTTGGTTGGTGTCACAGGAGTCCCCAACCAGGTCATTATCCACATCCGACTGCAAAGAGAGCAGAGGGTATTATTTACCACTGGGCCTGCATGTATGCACTGTTCCCAAGATGGCAAGCCTGGCGTGATGTCCCTGGGTTTCAAGAATTGTTTCTCGGGAACCAAGCTGGCATAAAACTGCAAAAGGACAACACCATATTGGTGTAGGCACAGTGCTGAATTTTCAAAAAATCCCTTTAAAATATCAAGCGTAATGGAGGGGCTGCCCACACACCAGCTGAGCTGATTAGGAAGGGTTCTGGGTGGCACACTGGCAGGCAGAGACTGGCTGGGTCAGAAGGGAGCCAGTCGTACACATGGGTCAAAGCACATTGACTCTATGCTGCTTCTGTACTTTGGAATTCAGACAGGACAGGGAGTGAGGCAGAGTAGGCAATGGGGACTCTCATCTGTTTCAGGGTTTCAGAAAGAGACTGCTCACCACTCGTGGGGATCCAAGCAGCAGGTGTGTGGGAAGGGAAACAACATACCATTGACTGAACTTAATCTGCAATGTCCATACATAAACCGAGGAACTAAAGGGCCATGAGATTAGGCTCATGCCCATGTCTCTGTTTTCCTAGATAGCAGAAACTTGTTTGAGTGTCATTAAGCTCATACTCCAAATGCCAACAGTGTTGTGTGCACGAGGGTATTTCCCAAGGGTCTCGGGGCCCCCATCCTGACTCATTGGTGTGGTTGTCAATAACTGTCTCAACTGGATCAGTTTATTTCCATCATCCTAAGGTCTGATGCATGTCATTTCTCCATGTGAGCCTTGATACAGTAGCAAGGAACTAGTCAATAGCAGGGATGGGTTTCTCTAGATGCCAAACCATAGTGAATCTTTGTATCAGAGAGTTCAGCTTGCAGTGTGACCCCTGTCTTACTAACCTGGTTAGGGTTACTGACATCAGGACAGCTGTCACAAGCATCTCCAACACCATCACCATCTCGATCCTGCTGGTCACGGTTGGGAACTCTGGGGCAGTTGTCCAACATATTTTTTATTCCTGCAAGAAAAGAATGTATCTTGGGTCAGAAGAATGCCATAGGAAAGGGTGGAAAACAGAGACTAGTAGCTTCTGAGAGGTCAGGCTGTGGTGTCTTATTCCAACTGCACCATTGCTACATCACCATCTCTAGTAGTACCTGGAGGTGACCTCAAAATAGGGATTTTGGTAGACTCAAACATGAACAAGTCTCTAAAGCAGCTACCCAACGAACTCAGTTGTCTAAGATGTTCAGGGTTGTGGCAGCATCCAGAGTAGGCCACGATGATTGGGTGGGCTGACCCAGAGGACCTTATGGGTATCTAAATTTTAATGGAGACATAAGACCCTTTGGGCAGTGGGGTGCAGGAGTTGGGCTTGGGGCTATTGAATTCCTGTTTTCCAATTTCATGTTCAATGATATTTGAAGTTAACAATGGCAAGAGGAGTAATATTGTGGAAACGGACAAATGTTACAAGTTAGGGTGTTTAATTGAACTGGTTTATCAGCGTACCACTGGAATGGGGTTGTTACTTTAGCTTACACAAGGTAAGCCTGTGCTTTAGGGGAGGTGTGTATAATCTGGAGGAGTGAATGTGTATGTTTGAGAGGATAGCATTTTTAAAAGGAGGTTCTTCTGGTGGTGTGGTATGTTTTCAGAAATTCAGATTCTCGGCTGTCTTTTTACGATAGTTGCCATAAGCTATGGATACCATCTTGAATAAAATGTCCTTCCCCAAGCTCCACAAGGCTTTCAGAGCTGCTCCTGGGAGGTCAGTTCATGTGGGAGAGTCCCAGAGATGGGCAGTACAGCCACCATGACATCCCAGCCCTTCCCAGAGCAGGCAGGGGCTGGCCACATCTTCTTGTCTTGCTTTTAGGAGGGACCAGAGTGCAGTGTTTGACCCTACTGGAAACTCAGTTCTCTATTTCCATGTTGAGGGGTGGGGGTGTGGGAGGAGCCAGGAAGGCACATGCCCTAAAGACACAGCTCTGACAAGACACTAGTAGAGAACACTCTCACAGAGTTCCTGCTAGTGCTGTAAAGTACCAGAAACATCTAGGACTAGCAGACATAGGTCAGAGTTAACGACAGCGAGGGAGGTCCTGAATCAGCGTGTCTATTCTTACTCATGGAGAGGTCAGAGGACAAAGGAATTCCAAACAAAAGACTGAGCAAAACAACCCTACCATCTCCATCCATGTCGTCATCGCAGGCATCTCCTCTCCCATCCCCGTCAGTATCCTTCTGGTCATTATTCAAGACGATCCGGCAGTTGTCACAGGCATCCCCAAAGATATCTTTATCACTGTTCCTTTGGTCTACATTGGGAATCAGGACACAGTTGTCCTAAAGGCGAGAAGGTGGGAAACTTCCTCAGACTTACTGATACCTGTCTCACTGTTGCGGTTGGCCAGGTCTGCCTGTTTTATATTTTAAACACTCATGACAGGCCTGTTTAGGATAGATAGGACATAGGACACAGCAGCATAGGCATGGAGACTGAGGTTTGAAATAATTAGCATCAGCAACTGGCTTCCACCATCCCCGGTGTCTTTCGGTGTGCATGCTGCCCCGACAAAGCTGGTACCTGCTCATTCAGAATCCCATCTCCATCTGCATCCTCATCACATGCATCTCCGATGCCATCTCTATCTGCGTCTTCCTGACCAGAGTTTGGCACGTATTTGCAGTTATCCTGATGGGGAAACAGCTCAGAGTCACGTTCTACCCATCTGCCTCCTGTCAACAAGTATTTCTGACCTCAAGGCTGAGTTAGGCTGCCTGGCTTGGTTAGTGGCTATTTTGTTTGCTCCATTTGAGAGGCAGCTACTTTAATTTTTTTTACATAATATAAGAACAACCTTCCCAAAGTCATTTAAGACATGGCTTGGAAGCCCACAGGGTATTTCTTCCCACAGCGTCCCTTCCTTACCTTCTTGCAGTTTCTGGCAGAGCACGGCAGTTCTTCATCGGGGTAACTGTCAATATCCACATCCTTTCCACAGACATAGCCATCACCGGCCCAGCCAACACCACACTGTGAAGGGAGAACCCATTACAGCTCTGAAGAAAACACTACCTAAGGAGGCAGAGACTGACTTTGTCATTGTTCCCCTGTGAGAGTCCCCAGGGGAAGGTCTAGAAACCTCACATCCTGCGTAGATGGGATTTAACAATTCAGTTTTGCTAAGCATGGAGGACCATGCCTGCAACGTCAGGAGACCTAGGAGGTACAGGCAGGAGGATTAAAATCTGTTCAAGGTCATCCTTAGCTACATAGTGAGTTAACAGCCAGCCTGGGCTATCTGAGGTTCTGTTCTGCCCCCAGAACAAAACAAGGGCTGGAAAGATGCCTCAGTCTTAATAAGGCACTTGCTGCACAAGCAAGAGGACCTGATTTGGGTCCCCAGCACCCACGGAAAAGACGAGTCACAGCAGGTCATGTCCACAATTCCAATGCTGTAGAGGTGGTGACCGGAGCCTCCCTGGGGCCGGCTGGCCAGATAGCCAGAGAGCTCCGCGTTCAGTAGCTACTCTGCAAACCCTCCACACCCCCAAACAAACTAAGAAACAAAGCAAGAAAACCAGACACAACACGTCGTTACATGGGAATGGATTGATGATTCTAAAGTCCAAAGGCTCAAAGGGAGATGGATAGATAACATCCCCTCTGGCTCCTGTTCCCATGGCTCAGACAAGCACTGGATGTGCCTTGATGGGCTTGATGGGTCTTCTACTGGGATGTCAGGCTTCTAACAGCTTTGTTATGGCTGATAGTGTTGCCTCAAATCATTTCAGTGCATTTGTCCTGAGCAAGTACTAGTTTAGCTCAAGGGATATTGGGTTCATAGGTTTATTTATTAGTTTAATGTGTATAGATATGTGCCCAAGAGTATGTGTGCCATGTATGTACATGTGCTCTTAGAGGCTGAAGAAGGCATTGGGTCTCATGGAACTCTAGCTATAGGGACTTGTGATCCACACAAGGGTGTTGAAGTTTTAACTCAGGTCTTTTACAAGAGCAGCCAGTACCCTTAACTGCTGAGCCATCTTTCAGGCTCCCAAGATATTTTGGGGGTCAATTTCCACTGAAAGAGGAAAACTTTAAGGTACGTTATCTCTATTCAAAACCTTTTCATTGAACAGAGGTGGCTCCCACTGGTGTTGTCAGTACTGGGCCTGTGTACCTTCTCCCACTTTGACATGTCCCCTTGAGCATCCGTTGCCCAGAAGACCAACAGTAGGCATCACTGACAGCAGGTCAGGTGGGAAGTAACAATTCTGTTTCAGTTTTAAAAAACATTTATAGCACTGAATGAAAGGAAAGAAGGTTAAAAGTGTGTGAGTGAGTGAGTGAGTGTGTGTGTGTGTGTGTGTGTGTGTGTGTGTGTGTGAAGTTGGTGGCTGGTACCTTTACCTCCTGAGTCATTTCTCTGGTCTATTGGTCAATAGTTTTTCTAAAGTGGATTTTCCCAGCCTTTTTCTTTAGTCCTTAAGAAGACACTGCAAGGTCATCGTTGTCCCTTTTATGCAAGAGTCACTTGAACTCAGCTTGGGTCAGCACCTTGTTCAGGCTCTCAGAATTGGGAGCATTAACCTCATCTGTCCTCTTCTGACTTTTACCCCTTGCATTTAGCTAATGAGCACTTCTGTGTTCTCCCCTGCGTAAAACCCATATCCAAAGGTGCCTGTCAGCCAGGATAGATGATTCACCAAGGAAAGAGGAAACCCTTCCTAAAAGCTGTTGGGTGTGAGGTAGTGCTTGAGCCCCGACTTAGGTGCAAGGAGTGAGAGTTGGGGACTAGGGGTGGGGAGGTGGGAAGATGATTGTAGAGGTTGGGAGGGAAGGACAGAACAAGAAAGAGAGGAGATGGAGACCACATGGAAAGCCAGGGAGGTGCCAATTTCAGGAGAGGAAAATCAGACTTGATTTTCAACTAGAGCTGAAAGGAGAGAAGGGAGAAGCTGAGAAGACTCAGGACCAGCAGCAGGGAACAAAGCTCTGAGAACATCTTGGTGCTCCCTACCTGCCCCCCTCCTCTGCTCTCCCTGTTCAGCCTGAGTCATCCCCATTACTCCTCCACCCCAGGCTAGAGGCTCCTCCCCAAAGTCCCATCCCACTCAGGGGCTTCCACAGCTCGCCCTCGCAAGGCCTGGAAAGTTCAGCTGTGGGTCCGATTTGCTACTCATTTTAATGAGGAAAATAATTCCTTTAGGAACAAGTACATTTTTAATGAGCCATTTTCTGGCAGATTAAATTATTTTAGTAGTCACACCAAGTTTATTAATCCTTTGCCATCTGTCATTGTGCCTTATTACAAATTCAAAAACATATTAAGAGCCCCATCACCCACCATCCCGGAGGAGCCATAGATTTGTTCACAGAAAATGAGAATTTAAGCACAGATATATACTTGCTTTTCAATGACTTAATAAAAAAGTATATATATGTAATAACATGCCCAATCAACGGGACTGGGGGGGAAGCCTGGTTCCTTTTCTTCCTCTGACATACCACATTCTTTCCTCTGAGCCTTGCTCTAGATTACTAGCACTGCCGTGGAGGACTGACCTTATTACACTATTTATTTATTTATTTATTTATTTATTTACGTTTTCAGTCTCATTTTCCCATTTGATAGAGATGACCCGGGGAAAGTTTCCAGCCAGAAAGATAAAGAAGTGTAAGTTTGAGGTGGAATGTGAAAGAACTTATTTTTTTGAAAGCAGGGTCTCCCTGTGCAGCTCTGGACAGCCTGGAGCTAACTCTTTAAATAGAACAGGCTGACCTTAAACTCACAGGGATGGGATTGCAAGTGTGCACCACCACACCTTGCCCAGAAGAGGGGAAATTTTTTTTTTTTTTACACTGCTCAAATGGGCTCATCATGGTCATGGGAGCACAGGCTGAGGCTCTCCTCTTGTGCTCCTGGAGCCCATAACAGAAAGAAGCCAGCAACTGAAGCCGGCTGAGATGTTAGTGCTTAAGACACTGGGATCCTGGGGTTTGGGAACGGGTCGTGGGAAGACGGCTTCTTTACAGAGGGCTCAGCTACGAGCCAAGGCACCGGGGATGGGAATGGGTAGGAAGACTGACCATTCACTGAGCTGTGCCTACGTCAGGGTCAAACTTAAAAGTTGCAACCAAGTCAGGCACAGACTACTCTATAATCGGCTCAGTTAGGTTTCTGAGCAACGATCTGAGGCCCAGCTGACCGTTCTCCCTTCTCATCTCTTGACTGAGGAGTAACCAGCTACTTTGGCACCTGAATGATGGATCCCTAATGGGGCACCAACTCTCTATGACCTTCTGTGGAAATTTTGCCTAAAATGTCAGCAGCAGAGAGGCGGGAGAGCTTCCTGTCCTCTCCTCTGGCCCTGGCCCCTGCTTCTATACTTTCTGGCACATCTATTGTTATTCATAACTGTCCTCACCTTTCAGATACCCAGTGTTAATCGGACCTGAGTGCCGAGGTGGTCAACACTCTGAAGCTAGAAGAAACTGGGGAGGGTTATGCTTAGAAAGCCGGAGAGGAAGGCATCAAGCAAACCAGGAGCTTACCACACAAGTCACATCCCCTTGCCGCTCCTCAATGCACTGCGCATGCACACTGCACGGGTTCTGCTCTGGGTTCCGGCAGCTCCTTTCAGTCTTGCATCCCCTCGTCTGATCACCAGTGTACCCTGGTTTGCAAGGCCCACAGCGATAAGATCCCTACCGAGACAAAGATGAGATTATAAGGCGGAATCGAGCAGAGATCATTGGTCTTCGCTCGGTGGTACCGGAACTGAACGTAATGACCTCTTTGCTCACCAGTTTGTCTCAGCCTCCTGGGAGTGTTGGCGAACCTACCACCAGACTGCCAGAAGGGGCTACATAGCCATTAGAGAACCACGACTGAAGGTGGAGAAGGCTAGATAGTAACCAGCAGTGCTCTGACTTACCAGCTCTAACCTGGAGGGAAAGGGGGAAAGACTGAAGGTTCCATGGAGGTCCTGGCTCCCAGCACCTCAAAGTGTTTTTACTCATTATTTCAGCTTTATTGAGATTCAATTAGCAAATAAAATGAAATATATTATAAATCATATATTATATATAATACATACAATTATATATTATTATATATACCATATACAATTATATATATAAATAAATATATATATTTATATTTGTGGGGGCATGGGTGCCACGAGTGTGTGTGTGGAGGTCAGAGGACAACTTGTGGGAGTCAGCTCTCTCTTTTCACCAGGCAGGTCCCAGGAATTGAACACACTTAAACTATTCAGTGTGATGGTATGATATGTGTCCACATTGTGAAGGAATTACCACAGTTAATTTACACAGCACAGCTATCACCTCACTGTAATGACATTCTTTTGTTTATTTTGTTTTTAGAACAAGTGTCTAGACTACACAATTGTGTGCCTAGGTAGCACAAACTAGTCTTGAACTTGAACCTTGCTGCCTCACCCCCCCCCCCGGGAGCTGGTGTTATAGGTGTGACCTTCCCCTTTTGACTCATATTTAACACAGCACTGTAAAATGCATCACACTCTCATGACAGTACCTCAGAATGTATTCATCCACAAAGCTAATGATGGAATCATTTCCATTGAATGTCATGATTTACAATAGGATGATTTTTAGTAACTTTGGATCTATCCATTGGCAAGGCCAAGTATTGTTCACAGACAATTTTAAAATGATCTCTCGACTTCAACTCATTCTTTTTCACAGTTTTTGCTTTCTCTCTTGCCTGCTCCTTCATCTTGGGGCTCCCTGGAGTTCTATCTACTGTCCACCTCTCTGTGCGTAGCTTCTGCTATAACTTCTATGCCGAGGTTTCCCAAGTTCATTTGGGCAGACAAGCTTTGACCCGGGAAAAGGCTAAAAGTTTAAGTAACATCATGTTCCAACGCAGTAATAGCATCATGGGGGTGTCTCAGGCGCTGCAACAAGACTGGAAACCCAAGGAGCTGTGTGGCCTTGGCGTAATTATACAGCATCCCTGTGCTGTAGCCTTTGAATCCATAGACTGGGTACCACACACTACTGCCTGCTCAGAGGGTTATTCTGGGAATGAGAGGATATGCTGATACCTAGAAGGAGCTTTCACTCTCAGGGAAATGAGGAAGTTAAGAATTAAACCACTTTCCCAGAGAATTGAAATGAGTCAGAAACAAGCTATAAACAAGTTGTAACAAGTTAACAAGTTGTAAACGTTATAATGATTGAGACTGGTCAGAACATCTTTTGTTGATATTCAACTCCATTCCATCTCTCATCTTCACAAAGTTAATAGAAGTTAATAGAAGTGTTCAGAAATAAAGCCTACACCAGAATATTTAAGTTACAGAATTACCTAAGCGCTAAGCATCCAAATTTAAAGCAAAGGAATCTGACAAATTCTCTTTTTTAAAAAATAAAAAACTAGTGTTTGATGATCCTGTTGTCACCAGTAAAATACAGAGCCATGATTATAACCTGATAGGCTCTTCCTGTTGAGGACAAGGTTGATCTTCACTGTCAATTTAACTGGATTTGGAATCCCCTAAGAGAGCCAGCTCTTGGTGCATCACAGTGTGAGGCATTTCCAGGAAGGTTTAACTAAGGAAGGAGCACCCAGTGTGAGCGTCAGTGGTCCCACCCAAGAGGCAGCAAGAGAAGAGAGCAACAGGAGGACCAGCATTCATCTGCCTTTGCCTCTTGCCTGTGGGTGCACAGTGACCTGCCATTCCACACTCACCACCCCTCCTTCCTGGCCTGGCCTATGAGCCTAAGGGAGCTTCTCCTTCCTTCAGTTGGTTTTGACCAGTAACTTTATTCACAATGATGGGATGGCAACATAATTATTAGAAGAACCTGACTTTCTAATATAAAAATTAATTATAGCCGGGCGGTGGTGGCGCACGCCTTTAATCCCAGCACTTGGGAGGCAGAGGCAGGAGGATTTCTGAGTTCGAGGCCAGCCTGGTCTACAAAGTGAGTTCCAGGACAACACAGAGAAACCCTGTCTCGAAAAACCAAAAAAAAAAAAATTAATTATAAAATGACTCTACCAGTAAACACGCCTTCAGCATAGACTTCTGCCCTCATTCTGCCAATCCAAAGTTACATGTGCATATCGTCTGTGTGTTTGGAGTTACCATCTGCACACACCCACCTGCTTCTGAGCCTGGCCCTGCTTTGACAGAAAAGCAATGAGAAATACTTACCAGCGTGTTAATGCAGATAGAATTCAGAACACACGCTCCATTCTGACACTCGTCAATGTCAGTGCACACCTAGGCATAAAAGTTCAGAGTCATCTCAGATCTGCTGCTTAAATAGAGAGGCAAATGAACTGTCCTGTCTTGACATGTTTGGGGGAAGACGCACAGAGTTTCAGGCAGGTTAGTGGGTGAGTGAGGATTGTTTCAGCTCTCTGGGCATTGGTGCACTTAATCTAACGGCAGACACTAATTGTCTTCACCAAGGTTAACGGCGTTCAGAGAAGATCACATGTATAACTTACCTGTTCTGAAACCTTTAATCAGGAGAGTCTTTTCCTTACCTTCCCACTTGGTACCTAATATACCTCTGAGGATTCCCTCTCACCTCTGAGGATTCCCTCTCACCTCTGAGGATTCCCTTTCACCTCAGGATTCCCTCTCACCTCTGAGGATTCCCTTTCACCTCTGAGGATTCCCTTTCACCTCTGAGGATTCCCTCTCACCTCTGAGGATTCCTTCTCACCTCTGAGGATTCCCTCTCACCTCTGAGGATTCCCTCTCACCTCTGAGGATTCCCTCTCACCTCTGAGGATTCCTTCTCACCTCTGAGGATTCCCTCTCACCTCTGAGGATTCCTCCCTCACCTCTGAGGATTCCCTCTCACCTCTGAGGATTCCCTCTCACCTCTGAGGATTCCCTCTCACCTCTGAGGATTCCTCCCTCACCTCTGAGGATTCCCTCTCACCTCTGAGGATTCCCTCTCACCTCTGAGGATTCCCTCTCACCTCTGAGGATTCCCTCTCACCTCTGAGGATTCCCTCTCACCTCTGAGGATTCCCTCTCACCTCTGAGGATTCCTTCTCACCTCTGAGGATTCCCTCTCACCTCTGAGGATTCCCTCTCACCTCTGAGGATTCCCTCTCACCTCTGAGGATTCCCTCTCACCTCTGAGGATTCCCTCTCACCTCTGAGGATTCCCTCTCACCTCTGAGGATTCCCTCTCACCTCTGAGGATTCCCTCTCACCTCTGAGGATTCCCTCTCACCTCTGAGGATTCCCTCTCACCTCTGAGGATTCCCTCTCACCTCTGAGGATTCCCTCTCACCTCTGAGGATTCCCTCTCACCTCTGAGGATTCCCTCTCACCTCTGAGGATTCCCTCTCACCTCTGAGGATTCCCTCTCACCTCTGAGGATTCCCTCTCACCTCTGAGGATTCCCTCTCACCTCTGAGGATTCCCTCTCACCTCTGAGGATTCCTCCCTCACCTCTGAGGATTCCCTCTCACCTCTGAGGATTCCCTCTCACCTCTGAGGATTCCCTCTCACCTCTGAGGATTCCCTCTCACCTCTGAGGATTCCTTCTCACCTCTGAGGATTCCCTCTCACCTCTGAGGATTCCTTCTCACCTCTGAGGATTCCTTCTCACCTCTGAGGATTCCTTCTCACCTCTGAGGATTCCCTCTCACCTCTGAGGATTCCTCCCTCACCTCTGAGGATTCCCTCTCACCTCTGAGGATTCCCTCTCACCTCTGAGGATTCCCTCTCACCTCTGAGAATTCCGATCTTTCTTTAGTTCTAGAAAAGTCTCAGCTTCTCTCCGGTTTTGTTATTTCTAGTCCTTCTTTGGATCCACTGGCAGATAAATCATGAATGTTCTCACAATAGTTTCTTTTGGCACACTATCTTTGCCAACTTCCAAGCAGTGGTTTCCAAATCCCTTCTCATCTGGTGAATCTCCAGCTATCTGTGTCTAATCTTTCACCCTTTGACCATTTTTAAAAACTTATCATATATTAATTATATATAATGATGTGATCTCTTGAGACATTCTCAGACTGAGCTATTAAATTCAGTGCTTGTACTTTTAATTGATAATGCCCCTTTCCCTTTCTTTAAAAGAAGGGTTTTTATTGAGCTTTTGGTTTATTTTGAAATGTTTTTAATTTAAATAGAATTAAGTCACTTCCCCCCTTCCTGCCCTTTAGCCCCTCTAAAGCACGCTCCTTGAACCCTTCCCATGCTGTTCCACTGCTCTCGAGTTAATAGCTTCTTTATCTTTGATGATGTTTGTTACATGCACATATATGTATGTATGTGCACAAATATACATAAGTGACTCCAGCATATGGCTCAGAGAACGTATGAGAGGAGGGGATGGAGATGTTACAAGAGACAGAATCCTAGGAAGTCTTCTGCGGAAATAGTCTCCTAGAAATATCTCCATAAACAAGACCAGAACAACAGCAATATCGATGGACATATTAACGTGGGAGGGAAGATTTCATAGTGACACACCCATAGACAAGGGCTAGGAGGAGGGGCCTTAGCTTCTCCCAGGTGTGAGCCTATTGTTGGTTGTATTAAGTGGTTGGCCCTGAAACCATATGCACACGCCCATCATAGTTTTATTTAGATACTTTTCACACTTGTCTATTTTTCCCAACAGTACCCTTTTCTTTAACTACAGCACTGACCCTTTTATAGGCTCTTGATTTTTATCAAGTTTTCTTATCACAGTTTCTTCATAGTAGCCCTTTGCCTGTGGGCATTGAGGGGCCTGGTTGTGGGTATCTGCCCACACTGGTATATCTGATTGGCTATGGCTCTGCAATGTAACTCTTTCTGAAAGGTTTTATGCAAATAGGTATGTTTTACCGTCTCACAGACTTGGAATTTATAACTAAATGTCGTAAACTCGGTGCTGTGCTGCATTGTAGATGATTTTCACTGTTGTTACCCATGTCTCAAAGCCAAAGTCAAACTCTTTTGTTCCTTTGAGCTACGGATGTTTTTTCCATCTCTGTGCTATGGAGAGGGAAGTTCTCTGAGGATCCTGGCTTTACATAGGATACATACACACATACTAGGTCTCCTAACTCTTGTAGCTGCTGCCCTCATGTACACATTGAAAATACTCGCTCCTGATGCCCACGAGCTGGCATGACACTGACATCCCTTATAGCCCTAGAGATAATACTTTCTTTGATTTCTACTGAATTTTGCAATTCATTAAAATTTATCATAAAGTTTTAGTGAAGTGACTCCTTCATACACACATGCATAACACACAACTAGGGTTTGGAATTCATATATGTGTATATATGTGACATATATGGATTCATATCCACTAGGAAGTGCCTCTTACCCGCTTATGTCAAGCATTTTATGTGGCTTTTTGTCTATTTTCCTTGGTTTAGTTTTGTCCTTACAAGAGAAGAAAAACTTAGCTCATTATCCTAGTGGCTCCTTGTCAATCCTGCATCCCGTTTTCTACTCTGAAAAATGATGCCCTCCAGAATCCTTTGATAAGCAGCAAGGAAATAATGACCTCTTGCCCTTCTTCAAAGCTAATCATTTCCCTGAGGTAGTAAAATATATTTATAGACCAACCATTTTTAAGGGCTGAAACATCAAAAGGCATTTCACAGTCAGTCAGTTAAATAATGACCAGATACTGTAGAGCATTTGGAGATAAATGGAGACTGTCATGCTGTACTGAGATGCTTTCTGGAATTTATAGCTTATATAAGAGAAAGGGAGGCCTCCTTGGGGGAATTATCTCGCTCCTTCAAACCCTCTCTTCTTAAAGAGGCTTCTGATTGGCAACAACGGCTCTATAAAGTGATCTAATTTCCCCAGGCTTTTATTTGCCTCTCAGATTCTCAATTTATTCTGCAGGACAAGATGTCCAAAGGCTATCAACCAAGCAGGTCTGAAATCATTCTGCGCACCCTCTATTCTGCATTTACTGCTTTCTCAGAAATCCTCCACTACCCAAACTTTAACAACTTCTTCTTTCTAGACTTTATGGGCATATGCCTTCAGAAAGGAGTCAAAAACAAAACAAAACAACAAAACAAAACAACCCTTCCCTGTTGGCTCACCGTACACCACAACATTCCACAAGGCACCGGCTGCTCACGGTGGTGGAGGGCTATGCTGAGAATCTGGGGAATTGTCTGATAATGAAAAATGAATTTAAAAAAGGACCATTTCTGTTCACCTGCTTATTTGTTTTAGCAAAGTTGATCCCAACACCCTGCACCATGGGCCCCATGAAGCCGACTGGACAGGCGTCACATCTGAAACCCGGAGCCAAATTCACGCAGCGCACACCTGGATAGCAGGGATGGTATTTGCACTAGGAGAGAAAATGTTCAGTATTTAGCTCTTTGGGGAAAATAACTTGGAACTTTCCATAATCTATTTGCATACACTTATTCCTTTATATTCTGTGAGAAAAACTGACAAAAGGAAATTAAAATGTCCAATTTCATAGTTACCTGTTGAGCCTCTGATTCACCCAGTTTGGGTTGCCCCGTAGTTGTTCACTATGTTACAGATGATGCTGTGTCAACATTAAATTGATCTTTAACATAAACCAGTCTCCATCCGGGGATGGCAAGCTTCCCAGCATGCTAACTTTCCTTGGGAAAGACCTGTGTCACTGCGGCAGGCATCAGAGGGCTGTTAGATGACACCCAGAGCATCTGTGAACTTGCATGGAAACTGAGGCAGGGCAGGAGCTTCTACAGTTAGACAGGGTCTTACAGGGAGAGCCTGCCTCTCTGCCCTGTCCAGTTTATGATTCCAAGGCCACCTAAAACAGCCTACAAACTGGTTCTGTTATCTATTTTTAAAGAATAAACTTTAACTAATGCAAAAAACATGAGCATTTCCTGCCCTTTCAAAAAGGAAGAAAATTCCAGCTCACAGATAAAAACCAGATACAGTTCTGTTCTGTGGAACGTGAGCAGGGATTGTTCTTCAACTGAAAATTTCCTAGAGACCAGCCTGACTTTACATTAGCAGGAGTTGAGGGGTCAGCTGAGCCACCATTAGCCTTCAGGGCCCTGTGAGAGGCATCGTCTCTCTTCTCCTTTCAGCTGCCTTCTTGTTGGTACAGGGAAAGACACAGTTTGGGGGCAGCTTTGCTACCAGCTATGGGCATTGTTGCGTGACCAGACTCGGAACAGATGATGGTCCTGTGGGTTTCCGTTGGAAGCTCTGCCCGCTGGCTGTACAGCTGGCGTGATCTCACGGCCTTCATTCTCGGGTGCTTGGGCTACACTCAGGCCTCCCTAGCAGACCTGCTTGGTGTGAGATTCCCTCTGCTCCGTTGTTTTATGAAGTCCAAGGAAAGCTAACACAACTTCTGGAACAAGGACCCTAACCCTTACTTTCCATATGTGCAGGTTTCTAGAATATGTTGCTTCAGAGAAATAACCAACACAGATATTGGAGTGGAAAGTAGAATGTACAGCAACGTAGTGATATAGTCAGGTAAAAAAAGCTGGGAACACAGGAAAGTGGCAATCATGGCCGCAGCTGTCTGTTAAACCTGCCTGCTGCACTCAGGGTGTCTCATGGACTCTACACATCATTAAGGAAGCAGTTCTCTGGAGCCTGGAGAACAATTCAGGAGGCCCCTAACACACAGTAGGGCTTCTTGGTCCACAGTGACAAGGAAGAGACCTGGAGGGCCCCCACTCTGTCCAGCTGAGCATTACCTCATCGACATCAGAACACGTGATCCCGTTTCCTGTGTAACCGTCTGGGCAGGGTCCACATTGGAAGCCATCCCTGGTGTCCGTGCATCGGACACCTCGGAAACAAGGGCTGGAGTCACAGCGGCGTGTTGGGCGAGTTGGGGGTGCTGGAGGAGCTATGGGCACCAGTGTGTTTGGGGTTGGGGACTGAAAGCTGAGAGGACCTAGGAAACAAGACCAGTTCAATTCGTAGATTATGAGCTCATGTGAAATATGTAGGGTGCAAAGTGAAATGTAGCCTTCCCATGATTTTTTCCCCCTTCCCATCAACTCTTGTGCAGAACTACCAGAGACTGCAGTCACATGACCTCACTTCAGCTCTCAGTTAGCCTGCACTGCACCACTCAGGATGAGCCAGTCACCAGAGAAGCACTTACCACAAGCCTGGCATTCAGCAATAGTGTTTCGCAAAAACGATGTTTCTTTGACCTTTAGAAACAGAAGGAAGACATTGTAAAGGAATACTTGCTACAACCCAGAAAGAAAGTATCCCTGTAAGGCTGCCCAAGAAAGCTTTCTACAGTACTCAAGGAGCTTGTGATGACTCTCCCACTACCTTGGCCACGGAGGCTCACTACAATGGTGATCTCTTTTTCTTCTGATTGAGCCCTGGGGCAGGTGGGCTGTGTGGAATAATGTGGAGTGGGGCTCAGGGCTAAGTCCTTCCCTGCCTGTGTGGGCTGGCCACTCCACCCACCAGGACAGAAAGCTGCTACCATAATGCTCAGGCTTGACCCAGAATAGCTTTTGTTCCTCACCTGCTGCCTCAGAAGATCTTTTACCTCTCCAAGGAGCTGGTTTAATTGTGCCATTTGACCTAGGAACTGTCGATTAAAGTCTCCTGTAGGAATAGCCAAAGGTAAGGAATGTTCAGCCGGTATCATTTGCCTGTGCAGGTCCAGGGATCAAGGGCCTTGTACATACTCTGCAAAGTACTCTACCATTAAGTTACATCTCTAGCCTGTGAGCTTTTCTGAGACAGGGACTTAGTATATAGTCCAAGCTGATATCAAACTGGCAATCCTTCTGCCTCAACCTCCTGAGTCTTAGGAATAGAGGCATGCACCTCTGTGTCTGGTTGATGACAGTGATTTCTAAGTGATTTAAAATCAAATAACTCCCCAGATAATCACTATGACAAGATTATTCAAAACCTATCATATCTGAATTCAATTTAGATAATTTATTGAATTCATCTAACAAAATAATGCTATAATGCTGTTGGTTAGTTGGTCCATATTTGTGAGTTATAAAAATAAAAGGGCAGTGAAAAGATTCCTTGGCCTGGACTTTGTCCAAGAGCCTAATCTGTACAGACGCTTTCTCAGGGGTTGCTGTGCTCCCAGGATGTGTCTGGGTTAGGGGTGAGCCTTCAGGAGCCTTGATGTGTCCACGCTGCTGAGAGCGTTCACACCGCCCGGGAGCTCACACCTGTGCTTGTGGCAGCCAGTGGCTCACTCTGCTGCAGAAAGCAGTCCTGTAGGCTCGCCGCCTGGATCAGCGAGCCCCGCACCACCAGCTTCAGCCCCTCCAGGAAGTCCTGAGAGGGGGAAAGAAAAAAACAAAAAACAAAAAACCGCATGCATACGTTTGCTGATAGGACAATTAAAAATCTCACCAACATGGCATGAAACAGAAGACAAGAGTTGATGGGACTTTTTCCCCTTTTTTTGAGGCTGCATTGAACAAAGCTATTATTAAGCTCATCTTTGTTAGTGAGGGGTTTGTCAATATCTGTGAAGAAAGATACTGTTCCTTGTGCTTCTCAACCAATGGTAGTTCTATGTTCTTTGACATTCGTTGTTATTTGCATGAATATAATAACATTGTAAAAGGAGAGAATGTACATGATCCTGTCAGACAAAGGTAATTTGCTTAATCTTAGCTATTCCTTTTAAACTGAACAACTGTTTGAAAAGTCACCTCCAAAGAGTCTACTTACTTCACTTGAATCAGAAGTCCTCAGTTTTGACTTCATATTAAATGTGAATTTAAAAATAAATTGATGCCTAGGTACCAGATCCTGAGATTCCGATTTAATTTGCCTTGAGGGGCGCTATCTAACACATGTTTTGCAATTCTTCAAATGACTGTAATACGTAGCACAGGAGCAATGGGGATGAGCTGACAGACTTTCCTCAGCACAGACCTTAGAACTTCGGGTCACAGAAGCCCATTTTCCACCGTGCAGAGTTGTTCATGGGTTCCTACCTGGGGCTTCCTCTGGAATGTCCTCAGTTCAATGGACTCTGGGTTCTGGGTGAGGCCAGAAAAGACTCTGGGCAGGTTGTGCACCGAATCCACCTGAGTACAGTCCAGGTAGAGCTCTATGGAGCCAGACCCTCTCTGCAAATTGCTCAGTCTCAGGAGAATCCTGTGGCGCCGCCCATCAGCCAGCTGCAAGTTGTTGAAAACCACCAGATGGATCTTCCCATCATTCTTCAGGTAACGGAGGATGGCTGCAGCCAAATGCCAAGCAAAGACACAATGAGATGAATGGACATGGTCCTAGGCTAAGTGACTATCAGCTCACAGGGTTGGGCCACTGGAAAGAATGTTGTTTGTGACCACAAATATTGATTTACCAATTTTTGTGTGCTAGGTCCTTGGCATGGTGCAGCACTATCAGGTGACTTACCTTTCTCCTGAGGACATTTTGTGAGAATTGAAAAACACAGAAAGCTAGCAAATCCAAAAATAAACAGTCAACTTTAATGACTAAAGAGAGTCTTCCCCCATCAGAAAGTCAGATTAGGTTCATGTACATTGCTAAAGGCATAGATTCATTAACTCACCAAGCACAAGCACCTCTGAGAACTTCGGGACAATGAATGTTGTTCTGTTGCTTTAATTTTATAGGACAGCCCTATGACACTGGAATAAGCATTGGAGCCCCAAGTGCGACTCAGACAAGGAGCTTGCTCAGGTCATCATGAGGGCAGCACTGAAGTCACAGCCTCAGTGTGCTGTGTTCCAAGGCATTGCTAGGTCTTTGTAAGCGTAGTTCACATTGTATTTTAGATGTGGCGTTGTCCGTCAGCAACCCATCCCCAACAGTCTCGCAAACAGACTACGAGCAGGACCTTATTGTCTTGTCCCAAATGCAAAGCCTGCTTTCTTGTTCTATGCACCAACTAAAGACTCGTGGGAATCAACCTTGCCTTTTCTCTCCATCATTGTCCTAAGTACATCAGGACCTGAGTTAGAACCTGTTCCTGAAAGACGACATCTTGTGGGTGGAACCCTATGGCCGAGTTTTGCTAGAAAGACTAAAATGATTTGTTTCCAAGGTTTTGGCAGCAAGACACTTTCAGATACACACACACACACACACACACACACACACACACACACACAAGCACACACACGGGGGTGGAGAGAGAGAGAGAGAGAGAGAGAGAGAGAGAGAGAGAGAGAGAGAGAGAGAGAGAGAGAGGAGTTTGCATGCTTGGCCCAGGGAGTGGCACTATTAAAAGGTGCGGGTTTATCACTGTGGGTGTGGGCTTTAAGACCCTCGTCCTAGCTCCTTGGAAGCCAGTCTTCTCCTAGCTGTCCTCAGAACAAGAGGTAGAACTCTCAGCTCCTCCATCCCATGCCTGCCTGGATGCTGCCATGCTCCCACCTTGACGATTATGGACTGAACCTCTGAACCTGTACGCCAGACCCGAATAATTATTGTCCTTTATAAGAGTTGTCTTGGTCATGGTGTCTATTCACAGCAACAAAACTCTAACTAAGACAGACAGACAGACAGACAGACAGACAGATAGACAGAGAGAGAGACAGAGAGAGAGACAGAGAGAGACAGAGAGAGACAGAGAAACACATAGAGAGAGCTAAAATTAAAGTAAAACTTTTTTTTAAAAGAAAAGAATATTCATTTCAGGGCAGAGTGGCTCAGCAGATATACATTCTTTTTCATTATTAATTTATTTTCTCATATATTACATCCTGAATGCAATTTCCCCTCCATCCTTCCCTCCTTACCTCCCTAACCCCCATCCACTCCTCATCTATTTCCCTTCAGAAAAGGGCAGGCTTCCCATGGATACCAACCAAGCATGACATTTCAAGTTGCAGTAAGACTAGGCACGTCTTATTAAGACTGCATGAAGCAACCCAGTAGGAGAAAAGGGGTCTCCAAAACAGACAAAAGCATCAGAAAGAGCTCCTGCTCGCATTATTAGGACTCCCACAAAACCACAAAGCTTCACAACCATAACATAGGATGTACACTATTGTTGCTGAAACTAATGGCCCACGTGGTTAAAGATGAGAACCAACTGTTGAAATTATTTTCTAGTTTTGATAAGCACAGCTGATCTGCATGTACGAGCACACATGACAAATGATGAAGTGTAGTAAAAGTGATAAAATGCTCATTTAAAGATGTTTTTCTCAGTGAACACTCTGCACAGCATGTATCACTAGAAAAAGTTGGGCTCCTTAAATAAAAGTAAATCATAAGACGAGTCCTCGTGAAATAGACCTGGAGAGAGACAGGCGGCCCAGAAGTTAGGAGCATCCAGTTTTGGTTCCCAGCACCCACATGATAATTCACAACTCTCTGTAACTCTAGTTCAGGGATTCAGTGCCCTTTTCTTGACTTTGTGGTCACCAGGCATGCAAATAGTACTCACATACATGCAGATAAACACTCACGCACACAAAATAAAAATAAATCTTTTTAAAAACTAAAATGGTTTCATATAAAAGAAATAGAAAACATTCTTAGTATTTATCCAATGAAAACCAAAAAGAAGTTGTAAGAGTATCTTCATTCAGAAAAATTTGTATACGTGTGCATGCATATTTGCAAGTGTGAGTATACACACACACACACACATACACACGTATAGACACACATAAACACATGCATATATATGCATTGTAGAGGAAATTGTCAAACCCAGTTGGATAATTTCTGAGTGTTTAACGAGCATTTTTTCCTTCTTTCTTGTCTTTAGTGCCTAAGCTTCTACATGAGATGCCCATTACTTGTATATAAAAAATAAAATGGAGCCAGCAGGACAGTTCAGCTGGTAAAGGCATGTGCTGCCAAGCTGACAACCTGAGTTCAATCCTCAGGACCCATGCTGTGGTGTGTGCATGTGTACATATACCCAGGAACATGTGTGAGCGCGCGCGCGCACACACACACACACACACACACACACACACACACACACACACACACAATCTAACACATTTATATTAAAACCCAGAAAGTGGAAGCTAGTGCACATATTTAAGTCTCTGACGCTGTTGATCTGTGATTCTTGGCAAGTAACCTGAAGCGTCTTTCCTTAGGTGCCTCTTCAGCCAACTGGAAGCACCAGGCCAGAGCTGCCACAGAAGCCAGCTAGCCAACAAACTAGTATGCTGCAGTGTGGCCAAAGAAAACGATATATTTTAAGGCTTTGCCCAAATGACACTTTCTAGGTTCGTTTTCCCATCTCCTCTCAAGTCTTCTTTTCCATTTGACAACTGTGTGAGGACAGGGACAGAACTGGCCTCGTGTTCTGTGACATACGCATGCCAGGAGGGGGTCTGACAGAACTTTTCTTATGTCTGTGTGGTCACCACTACGTGCTTCCTGCCAGAAGAGCGCTTGTAAGAAGTGAACCTTCTACGGCAGTTCAGTGCTAAGTTTCCTGAAGCACCGGTAAGACTTACGATGAATAATAAACACGCAGGAAAAGACGGGGGATGACTGTAGAACACATGTGAGGAGATACACGTGAGGAGACGCACGTGAGGAGATGCACGTGAGGAGACGCACGTGAGGAGACACATGTGAGGAAAAATGGGGAGCATTTTTCTCCCTCTGTTCTCTCCACCTTCGCTCTTTCCTTCTGAGTTTGGGGGGGGAATTAGAGATGTTGAGCCACTTCCTCTGAGAAGAAAATGAAGGTTTATTTCTCATCTTGGATGAAATAGGATCCTTGCCCTTTTATTTACTACTAACTAAATGGAGAGTTAATTTAAAATAACGGCTCCAGGACCTAGGAGAGGAGACATACAGTAACTAAGAGAAGGAGAAATTAAAAGCAAACCTAAGCACTGATTCACTGTTTGAAACGTCAATTACGTCACTACTCAGAATAGCTTGCAAATACCTGGTGTTTTATGAGCCAATAAAAATACTGCTGGTCTATTAAACTCAAATTAGGTCATGCACACTTTTAGCCAATGCGCCATCTTCTAGTGAGGGCTGCAATTTCCCCTTCCTGGATTAACACTTTAAGGTAGATAGACATGCACTTGAGACGTGTAATTAAAACAAATACTCTACGTTTCCTCCCCCAAACTAAGTTTTCTGTGGATTTCCAAGGAAACATCTTTTAGGCACACGGCCACTTTTAACAGATCTTTCCAGAGCACGTGGGTCACAGTTTATTTTCTAACTGGAGAGCTGAGATGAGTTTTATAGACGGTACCCTGTGAAGTAGACGCGTGACCATGAACTTTCAAAGAACAACTAAATGACTGAATTGAAAACTTTCCACACAAAAGCCGACAGGGCCACATGTCTCCATCCTCGGCCGCACGACAAACCTGCCCATGTGCCCAGACTCTCCTGAAGGAGAGCTGCATTTCTACCTTGTGTTTTTTGTGCATACGCAGCAAAGTCTCCCAGATGACACATTCCCTCAATTGCCTAGGACTTTGACAAGGCGAGGGGAGCAGGGAGGATCATGGAAACTTTCACCGTGTCTGTTAGAAAAATTATCAAGTGCGCTGACATTTACTGTTCTTTGTTCTTGATCCACTGATTTTAGTTTCTCTTACGGCTTTCATCTTTCATTTTTGCTCTTTTATGGCACATTCCGTGCTTTGTGCCTCCATTACTCTGTTATGTTCTCTGAGCCCTTAGCCCGCCCCAGAAGGCAGCCTCGGAAGTCAGCTTGTCCTCATCAGTCACAGAGACCCTCAGGCAGACATGAGTTTTGTCCCTGGAGTCCTTGTAGCTTGCTGGGTGGGTGCCTCCTGACCTCCCCAGAAGCAGAGAACACACATGCTTCCTCTTTTCAGAGCTCCTGGGATCCGAAAGCCAGCCCCTGATCCTGGAACACCACACCTCTGCCAGGTCAACACTCTGGGGAAAGTTCCCTGGGCCCAGTGCTGTTTCTCCAGCTGTGGCATAGTCAGTTCCCAAGTCAGCTAGGCGGCCCACTAATCCTGCCGGCTCATGCCTACAGACGCCTTTGTACAATTGCCTCTGCCTCTGTCTGCTGCATCTCTGGTACCTCTGCCTGACCCCTGGCTCGCCTGACCCCTGGCTCACCCTCCCATCGTCGATCCTTTTTGTACAGTTTGAGACCAGAGGGCTGAGTGTCCTATAGGGTTGTTCTGATTCAATTCCTGACCGCTGATTTATTTACTAGTGTGGGTTTACTTATAGTTGTATAAATGTACACAGCGCGGATATATGCTGTGTGCGATACTTTGCACTTGGCGCAGGCAGAGATCTGAAGAGGAAATCCTCCAGCTTAAGCTATAGACAGTTGTGAGCTGCCAATTGGGAATCAGATCCAGGACCTCTGCAAAACCAAGTGCTCTTAACCTCTGAGCCAGCTCTCCAGCCCAGCACTTGCCTTTTTAAAGCAAACACACTAATAAGCAAATGAATTCGTCCAATAGCTCCTTAGTGGCTTCTGACTGATTTTAAACTCCTTATCCCAGGACAGGCTCCAACCTGATCATCACCTCGATTTCTTTCCACTCTGCCAAGTCTATTTCCTCAGAATTCCTTGGTGTCTGAAGAGAACCGTACAGCCGTTTGGTGTTGTCACTCACAATCACACCATTTCTTTAAAATGTGGAGGATTTTTCTCCCTAAGCTTAGCCTGTCTGTGTCCTTGACAGTCTGGGGCCTGATCTGATGGCCCAGAGCTACATTTGCTCACCTGTGTACCAGGTGATATAGTACCCAAACTGCTGAACCCGATCAATGTCATCTTCAAGGCTGATAGGAAAACAAAGCCACCGAACCAAACCCTAGTGAGGAGGATTGAAGTTCTGCTATACCAGGAAGGCATTTTCAAAAAAGTGCTTTTGAAGAAATGGACCTTGGAGTAAGAATGTTATAGCACGCTGACTTTTAAAGTAATGAGGCAGGGTGCTAGCTTCAGAAACCTAGAAATGATAGTATTTTGTCTGCTCAGGAAGCGGAGTGGAGAGTGACTGGCCTGCAGGCACTCAGGAAGGTAGCATAATAGCAAACGACTTTACTCTCAGTACTTTAAAGTCTCAGATAAAACCATCACTGTGAACTTGGGTCATCTTTTTAAGGTCATTATACATTTTTAAAATGCCTTCTTGCTATCATTGTCCTCTGTGGCGGAACTCTTTTTTTGTCTTCGCTGATTCATTTTTATGGGCTATGTACTGGGTCATGGTAACTTCTGTACTTCAGAGCTCCATACAAAAGTAAATCACCAAATAGCTTTTCACTAATAACTCTCTTTATTACATCCAAGTTGAAATGTTAAACTTGGTACCACAGGGTGACTGTGGTAAACGTAGCCTGGTTCAAAATGTTCTTCTAACAGTTTTCGCATAAGTTAGGCTTTCAGAGTCTGGGTGGAGGGAGAAGACAGAGGAACAGTTAGTGAGTGGGAGGCTCGTTGGTGATGCACAGCGTCTGAGGAGGGAGTTTTTTTAAATGGTTCTCGACATGGTACACAACGTGTTTTCAGTGATGAAGCTGCGAGGGGCACGAAATCCAAAGGTCATGTTCTAAGGACAGTCACAGTCATGTCTTCAGCACCCCGGGGGGTTCCTAGCCTTTACACAATCTCAGAATATTAGCAGGACAAGTCATTGTCTTAATAGTGCTCTTCACAAATCCCTTCAATGCAAGTGCAGCTGCCATCAGTGTGGTCCAGCCACAGGGAGATCATTAACTCTCGGAAAGATGCGTATAGCTTTGGGATAACTCGCCACGGTTTTCCTAGTACAGGACGAGTATCTGTCTCCTCCGAGTCCCACTGATGGGTTCCAATCTTGCTTTTCAGAGCTGGAACAGATCTAGCCTGATCCCCATGTCAAAGAATTTCCATTAAACACTTTCACATCTCTCCTGTCTTTTGCCTGGCTCCTTTATTTTTCTATTTCCTTTAACTTTTCATCTTGGATGTGGTTTAATAAAAAGTGTGTGTTTGTGTGCATGCATTCGTGCATGTGTGTGTGTGTGTGTATGTGTGTGTGTGTCCCAAACAGATGCTTCTCTTCTTGAGTCTCTTCTTGAGGTAGGCTCTGGTTTCACAGCATCCAAAGTGAGAAGCAGTAGTGTGGATGTGGCTTGAACAGTGAAGGCTACAGTGGGACTATGAATCAAGCAGTCCTACCCCAAATGTACATTCAAGGTACTAAAGACTTAAAGAGCCTTTTAAAAATAGTTAGAGGACTAGATATCTCAGAGCACTGACTACTCTTTCATAGCCTAGTTCGATTCCAAGCACCCACAAGGCAGGTCACAAACATCTGTAACTCTAGTTCCAGAGAACCCATCTCCTTCTTCTGGCCTCCATGGGTACCAGACAGGCATATTGTGCGCGCACACACACACACACACACACACACACACACACACACACACAAACATGGTGCATAGACATGCATGCAAGCAAAATGCCTATATGCATAAAATAAGAAAGAAAAAATTAAAAGCAGATCTTTCATTCGGCATCCAGCACAGTGCTCAACACTGGTTCTCATTGTTATTAACGAGGACTCTTGGCCAGCTCTCCCACATCCTGCACTAGCAGCTCCGTTTCTCTGCTTGAGAATAGATATATACTTGTACTTATTCAGTTTAATCTGATTGACTGTGGCCCACTGTGCCACCTTGTAAACGACGACGGCATTCCGCGTGCTCAATTCTGTTCCCTTGCTTTGTGCTAACTGTAAACACAATACTACCATCACTTACGGCAGTATGTCGTTGGTTCTTGGCTTATCTAATCCAGGTTGTCTTCTGGCATATTCGTTTTTACATCATTTGGAAAGGCAAATGAGATACTTAATGAAATTTTTCTGAAGTCAAGATATGTTATTTTCACAGCACCTACTTGAGACTTCACCTTGGAAACTGTTGTAAATAGAGAAAATTCTCTGTGTCTTATTCTTATTAGCCCTGTTTTATGTTTAGAAATCCCAGATTTCTTTTCCAGGAGTTCCTAAAATACATGGATGATAATGATGATGATGATGATGATGATATAAATTTGTGGGTTTGATCTCAAGTTCATCATTCTGAGGCTTTTGGAATCTACTTTTCTTCTTTATAGAGAGATTATGTGCCAGTCTGTTTCCTGTGACTTTCAAATATTGCCAACAGTGGCTATGTTATCGCTTTCTTTTTTGAAATTTTTTTATTAAATATTTTCTTTATTTACATTTCAAATGTTATTCCTTTTCCTGGTTCCCCAGCCAAACAACCCCCTATCCTATCCCCCCTCCTCCTGCTTCTATGAGGGTGTTCCCCACCCACCCACCCATTCCTGATTCCCTGTCCTGGTATTTTCCTACAATGGGGCATTGAGTCTTCACAGGATCAAGGGCCTCTCCTCCCACTGATGTCCAACAAGGCCATCCTCTTACATATGCGGCTGGAGCCATGGGTCCCTCCATGTGTGCTCTTTGGTTGGTGGTTTAGTCCCTGGGAGCTCTGGGGGGGTCTGATTGGTTGATGTTGTTGTTCCTCCCATGGGGCTGCAAACCCCCTCAGCTCCTTCAGTCCTTTCTCTAGCTCCTCCACTGGGGACGGCGTGCGCAGTGCAATGGGTTGGCTGTGACCATCTGCCTCTGTCTTTGTCAGGCTCTGGCAGAGCCTCTTAGGAGACAGCGGTATCAGGCTTGCTATCACTTCCTTACCCAATCCCCCAGTCTATAATCCACCTGGGCGTGGACGGCTATGCCCATTCACAGAAGCGTTACTCTGGTTTGGACTAAGCACACACACATTCTGGACTCCCAGCCTCTTCTCATCTCTGTCATCACCCTTAATACTTTCAGTCTCTTTTCCAGACTCATGAATTTTGGTTCTGTTTATCAACTTATTTAGTTTAAACAAGGCTAATCTGTGTGACCATCAGATTAGAACTCTGTATTGGATACTGGTGGGGCCATCAGTGGAACATAACTAAGGTAGTGGGCCCCATTTCCTTGAACCTTTTGTTGATTGGTTGGTTGATTGGTTGGTTGGTGGTGCTGAGGACTGAGTCCAGGCTAGGAAAGCACCCACCACTGAGCTTCATTGCCAGCCCTCTTTTTCACTTTTTATTTTGAGACAGAGTTTCACTAAGTTGCCCAGGCTAGCCTTGGGCTCACTCTATAGCCCACGCTGGCTTTGATCATTTGAGCCTCCTGTCTCAGCTTACAGAATATCTGGTATTGTTGGTATGCACCAGCATGTCCAGTTTGATGTCATTGTTGTAGTGTTTTTTTTTTTTTTCGTTTGCCTTTAACCCTTCTTGACCGTTTGAAGAACTTTTCTTTTGCTGGGTAAGACAGAAGCAAAAGAGTCAACTTCAGCTAACCTCAGACTTGTTAGAACTTCATCACATGTTTCTGACAGTGGGCTTATTTATTCCTTCCCCCTTCTTCATTTAAACACAGCACAAATGTTCCCTTTATTATCCAGCGTGCAAATTAAGAACATCACTCAATTCGATTTTAGCCTTTTTTTATTCTAATTTTTATAGTTTTGGAAAGGTTTTAAAAAAATCTTTCACCTTTTGCATGTGAACATGCTAAAATTGAGCTCGGTCATGTTTCGAAATGTAAAAGGGAGAGTGTTAGACCTTTTCTACTCGGCATATTGTGACAAGTTCGAGAGACCTCTCACTTCCCCCTACTCATTACTGGGTCTAGAACTCATTACTGGGTCTAGAACTCATTACTGGGTCTAGAACACTGGTTTCTAAAGCTCCTCTACCTCACCCAAGATATAGTGGTCTTTAACCTGTAGGATTCAGAACTGTTACCCTGAGCCACTGGATACTTCCGATCCTTTGGCCGAAGAGTATGGCTGACTCTAGTCATGGTAGCAACTTCCCAGGGTACCCTTCATTTCAATGCCACCAAGTTGGTCTTGTTGGCAACCAAATGAAGACCAAAAGAACAATTCTTTCCATTGTCTTACTCTCACAAAAGTTACCAGCAAAACAGACATGGCTAAATAACAGACATCCATCCATCCACTTAAGAACTTGAGGTTTTTGGTCGAACCCCATAAGCTAATGTGATCTCACTCTGACTATTATCACCCTCACTGTAGAGATGATAACTGTGCTGACAGACTCATAGATGTACTCATGGGGACCAGCTGACAGGATTTTTAACTGGGACTCAAATCTGGGATGCTAACAAGAAAGTTGTCTCCATGCCAGATACTAGAAAGGCTCTAAACATACCCAACCACATGGCATCTGCAAAATATCCACTTATGTGAAGATTGTACCACCTGGGTTACTAAGAAATTGACAGGTCATTTGTACCAGAAACACTACCTATATCTTCTTGTCTCCAAAAGTTCTCCAACATGGATTCATTAAAAGACTTCTTTCAAACAATTTACATATACCAGACACTATAATTCCATAATTTCTACAAAATGGTGTGTCACGGTTTATGTTATTCAGTTTGAACATATGGAATCTGTTTCCTGTGGGGTCCTGCTGTAGTCCCTACAAAGTGTTGTGGTAGTACAAAAACAGGGTGAGGGGTATCTTGTCTCTTCTGAGAAAGAGCTTGTAACCTACTGGAGGAACTTGTAAGCAATTCAAGTACTAAGCAAAGTACAATTAGTACCTCCCTCAGTTAGAAAGCATAAAGCCATATAAAGGAAACTGAGATGGAGATTAGATAGCTCTTCAGGGTACAGGGCTTCGGTATTTGGAGATGGTGCAGGACATGTAATGGGGAGAACAGCAGGAGAGTACAAAGGGAAAGAGAAAGACAGACAGCATGAGTGGGCCCAGAGAGGACTGCTCTGAAGCAAGGCTGCAGAGAAGACCACAGTGAGGCACAATTTGGGAAGCATGTTGAAGGTTATGTGTAGAACCTGAAATGGTCGGGCAGTTGCACCTTATACATTTTGGACTGGGGGACACTGTAGGTCTCTACTTGGATGTACCTTAACTGAGACTATTTTGTGAGCAGTGATAAAATGGCAGTGGGTGGGGTGACGTAGAGATGGGGAGAACAGAAGCAGAGAGGCCATTGGCAGGCTCTTCCGTGGTTGTCATAGCTCACACTTGAGTTTATTCCAGGAGCTCCGAGGGTCAGAGGGTCTGAGTCTGTTCTCCACATCATCTTTACCGTTATCGTCCAGCCCCCAGCTAACGCTCGCTCAGGTCTGTTAACAGGGGAGGTGGGCTTTGCTTCCTACTCAGGTTTGTTTAGTCAGTAGAAGTGCATTTGGATTGCTTCTGAGTGTGGTATTCTTTTTTTCTGCAAACTAGCTAAAGGGAGACCAGCTGAGCCTTGGTCAGTTGAAGGATGCCTGGAAACTACTGTGCAGGGAGTTGACTCTCTCATGGATCTGTAAACTAAGTCAGTAAGACTACCATGAAATGCTTCAACAAGAAGTCATAACCTCATGCCAGCTCTTCTCCGTGGACCCAGAAACTCACTGACTCTCCCTCACTGTGCAGTTCAACACAGCTGCCGCTCCTTCCTACAGCGTTGAATTCGGCAGAGATGGCAAATGTGTGTGCTTTCCCTGTTTTCTTAGAGAGACAACTCAGCATGAATTGTTCAACTCTCCAAGCTTTAATAGTCATATAACTTCTCTTTACTCTCTGAGAACTCTCATTTCTGGATTCTCCCAGAACTCTTTTTGATACTCATACATTTCTAAGAATCACATATTTTCCCAAAGGGTCGAAAGGTAAGGAAGTGTGTCGGCTAGCTCTCCATTGCTGTGACAAATTGCCTGGGAACAACAACTTAAGAGAAGGAAGTTTATTTTGGCTCACATCGGCAGAGGTGCATGGGCAGAGGGGCAATGATGTGGAACATATGGAGGAGTGAAAATTGATCACTGTATGGCAGCCGAGAGAGAGAGAGAGAGAGAGAGAGAGAGAGAGAGAGAGAGAGAGAGAGAGAGAGAGAGAGAGAGAGAGAGAATTAGAGAGAAGTCCAGGGTTCACAGTCCCTTCAAGGGCACCCCCAGTGACTCAACTTCCTTAGCCCCATGTAATACTCTTCCAGTGGCACAAGGCCTTAGCACATGGGCTTTAAGGGACCATTTAAGATTTAAACCATAAAAGGAGGGTTGAGGATGGAGCATATTGGTATAGTGCTTGCCTATCATACATGAAACCTTAGGGTCTATCTCCAGCACCAGAAAACAAATAAGTGAAGGTTTTAATCAACTATCTCTTCTCTCCCCTAAAAGGTTGATCATCTGGAACTTATAGCTGCATGGCCTCGCTAGCGTCTCTTCGGGGGAGACAGTAGCAAGCCCTTCACTCATTTCTCTACAAGCCATGGCTCTACTGATACTTTGGCTTTGAGAGTAAATGGGAAGAGTCCGTTCAGGAGAGACTGCTTCCTGTGTTCATGATGGTCCACACAGACTGGCCACCTTAGAAACAGAGGGCGAGACACAGCGAGTGAGAAACGCTAGGAGCAGCTTTTCATTCTTGCTGTCATGCTGAATTGAGCAGGGACAAAAGTTTTTCCAGTGCGTCTGAAATAGCTGAAATCCCAGCAACTAATTCAAGTGATGTGAGGAAAATGGGGCTGTGGTCTCATGGAGGCGGGGGTGGGGGTAAGTTACCCCTCAGCGTGGAAGAGAACAGGGAAAGGAACAGGAAGTGCTGCTGGCCTGTCTGCTCGGTACATCCCAGACTCTGTTACCGGAAACTCACCCAGGGACAGACCAAGGAAACCATAGGAGAAGTGTAAGAGCCGAGAAGAGGGGGAAGATAGGTGACAGCCGACAGGTTATGGCCGACAGGTGACAGCCGACAGGTTCTAAGAAAACCATAGGAGAAGTGTAAGAGCCGAGAAGAGGGGGAAGATAGGTGACAGCCGACAGGTTACGGCCGACAGGTTACAGCAGCTCCTCTCTGGTTTTAAACTCTACCATTCTGTGCAAGCAACGACTTTCCTCTCTCAGCCTGCAGACCTAAGGGTTCGAGTATAAGTACATCTAAGAGACTTGCAAAAACACTAGGAAGGGTCTACTTTATAAAGCAAGTTGAAATAGATATAAAACCCAGGCTGTCTTGTTTTAGAAATGCATGAAGCAGAAAAACATGTATCTGTCACATTCCTTAGTAAACAGGAACAGGTGTTGTCCCCAGGGCATGGGTGGGAGGGATGAGGTTGAAAACCCATGACCTTTTTCGTTGGGAGACATTTCTCAGTGCAGATAGTTACTCCCTTTGACAGTAAAACAGAGGGCAGATAATGGTAAGAGTCTATGTGCTCAAGGTGAATCAGACTGAGGGCTGTTCATTCTGCCCTGCTGCTTGGGGTGTGTGGTCTCCTGGAAGGGCTGCAAAGCAGTTGACAAGCTGTGAGTCACATCAGCTCAGCCATGGCCTCAAGGGAACAGAAGAAGAGTGGAAGTGGCCTCACACTCATCCACTGAAGTCTTCATCCCCGGTGTGACAGCATTTGGAGGAGAGACTTTGGGAGTTAGTGAGCTGGGCCTGAGTCCTGAGGGCAGAACCCTCTTTATAGGATTTGTGCAGCTACAAAGGGAGACATAACAGAGTACACACTGTCTCCACATTGTGGGGATACAATAAGATGACTGTGTAAGACAAGCACCACACCTACCAGGAACTTGAACATAGTCTACAGTCTTGCCAGTCTCTAGAACTATGAGAAATAAATGTCTGTTGTTTAAACTACGTAATCTACACACTGATATAGCCGAGGATGATAAAGGCAATGTGTAATCGTCCTGGCCTCATCCTTTCTGAACTTGTTTCAGAATTCAGAATAACATGAGGATGAAGCCATGGCAGAAGGCATCTTGTAGTGAAAGAGAGGACAGAAACTATGCAAGAGTCAAAAGAAGGGATGGAGCGTTGTGGAATGTTATCGCTCGGGCATGGCAGGGTTGCTCTATTTTTTACACTCTCAGTAGCTGTGATTGTGATTACTTGACTAAGATCTTCACAAGAATGGGCCTGTCAATATTCTGCTATAGGTTTGCAAGGATCCAATGTTTCCCACATATCTATTTGTGGTCAGATCTAATGGTGGCTGGCAGGTGCGGGGAGATGCTTCTTCAGTGGTGTAGCCACCAGCAGTTACGTGGTGTTACACTAAATAATCCCATCATCTGTACTGCTGTAACTGATTCCAATTAAATGCATTGGCTTACAACAAACAAACCAACCCCTCAAAACTGGAAGCAAAGGAGGACTGGTTCAAGAACTGCAACCAATGGGACAAGAGAGGGCAATGCTGCAGTGGAAAATTCAATGAAAACACATTCTAGTCATGTATGTTAGTGAAACCCACCGATCATGTAATATGGTAATGAAAGACATTTTTGCCACAGGCAATTCTTCATTTCTCTCTCTTGACTTCCTTCACATAGGTAAGTGTCCAGTAAGAAGAACATGGCATCCAAAGGGAAACAAGCAATGGCTGACTCTGGACCAGCCTGGAAACCCCGCAGCCGGCTTACCTTTGTTCAGCCGACCCATCACAGTGAATTCAAAGTATTTGCTGTTGTCACTCGAGGAGTAGAGGCCAAAGATGGTGGCTGAGCTTTTACTCTGCAGCTTGAAGGTAGAGATGATGTAGAGTTCCTGCAGGGTGGAATCTGTCAGGACTGTCTGCAGGGCACTGGGGTTCAGCCTCTGGCTGGAGGACGGCAGAAGATCAAAGACTAGAGAGACAGAAGGAAGTGTGTGGTCACTGGAGACTGACCTAGGGCAGACGTTTCTTGTTGTTAGTTGGTGGGGGGGGGGATTTGACAATAAGCTACAAAACAGTGTGAGCTGATCTTGCGACTGGTCTCTTTCCACCTTCCCCCCAACACACACACTTTGACAAATTCACTAGTTCTTCCTGTCTTTAATAGTGGCTGGACATTAGAAGCAGAAGAAATACAGCCCAGCATTTATGACATGCTGTAGCTCTGAAGAGAATTCTTATATTTGCAAACACAAAATTGGATTTGACTGAACAAGTGGCTCTGAAAAGATCCACTAGGAAAAGTCCTAAAAGCTTGAAGCACAAGGGGGGGGTGTGGTGTGTGGACGAGAGCAACCGGCTCAGTGTCTCTCTCTCATGTCCTCAAGCAGTAAACCGCACGGATGGGGTCCTTTAGGTGCCTGTTGGGCCACAGCCAAATTCTTCTTCCATTCCATGACATGACAGGGAAAGAGGCTGAGCACAGGCATGTGGTGTCGGACAGAGTATAGCGAAATGACTCACCACTTCTGTGAGAGCCTGTAGGGTTTTCCAATATTTCTGTTAAAAGAAAAATCCCATCGAGAAAACGAAACAAAGTGATGCATGTGGTTTATTTGACTCAAATGTATCCGGAGGGACAGGGCTGGTTACAGGAGACAAATTCTGCGTTTGTATAGCTGTGGATTATTTTCCATCACGAGGCAGCACTTTCTGACAAAAGCTTCCTGAGACGCACTGACCTGGGAAGTACGTCCAGGGCCACATCCGCTGTCAAAGCTGACAGTGATGACACTGATACTTAGAGCAGGTGCTTACCGAGGTACACAGATATCGCTTGAACACTTCCCTGGCCGGCCTGGAACTTCAGCACCTATGGCTATCTCTTGTCTACAATAGTCTGATTGCTAAAAGGGTGACACTGAGGATCGGCAGAGAGCTCTTACAAACCTGTAAGATGATAAGCATCCTAACAGAAAAATAGGCCATTTACAGAAAAAGAACCACAAATGGCTAACAGGTATATAAATAAGTGTTCATATGCCCATATAGTTAGTCAGGACAGAACTGCTAACTTAAATAACAGTATTTTTACTATCAAATTGGGAAAAGTAAAAATACAGTAATACCTAACACTGTAGGTGAGAGTTTAAGGTATTCTTACATGTTCTGCTCAGTAAGATTTAAATTAGTAAAAATTCTCTTTTTCTAGTAGTGGGGATTGAACCCCCAGGCCTATGCATGTAGATAGCCTCACTATCACTGTGCCAAATCTTCAGGTCAAATCAGTATAAACATTCTGAAGGTTGTTTAAATAACAGTATCAAAGACTCTGAAACACATGCCTCTTATGTATTGGAAGGAAATGATAGATAACAGACTTAGGTACAATATTTACCATCACTTGTGATCCTACAGATTCTCTACAGCTATGGAAGGAACTAGGTGAAGCTAGAAACTGGGACTATGGAAGCGCTCTGGGCTGAGTACTTTACAGTTAAAGCAACAGCTCGTGCCAGTCCAAGCCATCCATCACTTCAATTGTCTAATTGGATGTCTAATCTATGATATCAGAATACCAGTGACAAATTTAGTGTTCTACACTACAAAACAGACTAAATGAATTTTGGCCCATGTTTTTTTGAAATGTAGTGAAATCCATACAGATATATAAAAATGTTCATGATAAAGTTTTTAAAAGTTACAAAATTATATATATGTATAACATGCTTTCTTTAGTGGCTTATTTGTTTAGATAAAGATTTGAAATAAAAGTTGATTCAATAACATCTTTACATTAACAGTAGCTAGTTCTAGGTTGTATAAGGCTTTTTTTGTTTATTTTCTGGCAATTCTGGTTATTTCTTGTTTTTACAATGAACAAGTATTGATTTCTACTAAAAAATGGATAAAAATTTTAGGCAAACAGGAAAAATGTTAGTTACTCGAGAATGACTACTTTTTTAAACAGATAATTTATTTCCAATCTGGATCTCTGCTGTTTCTTTCCCCCTAGAAACCCTCACATAATAGTGATTTTAATACTAGGTGAGTTAAAAAGCAAAACATCTCACCTATCCTTCTAGTACCCCACATCCTCAAGCTACAGAAATAGGTTTTTAACTTCTAAAGAACTGAAAATGTATCGTTCCTACCAGTGGGGGATAAGGTTGGATAAAATGATGTATTTGAAAACTCTGTTCTAGATAAAGCACCTTTAAGAAACAGACATAAATTCAGAGTTTGAGAACTGTCTTCCAAACTGAACTCCTGAGGCTTCACGCCGGCTCCGACTTTGATCAGGCCTGTGGTCTAGCTGGTCTACATGAGAACTTTAGCTGCCTGGCTCCTCATTTGATTCATTAGCTTCTCTCCAGAGGCTAAGCTTGGTTAGTGAGCAATGACTTCTGAGAGTGTTTCCAGGAGGAAATAAGATGCTACCGTTCCCTACTAATGCCATTACAGTTCAGTAAAAGTACCAGGATCCGAGCAATGAGCCTCTAGTGTTAGAGGTGAAATTACTGCTACGGATGAGCATGGGAATTGAATACCTGCTAATTTAGGTCTAGCAGCTTGGCTCAGAGGGAGAAGGAGATAAGTGAATTAAATCAGCTGAGCTGCTGATTGCCAACTTGATCACTCTATAAAAGAATCTACCAGACACCTGACTTAATCAGATGGTCTACAGAAACTAAGTCAACGGGATAAGTTAGGTCATATCACTTGAACGCAAGTCTCCAAAGAGCTGTCAGGTCCTTGAAGCAGAATCCATACCTAACCTACACCATCACATTGTGTGCTCCAATGTCAAGATTTTATATAACAGAAAAGATTATGTAACAGATAACAACCTCTGGACTGTTCTGTGCAACGGGTGTGCACTGTGGTGGCATGAAGGGCAGCAGGCTGCCTGCCCTGGAATGCTCAGACCAGCCTCGGGAAGGAAGCCTTTCGCTCCTCCTGTGCTTCTGCTAGTTCTCCTCATTCTCTGTCCACAGTAAAACAACCCGCACCCAGTGTCAGAGGAAGGCCAGTGTGCACGCCCGTCAGAGACCCGAGGTCCTTCCTGGCTGCAGCAATTGCTTCCTTGTGGTCTTTATACGAATTTTTGCTTAACCTTGAGTGCTTTCTACCTGAAAATTATTTCAACTCCCTGTCAAATATTGAATTTTTTTCTTTTTACCTCTTCACAGAAAAAGATCAATTTCTGAAGAGACTCAAGTAATCAAACTAAGTCTGGGGGAGGGGGGAGTTAGCCTTTGAGTAAAAGGAGAGGCACAGGAAGCCGCACTGCTCAGGGGGGTGCCACTTGGTGCCAGGGCTTCCCTGAGACAAGGGACTGGAGGAGACAGACACTTGTCTGCAGACAACTAGGATTTCATTCCCTGACAGAGGATCAAGGACCCTGTGGCACCTCCTGCAATGAATGATGAAAATAAGTTTGCACCCCCTCCAAACTATAGTTTAAGGAGTTGGTCCTGTGGTTGGGTAATGGAATTGGAGAAAATTCTAGACTTTCATCATCACTTTCTGTAAAGATGTACTTCAGTCCAGGTCCCAGAGGAACAGAGAGGTGCGTGGCGAGGCAGCAGGAGCCCAGGCGAGCGCAAAACTGGCCCCTCTAGGTGATCTCAGGACAGCGACAGCAGGCTGGGTGCAGAGGGGACCAGGGGAGGCCACTTACCCTGGGGTGTGGACTGGGCTCCCGTTCGCTGCCACGGCTGCAGGACCAGGTGCAGCAGGAGGAAGGCAGCCGCGCGTGGGGCCGGCATGGTGCCTCTTCTGCTCCAGAAGGGTTATGCAGGCGACAGCGTGGCTCTGCCGGGATAGGGCGCTGTCCGCTGGTCTCGGGCAGTGAGCGCGCAGGTGGCAGGCAGGGCAGTGCGCAGCCGTCGGAGGGACGCTGGCTGCTGGGTTCCGCGGCTGCAGCCCAGCTTTTTATGGTCCAGCCGCCCGAAGGGGGGTGCGGGGGAGGACGGAGTCAGGGCGGCCCCCTTGGCCAGGATCCCCCATTTGCCAGGAAGAGCGGGGGCGGCGAGAACAGGGAGCGGGGGCCACCGAGGGAAACTCTGGTGTGGAGACCAGACAGAATGGAATGAGGTGGACAGTGGGAAGGGGTGGGTGGACACAGGAGTGTGCTGAGGAAGGGAGGGATGGGAAGAGAGGATAGGGCACAGAGGATGGGCAGAGAGGGCCACAGTGGAGGAGGCCAGTATCCTGGTCCCCTAGCCTTGAGCTCCTCTATTCTTTCCCATCTTATTTTTCATGTTTTCTAGAGAAACATCACTTGGATATGTCTCTAAAGTCTCAGATTGCTTTCCCAACTGGTCTTGACTGCTGACTCCCCCACCGTTTTGCTTTCTGTGGTCCAGAGAGCAGTGTAGGGTTTGTATATTTCTACAAGCTTTTCTTGAAAAATTGAAATGATGAATATTTTTTTCCACCAAGTTTTGAGACACAAAGAGTGATAAGTGGAAAGTTTTTTTGTCGGGGGATGGGATTGGAAATACAAACATCTTAAGGTGTCCATGCAGACAGTTAGGCAGAGACAGAGATGGTGAGTCTCATGGATGATTTACTTCAGGCCAGTCTGCAAAGGGGCTGTGTACCCACCTTGGGCAGCTCAACACCTAAGGTTCCGTTTGAAGGTCGGAGGGTAGGAAGACAAGTCAGAGGCACGGGAGTGGCCCCTCTTCCTCCCAGGCAGAGCCCTCAGGGATGGCCTGGATTAACTAAAGGGAAAAACATTTGAAAAGCTGCAGTAAAAATAATCCCTGTGTGACAATCTCCACCAATGCAGAGGGCCCTTCAGAGGATTTCTAGACCTATCTCATTTGTCTCAAAGAATTCCATTTGTAGAAGCTATCTACCACCAGCTGGGTGGTTAACCTGCCATTCTATTTCCAAATTTTCCAGAGCAATCCCTCCACTTCTGATTGTGTTTACAGCTAATAAGCCGGAGATCTGAGCTGTCCTCTTGGCAATCTTCTCTTTGGAGTCTAATAAAGGCCTCTGTGGGCTTTCTGTAATGTTGTTTATCTAGTGCATTAGATGGAATGGGTCACCATATGCCTACCAGTTAGAATTGAAAACGCACCGAAGGGGCAAGTATGCGTTCCTATGCAAAATGACTGTAAATAATGAGATAGATCAGACGTTGGGATATTTTCTTCAGGTTTCCAAACTGTGTCTCAAGGTTAGAGGGGTCGAGGGCTGCAGCCCATGTTTTAAGCAAAACAGCTCTGCCTTTAAATGCTCCATATAACTCATTCAGAGTAAGTTTTCCTTGAAGCGAGTGTATGAATATTTACAAGTTTGAAAGTCAACATTTATCTGGATGAGTGCATTAGAATCTTCTTCAGGAGGTTTATACACACACACACACACACACACACACACACACACACACACGCACACGCACACGCACACACACAATTAGGTGACTACAGAACACCCAAAGTATAAAACCACATGTAACAAACCTTGTAATGGTACATGGATGTAATCCCAAGGACTCAAAGAGCTTTGCAGAGGCAGGAGAATCACGAGTTTGAAGTCAGCCTGGGCTACAGAGTGACTTCAAAGCTAGTATGTGTTATAGAATGATATGCTGCCCCTGTCCCCAAAAAAAGCAAAGGAAACAATTGTTATACTGTCTCACAGCACAGCTTTCTCTGATGCAGAATGAGACCCTCCCTAAGTGAGTCAATGAGCAAGGATATCACTGTCCTGGGAGGTTTTGTTCAGTGTGTCAGATGTTGCTGTCCCCTCACACGTCAAATGCCATTCCTCCACAGGCTGGCCAGGAATCTGGATAAAGTGGGAAACAAGAGAGCCCTGAGAAGGTAGGAGATAGAGACAAGAGTATTTCTGTCTCTCTGATCCTATGACTGTACCTTCATTGTGATCCTGTAGCTCAGATCTACCATAGACCTAGCTTGTATCCTGGGGATGTTTTCTCTCCAGCCACTGCCCTAGGGTTCCCTGTTTGACTTCTCAGTTCTTCACTTATTAAGCATTTTCCTACACTAACTTTTTCCTACTTGAAATATCTTGGGCACTTTCTGCTTTTCTCATGTGAGTAAGACGAAACTGTAAGTTATTAGGAGGGTGATACTGTTTGGTTTGGCTTGTTTTTTAACGTCACTGTTTAGCTGTCTTAGAAATCTCCTATTCCTAGCAGGTTCCTAGGAAAACAGATTGCACATGTGAGCACACAGTCTGTCTTGACTGATCTTGACCAGGAAGGATAATGGAGAAGTGAAAGAATCAAAGGACTTCCTCCTAGCATGTCTAAGTTGTCTAGGGTTGCTTTTAGAGAGCATGCACTTTCAGAAGCTACGCACTGAGGAGCCTTGAGAAGTTTCTCTCCATGTTGTCATAATCAAAAGGCAGCATGACTATAACAAAATATATTAAGAAAAAAAATCTATGGTGGAGGTACTAAGCTGTGCTGCTACGTTGTGGCTGGCAGGCAGGTGGGCACCACAGTGATGAGCAAGTATGTGCTGAAGAAGTGGGGGAGAGCGAGAAGCAGAATGGAGTGGCCTGATGTGAGTCGCCTGCTCAGCCACCAGAGGCCATGGCGACGTCCCTGGGCTGGGCTGCCGTCTGGGGCCATGTTGATGTCCAAAGGCAGCATAGAGGTGGCCACACCCCTCCCCTGGGTGGCAAGGGAGATCTGGCCCTGGTGACATGGGTGCAGGAGAGCTGGTCCTGCTCTTTGCCATCTGCTGGAGACAGAGGGATGGAACCACCCCTCACCTGGGCGAAGCAGGAGAACTGGCCCTGGTTGTGTGGGCACAAGAGGGCTGGTGGACCCAACAACTCAGCTACCACCCAGGCCCAGGCTCAGGCCCAGGGCTTTGAATTGGCCCCGCCCAACATCTACCCCATCTATGAACTGCTGGAGTGGGTCAGGGGGCCAGTCCTACAAATCCAAAGCTGCAGGATCTCCATGACACAGCGCGACAACTGGGTATCTGAGAGAAGTCCCTGTGAGGATCCAGTATTGATAGTGTAGCAGAGGAGAGAGGCCTGGAACCAGACCTGCGACTCATTGTGATGCACATGTGCAAGTGAAGCTAAACACCAAAAGGGTATACGGTGGGACACACTGTGACTCTCAGCGTCCATGGCGAGATAGTTTATTTATTTTATATTTATCTTTATAAATAAGATAAGGGGGGGGAGGTTGCAAGGACAAGGTAGATATGGAGGGACAGGGAGATAAGTGGGATTGGGGTGCATGATCTGAAATTCCCAAAGAATCAACAAAAAAGATTTTTAAAAGTGGCAAAGAAGGCAAAAGAGTCAATCAGTTTCTTGCCTATGTTCTTTGTTAAGATATTCATGGTTCCAAAGTGGATCCAAGACCAAGTGTAAGACTAGAAACTGCCAGAAAACACCAGTAAAAGCTCTTCAAGATATAGGCAGAGGGACGGATTTGTCCCCATGGACAAAGGGGATGGCTTGGAATTCAAAAGTTACTGCAAAGCAAAGCAAGCAACCACTGGAGTGAAAAGACAAATTAAAAAGAGGGGAAATGTTTGCCAACCGCACATCAACAGGGGGTTAATAGCTAGGATATAAAGAAAAATCCAATAACTAAACAAACTCTCTCTCTCTGTCTGTCTCTCTCTCTCTCTCTGTCTGTCTCTCTCTCTCTCTCTCTCTCTCTCTCTCTCTCTCTCTCTCACACACACACACACACACACATCATATCATCATCATCATCATCCAGTCAATAAATGGGCCAATGAATTGAACAGACAACTTGAAAAAAAAAGAAACATAATTGACCAATAGATAATGTAAAAGTATTTAATATTCTTACTTCTCACAGAAATGGAAATTAAAATGTCTTTAGGCTCTACCTCATCTTAGTCAGAATGAATATCATCATGAAAACTTAACAAGTGCTTCCAAGGATGTGGGAAGGAGGAACCCTATGCTCTGTTTGCTGCCACATGTTCACAATAGTCAGAATGGAACCAGAGTAGACATCTGTCAACAGCTGAATAAATAAACGGGCTACATGTATACAATGGAATCTTAGTCATCTATAAAGAAAAGGGAAATAATGAAATTCAGGAAAATGAATTTAACTGGAAATCATTATGTTGAAAAGAAGAAGAAGCCAGGCTCAGAAAGAAAAATAGTATGTTTTGTCTTACATGTGGTACCTGGATTTAAATTTCTGCATGTGTGTGTGTGTGTGAATCTGTGATTGCACTTACACTGAGTTTTATCCTGTTATTTTAATAGCATCTGTATTTATTTGTTTAATTTTCCCAGCATCAGGCTCTGAGCCCCAGAGAATCATCCTATTTATTTTGAAAGCACCCATGCAGTGTCCCACACTTAATGATGATAGATCCTTGCTCTGACTTCCTTTTCTGAACACAGCAATCTTGGATAAGAGCTGTGGTGATGCTAGCCATCCACGAGAATATGCAGCTGTTTGGAGAAATAGCTGCCTGCTCAATAGGCTGTTAGTCAAGTACGCCAATGGTGTCTAAAGGACGCTGCTGTTTGCTTGCACCAACACCTGCCTGTGCTAGCCTTGAAGAGGGGGAGTGTACGCAGTGACATGACCTTAGGCTAAGCTAGCCGAGATCTGCTGAGCACTGACTCAGACAGGAGAATAGGGTCAGGCAAGGTCAGAGCAGCGGTCTAGCCAGCCCCATATGTGAATGTCAGACACTCACCTTTATCAGCCATCGATGGTAGGTAGTTTGTTTTGCAGAGTTGTCATGGCAATGGATCACTGGTGTACACTTTTTCCTTTCCCACAGTATGCTATAATGCACAACATGACTCGGTTTTTGATGTTTGCTGACAACTTTCAACTCTATAACTTCTCTCTCATTTAGCCCAATACCTAGGCAAATATGAAAAAAAAGTGATCCACCCTTCACTGTGTGCATAGGCCCAGGTATGAGAACCAATCCTAAAGATCACTCCCTACATAACCAATAACCCCACAGCCATTCTCCTTCCCACGCACTCTCTGGTCACTTCCAGACCAGCAAGGGAGCTCATGTCACTCTTCCTGAAAGCCTCATCAGGCAATCAATAAACATTTCCACTGCATCCTGCACAGCACGTGTGCTTGGGAAGGGGGACAGGGACTGGGACTGTGTGGACTGTGCTCAATCTGCTGTAGGGCACCAACTATACAACAGTTGAGAACCTCGCAGATTTATTGTGCACACACAGGAGGAGGAATCATCTGATCTCAGCAGGAGCTCTTGCTAGGAGCATAGTCTCAGGCTGTAAGCATCCAGGGCGAAGAAGGTGTGGTTAATGGTTTCTGAACAAGATGTCAGCATTTGCATGTGGACTAGAGGAAGGCTCAGGTCTGAGGCACTGGGGTCCTTGTCAATAATGGACATTTGCTTAGGACTTCCTCAACCCCTCACACATATCAGCCAATGCTGTGGGGCATCAGCATTGACCTTGATACCCACACAAGAGATAAGAGCATCCAGGCTCCTCCTATAGGGAAGCTACAACTCTTCTTCAGAAGTGGGAAAATTACCATGCACCACTATTGACACAGCTAAGTAGATACTTTATACAGATTTGTTCATTGATATATATTGCTGCTACTTGTGCCAGATTCCTGCTTGAATTCTTGAATGGATTATAAATGGGAATTATTAACATAAAATGGGAAAGCTAATATGGTTTATATTCTGCTGTGTGATGACATTTATACCAGAGTACTGGGGGTATGTGGATGCCGAACTCTTATCTGGTTGAATGTTAATAATAAAGGAGGGGACTTGATGAGGTGATGGGAAAATAGCTTTTCTAGAAACTATTTAGCACAAATAATGGTCCAGGAAATGAAAAAGGGCTTTTGATTAGTACGCAATTAAACATAGAATTTTTTTTTTTACTCCAAAATTTAGCAAATGCTTTGTTATAGCAATTAAGCACGGAAGATTAGGGAAACACGGAAAGAAGAGTGTAAAAATCACTCATTTTCATCTTCACTGGGGGTCTCTGTGGACTCTGCACAAAAGCGTGTCATTAAGCTTCTTTAATGTGCTTTACTAAATTGTGTGTAAAATGCCTTAGAAAAGGAGCCTGAGATGCCGCTGTGAGCACATCTATTCAGCTAATAAATATGCTCCCTGAACTCTCGAAGCCCAGAGAGTTTTGACAACCAGCATTTCTTAAATTAGTTCTCTCTTCATTAGGGCTACCAGTAATCTGTCCACATGTGAGCTCTGCAGTGTGGATGATAAGGAGCATAGGTGTTGGGAAAGCCCAAGTCCAGGGCCAGGTTCCCGAAAGCTTCTGCTAAGAAGTGTGGCTGAGAGTGTCAGTGGGGGAGGGGGGGTTAAATGAGAGCCACCTCAAAGCTGTGAAACCGCATCATGTAGCTCAGGATGGTCTCGGGGTTGCTAGGTAGCTAAGAATGGTCCTAAACTCCAGACCCTCTTGCCTCCGTCTCTCATGTTGGGATGACAGGTGTGCGTCGCCACACTCAGCTCAAATACACATTAATTGAAGTAAAAGAGTCGAGAATTTGGCATAATTTCTTTTGATCTGTGTTGAGGTTCAACAGCAGAAGTTGTAAGTTGTGACTTTCAAAGGATGTATATTTAACCTAACTAAAGGAACTAGCACCCAAGAGGAATCAGCAGGAATTGCCGCTGCTAACTACAAATGACCTACCTCTCTGTAGCTCTAAAGGACTTATTTTCTGACTCTACATTCTAAAGTTATATGAGCTTTGCTACCCAATATTTGATGACAGTATTATATTCAAATGAATGTTTGCCAATTGAGCATAGAATGTTTGTTTATTTTCATTAATATTAACATAATAGATTACCCAGCAAATTAGTTACTATATGATGAGTCTATTCACTTCTGTTGTCATTCTTCAAGAATGTGCCAAATGCTGTTAGGCAACAGACACACAACAATGAATGGCGCACACGGCAAACTACGGCTGGAGAGAGTTGGGAAGGCATTCCCAAAAGAGGTGATTTTTTTTCATTGAAGAATGTATCCTTCAGGTGACAATGTACGGGAGACCTTTGTAAGCAAAAGGAATGCCTGTCACATAAAGACCATGAAGGGGGAGATGTACAAAACGTATCTGGGTTTCTGACCAGGGTGCCATTCCCTGTGTCAGGGGGAGATTTGGCTTTGCCATGTTGAGTTTAGGGGTCTCTTATGACCCTCATGAGGAGTAGTCTATGAGGGTGTTCAGTGGCATGAGGCTGTGTCTAAGGAGGGAGATTATAGGTTTTGGCATCAGTAATTTACCAATAGCAATTAAAGCTATAAGTATAGATGAGACAACTTAAAATTGGTGAGTAAAACAAGAGAGTAATGGGAGATCCTGACATTGTAAGAGCAAGAAAGAAACAGCGAATGTAACAAAAACTGCACGAAAAAAATCTGGAAAGTGGTGTCAGGGAGGCACTATAGTCAAGCAAGACATGCAGTGATGCGCCCAGGGTAAAGCTAGGCGGCAGAGTACATGCTCAGCTGCATGAGGCCCGGGCAGAGACCGCTGTGGGCAGCGAGGGTGAAGATTGGGAGTGGGGACAGCGAGGGCAATTGGCTGTCACGAGGTGCCTTTGGGGTGGAAGGAGGCTATAGGGCAGTGGCTGTGCCAGATCAATGATGCTGATTGAGATGGAGTAGACTTTCTGGACAGGGGTGGTTCACACGGGATGCCTATTAATCAACAGTGCTAAAAGAACAACCAGCAGCATTTGGTGGTCTATGAAATTTGATATTTTATTTAATCTTTTTGTATAGTTTAAAATTTTCATGGTGCCCGTCATCCCTCTAGCAACATAAACTTTACATGGGTAAGGGCGGTCTGTAACAGACTGTAGAAATCTCCACCTGGGAGTTCATTATCTCCTTTCTTGTGAAGTCCAGAGGCAGACTCAGACAAGCTTCAGCCAATTAACAGTGTTATAGGTCAGGGTCAGCTCCTGAACTTTCCTCATGGCTGCAAGACAAGAGGCTGAGGCTCCCCTTTCTCTCTCCCTCCCTCTCTCTCTCTCATCCCCACCCCCCCAATTCTCAGAACTATTCCAACAGACTCCGAAGGCCTTATTTATCATCTAGCAGTGATTCATTGTCATATTCATGCCTTTTATGCCACAAAAGGAGAAAGTGACATCCCCGAGTTTATGTTCTCTGTTATACGAGGTGGATTCCATGAGGAAGGGAGAAGGGAAGGGAACAGACTGTCAGCCAGAGGCTCCATGTCCCCGGTGGCCACTGTGCTCACTGGGTAATTCCAGGTGGATCTCTGGTGAATGGTTTTTATTTTCCTCGGAGGTTTATAGTGCCATAAAACACAGATGTGAGGCCTGAGAGGAAAAAGTGTTCTGGTCAGTCTGGTACGTGTGAGAGCACAGGGAGGAGGGGGGTGGAATAAGACAGAGGTCAGAGAGAGAGAAAATGGCTTTGCTTTCTGTCATTTAATTAAAGAGGATTTAATATGGCCCACAGGCCAAACATAGTCTTCACCTCTCTTTCTAGGGCCAGGAAGCCAAGAATTGGTTTTGTAGCTTTAAATGGTTGGTGGAAGAGTAATGTTTCTGACACGTGAAAATTATGTGAATCCCAATAAAGTTTGATTGGACTCAGTTACGCATCTCTGTACATAGCTATTTGTGTGACCCAGTGACAAAGAGGAACAGTTGTAGGAGAGTCTGTAGGCCTGCAAAAAGCCAACAGAGTTCCTCTGTTCTCCTCTGCGGGAACAGTCACTGGCCACAGCAATCCTTGTGTATCAACATGACTCTGGATTTCTAAGCAGAATGCCCAGGAAGGAAGGGGAGCAGGAAGCTAGTTCTCCTTCCTAAGTTCTCCTCAGGTCACGGGTATGGGGCTGACATCACCATCTGATGTCACCATCTGACATCACCATCTGGTTTCCTGGTTCCACAGATGAATCATTAACTCTGCAATTCTTCACTTTTCTCTTTCTAACTACAGTATTAAATATTAAAATGGGACAGGTTCATACCATCAGAGAAGTGGGAGGAGCTGGCCATGTTCCTCTAGTCTATCTGATGGGAGATGGTTTCTCTGCTGGATCTTGGGGTACGTGAAGTGCAAACAGACTTCATTGCTTCACTTGAACGTTACGATTTTTTTGAGATTCTTTTCATCATGCACATTAGTTAAAAAGAAATTTCTGATTTGAGATGGGAGAGGAGAGAAGAGGAGAGAAAAGGAGAGAGAGAGAGAGAGAGAGAGAGAGAGAGAGAGAGAGAGAGAGAGAGAGATCTTTGTAGAATTCTGATGTGCTCCTTCCCCAAATAGTTTTGAATGTGGGTATCATGAGTCATGGTGATTATTTTAGCTGATACCTTTAAAAGTCGACTGGCAGGGAGGAAAATACATGTGGCAAATCTAATGAATTTTAGCAGAAAAAAGCAGGGTCTAGGGTATTTATTCATTCATTCATTCATTCATTCATTCATTGTTTATATATTCATTCATTCATTCATTCCTTTCTAATACAATACATTCTGACCGTAGCCTTCCCTCCCTCCACTTCTTTTAGTTTCCACCTTCCACCTTCCCTTCCCCCAGATCCACTGCTCCTCCATTTCCCTTCAGAAAAGTACAGGCCTCCAGGGATATAATTGAACTTGAATTTCATAACAAGATGCAATATGCCTAGCCACAAACTCTCACATCAAGGCATGATGAGGCAGCCCAGTAAGGGGAAAAGGGTCCCAGGAGCAGGCAAAAGAGTCAGAGCCATCCCCACTCGCACTGTTAGGAGTCCCATAAAAACCCCAAGCTAAACACCCACAGCATACATGCAGACGACCCTGGGCAGGCACTGACCTAGAGTATGGGAGAGTATCATTAAGAATCATTTCACTGACTTTAAAACCAGTCATGTCTGGTTCTACCCTAGGTCTCTGGAATGACAGATTTTTTTTTAAACTGTCTTTCTGAAAGTGCTCCCCATGTCCAATTACAACCTCCTACCCGGAGGTGATCAGACTCATTTCCTGGGTCCCCTGGATGGAAAGGGTGTTCCTCCTAGCACGGCTTCCTGAGCTCACTCACAGGTCTCAGCTTTGAACTGACTTCCTTGAGGGCTAAGACTCATTCCTGGGCCATAGCAGAAAATTTCAACAATGTGGTCCTCTGAGGCATACGCAGCCTGCAGACATGCTCTACACTCTCCGGCTTGACGAAACTGCTGCCATATTGAAACCACTGTAGCTCCCTACAAGTTTGGACTTGTTAACATTCCCTCTGGAAGAAGTGCTTTGGAGTGTGTGTATGATATTGGACCTCCATCTATAACTTCATTCACTCCCTCCTGGCCTCACCCCACTCCCAGGTGCATGTAATCCTGCCCCAGATAGTTCCTGAGATGCTGGTGTTGCTAGGAGGTTAAGGAAAGGGTTTTGTCTAGGCCACTTTGGGGAGGTTGTCGTGCAGGCTGGGGTGGAACTTCTTAGTATGTCAGCTGTGTTGGAGTCACCTCTGTGGCTGTAAGTGACCTGGAAACTCATTGGTTCACCAAGCTGGGCTTGAGTGGAGCTTCTTCTTTATCTGTAGTTGGTGCCTGATCCAGGGTGAATAGATATTTGTTTATTTCTCCCCAGGAGGAGTCAAGCAGGCGTTTGAGATTACAAGTACGTTTTTCATGTTTCTATGTACTCGTGCTCACACTTAGGTGTGCATTGTCTAAACATACACACATCTTTTTCTTCTGTAGAAGAATGCTATGAGGTTTTACCTCTGAGTAGACCACATCGTGATCACAGTCAACTTTATTCCATTCAGATCTGGAGCCCCATCTTGTACTTGGTTTCACTTAGCCTTTAGAACAACAAGGCTAAATATATAGAAGCTTTAACTTCTACCAGGCAGACTAGAAAACTCAGAAGTTGTAGAGGTTGAACCTTTCCCCCAAATGCCAGAGTCTGACTCAAATTTAGGCCTTCAGTCCCCAGGTCAAGCACCCTTCTATGCCGCTGTTCTGCCTTTTGTGAGGTCCATGAACAAACCCGGGCTCTGGCCTTACTAAGCTGAGGGCGTGAGAATGAATTTCTTGTAATTAACATAACTTATTTCTTCTAACTTAAGTGAAACCCCACATTCTATTTTTGGCATTTGGTTTTGCATTTTATATGCTTTTAAAAAAAAATCTCAATAAAAAAAACCATGAACCAAGGAATCTATTGAACCTACCAAGAAGGCTATTTCTACTATGATTAAAGTAAAAGATAGCCTCACCCTGGCCTGGGAAGGACATGCTACCAGTTGCCTGAAGAAGCAGTTCCAAGAGAGACTCCTAGTCTAAAAGGCCCCCAACATCAGTCCTCACAAGGGGTGTAGCCTTAGAGAGTTGCTTCACTTTCTTGTGGGGAAGGAGTATCAGTATCTGTTTCTTCATTGGAAAAGGGCAAAATCTACTTTGGAGTTATGTCACTGTGATGGTTTGAATAAGAATGGCCCCAGAGGCTCACATATTTAAATGCTTAGTCATCACCAGAGAGGGGTACTATTTGAAACAATTGGAAGGATTAAGAGGTGTGTTTTTTTTATTTTGGAGGAAGTGTGTCATTGGGGTTGGGCTTTGAGGTTTCTAAAGCTCAAGTCAGGCCCAGTGTCCTCCCTCCTGACCTCCCTCCCTTCTCCATCCCTCCCTCTCCTTGATCGCACACACTGGAATGTAGCTCTCAGGTATTTTTCCAGCACTATGTCTGCCAGCTTCTATGCTCTCAGCCATCATACTCCCACCATGATGATAATGGGCTAAGCCTCTGAAACCGTAAGTAATCCCCCATTTAAGCACTTCCTTTATAAAAGTTGCTTTAGCCATGGTACCTATCCTCACACCAATAGAGCAGTGACTGGGACATGTGATAACCATGTCTAGGATAGTTCTGACGTATTATGCTCCCAATTAAGTGATGATTTGTTCCGAGATTGGCTACCTCTAACATCAGGGACCTGCAGTTGATTCCTGACATGTAGAATTCTGAAATATGTTTGAGGACACCCAGTTAAGCAAGTAGGACTGCCTATGGCTGATTACTACATGACTTTGGGAAGTCCTTAACAGCTTTACTCCCTAGCCTGGTGCATCCTTCAAAGGATGGTGCTGCTACTATTCATAAATGTTGTGAGTGGAGATGTTGGTCAAAGATTGAATAAAAATATGTAAGCCTATTATAAAAAAATCATCATTGTTGGTAAACTTGGTAGAGTTCAGATGTTTGCTTGTAATCAAATTTACTAATTTAACATACATCATATTTATCTAGCATTATTCCTCTAAAGTGAGAGGAAATGGAGAAGCTATGGGTTCCCTGTCAACCTTCAAACTCATGAACGTATTCACTGAGGGAAGGGACACCCAACCCTCGCGTAAAACACAGGGACTTGGGCAATCTTTGACCTCATAGAATGTGTTCTCTTAGGGGAGGGACACCCAACCCTCTTGTAAAAAGCAGGGAAGGACGTGGTCTTAGAGTGACTGTTACTGCTCTGGTCACCTTCAGCTACAGTGGTAGGCTAGAACCTGAAAAACTGAGCGCCACACGCAGCAGAGGCTGTGACTACAGATAGGAACACACCAGTCTCACTCCAGTTACTGTGTATGTGTGCATGTATGGCCAGCTGTATTATCTGATACTCAGAGGAGCAACAAAGAGATGAGGTGTTGGTTTAGGTCATGGCCATTTACAGCTTGTGATTGACATTATAGGATAATAGTCTGTGATGGTCAGGAGCTATGGGACTTTATAGACAGTTATAAATCTGATATTTGGTTGTTTTGAATAGATAGTTTCTACTTATTTATTTATTTTTCTTTGAGGTATTGAAGATGAGTTCTAGAGCCTTGGCCATGCTTGGTAAGTACTCCACTGCTGAGTCATACACCCCAGCCCTATTTTTATTTACCACATATTCCTGCTTGTCAATACGGTATAATAGTATAGCTAAAGAAGGGAAGTGTGACATCTTTCTGGATAGCCAAAGCATCCAAGCTTATGACAATTAAAAACATCATAAAAGTTATGGGCTTCAGTAATCTGTCCTGGCAAATGTAAACCCTAAAGAGAAGGAATGTGGTGTGCTGTGCTTCTCAGCACTGCTGCCCACAGCTCTTGGGAAAGGCATTTACAATGCTTACAGAGATTGTATTCTGTGACCCTGCCTATCTTTATAGATTTCTGCCAGGGAATATCAAGTTATAAATACATAATAATTTGAATAACTTTGTTTAATAAGATTGGCATGCTGGAACATTTTTTAATGTGGAGACAATTGTATTTTAAACAGGGCATTTAAAAAGTAAATATGTACCATTCAGTGGCAAAAAGACAGCATTTTCAACAAATGGTGATGGTTTAACTAGCAGTCAACATGTAGAAGAATGCAAATTGACCCATTCTTATCTCCCTGTAAAAAGCTCAAATCCAAGTGAATCAAGGACCTTCACATAAAACCAGATACACTGAATCCAGTAGAAGAGAAAGTGGGTAAAAGAACACATGGGCACAGGGGAAAGTTTCCTGAACAGAAAACCAATGGCTTATGCTCTAAGATCAACAGTCTACAAATGGGCCCTCATAAAATTGCAAAGCTTCTGAAAGGCAATAGGACAAAATGGCAATCAACAGATTGGGGAAAGATCGTTATGAATCCTACATCTAATAGAGGGTTAATATCCAATATATATAAAGAACTCAAGAAGTTAGACTCCAGAGAACCAAATAACCCTATTAAAAATGGGGAACAGAGCTAAATATACAATTCTCAACTGAGGAAACTTGAATGACTGAGAAGCACCTAAAGATATGGGTAACATCCTTAGTCATCAGGGAAATGCAAATCAAAATGACTCTGAAATCACACCAGTAAGAATGGCTAAGATCAAAAATACAGGTGACAGCAGATGCTGGCTAGCATGTGGAGAAAGAAGAACACACCTCCACTGTTGGTGGGATTGCAAGCTAGTACAACCACTCTGGAAAGCAGTCTGGCGGTTACTCAGAAAATTGAACATAGTATTATTACCTGAGGACCCAGCTATACCACTCCTGGGCATATACCCAGAAGATGCTCCAACATGTAATAAGGGTACATGCTCCACTATGTTCATAGCAGCCTTATTTATAATAGCCAGGAGCTGGGAACAACACAGATATCCCTCAACAGAGGAATGGATACAGAAAATGTGGTACATTTAAACAATGGAGTACTACTCAGCCATTAAAAATAATGACTTTTTGAAATTCACAGGCAAATGGATGGATCTAGAAAATATCATCCTGAGTGAGGTAACTCAGTCACAAAAAAACCACACATGGTATGTACTCACTGATAAGAGAATATTAGGCAAAGAAGATGGAATACCTACAATACAACTCACAGACCAGATGAAGCTCAAGAGGAAGGAAGACCAAAGAGTGGATGCTTCCGTTCTACTTAGAAGGGGGAACAATATAATCAAGGTAAGTAGAGGGTGGGAGAGACTTGGGATGAAGAGAGGAGGGGGAGGGGAAAAGAGGGGCAGAATCAGGTATGGGAGGAGATGGAGGAGATGTACAGAGGGTCATGAAATTGAACAGAGGTGTGTAGCAATGGGGGATGGGGATCTTGGGGTAGCCACCAGAAAGTCCCAGATGCCAGGAAAGCAAGAGCCTCCCAGGACCCCACAGGGATGACATTAGCTGAAATACCCCACACAGGGGAGGGAGAACCTGTAGAGACCATATCCAGAGGTTAGGCATGGCCCTCCCAGTTGAGGGATGGGACCACCCACCCCTCTCAAAATTTTTAACCCAGAATTGCTCCTGTCTAAAGGAAATACAGGGACAAAGAGTGGAACAGAGGCTGAAGGAAAGGGCATTCATAGACTGGCCCACATGGGGATCCATCTCATATACAGACACCAAACCCAGACACTATTGCTGATGCCAGGAAGTGCTTGCTGACAGGAGCCTGATACAGCTGTCTCCTGAGAGGCTCTGCCAGATCCTGACCAATAAATACAGATGTGGATGCTTGTGGCCAAACATCGGACTGAGCACAAGGACCCCAGTGGAGGAGTTAGGGGAAGGACTGAAGGAACTGAGAGGGGCCTTCTCTGCCATCAATGGGAGGGGAGGCCCTTGGTCCTGTGGAGGCTTGATGCCCCAGTGCAGAGGAATGCTAGGGTGGTGAGGCAGGTGTGGTTAGATGGGTGGAGGAGCACCCTCATAGAAGCAGAGAAAGGGGGGATGGGATAGGGGCTTTGCAGAGGAGAAACGGGGAAAGGGGATAACATTTGAAATGTAAACAAATAAAATATCCAATTAAAAAAAAAGAAAAAAGAAAAAAAAAGAGCCTATACTGTTAGAGGTCTGCTTGCCTGTGCAGGACAGGGAACACTGGGAGTGGGCGGGGTGACGAGGAGCCCTTCAAGGATGGCAGACATGCTTTCATTTCTCCGTGAGAATTGGTTACATGGAGGTGCTGCATCATTCATAGCAATGTGTCAAATTTTGTATCTGTAACTTTTCAATCTTCTGAATATATGCTACTTTTTAATAAAAACGTATTACAATCCAAAACCAAAGCCCTGCCTTAAATAGCAGCCTCTGTAATGATATTTAATGCAGCCCACATTCTAAATTCCCAATTGTCCTCCAGAAGAACCATAACCTAATAAAGTATTTTATCTGAGTTTTATTGGTTGTTCTGTCTTTTTATTTCTTAGCTTCTTTTAATTTAAAAGAGTATCTTGCACTGTGTGTTTGTGTATGTATGTATGTATATATGTATGTATGTATGTATGTAACTGTGTGTATGTGTGAACCTGTGTGTATGTATGTGTGTGCATGTGTGTGTATGTGTATGTGTGTGAACCTGTGTGTATGTATGTGTGTGCATGTGTGTGTATGTGTATGTGTGTGAACCTGTGTGCATGTATGTGTATGCATGTGTGTGTACTTGTTTCTGTTTGTGCACATCTGTATTCAGATGCTTAAGCATATGTATGTCCCTGTGTGTATGGGCCGGAGGTTGACTTTTGCTGCCTTCCCCTTCATCTTATTCTTTTGGAACAGGGTCTCTTTGCACCTTGAGCTCATTGATTTGGGTAGGCTGGCTGGTCAAAGAATCTCAGGGATTTTCCTGTCTCCACTCCTCCCCAGCCCCAGGTGCCTGACTTCTATTGAGTCCTGGGGATCCAAGCTCAGGTCCTCACACTTGCACAGCAGACACGTTACTGACTGAGCCGTCTCTCCAGCCCCCAACAATGGTGCTTAATCTGTGAAAATACAAAGCAAACAGAACCAATACTCTCAACCAAAACAGCATATCATGTGGAGAGGGAATCGATACATACAGTCTTATGATCTTGCATTTTTCAGGAGAAAGTAAAACGATTGAAAAATTTCAGTTATATTAAAATGTTTGAGTTACTCTCAGAAGAGCGACTTGAGGATATGTTTTTCAGAAAGCAGAAAGAAAGATGGACAAAGGAATAATACCCTGTGGTCTTGGTGAGCCAGTCTAGCTGAAGTGATGGACTCGAGGTTTAGAGACTCTGTCTCAGAAAAGAGGTGGTCAAGGAAGTTGATCACAATGATCAAGGAAGCCATCAGAGGTCAGCCTCTGGCTTCCACACATACAGGCACACTCACACACACACAAAAAAAAACAAACCGTAACTACACCCACCTCTTAAAATATTTGTGCATGGATTGCACATTGCCAATTTCTAGAGATGGTGGCTTTCATATCTCTGAATTTTCTCAAGTAAAGAAGTAAGAGATTTATGTCAAATTTAAGTATATATTTTTTTAAAAATCCCACTTTTTATTTGGGGACATTTTCTTTGTGGATAATCTAGAGTTTTGTTCTTACTGAAATTTGGTTTTTGCTTTTGCCACCAAGATGTCAAGCCTACACACCAATCTTTGCTTTAACATTCTGGTTCTTGGGGTCAGTCCATTGGCTTGGATTAGGACAGATGTCCTACCAATTTCTGAAATAGCTATAACCACTCTTCTGCCATGTATAATGTTCTTGTGTTAATCAGGGTTCTCAGCACCGAGGATTATAAAATAAAAATAGTGATTGACCCTGAAGAATACTGAAGATACTTCACATCCTGTATAAACACTCATCTGAGATTTAATTTTTATGTGAAAATCAGCACATTTTTCTCATTACTTTTTTATAAAATTATGTGTAGATCAAAGAACTATATTTAAATCATTATATGGTTCTAAAAATCAACAAATGCTTTATTTATATACCAATTTAAAAACACATAAATACACAGAATTTTCTTGGGTGAAATGGAGTTCCAAGTAGGAAAAGTTTGTCCGTACCAATCTGTCCTTTCTAAAGTCCATCCAGGTTGAAATAACAACCAGCTTGTCTGAGCTTGGGGATTTTAGTGACTATGAACTGAAAACTTTTTACAAGAAGGTATTAATATCTTACCAGACCACCTTTCGGCACCAGCAGTAATTCAGACACAATAGTATGCATATACTCTTCACCTTTTATGATGAACATAGTTTTATCTCTCAAATATGAATTGGAACTGATAAAGAACCTTCCCTTCTTTGATATAATGAATTTGTTATAAGATTTCATCTCACTTGATTCAATTTATTCTAAAAATAATACCCCTTCTCAGAGCAATCCCACTCAAAAAACCAGCTGAGACATTCAAAAGAACATAGAAAATAAATGTGAAGAGAAAGAACCCAGAACGAGCACTTTTAGCCTCCTGGATAGGTGTTGGCTGTAGGAAGGGAACACCGGAGTAACCCCAAAACATCAGGCTAGGGGTCTTTGGCAGTGGAGCACACGTTGTGAATTGAAACAGTATGGAGCCCAACCTTACCTAGCATGACACGTCTACTTAACATGCATGGATTTTAAAAATCAACACATTTCAGGAAAGACCATTAGAATCAAAGAGGGAATTTGTCAGTCTAAAGTTTGGAAATGTGTGGCTGAGGTCTGTGAGGCAAAGCTCAGCGATGACTTTGTGAGGTCTGTCCAGGGAGGGGTTGCTTCCTGACCCCAAACACAGGTCTTTCGGGTTGAGAGGCAGTCAGGATTACGCTGTGAGATTGGGTGTACCAGTAAATTACAGGCCCACCCCAGGAAACATTCTCACTTGTTTTTTGCTAAGCAGGTTTCTGTTAGACTGATGTCCTTGTCATTTGTCTGAGAATGAACTTGCAGCTTGGGGCTGATTTTCACCGTGCAATAGATACCTTACATTTCAATGACAGATTGGCTTACTATTCTCCTGCCTCCATCAGACACTGATAGGAAAGTCTGCTTTCTATTTCTCCAAGACAGATGCTCTGACCTTAGTCTGTAGCACTTTCACATTGGAACAAACATTGTCCACTAAAAGCCATCCTGCCAGTCTTCCTGTAACAACTGACCTCCCCTTGGAACCTTGTCCATGAGAGCTGACAACCAGAAATTATTTTTCTAATGATGAGGATGCCGTTTTAGAGAAACCCATTATCAAGAGGTCCTTTATTGAGGGATGAGGGGTATTCTAGAAGGTATGGAATGGACCCCAAACTATGAATTCTGCTCTCTGACATTTCACATTTTCTCTTCACTGTAACAGGTCAGGCAAGCTTCAGCACCTGAGATTGTGGCTTCCTATCTCCCCAGCTACCCATAAGCCTTTAGAGAGGGTTTTCTGTGATCAACTGTACAGATCTCAAGTCAGCAGGGCATACCTGACTCAGCTAATTCCGATTTCTGGCTCCCTTAGCTGAGAAGCCCCTTTCTGAGATGACAAACTCCTCCTTAGCTCCTACTTCCACTGGCTCTGTACCCAAGGAACCCAGTCCTCTTCCTCTGACTGGGTCTTTACTTTAATGCCCCAAAGAGAAGTACAACCAGATAATACCTTCTGCTTCCAATGTCTCTTGTCTAAATTTGGATAATGTTCTAGGTTGAGAACTGAATGTTAATTATTTTAGGAGACATAGACTTCACATTAAAAGATTACTTACTGGAATGATAAACTTCAAGTTTGGAGAATTTTCATGTTTCAATGGGGAAAAATGTTAAGGAGACCTAGCCTATTTGAATGTGGAGATGATGAAATGCATGCACCACAGAAGAAACACACTACTTCAGCCTGAACACTACTTTCTGTGCATGGGGAGGCTGAAGCTCAGAGAATTATTACCCAATTATCTTTAACTCAGTTTGTCAGGCTCAAGGTTCGTGTTCTTACTTCCTCAATGAGGTGCAGGCTAAAGAGAAGGCTCCTAGCTTCACTCTTATGATCCCTAATAACAGACATGATCTCCAGCAGTGATGGTTAGATGCTAGGACTACTACACAGTACCAGACATTTTCCTCTTTTCCCCCTAGGATGGGACAATCCTACCTTCTTTGCCTTGAGGACCATTCCTGTTGGAACTCAGAGATCCTTGAACTCCCTAAAAAGTCTGTGAGCCTAGGATTGTGCATGCTTCCAAGGGCCCTGCTGTATCCATGGAACATCACATGGCTTCTGGAGATGATGCCATATCTATGATGGTCCACTATATCCCTGTTATAAATTCTCATTCCTTTTGTTAGAAGTCATGTTTGTACATAGATGTCACAGTCATACTAGCTAGAGGTCCCAGCCATGTCCGATGAGGACATGTCTGATACCTTGACTCCTGTGAGATTCCAAAGTTGTACTGCGTTTTGCCATGAGGTTGGTGGAAGACTATGGTGGTATTGGAATACCTCCACCTTGTAACTCCCATCCATTAGAAGTTCTTAGTGAAACATTTCTTTTTATAATTTATTAATATTCCCATCCTTCTATGGGGCTAAGTAGTGAGTTAGTGGAAAGTTGGGCTCTGAGCTGTGTCTGGAATCTTTCCTGAGGTTTTACTTCTGGATCAAGTTGATTTCTTTCTCCTTACATCAGCCTAAAATTTCCTCCTAGGAGGCTTATTTATGGGCCAGCTACTGTAACATCTGTCATTTGTCAGTGCATATGACATTCCAGAGCCTATGCCAAGAGCTAATTTTACATTGGCTAATTCTCACGACAGCCCCATGGAGCAGATACTGTTGTTATGTCCCTACTCTACAAATGAGGAGGTAAAGACTTGGTGAGGATAAAGGACTCTTCCATGGCCACAGAGCTAATAATAAAAGGAGCAGGGATTTGGCCCCAGACCTCTGAGAATTTGTACCCATGCCATGCTGCTTGGTGTGAATGAATGTACCTGAGGCAGGCTGGCACTACCAGCTATCACCTATGCTGGTTACTGCTAAATCCCAGAAGTGGGTTTACTTAGGGCTCAACAGAGAGACCTTCGTGGCGATACCACTTTCTTCTTAAAATATGAATATACAGAGCTCTTAAAACTCTTCTGAGGTTTAAGAAATGAAACATTGGAAGGGCAAAACTTGCCCCATTTTGAGCACCTGTGGGGCTCTGTCTGTGTACACTGAGAAGTCTCTGTATTCTATTATTTGTGTGTAGGAGAGGATGAGGACAAAGGCAGAGAGTGAGAGTGAAGGGCAGGGGGAGAGAAGAGAGGTGCTCTCTGGCAGGAGAATGTGAGACATGAGAGACCCCGTGTTAATATGTCTGCTCCACAGGAGTGGGGATTTTCTAAAGATGCTTTAATCTGAGGAGAGTATACCCAGTACGCAAGGAGGAGAATGAGGTGCCTGTGCCATGAATCTGGATAATGAAGCTCGACCATACTTTGTTGGCGGAAACAGAGACGAACTGGGTTACTTTTTTACTGCAGCGATAAGACAGCATAACTGAAGCAGCTCACAGGAGAGTTTATTGTAAGGCTTCTGATTTCAGAGGGTGAGTCCATGGCTACCATGGTGGAGAGTAAGTTAGCACTGGAGCACTAATTGAGAGCTCACATCTAGAGACACAACCATGGGTTAGAGAGCGCTGTCTTAGAGTGTCATGGGCTTTTTGAAACCTTAATGCTGGTGACACATCTCCAACGAAGCCACCTCCTCTTATCCTTCCCAAACACTTCCACCAAATAGGACCAAATAATCAAATATATGAGCCTATTATAGGGGCCATTATCATGCAAACCACCACAGAGGCTCTCTCAGTAAGCTTGTTTAACACTAGTTATGGGACAATGAGTTTGCCTCAAGTGGTAGATGCTGGGGCAAAGGTGAGATCAGACAGTCAATACCTTAAGGGAAGCACCTGTGTAGCATGAAGCTCTGGGAGTTGATAGCTTTTCAGCTTCAACTTCTGGCTATAATTTACCTCTGGAGAAGAGACCAAAATGCTTCTGTTAGCACTCCAGAGGCCAGGTCTTCCATGGTCCCAGAATTCTGTTTGGATTTCTATAGCTTCACTCTTTCCTCCATTGCTTATTGACTTTTTTATTCTTTTATTCAACCTATATGAATTACTAAATCTTTCCTTACTGAGACAAAAATACCTCACATGAATGACTTACAAAGAAGAAAAAATTTGTCTGGGCTCATAGATTCAGAGATTTCCATCCATAAGTGACTGTCTCTATCACTATAGACTTGTGGTGCAGAGAGAATCATGGTAGCAGGAAGCAGAGGGGATTGCTTTCCACACAGCAACTAAGATTCACAGATGAACAGGGACTGGTGAAAATATATACCTCCTGAAGCCATGCCCAGAGTGACTTACTTCCTACAAACAGGCTCCATATACCAATAGTTCATTCATCAGTGAACAAATGAATCCACCTGGGATCATGCCTTCCATACATAAACCTTTTGTGGGGACCATTTTAAAGTCACCATACTGAATAGAGACCAGGGTCGCATGGTTGGTCAGTGCTACACTGCCTATGAGTACCACTATCTAGTCAGAACTTGACTATCAAGCCTTCTGTAGGCTGCTTATTTCTTCATGTTTACCCCAGAAGTGGGGACATTCCCAAAGCCTGTGCAAATCAGTGCAGGAACTGGTCTTGGTCCTTTGTTTAGAAAGAGATATGTAGGCCTTTGAACATTTCTCACTCTCCTTTTCTTCTCACCATCATTATGTTGAAACTTCAAGTAACATTAACAGAAAATGGTACCTTTGTACCTTTGCTAGTTTGGGTCAATATAATAAACATTTTCTTTGTAGAAACAGAATCATATTTCAGTTCACTTACTTCCCCTTTAGGTAAAATTTTGTTTTAAAATAGGATCTTGTTACAGAGCCAGGCTAGTCACACACTCACCGTGTAGCCCAGAGTAGTTCTGGACTTAAAAACCCTCCTCCCTCAGCTTCCCATCACCATACCTGACCTGTATTTAAGTAGGCATCACCCTTTACATGAAGCCAATAGTCCTAATATGCATCAGGTCTTAGAGAACTATCTAAATTCCTGCTCTTTATATGGCTTGGGGTTTGGGAGAACAGCTTGGAAGTGCACCCGTAGAAATCTATTTCTGCAGAGCTCTGGAAACTCAGCCCTGGTCCATCATGAAACCTAGCTGAATTTGAGACAGGCATTTACTCAAAAGCACATCACTGGATGTGAGCAACCTCTCTTTTGTTCTTGCCCAGTTTTTAACTCTTTCTGACTGAAAGTTATAGGTAGCCTACCTCAATGAAACGTTTTTGCTATAGTCCATTTGATAAACAAACTCAAACAAAGCTTTTCCTTTCCATTCCCCTCACTATTCACTCCCCTGTTGAGTTGGTTTTGCTACCCCACCTAAGCTCCAGGAAGGGGCCATGCTACCAGCCCCCACCCAGCTTCCCTTGAATCCATGGATAAAATACACACACACACACACACACACACACACACACACACACACACACACACATTGCTCATCTTCAACTTGCCTTCTGACACAATGACTGGGTGCAATTGTGTCCTTATCAATATTCTTATCTCTGCATCTCCCACCTGCCCTAAATTTAGTTACATCCCCACCCAACCGCCTATAGGAGGGGCCACAGGCCACCTCTCTGCCCAAGACCTCACATGACTGGTTACTTTTTCTCTCTTAGAAGTGTGGCAAACTCTCTTCTCCTCCCTTCCATCTTTTTCTCCATGGACCTGGAAGTCCCACCTATTCCTTCTGCCTAACAATTGGCCCATGGTTTCTTTACTGAAAGATCAAGAACCAATTTGGGGAACAGGACAGCATCAGAGCCACTCCTACATTCCTCTACTACTAAAAAAAAAAGGCCAAGCTTCCAAGATAGAGAGAACACACCCAAAACTCCCTTGCAGCCATTCTAGATATTCCCATAAGAAGATGTAGAGTGGCTTATTCAACTTCCTGTTCTCATCCCCTCAAGGATGCTGTGATTAGCTTCTATCTTTTCATCTGGAAGGTTGATACATGATGGCCCTCCTTGAAAATTGTCTTAATAAAAAAGAGCTGTGTCATCTAAAGTTATGCCCCTCTCCTGGGGCAGCTCAGCACCAATTTCTGATCAAGGAACCCAATCTAGCGCTCTGCAGAATCATCTGAGCTCCAGGGCAACCTGTGCTGGTTGAGAAGAGACTCAGCTGTGCTGTCCACCAACCTAATTTTCCCTACCTCCTCTCTGCTTCTTCCTTTTCTTTCCCACAAGCATTGGTCCAAGGGGTACCCCTTAATGAATTTACCACATACTTCTCCATCACAGAGTATCTCCGGGGAACACCACTCTGTAACCTTTCCTTAACAGAAAGCTATCTTTTGCTTCTGGCCACATCTCTACTACGTTTCCTGCAATTTGAGACAAAGATAAGCTAACAGTGAGTGAGCTTTGACCGGTGAGTAGATAAGGAGAATGGGTGTCAGGACATAACAAGCTAGGAAGTACTGGGGCTGCTGCATTCTGCTTAAATCAAGCTCCCCACAAACCTGGAACAACTGTGCATCTGTGCACTTTCATCCTGCTATGTAAGAAAATAGCCAGCTCTGATTTTATTAGAGAAAACCTATTGAAGCTCCACATGGGAGCAACTTACTCTATTTTCTAGGAGGAATGTGTCTTTGCCTCATCAGATCATCTGGAAGAGGGGAAGGAAGAAGAGGGGGAGGAGGAGGAGGAGGAGGAGGAAACATACTGTTGAGAGATTTGTCCTCTAAATTTACTTAGAACAACTTAGTCAAAAGAATTTTGTTGAACTAGCTTCACAAAACAGAGAATTGTAAATTATAAATGAACAAAGGTAGAATAAGATGTTCACATATTGTCTTTGGAACCTGTGTGAACATTTGTCCTTTTGAGCTTCTCCCTTTTGGAAGCAGATTTGAATTTTCATTCCAACCTGGCAACCATGTAGAATTTCAGTGGAGAGCAGGATTATGCTGGAAATTCCTGGGAGGGCAGGATGATTAGTGGCTCTCAACACAGGACCAAGGAACAACTTAGAGGCACACCGTCTTGAAAGGTTAATTCTTTAAAGATTTTTTTTTAATATGTGCAACCGTACTACATTTTTTTGTTGTTGTTAAATAGCAAACTGAATCCATATGTTTTCTTGGGAAAAATAGAAATAATACATTTGCAAAATTTCCTGTCAAATTAGTGTGTGAGAAATCAAATAGTAAACAGCTTCCTTACATGGATTCTGACCATCTTTAGCCATGTGCTTTTGGGCACACACACACACACACACACACACACACACACACACAGCTGGGAATCTAGGTGGTCTAAGGTGGAATCTCAGTTATTACTATCCAAATACAACACGCCTTTCCCCAGAAATCTGTACTAACTGTTCTTTCAGAGCCCTGGATGCAATGCTAGGACATTGAATTAGTCACGAGTTCTCTCTGCTGCCTGCTTCTCTCCAGACTTGATCAAGTAAAAGTTTTGTATGGAGCCTGACTGCAAAACCCTTCCACATGCACCAGCTAGCTCATCCATTTCTTAGCTACCCTTCATTGACGTCTCTCCAAAAATACTGTAAAATGAGTGCTGAACAAAAAACCAAACCAAACCAAAAACCGGCTTTCCCTTCTTTTCTCGTATATCAGAACAAGCAAGGTTTCGACTAAAGTGTCACACACTGACACACTGAGCTTACAGACATGTTGCTTCCCTCAGAACAGCAGTCCTTAGCCAGGAAAGAGTCTACCACCCATAACCTCTTTGCGGTGTATTTAGGAACATCTGGAGGTGTGTGTGTGTGTGTGTGTGTGTATATGTATGCATGTGTGCATGTGTATATGTGTGTGTATATATGTGTGTGTGCCTGTGTTTGTGTATATGTGTATATCTGTGTGTGTATGTGTGTTTGTATATATGTGTGTTCATGTGTGTATATATGTACATGTGTATATGTGTATATATATATATATATGTGTGTGTGTGTGTGTGTATGTGAAAGTAAGTGCATGCATGTATGGATGTGCATGTGGGGGCTAGAGGTCAATCTTAGTATTTATCTTATTTATTATTTTCTTGAGACAGGGTCTTTCATTGGCCTGGAGATCACCATTTGACTAAGCTGGCCAGTAAGTTGAAGGGACCCAACTGTCTCTATCTCTCCAGTGCTAGAACTCACAGTGTGTATCACCAGGTTCTACTTTAAAGACAAAAAAGGTGGGTTCTAGGGATTGAACTCAGATCCCCTACTTTCCAGCCAGGCTCTTTATCTACAGAGATATTAACCCTCACCTTTAGACATATTTTTTATTGTTGTAACAAGGGGTTGCTCCTGACCTTTAGTTGGGGAGAGTCCAGGGGAGCATTAAAACATCTGACAGAACACGACGCCTCAAGAAAGAACTATCCAGTCCAATGTCAGTAGTGCTAGTATTGAGAAGCACCACTCTGTGAGATTTGAAACTATATTGACCAATTTTCCAAAAGAATTGACCACCATTCAGTTAGGATTTTATTTAGCAATGGAGTTTGAAAACAAAACTAATCCTTTACATTATGATAGCCATATTCAATGAATACACATATAGGAAGCCCAGATAACTTTGAAGGTTTTATGTATATGAAACACTATCAATTATTCATATAAAATTAAAATTTAACTGAGACTCTTGATGTTTTATCTAGCAACTCTGCTGGAGATGAAGAATTTTCTTTAGCTTCTCACTTTGACATCTTACAACTTTTTCATCTTAAATTTTATGGAAATGATTAGTTTTGAATTTTAAGTGAGAACCACTTTATACCGTGATGTAAACCAATAATTGTAGTTGAAAGATGCCCACTAATTGTCTTCCAATGTTAATATGGTATATCAAACAAACTAATTGTCCCTCGTACATACCATATAACCATGTACACAGAGACTAAAATTAGTTTGTTTCATAAAATTATACTAATTTGATTTTTTTTGTTCACCATTAATGCGATGTGCTGCTGAAGAACATCTATAAAGTTCCCCTGTTGTGCCAGGGATCGTTTGCCTTTATTCTGGATGCAGACTCGGATTTTCCTCAGATCTCATCCTAAATAGAAGAGGCAGGGTCTCTCACTTGTGTTTCTTGCAAGAATTTCTACTCTTTTTGAATTTCAAAATACAAAAGTCATTACTATTCCAGAAGAGTATAAGTAATTGCCTTAGACAAAATTCAACATACCAGGACTGGAGAGATGTTTCAGTAGCTAAAGCGCTTGCCTCACAAGTGTGAGGTCCAAAGTAAACTTGGGAGCAGGGGCACACAGCCATAGTCCTGGTGCTCCTCTGAGAGGGGGAGAAGTGAGGACAGGAGAATCCTGAAGATTGCATGCCAGTTAGCTTCACAGACACAAGAGCAAACAACAAGAGACCCTGACTCAAACAAGGTAGAAGGTTAGGGTTGGAATCCAAGATGTTCTTTTACGTCTATATTCATCACACACTCGGGTGTGTGCACACACAGACACACACACACACACACACACACACACACACACACACACACACACACACTCACCATACCATCCAAATCACCAAAACAAAAGGAAGACAACATTACATTTCCAAACAGTAACACATCCTAACAGTGTGTGGCGTATGCTGGGGTCAGAAGAACCACTATCTACTACGGTTCAGTACTGACTTATGTTGGGCTGCTCATTGGTTTGCAAGTTTCAATTTCATTCACAATTTGGGTTGTTGAGCTTGATGGACCCTAAAAGCTGCATCAATTGACAGGGACACAAGCCTTGTGTTAGAGCCTGAGTGAGAACCAGGAGCTGAGCAGTAGCCAGGTCTTGTAGACAGGACACACAGAGTGGACAGGAGAAGGTATGGCTGCTTCTCCAAGGCCTGGCCAGACACAAACACCTGGCTTCTTGGGATGGTCTAATTCCAGACAGCACAGAGATGCCTCTGCACTCATCTCCATTTATGGTAGCTCCAGACAACACAAGCATTTCCCTTTAAGACTAGCAGATCACTACTGGCTGTGGCTGATATATAGGGACTGTTGGTAAATATCAGAAAGATGCGTGGGGGGATTAGTTAGTCCATTTTCCCCATGCTGTTGTGCATGACTGTGTAATTCAAAAGAAAAAAGGTAACTGCTCCAGTCTTTCTCATTGCCGAGTCTGGGCCTGTGCATGTGTGTGGATGGGAGTTAAAGACATAAATAAGATTTCTTGGGCATTATCGCTGTCTTCAATAGGTCATCTGCTATGCTTTCTTTCTATATTATCTATTTGGGACTTTCCAGACATAGATTCTCAAGTTTAGATTGCACAGGGGAAGGAATTCTTGTGCAATTTTCTCATTTATGTACCCAAGACACTCAGAGGGTTGCCCGGCTCACACCTGGTGCTCTGTATTATTTACTGAATGGGCGAGAAAGTGCCGTGCCTGTTTGCCTCAAGGAAAGTTCTTCCAATAGAGGCGAGTCTCATTCCCATCTACACACTTTCCGCTCTGAAGGATGGAGGCAGAGCAACAGTGAAATCTCCTGGCAGGAAATGCCCTTCCTGACTGAGTGGCAGAGTCCAAAGGAAGAGATGGGATCTGAGACAGCACAGGAGAATTGAGTGTTCTAGGGAAATGAAGTCTCCAGTATGGCTCTGAGAAGTTTTCTCAATTCTTTGTTTCTGTGGAATCTATTGCTTTTCAGGAAAAAAAAAACCCTAAAAATGATGTTTCACTTTTAAAAAAAACAGCACCATGAACAAAATTGTACTTGCATACAATGTCCCAACATGCAGACATGTTTCCTACACATCATTTTTTCTGAAGACATACAAGGCAACGCGAACAGCTACTAGTGTTCCTCTCATGTCCTCATTAGGGTTTTATTGCTTTGAAGAGACACCATGACCATGGTGACTCTTATAAAGGAAAGCATTTACTTAATTGGGGCTGGCTTATATTTTCGGAGATGTAGTTCATTGTCATCATGGTAGAAAACATGGCAGCATGCAGGCAGCAGACATGGTACTGGAGAAGGAGCCGAGAGTTCTACTTCTCATCTGCAGGCAGCAGAAGGAGACTTATGTGCCACACTGGGCGTAGCTTGAGCATGTATCACTTCAAATCCCACCTCACAGTGACACACTTCCTTCAACGAGGTCACATCCATTTCAAGAAGGTTGCACCTCCTAGTATGACACTCCCTATGGACCAAGCATTCACACACATGAGTTGTTGGGGCCATTCCTATTCAAACCACCATAGCTTTATACAAAAGAAGTCAGGACACTTAGCTTCACTGAAGCTAGGTGAACTGCTCAGGCCCATAAAATAGCAGAAACATCCCTGACCTCATCCTTTTTTTTAAAATTACATATTTGTTATACAAATATGTTATATATTATTTTACATATTCACCATTGCTTTATTCAGACACACCAGAAGAGGACATCAGACCCCATTGCAAATGGTTGTGAGCCACCATGTGGTTGCTGGGATTTGAACTCAGGACCTCTGGAAGAGCAGTCAGTGCTGTTAACCGCTGAGCCATCTCTCCAGCCCCGACTTCATTCTTTAGTGCTTACATTAAGGTCCTTTGTGCCTCAGCTTCTCTTTGCAAAGTTTAAGGTGATTTTTGGCTTAAGTTTATTCAAATATATTAGAATGATTTAATTCATTCACACGATTGTCAAATCCAGTAAATTAAAGCTAAAGGATAGTTAATTGCGATCACTGCAAATGTACTAATTAATTTAAACTTTAGCTACTTATTTTTTACTACACAAGGAGCTAGAAGCATCTAAATTTTAAGAAATCTAGAATCTTTTACTTTTTGCCAGTATGGAAACCTGGGGGATTATTACTACAAAAATGAAAATATTTCAGACTTCTTTTCTATTCTGTTTAGTTGCATGGAAGCACTAAAATAAACATTCACCAAAAGGAGCTAGGAAATGAGTATGGAAACCACACCCCAGCCTCAAATCCATGCAGCACAACTTTTCTGCATGAAGTTTATGCAGTAACTGCTGTTTCCCTTTTATTGAAAATAGATTTGTTTCTCATAATATATTGTGATTACAGTTCCCCTCCCTCTACTCCTCCCAGTTCCTCCCCTCCTCCCTCCCATCCAGAGCCACTTTCTTCCTATCTGCCATTAGAAAAGAATGGGCTTCTGTGAGATAACAATAAAACACATAAAAGAAAATATACTGAGATAAAACAAAGACCGTCACAACAAAGTTGGGCAAACCAACAGAAGGAAAAGAGCCCAAGAGAAGGCACAAAACTCAGAGACCTGCTCATCTGCACACTCGGTAGTCCTAGAGACCAAGGGTAAAACCAAACACTTCAGGTAATGCCCCCTAATGACATGCTGCTGTATTCATAGATCAGTGCCTTATTCAGCCATCATCAGAGAAGATCCCTCCTGCAGTAGATCCAGAAAACCACAGCCAGACATTACTCAGAGAGAGTCTTTGGGACACACAGCTCTGAATGGGACGGGAATCTCCATCAAATCCCTCCCCTCAGGGCTCAGGGAAGAGGAAGCACCAGGTTGTCTGTGTATATATAATGGCTTCCAGTTTATTGTTTTTATAATTATCTATTACCTAATTAATTAGCTAATTAATCAATTAATTAAGACAGAGGCTCACTGCACAGCCCTGGCTGGCTTGAAACTCGCACAGAACTCTGCTTGCCTCGGCCTCAGCTTGGATTAAAAGCATGTACCACCACGCCCAGCTCTCTATAATTCTAGTTGATCATTCATTCTTTATTTGCCACAGCTACAGAATGCTAAAGGCTGCAGCTTTGTCTTAATGGACAACCAGTTCATCTAACTCCTTATTTCTACACTTTTCTAGATTCTTTCTAGACCATAGCAGAGGGATGACTGGCTTACAGTGGGTGAAGAACCATAAAGCTGCAACCCAATACCCTGCAGGATGAATGAACATGCAGAATGAACTTAGCTCTGGGCTGAAAGCTCTCAAGCCCAGTGGCAAGTGGTAGTGTCCTGGGAGGCTCTGTGGGTTGTGTCACAGGTAAAGGAGGCAAAATATGAGGGGTAGATTTGATGTATTGCCTCCGAATCTCTAGATCTACCCATGAGAAATGACATCATTCCACTTATTAGAGCTCCACTCCCCAGGGCCCAAACTCCTTCCTACCAACCCTGATACATTGTGAATCAAGTTTCCAATGCATAAGTTTGGGGACAAACACCCAAATTACAACAAACTTCTGTGAAATGAATAAACGATTTTTTTCCATCTGGAGGAAAAATTAAATGTCAAGCCAATCCTGAATGATGTCATAGAACAGTCAGCTTCAACTTAGCCATCAAGGCTCAGGGTCCCTGTGAAAGCTGCCTGCCACATGTAGAAACTGAGGCAGCCAACCAGATTTTAAGAACCTGGTTAGCTGTAAAAGTTAGCTTCCTTTATTTTCCCCTGTCTGGCCCTAACTCATTCGGTTAACATCAGGATCCCCACACCTGCTGTCTCAGAATTCCCCAAACTCATCTTCACTTTCAACGTTTAAAGAAACAGACCTGGAATGTTCTGAATCTACAATATATGAAGAGCCTCTCCGTAATGTCTCACCAGACCGTTTCTGAAGACAAATACCAGATGCGAAAGAGGAAGATTAACTATGCAGACAACGAGCTTGTAAATTACAGTAAATTATACAGTGACAGCCGAAGAGGGGTCTGGAGGGGAAGGCAGTTTCATTTTGAACTTGGCTAAGGCATCTGTTTCCGTCCCCAAAGGGAAGGCGGCTCATTCAGACACGCATGCTCACTGCATTTCCTGCTCTTTGGGGGCAGCTGTGGTTGCTGGCCCCTATCTCTCCTCTTTCCTGTCTGTTGCGGGAGTTGCTTTAAATTGAATGAAGTTATTTTGCGGATGGGTTTAAGAAGCCCATATGCTACTGGCAGTTGAATGAGGCTTTCCATCGGTGGGGGATGATTACAGAGTTATCTATCAGAAAGCTGATGGAGAAGACCCTGAGCCTAGCAAAGTGCATGGTGGCCTCTAGCTCTGCTTAGAACCATCGTTTCTCTTCTTCTTTTCTCCCTTCCTACTTATTTCTTCTCCTTAGCCTCTGCCCCTCTGGCCTCGTTCTTATTCCTTCCCTCTCCCCTCCCCAATGACTTGAGCCTCCGCTTCTCCTTTGAAGAGCAATGGAAGGCTTGTAACATTTAGGCAATTAAAAAACATATGTGGAATAATAAACATTTGCTCAGACTAGACTACTCAGCTAACAGGCGCATTATAGGAAACCACCAAGGCTGGTTCCATACCCCTCCACTGATGGCGTTCCCCTTCATCTCTCCCACCCTAGAAGCAAACTGCAGTGCTTCACGATGGGCAACTAGGCAAAAGCTCGAGGTGACCTTATTGCCCATGCCAACAACCAAGTGAGAAGGCATCTAAGCTGTGCTGAGTCACGTAACAGTCTTACCCCCACCTATAACAGAGCCAAAGGAAGGACAGATGACAAGGGCAGAAGGCAGTGCTTCATATCCGGAATCCAGTGAAATGGAAATCCAGGGCCGCAAGTCAGGGTAGGGCTATAGAAAGAAAATGAGGGGTGAAAAGAGAAAGCAGACACCAGAGGGAGCTGCTGGAGAAAGGGCTGGGTGCTGTGCTAAAAAGCAAAGAGTGCTTTGAGGCATTGACTGTTGAATAAGGCATAAACATTTATTATGCGCTTACTGGATGTTGTAGGTCATATAAGAAACTTGCATCACAGGCAGGCAACCATATATAATTTGAACAGATAGGATGAGTAATGGCTCACAAGTGTTTACATTCAGAACTGTTATAAAGAAGCTGACACGCATGCCACTGTCTCTGATGGCACCCCTCTTCTGTACACCTCTTTATTTTCCATGTCATTACTTTGGGACCCAGGTGAACATGGACATCAAGATATTCAGAACTGTGAACCATCTTAGAAGTAGAAACCATGACACAGTTTATAAACTCACTTCTTCTGGAGATTTTTCTATTACCCAAAATGCACACTGATTTCTTTCAGGATGTAGATGGTATTTAAAGCTTTAGTGCAAGTAATATCCAGATTACAACACATCAAATTTCACACGGCAAGATTTGGGTATTTTTTTGTTGTTGTTGTTGTTGTTACTGATAAACAGCCTCAAAGAGTATGTCAGCTCCCTAAAAGCTAAATTCTGGAAATAACTAAGACTGTTTTCTGTCTTCAATTTTATATAAACCAGAAAGAGAAATCATAACTATAACTTTTCAGTCATCACCATAAAAATTCAAGGCATGTGAATTTATTGTCTCCTCCTAATATGCTGGGCTAACTCAGTGGAGGAAATAGAAGGCAATACATATAGTATAATTTACATTTCTGTATATATTTTCCTTAAAGAAAACTTCTGAAATGTGTCTTCAGTCTAAATAGAGAATGCTGAGGGATTTGTGGGTCGTAATGAGGAGTCCAGTGACTTCCAAGGATGAATGAATCCCAGTGGCATAAGGAGGCATACCTGTGCCAAGACTGTGCCCGGGGAGCAGCCTCCCTCCAGAGGTCTGTCTTTAATCATTGTTATTGATTCTGGAGAGCCACGTTGTCAGCAGAACATTCAGGGCATCACTCTGGGGAGACATTTAAATGGCACGGTCTTGCTGATGAAAAGTTATAAGTCTGCAAATCAGTTGGGTAAATACCCAGGAACACAACTGCTATACTGTACAGTGCATTAGTTTTCTGGGGCTGTTGTAATAAATTATCATGAACTGGGTGGCTTAAAAGAATAGAAATTTATTCTCACAGTTCTGAAGGCTAGAAAACAAGGTGTCAGCAGGTCTGTGCTCCCTGTCAAGGCTGTAGGAAAGAATCCTTCCTCGACCTTCCCAACTTCCTGGGGTTCCCAGCAATCCCAGGTTCTCCTTGGTTCCTTGTTGCATTGTCCTAGTGTTTGCCTCCACATTTATACGGTCTTCCTTAATTTTCTCTTTGTGTTATAATTTGCCTTCTGTTGCTGTGATGAAAACACTGAACAAGGAAAAGGTCTATTCGGCTTATAAGTTAAGAGCTTATCGTCAAGAGATGTAGGAATGTAGGAACTCAAGCAGACACCACGGGGGAACACTGCTCACTGACTTGGTTCCTCTGCTTTGCTCAGCTACTGTCTTATACAGCACAGAAACACCTGTTGTGGAGTATCACTGCCCATGGTGGACTCACACATCAGTTAGCAACCAAGAGACTGTCTCATAGACATGCCACAGGGCAATCTGTCGGAGACAACTGTTCAGTCGAGACTCCCTCTTCCCAGATATGTCTGGGTTTGTGTGAGGTTGACAAAAGTCAGCATGTCTGTGTCTATTTCAGTGTCTCTTTTCTTCTTTCCTATAATTAGTCATTAGACTTCAGATTGATCCCAATCCAGCATGTTCTCCCCTCAATTTGACTGTATCCTCAAAAACCCTATTTCTAGATAAGGTCATACTGACAGGTATTAGGATTTGAGGTTCAACATATCTTTTTGTTTTGCTTTGCTTTGGTTTTGTTTTGTTTTGTTTTGGAGACAGGTTCTCATGTATCCAGGCTGGCTTTCAACTCTCTATGTAGTACAAAAGACCTTGAAACTATGATCGTCTTGCTTCTGGAATTATGGGTCCAATAGTATATGCTTTGTGTGGTGCTGGGTATCAAGCGCAGGACTTTGTGTGTGCTAGGCAAGCGTTTGACTGAATTACATCCCCAGCCCCTCTGTATACCTTTTTGAAGGGAACACTTTAACTCACAACATTCAGTAAGATAATGTTTATTTAATGTTGTCTTTCAAAGTTTTGCATTCCCAGGAACAATGCCTGACAGTTCCTTCATGCTTCTTGGGCTTGCAAACTATTTGATGATGTCAAGTTTGGATTTTAGCCATTCCACTCTAAGAGATGTGTAGTGATTTACCACGGTTGTCTTAATGGCAATAAAATTTACCTTTTCCATATGCTCATTTCCTTTCATATAGCATCTTTGGGAAGGTGTCTGTCTATAACTTTTCCCCATTTTTAAGCTGGGTTGTTTGCTTTCTTATTGCTATGATTTTGCTAAATGTACCCAAAGGCCCATGTCTAAACTCTTTGTCCTAGTTTGGACACTGTTGGGGGGGGGTCACAAATGCCTTTAAGAGGTGGGGCCTTGATGGGAGTCTTCCAGTCAGTCCTGTGGACACACACCCTAGAAGGGGAGTTTGGCATCCTGACTCTTCATTCACCTTTTGCTTTCCAGCAGCCATGAGACATGAGGTGACATCACCACACACTCTCTAGCATTACATTCAGCCTTGCCATGACCCAAAGAAATGGATTTAATTGATCGCAAGCTGGCACGTCCAAAACTATCAGCCGAAGCAGACTTCACCCTTTTTAAGTTGAGTATCTCAGGTTTCTGACACAATAACTGGAAGTTGACCAATGCCTGTTCTATTTTTTAGGATTTGGGGTTGGGGTAGAAGTCTTTTAACAGATGTGCATTTTGTACATTTTCCTCCTATTATGCGGTTTGCCTTTCCATTCCCCCAGCTTGCTTTGCTGTATTTATAATCATTTAGGTGTAGGATTTTCTTTTCCTTTGTGACTTCCTGTTTGACTCTGTGATTATTTGGACTTATATTACTTTACACATTAGGAAATTTTATTTGTATCTTTCTATTACTCATTTCTAGTATGTTTAAGGCATGTGCTACAGATGTGTCATTAGCTCATGTAGGTGGTGTCTGCTTTATGACTCAGGATAGCCTTACTTGAAGAATGATCCATTCTTTTCTGGAAAGAATGAGTTGGTTCTGATATTACCAAGTAGAGATTACTATTGGTCTTGACTAGATCCAGTTGTTTAGTATGTGAACAGCTTTATTTGCATTCTGTCTGGTAGTGTGCCAGTTGTGGGGGGTAGGAGGTAACTGAATTATAACTTTGTATTTGCCCGTTTCTTCCTTAACACTTATGACTTTACTGCACATACTTGAAAAGCTTGTGTTTGGCATTTATGGTGGTTAATCTTAGTTGTCAACTTGGCTGGATTTAGAATCACCATGGTAACACATCTCTGTGTATCTATGAGGTTGTTTCCAGGAAAGTTTCAGGAAAGAAGGCCCATCCTTAATGTGGGCAGCACCATCCCATGGCCCAAAGTCATGGAATGAGTAAGGAGGAGGGTGTGAGCTGAGCTTACCCTCCTCTCTCTGCCTCCTGACCACGCCCAGCTCCTCACACCTGGCATTGTGCTTTTCTCACTGTGATGGACTGTGTCATCCCGCTCCCCAAAACTGCAAGCTAAAATAGACCTTCCCTCCCTAAGTTATTTTTTTTAAGATTTCATTTATTTTGATCTATGATATGTATCTACAGATTCTTCAGAGTCTTGAAATGGTAATGGATTTCTTGGAATTGCAGGTACAGGATTTGTGAGCCTCCCACTGAGGATGCTGGGAACAGAACTCAAGTCCCCTGAAAGAGCAGCACACATTCTTAAACCTCTAACTACAGAGCAACCTCTCGAATCACTAAGCTGTTTAACATTAGGAGTTTGATCTCAGCAACAGGAAAAATATCTAAAACAATGCTCACATTTAAAATTGGCATAAGTTTTCACGGGTTGGTTCATTTATCATCCCACAAGGCACTTTCTTCCTGATATTAACTTTATTTGAAGTCTACATGACCCATACCTACCTATATCACTATGGTTTTTTATTATTATTAATTTATTTATTTGTTTATTTTTTATATTTCATATTTTACTCACCCCCAAACCTCCCCCCATCCACCTTCTTACTGTTCTATATTCCATACCTCCTCCCCTCCCCACTCCCCTGTCTCCATGTGAATGTCTCCCTCACCCCACCTGACCTCTAAACTTCCTGGGGCCTCCAGTCTCTTGAAGGTTAGGCACATCATCTCTGAATGAATCTCTGAATGAATACAGACCCAGCAGTCCTCTACTGTATGTGTGTTGGGAGCCTCATATTAGCACCAGATGTATGTTGCCTGTTTGTTAGTCCCATGTTTGAGAGATCTCGGGGGTCCTGATTAAATGAGACTGCTGGTCCTCCTACAGGATTGCCCTTCTCCTCAGTTTTTTTCGGCCTTCTCTAATCAACAACAGGGCTCAGCTGCTTGTCCATTGGTTGGGTGCAAATATCTGCATCTGACTCTTTCAGCTGCTTGTTGGGCCTTCTGGAGTGCGGTCATGTTCGGTCCCTTTTTGTGAGCACTCCATAGCCTCAGTAATATATCATCATGTTTTAAGTAAATTTTTCATAAGGCAGAATACATTTGACTTAAGATTTTTATCCATCTGACAATCACCTCTTAACTGGTGTGTTTAGATCACTTACATTTAGAGAAATCACTAATAGTTTAAGGTTTAAGTCTATTTTGCTTTTTGTGTCCTGATTTTTCCCCCTTGCCCATACACACTCACACTTGTATCACTTCGTGGGTTCTTGGACTCTTTAAAATTCCATTTTGATTCTTCTGGCACTTACAACCATATGCCTTCTATCATTTTCTTAGTGGTCACCTTCAGTGTTATAATGGTGTGTGTTTATCTTATCACAGTTATCAGTATTTGTTTCACTACTTTCATTGAGACATAGAAACCTTATTTTTATTAGGGTTACCCTCATCACTTTAAAAATATAATTATAATTTAAGACACAATTATCATTTTATTCTTTCAGCATACATTGAATACCATATTAGATAATTTTTGGATAATTTTAAAATTATAATTTAAATATACATCTATTTATATTATATTTATATAAAATATAAGTTATAATAGAAAATTTTTAAAAAAATCATTTTTGTTAGTTTAATTAGTTTAATACAAAGCATAGATCTCGAGCTCACTATGCTGGAAAGGCACAATGAAGTCCTTACAAGATGTTTTTCAAAAGATGCTCATTCAGCGGCTTCCTCTGAACTCAGAGGACCTGACCTTGGCATCCAGTCCTGTCGCTCATGTGTTTCTTAGTTTTACTTGGGGCCATGATACAAGTTCTGTTAGAATTCTCACATGCTCCATTTCTGTGACTAAGAATCTATGAAATGGAGTTCCCGGCAAAGATGCCATGTTTGTGATAAATTATCATGCAGTGTGGTCCTCTATGAGGGAGTTAAAATGAAGAGCCTTGAATATCCCTAAGTTCATGTTCAGATTTAGATATTCTTAAGAAGACAAATCCCATTGAAAATAGGTCAAGAGAACTGGTTTTTGATGTTGTTGTGTGTTTGTTTGTTTGTTTTAGTTTCTAAGTTTGCAATGTAGTTGTGAGCCAGTTATTTACTTTGATTCCTCGATTCTTCAATTATAAAGTGAAGATTCTTTTAGCTCTGAGGCACTATCATTACATGTGTAATGAACATTTAGTAATAACTGACATTTGTGGAACAATAAATACCAGAATTGTTTTAGTATGTGACATAACTCATTTGATCTCATGTTATCTTCTCCAGTTTTCAAGGAGAGATTAACCCTGACAGCCTCCACATAGCTACTAAATGCATTCATTCTTCTTCTAGGTAACAAGGTATCTTTGGAGGAAGCCATTGGCCTGTACAGACTTAGTGATGGCTGAGCTTCCACCACACTGAAGCTACTGATGCTGTCTGCTGTCAATCCTCAAATGCCCTTTTCCTTTGTTCAACGTCGTTTTAAAACACAATTCCTTAAGACTTACTAAATATCAGGTGTCTGTATAAACCTTACATAACTGGTAAAATGTAAATTGATCTGGTTACATTTTGAAGTCAATATCATTGTCACTAAAAGGGTTGCAAATTTAAATAATATCTGTTTGAGGTTGCCTTGTGATTAGCCTGTTCTTGGCGTTATACATCTTCATGCTGAACTACATTTGATTTTTAGCACTGTCAGTAATGTTTCTAGGCACTATCAACCAATTCCCTGGAGATAGTCTGTCGGATCTCTTTCTGTCTGTCTGTCTGTCTCTCTCCATCTCCCCCCCTTCCCTTCCTTTCCCTCCATCCTCCATCTCTTTGCCCCTTTGCTTTCTATCATAATAGAAATGTTTGAAGCTTACTCAGCACTTGTGTTCCTGCTTCAAGCTTCCCCAGTGTCAAGGAGAAAACATGCCTATTTATCATTCCACCAATAGCCTCATAGATCAAGTTCCTAATGTCGGCCTCTCAACTCTCAGGATTCTATCCTTCCTTCCAGCATTTCAGGCTTTTTCTCACAATGGCCATTTCTGTCTTCATTTGTGTATGAATCAATTTTGACATCTCTTTCAAAAGCTTTATCTTCTATGCTGATAAATCTTCTGATTTTTATATTTCTTTTATGTCTTCAAGATCTTGGTCATCCTTATTCCTAACACTGCTTCTTCCAGTGAGTTCCTGAAGTTTGAGTTCTAAGATAGCTGTGAAAAACGCTCAGTCCAGGTGTGCCAAGTGGTCTTCTTTCATGATATTCTGCAGTGCTTCCTTGTTTCATTTTCCAGGACATGTTTGCTTCATTTGAGGCGATTTTTGGATTCATAAAACTTTTTCTATTATATTCATGAAATAACTCTATTATTCCTGTTGCCCTTGACTAAGGAATCTATTGGTTCTGTTCAGATGGTTTATTCTTCCTTCACATCCTTCAAAACCATACATTCCCAAAATATCCAATCCTGGTAGCCATTAGTTAATCATCCCCCCTCTAACCAATATCCGTCTTATAATTTCTTGCCACAGACACCCTCTGTCCATGTCACAGCTTCACTCATCTAGTTCACCTCAGATGACCTTTCCTTCTTTGTGCTAAACTAAACCCAGTGGACTTATGATTCAAGGCCAGCAATGCTCCGCTTCATTCCTTATGCCTTTGCCGAGCATGGAAAGATAGTTAAAGCCTTTGTCTAAAAACCACACTAGGATGTGGTCTTCTTGACAAAATGGTATGTCGTGTTAGTATCTTGTTATCTCAAACATAGAGTCCTTACTTCACCAACTATTCATCTGAAAGCATGACAACCTTCCTTACTCTCTTACAATATGTAGGCACATAGAAGCTGGTCAACTGATTTGATCAATGGCTTAATGTTAAATATATCTTAAAGTAGTAATATGTGTTTGGTGTCACAAAGGGTACTTTTAAAAAATCTTAATAAACTCTCTTCAAACAAATGAGTGAAAAGTAGACTTTTAAACAGATTTCTCATAGGAATGCATTGTGGTATTGGCTAAAAAGTAGTCTCAGCTTTAAAGCAGATTGCCTGGGTTTAAATCCTTGTTCTCTCACCTCTCTCAAGGTTTGGGGAGTTAACTAACATCTTTGCATGTTAATCTCTCCATGAAAACTGGAGAAGATAACATGAGATCAAATGAGTTATGTCACATACTAAAACAATTCTGGTATTTATTGTTCCACAAATGTCAGTTATCACTAAATGTTCATTACCCATGTAATTTATAATTGAAGAATCGAGGAATCAAAGTAAATAACTGGCTCACAACTACATTGCAAGCTTAGAAACTAAAACAAACAAACAAACAAACAAACAACAACAACATCAAAAACCAGTTCTCTTGACCTATTTTCAATGGGATTTGTCTTCTTAAGAATATCTAAATCTGAACATGAACTTAGGGATATTCAAGGCTCTTCATTTTAACTCCCTCATAGAGGACCACACTGCATGATAATTTATCACAAACATGGCATCTTTGCCGGGAACTCCATTTCATAGATTCTTAGTCACAGAAATGGAGCATGTGAGAATTCTAACAGAACTTGTATCATGGCCCCAAGTAAAACTAAGAAACACATGAGCGACAGGACTGGATGCCAAGGTCAGGTCCTCTGAGTTCAGAGGAAGCCACTGAATGAGCATCTTCAGAAAAACAAAAATGTTCAGGGAAAAACGAGGTCTGGAAGAGTCATTATAAAGCTGTGCTCCAGGCCATCCTGCCCATACACAAATGCTTTGCAGACAGTGAGAATACTTTGCCTGGGAAGAATCTGAAATGATGATTTTGATGAACTCTGAACAACCTCTTAAACAGTCAGGAAAGATACAGGAGCCAGTACCCATACCAGGCATGATTTCTGATGGTTTCAGCTTTTTTTCTCATTGTCTGGAACAGTATTCAGCCTGGTTTCACAACCTGGTACACCAGTATTTTAAAATTCAAGCTAGCAAATATAGAATCTCAGAAGGAATTACAGCAACACAAAGATTGCTATTAACTAGGCACACATAAACCTGAAGGAAAGAATTCTTTTATCAGATTGGGGGAAATGGTGTTCTCTGCCTTAACTTAATAAGGGATTAGATTTAATTTCTCCCTAATGCAAATAAAATCAGTATAAGTAAAAGGCATGATGGAGAGAAGGTCACACTAAGTAGTCACCTATGTGTCCACAAAGAATGATCACCCACCACCTCAACGGCCAACAAGACACAGAGAAACCACATTCTCACTGAAGGATTATTTAGAATGTCTCATTGTAGGGCACAGACTCTGAGCTTTAATTTTATTGCTTAGAATTTTATTCCTCAAAGCATGAAGTTTCCACTACATTGAGTCAGAGAGTTAAATTACCTTCTTTATATTGAAGATAGCTCAGACACCCTCCAACAATCCTACAGTGATGCATGATTCCTCTTCTGTGTTTATAATATTTTATATAAATCTCTAAATTTACCTGTGACAATGGCTTTTTGGTTGTAACCTAGCCTCTAACTGTTGAGCCATCTCTTTAGCCCAACAATGGCTTTTTATATTTACCTATGTGTATAGTTTGTAGACTATACATTCCTAACCAGCGACTCCACATCCCATCTAGCTCTGTACTCTTCCAGAGCCTCCTAGTACCTCAGATGTACTATCTGCTCTGTAAATGTGTTGTTAGTTTCAACTATACATTTGCTAAGCATGTCCTACTTTAAAAGTGTGACTAATGGATTTTTAGGGTTGGAATTTCTTTTCCTTCCATTTTTGAGATATCCTATTTTTGAAGCAAAATATTTTTAAAAAGTCATTAGCAAATCAGCACTGCAATTTTGGAGTGTTGCTTTCTTACTATGCAAAAAGTGCCTAGAAAATATTGTTATTTGGATTATGGAATAATTTAGAATATTAGAATTTAGAATATTATTGTTATTACAATAGGTTTCAATTGAAGGCACCCTAGCATCTTCTTGTGCTAGAGGAAAACAGAAAACCCAGAGGTATCAAGAGGGCTGTTCCAGAAAGACTATCGTGCTGCCAATGAAACCCACACAGCACTCAGGCCCTGATTCTGAGATCCAGTAAGTATGCCCAAATCTCCACATTGCTACATTTTCTCTTTAATGTTTTTTCTGAGAAATTAATACTTAGTACATGCCCATTAGGCCCATAGACAAGACTGGCTGATTTACAATATTTAGTCTAAAAAATGCAGAGTTCTTTGCACCAATATTATGACTTCAAGGGAGTGACAGCAGAACATGAAGTGAATAAAGAGCCTTTCTAGGCACAAGACCTTCTGTGTCCCACACCTAGGAAGCCAGACCTGTCCTTCCTCAAAGAGCTTCTGAACAGTGGATGGCAAAAAGCCTGTGACTATGGACAGAAGCAAAATTCAAGTGCATACAAGGAGCTTCAGGAAGCTGGAGGAAGTTCATACTTTTGAAAGAGTAAGTTTAACTTAAAAAAAAATCTTTTTATGTGTGAGCTCTGCCTGCACGTATACACCACATGAAGGGCTAGTGCCTGTGCAGGCCAGAAGAGGGCCTCAGATGGCCCTCTGGATTTAGAAAGGCTGTGAGCATCTCGTAGGTTCTGGGAACCAAGCCAAGTCTTCAAGAGCTGCTCTTAACTGAGCCACATCTCCAGCCCGGCTTAGTTTGGGGAGAGCTGCTAGAGAAGAAAGCCATTCTGGATTAAAGGAGTGAGCAAGCCGGGGTCCCCTGTTAAAAACTTTAGAACAGGGTTAATTTTTAATGAGGTTGAATCACGTTAACATAAGAATGACGAGTGAAATTGAGACTGGAAAGGCAGGCAAAGGACTACCATCATAAAGACTGACCATCACAAAGGCCTACCTTGTTCCGACTACCTCCATGTCATTTTAAACTATGTTTGTGTGACTCGTCATTTTACAGACTTGTGTATACCATAGTGATGCTTGCAGGCTTTGTTATACATTAATACTGAATGCAATAAATACTTTGAGGACGTCTACGAGGTCTGTTTCCCTTATGGCACAGCTCCTCGTCTGGTTGCTAAAGGCCTGCTGCTGTCCTTTCTGACTCTGTCCAGAGCTCCAAGGAATCAGCCCTTGCTCCTCGTCCCGCCCCCCTCCATTTCACGTGCTGGAGAGTGGGCGGTAGGAGTACTTCCGGGTGACAGAGGTCAGCCCCGGCAAGATGGCGGCCCCCATGGAGCTCAGCTGCTGGGGAGGAGGCTGGGGGCTCCCTTCGGTCCACAGCGAGTCCCTGGTGGTGCTGGTGAGGCCGCCTCGCGGGCCGGGGCGCGGGAGGACTGGGCTGGCTAGCCGCGGGCTCCGCTGGGGACCGGCGGGCCGCCTGCATGCGTCAGGTCCTGTCGGCCTGGCAGCGCTGTCCCCGCAGTGGGAGAAGGCACTCCGGCCCCGCATCCTCAGGCCCTCCCTCCTGCAGACCGAGGTCCCCCGAAGCGGGAAGCCTGCGCGTCCCCGACGGCGGACGGGGGAGGGGCGCGGGCAGCTGTAAGAGCCGCGCTGCAGACCTGCACGACTGCTCTAAATGTCTAAAATCTCTTATTGCAAACTCTGTTTCAGGCTTATGCCAAATTTTCTGGCGCACCCTTGAAAGTCATTATTGTAGATAGCACCTGGAGAGGTTCAAGAGGTACAGTATAAGCTCTCACACGCCCCTCCCCCTTAACAGTTGCATCCCTTCTTGCATTAGAGCCGTATAGAGTACTTTGGGCATCTTAGCTTCTTAGAATGACCTTGGCTGTGCGTTGGTTGTGTTTGGTCATTCGAGGGAGTAATAACTCAAAATACAAGCCAAATCTGGAATATAGGAGAAACGAAAATGTTTTCTAGAGCTGCCCTTTGTAAAACCCACAGACGTTTGTACCCACACTCCCATGTGCCAACTGGTGTAGTTTTTAAGGCATTGTAATCTTCAGAATAAATCACGGGGTTTGCTTGTGTGTAAACTGTTTTTGATTATAGGTGATGTACCAATTTTGACAACTGAAGACAGCATTGTTTCTAAGCCTGCAAACATTCTAAACTTTTTAAGAAAACAGGTGGGTGGCTCCTTTAGAAGTAGATAGTTTTCTGCGTGTTAATTATTATTATTATTATTATTATTATTATTTCAGACTGAGTTATATGCAAACCTATGCTGACCAGCCACTATGCAACACAAACTGGCTTCTGATGCTAGAATTGTGGGTGGGATCCATCACACCTGGCATCCTATATGACTTGTTTCTAATTCATTATAAGGTGGTTTTAATTATTTGGGCAACTGGGAATGCCTGGGTCTTGACAATAGAGAAACAAAGACTTGCTTACTGGTGCCGAAAGGCATGCATTTTACTTTATTTGGAAGTATAGTGAAGTATATGTAATATATCTATTGTGAATTTATTGAAAAGGATTTAAGATTCAGTTTAGTTATTCAGACTTTATTCTTGTTGATAACATTTATCACTTTAGTCCTATTGTTACTATACATTTCATGCTAATTATGACACCTGAGTTCCCACCATAAGGCAACTATTTTATTTGATCATTTTTGTTGTTGTGGTTTGGTTTGGTTTAGTTTTATGCTGGGAATTGACTACAGGGCCTTGTGACTGGTAGGCAAACATTCTACCACTGAGTTGTATCCTGAGCTTTTTATTTCTACTTTTAAAAAGAACTTATCTGATAGTTACATGCTTTATGAAATCATGTATCTAAAATGTGTGAAAATGTAATTATTTATGTAGTAAGTCATGATTTTAAATATATAAAGATTCATATAAACATGAAGGTTATAATTGGTTTGTCAGTACTTTAAGAAAAAAATCTTGTACCATTAAAATTTGAACCTTTTCTAAATTGATAAGTGTCCTTTCTTATGGGAAAAAACATAATGAACTGTATGTTTTTTCCTTTCTTGTGAAAAATAATTGCTTTTACTCACTAACTTTGTACCACATACCACTGTACTCTGAACAAAGGTCATTAGTAAGTGTGGAAACAATAGGAATGAGTTAAAGCTGTCAGCAGCATGTGGGGTTTGGGGGTGTGGTGCATTAAGGAACAGTTTTCATTGGTTAGTAGTCTTCCCTCTTAATATCAGCTTTGACATTTGTGAGGGAGAATAGGAATCTTAATTTGTTTATCTCTGTTGTCTTAGGAATGTCCTTTGACCTTTGAGAGACTTTTTTTTTAATAGAAATATAGTGCTGATCGTGACCTCTCAGCAAAGCAAGGAGCGGACACGCTGGCTTACATCGCTCTCCTGGAGGAGAAGCTCCTCCCTGCTGTGGTGAGCAGATCGGAATATGACAGGGTTTTAGTGGCTTGGCTGAAAATGTAGTAGTCTGTTTAGAAAGAACAAAAGGGTTGGGGCGGGGGTCCTAAAGAGGACATTTCTTGTATTAGTTGTGCTCTTTTATATTATAGCAAATCTGGATTCTCCTGTACATTTAACTTCCCATTGAAGTGGATAGTCTACCTGTTTGTTTGCCAGTGTGGCCAAGGAAGCATTCTACCACTGGGTTACAGTTCAATACAATAATATTGCTTTGGAATAAACACTAGTGGTGGAAGATGAAACTTTGCTCCATTTATAGAATTGATTATATTATAGTTCATTCATTCTGTGAATATTTGCTGAGCACTTACTATATGGTAGGCTTTATCCCGGGTACTGAGATATAGCAGTGAACAAAATTCATATGTTTAAAATAATCTCATTTTACCTTGAATCATTTCATCTGGAAAATGTAAATGAAGTTACTTATTCAGAGACAATTATGAAAACACCGTCACATTCATTGGGCTGTGTTTGGTTTGGCAGAACATCCCTATAATTGTTTACCTTCCTTTGGCAGCTTCACACCTTCTGGGTTGAGAATGATAATTACTTTACTGTGACGAAGCCGTGGTTTGCCTCTCGTATCCCTTTCCCTCTGAGTTTAATCCTGCCAGGAAGGATGTCCAGAGGAGCCCTGAACAGGATTCTCCTGACCAGGGGAAAACCTCCCCTCTACCATGTCCAGGAAGTGGAAGCCCAGGTACAGCCGGGATTCTCCCAGCAGGCACTCTGTCAGACAGGGAGAGGTGGCCTTGCCTAGAGATTCTACCTGCAAAGCACTTTTCATCCTTTATAGATATACAGAGATGCCAAGGAGTGCCTAAATCTCCTATCAAACAGATTGGGAACATCTCGGTTTTTCTTTGGTGACACGTGAGTAAATGTTTTGACATTTCTACCAGTGTATTTTAAATATGCTTAACTTGCAGCTTTCTTTGTACTGCTACTATGAAAATATCATGAAACCACTGCCACATTGAAAACCCTACCCAAGTATGTGTTCCTGGGCCCTAGCCACTCATATTTAACTCAAGAATAAGCTATTTCTTATCCCTTAATAACAACAAAAAGTTGGGCCAGTGATTCTGCTGCAGAAGACGAGATCCCTTCTGACTGAGGCCCCATCCCAGTAGCCACAGGGCCCCTCCTCCCACAGGCCGTCCAGAGCACATGCCTGTTACCCGCTGTACTGGTGGGTGGTTCTGGATTTGTGTTGATACTTATTGTATAAATATACTCTGTCATTTGTATCATGGGAAAAAATGTAATTTTGGCACATACCTTTGTATTTAGTGATATGTGAGTTAAAGCAAGCCAGTTCTTCCATCACCCAAAAAGATCCATTTTCTACTTCAAAGGATGTTCTAGGGGTTTAGCTGAGTGGCAGAGATCTCAAATAGCTTACACAAAGCCCTGGGTTCTATTCTTAGCTCAGCATTTACTGGGTTTTTATGGGGTTTTGTTGTTGTTGTTGGCATTAATCTAACATTAGCTTAATGTACTACGTATGTAGCTATAAAAGTATCAAACATTATTCTCACCCTGCTTCTAGTCCATAACATTTGTAGTTCACAACCTCAGCTTCTTCTGAATAAAATAAATGGTTAGAGTATTTTTAAAACTACTTAGAAGGTAAAACTTGGACTGCCTCACTTTTGGAAACAAAAATGGTAGTAAACCATTTAGAATGTGATTTGTCTGTTAGACTCGACAGATAGTTTGAATCCTAAACGTGCCTTTAAGTGCCCCTGAAGGAGAGCCCTTTGTCTCCAGGCCTTCCACCTTGGACGCCTATGTGTTCGGTTTCCTCGCGCCTCTTTATAAAGTGCATTTTCCCAGAGTTCACCTACAAAAGCATCTGAAACAGCTCTCCAACCTGTGCCACCTCTGTGATGACATCCTGGACAGCTACTTTGTGCATGGTCCTGGAGGTGAGTCAGCATCGCTTCAGCTAATGTTTATTTAAATCAGGTATTTCAGTAGTCTCCTGACAGTGCAGAAGTAGACAGGTTTGTGGATTGTCTTAGGTTCTGGTTCATAGCTTCAAAACCTGGTGGTTTTCCAGTCTCGTCTGCTCCCATGTTCTTATTTACACGGAGAAAGAGGCATTTGACTCCCACCGTCCTTTGACTCTGTGTATCTATAAGTATCACCCCCCTGAAGTGAGTCATTTTCTTCTAAAAGGTTAAGCCATATGTGTTGAGTCCCTGCTGAAAAGTAGTGTTTATCCTCATTCAAATGGGCAATCACTTTAAATGATTCTTACCTGCTGCTTCCAGCATTTCCCTTCATGAACAGAAATCAGTAGCAGATTGACTTTGGTGAGGTACATTCCCATGATTCTACTACTCGAAAACTGATTGCACCAAACTGGAGATATAGTAAGTAGGGGGCTCTTGGCACTTAGGATGGAATTCTCTGTGACTGGGGCCTTGTGCTTAAGGGACTGGGGCACTGAGTTTGCATTTGTGGAGGTAGCTGAAATTGTCCTTTAAGAAGCAGACGTTGTGAAGTAGCTGGCTGGGTTTGTGTGTTGTGTGCTTTACAGTTAGGGAGAGTTAGGAAATGGGACGTTGGGGAATCAAGTCACATCCAGCCTTGTCACTCGAGCTGACCTGACTACACAGCTCATTTATACTTCCCAAATTGGACTGTCCTGGGATCAAGCTCAGAAAGTTTTACTTTTAAAAACCTACTTTTTAAAATCCTTTTAAATGTGTTGGGTGCCTGGTGAGTAGATGGTAGGAAATCACTGCCTTAGCAAGCTGCCAACAGTGTGATGACCAGTGACTGGTGTGTCATGACTAGAGAGAGCCAGCATGTACTTGAGACCACCGTGCCTTTACTAACCACAGTGGCTGACTGCATGTCATGTCGCTCGGGGTCCTCCATAGATAGTTTTGTGTTTTCCTTTCTGATTTCTTCTGGAGCACTGTTGTCCCTCCTAACTTTCCCCTCGAACCCAAAATGCTTTTTTTTCTCTCCATTTCTCTTGTTTTCTTTGGGGGGGTGGGGAGAGCAATTGGGAGGGTGGGTAAACTGAAAAGCATTGTTTTCAATCTTAAACAGTGTGAAAGTCCTTCAAAGTTCCCTTTCTTTCTCTGATTCTCTCCTGGCTTCTCAGGCCTCTCTGCAGCCGGACAAGAAATGGTAGATGCCAACCTGCAGAAACTCGCCCAGCTTGTAAATAAGGAGTCTGACTTGATTGAGAAGGTCGGGTTACTTCAGTCATCGTTTTCCTCTCTGTGGGAAGGTTGTAATTTGGCTTGTGTGTTCACGTCCTCCTCTTAGTTTTTAGGTGTTTACTCTTCAAAAGACTGTTTAAATATACTTTTAGCAAAGATTTATTTAATACAGTGTTTTGAAGCCAGCAGTGGCCTGATTGCATTGAGGAAAAATTGAATAATTGTATTGGTTTGCTTGTTACTATGTAGTTTGCATTTATCAAGTTGGGTGACACAAACATTGCCTTTAAAGACAGCAAGTCAGAAGCAAGCCTTGTTGCTGTCCTGGCTCTGTCCTGAGTTATTTCTGCAGGTCTAAGCACCCATGCGCCATCTTCCTTATCAGTAATGTCTCTCCTTTCCCAGGGCCTCCTTCTTTCCAGTCTTCTGGCCTTAATGTGGGCTGCAGTGTTTTTAACCAGTTTAGTTATTTTCTCACTTTGGAGAGTCTCAATTTGTGAGAGACTCTAAGGACCCGGGCAGTGGGGAGAGAACCAACCATGGAAGATTTGAGAAGGATTCTAGTTGGAAGCTTGTGAAAGGCTGTGCAGATTCTTGCCAGGTGTCTGATAAGCTCACTCTCTCTCACAGGCACTGAGATATAAGAGCTTCATGAGGTTAGCTCATGTAAGCCCCTGCAAGTTCTATGTGCAGATTTTACTACTGTACCATTTCACAGATGTGAAGGTATGAGCAGTTCCATCACCTGCCAAGGTCTTTGGGCTGAAGAGAGTCGAGAGCAAACTTGACTGTGGACACGGGCTGAGGCTCCAGCATGAGTGCTATAGCTTATTGTTCTCTCCTGTAGGCTGGTGTGCAGCGACTAAATGACACTGTGTCTGTGACCAGGGGTGAGGAGGCTTGCCGCTGGCATTCTCGGAGATGGCCTTTGTTCCCAGTGTTCCGTGTGGTGGTATATTTTGGTAGTCTGAGTTTTCATTTTCTATATGTGGGGAGTTCGTGACCTATGGGGAACTATGAAGTAACCACACAGGCAGAAGACAAAGCTAAGAGCCCCGTTACTACTTTGTAAGTATCTACCTTGGGTCTTCATCAGTTTATGAAAGTTGTAAGCTGGTCACCAGTGTCTGCTCTTGTGTAGGAGGTTTGTGATGGTTGGTGTAACAGTGTAGGGCAATAGGTCTTCTTAGACACACTGTTAGAATTTATAGCAAAAGTCTATAAATTAGTCTTAAAGACTAATGCTTGAGAAACTTACTTCTTGCTGAAAAGTAAAAGCTACTTGCTACAGTTGTTCTCTGGTCATACCCTTTTCTCATTCAAAAATGAAAATTAATCTTTTTTCTGTTTTTTTCAATCCTTGCACATACACACTTTGCTAAAATGTTTTCTCCTTCTGTTGAAAGAGCATCCTGAGAAACAAGGGAAGTTTTAAATATTCTGCATTTATGCAGTGCTCTGAAAACAGCCTGTCTATTGGGTGAATGATAGGATACTATTTTCTGCTGCTTTTGTGGTTTGGTGGCAGCTGCTTTCAAGTCTTTTAAGGAGTGAAGTTGTTAGAGACTCAACTCCAGATCTGCATCGTACACCGTCTATGTTAGTCTCGGTGAAGGTGGTTTGTGAAGATCGTTAAGTTCTGAACAATCTCTGTCCTGGTGTCCAGGGGTGTGAGTGTGTGTCTCTGAACTTCCTGGGCATTTCGAGAATATGCTTTGTATGAATTGTTTCTTGAAGTCAGCTTAGAAGTGATCTGTGCTTGAAAGACTCTAGATTAGACCGAAAGCACATGTGCTTGCCGTATCTTTTCCCAGCATCCTCTGGTCTGCATACTCTCAATCCATATGGGGTGCTTTTGCATGCTGGCCACTCTCAGTTTGGAAAAGAAGTATAGTTAAAAACCAACAGTGTTACAGTAAAAAGACGATTCAAGCTTCAGCTCTGATACTGGCTTTGGGGCCTGGAAAAGGGACTTCTTTCTGAGCCTCATTTGTTGTCTCATGTAGGGCGGGGCTGTGCCTGTAAGTCAGAGTGTGGGAAAGATTAGCAGAGTACAGAAACATTACATCCACACTTACTGGTAGACGGTGTCTTAAGTGAGGCTCTGATCAAGTAAGTCCATCATACTGTAACTTTGTGGTGGGGCGAGTTAGAGCCACATTGCCTTTTCTGGATACTGAGGCAGCTGGTATTCAAGGTATGACACTGGTAATTTGAGCGATTGTCAGAGGAAGGTACTCCATCAGTCGTGCAGACACCGGTCCTGCCCTCTTCCAGGCTGTACACTAGGTAGGGAGGCCACTCTCCACAGACTAGAGTCTCAGCCGTACTCAGATGTGTCTTGTACTTTCCACAGATGGATGGCAACCTCCGCCAAAGCCCTCAACTTCTTCCTCGGAAGCTGCCAACCCTCAAACTGACTCCAGCAGAAGAAGAGAGTAATTCCTTGCAGCTGCTGTCACCCTGATAGACACAGCCAGTTGCAGTCAGTCTTATGATTGTTGCAGGAACATTGTAATGAATTTACGACTAAAGCAGTGGGAGCTGGATGTGACTTTCTTTTTAGATTAGGAAAGCTATTATTTTAGCTTGGCAGTACATCTAAATGAAGGTGAATGCTAAGCGAACTGGGTGGGTGGTGGGCAGGGCAAGCACATGGTACTGTATATAAAATCCTGCCTTAACCGGGGCAGGTCTTTGCCTTTGGTTTAGGTGTTGCTGACCAAAAGCTGCAATTCTGTTCTGAATGTGCATTTTTAATTTATTTAAGTTAATTTATTAACTTAGATTTTCTTAGACTCGTCTCAGTATATAATATGTGTTTTTTTTGGCTGAGACCTTATTCTTCTTTTTAGAAGTCTGATGCCAATTTTAGGAACCAAGAAAAATAGATATTATTTCAGTAGAAAAACTTGTATTTAATTTTGAAAAGTAATGAGGAATGTGCTTCTTAATTATTCTCTCATAAGTCTGCTCCTTTGGCAGTTTAGTACCACATATGCAAATGTTAAAGGTGGTTTATATAATACCCCGATAATGCACGCTCGCACGCCAGTAGTACTTGCTGATAGGTTTGCTCTAAGCTAGCAAAGGTGAACATGGCAGCCTTAGGCCTGTGTATTTTAGTACACTGTTGCCTACTTGTCTCATTCTTATGCCAACTCCAGAGTTGGAAGTCTAGCTTGTCTTACTGTACTGTCACTGTGCTCCGTTAACTGTTGAGCTTCCTTGGGATGAGCGGTGGCGAGGGTCCTGATCTGCTCCCGTGTGGGATCTCAGCGCTCCATTTGACTCCAGGCAGGCTGTTTCATGATGAGCATATCATGTAGTCACACTCTCTGACAAACTTTCATTTCCTCTGTATTTCTAATTACGGTTGAAGGATCCAAAGGAATGAAGTTTCTAAGACAGTGTATAGTTATCGGCTGTGAATGAGCTGTTCAAGGATTTGCTGTGTGGTAATTTTACATATAATAGAACGTGCCGATTTTAGTGGCCAAGGTGCTTCTGTTATTGTAAAACTAATTCTGGGATTTTTAAAATAGGACCATGTTTGGGATTAGTGACTTACAAGATTACTATGGTGCTCAGAAAACGTTCCTGAGTTCTGCAGAAACCAGGCTGTGTTGTCTAGAGACTCGGCTGCTGTGAGCAGAGCGGAGCTCAGCTGGGTGTGACCCACATGGCTCTGTTTGCTCTGTATTTTGGTAGATGGAAGTCTTAGGTCACAGTAAATACTCACTCTTGAAAGCTTTAAATGAGACACGAGGTAATCCTCACAGTCTTGTCCACCTCTTTGAGTGCATTTGCATTTAGGACATGTACTCAATAAGTTTCACAGTACTTCTTTAACAAAGGGCGTGCGTTTGTGTGTGCATGTGAGGAAGCGCGTGTGATTTAGAGTGTGTGATGTGGGGGTGAATGTGTGCTAGTGAGTGGGTTTGTGCATGTGTGTGGGGGTGAGTGTGTATAGGATAAGTGTATGTGTATACATGTGTGTGTGGTATATGTATGTACAGGAAGTGTAAGTGTGAGTGTATGCATGTGTGCGATCTTCTAAGTCCAAATTACAACAATCTGAAATCTGAGTATATCCTAGTATTATGTTTTAAAATTAATGATCAAGAGGCTTTATTGTCTCTAGGATTGATTGTACACTGAAGAAGGATGGTTGACACATGAATCATTTATCTGTTTATGCTTTAATCAGGTTAGTCATTTTTAATTATTATTAATAGTAAACCTTCCCAAAAAGTATTTGAAGTAGTTTATAATTGTAAAACGCATGTAAAAGTAGGACAATTATTTTTGAAAGATAACAATTCCTAAGAGAAAGAACCATATCAACAGTACTAGGTTGTGAAATCTCACTCTGTGGGTGACGGTAGAAGGTAATTCTGAGGTAAGTTCCGCTGATGTCTGAGAAAGGAACGTGTGCTTACATGGTAGAGGAGTGCAGAGGCCATGTTCGGAAGGCTCCAGCCACAGCCAAGGAGTGTGCTGTGCTTTTGTGCACTGAACTCTTCTTAATCAAAAGGGTTCATTCAGAATAACAGGAACTTGTTCTTTGTAGTGGAGAGGATGTCTGTAAAGTGACTTACTTTTTTATGGTCACCTGCTCTGAGCTGCCCTTAGCCTTACATTCTGTAGCCCATGTGCTTCAAGACCAGGTCTCTGTGATGTAGAACCTTAGTTAGCTGAGTGAGGACTTAGATGTTAGTTACGGAGTTCAGCTTTGTTTGTCTAAGCAAATGGGACAACAGGAAGCTTTACCTGAGCACAGAATACTTCAGGGACTAGGCATACGAGAAGCTCTTAGAAGGAAGGGCCCGTGGTGACCCTGTCAGGATGTTTGTGCAGGAGTTTGTTGGGAAAAGTGGTCCACAGTCTTGACCAAATCCTATGAACCGCTGTGTTTTGGAGGTGGTGGTAGAGGACAGTGTGAAAACAGGGACTGTGCTCATCTTTATTTTTGTTGATTATACAGAGCTAGAAAAAAATTAGTTTGCTAATTCCACAGGAAAACCTCCTCAGTGAATACTGTCATCACAGTGGGGACCTAACACTGAAGAAACCGCAGTCAAGGAGGTGGGGATTTCTTTAGAACTTGACTTCACAAAAGGCTCACAGTAACATATTTCAATTTAGGGGTTCTTGAATTATTTGGGGGTGCTAGAGGACTTTTTGGAAGCAACCATTTTTATTTCCATTTTATTTATTTATAATCACTAAAAATTTATGATTGATAAATACAGTAACACAGGGAACAAAGATACTTAAGTTAGATCTAAGCTAAAATGTTTTCAAAATCTAAAACTGGGCAAAACTAACATCAACAGAGGCAGAAACTCATGGAATATTGTAAGAAAACCACTTTGTTTAGGTAGCTATATGTGATAACATGGTATACTGCCTCTCAAACATGCACCTCCCAAGTTTGCTAAATATGGTTTTTTTTTGGTAGGGTCAACAGCTTTTCAACAGCCACAGCCATAACCACTCAAAGGCAGAATATAAATATTTAAATATGCCTGGGAACTGAAAGGATGACTCAGTACTTAGAGGACTTACTGCTTTTGCTGAGTACATGGGTTCAGTTCCCAGGACCTACGGCAGGTGGTTTACAACTTTCTAGAACTCTTATCTCCAGGGGGTTTGTCACCCCCTTCTGGAATCTGTGAGCACCTGTACTCAGAATGTTTATGCACCGCCACCACCCCACACACACACACATACACATAATTAACAGTGAAATGCATTTAAATATACATAGGAAGCTGAACGATGGGGCCATTGGATATCTCACTTCCATTTTTATAATGCTTCAAGAATCTATTCCAAAATAAAAGGATTTTAAAAAGCAAATCTAATAGAGTAAGTTTATCACTATCTACATAATCTCTATCTTAAAATTTAACACTGTAGACCTAGTATTTAGTTCTAAATGAGAACTACATTCTATATTGATAAAATGTTTTTTCATTCTTGAGTTTAAAGAAAAAGCAGCTCAGGTTTCTGACAGATGCTTCCCTGGCTCTCCCTTGCCTTATGAGAAGGTTTCTAACAACCTCACACCAAAACTAACTTTCCATTAAAATATCAAGATGCTTATGGTTTTATGTGTCTAATGTGTGTTTTCCCCTGTGGCAGCTGAGTTCATAATTGAAAGCAAGATATTTTGAGACCTCTCCTCTGTCTGGGTGTGGGCTTCCCTCTTGGCCTGCTGTTTCTCTCTTTGTATTCGCAGTGTGGACCTTGTGCGTTGACACCACCCTCTGTTGCAGGAGGTGTGACACAGCCATGCACATTTTTTTTAAGCTCAAAGGGAGTTTGTAATTGACTTTGTGTTGTCCTGGTTATTTTTAGGGTTGAAATCGTGAGCAGAGCCACAGAGACCGTCTGGGTTGTGACAATGGTCTTTCTGTATTTATGTTCTTGGTGGTAAAAGTCAGATGTTTGTCTCCTCACCCCTGCTTCTGACGTCATTCAGTTATGTGAAGTTTACATTTATTTCTTAGTGTTTTCATGTTTCCTAAACAAATTTTAAAGAAATTCATGGTTGCATGAAATCACAGATCAGTGGTCCCACCCTAAAAGGGTTAACTGAAGCGTTGTCGCTGGATTTCAGAGTGCAGCTTTCCCTGCACGATGGAAAAGCCAGGATGACTTGTTCTTTGTTTTTAAGTGTTTGTAACATAGTTCAGTGTGGAAGTTGCTGTTGGGTGTCAGAATCTCTGGGAGCCTAGGATGCTTGTTTTGTACTCGGGACTGTTGTGTCCAAAACAGATGAGGACTCTGGGAATTTAAAAGGCTTAAAAAACGTTTTTCCAGAAAAACAGTCCATGGATTACTTAAAAGAATTAACATTCTTGAACAGCAACATGTGATAAAAGGGAAGGTGGAGCTGATTGCTTGTGACTAGTGAGGGTGTGTTGTGATGGAGGATTGCTCCAACAGAATAAGCTAGCTTCTTTCAAAGGGGAAAAAGGCTAGTTACTTTTATGCTCTCATTATTATTAATTTGAAGTTATAAGGTAAAAACATTTAGTTTATGCAAGAGTAGATTCTAAGAGGGTATTTGGCAGAGTATATTGTTCTAATAAGTTTTGAAAATGCTGGATTATGCAAAGCTGACTTGCTGTAGGCTTTTCAGAACCTTTGATGTGTAAATGTGTGTTTTGGGTTTCCAGCTTCAGAGATGTTTTATTTTATTAGCAAAGAGGACAATGAAGCAGGCTTCGCACAGGCACTTGTAGAGAGGGCAGACTGAACAAGGTTATGTGCAGGTGCATGCTCATCTCCCAAGAGGGACTCACTGTCTCCACTAAGCACCTCCATTTAATAGACCACTTCCCTAACTTACTATACTGAGGATTTTTTTTAAAGTAGGTGTTCTATGGGATCTGTGTTCTGAGGACTTTACTTAGGAGAACATTGAGTATTTTGTTCTCTGTGCTCATTACAAAGTTTCTGCTTTGAGTGTTTCTCTGCTGATGGTAAGGGTAACTAAACAAGCTTCCTTTCATCCCAGCGTATAAACCAGCTCACCAGTGAGGCTATGGCATTTGTCAGTCTTTGCCACATGTATACACAGTCGCAGCTCAGCGCTCCAGGGCTTGGATGTACATAATGGTGAGCAGCCAACCACATGAAAAGCTCTCAGATCTTAGTTCTGATACTTCGGTTTTCCTCTCGAAGATTAGAGCAGTGCCTGTAATCATGTAGTTTACATATCCCAGATCCTTGGCGATCATGGGACGCGCCCTGCCAGAGCTTGCATCAGCCTCTGAGAGTCATTTGAGAAGAAGGCCATTCTGGCTGCTTGTTCTTTGGTCCATGGGCTGCTGGCGTCTTGATCTGATGGAGGAGGGGTGTGCACAAGCCTTTAAGTGCATAAAGATGATTTGGGCTTTTCTTATGTGTTAGTATTTTGTAAAATAGAAACTGTCTTTAAGTGAGACTGAAGTTTTGCAGCTTCACTTTAGCTTTCTGGAAGATCAACAGAGAAAAGGACAAGAACTGCACATGATGTTTATTGGCTCCATCTCCCAAGGCAGTCTCTGGATGGGAAACAACCTAAACATCTGTTCTAGTGTGCAAACACTGTAAGCAGCAATGTTGGCCATGGCCTCACATTCTAGCCTTGCCTACTATGAATGTATTCTACCTAGAGCTGATGTGGAAATACCCAGAAGTGGAAATGATGGTCATTGTTAAGAATTTATTCTGATAAATGAGAAACTGGATATAAAATAGCTATTTTCTCAATAAAATTTAAAATCACCTGAGTGTTTGTTGATTATTGGTGTATATCATTTATTCATTGATATGGTTGTCTTCCTTGAGATGAACTTTAGTGGCTGAAAAAGTTGCCAGTTACTGGGTGCTGGGGCTCAGCCGGATGAAGTACTGTTTCTCTTCACCCATTTGTCTAGGATAGATGGGTGCCCTTGTGAGATGTATCCTCCATGCTAAGTGGGTAGATGCCTACTTTCTAGGCCACTGACCTGCGCGCCACACCAGACACCTGTGGCTATGCATGGTTGTTGCTTGTTCATTCCTCACTTCTGTCAGGTTCTCTTCCTTTGCCCTTTAGTTAGCCCTCAGTCTAGCAATGTTCCATTCAGCTGACTGGAGACATTAAGGAAAGATCACTGTTTTAAGTTGAATGGAAGTTACTGGGTTTTTTTCTTGATTGAGTACATGTATGTGCTTGTGTGTGTGTGGGGGGGGTAAGTGTATATGTGGGGTTGGGCGGTGCACAGCACAGGCCAGTAAATAAAAAAAAAAAATGAAAGTATCATTTCTCAGGTGTTACTCTCCTTTTCCTGAGTATTTACTGCCCTGGAGTTCAGGTAGGCCAGGTTCTATGGCCAGCAAGCCCTAGGGCTCTTCCCACCTCCATCTCTCTGTGCTAGGATTACAAACTTTGTGTTACCACATCCAGCTTTCTCAGTGTCGGGTCTGGGGGTCAGACATAGGTCCTTATAAGCAAGTACTTTATTGACTGAACCATCTCCTCTGCCCCCCGCCCCCCATAACCTTTTTTAATGGGGTAGGACTTGTGTCTGTAGAGAACAATGTGGTTTATTTATAGCTGTTTTAGGGCAGTCCCTGATAGGAACCTAATAGGTGTCAGCTAGAGTTGTTTTCATAGGAATATAATTAACATGTACTAGAATGTGGAGCTCCTCCAGGACCTGTTCAGGTAAGTATTTCCCTTACTTCAGAAACTCCTACATCTTTGCTAAGTTTTGTGTCCACAAAGAAACTGAAGTGGCTGGGGTGGTGAACCCTGGATGTCACCTGCTTCCTGCAGGAGGGCAGCACTGAGTGCTGCAGTTGAGGTGTGGCTGGAATTCCCCTGAGGAAAGAGAACTACCTGGGGGGACACTGCTGAGAGCCATTCAACAAAGAAGTCAAGGAATTCTGGCTCTTAAATGCTCCCATCAGAAGATTGGCCTTGTCTGATACTATTTGGGGCACTCTGAATTCCTGAGTATTTAGTGGATGGCAGGCTACAGCACAAATAGTATTTTGCTGTTCCCTTGCCACAACCACAGCTATTAGTAGGAAAAGTCAAGTTTTGCCTGCCTCTATTTGCCCCAGCAGAATGGAGGTGAAGAGCTGAGGGAGGGGCCAGAGAGGTGGCTCAGTGATTATGCATATTAGCTGCTCTTTCCAGAGGATACCAGTTCTGTTCCTAACACTCACAAGGCTGCTCCCAACCACCTTAATTCTACTTCCAGCGATCCAAAGCTACCTCTGTCCTCCTCCCTCAGACTCTGCACACATGGTAAAAAGGCATGCAGGCTAGACACCCATGCACATAAAATTAAACTTTTGGCAGGGTTTGAAGTGGAAATGGTGGTAGGATTTGCCATTCTGTGATCTGGATCCTAAGTGATGATCTTAGCCTCTTCGAGATCTCCCAAGAGCCTTGAGAGAAAACCATGACGGTCTCTCCAGATACAAGGGTCAGCCTCCTGGGATGCTTTTCAAGCATCTGTGATCAAGAGATGAAGGCACTGTACATCGTCAAAAGACATTTCTAATTTCTAACGCAACCAACCAGGGCTCCAAAAGTTGCATGTTTTCAAGTGGGGGAGACACTATTAGCTTTGTCCATTAGAATAAGAATGGAAAGAACAGATAAACGCTCACATTATAAATACAGTTACGGTTGGTCCCTTAGGATTCACTGGGGAGGATGACATTCTCAAGAGTTCACATTTTGAAAAAACTAGATCTTTTGCTATAAAGGGAAGCACTGGTATTTCGCAATCAGGACAGAAAGCAAACTGACTTATTTGAAGAGGTCTCACATTCTTCCAGGTTTGGTGTGCAGTAGCCCAGTCCCCCCCCCCCATGGGAGAGAAAATTATCCTTTAAACATGATAAACCATTTGCATTTTGGATCTTACGGAACATTTTGACCCCCTGCTAAGAATGGCTTAGGAAAAAGTTGGGGGGGGGCAGAATATAGTAGGTGTAGAAATTAAGAAAAAAGGAAAGCATTGCATGTGTAAACAATCAAGATTAGTTCTAAAAACGTGTAGAAAGTACAATCTTTGAGGCACAAGGCTGAGCATGGGCTCCTGCAAACTTAATCCCCTTCTGTGTTTTTGAAGCTGTTTATCTCTCACTCTTGCCAGGCTCAGCATGCATCCTCTAGTCTCTGGTGCTGTGTGGAAGCTGAAAGTGTCCACACCTTTTGAATCCTGTTTCTGTCCTGCGTCCTTAATCTTCCAAGGAGAAAGCTTTCATGGTGGTGCGGGGTGAGGGTGAGTTCCAAGCGTTAGTTCATTTGAGGGAGTGTATAAGAAGGCTTTCGGAGATTGCATTCAGGGAACTTACAGCATGAGATAAATGAGTATAGTCTCAGTCTAGGACTGTCTGGGCTTGACTTACACTTGTTTATTTCATGTCGCTATAACTCTGTTTTGCACTCAGCCTAGGTGATTTATAAAGAAAGGAAACTATCTCTTACCATTATTGAGGCTAGAAGGGCCAAGAGTAAGGAAACTGGCCTCCGGTGGTGACCAGATGCTGTGTTATCTCATGTGGGAAGTTCAGTAGAATGGAAATGAGGGAGAGAGGGAGGGGCTAAACTCTCTCACAAATAACTAACTCATTCCTGTAAGGCTAGCATTAGTCACTCACAGGGCAGAGCCCTCATTGCCTGGTTCCCCGCCCCCAAAGCTCCCAGCTTAGGGATTAAAGTCCTAACTCATGGTCTTTGAAAGAACCCTAAATAAATATTAAATATTTATTAAATATTGTAAATTTATTAAATATATTAGACCTCATAATAAATATGTGAGACCTCTTCAAATAAGTCAGTTTGCTTATTTAGAACACTAAACCCTAGCAAGTAGCAGTGACTTGCCACCTGCATGGGTTTTCCTTCTGCCCCACAGACATAGACATAGTTACTGTTACATCCCCAAAGAGAAAGACAAAGAAGACTGCATATGTAGTTTTTAGGTCCAATCCTGCAATACAGGGATGTAGGGCAACCATTCACTTACTGTTGGGATGCTTGAAAGGAATCAAGGACCAATTGAGGACTTAAAAGACAATGAACATGCCGAACTGTGCAGAGCAAAGGCATGCAGCCTCAATCCTATACAAAGGATTCTAGGCAGCTGCGGAAAGCTGAGACCAGGAGAGGTGGCGGGAAATCCTCTCCATTCTTACTTTGTGTGTGTACAGGAAGGGCATGGAGCTTAGTGTAGCTGATGAAACGATGCTCCATTGCATGTTCTCTGGTTAGACGTGTGGGGAGGAGTTTGTTGTCATAGTGAAGCTCTGAAGACAGTTATCTGGACAGGATGGGAGGTGCCCCTGCCCAACAAAGGATTGTCTGAACCCACATACTGATGGGCATCTGTGAGAGACATAGAAGCCCTTGTAAGCCTTAGTCAAGTTTTATGGAACAGAAACAGATGATGAAATGGGGTGACCCACCAGAGGCTTTGAAGAAACAGAAGAGCTGCCTGCCGTAGAGAGAGGACCAGGCTGCAGAGTTGAGAAGCACAAATTGTCCAAGTGGACAAATCAGTATCAGACTGCATGCTCGTGCACACACACAAACATCACTGCAGACCTGCACATTCACACTCGCGCATATACACACGGACTTGTGCATGCTCGTGCACACACACAACATCACCACGCATAGGATACCAATAGACAAAGCCCTATCTTAGTTCTTCTGAATAACTTTGGTTAACTAATTGGTGCCTGTTTCTCCAGTCTCCTCCTCCTTTCTTTATGTTCCCCCAACCCCTCTCCCTCTCCCTCCTCTATATATCATAATCTCATGATATTTGCTATTCTGCAACAAACTTTTAATGATCAGAGAGTCCCTATAGGCCATACATTCAATATCCCCATGGTTTTCAGTGACAGTATGGGGTTTCATTGTCTGGATGGAGCACGGCTTCATTTTATCCCTTCTGAGGGCTTTGAGGTTGGTTCCTCTTACAGTCGTCCGTATTACCTACACTAAACTGATTCTCAGAAAGACTGTACCATTTCACATCCCCTGCAGTCCTGTATAACAGGACTTTAATAAATAGTCTCAATAACTAACAAGATCGAATATTTCTTCCATGTTTCTGTTCTTTGAATTTCGGTTGTAAGTTACTGTTGTGGTTTGGATAGAGAATATATTCAAGGCTTGTTTTGGAGTTGATTCTCTCCAAGACTGTAAGAGGAACCAACCTCAAAGCCCTCAGAAGGGATAAAATAAAGCAGTGCTCCATCCAGACAATGAAACCCCATACTGTCCCTGAAAACCATGGGAAAATTGAATGTATTCAATGGCCTATAGGGACTCTCTGGTTATTAAAAGTTTATTGCAGAATAGCAAATATCATAAGATTATGATATATAGAGGAGGGAGAGGGGTCGGGGGGACATAAAGAAAGGAGGAGGAGACTGGGAGACAGTAGAAACTTTTAAGGGGTGCTGCCCACTGGGAGGCACACACCCTTAAAGAAGACTGTGGGACTTTAGCTCCCTGCTCCCTTTTGCTTCCTGTAGTATGTGCTCTCCATGTGATGTGTCTGTGTGACATGCTTCTTGTTGCAGAAAGCAACAAGGCTTCATGGATAGAAACCTCTGGAACCAGCAGCCAAAACAAAAGCATATTCTCTCTAGCAATTGATCATCTCCGGTGTCAGCAGCTTCAGTGTCTGTCCATCCGCAGTCTGCCTCAGAGGCAATCACTTACCCTCTGAGCCCCTGCTCTGTTAACTAAGTGGGGTTTCAGTGAGGAACTAATGGGCTAATGCATACTGCGGATCCACATGTGGCTAGTACTCAGGGGTGCTTGGACAGAATGAAGCTTATCTGGGTGTGTGGATTCCACAGGATCTCAGTCTGTGTGAGTGTAGAGAGAAACGGCCTTCTCCGAGACAGTTTTCAGCAAAACCTCTCACCTTTATTGGAGACAACAAGGGCTATATAAGCCTCGGGGAGTGGCTAGGGGGTCTTGGGGCTGGGGGTACTTTATTGCCTGGTGCCAAAGTTCGGGGACCATTTTATTTGCATGAAGAGGAATTCCAAGTGCTTGCTAGACATGTCTTTATAGGGAGAGAGGAACTTAAACCTGTCATCTGGCCACCAGGCTCTGTTACTTCCTCAAGGATGGCAGAGGTGGGGGTCACACAGGATACATGCCCTGAGCATGCAGACCCAGACCAAGGAGGGAAGTCATACTCCTGCCAGTCTCAAGGCAAGATCATCAGGTTTGGACATATCTCGGCCTCACTCTTGCTCCCCTAGTTGCACATCTTTCCAGCCCCACAGTGGTTTTTCTCTTCACCCTTTTTGCTGGATAGAGAAGCCCTTGGAGCATCAGGACAGCTCTTCCTTATAGTCCAGCATCTGGAGCTCAGAACAGAAGAAACTAAAGTTAGAGTTTTGGATCTTTTGTTTGTTCTGAGACAAGGGCTCGCTCTGTAGCCCAGGCTGGCTTTAAACTCACCATCTGCCTGATTTATTTTCCTCCATGCGGAATGACAGGGATCCACCATTGCATCAGGCTCTGAAGCTTTTAGAAAAGAATAAGATTTGAAAACATGTTGAATAATCTCAGAAAAGAGTAGCAAAAGTTGAAGCCAAGAGTCAGTGAATCATGATGAACCCAGTGGCTTCCTCAGAGTCTCACTGATAGCATGAAATATTTGAATCATATTCTTGAAGATTTACCAAGACGCAGTTTCTTGAAGCCTGGCTAATCGACGTAAAGCACCTATATTCAAGGCTGAATCTAACTTTAGGAAGTGGGGTAATACATTTTTTTCCTTTTTGCAAGCTAAATATTTTAAGTATACTAGGAAACATAACTTATTAAAGGTATTGATAAGTAATTGTTCTGTAAAGTGGATACTAACTCAATTTCTTCCCTTTGGCAGCATTAAGGTTCAACTCCAGGCCTTGTACATCCTAGGATATCGCCAGCCCTTCTAACTCACTTTATGAAAACATTACTAATCTGGATATCATATATCTAGATTTGACCAAATTGGGAGCATAAGAATATATGTGCAATAAGACTGTAAATCATATTTTTGAAAGGTAATAACTGAGAGCAGTCTGGATAAGTATTTCTTCAAATGAAGAAGAGAGAATTGGTGTCAGGCCTTGTATTCAGCACGTCCTGTAATCTTGGGGGAGAAAGAGTCAGCGTTTTGCTAATGAAATTTGCAGATGGCTTTAAGTTGAGAGACATTGTAAACAGCAGGAATAACTGAGAGATGATACAAGAGGCTCTGGAAAGGTTAGGAACATTGACAGGAAACCAAATGATTCAGCTTGGAGTAACACAAGCCAATCTGACATCTGGGGCCAAACAAGAAGAAATACAGATACGCGCAGAAGAGACAAACGTGGAAAATAGTCATGTCAAGACTACTGGATGGGCATTGGCAAGACGAGAGCACACGCCGGGAAGAGGGAACTAGACATTGTTAAATTCCCATGTCTGTCTAGTGTTTTGCTTGCTGAGTTCTCCTTGACCACGGTTAACCGACTCTGCGTGTAGAATGAGTCATAGTGCTTCTCTTGAGAACTGACTGTTCACAGGAGCTCCTTACTTCATGAAATAAAATGCCAGCCTCACTCTAGCTGTACCTGTTCAGTAGTATAGGGAGGGAGTTGTGTGGAAGGAATAGGAATCTTTAAAAAGGTTGAGTAGGAGAGGCCACTTACCACACACTTACTGGACCGTTTCCAGGGATGCTGGAACAACTTCCTAGCTATTCCTGGCCTGGGAGTCTTGCTTAAATAAAAATAAGATGCATTCTCGTGATGACTCTACACAGGTGATCTGTTTTTTATTTTTTTCTGGTGGTGACCCTTTTCCCACCTTCAAGTGCCCTCGTGTTAACCCCAAGGAGCAACTCCCATCCCAGCCTTTCGCTTGCCTTGGCTCACCTCGCATTTTCCCTTACTATACTTACTTACTTATCGCTCCCTATAGATGTCAGTTAATCAAATAAAAATCACTGGTGATATTGACTAATTTATGAATGTCCATTTTTTTTCTATTATGGGGACTGTATATATGAGGACCGGTTTTTCTAAGATTGTGTCATAGTGAGGACTGCATGGGGATGAGAAGGAAAACGATGGAATTTGAGCAAGGACACACCCTCAGCAGACACTATTGCACTGTCCATTCCCCATCCTGAGGAGAGCAGAGTGTGAAAAATGAAGGAGACGTGGAAGGAGCGAGCTGGAAAGCAGACCCTTGGGAGACGTATCCATGGCTCACATCACAAGTCCGAAGCTCAGTGTATCTTTTGTTCCTGGTAATATTTGCCTTTTAACCTCTATGTATTTGTTCATCTCACACCCCAGTGAAGATATTGAGTCAGCCCTTGTATATGAAGCTTATTGTTCTTGAAAACTTAAAGAACTCATTCATTCATCTAACACGTTTCCCGAGTGCCTCTAGGGTCCCAGATCCTGGTCCTGCTACACAGGATACTACTGTGAACACAGCAAGTCTCTCTGGCCTTGTGGGACTGACATTCCAGCAGGGGGAGACAATTAATAATAGACACAATAACCAAGCATGTTGCATAGGATTCATGCTAGGGGAAAGAAAGATGTTGTAAGAAAGGCCTGGGAAGGCTGGGGTGGGATGAGTTCTGATAGTAAATGTGGTGGATAGTCAATGTGTTTCTGAAGAAGGCATTTATTTGTACAGACTTGAGATTAAAGTGTGGGGTTGGCCTTCTTGATAGAGAGGGATGAACAATAGAGCTTGTTGGGCATATCTGAGAGACAGTGAGGAGTCCAGGCTCTTTGGAACAGAGTGTGCAAGCAAATAAAGGATATAAGGCAACTGAGCCAAGGAGGGGAGAGACGAGGCAGGAGTGCATGTGAGAGCCTTCACATAGCTCTGATTTCCTGCACCCCTGTATGCATGTGTGTGTGTGTGCGCACAGGGACATATGAAGGGTAACATGCTACCACTTGTGTGTGCATTTCTGTGGAGGTCAACATCAGCTCTAACATAATCTAGAGGTTACCAATGCAGCTAGACTGGCTGTCGGGCCACAGATTCATCTCGTGTCTGCCACTCTAGTACTGTGATTAGAGTCATGCTGCTGTGCCCTACTTTTGGCTTGGTGCTGGTGTGTCCATATCTTAAGTCCTCATGCTTTTGAGGTATGCACTTTCTGACCAAGTCACTCCACCCCCCGCCCCAACCCCGCACCATCTGATTGCTTTTTAAAAGGTTTAATTAGGCTGTGGTACTGAGGATAGATGGTACGTGGGCATAGATGCTGAGTATATGACAGTATAAAACCAAGGCAGGGGCAAGAGGAGATGGCATGGTGAGTATATTTTGCCAGCACTATGGAGATTTAGATGTGCATTGTAAGAGAAAGAGAAGAGAGATGATTTCAAGATTTTTGGCATGAACACTAGATGGATCAAGTTGCTATTAGCTGAGATAGGAGTGGGAGGAGGTGGGGGTGGGGAGCATTCATATAACAGCTGACAAAGAGGAACTGGGAGTCTTTCTGACTTGTGTTTGAATCAGCGTCTATGCAATACCCAAGAACAGATGTTCAGTGAGCATAGTGTCTAGGTAAGCCTGGAGTCCTGGAAGGACAAACTAAAGAACCATCAGGGCATTCGAAGATATTATCCAAAATCATGAGACTGGAGGAGATTTTTAAGGATTTGCTTTCCAGAGAAAAGCCCAAGAAGTGAGCCCTTGAAGTGTTCCAGTCACTCAGAGACCATGGAGAAACAGCTGAGGCTGCTGTGATATCTGAGGCCCAATGCCACTGAAGACTGATAGGACAAAGAGAGCCACACTGGAGGCACAGAAGATGCAGCCCAAGGCTTGGCTATGCAGTTTGTCAAAATGAAGAACCTAGGTGACCTCAGTGAACAGTTTTGATGTCAGAGTACAAGGCTAATGGGAACAGATTTAAGAAAGACCAGGAGGCGGGGAATCGAGAAGGACCTTGATGAATGTTCTCATCATGAGCACCAAAGCAGGGCTGGAGTGGTCTCCAGAGGAAGATCTTTGATCTTCAGGAGGCACAGTGGCCATGTTAGAAAGTTAAAGAGTCTGGCTGCAGAAGGTCTTGAGCGAATTCTGTGGAGATTCTGAGGATGTGTTAGGGAAAATGCAAACCAGAGTCTTGGTATCATCCTCTCTCTTACTGTTTCTAGCCAGTAAGTCACCTAGGCCTGTGGTTCCTCACCATGGCCTTTGATTGAATAGAAATGGTTCCTCACCTTTTGCATGGCCCTGGCAATGCCATCAGTCTCCCAGTTTCTGTATGGGACTCCACCTTCCCAATCCACTCTCTGCACTGCTCATATTTCCAAAATGCAGAGTGACCATCCCTCATCCTTGCTTGGTGAGAGATCATCCCTCATCCTTGCTTGGTAAGAGATCATCCCTCATCCTTGCTTGGTGAGAGATCATCCCTCATCCTTGCTTGGTGAGAGATCATCCCTCATCCTTGCTTGGTGAGAGATCATCCCTCATCCTTGCTTGGTGAGAGATCATCCCTCATCCTTGCTTGGTGAGAGATCATCCCTCATCCTTGCTTGGTGCCTAAGTGGCTGCTCATCACATCCCCTAGAGACATTTGATCCTCTTGGTCTAGCCTAATGATTCCTTCACCTTCTGGCTTTACCAGCCACAAAGCCACCTTGATCTCTAAACACTCCAGGCTTTCTTTGAAGTATTGGATAAGGAGACCCCAGTGATTGATAGGAGAAGCCACTGAATCAGCTTAAGACGGCGAAGCAGACTGTTGGTTTTTAAGCTCCATTAAACCAGAAAGAGAAGGTCCTCCTCTTGGGTCCAGTATTCCTTATGTTCATATTATACCAGATTTTTTTTTTAATCTTCTCTTGTCTAACGTGTGTACACAACAGCTCTGCACATAGTTCCATGACCAGCCTGTCGGCTTGGCTTTGGAACTCTGCAAAGCCAATCGTACCTAGATTCTTTGTACACTTCCCCTCGGCTTTAGGCACTAGCTGTGTGGTGAGACTTTGAAGACTGCCATTTCTAGCTCAAGCTTTTCTTTTGAGATCCGAATCATAGTCAAAGACAGATGCTCCAGAATCCGTGGCAGCCCGAGGGGGTCTCTTAAGCTACACACTGATCTTCACCACCCTAATAATTTTCTTTCTTCTCTCAGTAGATGTTGAGCTCTCAGCTAGTGTAGTTTTTCCAGAGTTGACTAGACTGGCTGACCAGCAAGCCTCAGGGGTTCCCCTGCCTCTGCCTTCCTAGGGCTGGGAATGTTGGTGCAGGCTGGGGTTTCATGTAGGTTCTGGGAACCCAAACTCAGTTCCTCATACTACACTGCTCTCCCCACAGATCTGGAAGGTCACATCTTCATTTCAGTGGGTAAGACAATCTACATTCAGAGCTGGGTGTGGTGGTGTGGAGGCAGGAAGATCAGGAGCCCAAGGTCATCCTTGGCTACATAGTAAAACGGAGACCAGCATAGGCTACAAAACAAACTCCATCTCAACCACTCTGTACCCCAGCAATTAAAAACAAAACCTATATATATGTGCAGTGGTCAAAATGTTCCCTAGATAGTAACTTGTTTAGTCTTCACAACAAAATTTTCAATTAACAGCTATGATAATCACTAGCTTTGTAGAAGGGGAAACCAAGGCATAGTGCGGTTGAGTAATATACCCAAAGTCACACAGCTTACTGGGGCTGAAACTCAGATACCTGACCTTGGCATTCATGTACTTATCCAGCAATCATTCGTCTTGCTGTATCCTTTGATTCATCCTTCACATAACCTATCAGACGAAAAATCAATTCCATCTCTGAAAACGTCCCAAACCTACTGACTGTCATAATAATCCCATGCACTTTCTGTTCTGTTTCATGAAATATATAAAAAGCAATCCATTCTGCCGCAGGCATGGCACCAGCGGACAGGCTAGCCTGTTCTCAGCCTGGCAGACTCAGACTCAGAGCTCTGAAATCTCTCCACCCAGCTCGCTAAGTTCCCACGGCGGGCTGCTTCCAAATTCCCATGGCAGGCTGGGGTGCCCTGCCCCTGCACCTTTCTCTGGAACCCAGCCGAGTCACCACATGAAGGAGGAAAACACCACACAATCTTAGTTTAGAATCGACAGGCAACACAATGACTGGGTGCAGAAACTAGCATCCTAATTTTGTAAGCTATTTAAGTTATAAATCCTCCGGTGGCACATCCCAGGGATTTGCCACCTAAACCGGATCTCGCTATCTATATTGTGCCTCCGTGCTCTCTCCTGTCCAAAAGGAAATATCTTTCTTCTGCCTCCCCTCTTCCTCTCTCCGACCTGGAAGTCCCGCCTCCTTCTAGCCCAGTGATTGGTCCCTTGAAATCTTTATTCATTAGGGGAAGGTTCTGCCACACCATTCTGATTCTTTTTTTTTTTTAATTTAATTTAATTTTATTTTTTTAATTTACATTCCAAATCACTTCCCCTTTCCCGTTTCCTCCCTCCCCGAAAGTCCCATAAGCCCCCTTCCCTCCCTCTTTTCTCCGTTCAACCCCCTCTCATTACTCTGTCCTGGCGTTCCCCTACATCCAGTCTTTCCTGGACCAGGGGTCTCTCCTTCCATCTTTTTAGAAATCTGATTCTTATCTCTCCAACTCTCCATCCTGGATCCTTCTTCCCAGAAAAGTCAGGCCTTAGCTTCACTTTTAATTTTTTTCCTGACCACCTTCCTGGACCCCCCCCATTTGAATTCTATCCCACCCTGGTTTTCCTCTCATTGTATCATCATTTCCTCTATGTTAAATTTTATAACTGAAAAGGATGCATTTGTGTATCTTTTAAAGTAAGTGTTATGAAAGCCGAGGTCTTCATCATGTCTTCCTCTCTACCTGGCATTGGGCACACAGCAGGAACCTCATTACTCTAGGGGATGGGCTGATGGATCAGTGAGTAACATGTAAGAAGTGTGTAAGAAATGGGTGCTTCATCTCTTTAGGATGAGCTAACTGGACTTGTGTCAATGAGTGAGTGTTACACAATTCATGCTTTTGAAAAGTAAAATTTATTTTCATCATTTCAGTGAAGGACCCTGTGGAGTTATAGCCCATCTTCTAAAAACCTCTGTCCAGACTTTCACACCCTGCTCAGCATGTTAGATCAAGGATGGGGATTGACTCCAGCCAGGCAAATTGGTCTCTCCTTGTTCAGAATTTAGAATCAGGAAACAAGTAAACAAAACCAGGTCTATAAGGTATCCTTAGTCATCCACTCTTCAGATATTTTTGAGCATCCGTGGTGAAGTAATCACTGATGACATCATGATTGACAAGGCATTTAGTGGTTCTCTGGAGCATGCCTGCGAGTGAACCTGCTATTGCAAGTCAGCATATGAAGTGCTGGGCCAGGGGAGGAACAGGGAAAGTACCACAAATGCCTCTTACAAAGAGGGAAGGGGAGCAGGCTGTGCAGGAAAGGTGACGTCACAGACAGGAAAAGGCTCAAAAGATCCAGAGGGAGTCAAGGTGAGGCAGGAGCAGTCTGTGTACAATAATATAAAATGCAAGCAGGATATTTAGTCTGGGTCCCAAAGGTGAAGAGAAGGTTCTGGAAGGAGAGGCCCCCATCATGAAGGTTTTGTCAGCCTGATCCAAGTTTAAAATTTTTTCTAAAGACTGTAAGGGCTCTTGACAAAGATTTTAGCTGAAGAGTGGTATATTCCTATTGGCAGTCTAGAAAGATCCTCCTGGTCTTGCTAGGGAAAGACGTATCAGCGAAGAGATGATTGCAGATGTCTAGACAAGAGAGGAGGACAGGAGTAAGTTGGACAGAGATGAGGAAGGAAGAGGCATTGGGGAAGATGCTGAGGCTTACGGCCTCGACAAGCAGTGGAGACAAGGGTCCCATGCATCAGTAGACACACAAGGGATCTCACGGCAGAGGCCGGGTGGGAGCTGTAGATGTGAGCAGTGTCTGAGTAGGATTAACTCAAGCCATTGGGGTACACAGTAGTACCCAGTAAGAAAAATATTGGTGCACAGATGAAACCCAGCATCCAAGTAACTCCAGCATCCCAGTATCTGTGTGAGGAGGTGGAACCTACCAAATAATTGGATGAAAAGTGTCCAGAATGTGGTTGAAACTCAAGAATGAGTGACATCATGCAAGCAAGGGGTGAGACCTTTTCTGGAAGGTTCTGAAGAATGTCAGCTTTCTTACAAGAAGATTCAAGCAAGACCAGCTTCAAAGTAAGTGACCACTGGTGAACGAACATTCATCAATGACATAGCACTAATTGTTTCTAATGATCTTACCTACAGCATGCATAGCCTGGTGCTTCACCACAGACCCTGGAGGAGGAACCTCACTGGAGCATCCCAAAGTTGGGTTTCAAATGTGTTACATGACAGTCTGTCAGAGTTGAATGTCAGAGTTGAAAATGTGGAAAAAAGTAGACATATGAACATTTATTTTAAAACGTGCCTTTTCAACTTGAAGACAACTGGCAACCACTGAGGTGGCATTTTATGTGTTTATGACCGTCAAGGACACCAGAAAGTGATGTGTGAGCAGGAAGAAGACGGTGTGGCCTGCTGGTCATCTCTGAGTGTCCAACTGCTGAAGGTCACTCTGCAATCATCAGTAGCCATATGTCAGGAAGTGGAAACAGGCCACATCATGTCAGTTAAACAACTACACATGAGAGCCAGTGTGGAGCCGGTTTTTTCCAGTTTATTTTCCACAGTGTGAGTGCTCCTGAGAAGCATCTGTGGAACTGGATCTGGTACTTTAATCAGAAGTTTAGTGTGTTTCCAGTACTGGTCACATCTCCACCCCTCTTGCTTCTCAGTAACAGCCTCTCCCGCGTCTGAGTTCTGCTCCTCCATCTGAGTGTGTAGTCAATTTAATATACGCAGGGGACATATTCTGGAAAAAAATATGAGGCTCTTCAACAGAAGCATTTCCAAGATTAGGTGTTGTTTAAACGCTAAGGCAGACCCTATGCCAGAACACCCAGGCAGGCAACACAAGGGTCCGCAATGTTAATTAGGTCTGTTCAAAAGGACTCTGCCTCTAAGCCTCCAGAGGGCTATCCACTCTCCTGAAGATGATGTGCCGCATCCCCCTGAAGCAGAAGGGCCTGGAAAAACTGAGCAGTGTTTACCAAATGCTTTCCATTTAAAACTTTTTGATGAATGGTTATTGAAACGGGGTGGGCGGGGGACACACAGTGGAGATGCTTGTGGTCACAGCCAGAGACCTATTCTTGGGCCCAGGACAGAAGGTCCAGACATAAAGTGTAAACTGAGCCCTTCCCTCCTCACTGGATTAACACAAGGGGTGCAGAGGCAGGTGAGGAAGGCCGTGAATCCCAGTCCACAAACACAGGGTTTAAGAATCTCTCCACTTTCCTATAACAACTTAATTTCTATGGCCAAACTCTTGTTTCTTCTTACTGGCAGAAGAAATACAGAAAATGAAAAATGCGTCACCTCGGTGTTCCTGGGCTCTAGGAAGTTGTTGATGTCAGAGCCCAGCCAAGGCCTCCGCAGGGAACCCACCTGGCCCTGGCTCCTCAGCGGCATCATTCATCTCTGTGGCAGCCTCCCTTGGTTGGGACCCTCAGGCCCAGCCACCTCCAAGCCTGTCTGCCAGGTGTCCTGGGGTAATGAGTACTGAAATCACTCTCCTTGGAAGCAGGGCTGGCTCTCAACTCCTAGAACTCACAAATCCATCTCCCTGTCTCCTCTCCCTTACCTCCTGCCAGACAAACAGGATCTCTGTGGAGTTTGGGAATCGCTTCTTTGGACCCTTAAATAATAAAAAGAATCCTATTAGAACTAAGGCCTCTGCTCCTGAAGGTGGGAGGGGAAGTTTTAATTTCGTGTCTTATCTATACAGTTCCTGGGAAGACAAGGGCCCAGTCAGCTACAATCTTCTTAGGGTGGGGCAGGGGGAGGGAAGGAAAACACAGTGAGGTAGATACAATGATGAAGGATACATTTTTGGGACAACAGAGCACACAATCACATCCCCCAGTGCTGTAAGGGAATACCACCACACTTCACCCCTCTAACCACATGTTCTGATTTTTGTGGGCCCAGGAGCCCATGGCTTCCCAGACAGACAAGGATACCAAATTACAAGGAAGGACTGGAACCCTGGGCGTAAAAAAATACCTCCTTAGCAGAGAAAGAAGCCCTTGGTACTCTGACCCAGAGAGGCACCATAAGAGGCAGGCTCTGAGTGCAGTGAGCATCTGAACAAAACCTTCTGGGGCCTTCCTCCTGAGTCTGTCTATGGTGTCATGGAGGCAGGGCCAATGGTGTACCTCCCAGAGCAAGGATGGAGAGATCTGCATCTTCTCAACCCACCTCTGCCACACAGGGAAATGAAACAGAAGAACAGGTCACAGAGGTAGAGTTCTTGCTGTCCTTGCCCCTCTGGAGAGAGAGACCTGGAGTAGGAACACTGGAGGCCGCAAAGAAGCAGCCAGAGGGAGAGGAGAAGACCTAAGATCTATCAGAAGCTACAGATAGTTTAATGTCATACTGAAGTTTTGGCTGGCCTTTAAAAGCTGCTACATGGGATGGCTGACCAAGGAGAGCAGACAGACAAGAGAAATGCAGGCGGTAGCCTGAACTGTGCCCATTGCACTTCCCTGCCTCCTGCTCGGATGCCCACAGGGAATGGAAGATGTCCTCATACAAAAACGAGGCAGAGATGGGGCTGGGCAGGGGGACTATTGGGAAACTCCAGAGCAGGAAGCTGGAGCTAGGACACTCTCTGAGTTCTTACGTCTGAGAGTCTTTGCTGGACCAGATGAGAAGAGAGAGTATAGTCGAATGACCAGTGGGTGACTTCTATAAGACCTTGGACAACTGGTCGGTCACTCTGCTTACTCATCCATGTCCAGCGCTCGGGTCACGGCGCTTTCCCTGGGCACGCTAGAACTGAGTCTGCAGAAGTGATGGTGTTTGCTGAACTTGAGCTGTGAACAGCTGCTCTGGGCTAGAAATAACTTTTCAAACGATGAGTCCCTTTGCCAGGGCAGAGGCACGGCTCTCAGTGAGCCTGGAACCACAGGGATATCTAATAGAGAGGTCTCCTTTCACAGCGACACCCTGCAGCCTTGTACCTTCCAAACAGGGGATGGCCAATTTTTAGAACAGACTCTTTGGACTATTTTTTTTGGAACAAAGACACAGAGAAAAGTTCAAAGGAAAGAGAGGCGGTGGTAATTTATTAAGGTGAGATGGGTCCACCAAATATAAATCCCATTGGCAACTGTAAACTCTGGAACTTTCAGTCTCTGGCTCCCTGCCTCCCTCGCTGCCTGTCCTCAAGTATATGTGGATGTGATAGCCAAGTCTGTGTCCCCAACCCACAGGCAATACTCTTTGGTGGAAAGTCATAAAAGTAAAGACATCCCAGGAAAGCAGTTGGACCGTTATTGCTGATTATTTATTTATTTATTTATTTATTTATTTATTTATGACTAGAAGGACTATGGAAACGTTCTGTCACCAATTATGACCTACAAGCTAAAAACAAACAAACAAACAAACCTGTAACACACAGAATGCAAGATGCTAACAGGAACAGCACCTGGCCTGACCCCATGCTCAAAAGCTCAAATGTGTAATGCATGACTGATCCAGGACTGTAACACAGGCCTCAACTGCCTTCCCATTGGAACCTCCCATTATCCAGGCAGCTGGTCCGAAAACACGGGAGAACACACTTTCAGAAAGGGTTCTGAGCATCTTAAGGAAGTGGTACCCATGAAACACTAATATTTCCACTTGGAAGCCAGGGGTGAGAGTAACTCTGCATATTGACTCTAACAGGGCGGGGAAGCCAAGGAGTACATTCTGCCTCTCATTTCTGACTGGATGATTCTTTAAACCTAATGTTCAGTTATTTGTTTGGGTACTCCATTATACTTTAGACAGAAGTCATACTTTAATGGTTAGATTGATTCTACATTCAGGTTACAGTGTTTAACATGCGACTTTGCTTAAAGTGTCTGACTGTGCCTGATGGGGTTCCAGCTGCAGCAAGCCACCATTTAAAACTCATTTTGTTTATGGACAAGCGAACTCTAAGCCCTGTGTCAGAAGACAGCAATGGTCCCTCCTCTTCAGGCTGTCAGTTGCCTGGACTCTGGGGACTTATGGTCAGGGGAATTGACAGAGACTGTTATAAAATGACTTATTTTTATTATAAGCATAACCAGTGAATTAATCCGGTGGTTATATTTCCTTAACCTTTGCTAGTCCCCCAATAACCACACAGAGAAACCAAGATTTATTTTAAACTGCACCTCAATAGCTAGATAAATGATTATATTAACCCCTAAGCTATCTGGCCACCTCCCAGCCATGATCCTAATACTTGCCTATTATTATTGATCTGACTCTGTGGGCTTCAGATGCTTTTTCTCATGGTGTCTTCTCAGATCCTCTCCTCCTGACTCATCTCTCCATCCTCACAGCAAATCTGAAACTTCCTCTCCCTCTCCCTCCTCCCTCTCCCTCTCTCCTTCCCCTGACAGGGAATAAATGGTAAGAACTGTTTATACAAATGTGAGACAGAAGATTCTTGGTATGAGCATTACAATGCTGTGTCCAGACTGAAACAAGATATGAGGGCAGAGAAGTCAGACTTTGAATAACACAGGGTAAACTTTACACAGTGCACAAAAGCTTAAAGCCTACAGACTGTTCATCAGATCTGAGAACTTGCTGACAGGGGACGTGCGGGAGCATCCAGGAGCTGGGGTCCCTGGGTGTTCTAGCTGATTCAACTACTGTGACAGAAGCTCTCTAGAGACTGGGCGGCCTGAACAGCAGACGTTTACAGTTCTGGAAGCTGGGCAGTTGAAGATGGAAGTGTGGATCCAAGATCAGACCTGGGCCTGATGACTCAGGGCTGCCATTCTAGCCATTCCTGAGGCCGAAGCTGAAGGATTACAAGCTCAAGACCAGCCTGTGCTCCAGCGTGTGTTCAAGGCCAGCTTAATTAACGAGTGAGACTGTCTCAAAATAAACAGAGAGCCCAGCAGCCCGTCTAACGTCGTGAGGTCCTAGGTCATTTCCCAGCACTGAAAAAAAAAAGCGCCACCTGCTTCCTGGTTTATAGATGGCCACTGTCATTGTCTTATATTATCACATGAAAAATAGAGATCTCTTAGGGGCCCTTTCATAAGGGCACTAGTCTCATGTGTAAGAACTCTGTCCCCATGATCCTACTGTCTTTTGACATACTTTAGAACTGGATTGCCCCCACTGAAGATCATGGGGGAAGGAAGGAAAGGAATGGTGAGGAGAAAGGAAAGGACTGAAGTGGGAGGGGAGAGAGGAGAGAAGAGTCAACTCGGGAAGGGTGAGGAGTTGGAACCTTTAAGAAGTGAAGCCTATGAGCAGAGGTCAGGTCGTTATGGGCGTGGTGGGTTAAATGTGAGATATTCCTTGATGGCTCACAGACACGCGGTCCTGATGGGTGGCACTGTTTAGGGAGGTCGAGGATCCTTTAGGGGGTGGAGCTTCCTGGAGGAAGGACACCAAAGTACTGGGATTTGAGAGTTTATAACCTCTCCCTACTTTCCATTCAGTCTCTGTGCTTCGAGTTGACGGTTGAAGATGCAATCTCTCAGTCTCCTGCTCTGGCAGCATGTTTGACCCTCCCTCCTTCCCCTTATAGATACCTCCTCTGGAACTGTAAGGTCAAATACACAGAGGTCCCTGCACCTATAGATCACTAGGGAAACCAGGAATGGTAATCACACAGAGGGGTCTCCTCAAAGCAGGAAATACCTACTTTATACCCAGAATGGATATTGTCAATGACCTTGAGACCTATGCTATCTGTGGAGCCAATCCTTGCCCTAATCCCCCTGGAATGTCTATCCCAGATTCTCCCTCCCTAGACCTTTATCTTTTATCTCTTCATTAATACAACTCATCCTTAGGGAAGATGTCACATATAGTCCATAACCTACTGGCTTCTCTGCTATCTTTGTCAGAGACCATACCAGATCCTATAGAACCCGTCTTTATGGTCACATGTACTTTGTAAAGGCATTTCAATGTAGTTATACATTAAGCTTTCTTGTCTATCTGTATACTGGCTGGTTTTATATGTCAATTTGACACAAGCTAGAATGATCACAGATCCAGATCCAGATCCAGCTGTCAGGCATTTTCTTAATTAGTGATTGATGGGAGAGGGTCTGGTACTTTGTGAGTGGTGCCATCCCTGGGCTGGTAGTACTGGGTTCTGTAAGAATGCAGGTTGAGCAAGCCATGGGAAGCCAATAAGCAACACTCCTTTATGGCCTCTGCATCAGCTCCTGCCTCCAGGTTCCTGCCCTGTTTGAGTTCCTGTCCTGACTTCCTTCAATGATGGATTATGATATGGAAGTATAAGCTGAATAAATCCTTTCCTCCCCAACTTGCCTTTTGACCATGGTGTTTTGTCATGGCAATAGAAATCCTGACTAAGACAACCTGGAATTGGAATGATTATTGCCTGGAAACCTTTTCCCAAATTGTACTGTGTTTAAACATGCTGGCAATAAACTTCCTGGCATCAGATTCTCCAGAACTTTGATCCAGTTTGACTAAGTTTTTATTCTCATTTCTTTCCAGTTAGTTTCCCTGCCTTCTGTGAGACCTTCAGGGGATGCTCCCTCTCCATAAGCACACGTGCACTCACACACACACACACACACACACACACACACACACACACACACACACAGTTGCCTTGGTCATGACTCCTTACATGTTGCAGGAAAGATAACTACTATAGGATACTTGCTTTGTGTCACCGAGTTGCCTTTGGTGATGATTCTAATAAATAGTACCTATTTCCTGATGTCCACATTAGGAAATTCATATTAGGAATTTCCTATTAATCGTATTCAAAAGTAACTACTGTAAGGTGTGTCTTAGTGTTTCTATTCCTGCACAAACATCATGACCAAGAAGCAAGTTGGGGAGGAAAGGATTTATTCGGCTTATACCTTCCACATTGTTGTAGATCACCAAAGGAAGTTACAACTGGAACTCAAGCAGGTCAGGAAGCAGGAGCTGATGCAGAGGCCATGGAGGGATGTTTCTTACTGGCTTTCTTCCCTCGCTTGCTCAGCCTGCTTTCTTATAGAAGCCAAGACTACCAGCCCAGAGGTGGTACCACCCACAAGGGACCCTTCCCCCTTGATCACTAATTGAGAAAATGCCCCACAGCTGGAACGCATGAAGGCACTTCCCCAACTGAAGCTCCTTTCTCTGTGATAACACCAGCCTGTGTCAAGTTGATACACAAAACCAGCCAGTACAGTGTGTCTTTGATTGGGCTACAGAGACCTTACCCCTCTTTATTCTGATTCTGAGATGGACAGACTCTCTTTCCCCAGTCCTTCTTTTATGATGCACTGCTTCTATACAGGCCCCAAAGTAACAGGGACAACTGATTATTAGACTGAATGTAGCCATCTTTTGCTACTTTATGGGTTCTTCTTTCTTCTACCCTTTCAACCACCTAACACTAGAGAGGAGAGAATAAAAGGATAGAGAGGAAAGGGATTACTACCTTCTGATTAGGGGCATCAAGTTCCTTAGGGCAAATTTTATCTTCATCATCAGGATATCTAATTTCTTCTTCTTCGAGCATGACTACTTAAACTGTAACCAACCTCAACCAATAGCAAACAACCAGCAACCAACAACCTACCCCACCTTTTGGGGCCCTGACATTTACATACCCTCTGAAAATTCCCAGAATTCTAAATGTCACACAATTGCAGAAACTATCTGCCATTGGTAAAAATCACACCCTTGCTAGAGCATGAGGCAAATCATAATCAGCTGCTATGGACAATCTGAAGCAGCTCCATATCCTACATCTGGTACTGAAATGAAAGCATATTCTTATTCTGTGTTTTTTAAAGAAACCAAAACTCCATAATTGTCACTAAAACTGAAGTCTCCAAAATTGTGTCAAAACAAATCCTTTCTCTTTATATCCTGATTATTTAGTGTATTTTGTGACAGTAACAGAAAGTCAACCACCACCCTTCCTAATCCCAGTAGAAAGGTAGGATTGTAACATAGACTTTTGCAGAGACATAGGCAGTGTGTAAGGTTAGTCATTTACCATTGGTACACAGAGGCACATGGCTCATTGTCTTGTGACTTAAATGTCTCAAGGAAGGACTAATCGGGATTGTTAACTTTTTCTAATTACCTGTAAAAAGTATCCTAGGCAAGCCAAGGGTACTGCTTATAGGGTTTGCTAATTCAGACAAATTCAAACTTTATGAGATTTCCTGTTGAAAGTGTTAATGAGTTGTGTGTGGTGTGGGGGAAGAGCCAACTAGTTAAAGTTAAAACTAACTTGAAGTTTATAGGGAAATATCTCATTAACTTACCAATATGCTCTTTAAAACAAAGTTTGTCAGTTTGTGTTAAAATATAATTTTCTTTTTTGAGATAGAATCTCCTGTAGTCCAGGCTAGCCTTCTGTCTTCACCTTGTAAATGCTGGGATTACCAGCATTTTATCATACCTGGATGATAAGAAGGAAAAAAGGAAAAAAATTAAATTTAAATGAAGACAATTTTGAGATATATCTGGAAAGTCTTTGTTGGGCACTTTTGTTTATGTTATTTTGTTCTTGAAAGAAAAAAATTGAAAACCCAAACCCACATATGTCTGATCAGCATCCCCTCTGTTTTTCTAGAACCTGCAAGCTGAGGGCTACCTGTCTTCTCTCGGAAGTACAGCCTTGGAGGCCCGCACCACCTCCTGCCCAAGCCACAGATGTCAGACTTCTCTTTAAGGGCACAGAGTGTTTCTTTCAAGGTCTATTGCAAAGTTCAGTGCATAGATAAAGGCAACCTACTTTAGTTGGAGAAGAGGCTGGAGCTAGATCCCTGCTTGATCACCCACTTCCACTATCACTAATTAATTAGTTAATTAATCCTTTCATCAATTCAATAACTACGAATTGAAATTTGGTCCCGAATCCATCAACAATGTACTTTCCAGATCATGTTGCCTGGTTCAAACCTCGTCTTTGTAATCTCCATCCACTATGATAATAAAATTAATTAATTTTCTAAGACTCAGATCTGATCTGACCACATCCTCCTCAGAACAGTCATGGGTGGCTCTGCTTATCTTCTCATTGACATTCCATTTCCTCATGTCCTCCAAAGCTTTTCCAGGCAGCATTTTCCATGTTACCTTTTGATGCTGCAAGCTGAGCACCAGACATCCCCACACACTGGGCATTGCTATCCACTTGCTTCTGATTGTTGTTTGCCTAGCCACCCCTCCTTCCCCTCCCCACTGTGCTATTTTACTCTTTTATGTAAATGTTGCCCCTTCTGCTAACTCTCCTCTGACTCCCACAGCCTTCCTTCCCCAAGCTGTTTGACTATGGTCTGTCCACCCAGCTGTTGTTCCTCTTACTTTGTTGCTCTCCAGTGTCTAAAATTCATCAATATACCACTGATTAGTCTTATGGTTTGAATATGAAATGTCCCAGGCTCCTGTTCTGGGAACTCGGTTGTAGCTAACGGGTTTTTGGGAAGCAATGAGATCATGGGGCCTCTGAACTGATAAATGGATTGATTCCTTGATAGATTCATAAGATGTGTTAATTGGGAGAAGCAAGTCTTGGGGCATACCTCAGAAAGACATCTCTTGTCCTCTGCTTCTTGTCCAAGCCAGCTGCTCTCCTCAGCCATATGTCTGTGCTGTGACACCCAGGCTCTGCTCAAGCCCAGTGTCAACCATAGACCGAAACCTCTAAAACTCTGAGCCAGAATGTTTCCTGCTTTCACCCATTTCTTTCAAGTACTTTTCACAAAGGCAAAGGGCATAATTAACACAATTAGGAATATTAAATTGGTCATATGTATGTGTGCATGTTTGTATGTGTGTGTTTTAATCCATGCATTCATATATGTATGTATGTATGTATGTATGTATATGTATATGAGTAGGAATGCATGCATGCATATATGTATGTATATGTATGTATGTATATGTGTGTGAGTAGGAATGCATGCATGTATGTATGTATGTATGTGGGGAGGGGAAGCAGGGGTGACTAGGCAAACAAGAATCAGAAGCATATGTATACATGCATGTATGTATGCATTTTTGATACAGAGCTTGCTATGTAACATAGACTGGCTTCAAGTTCATAGTGATCTTTCTGCCTCTTCCTCAGCATCCTGAGTGCTGGGATTATAGGCATGCACCTATATTATTTCAGTAGACCAATTCCCACTGATAGGTGTCTTATATGCTGTTTTGAGAAAAATACCATCTTATCTGCATTCTGTGCCTGTTCGACTAGTTATGTCTGCTACAGACCAGAGTTTGGGGAGTGAAGGCATGCTTGCTATATTTCTTTTCTTTGCGGCAGTACAAGCATAATGAATATTTGAATTTATGTATTTTTTAACATAAATAAATGAATATTTTTCTTTACAATTATGAAATTTCTGCTTCTAGTAGTTCAGATCAAGCTTACCTGGAGTTTAGCAAACATTTACTGTTTTGATTTTCCTGAGTGTAAGGACATACCACCTTCAATGTGCCCTATCTTGACTTGATTTTTCCTAAGTGGTATTGGTATCTCACTTTGGGACCAAACTGATGTTCCAACATATGTGGGCTGACAGGTATAGCAGTCACACCAGTAACAAAAACAGACTTGCCTGGGAGCAGTAGTGAGTGGTCTGTGGAAATCGCTGGTGCTACTTGTGGGACACTCACTTGGAGCAAGCCAGGGATGGTGAGTAGTGTGTGTTAGTACTGACACACGGGCCCCCTTTGTCTCTGTGTTCTGGTGAGATCTGAGACACAACTTGGGTCTTATGAGCTTCAGTGAAAACAGTCTCTGAGGAAGACAGACACTGTTGAGAAATAGCTGTCAGAGGGACAACATGTGGCATATAAGGGACGTTTTGTTCAAAGTGGCTGTTTAAGGGGCCTGCTTTGAGAACAGAAAGCTTTGAGGTCCCAGGCTGGTTCCAAGTCTCCCTAAGTCATTTGACTGATGGGGTCTGTGCAATTTGTTCCTTGTTAGCCCCAAGGGACAGGGTCCAGGTAAGAAGTGATCCCACAGTGGTGATGTCTGGACTTCTTTGAGGGAAGGAGGGTCATTAAAGTTCAAAGATTCGGTGGTGTCAGACAGAAGTGAGACACAGCAGGTGACATGTTGTTGCCTAGCTAACAGCTATTTGACATTTGCAATATTGAAGGTGTCAAATCATCCTGGAGAGTTGAGAGCAGGATTGACCTGGTCTTAGCTGGAGAGATCAGCCCCTCGTCTAAACCCCTATTGTTTGGGGTCTTTCCTGATGCTAGAACCTACACAGTCAGAACCTTCTCAGCTGCCAAATACAACACACAGGCTTCCTCCATCAGCTCGCCATGGACAGAAATGAAGCTCTTCTCAGGGTGGTTAGTACAGATCATGAACCATCTGCCCTAGCTTCTTCCCAGGTTGCGGGTTTATCTGGGGAATGCTGCAAATCCTGCAGCTCTTGGTCTCTCCACTGATCACACACATCAGGACAGTGGGATGTTTCTCTAATGGTGAACTCTCCTGGGCCAGACTCCTTTGAACTGTGCGATGTCAGCAGTGTTCCGAGGCAGCATTACAGCTGACTAAGCAGAGAGCCTTCTGGAAATCTCTTTGAGTCGGCTGTTATCCCATTCTCTGTCTCTCCTTTCACAGAGAAAGGATGTAACCTCCAAAGACAGACGCTCTGCAAATGTTCTCTGGGCCTTTGTTATCAACGGCTTCACCAGCTGCTACTGCTGCTGCTTTCTCCATTCTCTTGACTCTGGTGGATGCGTTTTTAAAAATAATAAAGTTATTTATTTATTTATTTATTTTCCTTAATGTGCAAATATGAGGGTGGCCAGGAGGGTCCTGGAATTTTTCAGTGCAAATAATAACAGACAGGGCCTTGTCCCCTCATTCCGGTGGGCAGAACTGCCTCCAGAGGCTCTGGCTCCTGATCGTTTGGCATGGCTGCCTCCTGCCAGCCTAGACACAGCTGAAGGAGTTAGTGTCTGAGGAGGTTGAACTGTTTGTGTATTGCTCATTAAGGCAATGCCTCTGTGTATTTCTTGTTCAGATCTTGCTTATTTTTCTATTAACTTGTGGTTTGTTGTTGTTGTTTGTTTTTGTTTTCATATAGTCTGTCTTGAATAAGTATGGCCTACTGGTCAGTTTCCTGTTTTGGAGAGATTTTTTTTTTCTGTTTGGTTGGTTGATTGGTTGGTTGGTTGGTTTGGTTTGATTTTTGACAGGGTCTCATGTAGTCCACGCTGGCCTTGAACTCATTATGTAGCTGAGGATGACTTTGAACACCTGACCTCTTCCACCTCCACCGGGCTTGCAGGTGTGTATTGCTATGTTTAATTAATGTGGTGCAGATGACTGAACCCAGGGCTCCGTGCATGTAGGCAGCCATTGTACAAACTGAACTGCATCCCACCCCCCAGCTTCCTGTTTTCATAAATACTATTTCCCTGGAATATGTCCACTGGCCGATGTGTTATCTGGTCTGCTTTCTCTGCCTTTAGGCAGGGACGGGTAGTCTGCTGAGACTGCACTGTTTACACTGACACATGAAGAAGATGCTTGGCACCTCCTGCCTCCAGGGTTTGGTCCTTTCTAGAAACACACACAGCACAGTCACCAGCATATTCTATTCCACATGCCTGTGAGATTGTCATAGAGCATAATGCATGAGGTACTAACAAGGAGCTCGGTCTGTCACAGCAGTGTCTGTCAAATTTCTAAAGCGAGGGAAGAAAAGGACATTTTATTTTTTGGATATACTGGGATAGTTCTTACAGGACTCCAAGTAGTTCTAAACTTCTAAAAGCGAGTGGGAAATGCAAGTGGCTGAATGATACAAACAGTATCAACATGCTACTTATATAAATTTGAAAATGTGCAAATGTATTCTACTCTGTTGAGAAGGGTAATATACAAGCTAGACAATATTACAGAAGCCAGTTCAGGTGTGAGGAACCAGGTAGAAGGAACACCATGTCTCCTTAGGACTCCTGTTCCAGGACACAGGCATAAAAATCTGTATCTCAACCATTTTCACATGCTAAAGAGAACCAGGAAGCAGATCTTTCACCCACATCCCTCTGCCTTTTATGCCATTCAGACTGGGAGCCAATGACCGGCTGCGCAGAAATATTTCATTTGCTACTGCAGGGTTCTAAATGCCTGTGCTTGCTTGCTGAAGCACCGGGTTTCCTCAAAGTGTCAGCTCAATTACCTGGACACTGTGTAGAATAAATGTGTGTCTTAGTTAGGATTTTATTGCTGGGAAGAGACACCATGACCATGGAAACTCTCATAAAGGAAAACACTTAATTAGAGCTGGCTTATAGTTTCAGAGGATTAGTCCATTGCCATCATTTGAAGGCAGACATGGTGCTAGAGGAGCTGAGAGTTCTGTATCCTTCTTGATCCGCAGGCAGTAGAAATGTTGGTTTTAGCTTTGGAGACCTCAAAGCCTGCCCCATTCCACTTCCTCCAACAAAGCTACACCCACAACAAGGCCACACCTCTGAATAGTACCACTTCCTATGATCCTATGGGGGCCAATTTTATTCAAACCACCACATGCAGGCAGAATATATAAGCACCAAATTCATTACTTTTGAGTAGAAACAAAAGAAAGGGATTCAGAAGGCATCCTGAATGGGTTGTAACAGCGTCTGTGTTTCATCACTTTAAAGCATAGGACACAAGTGTGACAAGATGTTAGGATTTGATTAAGCACTGTGTAGGTCCACTGGCGAGAAGAAAGGTACAGAGCAGGAAAGAATCAGTTTCTTGCCAGGAAGCAAGAAAGGCTGAGTCTGATGGTGCGTGCCTGCTAATCCCACAGTCAGGGGTCAGAGGCAAGAGGATTGTGAGCTTGAGGTAGATTTTTGACCAACTTGGGCTACATAATGTGACCCTGTCTCAAAAAACAAAATGTGTGTGGGATGATGGAGAATATGGTGGGGTTCATCTAGGTTCATTTGTCTACTGTTTTATATCAACTAATATTTAGTAGGCACTATGGCTGCTATATAGAAATTAAGACACCCACCTTTTTTAGAGAAGGCTTTAGAGCCAGGTTTGGAAAAGGTCAGAAAAAGCTGTTGCCTGTCTGTGGGATATGTTCTCCTAGCTGGGCTGCCTTGTCTGACCTCAGTGGGAGAGGATGGGCCTAGCCTCACAGAGACTTGGTGTGCCAGGGTGGAGAGATACACAGAGGGCTCCCATCCACTCAGAGAAGGGGAGGGGATTGAGGAAGCATTGTGGGAGGGGTTTACTGGAAGGAGGCAGTGAATGGGATGTAAAATGAACGAGTAAAAAAAAGGAAAAAAAAAAGGAAAAGAAAAGGCCAGAAGCCAGGATAGGTTCAGAGATCCAGTTGATATCCAGTTGAATACTGAGGACCCTCTAGTCTTCCCTTTAATTTCAAATGGGAGGTCTTAGTCATTTTATATTGCTATAATAAAATGTTTGGGACTGTGTAATGTGTAAAGAATAGAAGTTACTGAGTTCACAGTCTGGAGGCAGGGAATGCATGACAAAGAGATCTTATTTCATTACAAAGCCTGATGGCCCGTTACTCTATAGGTAAATAGTATATTTCTAATAGTAGAACCTTGAAATCCCAGTCATCTCTCAATACCTAAAGAGGTTAATCTATGTCATTACAGTTACTGTACAGGGGTCACATTTTAACACAGGACATTTCAGGTACAAATTCAAATCACAGCATCTGAATCCTCAGTCTTCTCTTCAATCCTGAGATGTACTAGGTATCCTGAATGGATACCACCTTTATATTTACCAAATATTATTGCTTATAATCGAAGTGCCTTAGGAAAGGATTTGTTACTCCTTTACCCCATGAGGAAACTGAAGTGGAGAGGGAGTCATGATCAGGTGGGGGACAGTGTTTGATCAGAGGTCTTGGAGAGAGATGACTCTTGAATGAAGGAGTCTGCACTGTTCCCATCCTTATTTGGTTCATCTTGCAGCTCGTAGTGTAACTGGCCTGCCTTAGTCCACACGCCCACTGCTCAAGGCAGGTAAGGACAGCACACTGAATGAAGTTTCCCCTGAGCTCCCCCAGAGAAAATCACAGCCCCGTGCCTCCACGGGTAGCAGGGCTGCCCACCAAGCTCGGCTCCTTTCTGATGCTTTGTTTTGCTTCTGTGAGGAAGAGCTTCACTGTGTAGCTCCTGCTGACTTGGAACTTGCCATATAGAATAGCCTGGTCACAGACTTGAAGCAACCCTCCTGCTTCTGCCTCTGCTTCCTGGGTGAGTTATAGACACATACCAGTGGCATTTGTAATTCAGTTTTTATTCTTTCTTAATTACTGTTGGGTCTGTTCATATCTGTCTGGGCTACTTACTGGTAAAGCTTGGGCCTCATCTTTATTGACTACCTTAGGTTTGGGCACAATATTCTCTGAACCCTGGGGCTGGAGAATACCATGAAGTATGTTACATAAGATGGAAAGCGCATGAGTACAGGGCTACTTACAAAAGACACAGTGTCCACCATTGTCCAGCACAATGTCCACCATTGCTATCCTAGAACCTAGGAAAGGCTGAATGTGGATCTAGATCCAATCGTACAGGCATGTGACCACACTGGCAGGAGATCCCATACAGTGACCACACATACAGAGACTCCATTGTCCTGCTAAGGAGAGCACAAGCCATCTTCCCTAAATATAGACCACTCAGGCAGTTCCAGGGCCTGCGTCCATTCTGAGCCAGCAATTGCCCATCCTCCCTTCTAAGCCTTTGTGTGGTTTATCTCTTGTTGACAAGTGTCTGGCTAAAAAAGGCTCAGGACTTATCAATGGGAATGAGGAAAAGAAAAAACTTTGCTGGGCAGGCATTTCCAGCCCTCCTCGCTGTATTCCATTGGCCAGGCACCTTGGAACGACCCTGAGAGGATCCAGAAGTCTCATCCATGCCCTGTGCATCCAAAGAGCCAAGACTGATCTGCTGTCTGTGCGACAGCTGAACATGTTCAGGCAGGTAAAGTGTGGCTTTGAGAAATAGGGTATTTCTTCCATTTTAGAAAAAGAAGGAATATTTAATCTTATCAAGAAGCTATGTGCCCATTTCTGTTTGTCTCTTACACACTGACAGATCCTTCCTTGACACATCCACACTTTGCCTAATCTGGGTGAGCCTGCGGCCGCTCATTTTATTACTTAAATTAGCTTTGATCTTAGAAGAACCAGGGGAGTGTATGCACCCCCAATGCTGTAGTAGTTATCTCCAGAAGGTGGAATGAGAGGAGACTTATTTCTTCTTTATATTGTTCTGTATCCGTCAAATTTGGGGGCAAGCTTGGGTTACTTGATAATTAACCTATATGTCCATTTTTAGAAAGATTCAGAATGACAAGACCCTTCTGTGTTCTCCAGAACTGACTGGGAAGCCCAATCCCCGTGGAATTCTTCCTGTTCTCAGGGACCACCTCAGGTCAGGCCCAGGTCTCCAGAGAGCCCCAGATCAACCAATAAGACCCCTCCCATAAAAGAGAAGGACCATATTGCATATTTCATATCCATCTCTCATGGTGTTTGTGGTTAATATTAGTATTTCTGAGTAACTTATTTTCAAATATTAAATAGTGTGAGTAGCCCCTCCCCATGAATCAACATTTTCTGTCTTCTCTCTCCATTCCCAGAGTAGGACTGCTCTCATTATTAGATGCATTTCCTTCTAGGTCTTACTTTATTTCCTTCTAGAACTTTCTGTTGTGACTCCTTTGCTCTCTTCCCAAATGTCATAAAATACCTTATTTTGGGGCCCTGGGACTGCATATAATTTTTGCTTAGTAATATATCTTGAAGGTCTTTATATTCAGTGTCTTTCTCTTTTACAGTGCCATGCAGAATTCTAAAGTAGAGTCAGTACTTGTCAGTGATTAGATATTCAGTTGGTTCATTTCATATTTCACCATTACAAGAAGTGAACATCTTTGGTATGGGTTCTTATGTGTGAGGTATTTCTTAAGGGTAGCTATAGGGAGAACAATTGCTGCGTCAGATATTGTGGGGATCTTCATTTTTTTTACTAGGTACTAGCTACCAGGTTGCTCTTCCTAACAGCTCCCCTAATAATTTACAGTTTCCCTAGCATTAATTTGGCACACCTATTACCCTATACCCTGAACAAATCCAGATAATAACAAACTTTTAACTTTTGCCAATCTGACGAGATGCACAGTGTTGTTTTAATGTTTTATTTGATTATTAGTATGATTGAGTATATTTTATTAAGTTTATTTGCATTTTCTCTCATAAAATTGCCTATATTTATTTTTTCTTTTTCTCTGTGTGTGGGAGGGCTGTATAGATGCTTAAACTAATTTAGATAATAATCCTTAATCACTCAGATATATTATAAAAATTATTCTTAAGGTTTTGAATTTTTTCACTGTGTGAATAATGTCTTTCATGCTATAGAGAAATGTTGTTGTTTTAAATGAAGTCAAACCTATCCATTATTCCAAGCATTAGTTTCTATTCACCTAAAAATGCTTGTAGAGTCGCATTACATTTTTTGTCTTTCTTGTCACAACTACTTCTGTTTGCTTCATATTGGTAATCTGATCAAAATACGTGTATAAAATACATGTAAAAAAGAAAAAACAAAACCCAAACACCCACATTTTATGCATATATGAAATTATCATAAAAGAAAAATAAAAGAATATAAATGCAAGAGAACACAGCTATCTCACCAAGAAGTCCTACCCCAGCCTGAGCCATGACTTTATAAAGCTGTGTTTCTGGAGTCACCCTGTCAGTTAACCTTTGACCTCCTCTGTACTCCAGCACGTCCGAGACGTATATGGGGCAGACTAGAGACAGTAAACGAATGTAACCTCCACGGAAGGTCTAATGACCTTCCTCATCCTTGCCCTTTCCTTCTGGAGGGAATGTCAATAGACTCTATCTTGTGTGGTAATCTGTTCTGATTTCAAGATGGACATGGCGTGCCACGCCCAGGAGACAGTGTTCCACGACACCCAGATAGCTGCCTGACTTACTCCTCACTCTCAGGGAGACAGTCCTTCCTACTGCTGTGACTCAAGACTAAAAGGCATATTGATATCTGTTTCCTATGACTATGGACTTCCTCTGAAAGCCTTTGTAGGTATACAAGCTAAGATGAAGTATTCCACAGGAAAACTCTCCCTGTCTTGGTTTTTGATTTTTGTTGCTGTGACATTGTGTCATTGTTCCAAATGACCTGGAAAAAATCAATTTAAGAGAGAAAGAATGCATTTGGCTCACCATTTCGGGCTACAGTCTCTCAGTGCAGAGATGCTGAGGTGTGGGACTTGAGGCAGCCAGTCCAGGTCACACTGCGTCTGCAGTGAAGAACACAGAGCAAGGAACTGCTAGTCTGCTCTCTCTGTTCTTGTATAAGCCAGGATTCCCTGTGCAGGGAACGGTGTTGACCACAGTGGATGGGTCTTCCTACTAATCAAAATACACCCCCCAGAGACAGGCCCACAGACCAAACCAATTCCCGGGTGATTCTAGACTGTGTCGGTTTAACAATTAAAACCAACTACCATCACATATCCTAAGTTCAGGGTCTGCATCCTGATTTTAAAATGTGGAATATGAACATGTGTGCCTGCACTGGCAAGTGTGCACAGACACGGGCACACACGCAAACACATGCACGTGTGCAATACTCACACACACACATGTACCACACACATCCACATCTGCACTCATGCACACACACACACACACACACACACACACACACACACATGCAAGCACATGCACATGACCGCATACTCACACACACACTTGTACATACACCACACACACATGCACACAACTGCATGTGCATGCACACATTCACATACACACAACACAACTTTTAAAAGAGAATAAGAAATGTTTGAACTCCTTATCCCCCTTTCCTAGTACATTTTATTCGAAACACTGATTTTAAATGTTCTGTAATTTATTTATTTAGCTTTTGTCCCTCATCCTTCTGTAAAACTGAAGTTCTGTGGAGAATCCCATGCATCCAAATGAGGGCATAGAATGTGATAAATACTGAATACATGCTGCGTGAGTGGGCAGATGGGACCTCCTCTCTCCTTTGGCATAACTTCGCAGGTGTGGGGGATGCTAACACTCTCAGTGTCACTTTTCTCCTTTGGTTTGATAACAGGTGTCAGAGGGAAACTGAGTGAGTTCTCTGCTTCTGAGGCAGACTGTCCATCCCATCAACAGAGCCGGTGTCTTTCATCTAGCCCACATGATTTGGGGAATAAATTTAGGATGGATTTGTGGTTATCAGAGAAAAGGAAACCAAATGACATGGGAACCCCCAGGCTTGCCATTTAAACTGTGTCACTAAACATGTCTTGGTTCTATTCTGGGCTCTTACATCTGAAGACAAAGTGCAAACCGTTTTATTTTCAAAGTGAATTCATTGAGGCCTGGGGTTCTACCCATTCATGTGACCATCCTGTCCTGACTCAGCCTCCTCAGGTGAGGGATTGCATTCATTTTTGCCTTTGTCTCTGTGTGGTGTTCCCACCACGTCTCTCTCTTCCAAAGGCATAGGGTGTCCTGAGGGAATGAACAAAATGATTTTAAATGGGAACATATTTGAGGTTTGATTTCAACACTCACAACCTAACAGTACATGTGCCTATCAGCAACAACTTTGCAGAATGGTGTGCAAGGGGGTTCTGATCATTAGTTCTAAATGACTAGAGCCCATGCATATTAACAAGGCTGGTGAATAAGAAGGATGTTCAAAAGTGTCCCATTTAGGGATACCCTACAGCCCAGGGCCAGCCTGTATTGGAGTCTGCATGGGTGGTTTAAAATATAACAGTGTCATTGTTGGGATTTTGGGGGTGGTCACTGGTGGAATAATGAACACATTTTTACTAGTGAACATATTCCAACAATATTTTATTCTGGTTTATTTATATCATAATTGTTATTCCACATTATTAGAAGCAACCCCTTAAATCAGTGTGTGAAAGACCTAGAAGCAGGAAGGGTCAGTCTGGAAGCCCTGCTTGATCTCACACTGGCCCACACTGATTGCTTAAGTGGTTTCACAGGATTTAAATAAAAGGACTCCATGTGGACCTCTAAATTAATGGTTTAATACTTGACTGTTCACCAGAAAGCATTTCTTTTTCTCATATTCCTTCTTATTAATGCATTGAAATGATTCCATTTCTCAGTACTGAGAGAACTGGGCTCTAGTAGGCTGTCCACCTCACAGATAAGAAAATAAGCTTTGAAGCCCTTTGCTCAGTATTAATATCTACAGCGTATTTGTTTTGAAGACCAATAGCTGCCCTCTGGAAATGGGGAGAGTTCACTTCAGCTCCTTCCCCCTTCTGCTTCTGCTTCCTCCTGAGGCAGGAGGAAACTCCCTCCAAAGCAAAGCCAACAAGATATTCTCTCCCAGGAAGCTGAATGTGGGATTAGCCAGAGTATAGCTGGAGCTGTAATATGTAGGTGCAGAAGGCAAGAGACAACCATCTCTCCCCAGTAGTGCTGGCCAATGTGGTCCAGAGACTAACAGGCAGTCAGTCCTAGAGAGACAGAGATGAGAGAGACACAAAGAGAGACAGGTAGAAAATCCCCAAACCACCCTTATGCCCTGCTCTTGACGGCTTTGATTCCTTTCTCAGCTGTGATCTCAGATTGGGGGACCAGGAGACACCCACTTATTTTAACCTTGTTTGAGGTGGTTTGCACTTAATGGAAATCAGAGTCCCAGAAAATGAGAGATCCAGAGATCAAGACCAAATAGCTAGGGCCAGTCCTGTTCTGCATAAGATCCCACTATTTATAGCTCCTGCCTCCCCGGGAGAAGGGCTCCTCCATTCACAAAAGCTGTCACCAAGCCTCTGAGCTGGCTTCCACAAGGGTGGGTGGGAATGGAGAGAGCAGCCTGCTACAGTGACAGCGCAGGGTATGATGTGCTTTTTCCAATGCAGCTTCTTTAACTGTAACACCTCACAAATGTGTGTGGAGCTGGGAAGGACACCTTCACTTCACATAAACAGCAACACTAGGCTGCATCACCTCTGCAACTGAGGGAGTCTAAAGAGGTGTTTGTTGGTATTTATTAGTAATTATCTACAACACATCCCTAGCCTTGTGGGAATCTCACAGGCAGCTTCCTGGGAAGGCACAGGTGTGAAGTGGAAGACTGAAAGGAAGAAAGGGGGTGTGGGACTTGACAGATTCCCTCAATAGAAGAGTATGGTGGCAGGTTGATTGCTTTCTATGCTAGGCCTACTTGTCACTGAGATCTTGCTTTGCACTCCTCTGGGCTCCCCAGGCCTCGTGACATGGGTGGAAAGAATTCAGGTGAGACACACAGAGCATAATATATTGACAGAAGACAGGATATTACAGAATAAAGTGGGGTACACTCAAGGACTGAGGCTGGGAAGTGGCTAAAGGGACCACTGCAGGGGAAAACATTCTCACAGGGTATCAGTGGACATCATCCAGGAGTCAGTGCAGGGGGAATGCTCTCACCAGATAAGAACAGACAATGTCCAAGGACTGTTTTGCCAACCTGCAGTTCTAAAGTTTGGGGAAATAGACTGTTCCTGTGTAGGATTATCTTGTCTCAGTGACAGAGAAGCCCATTCAGATGAACTCTTAAAGGGGGGTGGACAATGGTATGTTCTTGCTCCTGGTCAGAACACCTCCTGCTATATACTCACAAGGTTTGGGCTCCTGGAGTCAGGCTTAGATAGTATCTTAGTTAGGGTTTTATTGCTGTGAAGAGACACCATGATGAATGCAACCCTTGTAAAGGACAAACATTTAATTAAAACTCTCATAAAGGAAAACTGGCTTACAGTTTCAGAGGTTTAGTCCATTATCATCGTGGTGGGAAACATGGCAGTGTGCAGGCAGACATAGTGTTGGAGAAGGAGCTGAGAGTTTTGTCCAAAGGTAGCCAGGAGACTGTCTTCTGCAGGCAGCCAGGAGGAGACAGGAATTCCATACTGGGTGGAGCTTAAGCATGGAAGACCTCAAAGCCCACCTCCACAGTGACACACTTCGTTCAACAAGGCCACACCCACTCAAACAAGGCCATACCTCCTAATGGTGCCATGCCGTGTAGGCCAAGCATTTATAGGCACAAACGTATGGGTGCCATTCCTATTCAAACCACCATAGATAGTAATCAATTAATGACCTTCTGGGCAGTTCATGGTGTCCATTTCTTCTCGGGGCTTTACTTTTTATCTATGTTTTTGTGTGCATTGGAATGTACATGCAGGGGCATGTGGGGGTCAGAAAAGGGTATTAGAGTCCCTGGAGATGGAGCTATAATGGAGCTACCTGATGTTCTCTGAAAAAGCAGCAAGTACCCTTAACCCTTGAGCATCTCTCCAGCCCCACAGTCTGAAAGTTTTAAATGGAAAAAAGAAACAAACTGTTTCTGTAGGCAATCAATCCTGCTCAAATCACCCAAGCAGAAGTGATATGAGTTCCTCAATACCTGCCCCATGTTCTGGGTTCCTGAATGAAAGATAAACACACACACACACACACACACACACACACACACACACACACAGAGAGAGAGAGAGAGAGAGAGAGAGAGAGAGAGAGAGAGAGACTTAAATTTGAACAGGTCTTAAACAGCTCAGTGGCTGGACCACTCCCAAACTTCCACATGGCTAACACCTCCCTCCAATGCTCTTGAGTTGTTACTACTAAAATCTATACTCCATCTTTGCTGCTGCTGACCCAATCAGGGCTGCCCTCTGGGGCCACTCTTCCTCGGCTCTTACACGACTAGTATGTTCTCTTTTCTGTATCTCTCAAGCCTGGACCTTCCTCCTTTGCCTGGCATAGCAATTCTAAATCCTCCTTCCTCTCTTGGTCCCTTTGCCCTTGAATCCTGAAGTTCCATCTCTGTCTCCCTGCCCAACCATTGACTGCCAGGAACTTTAGTGTGGTATATTTACACAATGGAATACCACTCTGCAATTAAAAACAATGAATTCACGAAATTCTTAGGCAAATGGTCAGAACTGGAAAATATCATCCTTAGTGAGGTAACCCAATCACAAAAGAACACACATGGTATGCAGTCACTGATAAGGGGATATTAACCCAGAATCTCGGAATACCCAAGGCGCAATTCACATATCAATAGATTTCCAAGAAGATGGAAGGAGAGACCCCTGGTCCTGGAAAGACTGGATGTAGGGGAATACCAGGACAGAGTAGCAAACAGTTCTTAATTTTAATGGTAAACCTGTTGAGAATTGTGGTAGAATCTCTTTCATTAGCATATTATATTGTTCTACTTTATCACTAATTATGTTTAATTTATAACTTCAACATTACCATAGTTTGTATGGGAAGAAACAGTATGAGTTGAGTTGAGGACTGACCATGGTGTTAGGTTCCTTGGGGCTTGGATGAAAGGGGCTACTGTCATTCTAATTTTGTATCCTCCATCTTCACCCAGGTAACAGGAGTTCCCCCCCTCTTCCCAATCTCCATTTCTAAACCAGGCTATCAGGCTTGCTTTAGCTGATAGAATATCATCAGAGGGGAGGCCAACAGGCTGAGTGTCTATGCCTTCCTCCTTGCCCTCCTGCAAGGAGTCACTCTGAGAACAACCCAAGCAAGAGGAAGATGGATGGACGTTTAAACTGAGTCAACTCACTTAAAGCCATTTGAGCAGGTGCAGCTGAGTCCAGAAGAACCACCCATCTGAAGCCAGCCCAAGTGGCCTCCAGACAGACTTGACTCTGCTCAAGATCAATGTCTATTGTGTGTCTACCAAGGTTTTGTGGTTGCTTGTAATGGCAGCCGTTGCTGTGACAACAGATGGCTGACTCATCTGATAAAGGATGTATCTGTTTATCTAGCTATTTTAAGACCATTTAGGTAGCCCTCTAAGGAAATCAGATATATGTATACATATATACATATATGTATCCACATCCACATACATATACATATATACATATGCATATACAGAGATTTTGGCATCATTAAATAAAGAAGGGAAATCAGCCTTGCTTTGCTCTGCCACTCTGCTTGCAATGGAAACCTGTGTCTGTGACTGTATAGTTAAAGCTCATCTTGTTCCCTGGAGCTTGGTCAGTCTTCTTATAAAGTTCATTGTCAAGGAATGCCAAGTAGCTAGACACAGCAAAGATCCCAGGCAGGTGAGGTGCATCTCCAGCTGGCTGAGTGGGCATCTGGAGGTTTGACCTGTTGCAGAGCTCCAGCTCATTGATAAGTGGAGTTCTGGGTCAAAGGTCTTTCAGATCCAAATGAACAAGTTTTAGAAAAGGGAGTTGGTAAGTGGAGGAGACCTGCGTAGGGTCGTGTGACCAGTGACAGATTAACTACAAACCAACCGTCCATCATCTGCCTTACCTTTGTCCTCCCAGGATGTGTTCTATAGTGAAGTTTCATGAGCTACATCACTCCCAAGTTGATAATCTTACACCATCACCTATCATCCCTGGGAACCAATGGATTAATCAATGGATAACACCATTCTTTCTCTCCTTTCACTGTAGATGTAGGAACCTCCATCATGATGAGTCACTACTCACACCTTCCTCCTTGGCCAGGTACATCTTTCTATAGGATTGACACTGAAATGTCTATAATCACATGGGCTCCTGGAAGGGTCAGAGTGTAATAGTACATTTCCCAATCCACAGGAAGGCTAGCACCTCTATGGTGGTGGGTAGGATAGATAAAAGGAAATACTGAAGCCACTCTGCACCAGGTAGACACACTGGTCCTAGGTGCTTGAAACCTCAAACAGCCCACACACTGATTTTCCTCCCCAGTCTCTTCTACCCACCTCTCCCTTTTCCTGTTCCCACAAGCACAGTGATTGACAGAGCAGTGCTCCCACCAAGTATGCTTAAGACACTAACAAACCCCTGCGCCACCCTGGTCCTCCCCATTCACATTCGGATTTTAAAGCTCGTAAACCAATGTAAAGGCAAGAAAGGCTAAGCCAAAATTGCTTCTCTGAGTTGCAAAGCAGATGATGTCTATGCATGAGCTCTATACTTCTGCTGTGTCTGTCCAGTGTTGTCATAATCCCCGGATGGTCAATGCACACACAAAATAATTGAGTCTCTGGAGGGATTAACTTAAGTCTAGTTCTGGTTAGCGAAGGGCAGAGAAGAGTTGGAAGAGCTCCTGGCTGAGATCTTTGGACTAGATTAAGGGTCTCTCAAGTGTTTGCAGGTGTTGAAACATGAACAATCCAATCACTGAAAAGTAAGGAAACTGCTAAATCCACGCCCAACAAGCATTAGTCCACACAGATACACTGGGGCTGGGAAAGGCTCCAGCAAGGAGAAGCAGCAGGGGATCCTTGAATTTGCTGGGTGTGTGGAAAGCTATGCTGGGGATTTATATCCCTTATTTCCTTTATATGGTGGCTGGGGGCTTATGTCAACCAGAAAAACAAACAAACAAAAAAAACCCTGTCCCATCCTAGCATCTCAGCGATGCTGAGGGCTGATGTAACACCACATTGAGGAATCAATCATGAGGAACATCTATTTTCTTTCTTCCTCCCTCATCCCCATTTTTAGGTCAGAATTATCATCAGACATTTACTTTGCTTAAAAGTGGACACCTTTCCAGGGATTTGTTGTGGTTGTTGTTTTATTTTCCTAACAAGTAACCTGAAATTAAGCACTTGTAACTGGCAATTTTCCCACCCCTACTCAGGCCCAGTTTGTCTTCTTTTAACCTCTAAATTTGATCCTCTGAAGGTCAGGAGGGATGAAACTCAGGTGACTTTTGGTGCTCACTTTCCCCATCAATGTTCTAAGTGGTACATTACTGAGGCAGGGCACGTATAAGTGCTGGCTTTGGGCATGGGCGAGACAGAGGTCATAGGTTCAGGCTGGCGCTGGTGAGACAGGCCCGTGCTGCCACTCAAGGGGTCAGCGCACATAGCTTATGATGTCCAGCTCATCCTGAGGCTTGAGGAGCCCTGGCCTGAAGTTGTGTGGTGGTGGGTTGAAAGCAGAATTTACAGAGACCCCAGAACCATTACAGATACAGGGCTGGGATCTACTGGGAAGGGATTAACCCTGTGTCACTTGAAAGTATACTGTAGGACACACTATAAGGGACAGACTAGCAAATTAAATTCATATGACAAAGGCCAGACTTCAGGGGCCTAGGGGCTTGCCTCCTTTCCACAAAGAAAAGGATCAGTGGGGAGTTTTATGGTGATTGTGGTATTGGAGTTAGTACACATGGCTTATGATGTCGTTAGTGTCAGCACACATAGCTTATGATGTCACTGGAGTCAGCATACAGGACTTATGATGTCATTGGAGTTAGCACACATGGCTTATGATGTCATTGGAGTTAGCACACATGGTTTATGATGTCGTTGGATTTGGCACACATGGTTTATGATGTCATTGGAGTTAGCACACATGGCTTATGATGTCATTGGAGTCAGCACACATGGCTTATGATATCACTGGAGTCAGCATACATGGCTTATGATGTCGTGACCTTCAACTTTCCTATTCTCTAAGGTGCCCTCTGTGCCCTCAGAGCTGTCATGAGGGCAATGGGAGGGCCAGTTGAGGGGAGGAGAAGGGATGTTGGGGGTTAACTCAGGTGACAGCACCTAGGAAATTAAGGCTGTGATCCAGTAAGCCAACTCTGTGTACCTGAACTCGGCAGGCATAGAGCATGATGCTGTAGAAGACAGACTTGGTCCCTACCTAAAATCACAGTTGAGCAAAAGAGCAGACAGCTGGGAGCAATGATAACACAGGACAGCCAATGGGGAAGTGTTCTGCCAACGGGGATGCGCTATGCCAATGATGTCGATTGGGAGTGCCGCTCTCTCCCCCACCTGCACCAGCATTGATGGGCAAGGTTTTAAAACTCTTTAACCATGTGATGAACATAAAGAATGGGAGGAATCAATTTCAATTTGGAAGTGATCCTTACCCCACAATCTGGGTGAGGAGCCAGATAATAGGTCCAGCATGGCTCTGCAGAGCATATGGGAAGGGAGGGGAGGGGAGGGGAGGAGAGGGGGGGAGGGGAGGGGAGGGGAGGGAGGGGAGGGGAGGGGAGGGGGGAGGGGAGGGAGGGGAGGGAGGGGAGGGGAGGGGAGGAGAGGGGGGAGGGGAGGGAGGGGAGGGAGGGGAGGGGAGGGGAGGGAAGGGGAGGGAGGGGAGGGGAGGGGAGGGGGGAGGGGAGGAGGGGGGAGGGGAGGAGAGGGGAGGGGAGGGGAGGGGAGGGGAGGGGAGGGAGGGGGAGGGGCTGGACATGTGTGAGGAAAGAGGCTAAAGCTGAGTGTGCATGGCCTGCAGCACTTGGTAAGAAAACTAGTCCTCACAAGACACGAGTCACTATGGACCATTGTCCTCTGAGGGCAAAAGCAATGCTTTTTGTCGTCTCTTAGTACCTAGGGCAATGTGACTACCATAGCCACGTCTCTCATTATTTTAGTAGAAGGACCAAGTTTCAGCTGGGTACTTAAAGACAATCTGTGTCCCAGCCTCCTTGGCAGCTGACAGAAGCCACAAGGCTCAGCTCTGCCAGCTGTAGGAGAAACTGATGCGGCCAATTTCTACCCACATCCTGGATGGGGCAGCTGCTCATCGGCAACCCCCTTCCCTCCTTCTTGTGGTAGAGGACAGAGGAAACCCAGACCACAGGTACAGTGAGGCTAAGTCAGCTCCACCAGGGAAGTGAGGTTAAGAATAGAGCAATGGGGGGGAAAGTGAACCTGGGTCCCCATACATTCTTGAGAAGAGTCACCTTCCACCCTTGACAACTTCTTCCCTGCAGAAACAACTGCAGGAAGGAGTAGAACCTGTCATGTTTAGACCATAGTGTTTGGGGGGTCTTTGTCACAGTTTCTTGATGTATACCCTGCTTTATACTAGCACTCAATATAGTTACTTGCTATTACTTTACAGAGGAGATGCCAACAGATGGCTTTAAAAATGGCATCTCAAAGGAGAAAGATGAGAGGGAACTGGCCATCATCAAACTCAATGGCAGGAAGAACAGTGGGGAAAGGCATATGACTTCAGACATGGTGGGAGCCTGCAGGGAGGTGGTGACTGTAGCCCATCTGAAACAGGGGACTCCATGGGGCTGGCTTTGTTTGGTTCCTATTTGGCTTTCTTGGGGGGTCCTAATTTGGATGCAAGGGAAAAGTCAGCAAAATTAATAGTTATTAGTCAGCTATTAGTCGAGTCTTGGACATATGGGGTTGGCAGTTATGAGACTTAATGCTGAGCTTCCTGAGTTGTCACCAAGGATAGCAATCTGGCTCTTTGCAAGGTTAGCTATGCAGAACAGGCTACATTCCTAGACTCTGCTGTAGGTCAGAGGCTAGTTCCTGGGCAGGTCACTGCAGGCCATGGATCCAAGTTCTATTTTGGTGTGGGATCTTGTCCAGTTACATAGTACCCCGTGGCTAATGAGAACAACCTTATCACAGGGAAACACAGCCGTGATGAAGGTCATGTTTCACAGCAATCTTAACCAACACACAACAGGGGGAGAAAATAGGTTCTATTCATCCCGATGGAGACACAGAGTGCACAGTAGCAGAGTAGAGCCCTCCAGGGCTAAGAGTTAGGAATACTGTGACCCAGGTTGACAGTTGACAGGACTTCAGTGATCCTGATCTTTCCCTGAAAGACAGTGGGTAGTGGGCTCAGTGCCTTCCATCCTACAGGGTTTCCCCAGAGCCCAGCAAGCCCTAAAGCACACTGTGGATTTAACAGGGCAGTGGTCAGTAAAAAGGCTTGCTTTCTTAGTGTGAAGCAGGACTTGTGAGCAGGACTGAATACAGAAGAGGCTGTTGATTGTCCACAGATGTCTGAACAGTGCCCAGCTGGCAGGCCTGGCTCCCTTTTAAATCTGGTTTCCATCCCTGTGGCATATAGGACCAGAGACCCTTCATGAAATGGAGCCGAGAGCTGGACTGGGATTGCCTTCCCGATTGGGGAACACCTCTTCTCTGTAGTGGCAGACACTCCAGGTTCTGTGCCTTAGTTTCCAAGAACATTGGATGTCTGCTCAGCTGGAGACAAGGCTTCCTTATGCTTAGCTCTCTGGGGGCTTATTCAGCCCCAGACCAGCAGGCCCTTCCTTCTCAGGCTCTCCTCGGCCCTAAGGACTTCAGGCAAACTCAACAGAGTCTGGGCTTTTCACATTCAGGGCAGGCCCAAGGAAGGAGCTGACTGTAGCTGGCTGTGTCACAGCAGGCTCTCAGATTTCCCAAATGTAACGTTTCCAAATGGGAACACTTGGTTCTTTCCCTGAATCCTGCTGTCTTCCCTCAGTTGTTCCCATTTCTGCTACAGGCATCACTATTCAAGCGGATTTGGATCCAAAATCATTCTTGATTCTTTCTTCCTTCACTTTTTTCTAAAAGTGGGAACACTGTTAGAAGTTCTGTTGGATCTCTTCTCCACGGGGAAAAAACATGGAAGAGAGGTACCCGTTCTCATCTGCATTGTCTGTCACCATTTCAATCTCTAGTTCATAGCTCCCACACACTTCCTCCTCCAGGAGCCCAAGAATGAGATTTTTCTTCTCTGAGACAAGGTCTCACTGTGTGGTCTTGGTTGAACTGGAACTCACAGAGTTCATCTACCCCTGGCTCCCAAGAGGTGGGAATCAAAGCTTGCACCACTGTAGCTGGTTTTGCTACTCTGTGGGTTCTTTCTTCCACCCCTTTTCACTCTTTCAACCCCCTAGGACTATACAGGAAAGATAAGTGGATAGAGAGAAAAGGGAGTGATGTTATTATTAGACTACTTCCTGCTGATTAGGGGTGTCGAGTTCCTTGAGACAAGTTTGATCTTCGTCATCAGAGCGTCTAATTTCTTCTTCTTTGCACATGACTACTCAACAAACTTTGACCAACAGCAACCAACCAACCAACAGCAACCAATAGCCAACCTCTCAGGGCCCTACCATTTCTATACCCTCCAAAAAGTTCCCAGAATTCCAAACATCACACAATCATAGAAACTATCTACAGCTAGAAAAACCACGCTCCTGCTAGAGCAGGAAGCTGCTGTGGAAACTCTGAAGCAGTCATACATCCCCACAGCTGGAATTAAAATGGAAGCAAACCCAATTTCCAGGTTTCTTAAAGAAACAAAAATCCTCACTAAACATCACCACACATATCAACACACATGCCCAAGAACAAGATTCTTAAGCAGCTTCCTGTTCAGCATGCAATGTCACTGCCCCGCCCCCTCCCTCACACAGCCCATCTCCCTTTACCCCATTCACATTCACAATGGTTTTCTCAAAAAGTCAACTCCTTTCCCTCTCCCAGGGTTCTTTCTGGTTTGGAATATTCCTACCTTTTCCACAACTGTTTTTTTATCATTTAATGTTTCCTCTTGAATATTCTCTCCTCAGAGATGTCCTTAATCACTCTGTTCTAATGCTACCTTCCATACTTTCCTCTTCAAAGTGTCCCTTCTCCCCATGGCAGGCTTCATAGTTGTTTAATTATTTTTCTCATTATTCATAAGCAAGTATGAGCTGTAAGGGTTTGCTCACGATTGTAATTTTAGTGCTTGGCACAGAGTAAATCCTAGAAATAGCTATTAAATTGCTGACTACATGGATGGATAGTATTCTGGGAATGTCATCACAGGACCAGAGCAAATGCTTCAAAATGTCACTTAGGTCAATCAAGCTAGACCTTAGTCCACAAATTCAGATAAATGTCAATTCATTACATTCAATTTGGTATTCATGGAATGTCCACAATATGGTGGTCCATCTGTGAGACAGACGTGGAGCTTGCAGAGAGTGGTGGTTGGTGTAGATATGTTAGAGGGCAGGGCAAATACAATCAAGACAGGAGAGGTGGAGGAACTGATGGAGCACAGCAGGATGGAGTCTTGGGTGTCTGGGAACACGCTGCCCACCTGAGTATGGTGGGACCCATTTCTCCCCTCTTCTGAGTTGGAGAACTGTGAAAAGCTGGGCTCTCAAAAGAAGCGCTATCAGGTGTTCCGTACCTGTTGTTAGCCTGGCGCTGTTCTGGGCACCTCTCATGCCAGACACTGCCAGGTGGGCATGGTCATCACCTCAGGGCAAATGGGCAAACTGTCCAGGTAAGTGCCAGCTAGCTCCAAAGTGATTTCCTGGGATGGAGAATTAGAGTAGGAATATTGTCGCCAACCCCTGGGAGAATGATGTCAGCCACAACCACTAAGGGAGAAATTGAACAAGAGGAACAGGTGAGATGGTGGCTTCAGCTGATACCACAGGAGCTGGGGGGGGTCATCATCAGAGTTGTTCTAAATCCAGGCTGGGAGGCTAGACTGCAGTTCAAAGGTCCAACCCGGTACAGCAAGAATATTAATTTGGTAGGAACTTGAGGAAGCTGATCACACTGCATCCACAGTCAGGAAGCAGAGGGAGATGGATGCTAGTGCCTGGCTGCCTTCTCCTTTTTACTTGGTCTAGTGGTTAAAGTGGGTCTTCTGCTCTCAACTAACCTAGTCTCAAAAATCCACCATAGACATGCCCAGAGATTTGCCTCAAAGGTGGCTTTATATCCTGTCATGTGGCCAATCAATACAAACTATCACAGTTATATCCTCAATTCCCATCCTGAGTCTAGGTCACTCTTGTGTTCTTCAGACTCATAAGTAATTGCATTTAGCATCTCCACTTAATAGTTCCCAAAATACACCCCCAAATTCCTGTTCTTCCTTGCAACCAATTCTCCCGTCAGCCCTAAATGGTACGTCTCCTCTCAGTTACTCAAGCCAACTGATTGGAGTCATTCATTGTTACTTGTTTTCTCTAATCTCTCACTTTACCCCTCAGAATGTTCTTCAAAATCTATGCCACAGCAGCTGCCACATCTCTTAAGCCACTGCCGATGTCTGATGGCCCTTCAATGCCTCCGTCAAACACCTCCTACCACTGTTGGACACTGTTCCCGCTGGTGAGGTGGCCTCCTGGTCCTGGACTCATCTGCGTATTCTCTGCCCTTGGAGTCTTGCATGGAATCCCGCACATCTGTCCAGTTTATTGGTTCACCTCCTTCCTGTCTTTGCTCACCAAGTCGTCTGACGACTCTCTAAATTGCTCGTTCCTCCTACTCACTTCCTTCTATCCTCCGCACCCGCCACTGTCAACTAGACTGTATTTGAGCAACTTCTCATTTACTCTTGATCTCCTCCCCAGTCCACACTATGGCAAATCTCACCAAAGCAAAGACATTTTCTATTTGTTCATGATTGTCCCTCGGATTCCAGAACAGTGCCTGGCATACAGTAGGCACCTGGTAATGTTTGTTAATTAGCAAAGCAGCCAAGAGGATGGGTCCTCCTTACAACCCTATACTCCTCCTTTCTTATGGAATCAACAATCCCTTCAAGGTAGATGTAAAGACAGTGAAGGGCCACCATAGGTAAATGCTGCCATTACACAAGGGCCCATGACACAGCTGGCTGGGCCTGCCTGTCAGGCATGACTCCCACCAGGTTTTGCTGCTGGGCCAGTATCATTTCTCAGGATACAAGAAGGCTGCGTCAGGGCTTCTGAGTCAGGTGTGACTATGTGATACAGGCTTCCTGTACTTGTTAAGTTCATTGCTGAGGCACAGAAGCCTGTGCCACGCACTTATACAACAGCTGCCAATCCGTCTTTTACAACCAGAACCAGGCTTCTCAGTTTAAATAAATCCTGGGATTTATTTTAAAGAGTTTGACTACATTTAATTTAATGAAAGTATGTGGACCCTTCCTCATTTTAAAGTGCTTCTTATTAGTGGTTTTTGAAGTTGTTGTCTTAACCTAGAGCCAGAGCCAATATAGAACAAAAGAAAGGACTCTGGTCTTGGAATTATAAACCCTAAACCAGGGTACCCCTGACCTCTCACTAGATAGTATTACGACTTTGAGATAACTATTCATTCTGTCTAAATTTGATTTCCTGCTATGCAGTAAGGAACATTAGGACTAGTTACTGCAGATGAGCTGGTGGTCTCCCAGTTGAAACTCAGCCTCATACTGTTTGTTTGGACCTCCATGGATTGAAAATAAAGTGGAATTCTAACAACTATACATAGAGCTTGAGGCCTCTCTTTCTACAGTCTGCACCAATCCCCCTTGTATTCTCCTGGCCAGACTCACCCCACTATGTTCCCTGCCTAGTCTTAACAGTTACTGGGTTTCCTTTCCAGGGATAACAGCTGTGATGATGAATCTTCAGTCAACTCGACAGTTTAGAATCATCTAGGAGATGAGGTTAGGTGTCAGCCTCGTTTGAGGTTTATACTTCCAAGACTGGAGCCTAGAGCTCTGGCTCTAGATGAAAACAGTCACTCCTGGATGAGTCTGAGCATTAACCAAGGGTTACAGGTCTACCCTGAATGTGCATGGCTCCATCCCCTGGTTAGGGGTTCAGCTGGGAGAAAGAAAGCAGTAAGGGGCTTTGCAGCCTATTCCCACCTCTGCTTCCCGACTGGACCTACAATGTGGCTAGATGCCTCACCTTCCTGGTGCCTTGGCTCTCACCATGATGGACCGTACCTCCTTGAAACTGAGCCAAAATTAATCCTCTGTGGGGTGGTTTGTACAGTTATGGCACTCATAGACTCATGCATTTGAATGCTTGGCCCACAGGGAATGGCACTATTAGGAGGTGTGGCCCTGTTCAAGTAGGTGTGGCCTTGTTAGAGGAAGTGTGTCACTGTGGGGTGCGCTTTGAGGTCTCCTATGTCTAAGCTCTGCCCACTGTTCAGTCAGAGCTTCCTCTTGGCTGCCTGCAGAGGACACCGCCTTCTGCTGCCTTTGTCTGGATCAAGTTGTAGGACTCTTGGCTCTACCATGCTTTCTGCCTTGATGATAATGGACTGAACCTCTGAAACTGTAAGCCTGCCCCAGTTAAATGTTGTCCGTATAAGAGTTGCCTTGGTCATGTCTGTTCATAGCAATGAAACCTTAACTAAGACATCCTCCCCTCCTTAAGCTGTTTTTGTCAAATATTTGATCTCTGTGATGAGATAAATCACTAAAGCAACCATCCAATGATTCTGATAAATGCAGTTCTTGTGGTAACGGTTCCCAGTCGGTGACCATGGGGGAGACAGGAAGCTGCTTTCCCACCCAGAGTAAAGGATCAGTATTGCTGTGTAACTGACATAAATCCAGTCTGTTCTATGTTCAATTAAAAGATTGGACTTTCTTTGGCAAGCTCTCTGAATTCAGAGGAGTCTTTTCCCACAAGGTAAAGGACTTGGGACAACTTGCTGCAGGATGGGTCACATCGGATGCAAATATGCCCCTCTGCTAACACATATGCAGAGGACTAGATACAGGATAAATATCAAATACTAAGCTGTGCTGATAGATACAATTCTCTTATTGAATGTCAGAAATAGAGAAATAGAAACAAACACCAGGTCTGAAGAGATGTCTCAGTGAGGAAGGGTACTTGCTGCACAGCATGAGGACCTAAGTTTGTGTTCCAGCACCCATACAACAAGCTGGGTATACTGTGCATATCTGCAGCCCCCACACTATGGGGAGAAGAGGCAGAAAGATTGCTGGAGCATAATGGCCACAAGCCTAGCTCCACGTTCAGTGAGAGAACCTGCCTCAAAGGAATAAAGTGTAGAGTGACAAAGCAGGACACCTGGCAACATTCTCTGGCCTCTGCTCACATGTAGACATGTACCCACATACGCACATGCACATACACAGATCTCATACATATAAATGTACATATACAAACGCACACAAGAATACCACTATTCATACAAGCTGGTGCTGCTATATTTTTCCAATCCAATTACCTGGTAAAAGAAATCTCAACTCAATCAATAACAATACAAGCTATAAGCCTAGATTGGGAGGATCTTCTCCGTAGCTACTCCCCCCTCCTCGTCGATCCTTTTCTCCTCCCTCAGACCCTCAGCTTCTCCTCCTTCCTCCTGCCCAATCATTGCCTCACACCTTTATTTGAAAAGTTAAGGTGGGGAGAAGGTTCACAAGGCAACTCTTCCTCTGTGGCCCCCTCCCAGGAGTGGAATTAGCATCAAAATACAAGCCCAGGGCTATCCACAACAAGCTGGTATGGAATTAAACCAAGAAAAATTTACAAGCACAGACCCTTGGGATGACAGATGTGGTTAAAGGCTTTTGTTGGACATTGGATTCTAGAGGAAGCTCTTTGAGTAAGGGTCAGGGAACCTCAAAGAGGAACCTTATGCTCAAATGATTAAAGCAGCACAAACTGAAATCAAAGCCATGAAATAAAAAGGAAAAATAGAACAGTACAGCAAAAGATTGTCTGTTTAAAAAAAGAAAAGAAAAGAAAAGAAACCAATAGAATACAAGAGATAGAAGAGAGAATCTCAGGTGCAGAAGATACCATAGAAAACATTGACACAACAGTCAAAGAAAATGCAAAATGCAAAAAGCTCTGAGCCCAAAATATTCAGGAAATTCAGGACACAATGAGAAGATCAAACCTAAGGATAATAGGGATAGAAGAAAGTAAAGATTCCCAACCTAAAGGGCCAGTAAATAACTTCAACAAAATTATAGAAGAAAACTTTTTCTAACCCAAAGAAAGAGATGCCCATGAACATACAAGAAGCCTACAGAACTCCAAATAGATTGAACCAAAAAAGAAATTCCTCCAGTCATATAATAGTCAAGACACCAAATGCACAAAACAAAGAAAGAATATTAAAATCAATAAAGGAAAAAGGTCAAGTAACAAATAAAAGCAGATCTGTCAGAATTACATCAAACTTCTGACCAGAGACTAAGAAAACTACAAGATCCTGGGCAGATGTCATACAGAGAACACAAATGCCAGTGCAGGCTACTATATCCAGAAAATCTTGCAATTACTCTAAATGGAGAAACCAAGATATTCTGTGACAAAACCAAATTTACACAATATCTCTCCACAAATCTGGCTCTACAAAAGATAATAGATGAAAGACTCCAACACAAGAAGGGAAACTAGACCCTAGAAAAAGCAAGAAAGTAATCTTTCAACAACCCAAAAAGAAGACAGCCACATAAACATAATTCCACCTCTAACAACAAAAATAACATTAAGCAACAATCACTATTTCTTAATATCTCTTAACATCAATGGACTCAATTTCCCAATAAAAAGACATAGACTAACAGACTGGATACGTAAACAGGACCCAGCATTTTGCTGCACACAGGAAACACACCTCAGTGACAAAGACAGATGCTACCTTAGAGTAAAAGGCTAGAAAACAATTTTCTAAGCAAATGGTCCCAAGAAACAAGCTGGAGTAGCCATTTATTGAATAAAATCAAGTTTTAAACAAAAGTTATCAAGAAAAGATAAAGAAGGACACCTCATACTCATCAAAGGAAAAAATCTACCAACATGAACTCTCAATTCTGAACATTTATGCTCCAAATTCCTGGGCACCCACATTCATAAAAGAAACTTTACTTAAGCTCAAAACACACATTGTACTTCACACAATAATTTAGACTCCAGAGAACCAACAGAGAATTCTCAACTGAATTACTCGAAATTGCAGAGAAGCACTTAAAGAAATGTTCAACATCCATAATCATCAGGAAAATGCAATCAAAACAACCCTGAGATTCCACCTCACACCAGTCAGAATGGCTAAGATCAAAAACTCAGGTGACAGCAGATGCTGGAGAGGATGTGGAGAAAAAGGAACACTCCTCCATTGCTGGTGAGATTGCAAGCTGGTACAAACACTCTGGAAATCAGTTTGGTGGTTCCTCAGAAAATTGGACATAGTACTACTACATGAGGTATACCAGCTCTGGGCATATACCCAGAAGATGCTCCAACATATAATGACACATGCTCCACTATGTTCATAGTAGCCATATGTATAATAGCTAGAAGCTGGAAAGAACCCAGATGTCCCTCAACAGAGGACTGGATACAGAAAATGTGATACATTTACACAATGGAGTACTACTTACTCAGCTATTAAAAACCATGACTTCACAAAAGTCACAGACAAATGGATGGATCTAGAAAATATCATCCTGAGTGTGGTGAAGATCACACATGGTGTATACTCATTGATAAGTGGGTATTAGGCAAAGATCATGGAATACCCATGATACAACTCATGAACCACATGAAACTCAAGAGAAAGGAAGACCAAAGAGTGGATGCTTCAGTCCTACTTAGAAGGGGAAACAATATAGTCAAGGAAAGTAGAAGGTGGGAGGGACGTGGAAGGAAGAGAGGAGGGGAAGGGGAAAAGAGGGGCAGAATCAGGTATGAGAGGAGATGTACAGAGGGTCAGGAAATTGAACAGAGGTGTGTAGCAATGGGGGATGGGGAACTGGGGGTAGCAACCAGAAAGTCCCAGATGCCAGGAAAACAAGAGCCTCCCAGGACCCCATAGGGATGACATTAGCTGAAATACCCCACACAGGGGAGGGAGAACCTGTAGAAACCATATCTAGAGGTTAGGCATGGCCCCCTGGTTAAGGAATGGGACCACCCGTCCGTCTCCAAAATTTTAACCCAGAATTGCCCCTCTATAAAAGAAATACAGGGACAAAGAGTGGAACAGAGGCTGAAGGAAAGGCCATTCAGAGACTGCCCCACCTGGGGATCCAACCCACATGCAGACACCAAACCTAGACACTATTGCTGATGCCAAGAAGTGCTTGCTGACAGGAGCATGATACAGCTGTCTCGTGAGAGGGTCTGCCAGATCCTGACCAATACAGATGCAGATGCTCACAGCCAACCATCCGACTAAGCAGGAGGACCTCAATGGAGGAGTTAGGGGAAGGACTGAAGGAGCTGATGGGGCCTTAGCTGGCATCAATGGGAGGGGAGGCCCTTGGTCCAGTGAAGGATTGATGCCCCAGTGTAGAGGAATGCTAGGGCAGTGAGGAGGGAGTGGGTGGGTGGGTGGGGGAGCACTCTCATAGTAGCAGGGTAAGGGAGGAATGGGTTTGCAGAGGGGAAAGAGGAAAGGGGATAACATCTGAAATGTAAACAAATAAAATAGCCAATTAGAAAGAAAGGAAGAAAGAAAGAAAGAAAGAAAGAAAGAAAGAAAGAAAGAAAGAAAGAAAGAAAGAAAGAAAGAAAGAAAGAAAGAAAGGAAGGAAGGAAGGAAGAAAGAAGCAGGGCTTTGCTGCATCAGAACATCTTCCTTTCCTATATAAATATTCAAGCTCCCAAACACCTGTGAGGCAGTTTATGAGAGGTTAAATCTGCATTTCCTGTTTTGTATAGAGGGGTGTAGGTTACAGCTCTGCAGTAGGGTGTGTATCCAAGCAGACGCAGGGTTGGTGTCTGACCTCCAGCATGGAAAAGAAGTTGTATAGAGTCATGCTGCATTGCATAATGTTCTGAAATATGCATCCATTTTGGAACACTGCATCAAACTGAAGACCATACTTGTCTTTTGTGAGGTGATGTGCAAAGGGGAGAGTAGCAGTGCTTAAAATCTACTCTTAGCAAGTTTCAAGTATGAACCAGATCACACATACATATAGTTACTGTGGTGTGCAAGAGGCCCTTGGACGAATTGTTCTCAGCACAAGTTTGTGTTGACACCACCCGTCTCTGTGAATCTATTTATAGCCAGTTAAATAGCTGTAAATGACGCAGATCTTGAGATTGCAGACCCCAAGGTGCTTATCTCAAGTGTTACCATTTATCTACTGCCCACTTTCCAGCAGTCTGGATGTCCGCCCTTTCCCCTTGAGGAAACCCCCTAGCCAGTCCCATCTGTATACCTGTAAGTTCTGTACACCACCCTGATGACCAGGATAGGGCCAAATGAATTGCCCCCTTGTGAGAAAGGCATCCCAGGTTGTTGTAGCTCAGTCCTAATTTAAAAAAAAATATTGTTTTTCAAATAAGGAAAGTATAATTAAATATGTGGTTTTTAAATTTTACTTTATGTGAATAGCTTTTGGGTCTGCATGTATGGCTGAACCATATACACGCCTAGTACCCAAGGAGGCCAGAAGAGGTCTGTGGATCCTCTGGAAAGGAAGTACAGGCAGTTATGAACCATGCTGAGAATCAAGCCTGAATCCTCTGGAACATTAACTGGTGTTCTCAGCCCCTGAGCCATTCCTCCAGCCTCCAAGCTATGTTTTTTAGACACATTAGAGTACATGGCTTTTCTTTGAAAACAAAAGTTCTGCATGCATCAGGGGCATGCTGATGTGTGGAGATCAGGGAAGGGCTTCCATGGTTGGTTCTCTCCTACCATGTGGGTCCTGGCGATGGAACTCAGATCGTCAGTCTTTTTGTGGCAGGTGCCTCTACCAGCTGAGCTGTCTCTCTAACCCAGACAAAACCATCTTAGCAGTAAGAGAGGAAGGAGTTTGAGGAAGTTGTTCTGAGGGTAGCTGCTGTCTGGGTTGAGTTAAATTATAACTCAGTGTTGGTGTTGGGCTCTGTGCTGGGTAATACCAAGGTTTCTAAGTCATTCAGGGTAAGAAGCGGTCAAGCTGGAACCTTTCTAATGCAAAAACCAGAACATTTTCTTTTTATGAGGATCACATATTCTCAGAAGTTATGACATGTGCCCTTTCATGGGGACCAGGGTGTTATGAACAAATGGAGGGCTAGCCTCCCTGTTCTATTCTTAGCAGAATGACAGTCTCACTGGAATCAGTGCTGGCACTTCAGACCCAGATAAGAGTGTCATCTCTCTCACAACACAGTGCATTCCCTGATTTGATGGCTGAAGTTACTGCTCCCACACTTCTAACTTGGCTACTGTAGGGGAGTGCAGGAAAGAAGGGGATCCTTCTTGCAGGGAAATGTGGGGTTGGCTGGAATGCAGCACACAAGTGTTCAGGAATCTGGATGGAGCTGTTTCATGAGTTTCAACTGCCTGTCCACGAATATGGGCAGCCCTAGTCTGTGGCTGGGAAGGAAAGGTCAGAGGGTTGAAGCCCATTCCTTCAGTCATTGCTAGGATTTGGTTTTTTTTTTTGTTTTGTTTTGTTTTTTCTGCAAGCAAGTAAAGAACTGTCTTATTGTCAAGAGCCCTTACAGGCACGATCATATTTATGTGTGTAAGTGACCCAACCTTGTTTTGTATCTCATGTTGTTTTTCTGACCCACTTAAGACAAACGGGCTTCATACCACTCATTCTAGCCTGGAACACAAGGAAAACACATCATCAGCATGCTACGGAAGGCCAGTGAGCTCTAATCTCTGTGCCCAACTCCTACCACCTCACCCCACTCACACTCCCACGCTCCCCTACTTTGCCCAGTCATGGCTTAGAAGGGACATCAACTCTCCACACAGCATTCCTATGTGAACTCTTCCCCTACAAAGCATTAGCACAGAGGTTTCCTTTGCCCCTTGGACCATTTTCAAAGAGGTAAACTTTCTAAATAGTTCTGCAGAAATCACCAAAAAGATAGAAAACAGGAAATTAAATGAATTACCAGGAAAGTTTGCACATGAGTCTAATTTTGTTTTCCAACAAATGAAGATGGCACAGCCCGCATGCCACACAACAGTATAAACCACAGACCAACACAGCAGCAGTCATAATGGATTTAGCATCAGAATTCATATTACAAATGTTCTTTTTCTCCTAGCACTTGATGGAAAAGGACATTTTTCTTAAAAAAAAAAAACACAAAAAAACAGCAATCAGGAATTTGTATGTTTCTGTCACTGGAATAAGCTTTTAAAAAGTTTCTTGTGACCTTGATGAATAGATTGTATATCTTTAGTTTGTAGAATAAAATGTACAAGATACCAAGAACAAATAGAAATATATTTTCGACTAAATCATATTGATCCAAATACGATTGTTGAGCCAGACACACTGTTTTTCCCTGAAAGCTCCAAGTACAAAAAACCCCCCAAAAACAAAAAACAAAACAACAACAACAAAAAACCAAGCAATCAAACAACCAGTGAAACAAAACAAAATCCCAGGGTAGACCTCAGCTGGAGGAGCCAGGCTGTGACAAATGTCAGGCCCCCAAAGATGAGGGGACACATAAAGCCTGGGCTAACTGGCAGGCAATCCATAATTCTGAGACCTCCTGTGGTCTCCATGGCTGTAAGGATAATCATCACCAATATTAAGACCAGCCATCTAGACTCTGAGTCTCTGTACCTGTCCCAAGGGGAGTCCGTTTTCTAACCTCAGAAGTCCATAACAGCCACCCCATGCTTTTAAAAAAGTAACTTTTTTTTTGTTTATTTGTGTGTGTGTGTGTGTGTGTGTGTGTGTGTGTGTGTGTGTGCATGTGCACACACCCTGCATCCTCACATTCACCCTCATGTGTTGTGTCCAGGAAGGTCACGTAGGGCATCAGTTGTTAGTGCTGTGAGCTGAACCCCAGTCCTCTGCAAGAGCAGCAAGTGCTCTTAACTGCTGAGTCATCTCTCCAGGGCTGTCTCCGTGCCTTTGGTATCCTGATTGGAAACACTCCTGGATGTGCCTGGGAGAATGTTCTCAAAGAAGGCTTACTCTGAATGTGGGTAGTAGCATCCTGTTAGCTGGGGTCACAGACTCAATAGAAAGGAGAGACTGAGCTGAGCACCAACATCTGTCTCTCTCTGCTTCCTGGCTGTGGATGTAACATGGCTAACAATGTGAAGTTCCTCCTACCAGGCTTCCCACCAGGATGAACTATTTGAGAGCTGGCAGCCAAAACAAACTCATCCTTCCTTAAGTTGCTTTGTCAGGCATTTCACCACAGCATAGGAAGATTAATAAATACAGCCACTTCCTACTTTGTGTCTGAAGGGTGAGGAGCCCAGCTCCAGTTGGGATACTGCCCTCCAGGTCCAGCCTCCAGGAACACAGAACCAGGTATGAACAGGCAGCCAGGTTATGCCATTACTTAAGAGATTCACCAGGGAGGCTCCTTGAACAATTGATCTCCATTCCTGGAGCATTCCTTGCAACAAGCTGTGTCATACTGACATGACCAGCCAGGATGACAAGCCACCAGCTTCATTATAGGCCACCTGAGAAAGTTGTTAACTTGATTTTGCCAACTCTGCTCACTAGATTCTTGACTACAGTAGTCATCTGAGATCTGCCTAGTCAAAGATTCTTTCCAACACGTAGATTATGTTTAAAAATTGAGGATATTATAATCAAACTAATTCAGATGGAATGTGCTTTCCATTTGAAGGGAGAACTGTGCAGTCTTTTTAAATCATTAAGCTAGGCCACAAGGTGGGCTATGAAATGGCAATGAAAATAATATTGTAGAAGAATATTTGTTGATTTACAATAAATAGTAAGTAGTGCATAATTTACAAAAGAAAGTGACAGGTTCTGTAGGTCAGGTTCTGTTTCAAGCCTTCCAGAGTGTGACCTGTTCCTCACAGTTTTTTTACGGTTTCTTTGTCTTCCCTATGATCTTGTTTAAGCATCCAGTCATGGTCATATTGCTGTGAGGTCAGCCTGCAGACATCCAGTCTCATGCCATTCCTCTACACAGAGAGCTTCTGATTTGCCTTCATCTAAGCTTTGTCTTGGATGTTAAATCCACAAAGACTAACCTGCTTATCTACTCGTCCTTTAGCCACACCCATGCAGGGAAGGCATCTGACCAATGCTCCGCCATGCAGAGCTGCTGAAGCACTCTGGGAAGACACACTTCCCAGATGGTCTATAAAGACATCTTTGCTTCTCTGGCATTAGTCTTGTCTCTGCCAGATACAGGAGAAGACAGCACCGAGTCCTCCCTCTCCTTCTGTGCTTATCTGCAGTTGTTATCATGTTGTTTTCCCCAAGACCCTCTCTAGGGGTTGAGGACCCCTTCTAAGGAACTGTCACTTTCTAAGCTACTTTTCTTTCCCTCTGACCGTTCTTTTTTTCATCTCAGGGAATCTTCATTTAATTGGCGGGAGAGTCAGAAACGACAAGTTAATACTTGCCATCTCTCTTCCATATCTCTCGATTACAGCAGAAGAAACAATCTCAAAGAGTAAAATCATTACTCTTCCTGGGCCTGCACTTTATTGCTGAGACTCCAGTACTAAGGAAGCTGGCACAAAAGAACTGAAAGTTCAAGACCAGCCTGGGTGCCTTCATGAGAGCTTGTCCCCAATTAAAAGGCAAAAGAAAGAGCTCTAGCTATAGTTCAGTGGTGGAGTACCTGCCTCGTGTGTATGATGTCCTGGTTCAATTTCCAGAATTTAAAACCAACACATATAATTCTCATCCATATAGATGATACATCGGTGTCCATTTATTAACCTATTGTGGAGTCAGCTGAGAAACGTGAACTGCTTTGAAGACATGTTGAAAGTAGGGTTGTGCAGTTAGTGGAGAAGGGAATAGAGAAATGAGATTGCCAAATAGACACAGAACAAATTAATATACATACATACACATACATGCACACACATATTCTCTCACACACATACACATACAACTGTGTAAGTGTTGGAGCTATTCTATTTACAAGCTCCCTCTGTTCCCAAGCTACATCTCAATTAGGATTTTTATTGCATGATAAAACACTGACCAAAAGCAACTTGCAGAGGAAAGGATTTATTTCATGTTACACTTTCACATCACAGGCCATCACTGTGGGAAGTCAGGGCAGGAACTCAGGACAGGAACCTAGAGGCAGAAACGAAAGCAGAGATCATGGAGGGAGCTGCTTACTGGCTTGTTCCCATGGCTTGTTCAGCCTGCTTTCTTTCTTATAGCACTCAGGACCACGTGCCTAGGAATAGGACTTCCCTGGGTGAGCTAGACCCCTCCACACACATCAATCATAAATCAAGACCATGACCTGAACACTTGCTTATAGGCCAATCTTGAGGAAACATTCTTTTTTCAATTAAAAGTCTCTCTTCCTAGATATGTCTAGGTTTGTGTCACATTGACATAAAGCAACCAGCACACCATCACAGCATTCATCTGCTTCTTGACTGCAAAGTCCCCACTCTGAGTATTTCACAGTGATGGAATCATATGATGTGTAGCATTTGTGTTGTCAGGGTTCCATCCATGACACGGCAAGGTTTAGTGTTGTACGCTGTTTCCCACAGCTCTTGCCCCAACGTGTGGGTATGAGGTGCTTTATGTACCCACTCTTCAGTTGACAAGTATAGTCAGCTTGAGGCACGGTGCGGGTATGGACTCACTTACTAGTGGTTCCCATGTTTCTTGGTAAATACCGAGCAGCAGACCTGAGCTTTACGGCACCTCTACATTTAACTCTCAGAGGACCTGTCGAGCTGCTTGTCTTTAAAGCAGCCACACAGCTTTAGATTCAGACCAGCAACGCTCTGAGAGCACCGGTTCCTCCACACTCTTGCCAGCACTTGGGTCTTTATCACATGTTCTGCTGAGTGAGAAGTAGCTTCCAACAGGGTTTATAAGTAGATGAGCGTGTGTGTGTGTGTGTGTGTGTGTGTGTGTGTGTGTGTGTGTGTGTGTGAAGGCTGGTGATTGATTTTGGGTGTCTTCTTCAATCACTTCAACTTAGTGTTTGAGGCGGGATGTCTCACTGACCCTGGAACTTGCAGATTTGGCAAAGCCCAGGAATCCTCCTGGGTCTGTCTCGAGCTGCAGGGTTTCAGGTATGCATCAACACACCTGGCTTTTAAAGTGAGTGCCGAGGATCTCAACTTGGACCTCCTGCTCACCCACAAACACTTCATGGATGCAGCCACCTCCCCAGCTCTCTCATTGGGTTTGATTTGCATTTCCTGATAACCAATGAGGATAAGTATTTGATCCTGAATTGGTTGACCATTAATATATATTCTTGGAGAAGCATCTCTTTAACTCTTCTATTCATTTTGAATTGGACTATTTCATCACGGACTACTTTGTCTGTTCCATACTTAAGTCTTTTAACAGATATTTTCCCAACTATGCATCTCTTAACTTTATTGGTGGTATTTGCCGCACAGAAGTGTTCTAATGTTCAGGATGCTTTTGATGGAGTGAGAAAGGAACCACTGCTTAAGCAAGATTAATATTTACCATTGAGCACTAGTTCAGCAGAGGGAGCCTGGACCTTCCCCATCAGGTTGAATGTTGTCAGGGGCAGTCTTGCCTGGGTCTGGCACATGTAATTGCAACCATCTGCTGTGAGCCCCTAATTGCAGTGCTTGTACCCAGAAGATGGTATTTCACAGCTCTCCTCGATGTCGTCACACTCTGAACACTCTCTTGGCCTCCTCTTCTACTGTGTTCCCTGAGCCTTGGGGGGTTTGATGGTATAAATGCCTTATTTAGAGTTGAGTGCTCAACTTTCAATTATTCTCATGCCTTGAGCAATTTTGAGTCAATGAAGTCTGGTGTGCCCACCAGTCTCCAGTATATAGTGTGAAACCCATGGTCACACTGACAGCCCTGGCGAAACTCAGTGGGCCACAAAACAAAACCATATGGATGTGGAGAAAGGATTTGTAGGGGGGAGAGAGAAGAGAAAGAGGCAGGAAGATAAGAGAATCGAGGGATGAGAGTTATCAGATACATCATATACGTGCTTTAAATTGTCAGTGAATAAATTTACAAATCAAAACCCAAAAAGATTTATGCTTATGCTTCTATTAAGAATGTTAGTTTTTCATTCTGGTTTCCATCTGCACCTGGAGCTGACCCTGTGCCACAGCTCTCTATACCCAAATCTGGCCGGGAGAGAGCTGGTCTCCCAGGAGTGGCCCAAGAAGGACCTGCCCGGAGCCCTCAGGACACAGGAACCAAGGAGAACCCTGGGGCAGGATCCTTCCGGATTCCATCTGAGCCCAGAGCTGACCCTGTGCCACAGTTCTCCATACCCAAATCCCTCTGGGAGAGAGCTGGTCTCCCAGGAGTGCTGATACACAGGCTTACAGGAGGGACGAGCCACAGAGACAACAAGACCAGCTAACACCACAGATAACCAGATGGCAAGAAGCAAGAGCAAGAACATAAACAACAGAAACCAAGGTTACTTGGTATCATCAGAACCCAGTTCAACCACCACAACAAGCCCTGAATACTGCCAACACACCAGAAAAGCAAGACTCTGATTTAAAATCACATCTCATAATGATAATAGCGGACTTTAAGAAGGACATAAATAACTCCCTTAAAGAAACACAGGTAGAACACAAGTAAATAGGTAGAAGCCCTTAAAGAGGAAACACAAAAATCTCTTAAAGAATTAGAGGAAAACAGAACCAAACAGGTGAAGGAATTAAACAAAGCCATTCAGGATCTAAAAATGTAAATAGAAAGAATAAAGAAATAACAAAGGGAGACGCCCCTGGAGATAGAAAGCCTAGGAAAGAGATCAGGAGTCATAGATGCAAGCATCACCAAGAGAATACAAGAGATAGAAGAGAGAATTTCATGTGCAGAAGATACCATAGAAAACATTGACACAACAGTCAAAGAAAATGCAAAATGCAAAAAGCTTCTAACCCAAAACATCCAGGAAATCCAGGACACAATGAGAAGACTAAACCTAAGGATTATAGGGATAGAAGAGAGTGAAGATTCCCAACTTAAAGGACAATATCTTCAGCAAAATTATAGAAGAAAACTTCCCTAACCTAAAGAAAGAGATGCCCATGAACATACAAGAAGCCTACAGAACTCTAAATAGATTGGACCAAAAAAGAAATTCCTCCCATCACATAATAATCAAAACACCAAATGCACAAAACAAAGAAAGAATATTAAAAGCAGTAATGGAAAAAGGTGAAGTAACATATAAAAGTAGACCTATCAGAATTATACCAGACTTCTGACCAGAGACTAAGAAAGCTAGAAGATCCTGAGCAGATGTCATACAGAGAACACAAATGCCAGCCCAGGCTACTATATTCAGCAAAACTCTCAATTACTCTAAATGGAGAAACCAAGATATTCTGTGACAAAACCAAATTTACACAATATCTCTCCACAAACCCAGCCCTACAAAGGTTAATAGATGGAAAACTCCAACACAAGAAGGGAAACTAGACCCTAGAAAAAGTAATCTTCTTTCAGAAAACCCAAAAGAAGATAGCCAAACATAATTCCACCTCTAACAACAAAAATAACACGGAGCAACAATCACTATTCCATAATATCCCTTAACATCAATGGACTCGATTCCCCAATAAAAAGACATGAACTAATAGATTGGATAAGATCTTTACCAATCTTATATCCAATCGAGGGCAATATATACAATCCTATATATATATATATAACATAAGAAATTAGACTCAGGAGAATCAAAGAACCTTATCAAAAAATGGGGAACAGACCTAAACAGAGAATTCTCTATTGAGGAGACTCAAATGGCCGAGAAGCACCTAAAGAAGTGTTCAACATTCTTAGTCATTACAGAAATGCAAATCAAAACAACACACAAGATTCCACACGAGTCAGAATGGCTAAGATCAAAAATTCAGTTGACAGCAGATGCTGGCAAGGATATAGAGAAAGAGGAACACTCCTTCACTGTTGGTGGGATTACAAGTTGGTACAACCACTCTGGAAATCAGTTTGGTGGTTCCTCAGAATATTGGACATAGTACTACCTGAAGACCCAGCTATACTACTCCTGGGCATACACCCAGAAGATAGTCCAACATGTAATAAGGACACATGCTCCACTATGTTCATAGCAGCCATATTTATAATAGTCAGAAGCTGGAAACAATCCAGATGTCCCTCAACAGAGGAACGGATACAGAAAATGTGGTACATTTACACAATGGAGTACTACTTACTCAGCTATTAAAAAAGAAATGACTACACAAAATTCACAGGCAAATGGATGGATCTAGAAAATATCATCCTGAATGAGGTAACTCAGTCACAAAAGAACACACATTGTATGTACTCACTGATAAATGGGTATTAGGCAAAGAATGTGGAATACCCACAATGCAACTCACAGACCACATGAAGCTCAAGAGAAAGAAAGACCAAAGAGTAAGGTGCTTCAGTCCTACTTAGAAGGGGGAACAATATAATCAAGGAAGTAGAGGGTGGGAGGGACTTGAGAGGAAGAAAGGAGGGGAAGGGGAAAAGAGGGGCAGAATCAGGTATGAGAGGAGATGGAGGAGATGTACAGAGGATCAGGAAATTGAACAGAGGTGTGTAGCAATGGGGGATGGGGAACTGGGGGTAGCAACCAGAAGGTCCCAGATGCCAGGAAAGCAAGAGCCTCCCAGGACCCCATGGGGATGACATTAGCGGAAATACCCCACAAAGGGGAGGGAGAACCTGTGGAGACCATATCTAGAGGTTAGGCATGGCCCGCTGGTTAAGGGATGGGGCCATCCACTCCTCTCCAAAATTTCAACTCAGAATTGCTCCTGTATAAAGGAAATACAAGGACAAAAAAAAATGGGGCGGAGACTGAAGGAAAGGCCAGCCAGAGACTGCCCCACCTGGGGATCCAACCCACATGTAGACACCAAACCCAGACACTATTGCTGATGCCAGGAAGTGCTTGCTGACAGGAGCCTGATACAGCTGTTTCCTGAGAGGTTCTGCCAGATCTTGACCAATACAGATGTGGAGGCTCACAGCCAACCACAGGACTGAGCACAGGGACCCCAATGGAGGAGTTAGGGGAAGGACTGAAGGAGCTGATGGGGCCTTATCTGGCATCAATGGGGAGGGGAGGCCCTTGGTCCTGTGAAGGATTGATGCCCCAGTGTAGAGGAATGTGAGGGCGGTGAGGTGGGAGTGGGTGGATGGGTGAGGGAGCACCCTCATAAAGTTATGGTATAGGGTGCTTGCAAAGGGGAAACTGAGAAAGGGGATAACATTTGAAATGTAAACAAATAAATAGCCCATTAAAAACAATTTTAAAAAGTTGTAACAAGCTTGGATCCTGCCATAGACTGACTGCCTCTAAACTTCTTAACAAATTTGTTAATATAGGCTTGGATGATTAAGGTCCTGAAAAGAAAAGAGAGTTAGCATTAGCCTGTACATTTTGATCTTTGATTCATTGTTAATTCATTTGTGTGTTTGAAGTGAGATAATTGTCCTTGTTATCCCTGGCTACCAAAACGAAATTCCACAGGCTGGGTGAGTTTGTTAACTATAGACATTCTTTCTCATAGATGTGGAGGCAGAAAAGTTCAATATGAAGATATTGGCAGATTTATTTCTTAGTGAATTCCTTCTTGCTTGATAACAGACGGCTACAATTTTGTTATATACTGATACCAGCTCTTGTTTATACTGTTTTTATATGCAGAAAGAAGAGGACAGAGAGAGATAAGCAGACAGAGATAGAGAGACAGAGAGAAGGGGAGAAGGGAGGAGGGTAGAGGCAAAGGGAGGGGTAAAGGGGGAGCATTGGTCTCTATTTCTCATCTTATAATGACACTAGTTTCATTAATGGGGTTCTGACTAACAATCTCATCTAAACCTAATTATCTCTCAAAACCTTCCTAATTCCACCATGTTGAAAGTTAAAGATCGAGAACATGAATGAGGACATACTCTGTCTGTAGTAGTGATGCCCCAACTATTTCCTTTGCACAGTCCCAGCACCATTTGTTGAGAACACTATTCTCTCCACCCCTGAGTATTCCTGACATGCATCTCTGTCTGCTGTACCAAAACCTCCAGAACTGACATACTCAGGTTTGAACAGAAGTTATTTTTTCCTCATAGGTCTGGAGGGTGGACAATCTGAAACCAAGGTGCTGGTAGGCAGGCCTGATGTCTAGGGAAGACCTCTTCTATGCTTTGCTTTGGAGGTGGCATCTTCTGCTACATCCTTGGGGTGAGGGAGGGAGGAACACTGTCTTCACATAGTAGAAGGCACAGGAGGGGCATAAAGAGTGAATATCCCATCCCATTTAGCTACTTCCTAAAGGCTGTGCATCTTAACCCTGTTGTTTTGGCTCTTAGGATCCAGCACATTAATTTGGAAATCTGGAGAGTAATATTTGAACCATAGTAACACCTTTGTCAAAAACAAGCTGTCCATAAAAACAATGGTTGGTTTCTGGGCTCTCAGCTTTATTCCAGTGTCTGTATACCTGACCGAATGCATCTGTGCGTGCGCGCGTGTGTGTGTGTGTGTGTGTGTGTGTGTGTGCGCGTGCGCACGCGCGATCGCTGTTACTTTGTAGGAACTTTTGGAATCAGAAATTGTACAATCTCTATTTTTGTTTGGTTATTTTTTGAGAATATTTTCTTATTCTGGGTCCCTTTTATTTCTACAGAAATTTAAGAATCAGTTGGTCGACTTCTGGGGGAGAAAGGTACCTAAGACTTTTACAGTAATTGTGCTGAATCTGTTGACCTCCCTGCCCCCATTTGTCAAAATCCCCAAACAGAAACATATGGTGCCTCTCATCTGTTTTCGAGTTCTTTTTTTCCTTCCAATGCTGGTTTCATGATCCTTTTGTCATCTTAATTGCCAAGTGTTTTATTATTTTTGATGCAACTGACTTATTATAAAGCAACTGGTTTATTACCTCTGGTTTTGTAGTGTTCAATGCTAGTGCACAGAAATACTATTCATTTTTATATACTGATCTTTTTCCTTATTTATTATTTCTAAACATTTTTGTGTGTATCATTTAGGATTTTCTTTATAGAAATAAAAATCTTGTCATCTGGAAATAGGAACTTTTTTCTTAGCTTATAATAGGGACACACACATCCTGTTGGTTTTGTTTCTGTGAAGCATCATCCTGCCAGACCAAATTCTGGCTGCTGGAACAGCACAGTATTGCATGTGGCCTGTGCATGCTTCCACATGCTTTAAATCATCTCTTGACAGCTTACACCACCTAATGCAGCACAATGCTATGGAATGATGCTACAGAAACAGCTATAATGCGAGATTCTTTGGGGAATAATGGCCACAAGTGTCTGTATGTGCTCAGTGTGGATGAAGGGTGTTCTTCCCCCTGAATGTTTTTGATCCATGGCTGACTGAATGACAGATGAAGAGGCCACAGACACGGAAGGCCAACCATGCTTGTAACCTACCATAAAAAGACACAGTAGGATTTTGAGGTTAACCTCAACTACCTCTTTTTATGAGGCTGTGGTGAAGTTCTTGGGTGTGTGGGTAGGGGCAGACCAATTGCCCCAGCTCAGGTTTCAACATCTGTTGTCACTCCTGAGCCCTCGCCTTGTGATTAGGGGTTTGCACCATGCTAAAGGGGCTGCAACAGTAGATTTTTTTTAAAGCTTCTTTTTATATTTATTTATTTTTGTTTTTATGTATGTGTGAGCGCCTAAAAATATGTATGTGTATCACTTGTGTGCTTTGTGCCTGAGGAAGCCAAAAAGTTGGGGTCAGATCCCCTGGATCAGAGTTGGAAGTAACCATACGGGCGCTGGGGACCAAACCCAGGCCCTCTGGAAGAATCAGTCTCTCCAGGCCCTCAATAGCAGATTTTTGTATCATGTTCCTCATAATCATTAAAGAGAATGCTCTCTCCTCTGTTTGGACTTTCTAAGGGTTCGGATTTATATTTTTAAAATTCAATCTGAAATCAGCTGGTGTTCTGTCTGTGAAGTGAGGTCTATATTCATGTGAAAATGTCAAATATGAGAGTTAAACTCTTTTTCATGAGTGAAACAGCTACTAATATTTGCCAGGTATCTGTTCTGATTTTCCTTTCTGGGTATCCACACACAGAAACACAGACACAAACATGCATGAAGTTAAGATGACAAGATGTTGTAAAATGTTGCTTGTCACTTTTTTTTATTAACCAATATGATACAGCCACTAATCACATGGAAGCTATGTCCAAAGATGGTTTGTTTTGTTTTGTGAGAAGTGGCCTTCTTATGTAACTCAGTCTGGCATGGGCTCCAACTTGTGATCCTCCTGCCTCTATTTTCTTGATGCTAGGATTACAGACACTGCCTCACACTCAGCTTCCATTTTAACTGTTACCGGTTACACATTATTATGTACGTGGAGAATTGATCACTTTCTGTTTGACCATTATTAACAGATATTGTATCTAGACTTACCTCAACACTTGCCCTACCACTCTATTTCATTCCTAGAGACATAATTACTGAGCCAAAACAAACACCCATATAATACTTTGATATATAACGCCAAGTTCGTCATGAGAAAGGTACCAGTTCACATACCCAACAGTGTTAAGAGAAGAGCTTACCTCCCCGGCACTGGCTGTTATCAAACTTCCTAATTTTGGCTGATTTAGACAAAGAATGATATTTTTATTATTTTTAACTGCATTGGGGGGGTAGGGTTTAGAAATACTGAATACATCTCTCTGTGTCTATTGGTATTACTTTTATTTTGTCTATCATTGTGATCAATCACCTTTCCACAGAAGTGTTAGCCTATTCTTTTCAATTTATTTATACTTTTGGTACATGAAAGATACATATTCTCTTCCTATATAATGCACAGAGGCCTTGTTTAAATACAGTTTCATGAAGTTTGTCTAGAAATTCATTTTTTTCTCTTCTTACCAGGTCTGTACATTTCTAGGTCATACTATTCAGGCTATCTCGAGATGTTTCTCCCTTGGCCTTTTGCTGTGGGAGAAAGTCCGCTCATAATGAGAAGCTCTTTAGTAATGAGGAAGGACACACGGCAATGAGCAATGTCCAGTTTCATCACCATCTGAAAATCTTCCGTTTCCCACCATGTGTGGAAGCATCAGCCTCTCAGTGCTCCTGCAGTGTGGCGTCAGGACCCACCCTGCCACACCAGCCGGAGCTCTGCCGTCAGCCTCTCAGTGCTCTTGTACAGTGTGGCATCAGGACCCACCCTGCCACACCAGCCGGAGCTCTGCCGTCAGCCTCTCAGTGCTCCTGCACAGTGTGACGTCAGGACCCACCCTGCCACACCAGCCGGAGCTCTGCCATCAGCCTCTCGATGCTCCTGTACAGTGTGACTGCCTTTGTGTTTGCCAAATGCATCTGCTCGTTCTTTCCAGTCTTCCATCTAGACTTTGCAAATTTCAGGTTCTTTGAAAGTCCATGAAGGTTCAGACCCAGAAAGAGGGGCTTACACGGAGCCCTGCTTGCCACCAGCCCCTGCCCACTTGTTTCCCTCATGCGGTTCTTCTAGTTCTTTTGTCATGGGCCAACTTCCCATGTTCTTCCATGTTTGTCCCGTTTTACCAGTGAAAATAGTCATTTTATTCCTTCTATAAGAAATACTTAATAACCCCAGCCCTGTCTATGCAGAAAAGTTTAAGAAATTGCCAGAAAGGCTTTAAAAAATTACCGTTGAGAAACATAAAGGTTGAAAGAAACAGACTCAGTTATAATTTCACTTCTTAGAGATAATTACTGCTGATGACTTTTCTGTTGGAATTTTCAGACCTTTTTAGTACCTGCATTTCTATATGTCTGCAAACATGTCTGTCACAAATATATAGGTTTTCCTGAGTGAAGTGGATCATACTGTAGTATTGTTGTGTGGTATGAACCGTCCATATTTGAACGTGAATGTCTGAGGCTCAGAAGAATAGTTGTACCAAGTATCCCTGAGTCATACGCTCAGCCTCAGGCATGCCTGTGTTTTGTTCCACTGTCGCCTGTAAATAAATGTCGCTGTGGAGAATTTGGAGGCAATCCTGATCTTTCTTTCTCTTTGGTGCCTTCCTCCCCCACCCCCCGGGCAGATGTTTAAAGAATCCTTCCATGTTAAATAACTTAATATCAGTATCTGTTGCTCTGTGTGTGTTTTTTGAGATATAAACACAGCCCTTAAGTGCACCCCCTCTTTTTGACAGTCTTCATTGTTTCTTTTGCTTCCCACCCGTTGGATTGTCTAGGTCACCAGAACTGATTTCGTGAGTTATGTTACCCACTGTTCAGATCCACTGTAAGTCTGCCTGTTTCTTAATTGGTGACTGTTTTCCTGATGCAGACATTTGCTCAGTATTGATCACAGCAGTGCTAAGTACTATCCTAGAAATGATGGAGGACTATGCTTGAACTTTCTTCAGTTTCCCTGTCAATAAGGGCCTGTATTTCTTGTCTGATTAATGATGGATAATCTTGGGAGCCTTTCTCCACTTTTTATGATAACTAAATAGCCATTTGTAAGACACGAAGGAAATGGATTTTTTTTTTCTCATTTGGTTTCTCTTAGCCATCTTCAAATGAATGTCATTTCACCATTTGGGATGTATGTGTAATAATTTTACTTACAAATACATTACTGATAGACATAGAAGTAATTTCTTTATAGTTACTTAAAATAATTGTGCAGATCTCATCTAGGCTTGGTGGTATATCTCTGTGTCCCCAGCACTTGGGAGGCAAAGGATGAGGTGCCCAAGGTCAAATTAGGCTACATAGCAGGAGACTTTATTTCAAAAAGAAATACATATACATTGAAGGGTATGAAGGGAAACATATAAATGGGAAAATATATTATCTCTAGAGTTTTCAAGATATGTTTACTTAATATGCCTATTATCCAAAACTGACCCCATAGAATATGGGCACTCTATGTTAGCAGGATTTTGTAGAAATTATCCAGGTGCATATATAGACAGGAATGATGTAAAATAGCTAAAAATGGTTCTGTAAAAGAACAAGTTTGCACATCGCACTAATGGGATGTCAAGACTTGCTTCAAAGTGAGTGTTGGGATATATTGTGTCATGGCAGAGAGTGGGCATAGAGATCAACAGTATAGAAGAAAGGCTTACAAATATTGATCAACTTACTTTAACCCTTGTTTTCCAAAAGCTTAAGTAAAACTTGTCTTTTTTAGGCACAGTCCTGTGAGTTTTGACAAACATATTCAGTTACAGAAGTGAGTGGCTGTGAAGCTCATATGGAGAACGCCAGCCTTCTCTGGAGGAGAGCGACCTTTCTGTCAGCTGCAGTTCCTTGTGCTTACCCTCTCTCTGTACCATTTCTTTTGGAGTCTGCTTGCAATGAGTTCTCTCAGGTTTTCCCATTGTTTCTCTGAAGAATCCCCTTGTCCGTCTTCCTAATTTTTCTTTAGAAAATAATAATTGTTTCTTCTCTGAGCTGCTTTTATGTATTTTATCTTAGATTTTCTATGGTTTTGCTAGGATGTATCCAAGGATAGTTTCTTTATATTTATTTTTGTCTTTGAAATGTATTATGCTTATTATTAATAATGTGTTTGTGAAGTGTGTGTGTGTGTGTGTGTGTGTGTGTGTGTGTGTGCACAGACAGTAATGTCTTTTGTACCGCCACTCTCCCATGGTTGCCAGAAAGTTCTGTTAAATCTGCTATAAACACAGACTTGCTCAGTGGACCGGTCCTTTGGAGTCAGAAGGGACCATGGAAGTTTTCAGTGTCCCAACTGGATGTAGTCAAGAGATGATATACATAGGAGAAAGAACTCAGGGCCAGACACTCAACTACTCCACAAGGAACTTGAGAGACAGAGGCCGCCTTCCCTCTCTTCTCCCAGCACATTAGAACAGGAAAGCATATTAAGTGTTATCAGACTGAACTCTGCAACTGGGGGACATTCAAGCTGCCGATATCCAGACAATGACTGGATTCCCTGTGGTTCTTTGTATACTGCCTTATTCTAGGTAGCTAGAAATAGCAATGACAGCTGTGAGCTCCAGCCTGAGGGTGGGATAGCTTGCTGACTTTCCAATGGCACTAGCCTCAGTGTCTCCAATGTCATTGGTAATGGTGACAGATCTCAGCCAGACAGTGGTAAACACCAGGCTGTGGGCCTTGGCTTGGGGTGCTGGAAGTTTCCTGACCTCTAGGCTGTGCCTCCCACCTTTTATCATCTAAACCAATAGTGATGATAGTCTCCTGATTTCCAGAACCACAATTTATTTGTTTCTGAAATGGTTCTGTGTAGTACTAACCATAAATTTTAGCAGCAAACAAATGTATAAGCGTTTATTACTAATCTGTCTGAGGTTGGCTAAGTGATTCTAGCCTGCAGGCTGGCTGATCACTATCCAGGCTGTTTTTCCACTGTGGCAACTGGACTCTGACCTCCTCCTAGGTACCAGAGTGTGTTCTCATGGTGACCCAAGACTATGAGAGGACTTGGGTGGAATATGAAGGGCCTCGTGGGCTTGGCTTCAGCATGAGCTCATCACTTCTGTCCCATAAGTCAGTCGCATTGAGTGGGGATATGTATTCCACTCTCAGTGGAAGTAGCTCTAAGTCTAAGGCCACGGGTCTGAACGACAAGAAGCATTAAGGCTGGGATCTAGGAGTGCTCTGGGCCTGCTCCACCAGGCCACACCCTCCCTGGTGGGTCCTCCAGTCCTTCTTAATGTGTTCATACAAGTCTCGTGCATTCAATCTGTTGTAAATATCTAGAGTGATCTCTCATTTCCTGATTGGACATTGTCTGTATCAGTTACATCTTGTACATTCTGATTGGATGCTGTCAGAGTCAATTACATCTTATATGTATTGCTGTGTTCATCTCCCTTTGTTGTCACCAGAAATCACCAACCCTTGGTAGCTTGAAACAATTCAGGTTCATCCTACTCTTCTCTAGGTCAGGACTCTGAGGGCTCAACTGACGTCTCTGTGGAGGACTCCTGAAGCTAAAGTCAAGGTTTTGATAGAGGCACGTTTATTCCTGCAGGCTCCCGGAAAGGATCGGAGTCTTGTTTTTTTTTTTTTTTTTTTTGGTTTTTCGAGACAGGGTTTCTCTGTGTAGCCCTGGCTGTAGGATCATGTCTTGACCATGCCTGTTATTGACACAGAACTCCCTGGGTTGAAGGACTGAAGTCTCTTGCAGGCATTCTTACCTTCTTCAGGTTGCTCATGTCCCTCAGCCATGGCTTCCTTCCTCTGTCTTCTAATCTACCAACAATGGGTCAGCTCCCTCTCATGGTTCACATCTTCCAGTCCTCTGCTTTCCTCGTGACCATGAGGTGATATTGAGATAGTTTTTCTCCCAATAACAAGGTCGTGCCACCCATCAGTGACACATCCACAGGTTTGGGGATTTGGGTGTGAATCTTTTAGAGTCATTATTCACATTATATTAACACTGTATTATGGCACTGTTCATAATCTCACCTCTTACTAGAAAATCAGCCCCGTGAAGTTGAAGATCATGCTGAATTTGTGGAGACATCTCAAGCACCTAGAACAGCACCAAACGTAGAGAGTCAGAAGCACTGAATAAAGAAATGTAGGCTTTTGAAGAGTATAAAGAGTTAAGTTGCTGGCATGTGTTTTATCATTAATACTCCTCCCTCTTGTTTCCTCATATATAAAATATAGGGGTTTTTTTGTTTTTGTTTTTTTTTTTTTTTTTTTTTGGTTTTTTGAGACAGGGTTTCTCTGTATAGCCCTAGCTGTCCTGGAACTCGCTCTGTAGACCAGGCTGGCCTCGAACTCAGAAATCCGCCTGCCTCTGCCTCCCAAGTGCTAGGATTAAAGGCGTGCGCCACCACCGCCCGGCTATAAAATATAGTTAATTGCACTTATTTCTACGATTTTTCTATTGTTGAGGATTACATTAGACAACTCATATGATGGATATCTATGTTTAGAACATAAAATGTGAAACTGCATGGTATTAGTACAGTGAGAGGCAGGTAGATCAATGGAACAGAATTGAAGACCCAGAAATGAACCAACACACCTATGGTCACTTGATCTTTGACAAGGGAGCTACAACCATCCAGTGGAAAAAAGATAGCCTTTTCAATAGATGGTGCTGGTTCAACTGGAGGTCAACATGCAAAAGAATGCAAATAGATCCATTCTTATCTCCTTGTACTAAGCTCAAGTCCAAGTGGATCAAGGACCTCCACATAAAACCAGAAACACTGAAACTAATAGAAAAGAAACTGGGGAAGTGCCTTGAGCACATGGGCACAGGGAAAAATTTCCTGAACAGAACACCAATAGCTTATGCTCTAAGATCAAGAATTGACAAATGGGACCTCATAAAATTACAAAGTTTCTGTAAGGCAAAGGACACTGTCAAAAGGACACAACGGCAACCAACTAATTGGCAAAAGATCTTTACCAACCCTACATCCATCAAAGGGCTAATATCCAAGATATACAAAGAACTCAAGAAGGTAGATTCCAGAGAGCCAAATAATCCTATTAAAAAATGGGGTACAGAGCTAAACAAAGAATTTTCACCTGAGGAATATCGAATGGCTGAGAAGCACCTAAAGAAATGTTCAACATCCTTAGTCATCAGGGGAATGCAAATCAAAACAACCCTGAGATTTCACCTCACACCAATCAGAATGGCTAAGATCAAAAACTCAGGAGACAGCAGGTGTTGGCGAGGATGTGGAGAAAGAGGAACACTCCTCCACTGCTGGTGGGATTGCAAGCTGGTAAAACCACTCTGGAAATCAGTTTGGTGGTTCCTCAGAAAACTCAGCATAATACTACGGAGGACCCAGCTATACCACTCCTTGGCATATACCCAGAGGACTCTCCAACATGCAATAAGGACACATGCTCCACTATGTTCATAGCAGCCTTATTTATAATAGCTAGAAGTTGGAAAGAACCCAGATGTCCCTCAATGGAGGAATAGATACAGAAAATGTGGTATATTTACACTATGGAATACTACTCAGCTATTAAAAACAATGAATTCATGAAATTCTTAGGCAAATGGGTGAAACTGGAGAATGTCATCCTGAGTGAAGTGACCCATTCACAAAAAAATCACACATGATATGCACTCACTGATAAGCGGATATTAGCCCAGAAGTTTGGAATACCCAAGGAACAATTCACATATCAAAAGATACCCAAGAAGAAGGAAGGAGAGGCACCTGGTCCTGGAAGGGCTCAATGTGGCAGTGTAGGGGAATACCAGGAAGGGGAGGCAGGAGTGGGTTGGTTGGGGAACAGGGGGAGGGAAGAGGGCGTATGGGACTTTGGGGGGGGGAACCAGTAAGAGGGAAATCATTTGAAATGTAAATAAAGAATATACCTAATTAAAAAAATTTTAAAAAAAGAACATAAAATGTGGTTCTCTCTCTGTGTGTGTCTCTGTCTCTCTCTCTCCCACCTTCCTTCTCTCTCCTTCCCTCTCTCTCATATTCACCCCATTCAGCCAGAGATAATTATCTTTTCTATTCTGGGGAATTAAGTTTATTACAAATGATTGCCAAAAAGATGGGCAGTTATATAAAGTTTTCTATATTCAAAGTATGACTTGGGACTGAAGAGTAAGAACTTTTAGACTGACCTTTGTCGAGAAGGAAAGAACTTCAAAATACTTCTCAGGAGCTTGACCCCAAGGACATGGCCAGAGTGTCATGCCTGGATAGAGGGGCTCTCTTCCCACAATTACCATTGTGTGCCTTAGAACTTTGGGGAAGAAAGAGAAGATGAAGATCATAAGAGACACAAAATGAAGTAAAAAGTTTACCCTTCCACTGTAAATATAACAGAATGAAAGACTAGAAGACAGAGGAGTAGGAGGAGGAGGGGAGGAGGTCTGGGGGAGAGAATGAGTCAAAGCTTAGGAGAGGGGGCAAAGCCAGGGAGGGAACACAGGGGTGGGTAGGAACCTGACAGCATGTTGCCCTGGGCATAGTTTGGTTGAAGCTGCCATGTCTCTAAGACACTGTCTTATAGAAATTTCATATGAATCATATGCATAACTCTGATTTTTTTCAACAGCTACATTTTAAAAGTAAAATAAAACAAATCATGTTTAGCTGTAAGAAAGAATAGAGAATGTGTATCTTTGCTTTAATGGTTCTAAATGGAGCTAACAAAACAGGAGGAAGTTAGGAATAAACAAAACCTTGGCCATGTGCAGAGAGAACCACTGTGTGGCCCTGACATGATCCACCAGTCCTTTACTAGGGAACCCAGCCATGACCAGACCTTGTTTTGCTTCCTCTTGTGGCCTTTATGTGTATTAGATTAGTGAATCTCAAGACTTCAGGATGCAGGCATATCCTTAGGGCACTTCCCTAATGAGGTTTAATTATAAGTCTGCATAGGGAAATAGACTGGGAGTTGTCTCAGGCCACATGGCCCGCCTCTGTGGAAACTAGGGCATGGTCCAGGATGCAGCTATGTCCCCTCTGTCCTGCTGGGCTGCATGTCTGCCTCGCTGTTGGGGTGCCTGGAATGCCCTAGCATGCTGCTCAGGGGAGGCAGAACGCAGCCCATAATGGGGGTCCTCAGTCCATATTATCCCAGAGTAGGAAACAGCAGAGTCTGGAATGATTGCTATGGATTCCCAAGTACTGCTGGGAGTCCACGCTTTTCCCAGGGCATCTACACACCAAGAAGAGGAAGACTGAGCCCTGGTGTGTGGAGGAGTGTGGTTTGAGACAGTCCTTGTTTGTTTAAACGGCCTTATTTGATGGAGGATGTGAATGCATACACCTTACTCAGGCTGAACCAGGGATTAAATACCTTTTACTGGAAGGAATGCCCAGGAAGGAAAACTCATTGGTTGAGCAGCCGAGGTCTATCTATATATATCTCATTAGCATAGACAACTCAAGAGTTTTATGCTATGTGACAGACTGCTATGGTCCTCTCAGTGGGGTGTTGTGGTTAGTGTAGAGTTAGGCAGGGAGTGGCCCCACTCCTACAGTTCTCAATTCTGAGATTCATGGGGTCTGAGCTCACTCAGCCTTACTAGTTCTTCTGTCTGGTGGCACGGTTCACTTGCCCCACATTGTCCCAGTAGCTGCTCTGCCGACATGGCTAGTCCATATCCAGTGGTTGACTTCAGCGAGCCCTGTGGGTCCCTGTGGGGCTCACCATGGGTTGAAAGTTGTCACTCTTGGTTACACTCAGGGAGGGCTTGTAACTGAGATGAGCTCCAGGGGGAAATGCTGAAAAAGGCTGGCCCATGGTGTGGTTCCAGACCATCTGCTGAGCTGGGTCAATCTAGGCCATGTTTGCATCTGCAATTGGTTTATTCCTTATGGCTATTCATCTTTCTATTTCTCTTTGTTCAGGATGATAGTTCTATCCATCACTTTGACTACCCAGAATACCAAAACATCAGGACATGTAAACAAAGAAAACCATCACTATTAACAGAATCCTAGCATAGGTCACAACAAACAAACAAAACAACAATAACAACATCAAGAAGAAGAAAGACATCAATTTCAGTAACACTTTTTGTTTAAAACTCAGTATATTATTTTGTCATACAATCAATTAAAAGCAAGGTATTTTAGTCTTTACTTTTGTCCCGGTCCTTGAAACCTGATATGGATTTGGTATAGCCCATCTCGATTAAAAACAAACTCTTTTCTAATTCATAATGAGGACCAGGGAGATGGCATAGAAGGTGAGGTGCTTGCTGCATAAGCCTTTCATCCTGAGTTCAACCCCTAGAACCCATATAAAGGTAGAGAGACAAAGTTGTCCTCTGGACTCAGCTAGTGTGCCCTATCATGCACACACAGATGACCACCACCACCTCTGCCTCCAACACTGCTAACAACAACAACAACAATAAGTTCTAGTCTATAGGAAAGCTTCTAGAATCCCTGCATGGCAAATATAGACTGTGTACTGTATGATGCAACTGTAATAAAGGCTTCGTATGTGGATTCCATCTAGAATGTAAAGGCAGCACTGTTCCTGGCTTCCCATGACTTGGGCATAGCATGTAGGGGTCCTAGAAGCTCCCCTGTGTTTAAGTAAGGAGACAGAAGAGAGCTTTGCTGATTGAGTCTTAGAGTCAGGCTTGGCAAACCCTGTGTCCATGGACACCACAACTGATAACACATATCAAGGACCATAGAACCCAGAAGCAGATCATCCCACGGCATCACAGAAGGCCCGACACCTCAACAGTTGCCTGTCTAAGAGCTGACCCAGAGCATTCACAGTGTACCCAAGCTAAAAGGATACAAATGCCATCTTGGACTCACATTCTTCTCGTCTCTTCCTATATCCAGCTGTGTGTGGAAGGTGGGCCCAAATAGGCAGAACCCAGAACTCTTGCTCAAGTCTCCAAGGATTTGAGTCCTCTGTTCTGTCACTGCATAGAGGCTTTGGTTCTAAGCCCTAATAAATAGACCAAGGTAAAGGGGGATCCTCTTACTGCCAGTGTGCTCTGAAGACCCAGAGCCGTAAGGGAGTGTGCTTATTGAAAGCGGCTCCACACTGAAAGTTACCGAGCTCAGGTTCCATTTGTTTTCTCACATGATTCAATGGCTGAGAGAAAAGGTGTAGATTGTTAGACAAGTAAAATCAATTGTGTGGGTGGCATTTTCATTGCATATTTGAGTGTACTGTTTAAATCTGGTGCGAGTTCTAATGCATATACATAACATCCTAAGAACTCAAGCTTAGGTAATAAATTGATGACGTAGTAGTGAGTAAGCAGTGGCAACCACAGCCGTGCTATCCCAGAGCTATCCCAAGCCCACCCATGTAGAATTCCCACAGACTCTGACGTTTCTGGTCACCATTCCAACAAATCTCCTGCCTCAGATGTTGCCTCCAGGATGCCCCTTGCACTTTCTTTTTTTTTTTTTAAAGATTTATTTATTTATTTATTATAGTAAGTACACTGTAGCTGTCTTCAGACACCCCAGAAGACGGCGTTAGATCCCATTACGGATGGTTGTAAGCTACCATGTGGTTGCTGGGATTTGAACTCAGGACCTTCGGAAGAGCCATCTCTCCAGCCCCCCCCCCCTTGCACTTTCTAACCAACTGGATAATTTAGAAGTTCTTCTGACCTCCTCAGGCTCAGAAATCCTCTAGATGACTCTGAAAACTCAAGAAACTGGTACACTTGGATTACAGCTTTGTTATAAAGAACACAAACCAAAACCAACAGGGCACAGTCCAGGAGGGTCACACAGGCAGAGAGTCTCTGTCCTCATGACGCATCACTCTCCGGGCACCACTAGCAAGGAAGCCTAATCCAGCCTTCGGGATTTTATATTCCCCAGATCCCAGAGGTTGGTCTATGCCACATGCCCGAAGTCACAACCTTTGAATGGAGTGATTAATCTTTCTGGCAAAGACAACCTCCATCCTGAATCAGCTCAAAAGCACACATTCAGGCACAGTCCTAGGTGCCCACCATGAATAATTACCTCTTTTTCAGGAAGCCAGTGAGTTAGAGGCTGCCTCTCAGGAACTAGAGACAAAAGCCAGCCATATTCCTCACCCCACAACAGTGATGGTAGTAAAGATGACAATGGTATTGATATTCGTGTATCTCTCTCCTCCCACTTCAGAGATACACCGCTTTGACCAGTTAAATGCCCATCTTTTGAGAGAACACCTAAAATGTAATCCTTATACGCATGACCATGCATAAGTGTGGATCTGCCCATAGATCCTGTGTGGATAGATGCTCGGGGCCTCAGCATCAGCTAAGAGGCTTCCTGGTTGCATGATTCTCCCCAATAAACACCTTGAAATCTCATCTAACTCTTCATTTATTTTTCTTGTAAATACTTCTGTTGCTAACCAGTTCTTGAGCATTTTTCCAGTGGAAAATGGAGTTGTTGGCTTTCCCTGGTTCCTGTTCACCATCCAATAAGTTGAATAAATAATTACTGTAACCCATACTGGTGTAATACAGGAGGAGGGCTGAAAGCAGGAGAATATTAAACTCATCAAGAGTCATTGAGATCAGTGTAGGGAAAGAAACCTGAAAAGGAGATGCAAAGACTGAGGCAGGAAGACACAACACCTAAATAGGAGCTTCCTTAATGATGTGACTTAATGAGGTGACTGTGTCACCTCAGAGCCAACGTGAAGTCTGCAGATGGGATGCACCTGCCTCCCGAGCGCCTCACATAGCAAAATCAAGCATCAGAGCCCGGAATGGAAGCAGGAAAGCCCAATCAGACTCCTCAGAGATACTTCAGTAAATGAACTCTCAGCTTGCAAAACCGTATCCCTGAGATTGAAGCATTGCTCTGGATTCTCCAATTAAGCCTCTCCCTTTGGTTGGTTTCCAGCACTAACCCTCACTCCTTCACTGAAATTAAATCTGTTCGCTTTGGCTGATGTTTAAACAGCTTAAGTCTCTGGGGTCTCTTTTGGGAAAGGATAATTTTAATGCAGGTGATAAATCCACCAGAATTTCAGGACGAGAGGAGAAGCCTGGTGGAGACTTTATTCAGCTGTTGAAGACAGGACCTGGGAACTCTTGGAACAAGGCAGTTAGGAGAGGAACTCGTTGGCGTTTCATAACCAACGGATGAACCCAGTTCAGCCTGCAGGGCACAGTGCAAACACTTACTGAGATCTGCAATCCGAGGAGGCAGCTTCGAAGAAGTCTCTAACTGAAACTCTTGCCCTGTCAGCTCAGAACCCCACCTTTTCACCCAGCATGCCTGTGCTAATCATCTCATTGCACAGAAGAACAGTTTTGAGAACTTCCATCCATAGGTGGTGGCCACACTCTCCATTCCCCTGTAATAGAATTGCTGACCCCAAGAGTATACACAGGCATCATCTGGAGGATTATTCCAGAAATTTCCCACTTCTTTTTCCAAATGGAGGTGTTCCAGGGACCAGTTTAAGCTTTCTGCTGAACAGAAGCCAACCATGACCTAAGGAAGAAAGAAGCCGGAGCAGAGTAGCAGTGATGACCAAGCCCAGAGTGGAGCAGACAGCCACCGTTCCCACCAGGATGGAACTCCTGCCTCACCGGGGCCTCTGCTAAGATCTGTTACTGAGCGAAGAAGGTTTGGCTCCTCCCACCTCTCGTCTGTCTCCCCATCCTTCACCCTGCAAAGACAACAGTTGTACCACTTTCAAGCCCTGGGATCTTGTTAGTCCCCTGAGAGGCTTCAGAAACACTGCTAGAAGCATGCTGTTCCTTGCCTGTTCACACTGCTGCTTAGTCACAAATATCCATGCTGTGTGGTAACAAAAACTGAGCAGAGGCAGGAGGCAGGAGGCAGGAGGTAGACCTCAGACTGTTTCTATCCCTGAAGGAGTCTCAAAAGCAAGTGTGAAAAGGATGCCAAGGTTTGTTTGTTTGGTTGGTCGGTTTTTTTTTTTTTTGCTTTGATTTGTTTTTGTTGGTTTTTTTGTCCTCCAATCTCCACCTTTGAAAGTACCTGAAGGAGGGACTCAGGCCCAGACTGAATCAACCCCTGAAAAGTGGAGGAAGGACGCAAGACATCCACAGATCTACCATTCCCTTCTCTCTCCCCACCCATCCCTCCTTTCCCTATGCTCATTCTTTTTCTCATTTCTCCAGAATTATGCCACTGGGGAATTGTGTGAATGTCAGTGATTGATGTATTTCCCAATCCCAGAAGTACCTGGAAACACTCTTGTAATAACAACACCAACAACAACAAGCTTCCATTCTGTGTATTTGCAATGTCACCTGGTCATAATGATAGATTCAGGGAAAGCTGTGGATGTGAGACTACTTAGATATTTGTTCATTCAAGAGATAGTTATCAACTACACATTATGCTCTGGACCCTGATAGAGACAAGATGGAGGTGCCTAAGTCTTGATTTGAGGTCAGTCAACGTCAATGATGTGGCCATTTTCTACCTCAGTTCACTCTAGGGCACCAGTCACCACAGTGAACACTCATTCCTTTTCAAAGTCAACATATCCTATTCCTACTGAGGAAATTACTAAGGCTTTAAGAAACATTTGAATGTTCTTGGGAAAATGCTATTACAGAGGTCCCTGTTCTAGTTGTGAATGACTACATATGAATCATTCACAGTTAACTCAGATTTATACGCTTGGATTGCTCATGCTCAGATGTCCTATAAGCACCTGTAGCCTTGTGGTTAATGTCAAACTCACGGGCTTCCTTAAAAACTGGGTTTACTCTAGATAGTCCACCTCAGTGAACAGCCTCACTCCTGCCTACTGGGCAGAGCCAGCATCCTGGATATTGGTCCTGAAGATTTCTTCTTGTTCGCTATGTTAGTTGTTTTCTTGGTGTGATAAATACTTGACAAAAAGGAATCCAGGCTTTGTTCTGGCTTACAGTTCAAGGAATGCATTCCACCATAGCAGGAAGCCCTGGTACAGAGTAAGGTCCTGCCCCTACTGGTCCACTGTCTCCATCAAGTCCCCACAACCTGAAGGTTCCACAACCTCTCCAAACAGTACTAGGGATGACCAAGTTGTCCCCCATGAGCCTTTGGTGACATTCCATATAAAAACTGCAACTCACATTTTCAGGCCAATCACCAAGTCCTGACTTTCTTATAACACAGATCAGCACAAAGTTTTGCCGCTTGTTTGGTTCAGAGTCAATCAAATGCTTTAATCCCAAGCATTTTGCAAGGGAAAAAATAACTAGAATAAGCTGTCAGATGCTGTCTAACATAATGCTCTGAATGGTGGATTACTTAATGTAATTACAGTGTTCACCTACAATTTACACAAGTAAATTTGCTTTCCACACCAAAACGTTTATGATTTAAGTAAACAGCTTCTTCAGAGAATGTGTTTTCTATCCTCTGGGATTACTAAAGGCCTTTAAAGCTCATGTTTTGAGAGACTAAATTATAGCTTTGCAAATAGTTGTATATCTTCATAGACCTTTTGTTCTTTCACATTGTAGGTCTTAACCACAGAGAAACAGAGCTGTAATTCATCATTCAGAACATGTACATTTTAATCTTACTTGGCACCTTTGCCCCATCTGAATTAATTTTTCATTATATTCCTGTAGTAGCTAGAATGCAAATATTTTGTAAATTTTTCTTTCTCCTTTTGCTGAGAAGGGCAATAAAGAACACATATAATTTCTTAAAGTATTCATGTCAATGGTATGATCTGTTTTTTTCTAGAGATGCCCATAAAACAACATTAGGAATTGTGTTCAGTTTTAACTGAGACCAATAGGCACTTGAGACTTACAATCTTTATATTATTTCAATACAATGGTTTTAGGCATTCTTTGAGAATTTTATACAATTCATTTTGATCATATTCATTCCTGTTCCTCCCCCAACTCCTTCCAGATCCACCCCCTTAATTCCAACCCCTCTCTAACTTGATATCATTTATTTATTTATTTATATTTAACTAAGTCAATACTCATGGGTGTGGGAACATCACTGCAGTATGATCAATCTACCAGGGGCCACACCCCTAATGAAAGCCATCATTTTCTCATCACTCTTTAATTAGAGGTAGTCTCATGGCTCACTCTCTATATTCTTTTTTTTTTTTACATTTCTTTTTTTTTGACTACTTCTATTTCTTTTTTTTATTTATTTTCTAAGTTTTTTTTATTTACATTCAAAATCATTTCCCCTTTCCCGTTTCCTCCCTCCCCAAAAGTCCCATAAGCCCCCTTCCCTCCCTCTTTTCCCCATTCAACCCCCTCTCACTTCTCTGTCTACACTTCTTCCTCTAATGTTTATACTACCCTGATATAGTTTGCCCAGAACACTAACCAACAGATTCCCTGACAGGTTCACCCTTCCAGCCAAAGCTACTTTCATTGCTCTCTATCCTCCTCCTCCTCCTCCTCTGCCTTCTTTGCTTTATTTTGCTCATAGAAGACACAGACACATTTCAGAATGGCATTAGAACTATACCTCAAAAATCTGTCCTTTATGCAGATGGAGACATAAAATCCCAACTATCTTTGACATGCTTAAATCTATGTAAAAACACAAATGGTTCCTACCATCTGTCTTGTCACTAAACTGGAACCTAGATATCACTCCCCCATGTCCACCATCTCTTAACAACAGCAATGTGTTGTCAGAAGAAGGCAGTGTGAGCTGTTGTGTGTGGGTGCTGGGAACTGAACTGTGGTTTCCTGCAAGAATAGCAAATGCTATTAATCAATGAGCCACTTATACAACCTTTGGTGAGGTATAATCCCTATCTCAAACATCTTTGTAACTCTATGTCTAAGACTTAGTAAGTAACTAATTAGCAAAGAATTGTGAATGGATGGAAAAGGAAGAAGCACTGTGAACCTATCTCCAAGCCTAGAGGAACCTACCTGAAATTAATATTTTGGTATTGGAACCTGTTTGAAGACATTCAGTTTCCCTGATTAATGGTGACTCACAGCTCTTAATATCAGCTCTTCACATGGACACCATCCCTATCTGTGAGATTCATGCTAGACAATTGTATACATATTCCACAGCAGCCTACATGCAGCTGTGGGAACCCAAATAGGCAACAAAGACCCTGTTCTCCGAATATCAAAAGTCTCTGTACTAACTGTTGATTGTGATTTATGACTGGACATATGCATACACACTAACCTACACTGCCATTTGAAAGGCTCTGATTCCTCTGATTTTCCCTGTGCCTTGTTGTGTGCCCCACCCCATCCCCAACTCTGTCTCTGTCTCTCTCTGTCTCTGTCTCTGTCTCTCTGTCTCTGTCTGTCTGTCTGTCTGTCTTTTTTTTGGAAGCCAGAAACATAAGGACTTAGCAGCCATCCAAAAGCAATCATATTTGTAAGAGAAAGTCACCATGCATACCAGAGAAGGACTCAGCTCCGGCCACCATCTGCAGCAGGGAACCAGGCAGCTCCAAAGCCTTCTGTACACAGCCCACCAGGAGAGAGTGATCTCCCAGCATCAATTTCACTTCTGAGTGCAGAGGTGAGATCTCCACCTTCTCTCTGGAGGGGTACAGCTAGGAGCACATAAGGCATACAATCGGTGTTGCTGCTGGGATAGGAGTCTTCCTTTCCGGCCACCATCTGCAGCAAGGAACCAGGCAGCTCCAAAGCCTTCTGTGCACAGACCCTACCAGAAGAGAGTTGGTCTCCTAGAAGTACAGACACAGGCTTACAGGCCCATAGGAGGGACAAGCTTCAACCAGAGACAGCAAGACCAACTAACACCAGAGATAACCAGATGGTGAAAGGCAAGCACAAGAACCCTACCAACAGAAACCAAGGCTACTTGGCAACATCAGAGCCCAGTTCTCCCACCACAGCAAGTCCTGGATACTCCAACACACTGGAAAAGCAAGAGTTGGATTTAAAATCATATCTCATAATACTGATAGAGGACTTCAAGAAGGACAAAGATAACTCCCTTAAAGAAATACAGGAGAACAGAGGTCAACAAGTAAAAGTCCTTAAAAGAGGAAACACAAAAATTCCTTAAAGAAATACAGGAAAGCATGGGTGAACAGGTAGAGGACCTTAAAGAGGAAACACAAAAATCCCTGAAAGAATTATGGGAAAACATAAACAAGTGAAGGAACTGAACAAAACCATCCAGGATTTAAAAATGGAAGTAGAAACAATAAAGAAATCACAAAGTGAGACATCTCTGGAAATAGAAAATCTTGGAAAGAATTCAGGAGTCATAGATGCAAGCATCAACAACAGAATACTAGAGATAGAAAAAAGAATCTCAGGTGCTGAATATACCATAGAAAACATTGACACAACAGTCAAAGAAAATGCAAAATGCATAAAGCTAGTAACCCAAAACATCCAGGAAATCCAGGACACAATGAGAAGACCAAACCTAAGGATTATAGGTATAGAAGAGAGCAAAGATTTCCAACTTAAAGGGCCAGTAAATATCTTCAACAAAATTATAGAAGAAAACTTCCTAACCTAAAGAAAGAGATGTCCATGAACATACAAGAAGCCTACAGAACTCCAAACAGACTGGACCAGACCAGAAAGTCCTCCCAGCACATAATAATCAAAACACCAAATGCACTAAACAAAGAAAGAATATTAAAAGCAGTAAGAGAAAAAAGTCAAGTAACCTATAAAGGCAGGCCTATCAGAATTACTTCAGACTTCTTACCTGAGACGATGAAAGCTAGAAGATCCTGGGCAGATCTCATGCAGACCCTAAGAGAACACAGATGCCAGCCCAAACTACTATACCCAGCAAAACTCTCAATTATCATAGATGGAGAAACCAATATATTCCATGATAAAACCAAATTTACACAATATCTTTCCACAAATCCAGCCCTACAAAGGAAAACACCAACATGAGGAGGGAAACTACACCCTAGAAAAAACAAGAAAGTTATCTTTTTCCAGCAAACCCAAAAGAAAGTAACCACACAAAAATAAAAATAACATCAAAAATAACAGGAAGCTACAATCACTATTCCTTAATATAACATCAATGGACTCAATTCCCCAACAAAAAACATAGTCTAACAGAAATATTTTTCATGTAAATCTTCAATTTTATCAGAAAATGTTTGTGATTCCTCTTTCAATCAATTTAGTAATGCTTTTTATGTCTACCATTTTGACTGTATTATTTTCCATGATAATTTTTAATTTTAACATTTTTTCTATATATTTCTTCAATTTTATCAGAGAAATTTTCCATGTAAATCTTCAACTTTATCAGAAAATGTTTATAATTCCACTTTCAATCAACTTAGAAATATTTTTATGCCTACCATTTTATCTGTATAATTTTCCATGATAATCTTCAATTTTAATGTTTTTCTATATATTTCTTCAATTTTATCAGAAATATTTTCCATGTAAATCTTCAATTTTTTCAGATAATGTCTATAATTTTACTTTCAATCAACTTAGGAATATTTTTATACCTACCATTTTATCTGTATAATTTTCCATGAAATAGTCAGTTTTAACATGTTTTTCTATATATTTCTTCAATTTTATCAGAAATATTTTCCTTGTAGATCTGCAGTTTTATCAGAAAATGTTTATAATTCCACTTTCAAACAACTTAGGAATATTTTTATGTCTACCATTTTATCGGTATAATTTTTCCATGAAATAGTCAATCTTAACGTGTTTTTCTATATATTTCTTCAATTTTATCAGAGATATTTTCCATGTAAATCTTCAATTTTATCAGAAAAAGTTTATAATTCCAATTTCAATCAACTTAGAAATATTTTTATGCCTACCATTTTATCTGTATAATTTTCCATGATAATCTTCAATTTTAATGTTTTTCTATATATTTCTTCAATTTTATCAGAAATATTTTCCATGTAAATCTTCAATTTTTTCAGATAATGTCTATAATTTTACTTTCAATCAACTTAGGAATATTTTTATACCTACCATTTTATCTGTATAATTTTCCATGAAATAGTCAGTTTTAACATGTTTTTCTATATATTTCTTCAATTTTATCAGAAATATTTTCCTTGTAGATCTGCAGTTTTATCAGAAAATGTTTATAATTCCACTTTCAAACAACTTAGGAATATTTTTATGTCTACCATTTTATCGGTATAATTTTTCCATGAAATAGTCAATCTTAACGTGTTTTTCTATATATTTCTTCAATTTTATCAGAGATATTTTCCATGTAAATCTTCAATTTTATCAGAAAAAGTTTATAATTCCAATTTCAATCAACTTAGAAATATTTTTATGCCTACCATTTTATCTGTATAATTTTCCATGATAATCTTCAATTTTAATGTTATTTTATATTTTTATACCAATTTTTAGAAATATTTCCCATGTAATTCTAGTATGATAGAATTTCAATTCTATTATAAAATGTTTCTACTTCCTTTTTCAATTAATTTAGCAATTTTTTTATGTCTACCATTTTACTCTTTAATTTTTCATGAAAATTGTCAATCTTAATGTGTTTTTCTATATGCTTCTTCAATTTTGTCAGAAACATTTTCCATGTAAATCTTTAATTTTATCATAAAATGTTTTTATTTCCTTTTTCAATAATAATAATTTTTAAAAAAAGGGCTCAGCTCAGGAAGGACTAGAGTAGACTCTAGGTTTGTATCTCAGTTTAATCCTGGATGTTCTGCACCAGTTTGAAAGAGGACGAGGAGGAGGAGGAGGAGGAGGAGGAGGAGAGAGAGGGAGGGAGAGAGGGAGGGAGAGAGGGAGGGAGGGAGGGAGGGAGAGAGGGAGGGAGGGAGGGAGGGAGGGAGAAGGAAGAGGAGGAGGAGGAGGAGGAGGGGAAGAAGAAGAAGAAGAAGAAGAAGAAGAAGAAGAAGAAGAAGAAGAAGAAGAAGAAGAAGAAGAAGAAGAAGAAGAAGAAGAAGAAGAAGAAGAAATTGGGACAGGCTGAAAAACAGAACTCTAGAGTTATAACATTGTAAGATTCAAAACTCCCATTTTGAAAAACAAAAATCATAAGACATAGAAAGAAACCAGAAATGATATCTTACTTAAGAAAAAACTCAAAAGAAACTGTCTCTGAGAAAGACCAGATGGTGAATTTACTAGACAAAACCTTTAAACAATTGTTGCAAAGCTATTCAAAGGACCAAAACAAGACAGGGTAAACAGTTTTTTAATGTTTGAACAAGACAGAAATATCAATAAAATATGAAAAATAGAAACAGAAATGAAAAAGAAAACCTAGAGATAAAATATACAAAATGAATTTTTTTTTAAAAAAAAAATGCAGATTTGAACAAGCAGCTGTGGATCATGGAGCTTAAAGATGGCTCAGCTGGATTGCCTCCTAAGGAGCATCAGTAGACCTATGAGGTCTGGTTGACTTGGGAAGCATGCCATGTATTTTCCTAACTGTTTCCTATGCTGCACTTTTGTCTATTTCCTTAGTGTGTTCCGTGAGTTGGAAGTTAAGGCTGATGGCTCAAATATTCAGGTCATACTTTGGGACAATAAAACCTCATTGCTGATATCATAGATTATTATTATCTCAGGGGAATACAATTTGTCTCCCTTCAACTCATTTTTACAATTTTTGTTTTGATATAATTATAATCATACTTGTTTTATAATTATAAAAATGATAGCAATAATTCCTTGGAATCCTTGCCTAGTTTCCCAGAAGACATCTAATGTTCCCATAATACAAAATCAAAACTAGGAAATCGACTTTTGTACAATGCTGTTTGTTGAAGTACATACAGACTTTAATTTTTGCTGTGGTTACATGTGTGTGTATGTGAATGTAAGAGTGTGCCCTGTTTCTGTGCAATTTGATCACGTTTGAATCCACTTTTAATTCTTAATAGAATCCCAGGGAGATTCCCTGGCAAGATAATTGCATTACCTTATAATGAGAGAGTGCAATCTGAGCACATGTGGATCGTGTCTACCCCTCTAGGGAAACTAGAATTCACATCTAGGAGAAAACTGCTTTGGGTGAGGGGTTCACTGAACAGAACCTTCCCAGGGGCCTTTTGATGATCTCAAGCCATATACTTCATTTTATAGAATAGAGGGGAGAAGGCAAGGACAGAACGTGTCCGTGAGGCACCGAGTTGGCATCTTTGGGGTAAGTATGCCACTCAGAGCTCATTATCCTCTAACAAGGAGCTTCCTCCTTATTTCTGAGAAAAGTAGAATTGGGAGTCTGAACCCAGAGACTCATGAAATGTTCAGAACAACGCCTGCGCGGAGAGGTTGTTTGGTAGGTAGAGACCATTTGGAGACTCTCTGTGAGGTATAGAGCTGCTGTTTCCTAGAAGAATCATTTGATATTGTATTTTAAGCTGACCGTGTTTACCTCTCTTCTGCTGTCATCAGACTCGATGAGTATTTGTTACACTATCACCATTTGATGCTTGCTGTGCTTGGAGGAGTTAAGGAAGCTGTGTAGAGAGTCAATTTGGAGAACATTCTAGAAGGCAGTAAGTGTGGTTCACAGTCTGGACAGCTATTAAAATGAGAAGTAGCAAGCCTACACCATGTTCAGCCCTTTAACAGGAATAAGTTAAGATTAAAATGGCAGTTCCCCCAAATCCAGTACTCCACACAATGTCACCATTAAATTGAAAGCTTTGAGGTGCTGTCTGAAGAAGGGAGATGGACTAGATGCTGCACATAGTCCTGTCAGCTTCAATAATTTAATGGTTTTCAACCAAAATAACCCACAAACTAAACTGCCAAACACAAGTGGACACTTGTATTTCTTATATTGCTCTCTTGACAGTGCTTAATTCAATCAATAATTCCTTCCTTAAAGATTCTGTATGCGTCAAGACTAAATAAGAAAAAGAGAAACCACTTGATATTTTAAGCAAAAGGGACTTAGTCTAGGAACCAAGTGCTTATTAAAATGCTGGGAGGTGTTGAAATGCAGCTGGATCTCTAAGAATATCCATCATAAGCGGACTGCAAGAGGCAGGGTACTTCCATCCAAAGCGAGAAGATATGGAAAGGACTGGGAGCACACTACTAGGTCTACAGTCTAAGCATGAACAAACTGCTACCATCACCATGACAACCAGCAGCCATGAAGCTAGCTAGAAAACTGCTGTTGAAAAGTTCCACACCTCCACCTTGTGCTTACCTAAAGATAACAGACCCCCAGCAGCAGAACTACCCTCTGCCTCAATCCCACCGTCTAAATGTTGAGTGGTGCTTATTGGTACAATGCAGTTTGCACCCTGGCTTGTGAGTGTGTTGTCTTGAGTTTTCCAGGAATTAAAATAGAAAGGATATAAGGTAGGAAGTGCTCATCAGCTGTGCCCAGCTTGGCACTCTCCTACCTTCTGTCACAGCACACCATCCCTCCCTACCTCCAACCCTGCACTACTGTAGCTGCCACATGCACCATACATACTGTTCTTCCTCTGGACCACTCCTTTCCCTTCTCATCCTGTAGTTTCTTTCTGGGAAATTCCATTTAAAGTGTGCAAGGCTTTCAAAATTATCATCTCCAGTCAGGAACTGTTTCCCCAATTATATTCTCATCTATGGAATCTCAGTCTGGATGTCTTAGGTATCCCAGAGTGAACATATCATAAACCAGACAGATCAGTTCCCTTCCCCAAAGGCACCTATCTAGACTTCTGATTTCCCTATGGTAATGGCAAATTGTTAGATATAATCAATCTAATGTTCTCTGAGGGAAACCTGGAATCATCCCTAACTCTTCTCTTCCCCTTACTGACCACATCTAATCAGTTGTAGTCATGAGAATTATATGCATCTAATCTCCTCTCCCCACCAGACCTCCTGAAGGGGCACCAGAGCTAACTGTCTAACCTCCAGCCTGAGTTCCCTCATACATTCTCAGAAAACCTTGCTAGAAGCACAGCTCAGACCTCTGAAGTCCCAGTGGCTCCACATCCCCTTAAGATGGAGTTCAGAGCCATGAATATGACTTTCAAGGATAGCATCCAACTTTGTGTTCCTCTGGACTATATTGCTTAAACACTGGAGTTCTTCCATACTTTGAAACTACCTTCCTACCTCCTATCAAGTAAAGAGTTATTACTGAATCTGTTCTGATTGGTTAATGCTTGTGCAGTCAGATCCTTTGAAGGACGGATAATTGTACACTGCCATCGTTTCCACCATGAGAGAACTATCTCATGTCTGTGCCCTGCGTCTTGGAACTCTGCTCCTCCCTGTCACTGGAGTTTACTGCTTATTATAGTGTTCTTCATTGATCAGACCAGCTCAGAAACTCCAACCCTGTCCCCAGTGAGGTCTCCTAAGTACAATGCTCTCAAACCTCATGGTAAGGGGTAATTGTATCCTTGATAGAGGTGATGGTACTTAAGGTTGTGACCAGCTACTATAGATCAGGGCTCCCTCGATGTTTGCCTTGCCTGGCCACATGTGAACACTGGGGTTCTGTTGGACTGGTCCTAGAGTATGCAGCAAACAGTGAGACAGTAGATGGACATGCTATGCTTTGTGCAGGAACTAGTCAGGGATTCGTAAGGAACAATCAGCACCCATAGGGGTGCCTGGGACACCAGTGTAAAAGTCATCTCTATTAAATTCTTCAGTTATTGCAAGGTTTGACCAAAACCTACCCAAGGCTCACTTGGCCTGGGCATTTACAATATTAACTTAATTCCTGAAAGTGAGAGCTAATAGACAGGGAGTGCCAGCTAGTAATGTATATAAATTCAGTTGAGGACTATAGATACAAAGATCTCTATCTTCTAAATGAGAAAACTGGGAGTGCATAGAGGTTAAGCTAAGTGACTGAGCCAAAATTCCAAGCTCCCAGCTCAGCACTTAACTGTTGGCTAGAAACCCTCATCCAACCAAGGCGTTGCATTACTGTATTCTAATGTGAAAATTTCATGATTTAGTCAATACAGAGATATTGAATAGATAAAAATCTAAGACAGCATTATAAGAGCTATGAAATTTTGCTAACACAATTGTTAGTTCAGGCAATGCTGAGAGAACGGCATCTTGAAAAGTACTGTTGAAGTTGGGTGAATTCTTTTCCTCCTGAGATGGCTTGTTATTTAGTGCCTAGCAATTTAGTGGGAAATCACTGAAGCAGATTTATCAGAACTCAGGGGGCATTGTTTATCTAGTGGCAGGTACATAGCTGAGTGAAAATAGACAAATTTATGAAAAGTCTGCATGTCTTGGGACTCTCTTAGGAGGAGACTGAACAATATTTCCTATCTAGCCAACTTAGAGGGTGAGATGGCATACATTTTAAATTTTGGAGTTTATGTATTTATGAATTTGTATTCATGCCTTGGTTGTTAAATGCTTTTTTATTCTCTCTCTCTCTCTCTCTCTCTCTCTCTCTCTCTCTGAAGACTCCTCTCATCATCTTCCCATCCATTCTGTGTTCTAATAATTTTTCGATCTTCAGCTCCTAAAGGCCTTGACTCCAGATCCTGTTACCCTGGATCATTCTTGATCCCACCACCTCAATGACAGTTTTAGATTATGAATCACTGCCATTGGTTTACAAACAAAGCCTTCCCAAGCCCTGACTGTGCGCTAGCACAACAACCTCCTGGATGTCCTAAAGCAAAACTCTCATGAGTCATTTCGGTGGTCACTCTTGGGGACCTGTTCTATCTTCCAGACTACATGCCCCACAATGGAGAGGTGGCATCCGTATGTATCCTGCTGAGTCCACAGGGCCCAGCAGAAGACCTTGAATGCGTGGGCAGCTTCATAGCTCTCAGAGAAACGAACCAGAATCTATAAGTAGCTCTTCAAATTACTTTACATTGCAGTTAAGTTAATAAAGTGTGTCTGTGTTTAAAATTGATCATTGACATTTTCCTGAAGTTCAGGTCAAATGATCGTTTAAATGGATTAAAATTGGGTTTGCAAGCAAGGTTCATGTCTTTCCAGGATTTTGCTTTATTATTTTTTTGAGACAGGGGTCTTATTTTCTCATGCTGGCCTTGAACACCGTATTATTCTGAAGTTGACCTTGAACCTCTAATCCTCCAGCCCCTACGTCCTGATGGCTGGGCATTTGTTTGCTGTTTGGCTTGGGCTTCATGGTTTTTGTTTTTGATTTTTGTTCTTTTTTCTTTTCATTTCTTTTTCTTCTTTAACATGCACGTGTAGTATTTGATTGATCTCTGGTTCAATATGTCTTAAAATTTTCAGACCTCAACTTGCTTAGTAATCTCATAACATTTCCAATAGACTGTGTGTCATTCACAGCCTAAGGACTGGTAGGAAACCCAGCTTTCAAATGCAGTGCCCAGTGATTTCAGCCTGAAAGGTGATATGTCTGTTTTTCTAGAATCTCCTCGTCTCTGGAATGTACATTGGCCAGACTTTTAGTCCAGACTTCTTGGGACCTGACTCACTTGCCTCTGAGACACAGTTAGAGACACGAAAATCTTAACAAGCCTCTTGGCTACTTGACTTCAGACACCCAAATGACTGTTCTGGAGACAAGCATGTATATTAGCCTAGCTAAGCACATGTCTGTCCAGAAGAGGATTGTCCATGTGATACAGATGCAAAGCTCTGGAAAGCCCCTGAAAAGCACTGCTCGAGCCATAAGCAGTGTGACTATTGGCTGATGGAACTCAACACTTCCCCACTCATTCAGCATTTCACTCAGGGACCATGGGCTAGCTCCCATGATGACCTGGAACCAATGACCATGACAACCAGTAAAGATAGCCACATGAATCTGATACAGTCTCCATCCTGGAGAAGTTTGTAGCTCAGGTGTGTACACAAATACACATGTACTTGTAGACAAGTAGACAGGGGGGTGGAGGGGTGGGGTGTGCTTTGTTTGATTGATTGAAGCAGCAATCAGCCTTGCTCTGAGAGCCAGGGAGGGCTTCTTAGAGGAGGGTCTATTTGAGCTGGGTTTGACACCCAAGTGGTAATATACCAACTAATGAAGGATGGGAAGAGAAACTAGAAGCACAACAAGATACCACCATCCTTCAGAGAAAGGAGACTCTGTGTTCCCAGCACCCCAAGGAATGTAATGTGGCTTTGATGGCTTCCTCTAGAGAGCTTCGGAGAACTTTCCTGCAGGAACATGGTGACTTGTTTTTCATACGTTGATCCTAATGACAAGTACAGCTAATATTGGTGACTCCTGGGGCCCTTGTTAATTTTTACCCCAGACATCATGGGGGGTGATGGGTTCCATTCAAAGACTCCAGGCTGTGTAAAGAGCTACTTCCTTTTAGTGTTCAAAAATACTCCCTCAAATAATTCCCCCGCTGGGTTGTTTGTTCCTCTCTCTGTAACTGCAGTGCTCTGGCACTCCTACCTAGCCCCCAGGAACTACACAGATACAGAATGGATCTGAAAGACACCATTGAAATCCTGATAGGGCAGCCACACCCACCGAACAACCCCAACCCAACCTCACTCACCTTCACCAAACACCCCGCAGGCTCCACGCTGCTTCCTTGTTGCTCCCGTTCTCTCAGAAGACCTCCCTTGGTGTCAATGCTATTCTTCTCTTTGTTTATAAAAATAAAACCAGAAAATCAATTTATGAATGTATAGTGAGAGCTCCACTTGCCAAGTGACTCATGGCAGCCAGAGCCAGACAACCACGAGTGATCTGAATCTAGGCTGCTGGTTAGAAGGATCTAGAAGCTGACTGGTATCACTTACAGAGAACCTAGTGTTCGTTTCCATACAAACATGCCAGATTCTTGGACTGGTCCAGCCTAGAGTTTGACTAGGCTTCTAGTCAGAAGTTGGCCCTACCAACATGAGACAGTAGAATCTTCTTCTGCCTTCTTTTGCCACCATAAGGGCAAAAAATTATTGGAGGAAGGAAAACAAAATCTTGTAGGTAAAATAAAATAAAATAAATGATTCTACAAACAACTTCCTTAGGCCCAGAATCCTTTGGAGTTATGTCCTGAAACACTCTGCTTCCTATCAAAAATGGTCTGGAATTTGTAAGGGAAGGGCCTTGAAGGTTTGACATTTCTTCTTCCTGGAGAAAGAGGAGAATGTGTTTGTCTGCCCTGAGTCCCTGCCCCTTCCTTTGATTTTTGTCTTCCTTTGTCAGCTAATTCTCTCACCATCCCTGAGTAATGTCATCCATGCCCATAGCACATAGGAGAACAGAGCAGGCTGGCTCCAAGGGAAGAGGAGCATGGGAAACAGCTGGGCAGAGATGTCTTAGAGCACACAGCAATAGAAAGTGGGTCAACATGGTTGCTGAGGTACCTTATGTCAAAGGTGGCCACCAGAGGAGCATGTCCCCAGGGGAAAGGCTGCCTTTGCATCCTAGTCACACTCAGTGGCCAAGAACTGCACTCAGGAAGCGTGACCCCAGAGGTGGTAATAGATCATGGAGCACAATAGCTGGGCCTTTTGTCAGTTAAGTTCCTTGTTCACAGTACTTGTTAGTAGTTGGTCCCTGAAAGACAAATTTCAATAGACCTTCATTGAATGAAAATGAATGAGTGAATGAATGAATGAACAAATGAATGACTTATCACTGGCACTAGTGGGACTGCTGAAATTGCATGGCAATCTCAGTGTCAAGAAATAAGCCTTTGAAATAGATCGTTCTGGAAATAAGCTTTACTTTCATGTCTATTTAGACTTTCAGACTGAATGTTTAGGATCCTCAGAGGGAAGTGTTTCAAGTTAGGGCAATGTCCCTGAGTCAGCGTGGCTATAAGGTGACTATAATGAGAGACGTGGGCACAGAGGCATCTGTAGGAAGCCTGTGTCTAGTCCTGGGTGCATGCCATCCATGAATGTTATTGGCTATTTCTCCAAGTTAACCCAACTGTGCACTGTCTTGCTATTGCTCATGGGTGACAGAAGGAGATGGGAGGACTAGTGAGTGAAGATGCTAATAGAACAATAGCAATGGTCATACTGTGCTTTAGAAAGTAGACAGAGGTCCAGAGAAGACAGTTAGTGAAAGCATATCATAGCTATCTAATGAGGAGGGAGGGGCTCTAAGTCATGGGATCTCATCCACAGGACTTCCCATCAAGTGTGCAGTGGACACTGGACAGCCAGACTCTGAAATGACCAGTTAGTTCCAGCTAACATTCTTCATTGGGGAAAATGTAGGCAGCTTTGTGGTTTGAAGCAAAGTGTCCCAACAGAATCTGTCAATCCACTCAAGATGCTTAGAACCATGGCTCTCAACATGTCTAAAATGCCTGAGCCAAGTTGGCCAAGGCCTTAGGAAACATTACATGCAGCTGAGAACAATGTGTTGGCAGAGCCTGTTGTGTTCTGCGTGTGCAGCCCAGTTCAGCCTCAGAGAACCACAGACAAGCTGGGGCCTCTGTCTGGAGACAAGAGAACTATCAAAAGCACCTAGGGACAAGTGTGTTACCCTGAATCACTGAAGTTTCCAGTCACATTGAACTGAGTACTAATATCAAAGGACTCAAAAAGACCTGGGTTCAAAGCTAGACTCACCAAGTCGGTTCATGCATGAACTGTTTGCTGAACTATGAGCTTTTCATCTGTAAAATGATCTTGGGAAGCTTTCTCCCTGCTTGTTATGAAGATTTCAGGTATCATATTCCAAAGAGCCCAATATCAGGTACATGGGTATTCAACCAATAGCACTTATTATGACAATTACTATTGTTATATGAGCATTATTATTGTTAGCAGACAATGTAAATTAGTCTTGGCTTTGACATTTACTATTTTGTGTTAGCCAGATTATTTAGCCTCTCTGGACCTCATTTTTCTTATATTAAAATTGGAGAAAATATTACTTAATCTGGCATGGTATTACACAAATCAGAGTTAATCTCAGAAAGTGCCTAATTATGCGCCTAGATCAAAGTGGTCCTCAGTAAAGGTCATCTATGATTAAAGCAAGCAAGAAAAATTATCGATGCTGGTTCCTATAAATCAATTATGGCTAAGCATCACGAGCCCTCTGAATTATTCTTTGGGAGATAAACTCTCTTTTGAATCTGGTTATTCTATTCTGGAGGAGCCTGTGGGCCATAGAGGCTGAGGCTGGCCAGAGCCTCTTCACACTCCCCTTCTCGGGCCTCCTCCCTCCGTGCACTTTCCAGGGAGACATTTCCCAGCCAGCCTCAGGTCCCCTGAGGAGAGCTGGAGCAATGGGCCACTGTTCTTTAAACTGCTGCTGAATTTTCAGACCATGAGACTCCTGGTCTCTCTTCACTCTGGGCTGGCCCATTCTCAAGAAGAAAGCATGCCAGGAGGTGGAGGAGGTTATAAAACCATTTTGTATCCATCCTGTTTTTAATTGATTTCACAGCAGGGGAAGAAAAATCTGAATCTTTCCCGAGTAACCTTTCCATGAGGGAGGCCTTCTCTGGTCAGGAAACCCAGCTGGGGAGAGCTGAGCTCCAAATGTGTGCTCTCAGTTTTCTTCCCCAGTTTGTAAACCCCTCTCTGCCAGTGTCATGATGCATGCCAATGGTTTCTAAGGGTTCTCTGGGGAACCACTTGGCACACTAGCTCCTGGCAGAGGAAGCCCTGCCTCTGTCCCCACCTGAGCTGATCTGGTCTCCATTTAACAATTATGCCACAGGTCTGTTGGGGCACCCAGTGCCTTAGATCTGGATTCTGTTCCTTTTGGCTCAAACCCACAATGAATGCCCTGTAGGAACTCAAAGTCTCTGAAGATTTTTGTGGATTTCTGGGTGGGGGCAAAGATAATTACCTTTGGTCTCAAATTTTCTACATCTTGGTACAAGAACTTGGCCCACAAAATGGTGTGTGGAGTCTTTTGTGTGGAGTAAGAGGTTGGAAAGTGTCACCACGTGACTTGCCACAGAGAAAACAATGGAAACATGCATGTTGGTTCTGTTCTTAAAAGATGGTTCCACCATCCAGCCTTGAGTGAGGGGATGGATGGTTCTCTGCATTTACTAACTACATACTAATATTAAAATTACCTCTAGAGAAAGTGTTGAGTTGTGGAGGACCCAGGGCACACAGACTGACTGCGTATCACCCAATCCTCTTGGATTTTGCAGTTTTACACATATAATTACATTACACATATGTACAATATATAACCATATCCTATATGCTATCTTCTTTAATTCATCTAGATTGTCTTCTTGAACCCTCTTTCTGCTTAGACAATCCATTAAGGGTAAATTTCAAAAAGTCTTAGCTACTTGGGAGGTTGAGAGACTGGGTGCCCTTCTCACCTGAGCCCAGAGATTTAGACAAGCATGGGCAACACAGCCCACATATTCTGTCTCTAAAAAAAATTTAATAATAATAATAATAATTAGTTGTTATTACTGTTTTGTCTCTTTTTCCTAATTACTCAAGCCTCTACAGTCCCCTTTGCCCTATGTGAGCTCTGACAGGATCTCCAGTCACTCTTGCTCAGTTAGGCCTGCTCACAAAATGTCTCCCTATAACTGTTTGCTGAAAGTAGTATTTGTCACTTCCTCATGGGTGAAGACTCACAGCACATGGCCCAGTGAGAGAATGGGAGATAAGGGCACATGAGACAAGTCTAGGGAAAAGTACAGCTAACACAGAATGTCCTTTAGAAGTGAGTTAAGCCCCTCCTTCACTCTCATTGCTCCTTGACCAGTGGAAATTCCAGCTGTGAGAAGCTGCTTGTCAATGAGCCCATTACTGTCTTGCCTCTCCTCTATTGCTAAGAGTGCTTGGGTCTTTTCCTGGAGATGCATGTCAGACCATCAAAAATGGTAGGAACATGTAACTATGTGGACCACTGTGAGCTAGGTGTCTGAGACCAAGATTTGAAACAGCTCATTTTCTTCACTTAAAGCACAAGAAAAAGAAGGAGGAAGAGGAGGAGAAGGAGGTGGAGGAGGAGGAAGAGGAGGAGGAGGAGGAGGAGGAGGAGAAGAAGAAGAAGAAGAAGAAGAAGAAGAAGAAGAAGACCACGAAGTGCATATTCCTGTCCAGACTTTGCTCTGAAAACATTTGAGGGAAGCAAATAGGAAGAAACCTTCAAGGAGGCACAGTGTTGGCACAAAGGGAAAGGGTGAGACCCCTGAGAGTCAAAGGCCCTCATTAAGAAATCAGCTTTCAGGAGATCCCAGGATATTCCTCCCCTCTCTTTCTGACAAGGAAACCCTGTTCTGCCACTGAGGTACCCACCAGATGCCTTGGAAGAAACTGGGAGGTCTCAGTCCCAGAAGAACCTCTGGAGCAGTGGTTCTCAGCCTTCCTAACCTGTGGCCCTTTAATACAGCTCTTCATGATGTGATGACCCCAACCATAAAGTTATTTTTGTGGCTATTCCATAACTGTAATTTTGCTACTGTTACAAATCATACTGTAGATATCTGTGTTTTCTGATGGTCTTAGGTGACCACTGGGAAAGAATTGTTCAACCCCCAAAGGGATCAAATGTAGGAAGTCCATCCCCAAGGGACAAAGATTCTACTTCTCTAGACAGACTCTTCTGCCACCAGCCCCTCGATCTGGTAGCTCTGCCTTCCAACTAAAACCTGGATGTCTGTGTCCCCTAGAATAAAATGAAGATTCCTTTCTTTGCTGTTCAAACTCCCACCTGTCTGGATTGGTGGGACAACTAGTCTACCACTCTTCCTCCACCACTCCAAAGAGTCTCCCAGGGTCTAGCCCAAGTGGACACTTGTATTTTTCCATTGCACTCCAGTGGGAAGTGATTTGCCCATCCACATAGTCACTAAACGGGGAAGTCACTGGAAGCCTAACTCCTCTGCTGATGCTGGGTGGTAGTGCTTTCTGAATGTTCTAGATGAATATTCACTGTTGCCTGGGGCTTGGGGTTCCTCACAGGCCAACCCTCTGGCTGCTCCTACCTCAGTAGAAATCTTTATTATAGATCAGATATCACAGAGTCTAGACCCTTATGGTTTGAGTAGAATGTTATCCACTCCCCATCCCCCACCTCCAAACCCACAAAAGCTCATGTATCAAAAGCTTGGCTTTCAGCTGGTGGCCATCATACTCTAACCACAACTGATCCCTTGTCTCCACCTTCTGAGTACAGGGATTACAGGTGTGAGCCACTGTTCTTAATTTGCTTTTCTACCTCTTGTTTTTGAGGTTTGAGCCAGGGTCTCATTACCAACTCAAGCAACTCCAGATCTCAGAATCCTCCTGTCTTAGCCCTTGGCTTCTGTGTGGTAGACTTAGAAGCATGTTACCAAGCCTAGGATTTGTAAAAGTGGAGGACAAAGGCAAAAGAAGCACTGAGGAAAGTTCATGTGATGATGTAAGATGGGTCAGAGAGATACTACACAGCCAGCTTTGAGGAGGCAACAGGCCAAAGAATCTGAGTAGTCTTAGAAATGGAGAAAACCATCTTTAGCATACCTTAACTATAGCCTTGTGAGATCCACATTAAACTTCTGACCAATCCAGTGAGTTCATGGCTCTTTGTCACAGCAGCAAACAGTAACTAATACTCAAGACTCCAATGATCTAGGGTAAGTCTTTGCTTGAGAGGCTCTTCCTGTCTCACTCTGCCTCTGCTATTTCACATCTCAAACCGCAGCTTCCACACTCTGGTACACCATGTCACCATTTTATTCTAAGAACAAGTTGCATTATTTTGGTGTAACCATTTTGTTTATCCTGGTGACTTACTAGTAGACAAAATTCTCTGTCCCAAAATGAAAGTGCCCATCTCCAGAAACCTAAATGACAGCTCTCCTTGCCAAGAACTCTAGCTACAGCCCTAGTTCCCTTGGCTAAAATAACACATACTCGGTGTCCTCTCATGATGGCACCTCTCAAGTGGGCACTTGATGCCTTGAAAGGTTTATCAGTCATGGATGCTCGTCAATTTCATCTTCTCTGTATCCCAGTCACCCACTATGAAGGAGCATACCAGGCCACCTTCATTCCAGGTCTCAGAACTAGGGTTGGAGGAAGGATCTTTCTAGAGCTTGGCCACCCTCCTTCTGCTTATAAATATTCAATGGTTTCCACTGCTGTTTGGATAACATACAAAGTACTTACAAGGTCTCCAAAGCCCTGTATGATTCACCAAATGTCCAAAACTCTGGCTTATTTCCCCACATGGAGAACTAGTGCCCAGGTAGTTGTGACAAAAGGATCTATGTAGGGTCTTGGATGTGTGGTGCTGTGGGATGGGCTATGCAAAACAGACCCTCTTGGTTCTGTGGCATTGAGTAGGTATGATATAGTTGAGGCTGTCCCGTATTAAATTGTGTTACTCCAGCCCAACTAAGGTCATATGTTGAAATCTTACCCAGTCTGTGGACATATTACCTCCATTGGGAGTGTTCTGGCCAATCGTGAGTACACTGGGGCCCAATTCAATCATAGGAGTTCTTAAAAGTAGGGGTGAATAGCAGATGTAATTAGTTAGATGATGTCATTCTGGAGAAGAGTGGGCTACTAATACAAAGTGGCTGGTGTCCTTATTAAAGAGAAATCTGGACACAGGCACACATACTAGGAGTGTGCCACATGCAGACTGAGTTTATAGTACACAAGCCAAGAACTAGTGTAGCTAGGAGAGAGGCCAGATACAGATGCCCCTCCCCAGCACATCCCACCACCACTGCCCCACTTCCAGAGGGGTGAGCCACATCCACTCTGAGTCTCAGAACTGCAGGGTGGTGTGTTTCTGTTGCACTAAGGTGTTTGATCACTGGCCTGTTGTTATAGCACCACAAGTAAACAAACAGTGGCCTTACTACTTTCTCATTGACTTCGGTTTCTCTTCATTTTGACACTAGGGGAAGCATAGAGTTCTCATGTGTAAATATATATGCCAAAGTGTCGACTGTGTGAGCAGCAGTCCATAAAAATTAAGTGACAACTGAGAGTACCAAAGTGGGCTGTTATAGACTCATTCAGAATGGCACGTTGGCCAGCTCGCCCCACGGGCTGGTTTTGTTATCCTCCCCTTCAGATATTACAGTGAAGGCTCAATAACTCAATATCCTCCAAACCTTAAACTTCCCAATGAGAACAAAGCAAATATCTTTCCTCAAAAATCTCTCTCCCACCATTTATCCAAGTTCTGTGTTCTTTTAATTAAAACCAAAATGGGCTAGACAATTTGCAACCACTTAAAGAGAGGTGAAGTCAGCTTAGCACGTCAAATTCTCATTTGAGAAAAGAGTTTTCCAGAGACCCCAAGCAGCTGTTCATCACTTCCTAGCCAAGTGAGCTCTTTCCAGCTGGGGAGGCAGCAACTGAGTTTTCAGGGCAGAGTCGCTGGGCTCCAGAGCTCCATTTTAGATGGGCAAGGGGACAGCATGGAAAGCACTCAGGGGCTAGTGACAGGCTTGCTTCCAGAGTCCCAAGCCCTGAGGGGAAGCCTTAGGCCCTGGGACACTGAAGGGTGGGGGCTTTGTGTGAAGACCCAGCAGGGGAGATGAAGAGGAAGTTGGAGCCAGGAGACCATAAAGGAGCAGGAAGAAACCAAAAAGGGAGTGTAACAGGAAAGAAAGAGCCACCAGCGTTCAGATCCTGTGTCCTCTGATCAAGCAGGAGAGACTGCCTTTGGGATCCTCGGGATAGCCCTTGCTGACACACCAACCTGCCCAGAGGAGGCTTGTATTCCAGTAAGGTGAGATTTCCACACCTAGAAGTGCCACATAAGGGACTGGGTGATGGTCAGTCCACCTGCTAAATAGCTTAGAAAGGTTTGCCATGTATCTGTTGGCTTAATCTATGTGATAGTGTTGAGAAGTGTATGCAAGGTTATTGTTATCTCTGTATTTCAGAAGAGGAAACTGAACCACAAAGCAGCCAAGTAATCCGTCCACTGTCTTAAAGCTGGTAAATGGGAGAGGAAGAATTTGAGCCCAGTCTGGCTGACTCAGAGACCACATTTTTCCATTATGTACCACTCCAGCCTCTGAAATGAAAACCAGTGCAGCGCGAATTTACCACCGCGGCTGTCTCAGTCATGCGCTGCTCTCTAATTGGGGATTTTAGATTGAGAGTTTGTTTTGAAGATAATTAATGAGAAACATTTGGAACCTTGGCCTCTGAGCATCTCCCCACCGTCCTCCAATTGGGCTTACTAACAATTACCCTTGGCGCTCTGTGCTTCTAACTGGTCGCACTGTTCATCAACTACCATTATTTAACTACAACTACAATAAGATAGGAAATCTAGTCTGCTTTGTCATTTGAATTTATGAACCCCTTTCTCTCAAGAAAATACTATCTAAGTTTCTAAAATTCAGTGAAATTACGTAACGGCGTTAGTAACAAAAACAACCATAGCAACTGCTTCAAAAGCAGCCAGTCCTCTCTCAGGCAATTGTTATGGATTGGAATCAGAGACTACCTCTGCAAATTGCCTGCTTCCTGTTATGTTGAGGACACCATGACACAAGAGGGATAAGGGTAAAATTGCTATTGCAAAGTCGAAGTGTCTTTGCTACCATTGCTATTGTCAACATCTCAAACTCAACAAGCAAGGAAAGTTCCCAAATGCCAAGAAGACAATAGAAAAGCAAACCTAGAACACTGAGCAGACACTACAAACCAGTGGTTCACAGGGATACAGCATAGGTGCATGGGATAGGAGACAGACTGATCTTGTTGAACAGAGCTAAAAGCCAGATGGGGCTGTCCCCTCCACATAAGGACTAGAAAATAAGGACCAGTAAAACCCTGTCCCCTAGTGGAAGGCAGTGGCAGGAAGTTGATTGTCTGCCTGACATTGTGGGTGGCAGAAGAGGAGATCTCCAAAAATCAAACTTCCAAAATTGTGCCATGTGTGGGTGTTCGTCAGAGTTCTTTCTAACCATAACTGAAGAAAGTTATAGTCAAAAAATAAACATTAAAATTATCTAAGAATGGAGCCAGTAGAAGGAATGAAAACCAAGTCACGAAGACAGGCTCGTGGGACTCCACAGGAAGTGGTTCCTACTGCAGATGTGCCCAAGATGAAATCCATTTAACCACTTGAAAGAAGAGCTACCTTGAAATACAGTCAAAGAAGATGAATCAGTAACTTATACTGTCTATAAACTATACCTAATGTAACAGTATGAAAGGGGTTTTAAATAAGGATTGTTAAAACATTTGAAACCAGAGGGAAGAAAGGCATTATCAGGAAAGTATGAAAAAGGAATTCAAATTCAAGAACACACAACCACCACCAGCTACAGTTAAAAACACATCAGCAGATGAGTGGGGAATGTTGGGACAAAACTAAAAAGAGGAACAGGTTTCCTACACAAAGCAGCATCACAAAAATATGAAGAACCTCCAAATATAGTAAGAAATGTTTAAGATCTGTTTGAGGAAATTGTTTGAATGCTACTTAGAAATGCAAATGGACAGTTGAAGCAAAGGTGAAAACACAAGTTCGCTTCACGTACATGAAGGTATAGGATCAGAAAAATATTAAATCACAACCAAGGGAACCTGTACATAGAATTTAAATAAATATCAAGAGAATGTTCTTTTAATTTGGATAAGACTTTAAACTTATTGCAGGAAAAATAGAGAAAATAATTAAGGAGAACTCACTCTACTAGATATTAATTCACAATAAGTCACAATTATTAAAGGAAGCTAGTCAAGGAAAAAAAACTATTAATCTAGAATATGCATCCAGCAACTGAACCATTTTAAGCAAATAAGCTAGGCAGAGCCATCTCTAGGTACTCTTGCAGGGAAAGAAATGAAAAGCGATAATTTTTAAAAACAGATGTAAACAGTAGCAGATGGAGATCTGGGTCCGTACACAGCAGTAAAGAAAGTTGGGCAGTAAATGTGTGAAATTCAGAATCTGTAATTTAAGCCTTAAAAAAATAGGGTTTTTGAATCATCTAAACTTCTTGGTAACAATGCATGTTACATGCATATAATACATGGCAACAATGTATGCAAGGTTTACATGCCTGTGTCACATGTGACAAGGATAACGTGAAGGGTGGAAGAAAGAAGCAGTAATACACAGCTACGGGGGAAACATATTCTCTGAAGATATTTCTGACAAGTTAAAAATTCACATCATAGCAACCATTACAAAAATAAGATTAAAGGGGAAAAAGTTATGACCAATAAGCTAACAGGGGAGAAAGAGTAGAATATGGGGTTTTTTTTTTTTAGGTCAATGAATTAAAAATTGAATCTTAAAAATCGAAGAAAGAACAAAGATCATTTGGGGCCATTAGAAAGCAAACAACAGGCTATTGTATTTTTAACCCAATTATGTCAATAATCTCATTAACTATAAATGACCAAACTCTGAAAAGACAGACACTGTGAGACTGTGGAAAACATTAAGCCCACAAATGTTACCTATAGGAAACCCCATTTCCTATTTTTAAATAAAAACAAAACAAAACAAAAACTCCAGAAAAGTTAAAGGATGGATAGTAGGAAGGTGTGCCTGAAAAGCAGTAATTGTAAGAAACCTGCTGGGGCTGCTCTGTAAGTATGTCATTGTCAGGTGGAAGGATTTTAAGATGATGCTTTTCACCAAAGACAAAAGGAACATTTCACAATGGGGCGGTCAACCTGCCATGAAGATGGCAATCCTGCCAGAGTACAGAGTAGTCAACGGGTGTCTGTGGGGATTGTTTCCAATGTCTCCCTGTGACACAGAAGTCTGTGGCCGCTCAAAGCCCCTTGTAGAATACAGACTATACTTATGCCTGTGTGCTCAGATAACCTCTAGGTTTATGTAATTGCCAATAATGACACAATTAGGATGATTTCCACAATCACAGGGAAAACAATCTTGCCTGTTCAAGTGAAGACGGAGTTTCTCAGATATTTTTAATTTGTGGTTGGGCAAGTGCACAGGTGCTTAACCCCTAGATTCAGAGTTCTGAAATCAGAACTTTAAAAAGAGACCAACAAGGAGCTGAGGCCATGACTCTGTGGTAGAGTGCTTCTGGCATGGGTGAAGCCCTGTGTGCAATCTCCAGACCTGGGAAGGGAAGAGCAAAACAAAAACTAAGAAAAGGAGAGAAGAAATGAAAAACTGTGACACATGCTCAGCAGTTTACAGGAAACTGGGGGCCATAGAAAGGTGCTGACCACACCTGACTTAATAAACACTTATAGCTTCATACTGACCTTATGTGAATTTCACACCAGTATTCACTAGGATGACAATCATATTGGTCATAAAACAAGCCTCAATATATTTGATATATTTAACAGAAACAGTTCTTATTATGTTTCATTACTAAATGATGAATAAATAATAAATAAAGGAATAAATTAGAATTCAGGAATCAAAACTACATATCTGGAAAAGGTCTAACTATTTAGAAATTGGAAGGCTAGAGAGATGGATCTGTGGTTAAGAGCACTGGCTGCTCATTCAGAAGATCCAGGTTAGATTATGGCACCTATATGCATAGATCACAACCATCTGTAACTTCATTTCCAGGAAATTCAGCATTCTCTCCTGGTCTCCATGGGCACCAAACATGCATATGGTACACAGACATACATGCAGACAAAACACCCATACACATGAATAAAAATAAACCTTTGAATAAATGAGTAAATCTTTAGAAATGAAAAAGAACACTTTAGGTAGTTTGTGGGTCAAACAAGAACAAGGAATTAATGAATATTTAGAACTGAAAGATATTAAGAACATAGTATATCAAAATATGTGGGAGTCAACTAAAATAGTACTCTGGGAAATTTTTATAGTTTTAAATGTTTATCTGAGAAAAGAAAAATGGGTGAAACCCCTCAAATCTATAGCTCAAACTTCCATATTAAGAAGCTGCTGGGGGAGGGGAAGTTAAAGACAGAAGAAACAAGCTTTAACCAACATAGAGTAAATCCATTACAGTTTGTTACATTTAGTTTTATAACTAAAATCACTAGACAAGGTAGGAAGGTACAAGGCCTATAAAACCTACAGAAATCAGTCTATGGGATGATATCCTCCCTTTTAAGGAACATATTTTATTCATTGACAATTTTCATACAAATAGACACTGTATCTTGATTCTATATACCTCAATTTTCTCAGGACACACTTATAGTTTTTGCTACCCTACCTTAAGCTCCAGGCAGACAGAGCTACCAGCCCTGCCCAAGTTCCCTCAGATCTGAGGATGAAACACACACACACACACACACACACACACACACACACACACACACAAGCTTATTTTTGATATGCTTTAGCTCAATGTCTGGGCTCTTCTAAGATTTCCTATGCTATCATGCCTTTCTCTTCAATCCCAGCTCAGCACCCTAAATCTACACTCAGCTTAAGTTGCTCAGTTACCTTTAATCAAGATCTCACATGGCTAATGACTCCTTCTCCCTCTTCCTCCCTCCAAAGCATGTCGAAATCTTTCTCTCTTCTCCTTTGTCTCTGCTAGCCTACCTGTGGGAAAACTGGAAGGTACCATAAGGCACACATATGTGGTAGTCATACAGACAAGCAAGCAAAAACTCATACAAATACAATAAAAATCGAAAATAAAATTATCTTTTTGTTTGTTTGTTTTTCAAGACAAGGTTTCTCTGTATATCCATGGCTGTCCTGGAACTCACTCTGTAGACCAGGCTGGCCTCAAACTTACAGAGATCTGCCTGCCTCTGCATCCAGAGTTCTGGGATTAAAGTCGTGTGCCACCACCACCTGGTAAAGCTTCTCTGGCCAAGGTTGAAAACAGTCCTAGTTTATAGGAATAACCGTGTGTGGGGGGGAGGGTGAGAAAAAGAGGAGAGAGAGAGAGAGAGGGCAGTTACTTTGACATTAATAATAATTATTATTTAATTATTATTAATAGTTAAATTTAATTATAATAATTATTATATTTAATAACAGTAGTGGGGTTTTGTCTAGGGGCTATGACCCTCCCAGCTATGGGCTTTTGAACATATTTACAGTGCAGGCATGAATTTCCTCCTATAGAGTGATCAAACCATCTCAGTCAGCCAACAGGGACTCAAGGGAGGGGTGAGGATTAAAGAGAAAAAGAACAATTAGACAACATTATAGTATGACCCCAGCAAATACTGATGAGGATTTTTGTCCAGTCTGCTTTTATACCATTCTAGGTACATGCAAAGAATAGGGTCAGTTCTGGGTCAAAAACTAAGTAGTTAAGGAACAAAGAAGGCATAAGCAAAGGTCTCATGTTTACTGTATTCAGGGTCTTAACAAGATGATCAAGATACAAAGAACACATTCCTCAGTTGTATTCGTCTTGAGCCTTGTCCTAGCCCAATGCCAAATTCTTGCCAATTTCCTAGAAACAGCCCCAAGAACTCTCCACATCCCCCCTTTTTTATTTCATAAACAAGACTAATCTATCTTAGGTTGTTCTGACAAGAATGCCTTACTTACTCATCATTGAAATTGCATTATCCAAAGCAATACATTTCTGTCTTAGGTTGGTAAGGCTCTGTGCAGAATCTTACCCATCATTGACTGCTAGCCTGTTCAATTAATGGTTCCGTCTGGAGATCCATTTTAAGTTTCAAGCTATGTATTTTGGCTGCTAACATGTTGATGTTGTTAAAGGCAAGTTTTATCAAAATGGACAGGAATAAAAGTATTCCCAGGACAAGAGAGGCCAACATGATACAACTATATAAGTCATTCTTGAAGCTTCACCATGACAGAAATACTGACCTTAAACCATGAATAATTTTATCAGCAGTATCCATAGCATCAAAACTCAGTGGAGCAGCATTCTTTAAATTCATAGTCTCGGTATGCAAAAATATCCAGATAGGTATTAGAATTATGCCAAACACCCTGCAAGTGTCTTTGAATTTTGTCCCAATTATGACTATCATTGTAAATTTTAGAAGTGACACAAATCTAATGATATTTAGCATGATACTTGAGATAGCTTCTTACTCTTAAACTCTGAACCTCCTCTTCAATAATTTGAGTAATATTATAAAGAGCATCAATTTGTTGTTCCAAATGCCTGTCTAAATCTTCTTGAATACTAAGAGTACTAGTAGCATTTTTTTTCTTGCTAAATGATTAACAAAAGTGGCTATCTTAACTTCTTGCATCACAGCAATTGCAGAAGCAGTAGTGTTGTAGGGAAATATTAAAAAATGAGCCTGCCAACTCTCCATGATGCTGGACCACACTCCCGCACTCCTGCCAGCCTCCCAACTCTCTGGTCATGCTGGACCACAGGGATCCCACAGGGCCATCTCTCTGGCAGGGGGCCCTCTGAGTTCTTCTCACTACCATGCAACACCCATGCACCCCACAGTCAACCATCTCAACACCTAATTACCAGGTAAAATCAAGACTCTTAAAGTTTAATTAACCAATCAGATTTATATATCAATAAAATCACAATTTACAAGGTGCCAATACAGTAATTTCAGAGCCAATTGATAATGCTAAAAGCTTTATCCCAATATTTCTAACCTTGTGAAATCATAGCTACTTGTGGCTGTTTAAAACCACGCAGGATCAGGATCTTCTTCCTGTCTTTCTGCTTCCATCTTGGTTTCCCCTACTCTGAGACACTCTCTGTCTCTGTAACTCGTAGCTCTGCCTTCATTTTTCCTGTCCAATCACAGGCCTCCCACTGTCCTAATGTGATTGGACAGGGAAAATCCTGAAACACAGTGGTGCTAGCTATTAATGTAATCAAAGCTGCTATATGAGCAATAATCAAGATCACTACCCTCTTCCTTCTGTTTAAAGCTTGACTGACTTCTTCCAATATTTGTAAGCTTTTTTCAGAATACCAAGGTCCTGTCATTGTCACACTCAATAGAACAAAAGCTGCTTGATAGACCACCATAAAAGACATGCCAGGTTTCAACACACTAATACAATTAGGAAGCATACAATCAATACAACTTACATTAAATACCATAGAAGAAACAAAAGTAATTTTAACATGACCAATTAATAAAAGATTAGGAGCCTTAACACATGAACTAACACTTGTTTGAAATCCAGATCCTATCCCAATTTTGTCTATTGTTAACATAACTTCAGAGAGAGCTGCAGCTCTAAATATGCTGTTTAAAATGACTTGAAGCTTATTGCCAAAGACCATGGACATCTCCCTTTGTCCAGTGTTTGATTGATTCCTAGGCCTCCAAATACCCACTGTCTTTTCCTTTAATAATTGGTCACATTAAAGGAAAGAGAAGGGTCATTATAACAACTTCTATATTTGATTAATTTTTCAAAGGCAGTTTCCACAATATCCATGTTCTCTGTCCCACAAGGTCAAAATACTTGAGGCAAGGAAGCTTATCCAATATGGGATGCAGGCAAGGAAATGTGGATCAGGAAAATATGCCAAATACAGCTTTCCTGTCACCATTGTCAGGGCACTCAGCAAGCTCACAGTCAGCATCGTTCTTTGTCCCAGCATCAGCATGTCTCATCAATTGCTCTGGCAGCCATCATGCTCTTTCAGCATCCTGTGTGTGTGTATGTGTTGGGGGAGAATACAAACATGCCCTCTTCCCCATATTAGTACCTGATCAGGACCATGCCATATGCCAGTAAGTGGATCCTTCCATTTCATCTAGACATAAGTATGCCGAGTTTTAGGACGCCACATACACTCAGCAGCAGAGAGTTCCTTGGCATCCAAAGTCAAAAGAATTCAAAATAAAATTTTGTTTTAAAGGAGTATATATAACTTTACTCTCCCCTTTTTTTATTTTATGTAACTGATTTTTTGTTTGATTTATTTATTGTTCAGATGCACCAAAAGATGGTGTTAGATTTCATTATAGATGGTTATGAGCCACCATGTGGTTGCTGGGATTTGAACTCTTGAAAGAAGAACAGTCAGTGCTCTTAACCACTGAGCCATCTCTCCAGCCTGTGTAACTGAATTTTTAGAGTTCCATGGGCTTGTTCCATAATTCCCCATCCTTGAGGACATGTGAATTAGAAATATAGTTAACCGGGGTCTGTTAGACAACAGGAGTAGACTCATGCCTTTGAGACCTAGCAAAAGCTATTGGTTTGGGTTAAAAGGCACAAAACATTTTTTCCTCAATCCAGAGGGCTAGATATACAGATTGAACAGAGATGTTTTTAGCATGATTTGTAACATCTTTTAAGTTTATATTCAGAAGACAAAGGGAAATTAAAATCTTGAGCTTGTAGCTGAATTGTAAACTGTCAATGTTCCATTAGCTTTATATATATTCAACTATAATTTTTAAAAGTTTCTTTTCCAATATCAGAGAATACCATAATTTGGAAGGAAAAACCAATTTTTAATAGTGTAAACAATCTAGTCTGTCTAAAATCAATGCCAAGTACATTACTTTCATGTTACAAACTTTGGCTGCCAGTTCTTATATATGGATACATGACAGTGCAGCTTTTAATATCTCATTAAGGAAACATTGTTTTCAACACTATCTTTTATAAATCTGGTTTTGAGGACAGGAATTGCATAAAATATTATTCCAACTTAGATGTATCTTTAGAGACCTGTTTCTTTAGGTTGGCTCCTGCCATGTGTTGTTTCCCAGAATGACTCCCACCTGAGTTACCAGTTTTAAGCCAACTTTCTTTTACCAATGTTACAAATTTTTAACCATGCCCAATAGCTTCTAAGCTAATAATCTATAACCAAGACATGCAAAGCATATTTATACATTTTGGAACCAGTCAGAAACAAACATGAAGTGGCTACAAACATTAACATATTTAGGCTAGACAGACAAAATTTTCTTACTTTTTCTAGCTGTAATTTCAAGGGAGGAGTACCTTGCCACACTTTGAACCCAAATGTTTCAGCAGATAAAGTTTTAACCATTTTTTTCTCTTGAATATGAAACATTGAACAACAGTCAAGCAATGAAATGAAACCATAGACATAAACTGACAGACATGGACAGACTGGCATGCCAAGGACAGACATTAGAGAGAGAAAGAAGAAAACCAGATGTCCCACTAAAGGGACCCAGAACCAGGACTAGACATTCCCACACTGGGAGCCAGAGAGGAAGCAAGATGTCTTTTTTTTTTTGACTTATTTTTGGTCCTCTAGATTTTAGCATATCTCTAAGCATACATATAAAAGCATTCTACCATTACCCTGTCCCATTTTTATAGGGTTTACTCACAGCTGGCCCACATTTTCTTTATTTTTCTTTGTGTGCTCTTCCTTTTCCCTCCACGTCCTTCACTGAATCCTTTATATTATAGCCCCTACATTGAGGGGCCACCTGACCAAGTCCACTCAGTCAGCCAACAGGGTGTCGAGGGAGGGAGTGAGGATTAAAGAGAAAAAGAGCAATTAGATTATATTATAGTATGACTTCAGCAAATACTGAAGCAGATTTATCTTTTTTCAGTCTGCTTTTATACCATTCTAGATACATGCAAAGAATAGGATCATTTCTAGGTCAAAAACAAAGTAGTCAAGGAACAAACAAGGCATAAATAAAGTTCCCATGATTACTGTATTCAGGGACTTAACATGATGATCAAGATACAAAGAACACATTCCTCTGATGTATTGAGCCTTGTCCTAACCCAATGTAAATATTCTTGCCAACATCCTTGAAGAGGCACCAAGAGCTCTCCATGGTGGTGTAGTCCTAAAATACAATATTTAAAAAGACTGTTGGTTACGTCAACAACAGCCATGCCACTATTGCACTGCTATGTACATTTTGATGAGAAGGTCAGTATTGTAGCATTCAGTGCCCAGTGTTGGGTGAAACCATTCATGACCTTCTCTGGAGTCTTCTTAACCAACAACTCATTAAGGACATATCCCATGCCGGGCACTAGAATTTTCATCATAACCCATGCCTTCTAGGGAAAGTCACATCAATACAGGGCACCTCCTTTCAAAATTCTTCTTAAAAGTATACTTTAAAATTAGTTTGCCAAGTAGGGGACTTATTGAACTTTTCTTTTTTGTTCTTTTGACCCAAAAGTAGGGTCTAATCATGGTCATCATGGTAACCTATGCCATGAAGGAAAAACAAAGAATTTATAGACAATAGACTTCCTCAAAAAGAATTGCTGATGATAATCTTTGAGTGGAAGAGAGATGGCATTAGAGGGGGGCTTGGGATGTAAAGAACAGCAGAAGGAAACACATATCTATATTAGTGAAAACAATTGGTAAAATGCAGATTTTAAAGCATGCATGGTTATTGAAAAGAAAAAAGGACCTACAAACCGTACAATGGATGTTTCACTGTCTGTAGACATAAGAAGGAAGGTAAACGGACTGATAGAATTTGAAAGGACTTGCATTTCACTTGAAGTGGTGGAATGGCACCTGCTGGTAAAGTGTCATGGTTTGGGGCTGCACATTGCAACCCTGAGAGCAACACTGAGAGCTGGCAGATGAATTGAAATAAAACACTAACTATCCAAACATGGGTTAATCAAATGTAATGCTGAATATTCACATAATCCAAAAGAAAGTAGAAAATAGAGGCATAAAATTGGAAGGGAAAACAGAATTTGAGAAATCTTTTAACATAAGGACAAAGGATGGGGAAAATACCCTGAGCTGAAATGGTCATGTTATCAAAGTGGGATTCAGAGCAGGGACTATTTCAGAGACAACGAGGGGCATTTCATAAAAACAGGGTTCAATTAAACAAGAAGACACAGCAAACTAGAAAAAGATTTGTAAAAATGTGTGAAATTGGAAGTGACAGAACCTAAAGAGGAAACAGACAAATCTATTACTATAGTGCAGACTGCAACACCCTTGGATGATAAAGTTGCAGACAGAGGGCTGGAGAGGCAGCTCTGTGGTAAAGAGCACCAGCTCCTAATCTACAGGTCCCAGGTTTGTAGGCTTTGATTTTTCAAAAGCAACTTTAATAAGGGTTCTTAAATGCTTTAACCTCCCTTCTAGCCTACCACCCACCACAGGTAATGGAAAGGAAAGGTTAGTAGGGCAAAGGGGGATGTGGACCTGTTTTTGGGTGAAGTCAGTCTGCGTTGTCAGGGTTCCAGCAGTTCAGTTCACATGAATCAGCAGCTGTAGTTCATTCCACTCACAAACACCATTCACACATCAGCAACGGCTATTCCATCCAGAAGAAACTAGGAGGCTCTGCCAATCAACCCAAGTCCGCAGAAGCAGCAAGAAGCTGAGGAAATGTCACAAGAAGTTCTTTGGTGTGTTTCCCTCTAAGAAGTCCAGTGAAGAAGGCAAGGTGAACCAATGCCACAGTTTGTCAATGAAGACCAACATCCACAAAGCCCAATGAAGACCAGCAAAGAGTGCCAAGGTGAACCAATATCAGAGCACCAAACAATATTTACATCCTTTCCAAACATCATGTGTCCTCACAAATGTCCACTCCGGCAAAACATCACATGCCCTTTTCCCAGGAAGCTTCCAGAAAATCACCCACATGTCTGTTCTCAGCAAAACATCCTCTCATAAGACAGTTTCCAGAAAAACATCACATGACATAACTGAGTTCCCAAAGAAACCAGAAATTTCCTCTTCACAGGTTCAATTCTCAGCACCTACCTGGTGGCTCTCAACCCTCTGTGACTCCAGTAACTCCATTTCTAGGGGATCTAATGCCCTCTTTTGGCCTCAGCTGCCATGGGCACACACATAGTGCCCACACATACATGAAGAAAAAATACTCATACATAAAATTATAATAAGTAATTTAAAAGAAAAGAAGAAGCAGAAAATTAGCAAAAATGTTGAAGACCTGAACTCTGTCAGCCACTTTGACTTAAGTCTTTATCTAGAACACTTCCTTAGTCATAGCACAATAAACATTCTTGTCAAACACACAGGAAACAGTCACAGAGATAGACCACATCTAGATATACTACCACCAAAACATAACAATGGTAAAGTCACTGGGAAGCTGTTCAAAAATCTTTACAGAAGGCCAAATTCATGCACTAGGACAAACAGATCAAACCAGTACAGACTAAGAACAGAAACTGAACCTTGGCTGGACACCAGAGACCATGTAGCCAGCTCATTAATGAAGCTCCTGGGACCATTGACAGGTTGATTGATGAGGCTGTAATTGATTCAGTTGTTTTCTACTTCGCACCTTTGTTTTTCTTATAAATGCCACCTTGATGGAATTCTCAGAACACACTGGGGGTGGGGGGATGGGGAGAGATGGGGGTGGGGGAGGCAGGATATGGGGATGGGGGTGGAGTGGGGGCATCAAGTTAGATAGAAGCAAGACATTGTGCTTCTCTGTCAGTGAGAGTAACAGCAAGGGACTGTGTATTCAAAAGAACTAGAAAAGGAGATAATTGAGGACAGGTATGTTTAATATAAAACATTATACAATGCATACATATATGGAAATATCATATGGTACCCTATAGTATATTTTTATGTATTGGTTAAAAATAAAAAATTGAAGCCCACACACATACCAAAAAACCTTTGTTTCCAAGAGCTGTCTAATTTGTAAATCCTTCTTGTTTGCTTTGCTCAAAGAAATTTCATGAAATTCAATTAATATAGAAATGTTCCTTTCAACAAACCAAGGTATAATCTCCAAACATCATGGGGTTCATTTGGAAATCAATAATGTAAAGGAATTTGGAAAATGCTACTATGTTAAATCTTATGTGAAATGTCTGTCTGTGCCACTTTCCTTTTTGCAGGACTATTTCACAATAAAAAGAAAACTTGAACTATTTTAACCTGACGCAAAATGAAAATTTGGTGACATTGGTGATGACAGCCCCTTATTGATAAAGACTGGGATGAAAGGACTCAGGGAAGAGAAGAGGACTTCCCGCAACCTCTGGAAGGACAAGCCTGTCACAACCAACTACAAGACAGAGTGAACGAAACTCTCATGTGTCATCACATTACGGGTCAGGGCTCTGTGTGCTCTGTGACACTGATCACCCTGTGGTTCAGCTCCACAGGGGGATGTAGCAATATTAGAAGAAAATGAGGAAAACCTCTGAGACGCCTGCTCTTTCTCCAGCCCCTTCTTGGCATTATTCTTTGTTACTCTCTTCTTTCTCAACCCTGCCCACCCCCTCCGTTTTAGAATCTCTGACAGAGACTGGACCAAAGGTTTTCAGATGACTAATGCTGTCATGGGCCTGGTGCTGTGGGACCTGGTTCTCTTCACAGCCCTGCCCACTTCTCTTTTTGCTTGGTCTCTGGTCAAGTGTCACCTAAGATTATTAACAGTCTCCATTTATGACCAGAATAAATCACTTGACCCAGCTGTGAAAATATGAACAGAACAACCTGAATTGCTTGGCCTTATTTTCCTTACTGGTGAAATACAGGCAATTAGCTGTTTCACAAGGTTGTGAGGTTTAAATAAGATGGAGGATACAGAAGTTCTTCATCAGCAACAAAAGACTCTCACAGATGACTCAGTGCTGAAGGGCCGCTGGGGTAGCTGATCTGGAGAGCAGTGAACCATCTTACACTAGAGAGACGGAGGAGATGGGCAGCTGGCCATCAGAATCTCTGCTCTCCCCTCCACAGGGTTGACTTAGTACCCATAAAGTGCTTGGAACATGGAAACAGGTAGGCCCCTGGGGCTGGCTGGCCAGTGAGTGAATAGAACCTGTTTTAAAAAGTATTAGGAAGGGACTGTGCCTGAGGAATGATAGTCTCTCTTTCTCTTTCTCTCTCTCTCTCTCTCTCTCTCTCTCTCTCTCTCTCTCTCTCTCTCTCTCATATGTCACCTGTACACACATATAAAAATTAATGTAATGTACAGAGGGTATCAATGAATACATATTCAATTTATGCTGGTCATTACTGTTACCTTCATGGAATCATCAGACATTATTGGAAATTTTAGGTGATTGTTCTATGGCTATAGCCTATCTCCAAGTGACTGTGGCCATTACACATACAACAAAATGCAAAACAAACAAACCCTCTTCAATCCCTTAAGGTTTTTTGTAGAACGGTTGTCTTATTAGAACGGTCAACTAGAAAGTTTAAAAACCAAAGCTGCAGAATCCGTTTTTAAAGAGCAGGCAGGACATATGACTCCAGTTGCCGCTGCCATCCAGCGGCAGGTCTAGCTATGGCCAGCAGAGGGCAGGCTTGCACGTAGACTTTGCCACTTTGGAAGCTCCACTGTCCGTAGTTTGGGGTATTCTTTTCCCCCTTATTTTTAATCGCTTGTCTCTGAAAGAAAAGCCATGGTATTTCAGAACTGACTGCTTTCCCCCAAGGCTCTTAACTGCTTGTGTTGTATTTTGTTACCTTGCCTGTTTCTGCTGGCTGCGACAGGCTCGGGTGACGTGGGGAGAGGCTGGGAGGGTAGAGATGCGCCCTGCAATATGTGCACCCTGGAAAGTGGGGGCGTCCCCAAACCCCCACCTCTTCCTCGAATCTGCTTGTGCAGTCACCTACCCTCCTTGTCTTTTCTTGGGTCTCTTTTCGCCCACCTTGTTACTGCTGCCGAGTCCACCCAATTCTCTCCCACACCATAGCAACCCTGGGACTCCAGTGACCCCAGGGATGCCTAATTGTGGGGTGCCTATGAACACTTTCAGAAGCCTGTGTGTGAATCTCTGGGACACACTGGTGAGTCCAGTAAGGAAATATGTGGCTCTTTGCTGTCTCTCATCTCTTCATAAAGCTTCTTAAAGGAGCTGAACTCCAGCACCACCTCCCCTGTAAAACCTCTCTGAACCTTGGACTGATGCCGGCATCCCCTCCGTGATGCCTATGACCATGTCAGCTCCTCACCGTCGCCCATCCCTCTCTAAAGCCTGGGAGTCAGGGACTCTTTCTTCCCTTTCCCTCTTTGCATTGACAGGTCTTCCTCAGCTGCAAGCTTCAGAGACCTTGAGGAGAGAAACGGAGAGCCTTGATGTTGATGCTCCGAGCGTGCGGTACTTGTCTTACCCAGTGACTGACAGGCGGAATCGGGGCCCAGCAAGTTGTTCTCTCCTTCCCTAAAGACGTCTATAGACAACAGCCCCTGGCCTCTGTCTCTGAAACTCCCACTCACCCTCGCATCCACTAGCCATCTGTCTCCCTCCCATATTTCTGACCTTTCAGAGAACAGATGAGTCAGACACCCTGTCTAGAGTCCACAGACATTTGCTTCATCTTCAGTCTCTCCAGATCATGTGCACTGGTGACTGCATCTAACTTTCTCCTTGAACTTCCTTCCTTGCTTTCTCCAGTGACCTCATCTTGCCAGTGCTTCAGCCTGACTTCTTCCTGTGGGCAGTCCGGGATGTTCTCAGTCCTGTGGGCAGTCCGGGATGTTCTCAGTCCCGTGGGCAGTCCGGGATGTCCTCAGTCCTGTGGGCAGCCCGGGATGTCCTCAGTCCTGTGGGCAGCCCGGGATGTCTTCAGTCCTATGGGCAGTCATGGATGTCCTCAGTCCTATGGGCAGTCAGGGATGTCCTCAGTCCTTTTCAGCTCTGAAGGCTTAAGTGTTATGTTCTCTCCTTGTGATCCAAGATGAGTCTGTACTCAGTTCTCAGCGTCAGAGTAGAATCACATGTTGACCCCAGAGATCAGCTTAGAGGTAGACAGTGAGGGCAGCTATACTATCAGCCAACAGCAGAGTCGGTGGAATTGGGAGAGAAATTCTTCTTCCTGTTGGAGGAGCTAGAGCAGAGGGATATTGTCATATAGAAAAGAACAAAAGGAAGAAAGTAAAAACAATAATGAAAGCTTGGGCCTCCTTGGACTTTACAATGACATGAATTTATATATCCCATCACCCTGCCTCCTTTTAAAAAACCAATTAGAGCTCCTTTCTCCAGCTTTGACCTGTTTCCTGTTCAGTGCGGTTGTAGGAGCCGCTGGTAATCCTGTTGTTTCAGCCAGATTGTCAGTTTGGTGTCTCCTGTAAGTGATTAGAGTGATCACTGCTGAGTCATTGAGCTTACTGTTCTTAGCAATGCCCAGCTCCAATGTGGCCTAAGGCTGTTGCTGTGGCATTGGAGATTACTGCAACATAAGGCAGCGACCACAGAGGCCACAAAACTAAGCAATTCTGGAGGTCCTTTCTGCAGTTCTGTCCTCTGGAACAACCCACCTCCTTCCCACCTCAATCGGTTTGGTGCATCCATAGGAAGAGCCCCAGAGCTCCTGGGCGTCTTTCTCACCACCCTGATTAGACTGTCTGTGACCATGTCAGTAAGTGTCTGCTGTGGGGTTTTTATTTTAAGAATCTGCTTTTCTCTGGGTACACTGGCACACACCTGCCAATGCCAGCGGTCAGGAGGCTGAGGCAGGAGGATCTGGAGTTTGTAGCCAACGTTGGGGACAGTTAGCTCACAGGTGGGCACTGGCCTCCTGTAAACAGGGCTCCGAGTTTGATGCCCAGAATTGAAGGTAAAACAAACCACCCTGTTTTCATAGTGTTCTGAGCACTTGATTGTAAAGCTCTCTTGGCTCTTATTATGAATAAATTATGATTAAATTATAATTAATTCATAGATTATTCTCAAATTATGTATTATAACTTATCTTTCTGTGCGCTAGTTTCAAAATCCAAATGACCTATGGAAAACAAGAAACCCATGGCTAGAAGTGCTGTTAGCCACAAGGCTTAACAGGAAGTCTTTGTCCTCAACTCTAGTTTCTCTGACTCCTGAATATTTTACCCCTCTGTTTTGGGGGGAGAGGGGTGTTTTATTAGTTTCTCTAATAAACACTTTAAATAGAGTGCCCAGATTAGGACCTCCTAGGATCTCAATAATGTATCAGGAGATAATTGCAGAAGGTGCTCCCAGAATTATTTAGACAAGTGGTACCATGGTCTGCCCTACTTGGAGAAAAGCAGGTATGAAGTCTTAGCAACTAAGAGAGCCCCCTCCCAGCAAGTCACAGAGACCTGACCTGCCAGAGAGGTTTCTGTCTTCATTAGATGTTTTACCAAAAAAAAAGAACCCACCATCAAAATTCCCCATCAGGCAGCGGCCTTTCAGTATCTGGACAGGTGCTTTGTGTCTATACATGCTTTACGCAAGTAGAAGAGTAATCGCGGGTGCAGCTGGCCAAGATTTTTCTTAGAAGGCTCCTGCATTGCCGCATATTTAAAGTAGCCATCACTGTCCCCAGAGGATGCAGGGCCTGAGGGAATGATGTATCAAACACTCATATCTGAATATCTCTCTGACCCTGCTGTGTATGTGCTCTGTCAAACTGGAGAAAGATGCCCAGGAGGGAAGCACTGTCCCGGAGCTCACACAGTAAGGCACAAGACGGGATACATGTCCACACACAATCTTCCTTTGAGTTGGAAGCCTCAGATGGAAGGTCAATACCCAGAGAAACTGAGGAAGAGTCCCAGTACCTAAGCCTCACCCTGGGCAGCCAGAGGAGGACCTGGGCATTTATAGTTCTAATCATTCCCTGTGATACAATTGCAAGGCACCATCTGAACTGAGACACTTTGGCCTAAATCCAACTTGCCTTCCTTGGCTTCCCCATTCAGCAGTAATTAATGCTATTGCTTGGTCCTCAAGTTCTTAGAGCTTCCATCAAAAAATTGACAGTAAACCTCAGACCAAGTCATTCATCTCTGAGGAAGACAACACAAAGGACAGTCAACCCTCTGCAACCTCAACTCACAGCCAGCACACTTCTTCACTTAACACTGGAGGACCAGGAGCCCTTGGTGAGGCCCTAGAGAGGGCATCATAGCCCTGACTGGAGGGGGCAGTTCAGGGGCAGAGTACTTGCTCAGAATGCATGAGGCTCTGGCCATGCACCTCAAAATCAAAGCAAACTCACAGCTGAAATCTTTGGGAAGCAACAAGGATGACCTAGCTCGCACTCCCAGACCTGGGTCTGTGGCGCACACCACTGTCCAGTGCAGGTGCAGGATTGCTTCTCACGAGGCAAGCTGGACCATGGGGCCCAGGACAGACATTCTCAGGTGCTGACACAGTTGCCTGGCCAGAGAAATGAGGCTCAGTCTTGATCAAAGCTGTCTTTTATTTTTCTGTGTCTGAATGACTCTGTTCAGCCAACACTAACTCACTCGTGCAAATGATCTTAGTCTAATCACCAGTGCTCTCGGCCAAAGCCTCTAACGCCCTGACCCTCCTCTCTAATTATCCTGACCAATATGTCTACCTCCTCTCGTTGACAGATTGAGTTGGCCAGGTTCCAAGCTCCCTCCCCACCTCCCATCCCCTGCCCCCAAATGTGATTGATTGTGAACGTCAGGGGAGATGCAGACTGGAAACTTCTTATGCATTAGCAATAGAAAAGGCATGACTCTGAGGGAAGAGATGCTAGCATCCAAGTCGTTGCTCCTAAGTGTCTGGGCGGACATTTGTCCAGACGTAGCAAGTGTCCCAGAGCTTCAAAGGAGCTCTGAAGGCTTACTCGGGACCTACTGATTCAGGAAACAAGAATTTTCTCATCAGTGAAAAAAAAATCCTATCCTCAGGCCCTATTCCAAAGAGAGACAGGCCTCTCAGAGCAGATCTCAGCATTACAGATCTTTCCCTGGACTTCAAGTAAAGTTATTTTTGAGTATTGGTGACATGTGGTGCTGTAGTCCCCCACACTGCTGACGGAGCTTCTCTGAGCCAAGAAGTAAGCTCAGACCATGTGCACCTCTGTTCTCAGGTCTCTTGCCCTGTATCCACAAAAGTTTTCATTTCAAATTGCACTTCTAGAACCTTCTAGATTCTGCCACCAGTCAAACTCAATATTCTCCTTCCTCAGCAGATGGTTGGTGTATACTTAGGGCGAATATTGGCACCCACAGGGGTGTATGCAGGCTGTGGTCAGGTGGGTTACCTTAGGGGACATTTGAGACAAGCATTTCCAAAGGATGATCAGGTCTCCAGTCTCCTGCTGCCCCACCACCTCAGCACCAGACTGGCATGTTAGGTATCTGTGGTGAGTTCCACACAACAGTATCACATATACTATGTCTTTGTTTCTCTAGTCATTTTGACTGAGACGGGGGACAGTGTGACTGAGGTCTGTTCTGGGCCAACTGTTGTGTTCTGGGTACCAAATATTCACATCTCCAGGAAGTGTAGTTTAACCTAGTTTAATAAGGTTACACTTTAAGAAGCTGATTTACCATCCCTAACTACATTCTAAATATTTGTTCTTAAACTCACAAATAAGTGTATTCCTCACCCCTCTACAAGGAAACTTCTCCTTACAACAGACATAGACCATTAAAGAAAGCTACAACCAATCAAACGGTAGAGTTGTGAAGGCCTGTCCCAGTGGATACAACTACAAAGTAACCATTGTTACTTTGCAGCTAAGGCTCAGGAAACATTGTGGAAAAATTCTAAGAGCCGGAGATCAGATCAGGAAGTCTTCTGTGAGATTGTATTTCCTAGAAATGTCAGAAGCTACAATCACAAAGTCTTATCAATATGATTTCCTAAATATGAATTGACTAATAGAGATGCCAAAGTGGACAGGGAAAGCCCAGGAGGTCTCAACTATGCACAAAGAACTACAGGCAACTAAGGAATTCAGGGCACAGGAAAAATGTCTCACCCAGGGAAGAGCACATCAATTGATTATGTAAAATCAACTGGTCAACCCTGAAAACATACATACAAGTGACATAATGCAAACTGAGCAGATTGTATTCATTATTTAGGAATATGTATGTATATGTGTTATATCATAATATAACATGGATTATGTTAATATTATAATTGTATTGTGTTAGCATGTTAATATTATAAATATGTGTTATACTATATTTTTTAAAATAAAAGAATAAAAAAAGAAAGGCATGTTGGATAAGAAGTAGGTCATCTCAAGGGCTATAAGATCATGTACATCCCCAGTCATAGCCCTGGACTCAGGGTGAACTCTGCTCTCATGAGTGTTTCGACAGTGCTGGCCATTCCTTACCTATAGTCTCTGATAAATCTTACTTGCTGTTTATTACAGCTTAATCTGAAATATCCTCCCTTCCCCCTACCCCAGGCTCGAGTTTTAAGCTCTCACTCTGCAGCTTGTGGAACTGTTTTGGAGATTCTGAAATCTTTGGGAAATAAGACGTCTTTGTCAGAAGTGAGTCACCAGGGGCGGGGCTTTGGATGTCACAGCCTGCCTCTGGTTCCTTTTGCACTGTTTTCTGACCCTCCAGTCTGTGAGCAGCTTCAGCTATGTGACATGCTCCTGCCAGCAAGAACAGAGATGTGCTATTGTATCCTCCATGTCACGATGAACTGAAATCCTGAGACCGATGAGCCAAAAGAACAAGACTGTCAGTTGTTTCTATGAAATGCTGTCGTCATAGAGATTCAAATGTAAATAGCTATCAAAAGAACTCATTGGTCAATTTCATTCTTTGCTTCCATTTTGAATGAGGTTGGGAGAAGAGGAGAGAGACCTCCTTGAAACCTGTACTTACAGAGAGCATCTCCATTTACACTGCCATAACAAGAGGAGCTGGGAAACACTCTTCTAGGACACATGGGGAATCAGCCATCCAAAGGACACTACCTGCACTCATTCTACCAACCGTAGTTTTCTCAACACCTTAGGTTGATTTTGTTTTTGTAATATGTATATATGTAATTAAATAATTATAATTTTGAAGCACAGCTTGCATCTATGGACTCCTCTGTTTAATAAGACATTTTTTATATCTCCATTTGATTCCATAAGGCATGGATTAGTCACAAAATAGTGAGCTTTGTGGTAACGTTTTCATACATGCACATCACAGGTCAGCTGTTACTGCAGGAGATGCCAGGCTGCACTTTCAGGGTAGGAAAGTTGAATAAGCACAGTTTTATGACCATCAGACTGTGCTGATAACCCTGGACTACTGACCATCAACACTGGCCTAAAAAGAAAAACCAAAACAAAACAAAACCAAAACAAACCAAAAAACAGGGCTGGTCCCTCTTACAAAAGAAAAAAAAATTCTCATCTAGACTCAGTCTCAGAATGAGCACAGGAAATTGATATGCTTTTTATGTTCATCACACAATATCTCAGAGGGAGGCCCCTCCACGACTCTTTTGCCACCAACTTCCTTTAGTCTTGAGGCTGTGCTGGCAGAGCCATGGTACTTTCTGCAAGAGAAGGGCTGGCTGAGGGGTCCTGCATAAATGTGTTCTGTCAGGTGAGAATCCTTCCTCCCCAACTGTGCTAAGGTGGAACAAGGCCCAAAAGCAAGGCTGGACACCCTTCCTCCAGCCTCCCAAACATTTCATTAGAAAGTAAGGTTGGTCTCTCTTCTCCTCCCTGTTCCTGAGTCAATCGCATCTTCTTGTGCAGTGCTAACCTTGTCCTGTAGATAAGATGGTGAAGGTCGCTGTGAACAGATTTGTCCATATTGGGTGCCTGGTTATCAGGGCTGCCTTCTGCTCTGCATATGGCAAAGTGGAGATTGTTGCCATCAACGACCCATTCATTGACCTCAACTACATGATCTACATGTTCCAGTATGAATCCACCCATGGCAAATTCAACGGCACAGTCAAGGCTGAGATGGGAAGCTTGTCATCAATGGGAATGTGGTGATGCTGGTGCTGAGTATGTTGTGGAGTTTACTGGCGTCTTCATCACCATGGAGAAGGCAGGGACCCACTTGAAGGGTGGGGCCAAAAGGGTCATCATCTATGCTCCTTCTGCTGATGCCCCCATGTTTGAGATAGGTGTGAACCACAAGAAATATGACAACTCACTCAAGATTGTCAGCAATGCATCCTGCACCACCAACTGCTTAGCTCCCCTGGCCAAGGTCATCCATGATAACTTTCGCATCATGGAAGGGCTCATGATCACTGTCCGTGCCATCACTTCCACTCAGAAGGCTGTGGGTGGCCTCTCTGGAAAGCTGTGGCATGACAGCCATGGAGCTGCCCAGAACATCATCCCTGCATCCACTGGTGCTGCCAAGGCTGTGAGCATTCCTGGTATGACAATGAATATGGCTACAGCAACAGGGTGGTGGACCTCATGGCCTACATGACCTCCAAGGAGTAAGAAACCCTGGACCATCCACCCCAGCAAGGACACTGAGAGCAAGAGAGAGGACCTCTGTTGCTGAGGAGGCCCTGTCCCAACTTGGCCCCCAACACTGAGCATCTCCCTCACAGTTTCTATTCCAGACCCCCCATAATAACAGGAGGGGCCTAGGGAGCCCTCCCTAATCTCTTGAATACCATCAATAAAGTTCACTGCAACCCCCCCCCCATCACCACCACCAAAAAAAAGAAAGTATGGTTGGCTAAGGCAAAGGCGCAGAACGGGCCAGGGAGGGGAGTTTGTCTAGCATGTACAAGATCCTAGCTTTGAGTTCCCAAACCACCATACACAAAAAGAACCCATCCAAAACAGTAAGTTGTATGTTGTAGCACACACCTGAGACTGATCAGAAATGTCATGTGTTCAAGGCCAGCCTGGACTGTATATGGGAGCCTATCTCAGAAAACAAAAGAAAAAACAAAAGTCATCAAGTGTTCTTACAGTCATCTTTCCACTAAAGTCCCTTGACACCCCTACACACACACACACACACACACACACACACACTCACACACTCACACACAGCCTGCTTGCACACAAACCTTTGCCCACAGAAAGGCAATCCTGCCAACACTGGCCACCTTTGGCTACCATAGCTGGCCATTCTACAGTTTGGCTTCAGCATTTGTTCAATGCACTTTCTCTTTCTCAGTCAGTCTTCTTGGACAAAGGTCTTAAAATGATTCTTTGACCTTGATTGTCCATGACAAAAAAAACCAAAAAAAACAAAAAAAAAAAACCAAAACCAAACACCTACAGTGATTTTTCATGTTTACTTAATACGGCTTTTGACGCTCTTGTTCTTCTAAAGATATATTTTTCTTTGGAAGAAAAAGAGATGAATTGTTACTTAAGTGGCCTGTATCCAGATAGCAAAGGCAGGGCAAGGGGAGACAACAGTGACTCAGAGACCTGGACTGTGCTATCATTCAATAATCAGGTGCCTGTGACAAACGTTGTTGCGGTCCCCTTTCCACTCTCTCAGTTATAGAATGGAAGACAGCATCTGCAAGACTCCATGACCTGGATCCAAATGTTATTGTGGATGTCTTGTGACTCATTGTTTCTGACTGTAACATAACATGGTGTTACACATTGATACTTTTTAACCAGGTGAGTTTGAGGGTCTCCATGAAAGAGCAAAACTTCCCCCTTAGTTCTCTGGGTTAGCGTTCCGATCGCTTTGGAATCTCTTGCTTGCATCCATGTGGCCGAGCTCTTGCTGGCCTACTGGAAGTTTTTCTTTTTCTGACAAGGATGTTCTGCAGTTTTTCGGGACTGCTTTCTGGAAGTTCCATTTCAGGAGGAAACCTGGTGAGCTTCCATCTCGACATCTGCAAATCACATCCACAGGGAAAATGTGACTCACCCAAATTACTGTGTCAAGTCTTCATGGGTATTATTCAGAGAGTGGGTGTTATCTCAGAGCCAAATCACTTGAAATCAGAATGACATCAGTCCTATTGCTAAAAAACTGACTATATACCCACAGGAAGCGGGGAGGTGGTGGGAGAGGGGACTCCAGGGGACTCCTGTAAAAAAAGTCACTGTCCTGGCCATCTGGGGTATTAAAGCTGATGTAGTCAAAGAATGAGGCAGAATGCTCAGCGTGGGGCAAAAGAGTCACAAAAGTAGACCAGCAGCCCAGCAGCAGTGCTTTATAAATAACCATACCCAAAATATAAGTGATATGACTCAAGTCCTTCTGGAAGGAAAAATACAAATAAACCATAGGTTAAGGCATAGGTGGGAAGGACATTGCATATCCACTCCCTTCTCCTTAGTAGGGGACGTCTGATGGGTTATTGTGTGGTTTCCAGGTGACCTTAGATGCATTTCAGATCCTTCGTGATAAGGTTTAAGCAGTTCCTATCCCAATCCAATGTACCAATGCTCGTGAAACTGTCAGACACTCCCATTCTACACCAGCAACCTAACCAATGCATGCACACCACTCAGTCACTCAAACTGCATCATTGTGACTAGCGGCTTTTCCCTCCTTGTCCTTATCATGGATGCCTTTGTACTTGTCATTATAACACAAACTGGAGCTATTTTTATTGAGAGACACTTTTTTTGATGCAGAACTCTGCCAAGATGGAAGAATCCTTTCATTCTGTGCTTTGGAGCCTCACTTTCAGCGGCTAAGCCTATCTCCTACAGACTTCAGCACAACCCTTTCCATTACTGTCCCTAATTCCACTCAAACTCAAATATGTTTCAAAAAAAAAAAGGAAGGAAGGAAGGAGGAAGGAAAGGAGGGAGGGAGAGAAGGAAGAAGGGAGGGAGGGAGGGAGAGAGAGAAAGAGAGAGAGAAAGAAAGAAAAAGAAAGAAAGAGAGAGAGAGAGAAAGATGGAAGTTAGGAAGGAAGGAAGGAAGGAAGGAAGGAAGGAAGGAAGGAGGAAGGAAGCAGAGAGAAGCTGGAAGCCGTGTCCATTGTCCCTTTTAGCTCAGGCTTCTCTCCCATCATGGCAGTGACACCACAAACTTACTTATGATGAATTTGGCAATCCATAAGACTAGGAGACACCAAAGTAGACTCTAGGCAGGGAATATCTAATATAAGTTCGATAATAAATTGCAAAGGAATTCAGTCAAAGAGAAGGGTCGAGGGAAGCTGCCTGTAGAGAGGTAGGGCATATTCAACAGTGAGGATCAACTTCATCTGGCCTCATTGGCCTTTTAGTGAAGTTACTTGGAAGTGGCAGTGGCAACGTCTCTGTGTGCAGATGAACAGTCTGCTAAGGAGCTTCCTGGCCCTCGAGAAGATAGAGAGGCCACCCCAACTCCTACAGTGCTGGGCTCCTCTGAGGCAGCCGATCAGGTCCTAAGGAATGCAGGAAACAAAGCTGTGGGACCAGAAACAGTCACCTGACTTCTTAAAGATGCTCCACAGCAGATGAAGACACATCTGCTCACAACAAGGCTTCTCCAGTGTGAGAGCCAGATGAGAGTGCACTCACATGGGGGTGTAAGGTGGGCAAGTGTATGAGAGTGTGCTCACATGGGGGTGTAAGGTGGGCAAGTGTGTGAGAGTGCGCTCACATGGGGGTGTAAGGTGGGCAAGTGTGTGAGAGTGCACTCACATGGGGATGTAAGGTGGGCAAGTGTATGAGAGTGCACTCACATGTGGGTATAAGGTGGGCAAGTGTATGAGAGTGTGCTCACATGGGGGTGTAAGGTGTGTAAGTGTATGAGAGTGTGCTCACATGGGGGTGTAAGGTGGGCAAGTGTGTGAGAGTGCACTCACATGGGGATGTAAGGTGGGCAAGTGTATGAGAGTGCACTCACATGTGGGTATAAGGTGGGCAAGTGTATGAGAGTGTGTTCACATGGGGGTGTAAGGTGGGCAAGTGTGTGAGAGTGCGCTCACATGGGGATGTAAGGTGGGCAAGTGTATGAGAGTGCACTCACATGTGGGTATAAGGTGGGCAAGTGTATGAGAGTGTGCTCACATGGGGGTGTAAGGTGTGTAAGTGTAGGATAAGGAAAATCTCAAAACTTAACAAGTAGGATAAAAATTCTAAGTTGAACGCAACCCTAAATCAAATAAATGAAGAGGATATATCTCATGAGATTGATTATGATCACCAATCATTACTGATTATGAGTCATAACTTCCTGCTGCCCCTGAACTCAGTCATACAAAGAAACAATGAGCCCAGGCAAAGGAGAGAAACCCAAAGTCCTTGATCCACCAGCAGCAGAGACTGCTACGTAGATGTGAGCTTGCTTACCGGAGAGCATTCCATCTCGATCCCCTGGATAACCATGCTGAACCATGAGAAGCTCTGTGCTTATGTGCTATTGATGCTTGTGTCCATGGCAGGCAACTCAGTCCGAGATAAATCTAAAGGAGCACCACAAGATTCAACATGGCAGGGAGGTAGGTTATCCTAATTTCAAGAACGGCCTGAAAAAAAAAAAACACCCAAGGCACAAACCATGAGCTGGGTACCAGCTTTCAAGACTTGCCTGAATGGTAGTAAGGAGGGAAGAACTAGAAATTCCAATTCCAAGAATACGGGTGACTCCCATCCCTGGCTTCTGAAGGCCCGGCATTATCAAATGGGGAAAATCAGGACTTGAAGTGGAAGAAAGGGGGCAATTGTTTGATCTGTCATGTGACCCAGTCAAGATCCTTACTTCCATGTGTATGTTGGATGCAAGGTACCACAGAAAGCGGCAACCTGGCTGACAAGGGTGAAGATGCAGGGACGGTTTCCTTACATCTGAGCAAAGGCAGATTGGGTCAGAATTAGCTCTGCTTCCTCAGGCTAGCCCAGTCAAGGCATCCTCTCCCCAGCATTAGCACTGCCATATTGTCAGTTTCCACAAACCTCTAACTGTTAGAGGATATCATAGCATCCCACAAAGGGAGATTCTGAGGGGCTCCCACACTTTAAGAAAGCATTTGTCTTGGAATAGGGCTGGCTGGGTTAGATGAATCCAAGTGGATCTTCTGATTCTAAAGGTCTTAGATAGCACTTCCTGAAGGAAGAATTCTAGCTGCCCTAGCCGCCTCCCCTCCCCTCCCCTTCCCTTCCCTTCCCTTCCCTTCCCTTCCCTTCTCTCCCCTCCCCTCCACTCCCCTTCCCTTCTCTCCCCTTCCTTCCACTCCCTTCCCCTCCCTTCTCCTCCCCTCTCCTCTCCTCTCCTTTCCTTTCTTCCCTTCCTCTCCCCTCTCCTCTCCTCTCCTCTCCTCTCCCCTCTCGCCTCTCCTCTCCTCTTCTCTCCTCTGCCCTCTGCCCTCCTCTCCTCTTCCCTCATAGTTGCCCTCCCTCCCCTCCTCCCCATCTTCCAGTTGAGGTGTGTGCCTTTCCTGGGATCTCCACAGTGGCTTGCTAAGTGTAGGAATGCTAAGTTGAAGCTTGCTCCTGAGGTCTTTCCAAGGCCTGGCTCTATGCAAAGCTCATGCCATGGTTCCTCAAATATTTCTGGATAGGAAGAGGATATCGAACGGGCAGTTCATTCAGGTTTTATCACTGCAAGAACTGTGTCCCCGAGACTGAGCAAAACAAGCCAATCGGCCATCTTAGCGAGGAGAAAAGTAAATGAGGAAAAAGGGGAGACAGATATGAAGGACAAAGGAGGAAGTGAATTGATTGAAGTTGATGTGGCTTTGGGGCAGAAGCTCCTGTGCTCTGACGTGGTGAGAGCTGGGTGACAGGTGAGTTATTGGGACCATGGGAGATTTGATGAGCTCATCCCTGTGTAGGAGCAAAGGGGCAGTAAGCCAAACTTTATCCAGTCATCACTGAAGCCTGAATCATGGTCTTCATCTGGAAAGCATCTGTGGAGAAGGGACCTTTTGTTGGATTCTACACTGAATACTGAGTGTACAGAAGAAATAAGAACAGACCCTACCTCCTGGGACTCCAGAGGAAGCATGCTAAGGAAATGTGCCAATGCTGCCTGTGGTGTGCCTGTGGGTGAAAATCTGCACACACAGCTGGTACACACTAAAAGCAGTTGGTACCTGGGATTGACATACTCACTACCCTAGAGATTCTGAAAAACGAGGTCTTTCTCCCTGCATGACAAGTCTTCTGGGGGTATCCCTGCATGTTAGAAAGATACCTGTTGCCTTGTGTGTTTCAAAGGAGCACATAGGCTTTCGCTTAAATTAGACCTGATGTCATGAGCAGGTGGACATGAGTGAACACTGGGTCAGCAGACACTGGTGGGAGGCCCAGGGAAGAGGAGGGCTTAAGAAGTGTCCACTAAGCTCAGGGCAGATGAGCAGCTCTCCCTCAGATGACAGCCTTGCTGGCTCCTTCCTGGGCCACCCATTTTCTAATGCTCCCAGGGCCAATGGCCAGGCAGCTGTTCCCTAGCCCACAGACAGAGCAATAGGCCTGAGAAGTGGGTCATGGCCCAGTAAAAGTGGTTTTGATAACTTTGTGTCATACGCCACCAACTAGAGACCGGGTTAACCCTGAGTGGACCAGACCATTGATCTCTTGGTTGGTCTTGACCTTAACCACAAGTCCAACTTCCACAAGTCTGACATGGTAACTATTGAGTTTTATTAACTATTGATAAGTTTTCTTTCCTAAATCTTAATGGCTTCCCTTTCCCCTATAGCACACATGGGGAATGTATTATCTTACGGAATAAAATATGTTTACGAGTGATTTTCAAACAAACAAAAAAAAAATTGTCGAAAGAACTTTTCTCCATAGGCCAGAGGGAAGCAGATACAAACTAAGCCTTCTCAATTAAATTAGCATGCCTAAATCAAGCATTCCTTTTATCTACCTCTCCGTCCTTGTTGCTGGTGTGGGGTGGGTATGACAGTGAAACAGGGCTTGTTTTCTTGCTTTCAAGAATCTGCAAGTAATTGGGGTTGATTCTTGTCACAGGGAAAAGCTTTGGAGCTCAACTTAACAAGAAGACTCATAAAGGAAGCCTTCCCTGGACCATCTGCTTGCTGCGGGCCATGACAACAAATCCTTTAAACATAGCAAAGATAAGGAGGAAGGGAGGTGGGTGTGAGGGAGGAGGAGGGGGGGGTTCACAGAGACGGGGCTTCCAGTTGAGACTTGAAGGATGCATAGGCGTGTGTTGCACACTTAAACATGAACAAAGGCTCATTACACACGAACCAGGACCCATGGTGCACATGAGTCAAGCACATGAAGAAACAAGCTTGGATCAGGACTATGCTTTCAGGACAAACAGAGAGGGGTTGGGCGTTTATTATAGCCAGGTGAGATTTCCCTCCAGAGTCCAATTAGGGTTCATGATCCACTTGCTGCCCTTGAAGATACCAAGAAGTCCCATCTTCCCCATTAGCAGTAGAAATGTTTTTTTTTAAAGGTGAGCTAATGGCTTGCAGAAAGCTTTTTATAGACTAGGGGTTAAAACTAAGAGACTGTGGCCCTGTTCACAGTTAACTAGAGATTTCTTCACCAGCGCTCATTCCCCAAGCTGCCTTGAGTTTGGAGTTCATTATACTCAGTTTCTTTACTGCTTTGTGCATCTTCCTGTTTGCTCCAAAGATCTCCTTCCACTCTGAGCTGCTGGGTTCCTGCCTCTACAGCGACATTTTCTTCCCTTCCTCTCTCCCTTCCCGCCTTCTCAGCTGTCAGAGCCTGACTCAGCCATTGCTGTGTGGGAACCAGTGTGGAGTGAATCACTGAGCAGGGATTCTGAAGGGGACCAGTCACCTGATTACCCCCTAGCCTGTCCAGCCCATCTTGTTCCTGCCTAGCTGACCATTTTCATGGAAGCTATTTTTTGTGTGTGAGACCATACTCCTGGACTCCAGGCAGAGTATAAAAAGCAGAGAGCTCATGGTGTGGTTGGTCCGAATCATGTTTCCGAGGGCACTGACTGGGATTTTGACAAGACACAGCTGGTTGAGGGAGTATGCTGGAAAACTTAGCCCTGGGGTGAGGAAGAGGAGGAGGAGGGCCCTTTAAATAGCAGGTGGCTTCACTGCTTCTATAAATGAGATGGTAGGGTTCCACTGAGCGCTGATTACAAAGATGGTCTTTTATTAGACAGCTGTACCAACCCATAGGCCAGCCCTTGAGGCTCTACCGGGGAAAATTTCCCTGCAGCTCATAAGCATGCTTGGCTGCACACCTCTGTTTAGTGCCAAGGCTGTTTGTTACTGATTTCTGCCTGTGGATTCTGCGCAGGCCACAAATGAACGACCTGTCAGGGATAGAGGGAGAGTCATGGGAGAGCCTTGTTTCAAACACTGCCAGACTTAGTTGTCCTTTCCAATCGTGTATTTCTCTTAGAGCAGTTCACCCTCCTGTTGAAGACACTGAAGAGAAACACAGGTGCCCCTCTCTAAGAGAGGGAGAGGAGAGGGGGGAAGAGAATGGGAAGAGGCCTCCAAAGCCCTGCGGAGCTCTCCGTGTACAAATGCTGAATGTATAGATCTTTCTGTGAAGGAAGGCTGAATGTACCTTTAATCAACTCAGAACTCCCCCTTGGAAATGTAGAATGGTGTGGGCAGCATACGAGCTGCGCGTCGGCCCTGGGCGAACTCCCTGCTTCGCAATAACTTTGCTGTTCGGAAATCGAGCTTCATGGCCCGTGGCTCCTCAGAGTGATTCAACCCATTGGACAACCTTCCTGAAAACATGGTGGCCTGAGTGGTTGGGAAGTCAAAACCTCACTGGCCATGTCTCCACACCACTCCACTATCGTCTCTTAATCTGGCATAAATCATAGCAGCTAATATTTACCAAGAATCCACTTGATTTTTTTCATATTGTCTAACACCTTAGATTATTTTAAGCTTTATTTTACATCGCTCAGAAGTAAAATAAACTAGAGCATGCACGAAGTCCTAAGTTCAATCTGCTAATAAAATAAAATAAACCTTATTTAACTTATAATTATTGTTGTCACTATCGTTATTGTGGAGGGGGCATATGCATGCCACAGTGCGAGGGTAGAGGTCAAAGGATAAACTTGTAGAGTTGATTTTCTTCTCCCATCTTTACATGTGTTTGGGGATTGAACTTGGGTTAGAAGTCCTGAGCAGCAAACACCTCTAACCAATAAACCATCTCTCTGGCTCTAACTCTAACAACTCTGCGAAATGCACTGTATTTTCAAACCAAGACACCAAGACTCACTCACAGAGTCACTGGTGGAAAGTGTCATGGCCAGGAGTTAATTCCAAGTGGATGGAGACCCAATGCTGTCACTGCCAAGTCTATTCCTCGTCCTCTCCTGTCCATGTCAAGCCCTTCTGTGAGATAATAGGAGAGGACACGACTCAAGAAGCATCCATAAAATAAAGGACTCACCCACGCATACTATACTAATCCAGTTCTTAGCTTTCACAGTAAAGAAAGGGGAGGGTTACTGGGTCTTAGACACTGAAGCAAATAAATCAGCTGGATGCTCCAAGGAGAGAGTCCTCAATTATCAAACCTCCCTCCTCCTCCTCCTCACAGGGCAGTAGGTTGGCAGAAACCCACAAGTTCCAGAAGCAGAAGACGCGAGCATCCTGTGGTATGTCCACCCCCAAGTGAGAACAGAAGGCAAACACATCCACTTCCCAGATGGCCAGCGTTGGAAGAGGGGGCTGGCTAGACCCCAAGCCCTTTCCTGACCTGCTCTTGGCTTGGGGTAATGGGGTGGAGGCTGCTCCTCTGAGAAATGCATTTGCCCTTTGCTTGCAAAACATCTTTGAGTGATTGATGAACCTGTCCCAGGGCAGAAAAGAATGGCATTGAAATAGAGCAACTTTAAAACAAATATTTTACTGTTTCAGGAGGCCTCAGCTACCTAGACTTACAACAGGATCAAAAGAGATCAGATTGGGATGGCTATGGTAGGGACCCGAGGCATGCCAAGAAAGGGGTCGTGGTCATGGTCACTTGTAATAAGATGAGAAACGCATTCGCAAAGAGCTGTGACCTCTGTTTTCTTCATTGGCCAAAAATCCAGATCCAGCTCCCAATAGGGGCCATAACTCTTTCTCAATAGATTATGTCTGCCCTGGGAAATGGGTTGGAGGCCTCTAGTCTGCAAACGGGAAGGTCACACAGACCATGTTGGCCCAGTACACACGGGTGGCTCAGGAAAGTACACAGCTTAGAATCACCAAGACGCTGACCTTGTATCCACAATTATTTCATGTCTTTTGAGGCTTTAATTCTTCTTATAAAGGGTAGACATGGGATTTTTAGAGGCAGTGGTATTATGTAGACTAAATCCCATAAGCACCCAATAACGTGTAAAGTGTTGTTTCCTCAAGGTTAGAATAACACCGTAGGAAGGGGTTTTTATGAGTTATGTCTCTGCCACTTACTAGTTGTATGGCCTTGGAGAAGAATCATAGGAAAACCTACATCACAGAGCTATTGTGAAGACTGATGAGATAAATCATGGAGAGTGTTTCCTATAAAAGGGTTCAGTAGCATTTGCTACTATCCATTTACCTGTGATACACCGAGAGTCTATCTCTATGTCTCAGTTAAAGGCAGAGTGTGCCTACAAATGACCCCCATGGATCAGACTGGTAGAGACAGGACCCGTGCCTCCACCTTGCTGGCTCCTGACTAGTCTGTTGGGACACCTCATACTCACCTTCTATCTTCTCAACTTCTGAGATCTCAGGATCCCAGACGTGCAATCCCTGCTTAGCCCCCTCTCCCATGGCCTGTCTTGTTCTATTACTGCCAGCATCCTGGTGGGACAATTTCACGGGGAGTTGGAACCAGCACATTAGAGTAAGAAATCTAAAGAGATACCATTTTCTGCCTAATCTGCTTTCTCCCCATGGGTCGATTTGACTGCACTTTTACTTTGGAATAAAAAGAACCTAGAAACCAGATAAGCAAACACCTTATTGTCAAAAACCATCTGCAGAAAATTCCATGTGTCTCCAAGGTCAAAGCTACATTCTACCTCATACCTAAAATAACGGACAGGCAGGCTGGATAAGGGATCGTGAGGCCTTAAGACACCAGAGCAAGAGCATTCATTTCAACTGAATCTATGCATTCTTTGTGCAACCAAAATGTTCACAAGGGAAGTTCATGAGTGTATTTAACAGAAACATCTAAGATCACTTGGAGTCAGCTGGAGGGGGGTGGGGGGGCAGGAAAAAACTCAACAGCAACCCTGAGCCTTGTTCTTGGCTCTTTCCTTCTCTCTGATCCCAGATTTTCATTTTTTAAGAGTGCCATCTGTTCTTACTGACTTTCTTGTCAAAGGAAATCATTTTGATTTTCAAAACTGTATGTTTTCTCTCTTTCATGTTCCTAGGCCGGTTCTTCCAACTGCATAGGTGGGGGGTGGAGGTCTTAAGAGGTCAGTTCCTGCCATTAACTTAAAGAGACTAATTCCCACCAGGGTAGGCTGAGCCCCGGGGTTGCTGGGCTAATTGTACAGAATTGTAAGATGACAGTGGGATTTTCTTTAGATTGCTGGGGTCCTAGGCAAGGTGATGAAAATGTTCTGTCTATGGAATTCAAGGCAATAGCCAGGTGTGACTACTTCAAGTGAGAAACTACATTTTAAATTTAAATTCTTTCTATTAATTTACCCCCTACTCTAAATGTAAATATATAGATCGTTAACTATAGGACACAGTTTAGAGGACTACGTGTGAAAGCAGATTCAGGGAGTTGAGACAAGCCAAGCTCCTACTGCATCAGGCTCACACCCACTCCGCCCCCTTTTCTGGCCCTTTCCTGGTAGATAATCCTTCCACAAACCACTACAACTGACTGGATATTTCAGAAAGCAGTTTCCTCTAGCACACGGCCACATTGATTTCTTTTCAAAAAGTGATTATGTCTTCCATCTACTGTTTCTGTATGGGCTTTCAAATGTTCTAGAATATATGAGACTAAAGCCCCATTGTCTCATTTGAATGTTAACTCCAGTGCAAAACATGAAGCTTTTTCTTGAGAAGAAATGTGAGTCCAGCCTCAAGTCAGAAAGAAAGAATACTGCAATCCATTAGTACTGTCTGCTGAGGTTGTGGGCAGGGGTGGAATGGCAATACTGATTCTCATATTGGCCAACTCATTATTGATCTTTGTACCTGTGCTTCAAGAACTATTGAACTAAATTATGTTGCTTACACAGTCCGTTGAATATAGGTTCCTATATAGAGTCTATAATTCTAAATGTATTTTACAGCAACTGCCTCCTGTTTTCCTTCTTCTTTCCCAATATCTGTAATGTCCTAAGTCTCTTGACAAGATAAAACTAAAATATATAATAAGTATTTCATAAATACCTTAATCTTTTGTTGGATGAAGGTCGAGGTAAGGCAGTGAAATTTTATTAAGAAAAGAGAATGTTGCCTTCCCATGGACTTACCCCTCTGGGCTGGTAGACAGCAAATAGGCAAATGCTCTACAGATGGCCACAGGACTCATTTTCTGCTTGGTGCAGGAGTCCAAGACTGGAGCAGATTCAGCACTAAGATTACATCTGACCAGCAGAGGGAGGAACTGTGAGCAGTGACTGGCACGTCTCCTCTATCAGTCTGTTCAAGGCTCAGGGATGACATCCAGACAGCTTTCACTTACTGCTGATACAGGCCCCATAAGTGACCATAACATTTTCACCTTATTAGCAGTGGGGTGGGATGGTGTGGGGGGACCACAAACCTTCAGTGACATGATCTGAGGTGTCACAGACACTCCCCAAAACAACAGGATAGAGTTTAGAAGTGTGCTTGGCCATCTGTTGGGGTGGGAGACCAGCGGTGACGTTTGGGTCATTATCGTTCCTGTAGCTTTTCTGTTACCCAGAGACTGATGAGACATGTGGAAGCTGAGTCATTTGGAGCTATGGTGTGGATTCTGTGTTCTATCAGCGTTCCTGTGTGGAAGCCTAACTTCCCAGTAGTAACAGTATTAACATGGAAAATCTCTGGGGGATGATTGGGCCATGAGGATCCATCCTCACCAAGAGCTAGGACACTTGTAACTGAAGACTAGGGGAGCCTGTCTGGGGACTCAGCAAGAAGGTGCAAGAGAACAAGCCCTCACCAGACATGGAACTTGCTGCCATCTTGATCTTGCACTAGCTTGCTTCCAAAGCTTTAAGTCATCAACTGCTGTTGTTTATATGGTGCCCAGACTAAGATATTTTGTTATAGTAGCAGGAACAGGCTAAGATACAAAGTAATAAGCAGAAAAACCCAGATCAGAATGAATGTCAAATGTCACCCTAGTTCTTGGCAGTGTGTCCTACCAGCTGTTGTTTAGACTGTGCGGCCTTAGGCCTTCTGTGCTATCTGAGACAGTGATGGTAGGTGAAGGAGGAAGAGATACAACCCAACACTTCTATAAAATGCCTACTGGGAAAATAAACATGGATCTAAGAGAGTCCCAAAGGAACAAATGTGTCCCAAATACATCATCAGAATAATGTCCAGCAGGCCCCTGTAATGCACTGGCCTTGAATCAGCCTCGTGGCTGTCTGGTGGCAACCCAGGCCAGGGCGTCTGTCCCACTTGCTTCCAGGAAAGCTTGCCAGCCCCCCCCCCTCCACTCGGGATACTCAGCAGATACTCGTTAGCTGATTATCCAATTTTAAATTCTCAGGCATCTATATTTTTTTTCAAAGAAATTTGGCAAAGAAAACCAAAGAGCTATTTCTGGCTTCTCTTTAGGTTACACTTTCTCCTGCTCAGTTTTGAGCCGATACAGTAAGAATATAGAATTCCATATGGGGCAGCTTTACCAGCTTTATTCAAGATGAACTTCCTCATGACTGTTATTTGTGTTCTGATGCAGATGCATGAGAAGGTGATGCTACCAGGTAGCCCCAGTTCTAGACTCCTTACCCTCAAAACTTATTGGCTCTTGGCTTCACACCTCCATGTCTTCTTTTTCTTTTCTGAGGTCTAATCAACTGGAACTGGAGTTATAGACAGCTATGAGCCACCATGTGGGTCCTGACAATGGAAGCCAGGTTTTCTAGAAGAACACCCAGTGCTCCTAACCACTGAGCCATTTGTCTAGTCCTTCCCTTTTAGTTGCTAGAGGTTGGATCCTAAATGTGCCGCAAAGACTCACTTGTCACCATGATCATTGGCTGTTGGCAAAGTGACAGGAACTTTAAACAATGGGGCACCATGAGAGGTCTTTAGGTCACTGGTAGTGAGCTGGATGGGGATCATGTGACCACTGCACACTTCCTCTTCCTCTCTCACTTCCTGGTGAGTAGTTTCACACTTTGGTTCAATCCTACATGACTGAACTCCCTCTGCAGAGCAATGGACCACTAATCATGGATTCTGGCCTCTAAATGGTGAACTAAAAGTAACTATTTCTCTGTGTAAGTGTGTTTCTTCATGACACAGTCACATGCGCGAGCCTTTTGTTGTTAGCATTACTAACACATTTTAATATCTACCCCATGGTTCCTGGTTTTTATTTTAATCATCTATAGCATAAGTTTTTAGGTTCCAATCTCTACTGGACTTCATCCATTTACATTATTTTAAGTCTCTTCTAGCTGTATCTTGTTTTTTAAAAATATACTCTGAACATTCTTTAATTAGAATTCTAACTTTTCCTCTAACTTCCTAAACACAAAATGTCTCACATGTTGGCTTTTTAATTTGAAGCCTTTAATTTCTCTCATTTTCAGCCTAATGTATTTTAATTACTTTTCCTTTATATTGAAATTTTAAATGAAGTTATTTTTTTAAGTTGTGTTTGTGCCACATATTCTGTTTTTGTATTGGACTTAAAGTTTCTGTTTCTGTTCTGTTCTTCTTAAGTCTCTTTGTCTTTCCCATGGGAGTGGAAAGTGTGGCTCTGGAAGCATTAATATAGGAGGCTCAACCCCCCGTCAGACTGGAAGCCGCTTTCTCTCCAGCTGCCTCCCAATGCACCTTTGATCTCTTAACAGAGAAGCCACCTCAGGTAAGTGTTGTCTGGCAAAGATCCTCTCCTCCTCTGGCTTAAGAGAGCCTGGGACAGAGTCCCATCCTGTTCCCATGTAGTAGGTCTCTCTCACTGTGCCGAGGAGAACTCTGTCTTGTCTCACCTAAACACAGAGGATCTTCAGGGCCTGGGATTGTTTTGAATCTCCTCTTGCCCAATGTGCTTGCCCTGCCTGGGGACAGTACCATGCTCCCCAGGGAAACAAGGATTCAGAGGACACCTGAACCAACTCTCAGGGCCTTACTGGGTGAGTGAGATGCCATCTTGAGACAATTTGATTCCAAAATTCTTGAGTCCCTTTGGAGGAAATCCCAAGGTAGGCTTTCTCCAGAGATATCTGCTCTATTACTGTTGAGCTCAGCACTCTGCAGCACCAGCCTATTGGAAAATAGATGCCATCTTTGGACCTTTCCAAAATGTAAGAGGGCATGTTTAGACCACCCTAGTCTCACACCGATCTCACTGTCCTTGGTAGTGAGCCTGGAGAATTCTTTGGCTCTTTCACCAGAGAGCTTTCTAGTGCGGTTACTTGGTTCAGAAATCTTACATATCCCTTAATTTTAGAAATATTTAAACATAAGCTGGTATAGCTTGAAAGAACTTATCCTATTAAATCTTTGACCATCTTACTGGGAAAATATGAACAATTTAAAATCTTTGACCAATTCCCCCTCCCAAATATTTGAGTCTCCAGGGAATCTATCCTCCAACAAAGAACCACATCTTTATACTTAAAATAAAATGGTTACACAAAGAAGAAATGTAATAAAGCACAGCCAGTCTCAGTGAGGGAGATGCTCCTGACATGGAAAGCTCTCGGGCTCTGGGGATGGGAAAGGGCCCAGGCATTCAGGACTGGCCTCTGGGGGGCGAACCATTGAACAAGCAGTGACACTGGGCAAGGTCTGCCCCGCTTCATGCCCTGCTCCAAGTCTCCAAGTCAGCTCAGTTCCAAGACGCTGCTGGAAGAAGCATCTGCGTAGTCCTCCCCTTACAGCGACTCTTGGTTGCTAAGCAGATCCCTTGGGTAACTATGTGGGCATAAAACCTTTGCAGAACTGCCAGGAATCTGCTTCACCCAATTGTCAGAGTGAAAAATGAAATCATTCCTCTCACCTGTCACTACTTTGCACAAAGCTTCCATTATTGAATGGTGATGGCCCAGAATGTATTCTCACCTACTTGCGGGAATATAAATGAGTTTTTGAATATTCTACCTCCAAGAGAGTGGGAGGGGAGAAAGGAGGTGTTGGTGTCCCCAGAGTATATACTCTGGGGATCCAGTGACTGGGGAGCAGTGGGTAGAGCAGACCAGCTCACTCTTCACTGTTGGCAAATGGGTGCTTGGAACAAGTGAAGAAGCCTTTGCCTTTGAACACGTTCTTATTAGGCTCAGCAGTGCCTGGGTACCCCACTGACACCCAACTTGTTGAATCAGTATCTCTGGGGGATGAGGCCCAGGCACTCTGCTTTTTAAAGAGATTTCTGAGATGAATCTTTTAGGCACTATTGAAGTTTGAAACCCACCACTTTCTCTAACACTCCTGAGTACACTGATAAAAACAAGGAGTTATTACAGATGTTCAAATAAATGTCATGAAGGAGTGGTTAACTGTTGGTGGGGTGGTTAATTTTGACAGTGTTTATTGAAACAGCTGCTTTGAGTCTTTGGTAACCAATCTCTTTAGAAAGTTAAGTGCCTTGGCCTCAGCCCCAGAGATACAGTAGTTTCAGAAGGGTTAGTCCCTGAGGCCTCTGAGCCTAAAGTGAACTCTTACCAGAAAACAAGAGTTTCACTTGTTTCACCAGATGGGGGCAGATTCATCTCTAGGTAGGAAGGAGGTGAGGAGAGACAGAAGCACTAACAGCAGAGAAGAATGGGAAGCTGGCCCTGTAGGCAGGGGATAAGAGCCAGTCAGCTTAAGTCAGTCAAGCAGGGTGGGGGTGGGGTCAAACTGTGCACTTTTGGTTAGTGAGTTTCTACCAGGAGTGTTTGGTAAGACAGAGTTGTGACCAGATATGCATTCAAGGAAAGTAGCTGTGATCTGTGTGGTAGTGGTGCAAGCACTTGAGAGGTGGAGACAGGAGTTTAAGGTTAGCCTCAGCTACATAGTGAGTTCTAGGCCTGCCTGGGCTTCATGAAAACCCTACTCAAAAACAAAGCAAAACACAACAACAACAAACAAATCAGAAACAGAAACTAATGATAGGGAGGAAGAAATGTAATTCTGAAGAGTAATTCAGAGGTAGGCTGGAAGAAGACAGGAGGGGAGGCAGGGAGGTTGGACTCTCCTTGCAGCTCGAGAGGCCACGCTGGGCAGGAAGGCAGAAGCCATGAGATCTTTCTTGTACATAATATTGCACTTGTATGCCATGACAATGTTCAAAGAGTGGGCCTGTTGGGATTTTGTTTGTTTGGTTGGTTGGTTTTTGGATTTGTTTGCTCATTTGTTAATTAAATCATATGGAATTTTTTATGTAGCACCAAATATGCAGATGATACTTATTTTAAAGAATTTAAAAACATCATTTAAATTAATCTCACAAAATAAACTTCAGTACTCAGGAAAGTTGGTACTTTTTAAACAGGACAGTGGTCAGGCAGTGGTGGCACACGCCTTTAATCCCAGCACTTGGGAGGCAGAGGCAGGCAGATTTCTGAGTTCGAGGCCACCCGGGTCTACAGAGTGAGTTCCAGAAAAGCCAGGGCTAAAAAGAGAAACCCTGTCTCGAAAACCAAAACAACAAGCATGCACAAAACCCCATCATTGCCTAGACCATGTAGCACACACTTGCAAGCCCAGCACTGGCAGAAGGATTAGAAAGAAAGAAAAGAAAAGAAGAGAAGAGAAGAGAAAAGAAAAGAAAAAGAAAGAGAAACAACAACAAAAACAATAACAAAATTACTTCTGCTTCTTCTAGAAATAATTGCTTTAAAGATTAGGGAAATTGTTTCTTTTTGAAAACAGGACCTGCTTGGACAGGTGGTTGTTTCTTTCTGGCTGTTGGCCCAGCAGGAAACTGCGAGTTAGTGCCATGATCTCTGGAGAATGCCCAAGACCCTAACCTGCAATGCATTCTATTCCTCGGTAGTTAATAGCCATGTCTTTTCTCTCTAGATTTTACAGAAAGGTCATTTTTTTCCTATTTCTGTAAGGTCACCCTCCTCAATTCATATTCTGGCTCTTGGCAGCTCTTGATCCTGCTCTCTACGCTCCTTGGCTCGGGGCGGGGCCCCTCAGCCTCTGGCCCGCAAGCACTTCTGCTCAGCCAGCAGTTTCTCCTGCTTCCCATCTGTCTTGGTGGGGCCTCATCAGTCTCCTCTTCCTAATTTAGCCCTTCACTCCTGAGGAGGGAGCAGTCCACCCTCCAGTTGACTTTTCCCTCAATTACTGCAGCTTGACATTTCCCCTTCCCTCTCAGCAGTCCCTCCCTGAACTCTCACTCAGAATCTGAATTATTTTGCATTCAATGACTTTTCAGCTTTTGATTTAACATTTAACAACTTTGCCTGTCAGCCTCCCTTCTTCCCTTCCAAATGCTGAGAGAGCTTATCAGAGCTTTCCTTACTACTTAGAGTGGAGTTTTGCTGAAATTTTAACACAAATTTGACTGGTTTTATCAAACAAGGAGGCAGAGATAGAAGTCTGGTAGTTCAAGTTCATTATTTTTCCTTTCCCAAGTCTTCAAACACACACACACACACACACACACACACACTTTTTTAAAACTTTGGGGGTTTTTTTTTGGTACTCTGGCCAGAGACTGCCAAGCTTCATCCTGAATAGAACGCTTATACAGCAGAACCCTAAGGATGGGAGCAAATTAATCTCTCAGTAGAGAAGAAACCACAACAGGGCTTTTTCAGGATTGTTGCAGGACAACCCTTATTTAAATAATAAATAAATAAATAAATAAATAAATAAATATATAAATCCAGCGGAGAAAGTACTCCACGAATCTTGTGTACAGACAAGATTTCTAGGTAATGAAATGCTAATTTGATCAGGAAAAAATGGTCTCTTGGATAGGTAGCTGCAAGGTCCTTAGAAAAGTATCAGTATGAGAAAGTTCAGTTATAAATCTAGGAAGAATTGAAATTGTATTCAGATGGTAATAATGGCAGAGTTTTCTATTAAACCTAAGAAGCGCACAGCACTATTTCTATCAACACCATTAATCAATGGGGAAATGCAAATTCAAGCCAAAAGGAGCCACTTCAATATGTATGAGGGTTTGTATCTGCTCATCCCAGGGAATGGCACTATTAGAAGGTGTGGCCTTGTTGGAGGAAGTGTGTCACTGTGGGGATGGGCTTGGAGATCTTCCTCCTAGATACCTACCTGAGCATGCCCAGTCTGTTCCTGGCCTCCTTTGGATAAAGATGTAGACCCCTCAGCTCCTCCTGCACCATGCCTGCCTCAATGGAAATGCTTCTCCCTTGATGACAATGGACTGAATCTCTGAATCTGCAAGCCAGCCCCAATTAAATGTTGTCTTTTATAAAACTTGCATTGGTCATGGTGTCTGTTCACAGCAGTAAAACCCTCACTAAGACAATATGTCTGCTGGAATACCCAATCTGGAGCCCAGGCATCATTGCAAACTGGTGGAAGGAGTTCAGCTGGGTCGGCAAATGAGGTAGAATAAGAGGAACTGGTTGGCATATGCTGGAAGCACACTGAAGTTAAGAGTGTTTGCTTCCATGACGAGAACATAGGATAACATTGATCATAACAGAGGTCACGAAGGAATTGATATCCTGCCTACCTATCACATGTCAAACACCCAGATTTACATTTGCATATGTAAATGATTTTATCTATTTCCATGTGCGTGTGTATGTGTGTGTGTTTGTGCGTGTGTGTGTGTGTGTGTGTGTAAAATCAACACCTGAGGAAATCACTTCGAGAATAGAAGTAATGGGATGAAGAACCACTGTAATGTTTTATCACATTTCAGAGCACAGACAAAGAACACGCAAAGACTTTTCTATCTGCAGAGGCATACATAGTCTAGGTGCGGTTTCAACTGTGTTTGCAAAGATTCTTAAGAGTTTGGTCATTATCAGATCAAAGGTAATTAGACCGACTGATTTGAAAACATTAAAAGGTAATGATGTAATGCATGTATGAAGTAAAAAGTAATTATGATAATGAGATTAGTAAGAAGAAATTCTGATAATGAGGTATTAGAATAAAAGTAGATTGATTGGAGAACAGAGTTGGGAATCTACACATTCCTGGTCAGCTGACTTTTGATAAAGATGCAAAGGCTCTTCAGCACAGGAAGATGATCAATGCACAAACAAAAGCAAGCAAGCACACCAAGAGGCCAATCCAAGCTAGAGTTACTATTGCTGTGAAGAGGCACCGTGACCAAGGCAACCTTCAAAAGAAAGCTCTTAACTGCTGACTGGCTTGCTTGCTGACTTGCTTGCTTGCTGGCTTGCTTGCTGACTGGCTGGCTTGCTGACTGGCTGGCTTGCTGGCTTGCTTGCTTGCTGGCTGGCTTGCTGACTGGCTGGCTTGCTGACTTGCTTATAGTTTCTAAGGGTTGGTTCATGACTATCATGGCAGGCAGACATGGTGCTGGAACAGTAGCTGAGAGTTTACAGTAGGTAGGGGGTGGGGGTGGGTACTGGGCCTGGCAGTCTCTTTTTGAAGTTTTTGAAAGTTCAAAAGCCCACCTCCAGTGACACCCCTCTAAACAAGGCCACAACTCCTAATTCTTCCTAAAGAGCTTTCATACATTTAACCACCACATTCCGTTCTCTGGCCCCATAGGCTTGTAGCCATCACATAATGTAAAAATAATGCAAAATGCATTCAGTCCGACTTCAAAGGTCCCCATAGTCTTTCACTTTCTGAAGACTGCTTCAAAGCACGAAGTTGCTTCTTAAACTCAGGGCAATCACTTTACTGTAACCCCATGTAAAAAAATAAAAATAAAAACCAGATCACATACTTCCAACATTCAATGGCACAGAATATATATTATCATTGCAAAAGGGAGGGAAAGGAACACAGTGAGGAAATTCGGAACCAAAGCAAGAATGAAACCCATCAGGGCAAAGTCCACATTTCACATCATCATGTCTGATATTAAAGGGTGTATTACACAGCTATTCATATCTCCTCCTCCTTCCAGCTTTGCTGACTATGACACACTTCTCTCTCTTGGGCTGGTTCCACTCCCTTCATGCCTGTCTCTCCTTGGCTTGTATCCCACACTCTAGCATCTCCAACATCATGGAGTCTCCAGTGTAATCCAGGCTTCACCTCCACAGCTTCATGCAATGGCCTCTAGGCTTCCATGCAAGGACTCTCTTGTCATATGTCTGGCCTTGGCAGCTTTCCGTAGCCACAAAAGAAGTTTCCACAGTCATTTTACTTCTGCATTCTTCTTGATGAAGCTAGAACCATCTGCTAAAGTCACCGAATTCTCCTACCTCCTTAGGCTAAACCCACTCCAGTGACTTACATTTGCATAAGCCTTGGATTGTTGAAGTTTTTTAAGTGGAGAAAAATCTCTCAGGCTTATTTCCTTCACTGACTGCCTTCCTTCTTTCCTTCCTTCATTCCTTCCTTCCTTCCTTTCTTTTCTTTCTTTTTTATTGGTTTCTTCACCTCTTTCAGGAAGCCATCTCAGTTCTTACAGTGCTCAATCTTGACAGTCAGTTTCCGTCTGCGCCATAAGCCTATCCTGTGCCACAGAGTTCCATACCCAAATACCACCTGGAGAAAGCTGGTCTCCCAGGAGTGCCGACACACCAGTGAGTACAGGTAAGACCACCATTTCTAATCAAAGTCCTGGTCCAAGAGGGACCTGCCCAGAGTCATCAGGACACAAGAACCAAGGAACAGCCAGGGACAGGATCCTGCTGGTTTCTGTCTGTACCACAGAGCTGACCCTGTGCCACAGCTCTCCATATGCAAATTCCTCCCTGAGAGAACTGATCTCCCAGGAAAGCTGGCACACAGGCATACAGGAGGAACAAGTCACAGTCAAAGACAGTAAGACCAGCTGACACAAGAGAAAATCAGATGGCAAGAGGCAAGGGCAAGAATATAAACAACAGAAACCAAGACTACTTGGCATCATCAGAACCCAGTCAATCCACAACAAGCCCTGGATACCCCAACACACCAGAAAAGCAAGACTGATTTAAAATCACATCTCATGATGATGATAGAGGACTTTAAGAAGGACATAATAACTCCCTTAGAGAAATACAGGAGAACACAGGTAAACTGGTAGAAGCCCTTAAAGAGGAAAAACAAAAATCCCTTAAAGAATTACAGGAAAACACAAACAAACAGATGAAGGAATTGAACAAAACCATCCAGGATCTCAAAATGGAACTAGAAACAATAAAGAAAACACAAAGGAAGACAACCCTGGAGATAGAAAACCTAGAAAAGAGATCAGGAGTCACCAAGAGAATACAAGAGATAGAAGAGAGAATCTCATGTGCAGAAGATACCATAGAAAACATTGACACAACAGTCAAAGAAAATGCAAAATGCAAAAAGCGTCTAACCCAAAACATCCAGGAAATCCAGGATACACTGAGAAGACCAAACCTAAGGATAATAGCTATAGAAGAGAGTGAAGATTCCCAACTTAAAGGTTCAGTAAATATCTTCAACAAAATTATAGAAGAAAACTAACTTCCCTAACCTAAAGAAAGAGATTCCCATGAACATACAAGAAGCCTATGGAAATCCAAATAGACTAGATCAGAAAAGAAATTGCTCCCTTCACATAATAGTCAAAACACCAAATGCACAAAACAAAGAAATATTAAAAGCAGTAAGGGAAAAAGGTCAAGTAACATATAAAGACAGACCTATCAGAATTACAGCAGACTTCTCACCAGAGACTATGAAAGCTAGAAGACCCTGGGCAGATGTCATACAGACCTTAAGTGAACACAAATGCCAGCCCAGACTACTATACTCAGCAAAACTCTCAATAACCATAGATGGAGAAACCAAGATATTCTATGATAAAACCAAATTTACACAATATCTTTCCACAAATTCAGCCCTACAAAGGATAATAGATGGAAAATGCCAACACAGGAGGGAAACTACACCCTAGAAAAAGCAAGAAAGTAATCTTCTTTCAACAAACCCAAAAGAAGATAGCCACACAAACATAAAAATAGCATCAAAAATAATAGGAAGCAACAATCACTATTCCGTAATATCTCTTAACATCAAGGAACTCAATTCCCCAATAAAAAGACATAGACTAACAGACTGGATATATAAACAAGACCCAGCATTTTGCTGCATACAGGAAATGTACCTCAGTGTCAAAGATAGACACTACCTCAGAGTAAAGCGCTAGAAAACAATTTTCCAAGCAAATGGTCCCAAGAAACAAACTGGAGTAGCCATTCTAATATCGGATAAAATCGACCTTCAACCAAAAGTTATCAAAAAGGATAAGGAAAGACACTTCATAATCATCAAAGGAAAAAAATCTACCAAGAAGAACTCTCAATTCTGAACATCTATGCTCCAAATGCAAGGGCACCTATATTCACAAAAGACACCTTACTAAAACTCAAAGGACACATTGCACCTCACACAATAATAGTGGGAGACTTCAACACCCTACTCTCATCAAGGGACAGATCATGGAAACACAAACTAACAGAGACACAGTGAAACTAACAGAAGTTATGGGCCAAATGGGTTTAACAGATATCTATAGAACATTTCATCCTAAAACAAAAGAATATACCTTCTTCTCAGTACCTCATGGTACCTTCTTCAAAATAGACCATATAATTGGTCACAAAACAGGCCTCAGCAGATACAAGAAGATTAAAATAATCCCATGCATCCTATCAGATCACCATGGACTAAGGCTGGTCTTCAATAACAACAAAAACAACAAAAAGCTCACATACACATGGAAACTGAACAACACTCTACTCAATGACAACTTGGTCAAGGAAGAAATAAAGAAAGAAATTAAAAACTTTCTAGAATTCAATGAAAATGAAGACACAACATACCCAAGCTTACAGGATACAATAAAAGCAGTACTAAGAGGAAAACTCATAGCTCTGAGAGCCTCCAAAAAGAAACTATAGAGAGCATACACTAACAGCTTAATGGCACACCTAAAAGCTCTAGAATAAAAAGAAACAAATACACCCAAGAGGAATAGACAGCAGAAAATAATCAAATTCAGGGCTGAAATCAATCAAATAGAAACAAAAAGTACTATACAAAGAATCAAAATAAACAGGAACTGGTTCTTTGAGAAAATCAACAAAATAGATAAATCCTTAGCCAGACAAAGCAGAGGTCACAGAGACAGTATCCAAATTAACAAAATCAAAAATGAAAAGGGAGATATCTCAACAGAAACTGAGGAAATTAAAAAAAAAATCATCAGAGCCTACTACAAAAGCCTATATTAAACAAAACTAGAAAATATGGATGAAATGGATAATTTTCTAGACAGATACCAAATAACAAAGTGAAATCAAGATCAGATAAACCATCTAAACAGTCCCATAACCCCTAAAGAAATAGAAGCAGTCATTAAAAGTCTCCCAACCAATAAAAGCTCAGGATAAAATGGGTTTAGTCCAGAATTCTATCAGATCTTCAAAGAAGACCTAATATCAATACTCTTCAAACTATTCCACAAAATAGAAACAGAAGGAACACTACCCGATTTGTTTTATGAAGCCACAGTTCCAACAAAGAAAGAGAACTTCAGACCAATTTCCCCTTATGAATATAGATGCAAAACTACTCAACAAAATTCTCACAAACCGAATCCAAGAACACATCAAAACAATCATTCACCATGATCAAGTAGGCTTTATCCCAGGGATGCAGGGATGGTTCAATATACAGAAATCCATCAGTGTAATCGACGACATATAAAAACACAAAGAAAAAACCACATGATCATTTCATTAGATGCTGAAAAAGCATTTGACAGAATTCAGCATCCTTTCATGTTAAAAGTCTTGGAAAGATCAGGAATTCAAGGCCCATACCTAAACATAGTAAAAGCAATATATGGCAAACCAGTAGCCAACATCAAACTAAATAGAGAGAAACTTGAAGCAATCCCACTAAAATCAGGGACTAGACAAGGCTGCCCTCTCTTTCCCTATCTATTCAATATAGTACTTGAAGTTCTAGCTGAGCAATTAGACAACAAAAGGAGGTCAAAGGAATACAAATTGGAAATGAAGAAATGAAAGTATTACTATTTGCAGATGATATGATAGTATACTTAAGTGACCCCAAAAATTCCACCAGAAAACTCCTACCACTGATAAACAAGTTCAGCAATGTGACCAGACATAAAATTAACTCAAACAAATCAGTAGCCTTTCTATTCTCAAAGGATAAATGGGCTGAGAAAGAAATTAGGGAAACAAAACCCTTCACAATAGTCATAAACAATATAAAATATCTTGGTGTAATTCTAACCAAACAAGTGAAAAATCTGTAAGACAAGAACTTCAAGTCTCTGAAGAAAGAAATTGAAGAAGACCTCAGAAGATGGAATGATCTGCCATGCTCGTGGATTGGCAGGATTAATATAGTAAAATTGACCACCTTGCTGAAAGCAATCTACAGTTTCAACGTAATCCCCATCAAAATTCCAACTCAATTCTTCATAGAGTTAGAAAGAGCAATTCTCAAATTCATTTGGAATAACAAAACCCAAGATAGCAAAAACTACTCTCAATAATAAAAGATCTTCTGGGAGAATCACCATCCCTGACCTCAAGCTATATTATAGAGCTATAGCGATAAAAACTGTATGGTATTGGTACAGTGACAGGCAGGTAGATCAATGGAATAGAATTGAAGACCCAGAAACGAACCCACACACCTAGGGTCACTTTATCTTTGACAAAGGGGCTAAAACCATCCAGTGGAAAAAACGACAGCATTTTCAACAAATGATGCTGGTTCAATTGGTGGTCAACAGGTAGAAGAATGCAAATTGATCCATTCTTATCTTCCTGTACAAAGCCCAAGTCGAAGTGGATCAAGGACTTCCACATAAAACCAGGTACACTGAATCTAATAGAAAAGAAAGTGGGGAAAAGTCTTGAATACATGGGTACAGGGGAAATTTTCCTGAACAGAACACCAGTGGCTTAAGCTCTAAGATCAAGAATCAACAAATGGGACCTCATAAAGTTGCAAAGCTTCTGTAAGGCAAAGGACACTGTCAATAGGACAAATTGGCAACCAACAGATTGGGAAAAGATCTTTACCAATCTTACATCTGATAGACAGCAAATATCCATTATATACAAAGAACTCAAGAAGTTAGACTCCAGAGAAACAAATAACCCTATTAAAAAAAAATGGGTAACAGAGCTAAACAGAGAATTCTCAACCGAAGAAACTCAAATGGCTGAGAAGCACCTAAAGAAATGTTTAACATCCTTAGCCATTAGGGAAATGCAAATCAAAACAACCACCTCACACCAGTCAGAATGGCTAAGATCAAAAACTCAGGTGATAGCAGATGCTGATGAGGATGTGGAGAAAGAGGACTACTCCTCCATTGCTGGTAGGTTTGCAAGCGGGGACAACCACTCTGGAAATCTGTCTAGTGGTTCCTCAGAAAATTGGACATAGTACTACCTGAGGACCCTGCTATACCACTCCTGGGCATATACCCAGAAGATGCTCCAACATGTAATAAGGACACATGCTCCACTATGTTCATAGCAGCCTTATTTATAATAACCAGAAGCTGGAAAAAAGCCCAGATGTCCCTCAACAGAGGAATGGATACAGAAAATGTGGTACATTTACATAATGAAGTACTACTCAGCTATTAAAAACAATGACTTCATGAAATTCACAGGCAAATGGATGGAACTTGAAAATATCATCTTGAATGAGGTAACTCAGTCACAAAAGAACACACATGATATGTACTCACTGATAAGTGGACATTAGCCCCAAAATTCAGAATACCCAAGATACAATTCTCAGACTACATGAAGCCTAAGAAGACAGAAGACTGAAATGTCGATGCTTCAGTGCTTCTTAGAAGGGTGAACAAAATATTCACAGGAGGAAATATGGAGACAAAGTGTGGAACAGAGACTGAAGGAAAGGCCATCCACAGAATGCCCCACCTGGGGATCCATCCCATATACAGTCGCCAAACCAGATGCTGTTGTGGATGCTGGAAAGTTCTTGTTAATGGAAGCCTGATATGGCTGTCTCCTGAGAGGCTCTGCCAGAGCCTGACAAAGAGGCAGATGCTCGCAGCCAACCACTGGACTGAGCACAGGGTCCCGTGGAAGAGATGGAAAAGGGATGGAGGGAGCTGAGGGAGTATGCAGCCCCATGGAGGGAGCTTCAGTGTCAACAGGCCAGATTTCCCAGAGCTCCTAGGGACTGGACAACTAACCAAAGAGTACACATGGAAGGACCCATGGCTCTGGCCGTATTTGAGACAAAGGATGGCATTGTTGGACATCAGGGGGAGGAGAGGTCCTTGGGTTTGAGGGTGTTTGATGCCCCAGTGTAGGGGAATGCCAGGGAAGGAAGACAGGAGTGGGTGGGTGGGTGGGAGAGTACCCTCATAGAGACAGGGGGAGGGAGGATGAGATAGGGGGTTTCAGAAGGGGAGATATGGAAAGGGGAAAACATTTGAAATGTAAATAAAGAAAATATCCAATCCAAAAAAAAGATATTTCAAAAAAAGAAAAGAATCTTGACAGTGATGTACAAATTCTTTAACGCCTATGCTAAAGCTACAAGTACTTCCCAGATCTGCCCTAGTGCCCTGGTGTACTCCTAGCTCTTGGGTGACTGGGGCCTCTGATCTCCCATCTGCACCCTCATCCCCACTGAGACCATGAAGCACAAGAATGCTCTTTCTGACAGCAGCCTCTGAGAATGCCAAGCACAATGGATGGAACTCTACACACCTTTGTAGCCCATCATGACTTAGAAGGTCTCTTGCATAAGGCTGGTAGACCAAAAGCATAGCACTTTATGAATCATAACCCAGCATATAAGGGATCAGGAACTCCACCTGACTTATGTTGAATCACTGCTTACAGTCCAGTAATCACTGTGTGCTCACCATATACCAGCTCCCTGAGTCTTGTTCTAGACGGAAGAATAAATGATATCAGTGAAGTCAGCGTTTTCCAGACTAACAAAAAACAAAATACAAAACCCAAACAACAACAACAACAAAAAGCAGATGTACTTGGAGAAAGTGGACAGGCTCAGAGTCCGGCCTCAGCTTGAGGACCCATGGATGCAAGCAGAACTCAGCCACCAATCCTGGGGCAGTCTCCCACCACTCACTATGGGACAGAGTGGTGAGTTCTCAGAGACTTGGAACTCTGGAGAATGAAGGGCAGACATAAGGAAATAGAACTTGGTGTCATTATCCCCCATAGAACACTTAACTTTTGTTTCCCTTTTAAAAAATAGTTTTAGAGATTCTGTTACAGATTCATAGGTAGGGTCTTATAGAAGAAAGAAAGAGCTCTATTAACTGAGTTAGGCATGGAAATGAACCAAATGGTGAACGAGCCCTGGTGGGGAGGAGAGCTTTAAGGAAGACTGAAAAAAAAAGGCAGAGAAAGCACGCTGAAGCTCTGGAAAGCATCAGGACCATGGGGAGACAGAAGACAACAAAGACGCAAAGTGATGCCTCCCTGAGTCCTGATGGTGGCTTGTGGGAACATGCTGAGTGCAGGAATTCTAGGAAATAAAAGTCACATGTCAGAAATATGACTACATTCAGGAGGCAAGACTCAGGGAGCTGATGTGCTATACCTGTGATCTCCATTCCCAGATTCCTGCCTCAGCTTTTTGTGTGCTAGGGTTGTCTGTGCAGGGCCATTCTTTTCCACTCTGCCCTGTGTTTTCAATATCAGCCTATCCCAAGTTGCCCATGGCAATGCTGGACCAATATCTGAAGGCCAGTTGTGGTAACAGTTCCTCTTGGAAGCCTTTCTACATCCACTGTGAACTTTCCTCCTTCTGGAAAGCAGCTGAGACTGAGTCAGATCCACTGACTTCCACATTCCACTGTCCACCCAACCCCAGCACCTATCACAACAGACAACAAGAACAGTCTGCAACTCCACTCTATTTCTGTCCTCGCAATGACTGACCAAAGTCAACGTGGCATCAAATTTCAAATGAAGCATGGCACTAGCATCCAGATTTGTTGCTAAGTGATGCATGCTTGTGTAATTCCACACCTAAACCTTCATGTTAACTTCCTTGACTCAGTGTGGATTTTACTCTAAAGATGAAGAGTAGCTCCCCAAGACACAGGATTTTCAGGATGGGGTGGAGAAGGTGTAAGTGTATGACTGTTACCTCAGGAAAGCACAGGACCTTCTGGTCCCCAAATTCCTGTTTTTTTTTCTTTTTTTCGGTTTTTCGAGACAGGGTTTCTCTGTGTAGCCCTGGCTGTCCTGGAACTCACTGTGTAGACCAGGCTGGCCTCGAACTCAGAGATCCACCTGCCTCTGCTTCCCAAGTACTGGGATTAAAGGCGTGCACCACCACTGCCTGGCCCCCAAATTCCTAAGAGCCCACAGCAAACTTAATCTGCTCAGTACTCTGGAACTATGTTCTTAAACATACAGGACCAGGGCTAAGATGGTGAAGTTGATATGTGATAATTTTGTTTGTTTGTTTGTTTGTTTGTTTTGTTTTTTTACCACAGTTTAAAAAATCAGTCAGGTCTGACCTGAGCCATAACATGCCTTGTCAGATGAGAAGCAGAGGCAGTCAGAGGCATGAGGAAGCTGGTGCTCAGCAGGAAAGGGCCTTGCTGTCTTTGCTACATGCATTTATTTCCTCAGCACTCACCTGGGACTCTGTGGAGGGTTCTGTGTCCCAAACCCATTTAATTTCCTGGGGTTACTAGAACACATAACCACATACTGGGGGTGATTTACACAACAGACAGCTATTCTTTTCCAACTCTGGAAGCCAGAAATCTGCAATAAAAATGTCTACAGCAATGTGCTCCCTCCAGAGACTCTAAAGGAGACCCTCCCTTGCCTCTTTTTAGCTGCAGGGATTGACTAACTTTATCATCTCTTGACAGCAGATAAACCAACTTTTGCATCTGTCTTCAACTGAATTTTTCCTCTGTGTTCTCTGTGCATCCAAATCTTTACCCCCTTACAGCAGTCACATGACAGCAAGGCCTCTTCTCAGCCTCCTGATAACATCTACAATGACTCTAATCCCAAATAAGGTGATTTTTGCAGGGAAGGGGGTGGTGGTGGTGCTGTTAGGACCTTTCTCTGAGCCACAACTCATCCTGTCACGGGATGAGGGTATCTCCTCTGTTCTTCTCAAAAGAAAGGATTCTGCCTAGAGATACAAACAGTTTAAACAGAAGCTCATTTAGCAAAGCAAAACTTAGTGTTCCCTAGAGAGATCCTGGACCAGCTAACCTAAAGGAGTTGGATTTTAAGGGCGCTTGGTGAATATTCATGAGATGACTGGCATATTCATGAAGTATGATGAATATTCATGAGATGACTGGCATATTCATGAAGTAAGATGAACCTTTCTCCCCTCTCAAATCATAGTGGGCCAGGGTATTTCTTCCCACATCTTGAAAAGCTCACAAAGTGTGTGAGTCAGAGAGATGGCAGGGAGGGCAAGCGACATTATAATACAAGTGTCTATGGCATTAAACGAAACCAGGATCTTCTAAGCACAAATTAGACTCTTCATTAGTTCTTATGGGAAGCAATTATGGAAATGCCCTGGTGATTAGTTTCTGATACAGCAGGAAGAAACTGACCAAAGCTTCAAAGATGTGTAACCACCAAAGGGGCATTGCGACCCTCCGGAGGCAGTTTCCTTGGTTCCCCTATGTTTATCCACCTGACTGGAGACACAGCTGCTGACACTCGGCTACCCTGCCCAGCTCCTTAACTACCTGGTCTCAAACCTACAATAGTCACAGACATTTTTCTTTTCTTTTCTCTTCTCTTCTTTTCCTTATGTATGTGGGAAGGTGTGTGTGTGTGTGTGTGTGTGTGTGTGTACCTGTGTGTGTACACACGAAGGCCAGAAGTCACCCTCTGGTGTTGTTCTTTTTTTTTTTTTTTTAATTTTCTAAGTTTTTTTATTTACATTCAAAATCATTTCCCCTTTCCCGTTTCCTCTCTCCCCAAAAGTCCCATAAGCCCCCTTCCCTCCCTCTTTTCCCCATTCAACCCCCTCTCGTTACTCTGTCCTGGTGTTCCCCTACATCCAGTCTTTCCAGGACCAGGGGTCTCTCCTTCCATCTTCTTGGAAATCTATTGATATGCGAATTGTGTCTAGGGTATTCCGAGATTCTGGGTTAATATCCCCTTATCAGTGACTGCATACCATGTGTGTTCTTTTGTGATTGGGTTACCTCACTAAGGATGATATTTTCAAGTTCTGACCATTTGCCTAGGAATTTCGTGAATTCATTGTTTTTAATTGCACAGTAGTATTCCATTGTGTAGATATACCACATCTTCTGAATCCATTCCTCCATTGAGGGACATCTGGGTTCTTTCCAGCTTCTGGTTATTATAAATAAGGCTGCTATGAACATAGTGGAGCATGTGTCCTTACTGCATGCAGGGGAAGCCTCTGGGTATATGCCCAGGAGTGGTACAGCCGGATCCTCCGGGAGTGTCATGCTCAGGTGTTGTTCTAACCACCTTGCATTTTGAGATACATTATCTCACTGGGATCTGGGGATCACTGATCCAAGCCCAGGGATCTACTGTCTCCACCTCCCCAGGCTGAGGATACAAGTGTACAGAACCACATCTGGACCTTGACAGAGTTCTGAGCATCAAACTCTCATCCTCATGGTTATACTGAAAGCACTTTATTGGCTAATATTTCCCTGCCCACCCTCAGACATTTTTTTTCTTCCAAATTTATTTGACCAACACAAGAATTGGAAACTTTCATCAGCGTCAGTATTGGCTGCTCTATCTCCTTCCTCAAGGAGAAAGGAAGGAATGATGCTTCCCAAACGCATGTGCTTATGTTTTAGGCCCACACAAAACTTGCATGAGTCCTCCCTTGCGGCCAGCCCAGGTGGCAGTAGCAGACCAGAAAGCAGAAGAGACAGGCGGAGCTGTCATTGTGACCCTGGGAAGTGTGTTAAAACACAAAGACGCTTTCCCTGAATCATAAGGAACGTAATTTTGACTTTGAAAAATCTTGCTTTGTAAAGATAAGTCTGCACCTTCCCATGAAACCCTCCATCACCATGGCAACCAAGAGGGTCCCATTCTCTAACTCTGAAGGAACTGTGTCCTGAAACTTCAAGCAGTCAGCGTGAGTCCTCTGCCTTGGATGACTCTGGTTTGGTGAGGTAACTATGGCCACTTATAATCCTTTTTAGAAAAACAGGGCTTCTTTAGAGATAAAGCCCTGTCCTCTCCACCCCGCTTCTCCTCTTTTATCCCTTCTTTGGTTTTAATTAAGCTAAAAAGGTAGAACAGAAAGCACTGTGGAGGGCTGAGCAGTTCGCTTCTCCGTCCCGTGTGGCCTCCCTACTCCAGAATCCATCCCTCTGCAGCCGCGGTGTGTTTCCATTTTCTTCTTGGCCCCTATGTGACCCTGGACATAAGGGAACATAATGACACATGGTGTGTACATACATGGGTGGGTGCATGCACAGAGGCCAGGGGAGGACATGAGGTGTCCTGCTCCATCTTTCTCTGCTTTCCTCCATTGAGACAGGGTCTCTCACTGAAACGGGAGTAATGCTGGTGGCCAGCGATCCCCATCATCTTCCTGTCTCCACTTTCTTCTCGTCTAACCCTGCCGTAGCACTGGGATTCCAGGAAGGCATGCGGCCAAGCCTAGCCTTCCGACATAGATGCTGGGTTCTGAAACCCAGTCCTTTTGCTTACACAGCACACATTCTTACCAGCTCCCCAGCTCCCCATCCCAAATTCTGTGCACTTTTCATTCTGCACAATTTCATTTCTAGGAACTTACTTAAAGAAAGTGATGAAATGTGTATGAAAATATTTATTAATAAGAATAGTACCTTTGAACCCTCTATTATCAGCAGAAGTCAGAGGAAACATCTCTATCAAGTAAACGATTACATATATTTGCAGCAGAATATTAGGCACATGTTTAGAATGATATTCTTGAGAGACTATTTAAAGGTATGAAGAAAAACATAAAGATATACAAACTCATAATCTATACCAATATTATTCTCAGGCTTCTACTAGGAAGAAACAATTCATGGATGGATGGATGGATGGATGGATGGATGGATGGATGGATGGATGGATGGATGGAGCACTCAGTGGATGAGCACTTGCCTAGCATACAGGAAGCCCTGGACTCAGGCCTAGATCTGCCAATAAATAAACAAAGTTAAGACAGATCTAGTATCCTAAGTACTTTTGACAGAAGGAGTGGCAGACTGCATTCAGAGATCAGCAGTTACGGGGCTGGGGAGATGGCTCAGTGGCTACGACCACTGACTGCTCTTCTAGAGGGACTTGAGCTCAAGTCCCCCAGCACTGACAATGCTGGCTCACAACCATCAGTTACTCCAGTTTCAGGGGCTCCGTAGCCCTCTACTGGCCTCTGTGAGCACCAGGCAACCACGTGTTACACAGGCATATATGTAAGCAAAACATCTATGCACATTAAATAAAGAAATCTGGAAGAGGAGAAGGAGGAAGAGGACAAAGAGACAAGCAGCAGTCTTTTATAAATAAGGGCTGGGTCTAGGTCTTTTTCCCCATAATTAAAAAGTTCATTTGACTTTATATTATACACAAAAACTATAACATAAGCCTAATATATATGAAAAATAAATATATATAGCCTAAATGTGAAAATTAAAACAATTTTTAAAAGAAAATCTATGTTAGTATCCCCATGGCTATACAATAAATGGAAATTTCTTAAATCAAATATGAGATCATCTAACCAAAGGGGGGGGAAAGATAAATTGTATTTTACCAAGATGCAAAAACATCTGCTTATCATAAAACACCATTAGGATGCTGGAAACTGATGTTGCAGCAACGAGGGAAATGCTCACAGCACACATCCAAGGAAGGACTCACATTTAGAATACATGCAGACATTCCACTAGAGAGAGGAATGAGCAAAACATAGAAAATGAAAAGGAGCAAAATATTTGACCAAGAATGAAAGGTGTTCAGTCTACATAACTGTAAGTGAAGGTATCTCCACACACATCTGTTTAAAATAAAATGGACCAGAAGCACCAAGGGACAATAAGAGTGTTAAGGGAAGCAACTGGAATGCCCAGACCCCTCTGGAACAGAGAGGGGTGCGATTTTGGAGGTCTCCTAAAGCTGAATACATCTCACCACAGTCCCCACAGCAGTAATGGACAGAAAGTACATGAAAGTGCAGGCATCTCACACACACACACACACACAGCTTATGAGCAGAAGTATTCATAACAGTAGTACTTGTGAAGAGTTCTTTCTAAAGAACAACAATACATATATACAAGTTCAAAAGAAGCTCTTGTGATAACCTCAAATTTACTTAACTTGTGGAAAAATAAAAACCAAGTTGCTAAAAGGTTGGGGGCCCCAGAATAATAGGCCAAGAGGACACGAGAAAGCAGGCGTCCGTCAGGCATGACTCCTCCCAATAAGTTTGACCACACACTGTCTCTTGCAGTCGTGCTGTGGTTTCCACTAAAGCAGAACATTGCGTTCCTGAATAGTTGCACATTCACAGGAGCACATCACAATTTAGAGCATAATGATGTTTTCATAGGGAATGTTGTGCAGGTAGGCACTTGTCAAAACAAGGGAAAAAACATTAGCATCACCAGGAAGAGGTGCCAATCATCCCTTGAGACAACTGAGTATCCATAGCATGTTAGCTTCATCTGTTCTTGGACTTTATATGAATGAAGTCACTCAGTATGTTTCTTGCTTTATAGCATTCTTTTTTTTTTTTGATCAATGCCACCAGGGTCCCCCAATCCCTTGCTCCTTTTCCCTAAATTTCTTTGTCCCCTTTTCTCTGTTTCTAAACACTGCATCATCTGTATCTGTCACCCAACCCATTTTTCCACAGTGCCCAGCTGATCACCCTCTGCACCCATCTGAATTGGTATAGTCACCTCCCCATATGTGGTTTTTCCCTTTAAAATTTGATGGACTCTGTAAGTCAGAGTGTATCTCAATCTCCTCAGTCTCCTTCTCCCTTTCCCTCTCTCTCTCTCTCTCTCTCTCTCTCTCTCTTTCTCTTCCTCCCTCCCTCCCTCCCTCCCTCCCTTCCTCCCTCCTTCCCTTCTCTGATCAGTTGCAACAGTCCCATCATTTATGGAGGTCTGAATGAAAATGACCCCCATAGACTCATAGGGTGTGGCATTATTGGAGGTGTGGCCTTGTTGGTGTAAGTGTGGCCTTATTGGAGGAAGTATGTCACTGGGGGTGGCCTTTGAGGTTTCAAAAGCTCAAAGCAAGCTCAGTGGCTCACTGTCTCCTCCTGCTGCCTGCAGATCCAGACGAAGAACTCTCAGCTCCCTCTCTAGCACCAAGTCCACCTGTGCATCACCCTGCTTCCCACCCTGACAATAATGGACTAAACCTCTGACTGTAAGCCAGCCCTAATTGAATGCTTTCCTTTATAGGAGTTGCCATGGTCATGGGTCTCTTCACAGTAATACAAACCTAAGACAGGAGTATTTATTTATTGGCTCATATTTTCAGGATGTTTCAACCCATGGATTCTAGGAGGAGATGGTGGCTGGAGAGCTTCGGTTTGTGGCAGCTGATCCCATCATGCCAGTCAACCATAAAGCAGCTGGTGGGGAGAAACTGGGTTCGAATCCTCAAAGGCAGGTCTCCAGTTGACCCTCCAACCACCAGAGTGTATCTCAAGCTCCTCAGTCTCCTTCTCCCTCTCCATCTAGCTCTCTCTCTCCCCCTCTCCTTCCCCCTCCCTCCTTCCCTCCCTCCTCCTCCTCCTTCCTCTCTCTCTCTCTCTCTCTCTCTCTCTCTCTCTCTCTCTCTCTCTCTCTCTCTCTCTCTCTCTCTCTCTCTCTCTCCCCCATCAGTTGCAACAGTCTCATCACTTATGGAGGTCGGGATGAAAATGACCCCCATAGACTCATAGGGAGTGACCCAGAACAGCGAGCCCCAGCTGAAAATTAAGTGTCCATTCACATGGCACTGTGGGGACATTTTACATTCAAATCATAATATCACAAATAAACTCCATCTTAAATTGTTCCGTGTTTTTCTCAGACAACAGGAAGTTTAGACACATGCGGTGGAGAACCAGAGAAGGATTTCCACAGTCTCATTTAGAAGCCAGGCTCCTACCTTCCTGCTCCCTCATGGTCAGTGTGTAAACTTCATTCTCAGGGTGTCAAGACGTCTGTGTCACTCCAAGACCTTACATCTGTATTTTGGGAAGGGACAGGCAAAGAGCCCAACACCTTCAGAAACCATTATGCTAGTCTATGTCTGTGGTCACTTTAGTCACTGAAATTCTTTGCTGTGTCCTAGTTTCCCACAATTATGTGTATTTATGCTTTTTAAAAAAATAAAACTTGGCTAATTACATGATAATGAAGCAAACTCATTCTCTGATCTTGAACTTCAAGTCTTGTGGAAATAATGCATTCACTGGGTTTCCTGTTGGGTTGAATAAGTAGAGAATCCTTCTTATTCTTCTAGGGGCCGAGAAATACCCCTGGTCCTATTCTTGAGGGGATGCAGAGCCATGACTACTCCATGACTCTCCTACGATGCACAATGAGGCATGTGGGGGCCTCCAATTGACATTCTCTGGGAGCAGAGGTGTTTCTGACCTGAAATGACTTAAGAAAGAGGCAACGTCCCACACAGCCAGGTTTGCTGTGTAGGTGTCTGTCGCTGCTGCTCTGCACCCAGAAGCATCTTTTATCCACTTTCTGGAGCTCTGCAGGGAGGGGAGGGGTAGCTTAGCTAAGAATAATTAAGGGAAAATGCAAACCAAGAAATAAGCTTGCTTAGAGCTTAATTCACTAAAAGAAGTGAAGTAATAGACAGTGTAAATTGTATGTCAAGACAGAATTGATTTCCAGAAAGGAATCATTGCTCAACACTTCTGAAGAAAATCACCCTGGAAATAGCTTGTGGCTTGAGCAGAGTTGAGTGTATTCATCATAGCTGAGTGAAAATTCTTGACCTCAGACCTTCTATCCTCCTCCATTAGCTATTTCCAACTGAGAAAACTTGGTTTTCAGTGAGCAAACTCCAGTGGAGCTTCTAGAATTTGGAAGTGGAGCTTTAAGAGCAAAAGTAGGGGCTTACCTCCCTCTTGACCTGTAAGCCAAGAACTTAAGGGGGCCAGAAGAGAAAAGCGGGGAGTTGACTGGCATGGCTTTAAGTTATAAGAAAGAGAAATGGTGTTCAAAAACCATTTTAGAATTCCCTGTCAACGATGAGGATTTCCTGTTCATTTGGTGTAAGGTCTCTTCTAAAGCCCGTCCTGTCCAGAGAGAATATCACAGGGACCTTATCAACTATGCCACACAGTTACACTTTTCATAGAAGCCTCTTCTCAGACTCCTACATAGACACCCAAAGGGTCACCGGATCAGTCAGACCCCTGGTTGCCATGAGAAGATAATCCTATCCCCCCTCACACACACACACACACACACACACACACACACACACACACACAAACACACACACACACACATACCCACATGCCGCATTAAAGCCAATGTGAGGGACAAAAGTTTATTTTGGCTCATGGTTTTGGAGCATGTCATTCTTCGTGGTGGGGAGGTGCCTCGTGGAACTGAGCAGCCCACATCTCGAAGCCAATAAACAGAGAAAGGAGTGACTGTGCTCTCTGGATCATTTCCTCCTTTACTACAGCTGGGTCCTCAGGCTAAGAAATGATCCACCCACACCCCTTAGTCCTCTCTGAAAAGTTCCAACAGGCACACCCACAAGTGTGCTCTCACTAGTTCACTGGACATTTCCCAACCCAGTCAAGGGGCTAATCAAGGCCACCCATCAGTCATCACCCACCAGAACCAACACAGATGCCCTGACCCAGACATGCTGCCTCAAGATAACCAGTCTGCTTACAGACTGGCTTGGCAATTTTTGTCTCCTCTACAGCCTCAGTCAGGCCCTGGGCCTTAGTTTAGGCATTTCTACAAGATAGACCACAGAAGTCCTCTGAGCTCTTCTGCCTATATTCTCATCTAGAACTTCTATGCTGGATAAATTTTAAAATAGTACAAAAAGCCAAAAAATAAGTGTTCCTTATGATGATTTTATCAGAATCTTGTCACTCAGCATGATGACATAAGTTAACATTTTTTCAAGCACCTATTGTGTATGAGACACTGTTCTAAGTACATAGTGCATACTAAATGTTATTCCTCACCACAGCTCAGAGTAGGATGAGCAGGTCTATTAGTGTCACTGTGCTGCAGAAGAAACCCAAGTATGAAAAGGTTGAATTACATCATCTTAACTGCACAGAGTTGGTGAGTTATTTAGTGCAGACTCCAAAATCCATTCTCCCAGCCTTAAGTTTGCTCAAGAGGTTTGACAGACAAGTGGGTTGTGCTCACGCCAAACTCAACGTGTCCTAACTGAACCAATCTCTCTCTCCACACAGCAGTCCTTTGCTCTTAGCACAGGAAGCTCCCGAGAATCCAAGCTCGAAAGGTCTGTGCCTCTGCTCTTGCTTCCCCTGGTAACCTATTGATCCTGTATCACAGTGATCTGGAATCTGCCCCCTGACTTCCTTTCTCTTCACCAGTATTATACCTTGTAATCTCAGTAGTGCATGTCTCTGTGACTTACTAGCAATCTACCTCTGTAATGATTCTTACTGCATCCACTTCTGGAGCACACCAGAGGTCTTTATTTAGTCCTGATGAACTCTTGAGCCAAATAAAAGCACTGTTGCCATTTGTCCCATTTCCTTATGTGTCCCCTGTTCTGTGGAAGACTGGTCCCCAAAACATCAGTTGCATTTGTTTGTTTTATACCTTTGCCCTCCTGAGACCTTCTCCGTGCTGGGTTGGCAGGTAGGCCAGTAGGGGAGTTCTTAATCTAGCACAACTGAGGCACAAATATATTATTTTCTTGTCCTGCCCTAATTGCCACTGGTTTTAATCACACACAGAGTCCCCCAGTGCTCATCCCCCTGACCATTTTTGTTTTTTATAGATTTTTTTAAAATTTATTTTATGTATGTGAGTACACTGTCCTGGTCTTCAGACACACCAGAAGAGGGCATCGGATCCCTTTACAGATGGTTGTGAGCCACCATGTGGTTGCTGAGAATTGAACTCAGGACCTCTGGAAGAGCAGTCAGTGTTCTTAACCACTGAGCCATCTCTCCAGCCCCCATGTCCATCTTTTAATGGCTGTGCCAACAGAGTCTCACCATCCATAACTTCCCCAATTCTAATCTACATGTTGTACTCTAATCTACATCCTTGTGTGCCTACCATGGCTTCCTTGAGAGCAAGGATCACCGCTTACCCTTCTTCATTCCTATCCTGGCTAGTTTATGTCAGTTTGCCACAAGCTAGAACCATTTTGGAAGAGGGAACTCTAACTGAGAAAAATGTTCCCTCCAGATTTGCCTGTGGGTAAGCCTGGGCTGCATTTTCTTGACTGTTGACCAGTATGAGAGGGTCTAACTCAGCATGGGTGGTGATTCTCTTGGGCTTGTAGTGCTAGGTTCTATAGGAAAGCAGGCAGGTCATGAGGAGCAAGCCAGTGAGCAGCACTATTCCACAGCCTCTCCATCAGCTCCCACTCCAGGTTCCTTCCCTGTCTGAGTCCCTGCCCTGACTTTCCTCAGTGATGGACTGTAGTATGGAGTAAATGAAAACAGACCCTTTTCTCCTCAAGTTGCTTTTGGACATGGTGCTTCATCACAGTAATAAAAACCCCAATTAAGACAATCCAACAAGAGTCAATATGGTATACTGACATGATAGATGTAAAATATTTCGTTTAAATTGAAAGTTGAATTAAATCACATTGAATAGACTATAGATAAAAGTTGTCTTGGAACTCATCTCATGAGCACATTTTGCTCCTTCTTCCCCAGATGTATTTGTAAAAGGCAATTAAAATACATGCAAATATAGAAACAATATATATTTTCACATGAAAAATCCAGTCCACACCCAGGCCAAACCATTCTCAGTGGACTGCATCCAAGCAGTGAAACAGACATGTTACCCTACAGCTGCTATGAGAGGTTCATGACTGTAGTGGGTTGGCCTGATAATGCTTGTATTGCAATGTTAAGTGCAGGTCCTCAAGACCTGGAGTAGCCCCTGTGACCCTGCCCCCAAGTCAATTCTAATTGGTGAATAAAGATGCTGACAGCCAATAGCCAGGCAGAAGACACATAGGTGGGATTTAGGTTTTCAGGGCTTGGGGTCTGAAGGAGGAGAAGAATGTGCAGGAAAAGGAAAAAGAAGTAGTCAAGAGTTAAAAGTCAAGAGAGTATGGCCCTAATGCTGTCCAATTAGAGCTCAGAGCAACCTAGATGAGGCATAATAAGTAATAACTCAGGGTTATCGACAGGAAAATAGATTCTAACAGCATGGAGGACAGGCAGCTGCCCAGCTCTTAAAAATATAAAGGCTATTGAGTGTGTCTTTCATCCAGGAGCATAAATACATAAGGCAGGGTAGAAACCCCTGTCTGGGATTTAAATAAGTTTAAATATTTTCTACTACACATGACAGAGAGAAAAGTGACAATTAATTACATGAATTTATTTGCATTTAAAAAATGTGTCCAAAAGAAGAGACAAACCCAGGATATTACTTTCCAGGATAGTATTGTACTTGATTATCTCTGAATGATGAAATTAAGGACAACTTATTTCCTAGATTTCTACAATAAGGAAAATATTACCTTTCTACTGGGAATACACTGAACATTGATAGCATGATTAACAATTACATGCTAAAGTATAAAGACATTGTGATATTCTGGCAGATCTACCCCCATGCTCTGTAATTGTAGCCAGATAGAGAACAGTTATATTTTTTTATGCTGGATGCTCTAAGAAGCTTGTGAATATCTATATCTATATATATATATATATATATGTATATATATATATATATATATATATATATATATAGTATATATACATTTTCCATTTGTCATAACAACCCTTCTGTCCTTTGTTTTTATAGAATATATCACTTTCTGATATTAAATAGGTCACTTACTTCTCTCCTTCAATCTCTGTAGCAGTCACTTTTCTGTTGCTGTGATAAAACACCATGACAAAAGTGATTTATAGTTTATTTGGGCTTACAGTTCCAGAGAGAGTCCATAATGGTGGGAGAGGCATAGTGCCCAGTGGCCAGTTAGGAGGCTGAGAGATCACATCCCCAACTGCAAACAAGAAGCAGAGGGAATGAACTGAGAGTGGAATGAGGCTATGAGCTCTGTGTTCATCCCCAGCGATATGCTTCCTTCCGTAAGGCTTCACTCCTCCCCAGACAGTGCCACCAGCCAGGATCGTGTGCTTAAACACCAGAGGGACCATTTCTTACTTTAACCACCACGTTGTCTATCCGTCTTCTGCGAAATAAGCACTAGACTCCTAGGAACAAGAATACCTGCCTATCTGATCACTCTTGTGCCCCTAGGTACCTTCCATAGTGCCTGGCTCTTACACTTGATAAATGGTTGTTATATGCATGCACGAACAACTTTATTGCACGATACCTATGACTAATCCTGTGTTTCACAGTGAGGTCTGTACAAAAGGTTAAAGTTTGTCCAAAGCCACTGAGCTCTGAAGTAGAGCCATACCCCAGATCTCTGAGACTGCAGGAGCTGAGCTATGAGCTGTTCTCACATCAATTACAGCCCACCTGTAGTCAATCTGGGTGAGAGACAGGAAGATGGGACATGACATCTTGCAGGGATGGTTTCCTTCTGACTAATGAGCTAGGAAAATTTGCACATAATAGACTGTGTTCCACCTTTTACAATAGTCACAGAGACAGACATGAGGTTGTTCACATCAAAAGTATGAGGCAGGGGTCCAAAATTCACACCAAGCATTTGCTGAGTGAAGAAGAAATGGTCACTGAACTTGGGGGTTCTCGCATGAGAGTACTTAACCACCAAGTTACACCACAGACCAGGGTCTCTATTTAAGGCCACTTTGAAGAAACATATCCCTGAGAATGAGAACTTGGACAGAAGACATAGAAATGTCTCCAAAGCATGTGGCTTTCAGGGGCTCCTAGCACCAGCACAGGAAGAAGGTCAGAAATCCAAAGGTACCTGGGTCGGTGGCCACTTGACTCAGGAATGCTTACCATGAAGATCATCCACTTGAGTTGCCTTGACCACCAAAAAACCTTCAGCAGGCCTGGGGCTTCTGTGTGAGCAAAAGCCAGGGTGTGTGGGAGTTGAGAGAAAAGCAGCTTGAGACAGTCTACAGTCCAGCGAAGAACCAAGTCCGGAGACAGAAGGCAACGAAGCCTGGAGGCCTACAGAGGGAATTTTACAGCCGGCAGGCACATGCTCCCCAGTCACCTTGGACATTCAATTTTATACAAGTCACACAATTACCATTCTGAATTTTTAAGTTGCCTAATGTGGAAGAGACCCAAGGATGGTGACTTCTTGGGAAACACTAACAAATCCAGCTTCCGTATCATCAGTGGGTAAACCAAGCCTGCCCTGTGGTGATAGTTCTGAACTTGTACTCTCCCAACCACACAAGCACACACACTTTTGTATATGCACACACATTAAACAGTCAGACATATTTACACATGAGAAATGGACACACATTCACTTGCATACATGTAAGGAGACCTCCGAGGTCCTGTTTGGCCAGTCACTTCCCTCAGTGATACCTCAGTGACACCTTCCTTTCACCTTCCCTGGAACTGCAAAAAACGGTGCAGTTGAAATGATGGAAGCCTTTGTGCCCGGATTTCTCCATCTTTGGTGTTACTGCTTTGTCAGGAGGGCAAACAGGCTGTTCAGCACAAAGTCAGCCCAGATACAATGGTATGGCTTCCCTGGGAGTTCTAAAGCAACCAGACAGCAGGGGCTGCTCCTTTTGAAGCAGGAAGTGAACAGGGCCACAGGGTTCCTGGTCAGAGCTGAGAAGGAGGCAAAGTGTGCCTTTTCATCTCTCCCCTTACATGAGGCCTTTCTGAACCTTTCTCTGCAGGAGCTGAGACCTGGCAAGGGCTAGCCCAGGGGCCTTCAGGAAACTCCTACTTAATGTTGAAAAACACAGCATAGAAACACATAAAAAGCTACATCTCTGATGTAACGACTCCCATCCCCTCCCCCACAATAAGCACCAATAAATTCAATGAATGAACTAACTGTGGCTTTCCTCTACCGTTCCGCCCCCGCCTCCCACCACCATCACCTCTCCACCCCGCCGCCGCCTTTGGAGCTATTTCACCTATTTCTCCTGAAGTTTTTAAACAGTTAAAACACTTGACTGTAGAAGGCAGGGCACAGAGGAAGCTCTGAGTGACCACGTTCGGAGCAGATGAAGTCCCGAGTGAATGTGGATTATTGGCGTGGCCACAGCCATGTCAAGGACCACAATGCTTCAGATCGTGGGAGGGGCAAAACCTCCCCTGGGTGAGGCTCAGGGGCTCAGAGGGATGCAGAACCTTCCTCTTCTCCAAGTACCAATGTTGGCAGTGAGTGTGGAAACTAGCTGTCTCTTCCAGGATGACTGCTCCTCTACAGAGACGTCCTACAGAAATCGGCTACGCTTGCATCCTCATTCTACCATATACAATAAGCCCACCTCCTTGGTTCTGATGTATTAACTAAACGGGCTAAGTTTCTAGGCTGCTGTTACAGTTGGTGCCCTCCACCAGAGCAAGCACAGCCCACCAGACACCAGCGTTTATATATGTGTCAGTGTGTCTGTCCTTTCTCCATGTCCTCATGTCCTCATTGCCCCAGTTGTGGCAATTCCTGAAGCCCTGCAGAGCCATGAAGCCTGTCACTTCTCTCTCAAGTTTCCCAAGAAGTGAAGTCCTTCATGGTACTGGGGTGACTCAACACAGCCTGGGAGGTCCACTTGGCCGGGAAGATATTTCTTCAGTCTATCACTGGTCCTGTAAAAACCACTGAAGGAGGAGGTGTGAGGGGATTCTAAACCATTCTAAGAGATAATGGCCAAATCTGTCCTGGGCAGAAGAATGTCCTTGAGTATGAGGAATTGCTTTAATGCACCTTTTAGTTCTGAGAGGCCCAGGACTTGTACAAGATAAAAGAGACAGAGATAAAGAAGGCATATTTTGCTCTCAGACTGTTATAAAAGATGTCTATTCTAGCGAGAGGTTTTCACGTTTTGATGTTTTCTAGTCCCACTGTCTGACCTAAAAAAAGAACCTCAAGTGAACAGAAGCTAGAAGTGTAAAGAAACAAAGTTAACTGGAGAAGGGCTAGTCTGTTGGCTACAGCAAGAAGGCCCAGTTGAAGACAAGATCAGAAGGGATTTTGAACAAAGGTAATGCTTAACTGGGGGCTTTGTGCTCTTTGAAAATGCCCCCCCTTTGATATAGGATTTCTCTGGCTGTCCTGGAACTCACTCTGTAGACCACTCTGGCCTTAAACTCTCAGAGATCCACCTGCCTCTGCCTCTCAGGTGCTGGGATTAAAGGTGTGAGCCACAATGATCAGGTTTAGCCCCAAGTCTTAACCTAAGCTATGTCAACCACAGTCCTGGGTTAGTGTCCTGTAAGCACTCAAAGGCACCACGTTCATGTTTGAGAACTATACTGACTAAATGAGCCCACAAAAAAAAAAATGGAGAATTGATGAAATGCCAGAGGGGAAGAGGGAGAAATTCAGAAGCAGAGGAAAGGTCAGAGGACAGGAAATCCTGAAATTTGGGATAGGAGGCAGGATAGCCTATGGTCAGTGTTATATCCAAATTTGGATAGAAACGGAGGGATCTTGTAAAGAATGGGAGAACACAGCCTCCTGGATCACACTGGGTCAACAGAGGATGTTATCCAGTCATTTAAGCATGGAAGCCTTTTATCAAACACATTAATTCAATGTATTAAAGTTTATCAGACTGTATTAGTGAAACACTCTGGCAGCTGGACTCAAGACTGTAGGACCAGACATTTCAGGCATGAGTTTAGCCACTTCCAATTGAACATATGCATCTCTATGGAGTTACTGACCCTTGGGCAATACCAGAGATCTAACGTCTGAAAACAAGTGACAGTCTAATCTTACAACCACTGGTCATTTCAGAGCATAGTGTCTTGCAGCATGACTTGGAGATATATATATATATATATATATATATATATATATATATATATATATATCATGTGTGTGTATATATATACTATATATATATGTATAATTCTTATTTAGTTTTGGTGGATCATGGGAGGGTCAGAGAGCTGAGTTTCAAAGGTTATGGCTAGTCACAATGCTAGAGTCTCACCACAACCCACCATCACTACTATAAACAAGAGTTGAGTTTCCTGGTACCAAGCCTTCAAATACACAGTGGTGATGGTTTAAGCCTGGAGACAAGGAGAGAAACTATACAACCAGAGAGTGGAGGGAATACTGAGCTTACACCTAAGACGTCAGGAGCCCTGTGGTGCCAAGCTTTCCTATGGACGGCCATAATAGATGCCTTTACCAGAAATGAAGCTGCTCCATGAACATGAACAGCTGGAGCTCAGGGGTTCTCTCAGCAGTGGGACGTGTGCTATTCATGGTCAATAAACACAGCAGGTTGAGAAGGGATCTCAGAAATCCATGAGATCTAAAGAATGCTGCCCATTTAAAAGTGGTGGTGTCTGATCTGTAAGCATTTGTGTTGGTTTATAAACTTAGGAGCAACAATACAGTCGGCTCTGCTGGGCTTTAGGGAAGTATCCCCAGAAAAATGACAGGAACATCTTCCACTTTGCTCTAGTATTGTGACGAATATGTCCACTCAAGGTTGCTAAGTGTATATGCAGACACACACACACACACACACACACACACACGAGAGACAGATGGACAGACATAGAAAGTCAGACAGAAACAGAGTCAGACAGACACAGAGAGAGATGGAGAGACACAGAGAACGAGAGAGACAAACACAGAGACACAGAAAGAGGGAGAGAGAGAGAGAGGAGAAGAGAGGGAGGGGGAGAGGGGGAGAGAGAGAGAGAGAGAGAGAGAGAGAGAGAGAGAGAGAGAGAGAGAGCAGCCTCCATGTTCTTCCTCCTTTCTCACTCCTCACAGGCTCCTTTACTGACCGTAGTTTTGCTGAGATGAGCTGCCAGGCATGTCAGAAGCAGTATGTGCCTTTTGGGAAATCTTCTACCCACTGAAGTTTGTGACATGCCCACCCCTGCCACGTTCCATTGGCTTCTCGAGGGAAATCCAACTAAAGTGACCCTGACCATTGCCCACCAGAGCCTCCATCTCACTTTGAGCCCAGCTCCTTAACTGCCCTTCCTTTGAGTCATCTTCTATATGAACAGGCAATGCTAAGTTTTAGGTCTACGTCTGGAGAAACCCAAGCAGACAAATTCTAAAACTCATGCGATTGCTTATACTGGTGTTGTCTTTAAGCTAAATTACATCCTCACTGAAAAAAGAACAAAAAAAACAAAACAAAAAACAAACAAACAAAAACAACAACAGTGGCTCATCAGTCAGAACCCAAGGCAAACACTTTTGAGTCTTGAAAAAAACTGAAAATTCCGTGCCCCACAGGGAACAGGGTATTCCTCCACTTTCTCCAAGAACCATCTTCCCAACAACTGCTGTAATTTGAAAGGGAGGTGACGAGGTTCTTTCTAGGAGCTCTATAGGGCCGGTGCATACAGACCAAATTTTCTAACTATTAAAAAAAATATTTTAAAATGTAACCCAAAAATTAACATGTTATTTCTCAAGTCAAGAAAATAACTGAACTGCCAAGCACGGAGGCACATGCTTCTAATCCCAGTGCTCAGAAGGCAGAGGCAGGCAGATCTCTGCATATAAGACAAGCCTGGTCTCCACAGTGAATTCCACACTAGCCAGGACTACATAACAAGATCCTATTTTTTCAAAAGGGAAGGGACAGAGGGAGGGAGGAAGGGAGAAGAGAATACTAACAGAAAATCTTTTTTTTTAATTTTTTTTGTTTGTTTTGTGTTTGGTTTTTCGAGACAGGGTTTCTCTGTATAGCCCTGGCTGTCCTGTAACTCACCCTGTAGACCAGTCTGGCCTCAAACTCAGAAATCCACCTGCCTCTGCCTCCCAAGTGCTGGAATTAAAGGCATACACCACCACTGCCCGGCTCAGAAAATCTTAAATATGATTGAGATGCTCCTATCACTGAAAGAAAACCAATCAGCATGCCTTCTAGATTCATCAAATTTGCATACATACTTTAGGAAGATTTTGAGAACTTTCAGTACAATACCTAAAAAATAAATAAGCGTATTTTCATAAAAAGAGATGCACAGCTCCCGATGTTTGACTTTATGGACAGCTGTACAGGTGTATAGACTGGGAGCCTGTGTGTAGAACTGTCTAATGAGAGGCAATAGTCACATTGCCCCCTGGAACATGAGGGCATTTTCTCTCCACTGTGTCCTGGGCCAGAGATGCTGGGCTGATGAGTTATGTGCAATAAGTTCACACAATAGATTTTATTTTATAAGATGATAGCCATTTATTTAACAAAATGGAAATCTCTGATATCTAGTACTTTTCTACATTCAAATTTTCAGATAAGTGAGATTTACATTCTACAGCATATGTGACAATAAAAGAATTCATTGTAAATTTAGATCAGCTAAAACATTTTCTCTAATGACTAGGGTTCATTATCATCTAGTGAAGTAAGGTGACATTTTCCTGTGGAAGAAGTTGATGTCCCTTTTTTAAGAGGAGACATGTCAGGGACACAACCCTCCTTCCTCCTCTGACCTAGCTACTGGGGAATTTGCTTGACCAATATAGCAGACACAAGTCCTTTCCTCTGGGTTTGGTTCCCAGGTCAAGTGTAAATCCTTTGAATTTAGGAAACACTCCAACCATGAACCAAGAGTGGAGGCTGTGTTCACCCCTCCACTCACACACTGCTCCATAAGGCACGGGGTCCCTGGCTTTCCTCACATGCTGACTGCGGCACCTGGAGCTATCTTCGGTGCCGGTGTGGGAGACTATCTGAATAATGCACACTGCCTGAGAGACAAATGACAGCTCTGTCTCCTATTCTGATAAACTCTGACTGCCCAGGATCACTTGTGCCTGACAGAATCCGGGGGCTCTAAGCCCAGATGCAGAGTACATTTCCCAGGCTTCTCCAGGGCAAAGGCAGGATGCACGCCCTCATTGAACCTGTGCCTCACGATGAAGAGCAGCTGTCCGCTCTCGGCGTTTATAAATAGAAGTCTCTGGGTGGTGTAGTCCAACAGAATGCCCACTCTGGCTGGACGCTCGGTTGCATGTACCTCGCTCACAATGCCACTGTAGAAAAATGTGTATCTGAAATGAAACAGAATGGAAAATTCAGTTTTTAAAATCTTTGGAAATCCTTAGGATTTCATAAGAAAAAATCACTAGGAAAGAATCAAGGTCTCACTTTGTCCGCCCAGTTCACAGTAATGAGTTGTACTAATGTTGCCTTCAGTACTTTTGCTGGAGTCCTTCTAGATGCTAAAGTGTGCGGCCCGGCCCCGCAGAGGTGAGCTGTAATAGCTCTGCCCCTTCCTTCTCAGGGGGCAGTCCCAGAATAACCAGCATGTGCCTCCCTTGCGATTTTTCTCCACATTCTAATTCTTTCCTGGCTGCCCACATGTTTTAACTGCCGCATTCATGGTGTGTCATTCTTTTGAATAAAACTCCTTTGAGGCTGCCATGTATTTAAACAGTACTGTGGGCTTGCCTTCCATACAACGTATTAATTTTACAGTTTTAAAGATTTATAGGTAACTTACATAAAGGCCTTTATGAAGTTCAAGAACAATGCCATTAGTTTTTGCTAACTTCAAGCTTTGAATAAGCCCCCCTTGCCCAGACCAACTTTCCCATTTTATCTCTGTTTTCAGCAGCCTTTCAGCTGGACTGGGTTGCCTTCAGAGTCTCTGTCTAATACAAATAAATGCACATGTGATACAGGGGCGTGACTGTGTACCTCGGTCCTATCTGGGCCCTCTGGGGGTGTGGGGCAGACAAGCTCACACTAGGCCATCAGGAATGCGCAGGGCAGGGGTGGGTGGGCAGAGGAAGGAGACAGCTCAACACGGAGAGCAGCAGGAGCAGAGCAAGGCAGAAGAACGGGCATGGATGTGGGAGAGAGTAATCCCTGTCTGCCTGGCGAGCTGGAAAGGACGGACGTGGAGCACTGACCATGGGTCAGGATGGAGAGGACGTGGAGCACTGACCAAAGGTCAGGATGGAGAGGACGTGGAGCACTGACCATGGGTCAGGATGGAGAGGACGTGGAGCACTGACCATAGGTCAGGATGGAGAGGACGTGGAGCACTGACCAAAGGTCAGGATGGAGAGGACGTGGAGCACTGACCATAGGTCAGGATGGAGAGGACGTGGAGCACTGACCATGGGTCAGGATGGAGAGGACGTGGAGCACTGACCATAGGTCAGGATGGAGAGGACGTGGAGCACTGACCATGGGTCAGGATGGAGAGGACGTGGAGCACTGACCATGGGTCAGGATGGAGAGGACGTGGAGCACTGACCATAGGTCAGGATGGAGAGGACGTGGAGCACTGACCAAAGGTCAGGATGGAGAGGACGTGGAGCACTGACCAAAGGTCAGGATGGAGAGGACGTGGAGCACTGACCAAAGGTCAGGATGGAGAGGACGTGGAGCACTGACCATAGGTCAGGATGGAGAGGACGTGGAGCACTGACCAAAGGTCAGGATGGAGAGGACGTGGAGCACTGGCCAAAGGTCAGGATGGAGAGGACGTGGAGCACTGACCAAAGGTCAGGATGGAGAGGACGTGGAGCACTGACCATAGGTCAGGATGGAGAGGACGTGGAGCACTGACCATAGGTCAGGATGGAGAGGACGTGGAGCACTGACCATAGGTCAGGATGGAGAGGACGTGGAGCACTGACCATAGGTCAGGATGGAGACGACGTGGAGCACTGACCATAGGTCAGGATGGAGAGGACGTGGAGCACTGACCATAGGTCAGGATGGAGAGGACGTGGAGCACTGACCATGGATTGGAACAATGTATTCAAGGTAGCAGAAACCCCAGGGCCAGCAGTTCCAGGGGCACACAGGTTAAGACTTGAGATTCTGAGTGATTCTTGTTTGAATAGTCCTAAATAGGGATAGTAGCCACTAACTACATATTGCCCCTTAAATTAAAATGTGTATTTAACGATGTATAAAATTCAAACTTTCAGCCACAGTTCAAGAAAAGCTGTAAAGACACCATTTTTCTATTATTGTAGAAGATACTATTGTACAACACAGGTCTAGAGCAGTAGTTTTCAACGTTCCTAATGCCATGACCCTTTAATACAGTTCTTCATGTTGTAGTAACACTTCCCTCTGCATCACAAAATTAATTTCATTGCTACTTCATAACTATAATTTTACTGCTGTTATAAATCTTAATGTAAATATCTGTGTTTTCCGATGTGACCCCTATGAAAGGGTTGTTTGACTCCCCAAAGGGGCCATGATCCACAGGTTGAGTACCACTGGTTTTGGAATGACCCAATGAGCTGACGCCCTTCACCTATGACTTGAAAAGTCTGTATCCTCCAAAAGCCAATCACCAGTCAGCCCCAAGGCAATTCCCATTGTGGAGACAAGAGGGAAAGATGTTCCTTAAAATCTTAACTCCATTAGTTCCACGGAACCTGGAATACATCCCTGCTTTTGCCATTTCCTTCCTAGCACCCCACTCCCCATGGAACTCTTAAGAGGAATTCACTTGGTTATCACAGACCATGCCCCCTCAGGCCCTGGTCACCAGCCTGTACAACAGAAGATGGTGGATTCCTTAGGAAGCAGGGCTTCATGGGAGGCAGCTAGGCCACTAAGGAGGAATCCCTTTGAAGTGGGTAGTGAGACCATGGCTCCTCCTTCCTTCCTTTGCCCAGCAGGCTTGATGAGGCAAACCGTCTTCTTCTGTTGTGCTTTCTCACCACCATGGCTAATGGTCACCCAGGCCGAGAAACCAGAGAAAGAAGCCATGAGCTGAAACCAGGCATTCCTCTGCTGGTGTTGGCTTTCTTTAGTTTAGCTTGGGCATGACCCCACCTCAATCAACCCCATGACCAGTTTTCGGCTGCTCCTATTTGGAACAGCTCGTCTCTGTTCAAACAAGAAACATCCAGAAGCATGACTTTGGCTACGACCCTCAAACTGCCTGCCCTGGGGCTCCCATCACCCTGAACTCAAGTTGATTCCGGTAGAACTGGATCCCTGTTTTTTACACTGACGACAGTTTCTCTCTGGACTCCTCTGCTCCTAGCCTGGTCACTACTTTCTGGTTTCCCTTCTTCACTGGGTCCTGTGACTGCCCCTCCACCCTGAGCTTTGATTCCACTATTTGTGGATTGCTTTTAGAAGAAAGGAGGGGATGTGATAAAATAATGTTACAAACACTCTCTAGGTGTGGCAGGAGGGGCAGCTTAGCCACAGCCTGACTGGAAAGGATGTAGATGGCCTTGAACCAGTGTTGCAAAGTTAGGAAGGACCAAGAATGGAACCCCTGGTGTCTCCCAAGACCATCTTCATGCTTAGGTTCAATCAAAAGTCATAAAGCTGGTTTAAAGTCACTGCACTGGAAAACAGAACGACAGGCAGACATGCTGTACCACTCTCCAGAATCCTAAAGGTCACAGGTGCCTCATGTGGCGCCATCAGAGTGTGAAATAAAGGTGCCCAGGGCTGGCCTCTGTGCTGTGACCACACAGCTGTGCTGTGTATATTTTTCTCACTGGGCTAGAAAGAACCAAAAGCTGTAGGGAGGACTTGTCACAATTCTGTTTTCTACAAAGTAAGTTCTAGGAATTTGTGGTTCCTGTGATGTGCGCCAGTGTTCACACTGGAGGTCAGAGCAGAGCTTTGGCAATGGTTCTTTCCTTTTACAGTGGATTCAGAGGTGGAATTCAGGCTGTCCAGGTTTGCATAGCAAGCACATTCAGTCAATGAACCATTTGCCTAGCCTGTAAAGAATTTTTTAAATGAAATTAATACCAATGTTGGGCTCCCATAATTTGCCAACCATAAACTTTAGGTTTAGATGATTTTAAACTCTGGGTTAACTCAGCACTGAATATCAATTAATCATAATTGCTCTAACTTGGTGAAAAACAACTTTAAGCTGCACTTGGAGATGGCAGCCTCATGAACTGTCTCAGAGAATCAAACTGTCAAGTGGGATGTGGGGAGAACCGTGCAGCTGAAGACATGAGAATCCCAGTCTGGGGGCCTCTGCTGAGAACTTGTGGGAGCACTGAAGGACTGCTTCCCTTTTAAAGCCGTGCATTTGAACGATGTCTGCCCCTTGGGAGACATGTTACACTGCTGGAGCTCTACCTTGTCTCTGATTTTACAGATCCTGCAAAACCAAAAGGGAGCAGGTCAGGCCACAGGCCTGGGTTATAGTTGCACAAAGAATTGCTCCAGGGCTAAACCAACTCACTGAGAGGAACCAATAGGGGGCAGAAGCAGAGATAAAGCCAGGACAAAAATCAGACCATACTGTAAGCATGCTGAGATCACAGCATGTTCACCTGAGCACTGGCTTTGAATATTCACCCACCAAACAATAAGAATAATGGAGACCACGGTTTGGCAAACTTATCTATAAAGAGACAAAATACCTTGACATGGGACAGCTATTCAGTCTCTGTCCAATCTGCCGTTGTTAGTACAAAAGTACCCATAGATAATACATAAATAAATGAACATGACTGTTTTCTAATAAAACTTTGCAGAAAGGCGAGCACAGGATCAGGTTTGGCCTGCGTGCTACAGTTCCTCAGCCTCTGTGAGAAGCAGATGCTGGGAGCCGCCTCTCTCTCTCACTCCTGTAATCCCTTCTCTGTAGAGGGGCCCTCTGAGCCCCTTCATGGTATTTCTCTCCTGGGATGTGTTGAGAAGGGAAACCACCCACTGGATTCTTCCTCTCCCTGTCTCTGAGGCCGGTGAGAGGACATACACCTTTCTCTGCCTCTCCCGAGCACATGCCATGGTTGTGGGTGGCTAAGTCTGTGTGGTAATGAGATTGAATACATGACATCCTCTTATCTAGTTTATGCGGTAATCGGGGTGATGCCCTAACCACCTACGCTTTATGGTTGCTGTCTTGCTCAGTTTGGAACTTGGGCAAGGGTATGGGAAGCTGTTCATTAGGTCCCTCAGAGGTCCCTGCCTAGACACGGTAATTGATCGTCCGGTCAAGTTAGGAGAAGCAGGGCTCCAGCTTACCTCTGTGGCTCAGAGCAATGCATGTACCATGAGGTCTCCCCTTGTCCCAGGGCACCAGCCCTCACAGCTGAGCTGGAACAGATGCCAAGTCGATAGGCTGGACTCTCTGTGACTGTGGTTTCCCAGTAATGTTGGCCACAGGCAGGCAGCTCCTCACCCAGCACTGAGGGGATCCTGCAAGCAGAGTTGACCAGATGAAACTTATCACAGAGTCACCAGCCTTTACCTCATAAACATCAACCTTATATGCCCTTTAGGCAGGGGTCCATCTTCATATGCTTCTGCTAGTTGGTTAAAGACACCATATGTTCTTTATGTGCCTAACCCTGGCCAGATTGCCCCAGGATTCACCGACCTCCAGCATCCATTTGACATATGCCCACTGCCTTATAGCATGCACATATGATGCACTGTATCTCTTAAGGGGTTTGGAACCAGGAAATGACTGGCATAAAGACAGGAAGGAAGGAAGGAAGGAAGGAAGGAAGGAAGGAAGGAAGAAAGGAAGGAAGGAAGGAAGGAAGAAAGAAAGAAAGAAAGAAAGAAAGAAAGAAAGAAAGAAAGAAAGAAAGAAAGAAAGAGAAAGAAAGGAAGGAAGGAAGAAAGAAAGAAAGAAAAAGAAACACTATAACCTCTGCTCTCAGAGAAATAGAAAGAATGTAAGAGGCAGATAGGATAACATGGCTTACAAAGTTTTCTTCTTTCAAAAACTGCAAAAATAAAAATGGAATCTCCAAAACGTTTCAGTTTGTATGTTGACTCATGGGCTCACTATATAGCTCAGGTTCATCTCAAACCATGTAATCCACCCGCCTCAGCCAGCTGAATGCCGGGATTACAGGTATGCACGATCAAGTTCAGGCTTCCAAACCCTCTAGAACTGAGTTCCAGTATGTGCTGACCTTCCTTGTGACAGAGACCCCATGGGACACAGCTTTAAATGTCATGACAGTTAGCAAGGTCGTCTCCGAGTATGGGACGAGCATCCTGACCAGTGGCTCTGGGGGCCGTGCTCCACAGTCTTTATGACTGGAGAGGCCTCTGAAAGGTGAGGTCAAGGCCTCTTCCTGCCTGGCTGTAGCTATTTTGATAAAGGGCGCAGTGAAACAAGCCCACTTTCAACCGCAGACAATTGGCCAGGTTTTCATGGGCTGCTCAGTTTTGCTGGAAAATGGCTGAGCCAGCAAGGAGAACTTTTAAACTTCACAGCATTACTATTCAGTCCGCACACTCTACCCTTGAATAGATGAAAAATGGTTAATGCGAGGAAATGTGTTTTACTTGCTCTATGTCTTTACCCAGTAACTTCATCTCAGAAAGGTTCCAATTGACAAGCCTTCACTCCCTCGGACAAAGCCAGGCTCCCTGATATTTATGACCTAATTTTCATCCTAATAATAAACAAACAAAGTTCTATAAAATGCATGCCAGTTTCCATCAGATAGCATCTATGAACTCTTGCAACTCCAGTCTACTTTTTTATTATTCATTTTTTAGAAATCCCATTTATTTCATTTTTTAAGATTTATTTTTAAATCATGTGTATGTGTTGTTATATGTCTGTCTGACTGAACACAAGTGCGGGTGCCTACAGAGGCCAGAAGGGGGCATCCGTTCTCTAGGAGCTGGAGTTCCGGCAGCTGTGAGCTGTCCAACATGGGTGCTGGAAACCTAACTCAGGTCTTCTCCAAGAGCAGCAGGTTCTCTTAACCCCACCCAATCACTTCTTCAATTTTTGTAAACTTATTTTTGCAATCCATGAGTGGATGTATTTTTAGCATTTCATAGATACAGATCAGAAGTTCTGGGGTCAAGGAAAGACTTGGCCATTTCCAGAAACAAGTAACACCTAAATGTGGCAGTCGAGCATCAAGATTGGACCAGAGTGCGTGCAAATTCCTAGACTGGAGTGAATTTGTCACAGTTGTGCCTGCTGACAGCCTACACCTGAGCATATCAGTGTCCTCTGCAGTGTGTGTTTCAAAAGCTTTGCCCACCCTTTCTCCCAGTTTGGCCATTGGGGGGACAGAGAAAGAGAGACAGAGACAGAGACAGAGACAGAAAAGGCAAATTGCCAGGCAGAAACCCACCCACCCCAAGCTTTTGGTTCCTGTTGTCTTTGATGTTGCTCATTTTGTGGAAGCCTCTGGAGGGCAAGCTTCTGTGTCCAGGAGTAAGAACTCAGTGAACCATTCTTCTCCTCTCCAAGTGGCTGATACCTGGGTTGCTACTGAAATAATCGTTTCTGGATTCTGTTTTTCACGGAGCCAGAGATAATGTCTTAAAGCAGCCAGTGTTTCAGCCCAAACCATGTGCACTTGTGATCCCAATAAAAATATTTACACTTGCTCCAAGGTGTGGGCTGTGTGTGTGCCACTCCAGAACTCACAGTGAACAGTGCCTGCTGCACACATATTCATATGCATCGCATAGCTGAGCAAGCTCATTAAACCGGGGACGCACTCAGCTGATAAAGCACTGGGGAAACTGATCCTGTAGGGCTGAGCATCGGCCCAGCTGTGCCTGCTTCTACTTACTCTGTCAGCCGTCTCCTCTCTGAGAAGCTGATCACCGTCCCGTTCATCCCGTTCGAGGAGATCTGGAGAGCCGGGTGAGCTGTTTCTCTCAATAAGAGGAATCTAGTTCCTACGACAGTTAAGAAAAGAAGATGACAACACTATCACACTGCCAAGCACTAGGTCAATCCATACATTTCAAACCCTAGGCTCCCATTCTCCTGAAGTCAAACATCCTGACTCGGTACTCCCCATCCACAATGGAAACGCAATTCATGAGCAAGCATTTATGGACGGCCTGGACTGGTCACTCCTACCTGCTGCTGTAGGTGGGTCCACAGAGGTGGAGTCTACGCTAGGCAAAGTATGTTCTATGCAGCATCCGCATCACCTGGAAATGGCAGACCCTACCTACCCTGGAAAAACTGAATCTGAATGTCTACTGGGACAAGATGCCCTAAGATCTGAGTATGGTTTAAAATTGGAAGATTAGAATAGCCTGTAGAGACCCCAGTGGTGGAATATGTAAGCAGCATTCTGAGATGGCGGGAAACCCTTCCAGATAGGCAGCCCTTCCATCTTTTCCTCAACCCAGGCAGACCAACCAACATCTCAAACAGGGTTCAGCATGGTGAATTAATGTGCCCCTCCCCCTCAATTTTGTGCCATCTGTGGGTCTGTGGGTAAGGCAACATTACTGCCACCTTTCCATTTCTCATTCCTCATAACTGAAAACAGCTGAATGGTTTTTTGTTAATATTTTCTCGGGATTTTCCCCCAAATGTCACTTAACTGTTTTGGCACTTAATTGAATTATTCGTCCATCCATTTGTTTGTTCATTCATTTGACAAACATTAATTAGCACAAACTAGGATAAGTAGAACAAAACTGGAAGCTTGTCACAGAGTTCAAAGGATAACAGAATGCGAAAATCATCACGGACATCCCACACCCAAACATTATAGTGCATTGTGGGTGAATCACAAAGCGCCTGGGAAGATTTCTAAGCCCAGACATGTTCCAGCCCATCTCCAGAGCGAATAAGTCCATTCCTCTGGGGTGAGGCCAGGGGATAAGTGTTTTAAGCACCTTGACTGATTGTTGAGCTCAGCAAAGCTTGGGAACCGATGAAGAATAGAATAAAAGAAACGTCTTGATGCTGGATCATGGCAAGCCCTCTCCCGAACAGCAGGCCAGAACATTCTGAAGTTGTGTTAGGTGTCTCCTCTGAATGCCAGAAGGAGAGGAACAGAAATGCCCACACACCCTGGCTCTGCACGCAGCAGACAGTTACCTCTGGTGGAGATGAGGGCAGCTTCGCTCTGCTCGCTTGTCCCAGAGGCATTGGTGGCTCTCACATAGAAGAAGTAATTGTCATTGGGAGGGAGGTTAACTTTGAGCTGGAGTCCTTTAATTCCAGAGAAAGATCTAAATATAAAGGGAAGATAAGTCTCAGCATTATGTTGTGTGATTAATACTTCATTTCAGTAGGGAAACCACATCTTTCATTACCAACAGGTAACTTTATTTTCTTTCCTTTCTAATCAATACACTTAGCAAGACAGATTCTTTTTAAAAAAAAAAAACCACTGTCCACTAAAATTACTTCACTGAATTGTTTCTATTTCCAATCATCTTTTGTTCAGGATAGGCCTTCTAGAATAGTCTTCCAGACAAAACCAGACACCATTTTGAAAAAAAAAACTCAGAAAAAAAAAGAATACTAATGATCTTGTGGTTAATGAGAGAGCTCCAAGAACACAACGTTTGTTTTTTTTTTTTTTAACTGATTTGGGTCTGGTGCGGTTTTGGAGTAAGATGATGGTAAGTCAGTTTCCAACACAAAGGACCTCCGTTATCTCGCCCACAGATTCAAACTGTGGAAACCTGAGGATGCTCTACGTCTTTATACCTGGACAAGCCAGTGTCACCACAGTCAACAAACGCTGTAGCTCTTTAAAGAAACTTAGTCTTGGCAAGAGAAGGGAATTCTAATTGCTGCCTCCCCCGAAGTCTTCAAAGCTGCTATTATTCCTAAATTGCCCACTTAAATGGAAGAGAAAATGCGGTTCTGGCACCTAAAAGACTGCACGTGATCTGCACGTGGCCTGTAACAGCCCAAACATTTACAGAGAACTCTCAGGATTTGGAGGTGGAGCTCTCTGGACTTCCCACAAGCTGGATGGGTTTGGGCTTCTTTCTGTGTGATATCCTGGCATGGAGTGAGGCTACATGCCCACAGGCCTCTCTCCTTCAGACTACATAATCGGAGTGACCTGGAGAGTTACAAGCTGGGCTACTTGCTGATAGAATTACTGCTAGCCTGACTGCTAGAGCAGAAAGGTGTTCTGACCTCTCAGGAAAAGAACGGTACCCTTGTCTCACTCATTCCCGAAACGAGGAATTTATTGTTGTGATTAATGAATGTGCTACAAACACATTAAAACAATACACCCCCATTCCAGGGGATGTCTACATAGTTCTCTCCTCCATACCTGTTGTGGTAAATGACATGGAGAACCAGAAAAAGAGAAAGTGCATTGTGGACTCAGAAAACAAACTCCTTTAGCTTACTCCCAGTGTTGGGGGCCGACCCTAAGGCCCCATAGCTGTGCTCTACCACTAAGTGGCATTTTCATGCCTGCTTCTTTAGAGACAAGAGTGCCTCCTGTTCCCCCACCCCATGCCTGCAAACATAAAACTCACAATGCGGTCCTTAGGAGGGTGGGGGTAGGGAGCAGGCTGGTTCTGCAATCCTGCTGGTTAGTGCCCATCTGGGAAAGGTCAGCACATGCCCCGTGGATGATACTGCTTATTATTTCTGGACCTACCACCCGACAAGGCCTCCAGAGAGCAGTATATTTAGCTACACTGAGAAAGGAGTGGTGGTGGTGGTGGTGGTGTGTGTGTGTGTGTGTGTGTGTGTGTGTGAGAAATTGAACCATGTGACCCTTAATTAGTGGACATACACATCCCATAGTGGCGAGTGTAAGTTCCAGCTGATATCTAGACTATTAGTCTGGCAGACACATTGCTTATCTTATCTAAGTGGACAGCCAAAGAAATGTTTTAAATAAACACAGATAACAATCAGTGATAAGATTATTGTTTTAATACACACTCTCAGCATGAATGAAGTTTTACACTCCACTAGCTCATTAACTATATATAACTATAGATTGATCACTTATCACTTTTGCGGGCCCTGCCACCCAGGAGTCAGAGGGGGAGTGGTAGGGAAAGAAGGGGTTAACTCTAGAAACCAGACACAACAGGTTGTAATAGCCCAGTTGTTAAATATTAAGAATGTTTCCGAAGTCTGCCAAGGAAAGCAAATGCCACAATGCCACATATATCATTAACTCTACTCCCTGTGACATTGCTTGGATAAAGAACAAAGATTATACAGCACTGAAGTCAAAACACAGCATCCTACCCTGACAGCATCCTACCCTGCCTTCGGCACCTGAGACAGCCACACAGATATGTCCAGAGCTCTTGCCCTGTCTGTAAAACAAAAGCACCAACCATGAAAACAGAATATCAAATGTGGTGGCATTTACTGTCACAGGTCACTGTTCTCTGCTCAAGCATCAGGTCAAAGGTAAAGTAAAAATGTGCATTGCCAGATCTTCAACCAAATGACAACTTAAAAGTCTGCAGTCTGAAGAGATACTCCCTTCCATTGCTTATGACTCTATTACTTCAAAACCAAAACCTTGTCAGGCTTCCAACCGAATCTATGTGAAATGTGGTCTAGATTAAAGAAAGTATAATTTAGGTCCACAGGCTGTGCAAACTTCAGTAAATGACCAGAAAGCAAACGAAGCCACAGTAAACTGTTGCTCCATGATTAAAGGGGATGCTAGCTGAGCATGGTGGCACACATTGAAAATCTCAATATAAAGGCTAAGATAGGAAGACCCTGAGTTTGAGTCCCAGCATGTGCTACACAGTTAAACATTGTGTCAGATAGAGTGGGGTTATACCTGTAAGAAAAGTGATTATGATTAAAAGTCTAGAACCAATAACAAGATTCAAAGGGCAGTAAGAAATGGCTCAAACAATGTCACTTTGGGTCCTTGAGTGTGGGGTTTCTCCTATAAGAACCATAGAGTTGTGGGAGGAAATGGCTTCCTGAGTACGTGATGAGGCAATGTGAGGCCCCAGACATGGCGGTGAATTGACAGCTGAGTAGCCTGCGGCTGGCCCTTAGGATGCTGACTCAGCACTGCTCGTGGACTCTCCCGGATCACCTCCCAGCAGAAGGACAATTATTTATTAGGTTCTTGAGCCATAAAGCAGAGACTTTGAAGAGACCTGCTGTCTCCTCGGCAGGCCTTGGGGATGCTTCCTGAATGAAGGACACTGTCTCCTTCTCCTTCTCTGTAGTGTTAGAGAGCAACCAAGTGGAACCCATTAAGTAAGGAAGACCTGCCTAACTTGAATGCTGTAATTCTTTACTCTTTCCAGAGGTGGGGGGGGGGAGAGATTAGGAATTCTGACACAGTTACCCAGGACTCATAATGGAGCAAAGATCATTGTAGGTAGGACTTGAAAATGAATTTTTAGAAATCTTTAAGAACGTTGTGTTTATGAGGGAAATTACTAAAAGCATTCCCACTAAGTTGAGAGAGAGAGAGACAAAGAGAGAGAGAGAGAGAGACAGAGACAGAGACAGAGACAAAGAGACAGAGAGAGATAGAGAGAGAGCCATACAGTTAAAATGTGGCTATTTATCTAGAAATCAGCTTATAACTCTTCCATAAGAGGATTCAGTAGGGCAGCTAGATGTGAATCTAACTAGAGAAAGCAGGGTCTGAGAACAGAGTTCTGTGCTACACTTGCCTTGTATGCTAAAGCCCTAGGCTCCAACACCCGCATCACCAAAACAGAGTTAGCAAACCTCATAAAAAATTACAGCCAGACATGAGGCAAAACCAAAGATCAGAGAACTGTGACAAGTAGGAAAGTGTAGCGGAAAATAGATAAGATCTACTTTAGGGACTTCTGTGGATGCTACTAAGAGAAACATCAGTTCTTCTGCAGGAAAATGTGATGTCACAGAACCCTCAATTCTCCTAAAGGTAATCAACTCAACACACTCTCTAAAAATAACAAGTTGTCTAGTTGATGGAGGAAGCTATACAAGCTGACTCTGAAAGAAAAATATAAACTAGAAATGAAAAACCAAATAACATGAATGGGCCACCTAATCCCCAAGGGTCCTCAATAGGAAAGCTCTGCTCCTAAGAACAGTGTGGTCCTTAAACATACGCACATTGTGGGCAACGGAACAGGTGTGAGGCAGGGATTGTCAGGAGTGGAGTCAAGTGCATAGACTCGCAGGTAAGCTTTTCAGATCACAAGAAGAAATAAGAACTTCTTTTTGAGACAACCATGTTACCATATGAGAAAGAGTTGAGTATGGCAGTACATGTCTGTAACCTGTAATCCCAGCAATTGAGAAGCAGAAGCAGGGGGACTGAAGTAAATGCAAGGTCAGCCTGGTCTGTGTTGCAAGTTCTAGGCCTGAAGGAACTATATCGTGAGATCCTGTTTCAAAATCAACCCCCGTCCCCACCAAATGTTGGAATCTCTACTTCATATCTCCAATGAAATTAAATGACAAAACAGATTTTTAAAATAAAATTAAGAAAAATGGAAGGATATATATAATATATGTACATGCATATATTCAGAAAGAAGACATTTTAAAATATTACAAAAAAACCCTGAAAGTGTTTTTTTCAAAAAAAAATTGAAAAAATTCAACTAAATTAACATTTTAAAATATTCATGACAAAATATGTTTCAAAAGATTCCAAACTCACACATGGAAACTAACTTCCTTTAAACACACACACACACACACACACACACACACACACACAGAAACAACACAATGAATAAGAAAGAATCGCCTGGAGAGGTGGCTCAGTGGTTAAGAGCGCTGGCTGCTTGCTCTTCGAGAGGATCTGGGTTCAATTCCCAGTACTTCCATGGAGTCTTACTATTGGTTCCAAGAGATCTGGCACCCACTTCCTTCCCCATTTCTGCCCTTTTCAGGCTCTAGACATGAAGGCGATGCACAGACATATGTGTAGGCAAAGTATTCATAAATATAAAACAAACATAAACAATGGAAGAAAGGAAAAGAGAGAGAAAGAAAGAGAAAAAAGAAAGAAGGAAGGGAGGAAGGAAGGGAGGGAGGAAGGAAGGAAGATGTCACACTCTATTGGGACAGGGGATAGTAGGAGAAGGGAACAGCCAGCGGAAAGGAAGTGTGCTGTGCATATGGAAAGGCATCAGCCCAGAGATGGGAACGAGGGCTTAAACTATGGTTGTGTTTGCTGCTATCTAACTGGCAAGGTTGTGAAGAAGTGAGTATCCTACGCACTGCTAGTCAGAGAATAAACCCAACAATCCCTAAGAAGTTGGTCATATCTATGAAAATTCAAGACACACGCCTTTTAACCAGTCTTCCTATTTTGAGAAATTCGTTCTACAAATATATTGTAGTTGTGTGACCTTGTATGTGCATGAGGGTTGTTTCCTACAGCATGGTTGGGGACAGAAGAGAACAGAAGGCTATCTCTCGATTGGTCAAGTAGGTTCAATAACACCATGAAGAGAGAATAAGGAAGAATTGATTTTAAAAATTGAGGCAGTTCCATGGGTGTGGATATGAATGCTCACAAAGGTATACACCTGAGCAGAAAAGGCAAATTGTTAGGAATACTTGTAGGATTGTGAACATCCATTTGGAAATTATAGATGCTTTTATGTGAAAGTTTAAAACTGGCAGTCATTACTGTGGGGATGGGAATTGGAGATGAAGAATAGATACAAAGAAAATTAAGGTTCTCCACCTTCCTTTTTTGCCTTTTGAATTTGTACCATGAAGTATATGTGATGGACCCAAAATTAAAGAATTAACTTTTAAAAGCAAGAGTACTAGATAGCAAAGACTCCACGAGTAGACTGAATGTGTGTGTTTACAGAATCTCGAAGTACACATGCATTTCAGCACTTTGAAATACTTTCTCTAGGCATTTGATAATACACTGGCTTGACCATGAGGGAAGGTGCAGACGCCTAAGATGACTTGAGAGACTGGCAATTGTGTGAAATAGATCTTCTCTGTACTGCTGTGCCCTGGGGCGGGGGTGGCCTGTGCACACACAGCATGGAGGAAGCCCGGGCCACCACTCCTGGAAACAGTCATGGGATGGTGCCATCACCACAGTGCACAGCAGATGGCTAAGTATGAACTGTTGTTTAAAAACACAGTTGGTTCTTACTGGCATTCCTGTTGGCAGCACCAATATCCAGTCAGCCAGGCAGTGCCACTCTCTGTGAACTGTGAACAGAGTACATGCTGGGTCTGTGGGAGGGGTGAGGAAGGAGCATTTCCTACCCTGCCTGGGCATCCAAACTGCTACGTTTTGAAAATTCATTTTTAATCAATTATTTTGTTGGGTAGGGTCTCTCTCTGCAGTTCAAGCTAGCCTTGAATTCACTATGTAACCTATGTTGGCTTCCATCTCCTGATCTTCTTGCCTCAGCCTCCAGGATGCTGGGATTCCAAGCATGGGCCAACCACACGCAGCTTCTGAACTGGGTTCCGGAGGAGAGGCCCAGGCACTTGATTTTTGCAAGTAACCCAGCTGACTTTTATGACCTGCAGAGTTTGGGAAGAACAGCCTTAACAGTATGGAATAGGGAACGACATGAAGGAAAATGGAAACTACATAATATAAGCAACATTAAATATAAAATCAAGCCAGAATGATGGCTCATGACTGTAATCTCAGCACCAGGAAGACTGAGGCAGTAGGATTCCTGAAAATTCCAACCAGCTTTGGCTACAGCATGAGACCCTCTCTCAATACAACAACAACAAAACCAAAACACAAACTCAAAAGACAAACTAGCATACACGCATTTGAAACTGCTTATAAATCCTTAACTAGCCATAAATATAGAAAATTTATAAGATGGGGAAACTCAGTTAAAAAAGGATTAAGAAGAAAATTCTTTATATACTAATTTTCCATGGTTAAGAAGACTTGGTAAATAAAATTTTAACAGAACCATTTTTCTTTTGATAAATAAGGATATTATGAGACTCTATGTTACTAAATATCACCATTATTTCATAACTGCAGAGAAACAACACAGGCGCCACATGCTGACAGCCACAGGGCTTGGGTTTTCCCGTGGCTCAAATCTGTCAGAAAATCAATATGAGCCAAAGAATCCAGGAGAAAGATCCTGTATTTCTGTTTTCTCCATCTTTATTCTCCAAAGCCTGAACGATAGATACTGTTTATATTTCAGACAGAGGCTCCTAGGACTCGGGTAATACTCATTTCTGGATCCTCTGAGTTCTCCTTCACTGCACCCTGGTCATCTACATGGACAGTTACTTGAGGTCTCATAGGCCAATCTGCTGAGAACAGTGATTTAACACCTCTGCATTCAATCGCTGTATGAAAACGATTAATAGGTCTGTTTATGCATCTTTTGTAAAACTGCTCTTAGAAACGACCACTATTATCTTAAGAGCCCTTATATAAAAATCTCCATGAAAAATTCATCTCACAACTGAATGTCATGGAACATAATTGTCTCTCTTAGTTAAATGTTGTGCTTCCTTTTAAAAGAGGAATGAGTTATATAATCTCTTTCCTCCTCTCTCTCAATCTCTCCCCCTCTCCTCTATTTTCATCTAAGCTGCCAGCAAGTTCAAATTTGGAGTTTATCTTCCTGTTTATCTGTATCAGGTCACTGTTCTTGGCCTGATCTTTCTGACAGTCTTCTCCCCTTGCATTATTTGGCTCTTATTCCCACAGAGCTGTCTTAGGGGCACTGTTGTGTCAGGGTTCTTTCCTGGGAATGCCCTTCAGGAAACGTACATAACATAACTGAAGTGGAGAACAGGTTGTGTTCCCATTGTCTGAGATTCTATGTACAACCAGGAGGATGTGAGATATCAAATGGCCAGTTAAGTTGGGGTCTTTCACGTAGAAAGACTTTGTTTAGAAAATGCTGAATGCCTGGGTTAAATGTGGTTCAGCCAATAAAGACTAGGCTCATCACCAAAAATATAAGAAAATGCTAAATGCTGAGAACGCTGGGGGAAATCACTGCGTTACTCCTCTCCCAAAGGCTTCTTCAAAGCAATTCCACATAAGCATAACCCTCTTGATCACTCAGTCAATTTGGGCTCTGCCGTGTTAGTGACCCTCCTGAGGCCCTGTAAAGCAAGTCTGGAGCAGTATTTGTCTCTTTTACCTGCGGGCTACAGAGAAGGGCAAATACTTGCTGTTGACTGGTGGTCAGTCACCACCTATCGACGTGCAAGCTTAAGAAAGGTTTCAAAGAGACAGAAACTGAGGTTCCTCCCGGCTGCAGGTAAGTTCAGATCAGCAGGAAGAGGCTGGAGCACCTGATTGTGTCAACTCTGTTCTTGCTCTGTGGCTGGTCCTCCAGTTGGAGGCAGCAGAGTGGATTCACAGGCCCAGCACCCAGGCAGACCCTCCTAAGGATGCCCACCCTCAAAGAAATGGCCCAGGGAGGATCTCCGGACACCACAGCCTAAGGCAGAGGCAGGGACAGGAAGCTCACTCCCAACTAATTTGTGGAGTATTGCGTCTCTCAGATTTGTCATTCAGTGCACGGCCCACACAGCTAATCCCTGCACTATATTTCTCTCAGTTTTCCTCCGCCACCCACATTCTGCTGCCTTCTCTCTGCAGAAGAGAGACAGAGCAGCTGAGGAAACAGCAGAGTGGTGAAAAAATTTTGAAAGTGTTTTGAGCCCACCTGACCTGGGGAGAGCATTCAAAGAAAAACAGGAAGAAACTGACTAGGAGACCCTTCATCCGGCACACAGGCCAGGGATCGTCACTCCCACCCACCTCCACACCTCCAGTTCCAACAGGGGCTGACTAGCTGGGACAGGCTTTGGTGCTCACATTTAAAAAAAAAAAAGCAAAATTTTAGAAGAATTATGGAAAAGCTCCTTTGTTCCGCTATTTCAGACACTGTGTAGGGGCGCAGTAGGCTGGCTCATTCCATTCAACCCCCACCCCAACCTCAAAGAATCCAACCGGCACCAGAACCAGCACCAGCACCGTTAGTCTTTTTTTTTTAAGATTTATTTATTAATCATATATAAGTACATTATAACTGTCTTCAGACACCCCAGAAGAGGGCGTCAGATGTCATTACGAATGGTTGTGAGCCACCATGTGGTTGCTGGGATTTGAACTCAAGACCTTTGGAAGAGCAGTCAGTGCTCTTAACTGCTGAACCAAAGTAGAATATCTAAGAGGTCATCACACCAGGAGAAGGAATGCAGGTTCTCGGATGGATAATTTCATTTTGGCTGCTGAAATGAGAATGGCCAGCCTAACTAAGCACGATCAATGAGTCAGTACCCTCCCTCCATGAGTACAAAAGTGTGGGCGCATGCGTGACCATGGGTGTGGGTGTGGCTGTGGGTATGTTCGTGCGCATGCGTGGGTATGGGTGTGGGCTTGGGCATGGGCATGGGCACGATGTGATAGTACTCATTCTTTTCTCTTCTTCATTTCAATTCTTCCTAAAGCACTCCTGAGTGTTTAAGGCTCTCCCTCAACAAGTATATAGGGTGAGAAAAAATGGGAATGTATATAGTTATTCCTTCTCTTTTGCTGCTGATTTCAGCTGGTTATATAGGACTTGAAGTGGGCAAAGACCAGAGGAGATTGACTCATCCCATTTCTTCTTGCTCATTGACAGATCTTTGATGATGTCTACAGATGAGTTCTCAACCCTTACCCGCCTTATGATGCAGACTCCGGTAAACACAGCCACATGGGAAACATGCTACCTTTTGTCTACTCTATTCTTCTTCAAGAACCTCTAAACTAATTTTAAGCAAAGTAGGAACATATGTAGAGGTTATGTAACCAATGGGGAAATGGGATTCTACATGTTTTTCTCTATCAGTGATCCACAGGAAAGTTTTCTACTAACAAATTAGACTCATCTTCTCCTGTTAAGTATTCAAACACTAAAGTGAACTCATTCACTTTATTCAGTTTATTATTTAGAGATTATCCTTAAACTGATCTAACTGTGCTGCCAGAGACTGCCTCAGACACTGGGGCTATAGTTGCATCTACTAAGTCCTTAACAGGTCAATGAATGCGGTAAATCAGATAACGTTCAGCACAGGCCTTTCCAAGGGACAGCACCATTTTAACATTGGCTGCTGTGCATGATGCCAAATGAAGCTCCAATGCAATAGAAAAAAGGAGGAATTATTAAGTAGAGGTGATTTTTAAAACACCTGTGGTTTTTTATTTATTGATTATATCAGATGACTAGTTTTCCATAGCTGGCATCATAAAGTTTAAGTTGAAAAAAAAAATAAAGTTTAAGTTGTATATAATATAGATAATAAATATTTTTTACAGAGTTTCAAATCACCAGACTCTGAAGTGATGCTTCATCGGAAGATCCGAGACATGTGGACACTTTCAAAGAGCAGAATTTCCCTTGCCTCTTGGATTCTTAGATGAGAGAAACAAGAGATACTTGCTATTCTGAGTCTCTGAGATTAAAGATGAGTTATTTCAGAATCTAGTGAAGCCAACCTGGGCTATAAAACACTGAGGCTTCTATGGGAAAGAGATGGCTCTGCTATGGGAGCTCAGCAATAAGCTTGGCAGATGGGCATGGTAGGAATCTACAGCCAAGAAAATTCTGCTTGCTTCAGAAGATTATCTATTGTCAAACTCAGCAGGAATCCAGACTTGAAAAGTCAGGTCTGAGCTATAGGCTGGACATTGCACTTCCTGCCACCCAAGGCCTTTAAGCACCTAACTGGAAATCAGCTCCATCTCCAACACAGCTCTAGACACTCCACGGTGCTCAACGTGTACAACTCTCCTTGGTTTTAGACTTGCTGGACTAGATCCACACTGAGATAAAGGATTCCCATACAGTTCTAACACTGCTGCAAACTTCTGATTACCTAGACCCTCATATATTTACTTTCAACAGAATAAAAATATATTGGCAGAGCCTAGATTGAACAAAGCAATGACAAGCTTATGCCTCAATAAATTCTACCTTGGCTTTGGCAAAAATGGTAGATGATCAGTGTCTTCTCTAAAAATAGAGCTGCTATTGGTCTCTTTGGCTTTGATCAATGGATTTGTTTAGAACCATCAATGACAGCAAACAGGTTCCTCTTTCATAGTTCTGAGGCCCTACGATGATCAAGCAAAACAAAAAGATCAAGTAAAGGAGATGTAAATGCTGATATATTATCTTTTGTTATCTGTTTTCCATGGGACAAAGGAAACTAGATTTACTCAGTTAACTCCCAGTTGCCAGGCTGATGGCTCTGATAGCTTAGTGTCTGTGAAGAAAAGAGCATGAAAACTAATGGAATGAATGGAACAGACCTTGGTTTGAACTCTAACCCCAAACTCACAGTGCATAATTTAATAGAGTGCCAACTTATCTAAGCTTTGTGGTTCTGACTTAATGGAAAGCATTACCTACCTCACATGATCACTGAGAGTTCAATAAGAACAAACAGCTCCCAGCGCCATGACGGCCCTCTATGGACACTATTCTGTTCTTCCCTTCCCCTTCTCTCTGTAACTAAACTTACGAGATGACAACACAACTCTCTATGTGAGGCAGCTACTGGGTCTCAAGGTTTTCAGATTTTTGCTAAGTGAAGTATCCAACGGTGCTAAGATGATTTCTGTAAATGCCAGCTGGGGGTGCACGCCACAGAGGATGAGTCACTTCAGAGCCCTGTGAACAGGATGATCTTTCCCGGGAACTGTCTTTCCTCATTGATGGTAGGAGAAACCACCCTAGGACTCAGGGGTTCTTGAAACAGTATTCTCTCATAGCATCCAGTATTCCACAGAAAGAGTCACAGAGTCCCTAAATAAGTTTACCCAGAGGTTAAGGGTTTGGACCTTTAAATGTGACAAATCTGTGGTTGAATTCTCTCCCTGCCACTTGCTAGCTGAGGAACTTGTTAGAGTCCTTGTGAGGATATCTGAAGCACCTGCCAGCACCCTCACAATACCGGAGTCCCTTATTTCTGGGCTGACCAGAGCTCACCTCTCAAATGTTGGCTAACTCCTGGGGACCTTTTCTGGGAATTTGCTAGCACAATTGCCAAAGGAAGGCTTCCTTCTTAAAGTCTTGCATTTGGGTGGCATATTTCAATGCCAAACCTCTCTCCTGTCCCTGATTTCATGTGATCCTCACAGCCCAAAAGGCAGCAGGCTAGGCCTCTCCCATCCCTGTCATTGGTCTGTGTCAGGGATTGGCAGGCTGAAGCCCGCTGAGATAGATGAAGTATGTAAGGATGCAACCAAGGTTAACCAGCTCAGGGTGAGTAGCCAAGAGGAAGAAGAACCAAGGCTAGAGTCAGGTCCAGCGTCAGGCCCTGGCTCTCAGTACAGTGCCCTGTCAGACTATCCTGTAGGCATACTAAGATCACAACATGCTTTTCTGAGCTCTCAGACTGACACACATTACTGACTTTACATAGCAACCAACCAAACAGCATGAACCATGTAATGTATAATAATATAATGATCCCTGAAGCTTGCCTTCCAGCAGTCCGAAGACATGCAGACAGGCTGCTGTGTTTGTATATTTACTGCATTTTCAGTTCTGCAGAAGTGCCTGCATCCCACCCCTCCTCATGTCCCCATGCACTGTCTGATCATTATTTAGCAATGCCTGTCTTCAACCTGAAAGAAACTATAATTATTGTTCAGTCATATGAAACCTTATATCATAACTAAATAAATAGCTGCTCAATCATGGTACTAATCAAGAGCTTAAATACACTTTATTAAAAGGTTATTTAATTTTATACCATTATTCCTAACTTCCTGACAAAATAGTTTATCTCAGTAAATGTGGCTAAAGAACAAAAAACAAAAAGCAAAACCAAAAATGTCTCCAACCAAAATGCAAATATCAGTAAGTAGTAATTGGTAGGCATCATGGTATATGAAGGGGCTTTCTATAACCATAATATCAGAAGTTAAGGAAATACCACCTCATAGATGAGTTAATATTTACTAACTGTCTAGAGGATATGTGGTCCTTTCCTTGATAAATTTTAGCTTTATAATTTTAGTGAGGGAGCCTCAGATTTTCTTTACATTAGAAGAATCTCTATTCTTTATGTTCTTGGAGATGTTCATATTCTTCATGTTGATGTCTTTCCTTATTTTTAAGCTTAAGGAATAATGAAGATCTTATAGTGCTTCATACCCCAATGTATACTCCATGTCTGCTCACGTGTCTCTGTGATAATATATGTGTAATTAGCTCATTTATGCTGCTAATATATGGTGGAGACATTCAGATGTACGTTACACATAAGTTCACTATTACTTTTCTGAGTTAGGTGGTACCCCTGTGACAGAGCTAGTAAAAATGGCACAGAATGTGCATAAATCCTGACTAATGATTCAAGTTAAATATACCTCAAAGAATGTTCTATCTTATTAAAATTTGCCTACATTTTTCTTACAAGGGAGTTATTATCCTGCATTGTAGCATGTGTTCTGTTATAAATGCAGAGTTCATTGATGAATAGTGATGGCACTGCAAATCAAGTCAACAGCTTAATTAGCTCAGCAGGATTCAAGGATGCTATTCTTGCTGGGTAAGCATAAGCTCAGAGAGATAGCCCGGGGCCTGGAGCATGGTTCCTAGGCTCCTGGCAACCTCACTGTGGATGGCCTTACCTCAGACCCTCACCCTCAGGAGAGTGCTGTCTGCAGTACTCCAAAGTGTAGGTCTCTGTGGCCTCGGGATTAGCAGGCCGCCATCTGACAGTGGCGGTGTTCCAACACACAGTACAGTCTTCTACATGGATCACAGGCGTGGAAGGTGCTGACCAAGATAGAGACAAGTTAGTCACAAACCAGGGACAACTCTCAGAAGATTACTTAAGCATGGTTTTAATTTTAAGTTCTGTATCACAAATTTGAGCTAAAAATTCAAGGAGATTTAACAAACAAACAAACAAACCAAAAAACCCCAAACCATCCTACACACACACATATAGCTAAAGGTGTTTCTCCTTCTTCTGCATTACAAACTGTCAGGTTCTCTCTCATCCCTTAACAGTCCCCAAAAGCTGCTTTTGATAAGACACAGCCTGGTTTTATTATATGACTACTATATAAACAAATGCAAATATTCTTTCCCTTCTCCTTTTACCCAAAAGGCAGACATAATCTTATCCCCAGTATATAGCCAGTAAAGATTTGGGTGAAAGAATTGTCTGTTGCTGTGTTTTAAGTTATTGAGACAGGGTCTTATGTAGCCCAGGATGGCTTGGAACTTGCTACAAATCTTGAACTCCTCCCTCCACCTTCCAAATGCTTGGAGTACACGTATGGTCCACCACGCACAGCCAAATACTTGTTTTCAAAGGCAGGAAGAAGGATAAAGGGCCAATGGGCAGGAATAAGCTACTTCCTGCCTGAGGCGGCATCAGTGATCTTAAAGGCAAGGCAACCTTTGCAGTATTTCTCTTGCTGGAGTCCTTGGTGAAAAGATTTCACCAAGAATATATTGTCCAGTAAGAATATATTCTCAGTTGGACACCATGGCTTAAACCATGCTGGGTTTTCCCAAGTCTCTGTAAGGAAGTTCAGTCTCAGCTTGCAATTATACTTTACATGCTAAACCTTTTAAAAATGAAGTCTTTCTTTATTTTCAAGCTTACGGAATAATGAAGATCTTATAGTGCCTCATACCCCCATGTCTGCTCACGTTTTCTTTAAGAGGAATCTGTTCTAGGCCAACTTATCATTTAAAGCAGTGCTTTTCACCCTTCCTGATGCTGCGACCCTTTAAGACAGTTTTGTGGTGACCCCAACCATAAAGTTATTTTTGTTGCTACTTCATAATTATAATTTTGCTACTGTTATGAATCATAATGTAAATATATGATATGCAATCCCCATTTGACCCCCAAAGTGGTTGCCACCCGCAGGTTGAGAAATGCTGATGTAAAGCATTCTGTGAAGCTCTCAGCTCTAGGAAGCCATTCCTGGGTCTGCCTGCCCTTCCCGTCTGTCTTGGTACTCTCTTGACTGTTATCATAATTAAAGACTGTAAGTATCTAGTCCTTCATCAACCATTCCCAATGACCTTCTGGTTTTTGAACTCCTTGTTGCTATTGTTATTGTACTTGGTCCCAGGGCTTCTCGGTTCTAGATTGACATTCTACCACTGAGCCCATCCTAAACCCCAGCACAGTTTGTACCCAGCATTTTGCCCAACACCCAATACATAGCTAGTGCTTCTTAAATACGTACTGGGTGATGTCAAGAGTCTGTGGAGAACTCAGTATTAACTCATAACAACGTCTTAGCCTCTGCTTACCTGTTCTAAAAATTGCTCTTTCACTAGGCAGGCTACATCCGGTGAAGTTGACAGCCATCACCCACACTTGATAACATCGATCGGGTTCTAAGTCTTCAAATACGCAGCAACTCTCCTTCACTGTTAACCTATATTCTTCTACCAGTTCTAGCACAAGACACAATTATGAATTCAAAGATGTCTCATAGAGTAAACTAAAAACTAGTTATTGAAAAACATAGCCTGTGATTTTTTACAGAGGACTCAAACTAATAACTTTACAAATATTATTGTGTGATAATTTTCTCTGTAGGATATATAGGTATGCACTAGCTCTCTAAAAACTGAAACTTAGAAAGGCATATGTAGTATTGCTAGTGAACACTTATCATAACTAATAACATGTTAGTACATTTCTGAGACTCATGATCCACAATTAAAGTAATTGATTTCAAAAGCAAATACCAAACTTGTATAGAGTATATATCACCTTAAATTTCAGTAATAAGGTTTCCAGAAAAGCCTTAGGAATCAGTGCCAACATTCCACAGGACTCTATCTCCGGAAAGGACAGCTATGTGCCTGTATTGAAGACTCTGCGGAGCACCTTACAGACTAGGAAACGATTCTGCCACTCACTATGACTGCACAGGTCTCAGATCCTGACGGTTTCTCGGGAACTTTAGTGGCCACACCCTGCACAGCTTTAGGGCCTGACCTAACTCAGGTGATAGGATGGAGAAATGCCCGAAGTACAGCCGCACGTATAGAAAAGCTGTGATTATAGGGAGGCCGTGTGCTCTGACGGTGATGCAGCACCAGCAGCCACAACTGGGAATGGAGTATGTTTGTTTAATACGTCTCAGCCAGGGGGTGGACTTATAAACTACAGCTGAACAAGGAACTGGTCTGGCTAATCTCTGTAGGGGACAGTCTTGGGCCATAAGCATCAAGGAAGACAAGGCTGGGGTTGATAGTTTCTATGTGCGCTGATTGATAATTCCTAAACACTCATCCTTGGACCACAGGAAGACTTTGCCACTGCTCTGAGCCTCACCCAGGAAAAGTTTTGCCACTCTCATAGTTCAGAGGCACTGAGGTCTTAGCACCAGCAAGCTATTCTACCATTTTTCCTCATTATAACTGGGCTCCTGAGTTCTGTAATGGGCTGTTGATACTGCCACATGCTCATCTAATTCCTCAAGCATGTGGGTCTGTCTTCAACAAGCAACACTGAACGCCAGCGCTCTCCTCACTGATTCATCAGGAAGTACAACCCCAAGCTGCCTTGCTCTTAGGCTTTATCAGAAGTTCTGAGCAGAGAGATCTTCACAAAAGCTTAGTTTGTGAGGTCTGCCATCTGTTCTCCATGCTAAGCAATTTCACTTCTATCTCCCATTACTCGGTGTCCCTGGGTGGCTGTATCATACCTAGACCCACACCTTGAGGACTGTGAACTCTGAATCTACAAACCTGATAGCCAGTGCTGTGTGTGCATGAAACTTACTGTGGAGGACAATGACCTATGTACAACTCATCTCCCCTCTGTGGAGCAGTACACGCCACACTGTCTCTCAGACTTCAGCACTGGTTAAACCTCCATTTCTCTGAAACTTTTGAATGATACTTCCTTCATGAAGATGAGCACCCCTTACTTGTTCATGTTATTTTGAGCCCTCAAAGTCTAATCTGAATCTCAGTATTAATACTCATGTTGACCATTGTGATATCTCTATGCTTTTCCCTGATACCAATTTCCAAATTGTTCCTGACCTCTAGTATTGTAGTATGTGGTTGTTGAGGGATTTTGTTATCATTCCTGTAAGTGGCTAAAAATGCTTTGTGGAAATATAATATTTTAATATATACTTATACTAATACTTATATAAAAATATTAATATAATATAATTATATTATATTATACTCATGTTAATATTTTATAGTATATGTGTATATATTTATATACATATGTAATGTGTATGGGTACTTTACATTAAGATGCAGAAATATTTGCCAGGATCTGTAGCTCTACAGCAATTACCATTTATTTCTTGGTCGTCCTGAGGCTCCTCTACGCAGTACACCTGGAACGAGTCCACAACATCCTCCTTGTTCACGCTCCAGTACACTGAAATTGTTGTGCTGGTAGCAGAACTTGGCTCCTGGGGTTCTAGTCTGGGAGGCTGTGGAACTGGAAGGAAACACAATTCACTATGACTAAGGCTATTTTACTGACTGTTTTGTTTAAAACATGTTTAATGTGTTGCTAAAATACCAACAATACAGAAATCTATGGGATAAAAGTAGGAAGGTTCCCCATTGCAACACACAGCCCAACGCCATCCCTTAGATACAGCCACTGTTGGAGTGGAGCATGTGTCTCTCCGGTTTTTTCTAGGCATTTCTGTAAGAACGAAAGCAACACAAATAGAAATGAACAAAAGTGCGCCCCCAGCTGGGGCCACTGCTGAACTATTCTGTAGTTTTATACTTAGAGAAATAAACTTACACTGACTAACGGACTATCCAATAACTTGATTTTAGATAATATGTTTATTAGATAATAAAATGATATACTGTTCTATATTGGCATAGTTTATAACAATAAAAAGCAGGGAATCTTTTTCAGACATTGTTATAGGATCTTCCAGGTAAAGGAAACAAAGTAAATTGAATTTTTAAAGTTTTAATCCATCTTCTTTTTTTTAACATAATAGTCCTACAATTTTTTTAAATAAATGTAAAAATTGAAAGAAGTAGAAGTAATCTCTTGATTAAATAACATGTAAATTGTAGATACCTGATGTAATCTGTGCTTCTGAATTTTAAAGACAGCAATATCCTCAAGTGTTTTACTGGAGATTCTTGAAACTTATAATCATGTGTATTAAACACTAATGCTGCATAAAATGCAATTATCTTCCTGAACTTATTAAACATTAAGATCATTGCACATATTTTATACATCAGAGAAAATGATTATTCTCATAGTTGAAAAGACATCATGCTTTTAAAATTTGTGTGTGTATGTGTGTGTGTCTTCCCCAGTCAACAAGTTCATGAGAGGTAAGTGTACAGGAATAATGTACACTTATTAGTACCAAATACTACTGTACAAATATACACAATAGTGCCAAATTTATAAGTTGACACTCAGGGAAAAGCAAACAAAGGTTAGATCAGCAATAATGTCAAAATGAGAAACAAAATAAAAATTTGAAAAATGAAAAAAAGTCAAATTGAAATAATTCAATAAAGATAAAGAAGTGGAAGAATAATGCAGTTATAAAAAACGAGGAGCAGACTAGGAAAATGGTGAAGTTCATAGGCCAGAACAAGCTGGCTTCTAAACGTAAGACACCCCCCCACACACACACACACACACACACACTCTGTATCATATTAGCCTCAGGGCTATAGCCTAGGGTTGTTAAATGAAACAAGATAATGTGTATCAAGTATTTAAACTGTGTGCATCTGGGTTAGCAAGACGGCCTCAGCAGGAGGAACAAACAGTAGAGAAGAGAGCAGTAAAGACTGAACCGCGGTCCCAGTACCCGATAGGCAGGTCATAGAGGTCGTAGAAACAGGACACACTGAGCAGACTGCAGGGGAAGGCAGACAGCTGCCTGCCTCTGCCTTGCCCCAAAGACTGACAGTTGTATCTTCTGACAGAGAACCTAAGAGTGGTTCTCAACCTTCCTAATGCTACAACCCTTTAATACAAAATTCCTCATGCTGTGGTGATACCCAATCATAAAATTATTTCGTTTCTATTTCATAACTGTAATGTTGCTACTGTGATGAATTGTAATGCAAATATCTGATATGCAGGACATATGATATGCAGCCCCCAAGGCAGTCACAGTCCACAGGCTGAGAACCACTGCTCTGAAGGGATTCATCCAGAGAGAGGTAATCCAGCAAGTTGCCATGTGACCCAGGTCTATAGAACAGCCAAGCAAAGGACTTCAACTCTTATTAGTCTTTGAAGCATTGTGGAGAGCTCCTTGGAGCATGAATAACGTGAATGATCTTCCCACTATAAATTATACATGGGACTGGAGCAAACCTCCAAGGGAACCTTGCAAAAAAAATGACAACATCTTTCTATATCCTTTCTCTCCAGCACAACTTCACAAACTTCAAAACTGGTCACCAATCCCCCACCCATCACCTAACTCTAAGGTAGAGTCACTACAGGGAATTAAGCAAAACATGTAGGCTAGAAGTAATTTTGTCTCATTTTATGCTCCTTCCACCCAAAGAGTTAAAGTTAAAATATCCTTTTCTTCAAACAGGAGATACATTTACTCTCAAAAATACTCTATAAGAGTGTCCCATAGACATAATCTAACAATCATGGCTACGTTTAGAACGCTGGGACCCAGCTTTACATGTTAGTAACTCTGCTTAAACTTTTATAGGGGTAAACTTAAATAAGTGTGATGTCAAAAAATACAAATGGAATCTTGGGGCTTCTTTGCCAGAAGCTCAGGTGCAGGAAGAGGAAGCGTCCTGTGAAGCCCCTCAGACTGGCAGGATGTGCCCATAGAACACTTTCACACTCAAGGAGCTAAACATTAATCAGCTTAGATTCCATTACCTGGTGCCAAATATAGATTCCACTCAACCTGGCTTTCAAAAACTCCACAAAACTTACAGTCATAGAAGCATGCATCAGTTCCAGCACCCAGGAAGCTGAAGCAGAAGGACCATGAGTCTGACACCAACTTGGATTATATAGTAAGATGCTTTGTCCAAAAATAAACACAAGTCAGGAGGAAAACAGCATCAGTCACAATAGCTAAGAGATGGAAACAACCCAAGTTCCGATGGATGGATAGATGGATGGATGGATGGATGGATGGATGGATGGATGGATGGATGGATAGATGGGTGGATGGATGGGTGGGTGGGTGGATGGATGGATGGATGGATGGATGGATGGATGGATGGATGGATGGGTGGGTGGGTGGGTGGGTGGGTGGGTGGATGGGTGGGTGGGTGGATGGATGGATGGATGGATGGATGGATGGATGGATGGATGGATGGATGGGTGGATGGATGGATGGATGGATGGATGGGTGGATGGATGGATGGGTGGATGGATGGATGGATGGATGGATGGATGGATGGATGGATGGACAAAACTCATGGTGTAGCCATATAATAAGTCTTAAACACCAAACTTGCGGCATGCATTACAAACATGAGTGAACATGGGAGGAAAATATGCTAAGTGGAATAAAACAGTTACAGAGAGATACTATCTGATTTCACTTCTTCAGAGCATCTAAATCAGAGAAAAAGAAAGGGGAGGGGCGATTTCTGGGGTCTGGAGGAAGAGGGAGTTACTGTTTTAATGGACAGAGAGATAGTTGTCAAAACTATAAACATACTTCATGCTACAGATGTATACTGAGTAATATACCTGCTGTTGTAGTACACACCTTTAATCAGTAGGTAGAGGCAGGCAGATCTCTTTGACTGAGTGCAAGGCAGCCAGGGCTTTATAGTGAGACCTTGTCTCAAAATAGATAACTCAGTAAAATGAAATAAAGTAAAATAAAAATGAGTACTTTTTTGTAATAAACATGAGTACATTCGTTTTTTAAGGTTTATTTTCTTTCAATTATGGGTATATGTGTGTGTTTCCACATGGGCGTGTGTGTATTTACAGATGCTAGTGCCCATGGAGTCCAGAAGAGGGCATCAGATTCCCTGATCTGGAGTTATAGGCAGTTATGAGCTACCTCTTGTCAGTACTGAGAACTGAACTCAGGTTCTCTGGAAGAGCAATACACACTCTTAACCACTGAGCCATCTCTCCAGCCCCTAATAGATGGTAAATTATATATGCTCCTTACCACAATTAAAAACAAATCTAAGCTCCAGAGCCAAAGAGGCTACCTCTTTATTAGTGTTTCTCTCCTCTTCCCTTGCCATGGGGGCCGTGGATATGGTGCAGACTCTGTGACCAGACACCCCACATCTCCAGCCAGCTGTGTGGTCCTGGGCAGTTTGTTATCCTGTTTTGTTATCTTCCCCTCTCTCCCTATCTGTCAATGGAAATAATAACTAAACCTTCCTCCTGGGGTTGATGTGAAGAGGAGATGCCTAGCTCTGTGTGTCTCACCAGGACCAGCCTCCATGAGAACTGATGGGGAAGCTTGCGTTCTCTCCTCACTCTGTGTAAGTCAGCAGGAGCCAGATCCTCGAGGGCCTTCTCTCTGTGCAATGGTTTCATTGGTCTCAGAACAAAATATACAGGCCCTGGGCTGCATATTCGGCAGAGCAGACACATTCATAGGAGTCCATTCTTATGACTCTCTCCCCAGAGGTGCTGCACATCTCTGACTACATACCCTTCCTAGGGCGATGGCGAACTGTCTGTGACTGTAATTCTGCAGCTTCTAACAGATATAAAAAGCCCTCCCACTGAGCACAGGGTGCTCAGAAGTCTATTCTGGTAAACGGGCAGCTGTGTATAAAGAAGCCTTGAAGACAGACGGCTGCTCCGTTCATCAAAATCTTAGTTTGCGGTTTCTGTACCAGTTTAATGCCTCTGAAAGACATAAGAGAACACCCTTCAGTGCAGGACAGTTCTGAAAAACATTCATTAGGGTAAATGACTGAGTTATCTACTTTATTAAGATTGTTGGGTATGAGTGTTTTGCAGGGGATGTTTTGGGGGGTAAGCTGTCTTTCTAAAGACACAGTTGCTTCTGACTGGTTACTAACCTAGAACCTTCTCTACAGGAATGAGAGTTTTAAACACCCCTGCCGTCTGTGAGGTAAACCTGGTTGACAAGGGTACCTCTGGATGAGGACCTGTGAGCACCCTGTACAGTGAGCAGAACTCGGGAACCAGGAAAATGACAGCTTTGAGCATTTAAATGTTGCATTGCCTTGTTTGCTAAAATAGAACATTAAAAAATAATTTGAAAAGCTGGCAGGGTGCTCTGACAGCTGAGTGGGAGGTGCCTGGCTCGGGGCCATGTTGCTGAGCTCTGAGTGCTCTAGGCTAATCTGTTTGGTTTGGGGGAGGGGAGGGGGAGTAAATAAAGAAGAAGAGGAAGAAGGAGCAGAATTGGAGAGAGGAAAACCACTTATAAGGTAAAACTCGTTCATCACATATGAAAGTATTTTATTCCTTTTTTACCTGTATGCCAGGCCGCTGTTGTGAAGTAAGTAATTCTCTTACATAGAGAGAAAGAAATTCCAGTTTCACAAAATAGAATAAAAGAAGGGGGGACCTTCGGTTCCATTGATTTCAACTCTCCTGTTCCGGCCCCAGCAGAGTCACAGAGCTTCAAAGCAGATGCCGCACACCAGAGCGGGGGCTGTATCTCCTGCCTTATTTCAGAGTCTAGCTTTAAACCTTTACAGCCTACACCCAACTTCGCTCAGTTATAAAAACGTAACAAAGCAGGCAGGTGAGTCGCCAAGTTCCGTCAAGGCAAACGATGTATTAAAATGCTCACCAGCAACTTGTTCCAACATCTGGTCACTTCGCGCCGAGCTGTCATCATAATGTTCGAAAAGCGAGAACGCGGCAGGCATGTTCTCTAAGGAAGCTGTGCTCTCCACGGCAGACAGCAGCCTGACAAGGGAACAGAACTCTACTCAGTCGGGCAAACATGAACGCAGAACCAAACCCGTCTTCCTGTTCAGCCCGAAGCTGTGAGGGTAACTGTGGTTTGTATGAGGCAAGGTCCTGCCAGCCCCTGGGGCATCCAAAAGCATCAAAACATAGACATTTATTCTTGTTAGACACCTGATACTAGTAGGGGCCTTGTCCCTGGGCTCTCAAATTTGAAAAGTTTCAAATTATCTAGACTTTGAATCCTATCTAATAAATCAGTCCTAAAATTTTGCTTCATGTCAGTGGTTTTTTTATTTCCTAAAGGATATTAATACCCTGAGCCAGTCTGGAAGCTTCCATGCTCTAGGGATACTCCTGCTGTTCTCAACTCTCAGCACTAATCTTCTAGTCATACTAAAAAATAATGCTCACCTACTGTGTGCCAGGCTCTGTTCCAGGGGCTGGGAGTCTAGCTGTGAAAGCAAGGCCAGCCACTTCTAGAAGACAGGCCTCAGCTCACAAAGGAACTGGTCCGGTGGACCCAAGTGCTTAGGCAGAGAACCTACTTACACTAAGACTGAGCCTTGGATCCAGGTAAGATACAAATCATATAAACACAAGGGACAGAAACAGGTTAGCTCTGAAAGGGAAGACGGGAAGGGGAATTTACAAAATGATTGACTTTAGCCAGAGGGGCCTCCGACTGAGCCAAGGCTGTCTCGTACAAGCCTGGAATGTTCTTCTATGGAGGAAGGCAACATTGAGGAGCGGCATGGCTTCCTTCTCTGAACTTGTGGTTTTCCAACAGCAGATCTACCTTGGGGCCTTCGCACTGGCTTCTGGGACTTCCCCCAAGCTCCCATACCAGCACAATTCCTTCCTTCACTTGGCTCAGTCCTTTGCTCAAATGCAGTCGAGGGGAGAGGCTACTCGTCAGGCGAGGACCGCCCACCTCCCTCTTTCCAAGTTTGTTTATCTCCTGATAGTCATCATGGCCTAGGCTGTTCTCGAACTGTCAACTACACCAAATATAATTTGCATGCAGGGAAAACTGTCTTATTCATTATTGTATTGCAATGCCTTACTGGATGCACAGCAGGCATTTAATATATCTTCATTTAAGAAGAGGCCAATGGTTTAATTTGTATAGAAATCAGGATCTCAGGCATAGTAAGTCTGGTGTCACAAAAAGGGAGAAAGATCATGTGATATTTAGTCTCCTCTATGCTTACTATTGTTAAACATGGTAAGACCCACTACCATTTGGTTTCGGGGGGAATGCTTCAGTGAGGACCTCAGGGTATTAAAAAACAATCAGAAATCTCTGAAGCAATAGAGAGAGTGAAGATGTTACAAATGGAAAAATGGCACGAGCATAGGCCGAGGGGCCAAGGAGTATGGCTCAGCAGAGAGCAGCGCACACCACGACACCGGAAACAGACAGATACAGAAGGGGGACGCATTCTGTGACCTGGTGCCTTTCATACCCACTGAAAAGTTCTATCTTATCTTTGAAGATAAGGAGGGTCAAAGAACTGTCTGTGAAAGGGAAATGTAGACAGTCCTGGCAAGCTACTGAGGAGAGGGCAGAGCCAGTAGACAAGATGGGTAGTGGAAGGGTTGGCAGACTCCCACGTTGATCTAGAGAGGAGCCTATATTAAAAGCCTATTTTAAGGCTTTGAGGTACAGAATATGGAAAGAATAGACTAGGAATTATTATTTGAGTGGTGATCAGGATAAGAGAGATGCCTTAGCAGTTAAGAGCATTTGTTGCTCTTAGAAGATCCAGGTTCAATTCCCAGCACCCATGTGGTAGCTTACAACCACCTATAACACCAACTCCAGGGGATCCAGTGACCTCTTCTGATCTCCTCAGGCATGAGGCATGCATGTGATACACACACATACATGCAGGCAAAATACCCAAACACAAAAAAAATAAAAAATAAAACAAAATGTAGCCAATATGCACACTAAACCTTCTCAACGCATTTCACTAACTTTACAGAAGCTGCCTGTAGATTTCACAGTAAAATGTTGAGTTTTCTCTTGTACATGGACCAATTCCATTTTAACAGTGAGTTGATATCCTTTTACAAGTCAGTGCTACTGTGTTCGAGACTCTTCTGTTTATAATACAGAAGAATAGAATATAGAAGGGAATGCATCCTCTTAACAGGAAAGCATTTATAAGGCAAAAATGTGTTATTCAAGATATGCAAATGTTGGATTTGAATGTGCTTGACAGCATTCATTAATTTAAGCTGAGAAAAATTTAATATACAAGCACTGTCTTCAGAGATATGAAGTGAGAGAGATATGAAGCAAGAAAGAAGAAGCAGGAAAGAAACAAACAAGAGAAAATAACAGATTTAGCACTTCCTATAGAAAGGAAGAAATTGTCCTGATTTAAAAGTGTGTATATGGGGCTGGAGAGATGGCTCAGCAGTTAAGAGCACTAACTGCTCTTCCAGAGGTACTGAGTTCAATTCCCAGCAACCACATGGTAGCTCACAACCATCTGTAATAGTATCTGATGCCCTCTTCTGGTGTGTCTGAAGACAGCGACAATGTACTCACATATATGAAATAAATAAATCTTTAAAAAAATAAAAACATTGTCTGTTATTCAAAAACCTACACAACCTATTGAACATGGAGCTGTCAAGCTGGTGCCTACATAGAGTCTCCACCTCTGTATTCTGGTGTCTTTGGTATAGGAGTACACTCCGTAAGCTACTAAAGAAAAACAAACACCAACCTAGCTACCAGGCCTTTGATCTACAGTGGTATCCAGCCTGCAAGATATGCTAGGGCAATAGTGGTACAAAGCTTGTAGAAGTAACCAACCAATATCTCATTTCACTTAAGGCCACTCCATGAGAGGGAACCTATACCTGACACTGCTTAGGTGACCAAGAAGCAGAGACAGAATAACCTAGGTACCTAGGGTAAGACCAAATAATACTGATCTAATAGCAGGGTGGAAATGCAATGATAAAGGATACCAAGGAAACATAGCTCTCTAAACCAACATGAGCAAAAGCTCATATGATCTCATAGATCCTGAAGCAGTGTCCATACAGCCTGCACAGGTCTGCACCAGGTCCTTCAGTGCATATATTATGGCTTCCAGTTTAGTGTATGGAATCCCTGAGTGTTTGAACAAGTGCGTCTCTGATATTTGTGCTTTCTCCTGGACTCTTTCCCTTCTGTTGGTTTGTTTTGTCCAAATTTGATGTGATACTTTTTGTTTTATCTTATTATATTTTATTTTATTTTGAGTGAATGAATGAATGAATGAATGAATGAAAGAAAAACTAGCCTCTAAAGTTAAGATTAACAACTGAACTGTCATTTATACCTGCTAGGAGAGGGAAAATCTTGTTTTCTTCAATAGAGTGAGAATGGGAATACCAACCACTCCAGGCAGTCCCCATGTTCAGAAGTAGCTGCCAACACATAATGGGTTCCCACTGTTTTTGTGTGCTTTTGTTTACAGTTTGGTGTTTTACAGTTTTGGTTTTTTCTGCTTGGGTGTTTTATTTTGTTTTCTTGTTTGGGGTGTTGCTGTTTACTTGGGTTTCTGTCTGTTTTGTTTTGTTTTTGAGAAAGAACTTAAAGTTGGGTGGATAAGGATGGGGAGAGGATCTGGAAGAACTTGGAGGAGGGAAAGAATACAATCAAAGTATATTTAAATTTAAAAATTGTTTTAAATAATAAAAACATAACAAAAAGAAAGTGTTGGCTACCCCTTGAAATGATTAACAGCAATAGTAAAGATTAATTCATTGTCAATTGGGAGTAAAAAAGAAATTAATTAATATGACATGTAAATTAACAAGTTAAAGCATAAAACAAAAGAAATAGTGTTTAGTATGCAATGACTGTCAATTCATATTAGTGGTAATCAAGTATTTAAAAAAGTGAAACCATCCTTCAGCAGTTTTATAGTAAAAGCATTTATAAATTTTCATCCACCAAATTTCTTTCTAATAAATATCATACACATATGGATGGGATAAAAATAATTAAATATGTATGTGTAGTGTTCAGTATATGTGGAATGGCACTATGAATTCACATATATTTTAACTTAAAAATCAATAATTACATTACTGACCTCTAAGTTAAAATGTATATGGATCACTGCTTGGGTATGAGTTTCTCAAACTCATCTATGAGAACTGGTGGGGAGCATCATCTTACCTACAAATCCCTGAGTGGTGGGGTGGGACTCCAGGGTCTGGGCATACATATTAGCAGGTGTAGTCAGTCAGTTTTGGAAACCATTGGGCCTGAAGACAGACTGTCCTCAACAGGAGATTCCCAACCCTGCCTGCCTGTCACAATCATTCAGGAAGCTTTGTGTCCAGACCACACTTCAAAACAACGAAGCCCCAGTGTTAGGACATAAGAATAATTGGACACCACCAGCATATATGGGCTTTGTTTTGTTGTTTTTGTTTTTGCAGGCAGGGTTTCTCTATGTTGCCCTGGCTGTCCTGGAACTCACTCTGCAGACTGGGATGACCTTGAACTCAGAGATTGTCTTGCCTCTGCCTCCTGGGTGCTGGCTTAGCATCAGTGGGTTTTGATGCCCCTCAAGTTCAGAGCACAGCCACTGTTATAAAACTCTGGTCAATTAGTGCTAACACTAAAATATAAATAGGTTTTATAAAGTATATTGGCACTATCTTATAAGCAAGTAAGACTAATTTCTGAAACTTCAAATGATCAGGTTCCCTATACAAACTCCTTTTTTCATACATACATCCCAGATAAATATTTCTGGCTTATTATCTACAGTTTACTCTCTGCCACTTGAATATCAGTAGAAATAAACCCAAAGGAATATTTAAATAATTTAGGAATGGACATTTGTGTGTCCACTTAAGCTTGGGCTTAACTAGCAGGAATGATCTCACGTTCTTGCTGTGAGGTTAAAGGCAAAGGGGTGAGAACAGTATCTGGATGCCATCAGTAGATACATCCAGATCAGGTGACGAACAGAAATCTGATGTATGGTGTTTTTATACACAGCACTTTCTAATCTTGTTGAGGTTTTGCCTCTCACAAGAATGAAGAATCTCTTAGACCAAGTGTTAAGAGTATCGTCAACACAAGATGCAATTAGCAGGTATTCACTAGATCGGTATCTATAGATAACCCATTTGGTTAGTTGAGCAGAAGGAGCTGAGGACAGAGATTGCTTCCATGGAGAAGATGATTGAACAAGCTGTGAAGGTGACACAGGTCTGAAAACTGTCCGTGACGGCGATGGATGATTGCCTCAAATATTCATATTTAACCAATAAGCCTAATCATTTGTAATTTTTGTCTACTCAGTAGCAGGAAAGATGGTTGAGGTTAGATAGAAAACACAGGCTTAGAACTGTACTTTGCTGATTGTTATTTAACCAAAGCACATGCAGTTTCCTTCTGAACTGTTATTTGACTTTTAAGAGCACTATGTGTAAGAGTGAAGCCACAGCAGCTCATCCCACGGTGTTCCCTCCCCTCAGGCTGCTGCAATGCACCATGCTGCATGTACCTTTCATTGATTTCCTCAAAGGACTTGGGTTGGGAGAGGAGAGAGATGAGGGGGAGGGAGGGGAGGAGGGAGAGAGAGCAGAAAAGAGAGACTAATTAACAACAGAAAGTAAAAGCAACCAGGAGCATTAAGATCAAACACCTTCAGCAATCTTTACTCCTAGGCATCCCTGAGGCCATCTGTCTTTGGGAGTTCTAGCAGGGAAAAGTGGTACTCAGAGAGGATGAGAGCCCAGTGTTGAGAAAAGAGGGCCCTTCATTTGCCACTTGACTTGCTCTCCCTGATGGGCAAGGCTGGCAGTGGGCTGTTGTATCCTGCTTCTCTTTAGTAACAAATGTTTTAGAATTCAGTTTAGCAGGAAAAAAAATGACTTGAATTTGTTTGGTGTGGGGGTCTCTGTATAATGAACTCAGCAGTCATCTTTAAGGGATATCTTCGCTCTGTGTCCTATATTCTCCAGTTTGTCTAGAATGAATAAATATCACCACCAAAAGCAGAAACAAATGTTTTACCTTCTCCTAATTTGTTCTTCTAGAGAGAAAGAAATATTTTCATCAAAGGGTATTGTAAAAGACAAAGTCCCTTATTAATGTTATACTTCATAGGAGGGTTCCTATTTAAAAATATTAAAATTTTGCTTTAATTAAACATAAAACCACCCAATAATTTTAAATTCTCCTTTGAGGATGTCTATATTCACTTGATACAAATCTGCCCTGGCCAGAGGTGTCTACAGAGGCCAACCATGAGCTCTTTAATGCCTATTTTTGCCTCGATTTATCTTTTACCATCACTGAGAGGTCTAGGAGGATAGGGAACTTGGAAAGAGGGGTGGGGCCCTCTCTCGTCACCTCCATCTGTAGATTCCCATTGACAATTAAGCTTGTGTCTGAGCTCTAGGAAAACATCTGTATCACTCACAGTTAATCATGAGTCTACAGAGAGACTTTTGCAATGTTTTAGGGGTTTATGAGGAGCAAACTAAGGTGCATCCAAGAGAGTCTCGCTCTCTACAAGTCCCTAGTTTGAATTAAGGAATCTTGTCACAGGGACACTGCTTCCAGCAATATCCCTGTCCTATTTGAAGAAGGTGACACAATTTTGTCTCCCTGATACATCAAAAAGAGAACCAAAATATTATGCCAGCCACTTGGTAAGGTCGGATGAAATGGTTTGCCTCAGATAAGAGTTCACAGGACAGGCCCAGGGACCAGCATGGGGATGCTAGCTAACAACAGGAGGCAGGGCTGGCCCAGGGACCAGCATGGGGATGCTAGCTAACAACAGGAGGCAGGACAGGCCCAGGGACCAGCATGGGGATGCTAGCTAACAACAGGAGGCAGGACAGGCCCAGGGACCAGCATGGGGATGCTAGCTAACAACAGGAGGCAGGACAGGCCCAGGGACCAGCATGGGGATGCTAGCTAACAACAGGAGGCAGGACAGGCCCAGGGACCAGCATGGGGATGCTAGCTAACAACAGGAGGCAGGACAGGCCCAGGGACCAGCATGGGGATGCTAGCTAACAACAGGAGGCAGGACAGGCCCAGGGACCAGCATGGGGATGCTAGCTAACAACAGGAGGCAGGACAGGCCCAGGGACCAGCATGGGGATGCTAGCTAACCGACAGGAGGCAGGACTGGCCCAGGGACCAGCATGGGGATGCTAGCTAACCGACAGGAGGCAGGACAGGCCCAGGGACCAGCATGGGGATGCTAGCTAACCGACAGGAGGCAGGACTGGCCCTTGGAGGAAAGGCCTGGCATAAGTGAGGTTGTGAGGGGACTCTTCAATTTTAGGTGATCAACCTTCTGAAGCATGATAACCAGACAGCATTCTTCCATGGATCTCTCGGGGATCTATTAGCATTTATGGGGCCTTCTTTTATAGTATAGACATCATGGATGTCCAAAGAATTTTGAAATTCCAGAATTGTATGAATTCCATACTGAGAGACAGATCTTTCTGGGTTTGCCTTGGAGATATTCCTTGCTTTGTTTGCTTTTTGAGACAGTCTTGTGATACAGAACAGACTGGTCTTGCACCTGTGATCACACTGCATCAACTTCCCAAGTACTGTGATTTTAGGGTTGTGCCTCTGGACACAGTTTATAAGCAAATTTAGGAATAGTTTTTAGAGTAGACTTGTGCCAGCATTGCAGCAGGTATCGGCCTGTTTGCTGGTACTTACAGCCAGGAAAACTGTCTCATCAAGCTCCTCGGCCTCTCTCACGATAGTCTCCAGGGTGTCCTTGGCCGTGTCCATGCTCTGCAGGAAGTGGACCATCTGGTCATGCAGGAACTCCATTTTCTTTTTCTTCACTTCCTCGAAGCTCTGTGCTTTCTCATCATACTGAGCCAAAACCTTCTTCATCATCTCCTCGTTCTGCATTTCCAGTCGTTTCTTGTTCTTGCTACACTTTTCCTAAAAGGGTGGAACAAAAGCACTTTTCAATGAGCCATGAAGTGATGCCTTCACTTGCCCTTCATCTTCCCACCCCCCCCCCCCTTTGGAAGAACTGCCTTCTGACTTCACAGTAAAAGAATCAAACATTAAATACATGGTGCAAACTTTCAGCCTATATATCTCTTTTGCTGTCATTAGCTTTGCAATGGAATTCACTGTAAGAGTATCATCAAGAAGGTACAAAAATATCAAATTTTTAAAAAAGGAAGTTTTATCCAGGGAGAATGCTGGCAAACGGGCTGTAGATGTGCTTGTGTGATTTTTCACCTCTCTGCACCAATATTCTCCTTGGAGGAACAGATTTCCCACAGTGGAAGAACTTTACTGTCCATTTGGACACACCTTGTGATTGGCTATTCTCACTAGAACAACTGAAGGAGGGGGAAATAAAGCAGGTGTTCACTGATTGACAACAGGAGCAACGGGATTGGATGGTAGTTTTCTTCAGTGACCTGGAGCCCTCTAGCACTCCTGATTGACAGCTGCAGGTCCTGGGGCACCTCTGGATAAAGACTGAACATTCCTACCTACTCTCTTCACAGTGGAGGGGCAGGAGCTAACAGAAGTGTATATATTCAGAGGTATCCTGAGGTATCCATTGTCCCCTAATCAGTTGCTATAGAACATTTCTGGGGTCCAAGCCAGTATGGGGCAGGAAAATAGAGTGGAAGTCTCACTCATGACAGTAACTAACACTTCTTAGTAACTGGTTGTGGGGGTTATCCTTCAGAAAGAATCGGCCTTAGGATACCAGAGTCCCAAGAAGTGATTGCCTTTAGGAGAAAATTCTTTATCCTTAGACAGAAAGTTGTCTCATGGCTCACAGTGAGGGAAGACTATAAGAACCCTCACTTTTTATTAGGATAACCAACAATGTAAACCTCACACACATACATACACACTACATATTACATCCCTCAACAGGCACTCTATAACACACACACATACACACACACAAAACACATGTATATACTCTATATACCCCCTACACATGTAACTACACACCACACACATACTACATACCACATGCACACTACAATACACACACCAATTCAGTTCCAACTGGTTTCCTGTTGATACAATGTATAAAGCAGGATAGAGTAGAAGCAAGTATGTTAACTTACCTCAATGGTATTAAAAAAGGATTCAATCTCACTAACAAAAGCTTCAATCCTCAAGGATTTTTCTTGTAGGTTCTCAAGAAATTCTCCTAATTGTACCTGAGGGAAGAATTAAAATATCTTTACATTATAGAATTAGAGGAAAACATTTCAATTAGTGAGTTCTGGTTTCTTTAAAATAGTTTCAGAGATTCACTATACTATTTTCACTGACAAATCATATTTGAGATATTTTTCTGTTGCTTCACCTAAATGGATTCAAAACATTATGTATGATAAACAGTCTAGTTTTGTGGTGCTGGAGAAGTAACTCAGTTGGTTAACCACCTTCTTTGCAAGCATGAAGGCAGGGGTTTGAATCCCCGTCTAATGTAAAGCCAACTGGGAATGGATGCACACGTTCGTAATCCCAGAAATGGCATAGTAGAGATGTGTGTAGTCCGCCATGAAGTCATGGTGGTAGGAGGCAGTGGGTCACTTTGTACTTACTGTCTATCTACAGGTGATTCTGAAATTCCTCAAACTGATAATCAACACCATAGGGTTCTACTTCAGAGTATATAAAACTCATGTCCTTATGAACAGTCATAATTCAAACCCAGAGTTTAATAAACACAAATGCCCATACATTTGTGTCCTTACATTCACCAGAGGAAAACCTCAAGTATTTTTTTAGGCACTATCCACCATTTTTTCTTTTGATAGTGTCTCTCACTTCACTTTCCTAGAACTCACTAAGTAGGTTAGGCTGGCTGGCTAGTGAGAACAAGAACAAGGATCTGCCTCCATCATCTCCTCCTTCAGGGTATCCAGACAGCACTGCACACCAGGCTGGAAGGAGTGTGTGTATGGTACAGGGTAGGATGTGGGGGGGGGGGGCTTCTTTGAGAATTTTGGTGTTACAGCTCTTGTAGACAACACAACGCAACAGCTCTCTTAGACGGTCTTCAGGGAAGCAGCTGGTGCACATACACATTGTTTGGAGTTGACAAGGGCTGTATAGGAACTTTGGAGTGTGTTTTCAGGGTAAATGTAGACTCTTTGGCTGGAGTTTAGCGTGCTGTGAATGCCTCCTTTGTATTAAAGGACATTCCAGGAATTCCAGATACTGTCTGAGTGGGTTCTTATCAGGAAAGAGGAAGTTGAACTTGTAGGTTTTCCAAGGGCTATGTGACCTTCCTCAGGTAGAGGGCACGGGGGTCAGATCCCCAGACAAGGTCAGAGAAAGGGAAGCCCTGCTTCATTTTGTGCTGAGCTCAGAGGAGCCATCCAGACATGGTAGGCCTTAAGTAGCAGGATTTCCCAACAGCCATCTAGAAAATGTGGAGGATGGGTAGATGAGCATAGTCCCTACCTCACCCATAGTTCTAAGCCTAGCGGTATTCTGACCTGATGGGTTTGGCCTAATGTTACTTGTATTCTTATGTTAATTTGGATCCCCCAAATTGTCCAAACTTCCCAACATGTAAGGCACTGAAGGATCCTGCCCCCAATTGGTTCTGACTGGCAAATAAAGTTGCCAGCAGCCAATGGCTAGGCAGGGCAGACAGAGGTGGGACTTTTAGGATTCCCAGGCTAGGGACTAAGAGAGGAAGGAGGAGGAGGGGGAGGGGAGAGGGGAGGGGATCTGTCATGCAGGGAGAAGGAGAGACACCACACCTGAGAAGGTGTAGGAGCCAGAAGAGTGCAGCCTAGTAGGCCTGCCGAACTGGGTCCAGGGCAGCCAAGGAAGAATATAGAATGTAGTAAGCAATAACTCCGGAATATCAGAGGGAGGTGGATTAGCCACATGGAGGTTAGGAAGTGGCTCATCCATTGAGCTGTTTTAGGCATATCAAAATATAGAGGTTGTGTGTGTGTCTTTCATTAGGGAAGGTAAACCATGGGGTAGGTAGCAGGAACCCATCACTGGGATTTTTAATTATTTTATTACTACAAAAAACCAAACTGAACAACAGAGCTGCAACTGTCCACAGAATGGTGATAGCATTCCATCAGGAAGCCTCATCCAGAAGCTTCTAATGTCCTGTATGTCTCAGTCCCCAGCCCTGACCCCACCCCGTGGGCTTTGTGACACAGCTGCGTCTTTTTGTAGTTTTTTCTCATACGTGTGTTTTTCCACTTCTAGAATGTCCTCGTTGCCTTTGACTATTAGAAGATCTCTACCTCATTAAGGCTCAGCCACACCTCAGCTTTTAGAGACATCTTTCCTGTCCTGCCCACTTCTACCCAACCACTAAACCCCCAAAGGCTTAGTCTCTCTGCCCTTGTACTCCCAAAAGTCAGTACCAATCTGAGGAACCTCAAAGTACATGTTCTCATTTTCCTTTTTTCCTTCTCAATCCCAAGGACTGGCATCCACCCTGACATAGAGCAGGAGGTCTGCGAACACTGCAAAAGCAGGTAAGTAGCGAGTCAAGGATGAAATTAAATAAGTAAGAGGCAGTTATCACCATGTCGGGGACGGGCAGCCGACTGACAGTCCCGGAAGAGGCACGAAAGTCCACGCAGCAGGTGCTACCGAGTTCTCCAGTTACAGCTGTTTGTGATATCATTTTTCTTTCTTAATTTTCTTTAGATTTACTCATGTATGTATGTGAGTGTTTTGCCTACATGCACGATGTGCAGCACAGGTCTTAGAAGAGGGCATTGTTTTCTTGGGATTGGAGTTATGGGTGGCTGTCAGCTGCCCTGTGGGCGCTGGGAACTAATCCCAGTCCTCTGCACGAGCAGCCAGCGCTCATAACTGCTGAGCCATCTCTCCAGTCCGCCAGTTTTGCTTCTTTTGAAAGTTGCCTCCTACTCTTAATCTTTTTGTATAAGTTTAATGAAAACAGAAAAGCAAGCCCTCCTGGATTTCATCAACTGGTTTTCACTTTTCTCCTTACCACTCTTTTTTAGAGAATATCATGCAAACAACAAACAAAACCTTTAATATGTTGTTTTAAAGATGACATCATCCTACTTTTGAACTGTTCTTAAAATTTTGAAAAAAATTATGTGATCTGAAGAGATCAGAGTATTACTTTTGGACTTTTTAAATTGTCAACATCTAGAAAAAACTTAGATATAAACATTATCATCATCATCATCATCATCATCATCATGATCTATGGAAAACTGAGCCTTGTTTCAGACAGTGATCAGTAGTTGTTAGTCTTCAAAGCAAATGTAGTCATAGAATGAGGAACATTTTAGTGACATTATTGCATCTGTGGCCTTTAGAGACACATTTTAGAGACACATTTTTGTGGAATCTCTTGAGATTCCACAAAAGAGGTTGTTTCACCCCTTCCTACAAACTTTAAAAGGAAAAACATAAATACAATTTCACTCTAAAGAAATAAGAGAGAGTTAAATTGATAGGAAAATGTCCAGATTCTAAAATGCAATCCTATTTAATCAGAATGAGTGACAATTAACAGTAACATCACTGAAGGGGAGTTGAGAATCAGAGATGGCAAACACACGGACATACAGTCAAGACCATAAAGTCCGACACCAGATCTAATCACTTAAACTCCCTGAGCCCATTCCATTACTGGCAAACTGATGACAGTGATGAGGAGCTACGAAAATTAAAATGCACTCTATATACAAAGAACTCAACCCATGCTGGCACAGAGAAAGTCCTCAAGTTTTGTTATTATTTACTAATTTTAAGATCATTCTGGCTGCTCTATGTTGAACTGTACATGAAAACAGAAGGTGGTTAGGGGGTGAATGGGTGCTCAGTGGATGTGTGTTCAGTGGAAGGGTGCTCAGTGGAAGGGTGCTCAGTGGAAGGGTGCTCAGTGGAAGGGTGCTCAGTGGATGGATGATCAGTGGAAGGGTGCTCAGTGGAAGGGTGCTCAGTGGATGGGTGTTCAGTGGAAGGGTGCTCAGTGGATGGGTGCTCAGTGGAACAGTGCTCAGTGGATGGGTGCTCAGTGGAAGGGTGCTCAGTGGATGGGTGCTCAGTGGATGGGTGCTCAGTGGATGGGTGCTCAGTGGAAGGGTGTTCAGTGGATGGGTGCTAATAGAAGGGTGCTCAGTGGAAGGGTGCTCAGTAGAAGGGTGCTCAGTGGAAGGGTGCTCAGTGGATGGGTGCTCAGTGGAAGGGTGCTCAGTGGAAGGGTGCTCAGTAGAAGGGTGTTCAGTGGATGGGTGCTTAGTGGTTCCGTGTTTCTCAACAGCATCTCTGGGGAGATGGAATGTGAAAAGATTAAAATTAAAATCTTACTGTTTAAGTATTTTTTAGCACTTAGAATAGAATTGGTCAGGACACTACACATATTTTAAAAGACAATATTATTGATTTCAAAAAGTAACTTGCTTTGTGTGCAAATGTGTAACTATTGAGGTTAAAATCATTTTACTTTTTTATAACATTAAGGGTCTTTGTTATGAGATAGCAAGCTCCTGAGAACCTAGAAAAATGCTCTGACGTACAACCTACCCGGAAAAATAATAGATAAGTTAGTCATAACTAAATTCTTAGGGAAATATCCATATGTTTTCAAACCATTTTGCTTAAAATAAATATCAAATACTGGTCATTTTTAAGAAAATGTGAAAGCAAACTCAATATCTATGTTCAATTTGTGTGTGTTAAGTTGGTTTACCTTAACGGCACTTATAGCCGTGTCAAGCGCTGAAACCTCGTGGTCTTTGTGAACGTCCAGCACCTTGTCCATTTCAGAGACCAGGCTTTTGCAGGTGTAGCAGTAAGATTCAACTTGGCCCTTTTTCTGTTCCTTTTGTGTTTTAGTGGTCACTAATTCTGATGCTGACTGGTCTTCTTCCCTTCTGTCCCACTCTTCCTGTGAAGCAGACATTCTCAGTTCCCCCTGATTCATGAGTTCCTGTTCCCTGATGTGCTCAAAGGATTCTGTTCCTTGAGATAACACTTCTTTGGGTGAGGATTCTGAACATGGTTCTTCTTGTAAGATACCTCGACTGGCTGTTTCCTGATCCAGAGAGTCAACAAAGTCATACTCATCCTGCACAGGGATATTGTCGAGCCTCTCTTCACGTGACATTGCTGGGACCAGCTCCTCTTGTGATACTTCAGGAGCATAAGTGGCACCTGCTGCAAATTCTTCCTCTGGGAAAGACACTTGTACTGGGACATTCAGATTGACATCTGGACTTGCATTTCCTGCCTCATTACCCTGGCTGCTTGGCTCACTCTCCAGAACCAAGCGGGCGTCTTGGAATGGAACTGCATAGCTCATCTTCTGGGTGGCTGCTCTGACTTGCTCTGTGATGGGAACTTGAGGCTGCACCGCCACCTCATCAAGGGTCTCCATGTGGCTTATGGGTTCTCCTTCCCTGCCAACAGCCTTGTGCTGTTCTTCCAGATTCTTCTCCCAAAAACTAGTTTCAGGCTTTCTCCTGATTTCCCTTTCTGCAACTCTCAGTTGCTGTGAACCCTCTTCACCAACTGACTTTTCTTCCAGGCCTTGGCCTTGATCTTCTTGAGTCACAGATTCGTCGTGAAGAGTGTCATCTTTGAGTATGTACTTCTCGAAATACATACCTGTTCCGTCATCGGTGTCAGAATGTCTCCTTGGAAATGATGTCTCAGAATCCACACTGTCACCTTCCGAAGCTGTTTCTCCTTCATTTTTCTCCCCACATGCCCCTTCATATAGATCCTTATAGAAGAAGGAAAGTGCAGGTGGTTCCTCTAGCAGCTCAGGATTGACAGCCTTGGTGGTAATGGGAAATATCTGTCTTCTTGACAGAACTCCTTCCTCCACATCAAATAAAGGCATCCCAGGAGACCTGGAGTCCACATCTCTACTGATACCCTTTGGAGCATTTCTATCATCTGGTTTTTGGATAACCAAAGACTTTTGCATCTCTGTGTGAGATAATTTGCTACTGTCCTTTTCTGGCCCGTAAAAGCTTTCATCTAACTTTACTAAGTTATATTTGTGGTCTAGGGTCTGTTCAGCTGAACTTTCTGGGAAAGAAGTCAGCATTTCTGTGGCTTCCTCTGAGAATTCCTCAACAGTTGATTTCTGCTTCTCGGAGCCTGGGGAGAGGTTATAATCAATCAAAGTATATTTTTCAAAGTAATCCTCTTCACCAAAAATCGTGGGTTGGATAGATGTGATATCACCCATTTCTGAGTCTGTGGCTCTCTCCTCCTTTGTCTTGTGAGTTTCCTTTGACTCGTTTTCCATCGGTGATGTGATTTTCCTACTAGAAACTTCTACCTTACTCTTTTGTGTGTTATGGGAAGCAACTGCCTTCCTCTCATCATTAACAGAAATGGTTTTAAACAAAGTTTTCTCTTCCAAATACTGTAACTTATCTTGCATTTGTTCACTTACTTCCTGATCTACTGAAGGGATAAAGGCAGGGGCATGGATATTCAGTATCTCGCAGCCTTCGGAAATGATGCCAAAGGCACTCTTCTGATCTTCTGAAAGTCCAGCTGGCTTGCTGGTTGCTGAAAATTCTTCATCTTTCACAGAGGTGCCTTCAGGCTCCTGGGCTGTGCCTCCCATAGGAGGAACTCCATCAGCACCGACTGCTGATGCACTAAGCATAAACCGAGTATAGCTGCTTGCTGCCGAAGAGGGTGGTTCGTTTCTGTGCACATCCTCCACAGCTTCCAAGTGGTGCTTTGAAATAAGAACAGACTGTTTCAGCATCTCTTCTGGGTGATCTTTTGATGTTTGGATAGTGTGGACTGTGGGCCTGTCTGGCCATGTTTCTTGTTTCTTCACTGTATGTTCTACAGAAGTTCCTAAAACAAGACTTTGTGGTTCTACAGCTGACAGCTGAGTCGGCAGCATTCCTAAACCCTTTCTTTCATCAGTCATGTGCTCTGATGTCCTCTCAGCATCCTTAGATAGGGGTCTTGGCTGCACACTTCCATCTTCTGCAGTCACTGAAGCACCAAGGGACAACTCGGGCATCTCAAACTGCCTCCTTTCTTCTCTGAGATCCACTCTACTCTCATGTGACTTTTCCAACTCCAGATTTCCTCCCTGAGTAAAAGAACCCATTTCCTCTCCATGGGGAGGCTCCACATGGGAAGCCTGGGTTTTCTCTACTGAAGTTTTACCTTCTTCCTGGGGATGTGGTTGGGTTTCTGCTGCCTTTCTCTCTCTAATTTTTGGGTATACCTCTGTGAATATATGTTCTGGTTTTTCAATAACTAGTGGTGGTTTAGCCGGTAAAGGTGGTTGGGCCTTATCCAAAGAGACAGCTGATGCTCTCGGCACAAGCATGGCTGCAGGAGGGGAGTGTGATCGGCATCCTTGATTCTCTCCTTCTGAAAATACCCATTCTTGGACTTCCTTTTCTCTCCTCTCCGAAGCAAGAGTCTTGCTGGGTTTTTCCATGAGCTCTTCACTTGGAGAGATGCGCTGTTCCAGCCTCTCAGCAGTTTTTGATTCTTCCAACTTGAAAGGTCGAGATTCCAGCGTCGTTTGCAACTCTCCTACTGCTTTATTTTCCCTGAGTTCCAAGGGAGCCATGATTTCTTGCTTCTCTGCCAGCCCCCTCTTCCCTGCCAAGGAAAATGATCTAGTTTCCCAGCCATCCTTCTCCTCCGTTGGGCGTTCCACTTCCTCCTCACAATGTTCCAGAGAAGTAGGTTTTGGCATTTCTTGTCTTAGTCTGTCTTCACCAAGATCAATTAAACGGCCTTTTGATTCCACTGGCAGACTCATTGGCGCTGGCTTCTCTGGGTCCATCCTTGTGAAGGCAGGTTCAGCTGATTCTGGCTGTTGTGGCATTCTATCTACTACGTCAGACGATGAGAGCTCTGCTTCCTTGTGATCACTGCTTGGCTCTTCCTTAAGAGCAGAAATGCTCCACGTAGATGCAGGAGAGCTCTCTGGCTTCTGGCGTCTTTGGCTCTCAGTAATGTGAAGAGAAGCCACGTTTTGGGCTTCTTCCATACCCACTTTCTCACCAACAGAGGGACAAGGATGAATTTCAGGATATTTGTCACCAACTGAAGTAGCTAAGCTTTCACCGATTCCCTCTGAAAAGCCTGGGAGTTCTTTCTTCCCATAGTTTTCAGAGTTAGATTTAGGCTGCTTTAAAATGTCTTCATTTGATAAAAATGTGAGTTTTTCTTTAAGGTCTTGACTTTCACTGGATTTAACTGAAATACCTTTGGGTTCCTCGGCCAGTTTAACCGTGACCTCAGGTAATGAATGAACCCCTGGCTTCTCAGCTGCATTAACCTCAGCAGGAACTGTACGTTTAGGTTCTACGGCAGTTACCGCTTTCTCTACAGAGGGACTTGTCTGAGTTTTTAGATCTTCATTGTCAGAGACCTTATTATCTGGAGTGCTTGATCCAAACAATAAACTAGACATCCATGATTTGAAAGATGAAATTCCTTTCCTCCCCTTCTCTGCAGGAAGACCTTGCTCAGCAGCCAGTAACTTCTCGGATGGCTTTTGTGTCACCTCTGGGGTCCCTGGAGGTAGAGGTGTGGCTTTTGCTTTCACAGCAGGGACAGATTTACTTTGGGTGAGTATTTCCACATTGCCAGAGGCTAGCTTTCTCCCTTCCTCAGCACCATCTCCAGCCTGGGACTGAACCCTTCTAGGTTCTTGAGATGGCTTCTCACCAGACCCTGGTGCTTTCCTTGCTTCTTGGTTTTTGCCCAGTGCGGGTTCTGCAACTTGAGCCAGGAAATGTGCTGCACTGGTAGGAATTGGAGTAGTTTCTGCCTTTACCTGATCCACTGATAGGCCAGTCTCTGATTTCTGGAGAGTTCCTTCAAAAGGTAATTTGATTTCCTTCTGGACATCTTCTTTGCAAAGCCCGGAAAATTCTGCATTTGTTTCCTCTGATACTGAATTTTCACTCTCCATGAAAGAACTGTTCTGCCTCTCCTCTGTTCCACTTCTATCCAGCTTTCCAACAGGACCCACGGCCTTTGTTTCTTCAGAAAGATAAATCTTAGCAGATAAAGTTTCTACCTTGCCACTAGATACATGAAGGATAGATAATTGTTCTTGCAATGGCAAATGGGGTTCTTCCACAGTTTGGAGTAGAACCTGCTTTCTGATTCCAGATGTGTGATCTGTATCCAATGGAGCAGCCCCAGGTTTCTCTGGCATCAGATCGTTGCTCTCAGAGGACTCCAGCCACCCAGATCCTAGTTTTCTATCTTCATGCTGATTGACAAAGCCATCTGGCTTTTCCAGCATCCAGGTGTTATCTTTTGGAGAAATGAGAGTCTCCTTCACTTTTGTTCCTGTAACATTAGCAGGCTCAGTTGTCATAAATGACTTTGGCTGCTCCAAATTCTCTTTCTTCTCTGCTAATTGTTTAATACCCAGATCTGGCTTCTCTGCAAAAGAGCTGCTCACATTAGGCACCTTAGCTTGACCCTCATGAGGGGTCGTTTTAAGCTCCTTTTGCTCTGTGGGGAGGTCAAAAGAAGCAGTCTCTAATGGAGATGTAGCAGGCACAGGAAGCTCCCTGCTTTCTTCTTGCTCTTTTCCTCTTTTTCTAAGCTCAGTGGGGCCCTTTTCTATGATAGAAGGCTGTGGTTCGGTTCCAATGGGTTTTACTGGTTCTATACCTAAAGATCCATCTCTATCTCTACTATCAATGAGTTCTGACCCAGAAGTTGGTACTTCTGATAACTGTTTGTGTTTCTTAAGCTCTAGGGGGAGCTTTATGAGCTCTTGCTCTCCTGACAGGAAACTACCCAGCACTGGAGAAGATGTCTCCTCTGCTGGCCTGTTCATCTCATGCCTGAGGGCCAGTAATGTTGGGGCTAAATCATCTGACCCTAAATTTTCAGAATCAGGGGACCTTGTTATCTCCTCGGGTTTATCGTTTGGCACTGTGTGTTTGGATGTGGGTGACACTTGCAATGGAAGAGGCCCACTGTCTTCTTTCTTTACTTCACCACTTGAATTGACAGGAAGTTTGGGTTCAGGACTTAACACCTCTGAGACAGACACCAAGTTCTTTTTCTGTGATGAAATGGAACATTCAGAATCGAGAGCTGGAGAGAGCGAAAGGCCTTGTTTGTCTTCTACCCTGGCTTCCCCAGCCACATCTGAGGCTACTTTGAATATTGGTAACCCAGGTTTAACTTCTTCAGTTTCTACTTTTGACCAAACAGAGAGCTCTGAGGAAGATGGTAATCTTGGAGATGAATCTAATTTCCGTTCTTCCTCTGCATCTGTCCCAACTGAACCTCCGGATGAAGAGCTGTCAAAGACAGCAGCAGCACCTTTAACTGGTTCCTTCTCGTCCCCTCTGAGGACTGTGTGCCCAGCTATAGATGTCCTGAATGATGGCAAACCACTTCCTAACTCGCTCTTCCCTACTCCCTTTAAGCCCGGGTGTTCTGCAGGGCTGGCAAGAGATGAATCTGTCAGGATTTCATCTCTGCCTAACTCAGCTGAATTTGAATCAAGCTTAGTTACTGGCACTGTGGTGGCGGAGGGGCTGGCTTCGGTTTTTCTCTCCATTTCTTCTGACAAAGCTGGTGGCACAGGTGGACTGTGTTCAACTCCCCTCTCGATTCCCGACGGAGCTGCAGGAAGTTCCCTGGTTATTTTGGACTGCTGTTTCACTTCCGTTTTCACTGCAGATAAAACCTCATGTCCAGAAATAGATGTTTCCTCTGGAGGTGAATATGGTTTTGCCACTTTGGGCTCATTCTTTGACAACATTCTCTGTTCTAGTTCAGAAGTCACAGTTGGAGCTAAATTGAGTTTGACATCCGCCTTTGGCTCATCTCCCAAGTCAGACAAAACTGAGTATTCCATCCCAGACCCTGGAACTCTTGGGGGCTGAGGCTCTGGTGTCTGATCCTGTGATTCGTGTGCTGTCGCTTCTTGAGAATCCGGCACCGTCTCTTCCCTTCTGACTTTGGGCAAAGCCATCTGTTCATCTGCTCTTGTTAGCGTGAGCGATGCTTTGGGTTCCTGTTCTGTCTTAAGCACACAGGCTGACTCAGGTGAACTTGAGGACTGAGACGTGGACAAAACGGAAGTGGTTTCTTCCTTTACCACTGGTGAGAGTGCAGAAGAAGCTGCTATCGTAACTGCTGGTGGATTACTCTTTGCATCTCTCTTCTCCCATCCACTGGTTAAAGGTGGTGGTACCAAATCTTCAGCCTCAGGCTCCAAAGACGCTTGAGTTTTCTTCTGCTGTGCCAGGATGAGATATTCAGATACCGAGGTTAAAGTTGGAACATCTGACATCGTTTCTGCTTGACCTGTCTTATCTGCTGAAGTTGGCAGGCTCAGCTCTTCAAACACAGGCATGAAAGGGAAAGGCTCGTCTTTCTGCTCAGGCACAGGCGTGACCACTGCGGAGCCCGCGTCCTCTTCATCTGCCTCTGAGAAGTAGCGAGAGTCTGGAGCAGGCCCCGCAGGTAGTAGTTCATCTGGCTCGACTTTGTTTCGCTCTGTTTCTGCGATTCTGTATGGTGGGATTGAAACCTGTGATGCTGAATCTGGAGAAAAGAGTTCAGCCTCTTCGGTGTCCTCATCAGACAGAACAGCATGTTCAGACGGCGATGTTAAGCACAGTGGAGAATCCCGCCCCAGCTCTCTTTTCTCTACTTCCTGAGTTGGATAGGGTGAGAATGAGAATTCTGACGCAAATGCAGAATCAGGGGAAAGGGGCCCAATATTGTCCTCTTCTTGCCCTTGATCTGATAGGCCTGTGGGTGAGGAGGCACCTTTTAGAAGCAGAGGGGATGTGTGGATAAGCTCTGGTGTGGAAGAGAATGAGCGCCGCTGGCCTTCTCCACTCCCTTCTTCTGATAGGACCACATGTTCCGATGAGGTGGTCCAGGAGGGTGGGGATTGGCTTTCAGAAAGCAGCTCAGTGGTTTGTGGGGGGAAAGAGTGTCCAGCTGCAGATACCTCACTGGATGAAGATAGACCAACCCCAACGGCTTCGTTCTCTTCTAACAGGGTTGCAGGCTCAGAAAGGCCTTTTGATTCAAATTGGGGCATGTCATCTATTGGTTTTGGGGGGGATTCCTGTGTTGCATTTTGTGGAACTGAGGGTTTAAATGGCAGCTTTGAATCTGATGTGAAACGTCCACTTTCTTGACCCTCATCTTCCGATAGAGCTGCGTGTCTCAGTGTGGCAGCCAGGGATGGTGGCACGTGGCATTCAGGAGCCTTCTCACTTAGTGATGGTGAGTGAGGGTATTCAGAAGTAGCATCCACAGCTGGGGAAAATAGCCCAATATCTTCTTTCTCATCTTCTGCCTGATTAATGGGCTCAGAAACGTGTTGGAACTTTAATGGGAGCTTGTGGTCACCTGTTTGCACCAGCAACTCTTGCGCATGCGCTAGAACAGAATACTCAGCCGCAGATTTGGAATCTGGTGAGTGACACGTGCTCTCTGAGGCCTCATCTCCAGACAGGTCTGGTGAAACTGTTGAAAAGAGTGGGGACTGGGTGGCAGATGTCTTTTCAGTAGTAGATGGAGAGAGAGAGTGCTCAGATACAGAGGTCACAGCAGGGGAATAAGACTCACGTTCCTCATCGTCCTCTGAAAAGACTGCAGGTTCAGAGCTAGATTTCACATCAGATTCAGAAACTGCCTCTACTTCTAGCTTCTCTGGTTTACGGTTCAAATCCTGTAGAACTGAATACTCGGATACAAAAGCAGAATCAGCAGAAACAGACTCGCTTTCCTCTCTTTCTTCCTCGGACAAAGTGATATGTTCAGGTGTGAATGTCATCTGTGATGGTAGAATGGACTCTTTTCTGTGCTCCACTTCAGGGGACAAAGGCAATGGGGAAGCCTTCTCAGAAACTAAAGAACTTTCTGGGTAATCAAGTTCTATGATCTCTTCTTCTAGACTAGAATCTTCAGGTTCGGTGGTATCTCTCATTGGTGTAGCATTTTCCACTCGCCTCTCTAGTTCTTGCGAAGCAAGGGAGAGAGAGGGCTCGAGTTCATGCTCCTCCTCTCTATGGACTATAGGCTCAGGCGCGTGCTCCTCCTCTCTATGGACTATAGGCTCAGGCGCAAGCTCCTCCTCTCTATGGACTATGGGCTCAGGCGCAAGCTCCTCCTCTCTATGGACTATAGGCTCAGGCGCGTGCTCCTCCTCTCTATGGACTATAGGCTCAGGCGCAAGCTCCTCCTCTCTATGGACTATGGGCTCAGGCGCAAGCTCCTCCTCTCTATGGACTATAGGCTCAGGCGCGTGCTCCTCCTCTCTATGAACCATGGGCTCAGGCGCGTGCTCCTCCTCTCTATGAACCATGGGCTCAGGCGCGTGCTCCTCCTCTCTATGGACTATAGGCTCAGGCGCGTGCTCCTCCTCTCTGTGGACTATGGGCTCAGATGCGGTCACATATTCAGACACTTGCTCTGTTTTTTCTGTTGAAATTGGCTCTAGCCCTTCCATGTCTGGCTCAAACCTTTCTTGGATGGCTGGTGCTGGTCTTGGTGGTCCTGTCTCCTTTTCTGCCTCCCATGACATGGAATGGTTGACAGAAACCATGCCTTCCTGTTGCACATCATCAGCTGAGCCTGTCAGGACTGAAGCATTAACTTCTGAGCTTTCCTTTCCTTGTGCATTTAGTTCCAGTTCTTCCTTTGCTCTTTCAAGGACCATGGTTGCTGGAGTGCTTGGTGGCTCTGTTCTGTGGGTATTTGATTCGTCAGCTGGCTGTTGTGGCACCATCTGTGGAGGTCTGAGATTTTCTTCTTGATCTGCTGTTTCATTTCTGGAATAAGAGGGAAATGCGTGTTCTGTTGAAGATGGAGCATTTAAATGGGAATCTGTATACGTATTCTTTTGCTCTTCGTGACTAAATGATGAGGTCATGGACCCTTTGGAAAGGGCACCTCTCCAGGGTGGAGCAAGCTCTCTTGCCGCATCTTCTTCTGGACTCTGGGCTAATTTCTTTTGGGAAACTGTGTTAGAACCACCATTGCTCAAATCCGGCTCTAGACTAATGGATGACTCTTTTCCTCTCCTGTAATGTATTTCCTTAATTACATAACCTTTTGGCAACGTCCCATAAAATTGTAGAGGAATTAACTCTTCTTTAACTGAATTGAACATCTTTATTTTGTATTGTACCGTTCCTATGTAGACTGGCTTCAACACTAATGGTTTGTGCTCTTTGTAGATAGCCCCAGTGATTGGAGGCGTATTTGATGCAGTCTTTTTCCTTCTTGTTTTATCATAAGTGCCAATAGATGACTTCTCTTTCTCAGTATTGAGCACAGAGCTTTCTGAAATTAAAGGACCATCTTCTTGGTTTGTCAGAACATCTTGTGATTCCAGAGGATCCCTTTTTTTGCTGCCTTTCCGACGCAATGATGGTGAGCCACACTTGGACTTCTGAGTTCTTTTCCGTGTCCTTTTGACTTCATCCATAATAAAGGAAACACTTCCTGGAGGAGAAGTCAGAGCTGACCCTTCCAAACTACATATTCCCGAAGTCTGACTTTCTTCTGAAGCCCAAGGAGTGGAAGATCTGCTTGAGTTGGTCTCCCAGGTTATACCACTGTCTTCTCGTTGAACTGCCACCATGGAAAAGGACGGGTCAGAGATGATACACTCCTGCTTGGTCTTGCCCTCTTCATCCTCATCTGATAACCTGTGGTGAGTAATACCAATAACCATATATTATAGTAATAAAACAAAATTCATATTAATTATTAGAACAAGTAAATGTAAAATATAGAAGTCAATACTCACATCCACCTCAAATATGGGGTGAATATAAAATAAAGTTAAAAAAGTTAAAGTCCAGATATCAGTGCAGTAAGAGATCCCAGGCTAGAATGACTCAGTAGCCCGCCTTGAGCCAGAAGGAAAGCTGAAGTTATTTTCACACCTTCACTATTCTGGGTTGCCTGCTTGGTCTTCCCATGTTTCCCAGTCACTAAGGTTCCCTTCTCTCACTAGGGCCCACATGTGACACTGCCATCTGTGCTCTTTCCCACAGGTGCCCCCCAAACCTAGCTGTGGACCACCCACTCCATCTGCTCCCTGTCTGGCCAGGAGCCTGACTCCTGCCTCTTTCCTGGTCTCAGCCCCTCCTATTTTCCATCCAGCTGGCTTTCCCAAGCATCCCATTAGCATTTCTCTTGGAGACAGATTTCAATAAACTATTCTTACTTACAAAACAGGAAGATCCTTCGCTCTGAATTCCTATCTGATTTTATTTCCAAGTACCTGCCTCCCCTACTCCTACAGGATTAACTTCTATTATAACTACAACTGTGTACCACAGAATGGTATTTGATTAACTGTGGACCGCACAAACAACCATGGTCCTAGGGAATTAGAATGGAGCTAAGGACTTCCTTTTGCCTAGTGTCACTGTAGCCATCATGACATCTTAGCTAGTGAACTGATTACATTTGTGATGATGCTGGGGAAAATCCCTACTATATTTCCAGTTGCATAAAAGCTCATAAAGTATAAAACACTTGATAATGAGTGTGCCATGTCACCAGTTTATGCTACATACCCTTTAGTTTGGAATGTTAAATGGAATATTAAAAAACAGAAGACCAGCATTTGCTTAGCATGTGGAAAACTGTGGGTTTGATTCCCAGAACCATAAAGAAAAGTTAATGTAAGGCCATATGCCCCGGCATGGTATCCAGCAGCTGCCTTTTCTGAGCCTCACCTTGCATCTGGAGGCCATGGGCAGGGTTGACCTCTGCCATCTAGTGCGAGTACATGCTACGATGCTCACAGAAAAATTAGACCACTAACCAATGCAATTCATAGAGCATGATCCCATAGTGTATCTAGTTCCCTATGTTGTAAATATTTCATGGGTGCAGTTATAACAAAAGAAAGTCACATGCCTCCTCACTTTCACCATCTGTAGAATAAGGATAATAATGGAATACGTGATAGAATTGATGGAAGGATTAGGTAATACATAAACAGAATGCTAAGAAACCACTCCTGGTATATGGTTGGTGCTCAATAGTGCTTTTTGCTGTTGGGTTTCCATATAATCCTTGAACTTGATATTAGGCTCATTTTCTTTTGGAAGGACTATATGCTTGGCCTGCTTCCACGTGCCCTCTGAGACAATGGCTACCCCTGCACGTGCCATCAGGCCCAACTTCAAGCTCTGTGGCACTCACTCTTCTTGGTTTTTCTTTCCTTTTTCTGCCCCTTGCTTTTGCTGTCCCTTCCTTTGAACTGCTTCTCTTCCACCACACTCCACCTCTCGTGCCTATCCAAATTCTATCTGCCCATCAGGGCTTATATTTAAGATTTCTGCTGTAACTATTCCTGGCTGATTTACGCAGCCATGTTGTATATTGGCCATTGCTTCATAAACACTAAGCTGGAGATTTAGACCCCAGGAGTCTTTTCTCCAAGAAATATAGCTATAATTTGAGGTAATTTTAAAGATGCTGATTGGCCTATTGTACTCTTCTACAACAAAAGAAACAAAACTATACAACCCTGAAGTGTAAATATTAAATCAAAGTACTCTTTTTAAAAAAAGAAAAAGAAAAGAAAGGCATACAAAATTCAGAGCCTTTATTAGCTTTTCAAAACTCATTAGTCTCTGCTTTGAAGACTGGTTCTAAACTCTGGAGTACTTTAGAAACACCTGTAGGGGCCTCAAGAAAATACTGCCACCACCCACGCCTCTCCACTACCAACAACTCTGGTATGACTGTTGGGACAGACTCTGGACTTTGCTATATTTTTGGTTTTAAAGTTCTAGGGAGCTTCAGTGTGCACACAGAGCTGTGAAGCCCTTGCCTGAACAAACCTACCCCTGAAACGTACACAGTGCACTTCCAGAGGCTTGCCTGCTCTGACCCTTCCTGATGCCTTGGACTAAGGGCCAGGACTTCAGTGCCTGCTGCTGTGACCCTGGAAGTCTATTGCAGAGGGTACGGATGTGCCCAGCCTTTATCTCCTCAGTGCCCAACACAGTGAGGCATCAGCCTCTTGCCCTGCTACAGTCTGCAAAACATAACAGAAAGTTCTGCAGACGGCTTGGGTGAAAGGGACTGGGAAGAAGCAGGAAGAATTCATTTCTCATGCAGCTTGGTTCTCCTTTACTTGTTTTGGTATTAAGCCACTAAACTTACTTAGAAATCAATTTTGGTCCTAGGCTGAATTCCTTTTTTTTTTTTTTCAAACTCTTTTACATATCTAATTAAGGTTATTCCTCAAAATGTTCAGCTCAAGCTACTCCTTCTCGTTCATGCCATTCAACACAAATAGAATGGAATTAAAAAATGAAAGTTATACCACAAACATGGGAGTCAGTATTGGGAAGGCCTGTGAGTGCGGTAGCATTATAAAAGCAATTAGAAATTCAATTTAGAGTTCGTTATTGATTGTAAATTCAGTGTACTCAAGCAGAGACAGTTTCATTACTAGCTAGAATGAGTTCAGGAGTGCTGAACAGAGCACCCAGAAGGTAGTACTAAAGAAAGAGAGGCCTGCTGAGAGAGCATTGCCTAATCAATCACTTGCATTTTCATTTAGTATTATTTCTGCACATAATAAACTTTTGTTAAGTTTAGGTAGTAAAAAAGTGTAAATCTAAAGACATAGGTCCTTTCCTTCCCTAATTGTAGAGCTCAAACCCAGGGCACTGTGCATCCGGGATAAGGAAGCTACCACAGACCTACATCTCTGGCACAAGACCTTCTTCAAGAAATTCAAATCTAGTATATCGAATTTAAAGGTCCAGTGAGGACAGAGGGGGACATTTCATAAAAGAAGGGTGTAACATGGGAGTTTGGGGACGGATGAGAAAAGGAGCTATGAATATGGTGAAACTTCTTCCAGGAAAATGCCACAGAAGGTGGAAACTGCGTATATGAACAAGCAGCCTAGATCACTGAGAGACTAAACTCAGTGGTGTCTTCTTCAGTGTTCTACTGCTGTGAAGAAACACCATGGCCAAGGCAACTCTTTTTTTTTTTTGGTTTTTCGAGACAGGGTTTCTCTGTGTAGCCCTGGCTGTCCTGGAACTCACTTTGTAGACCAGGCTGGCCTCGAACTCAGAAATCCTCCTGCCTCTGCCTCCCAAGTGCTGGGATTAAAGGCGTGCTCCACCACCGCCCGGCGGCAACTCTTATAAAGGAAAACATTCAACTGGGACTGGCTTGCAGGTTCAGAGGTTCAGTCCATTAGCATCACGGTGGGTGCAGGCAGACATGGTGCTAGAGAAGTAGCTACATCCAGATCCGCAGGGAGCAGGAAGAGAGAGGCACTGTGCTTAGCTTGAACTTTCAAAACCTCAAAGCCTGTCCCAGGGACACACTTCCTCCAATAAGGCCATACTTCCTAATCTTTTCAAATAGTGCCACTCCCTGGTGACCAAGCTTTGGAATCTGTGAGCCTGTGGGGGCCATTCTTATGCAAACAACCACAAACAGCAATGGGAAATGACTGTCTTAGCATGTGTTTCTCCATAACCCCAAATTCATATTATACTTTATCCAAAGAAACAATGAACTCGGGTAATGAAAGAGAAGTTGTCCTCAGAGAGCTCAGGAAAATTCCTAGGGTTGTTTCTCATTGTGCAGGGCAAGTCTTTGCTTTCAGGTACCATCTGCTTTGCCTAATTAAAGATGCTGGCTACAGAGAATATCTCTTCCTCTCCCACTGCATGCTCAAAAAGGAACCGTCTGATCTTTCCTAGCTTCCTATTAGGTAATGGTGTGAGATGAACACCCTTTAGAGCTGGACAAGAGGACGATTCAGAAGGAGTCAGATCAAGAAAACAATAGACCCACAATACCAGAACCAAGCCCGGAACTCCTTTTGAGGGCCTTTATCAGACTGAGGGAGGTTTTTACTGTGTTTGCTAGGACCATTCTACAAACATTATCAATCAGTGTCAACTTCATTAAAACAGTTTGTATTTGACTGTGACATCATCGTATTTTCTCTTTTATGTTGTCCATGTGAATTACAGTGACCTACATACAGAAACCAACTGGTAGTTTGACAATGCTTGGCACTATTAGGAGATGTGGCCTTGTTGGAATAGGTGTGGCCTTGTTTGTGGAAGTGTGTCACTGTGAGAGTAGGCTTTGAGGGTTCCTAGTGCACAAGCTCCACCCAGTGTGGAGGAGATCCTCCTCCTAGTTGCCTGCAGAGTAGAGTCTCCTTTTGGCTGACTTCAGATCAACATGTAACATTCTTAGCTCCTTCTTTAGCACCATGCCTGCCTGGATACTGCTATGCTTCCCACCATGATGATAATGGACTGACCCTCTGAAACTATAAGCCAGCCCCAATTAAATGTTTTCCTTTATAATAAGAGTTGCTAGGGAAATGCAAATCAAAACAACCCTGAAATTCCATCTCACACCAGTCAGGATGGCTAAGATCAAAAACACAGGAGACAGCAGTTGTTGGCGAGGATGTGGAGAAAGAGGAACACTCCTCCACTGCTGGTGGAATTGCAGGCTGGTACAACCACTCTGGAAAGCAGTCTGGCGGTTCCTCAGAAAACTGGGCATGACACTCCCGGAGGATCCGGCTATACCACTCCTGGGCATATACCCAGAGACTTTACCTGCATGCAATAAGGACACATGCTCCACTATGTTCATAGCAGCCTTATTTATAATAGCCAGAAGCTGGAAAGAACCCAGATGTCCCTCAACGGAGGAATGGATTCAGAAGATGTGGTATATCTACACAATGGAATACTACTGTGCAATTAAAAACAATGAATTCACGAAATTCCTAGGCAAATGGTCAGAACTTGAAAATATCATCCTTAGTGAGGTAACCCAATCACAAAAGAACACACATGGTATGCAGTCACTGATAAGGGGATATTGACCCAGAATCTCGGAATACCCCAGACACAATCCGCATATCAATAGATTTCTAAAAAGATGGAAGGAGAGACCCCTGGTCCTGGAAAGACTGGATGTAGGGGAACGCCAGGACAGAGTAACGAGAGGGGGTTGAATGGAGAAAAGAGGGAGGGAAGGGGGCTTATGGGACTTTCGGGGAGGGAGGAAACTGGAAAGGGGAAATGATTTGGAATGTAAATAAAAAAACTTAGAAAATAAAATAAAAAAAATAAAGTTAAAAAAAAAAGACCAACGTAGTAATGGGTTATCAGTAAGTCACACAAACTTACTGTGACACATTTAGAGAAAACTAAAAAGTATTTTTCATTTTAAGTGCAAAAATATAAGTTTATAATCCTTATCAAGTGATTTTTTTGCAAAATGTTTATTCTATTAATTCACTGCATTCATAAGATGTTAACAGTTTAAATGTGTATCATTTCTAAGTAAACACTTTTATCATAGATAATACTTTTTAAAGGATTTTAGTACAGGTAGTTTTATTGTATAAAGGACCTAAAGTTCTCCCAAATTTTAGTACAGGTAGTTTTATTGTATGTTTCATCTAGCAGATATTGTTTTAAAGTATGTAGAAATAATTGTTTCCAACTAAGTAAATATATTATACCATGTTAAAAAAAAAAAGAGTTGCCTTGGTCATGGTATATTTTCACAGCAATAAAACCCTAAGACACCAACTTTGAACTTCTGAATTGCACTCAATATGGGTATGGTGTTATACTTTTTACATAAAGTATATATTAATGAAAAATTCTTTTTTCATGAATAATACTGAACCACAATATACTTGATTATAGTGGTTTGTTCCATTTTCATATCAAAACCATGTTGCTTCTCAAAGCTAGTTAGGAGTTATTCCCTCCTATATTGTCTGGAGGATTTTGTTGTATTATTTCTTCTTCAAGTATTTGGTAGAATTTCTTGAAGTCTTCAGATCTGGAGTTTTCTTCATGGTAAGGTGTTTATTTGATTATTCATTTGTTTTGGTTTTCAGAAACAGTCTTTCTGTATAACTCAAATGGGCTTCCAACTGTTACCCTCCTGCCTCAGCCTGGAATAACCACTTGTGCATTATGCCTGGCTCATAGTAAAGTGTTTAATAAGTAACTTATTCAGTAGATAAATGAATGCTCAGACCTCTGTGGGTGTGTATTTTACTTAAAAATGTATCTACTTTAAATAAATTTAAGATTTGGGGACATTAGAATTATTCATTTCCCTCAATAACTTTTAAGTAGTTATAAGGCCTAAGTAGTTTTCATCTACTTTTTTTCATTCTTAGCATTTGTCTTATGAGATTTTTTCATCATAAATATATAAGCCAATTGTTAATAGAAGTACAAAGTAGAGACTGTATCATATCTCTCATGTTAGAGCAAGTGGACAAAAATGTCACTGTGGATAAAAACAAACTGATAACACAACTACTAAGATGGGTTTAGCTGACATACATAATGCATTGCTGAAGAAACTATTTAATTAATATTTTCAAGTAAATTATGTATTTGTTGTTGTACCGACTGGTTTTGTATGTCAGCTTGACACAGGCTGGAGTTATCACAGAGAAAGGAGCTTCAATTAGGGAAGTACCTCCATGAGATCCAGCTGTGGGGCATTTTCTCAATTAGTGATCAAAGTGGGGGGCCCATTGTGGGTGGTGCCCATCCCTGGGCTGGTAGTTTTGGGTTCTATAAGAAAGCAAGCTGAGCAAGCCAGGGGAAGCAAGCCAGTAAGAAACATCCCTCCATGGCCTCTGCATCAGCTCCTGCTTCCTGACCTGCTTGAGTTCCAGTCCTGACTTTCTTTGGTGATAAACAGCAATATGGAAGTGTAAGCTGAATAAACCCTTTCCTCCCCAACTTGCTTCTTGGTCACGATGTTTTGTCCAGGAATAAAAACTGACTAAGACAGTTGTTTTCTATATTATGACTGTCATCTCTTTTTCCTTCAAGAATCCTTGATTTTAATTAGCAATATTTTTTTTTCTAACTCCTTAAGACAAATTCTTACATCATGAATTTCTGAATCTTCTTGTTTTCTAACATGTAAAGTCAAGGTTGCATACATCACATTAACTAGAGTTTCAAATATTTCATACAGAAGTTTTGTACACCATTTGATTTATTATTAATCATGAAATGTTCTAAAATATTCTTTGTGATTTCTTATTTGGTTCATATATTCTATAAAAATCTATTTCTCAATTTCAAAATATATGAGGATTTCCTTGTCATCTTTTTGTTAGTACATTCTAGTTTGATTGCATTGTGGTTGAAAGATTCTTTTTTGTATTATTGTATACTTCTTTTTTAAAAAAATTGAATATTTTATTTGTTTACATTTCAAATGTTATCCCCTTTCCCAGTTTCCCCTCTGCAAACCCCTTATTATTTTTATTATATACTTCTGTGTTAGAACTTACTTTATTTCTGTATGGTCATATTAAAATGTCTTTGTGTTCATGAAATGTTCTCCAGCTTTTCAGCAATGCATTTTATGTCAATTGAATCTGTCTGACTAGTTCTGTTACCAAGTTGTTTTTGCCCTTGTTGATATTTTTGTTTGCTTATTCTAACACAAGAGATGTCAGTGTTCTCCACTACAATTGCATGGATTTTTTTAAACTTTATAATTCTGTTTTTTAACTTATGTGTTCTGAAACTGTATTGACAGGTTAAAATTAGTTTAGAACATGCATATCATCCTAGAAATTTAACTTTAATCTTAATAAAATGCTCCTTTTATGTGGATATACTGATTTATTTCCCAATCTATCAAAATACTGATAGTAATAAAACTTGCTTTGATTATTAATGTCAGTATCAGATATATTTTGACTATTTACATGGTTATCTTGTTGCATTTTAAATATTTTTAATTGTCCTATAAATATAAATATATTAAATATTTTTAACTGTCCTATATTGTGGTGGTTTGAATGATAATGGCCCTCAGAAGTTCTTAAGTTTGAATACTTTGGATGTTTAGTCCCCAGTAGGTGGAACTGTTTGGGAAGGATTAGGAAGTGCAGCTTTGTTGGAGGAGGTGTGTCACTGGGGGTGGGCCTTATAATATCAAAAGCCCACACCATTCTAAGTGTGCTGTCTGTTTGCTGCTTCTATTTCAAGATGTGAGCTCTCAGCACTGCTCCAGTGCCATGTCCCCTGCCTGCTGCCATGGTCCCTGATGAGGTAGTCATAGACTCACCCTCTGGAACTATGAGCCCCAAATAAACCCTTCTATGAGTTTGCTCATGGTGCTTTATCACAATAATAGAAAAATAACTTAGACACTTCTGTTTTAGATGTGCCTCTTACAAGAAATATATATTTTAAAACTCCATTGTGATAATTCAAATGAAACACTGCTTCACTTAAAGACATTTGAGACTAAATTTTGCTGTCTTGCTGTTTACTATTTGTACTACTTATTCTATGTTCTTTATTCTCTCTTCTTCCTGATTTATTTTATATTGAATATTTTCATTATTAAATTTACCTCTCTTTTATAATAGTCTGTAAGTTATACTCTTTTTTACTGTTCTTGCACTGCTGACCCCTACAACATGCATCCTTGACTCGTTAATTTCTAATATTAATTGGTACTTTCACTTTTTCTTAAACAATAGGAATACCATGAATCACTTTAATTTCAACTTACAGGCCACTGTAATTACATATTTTCAGTCTGTACAGTTTTAAATTTCACAAGACATAATTACTTTTGCTTTTAAAAACTGTCAATATTTACTTAACTTTACCTACACACTAAACCTCTAATCGTGTTTCCTTTTTTCTTGTATTTCCAATACTCTGTTTGGAGTCCTCTCTGCCCTCCCTAAAGATGCCTCTTGATATTTCCTCGGTTGTGAATTTCCTGGTGACAAATTCTTAACTACTTTTTCATTAAAGGTATTTTAGTACCCTTTCTAATTTTCTAGATTATTAGGTATTTTATTTCAGCACTTTAAACCACCATTCCATTATCTTCTGTCTTCCATGATTTCTGTAGATAAACTAGCTGTTAGTCTCATTGTTACCTTTCTTGTAAGCAATGGGAACTTTTCTCCCAGCCAACTGTCTTTGTGGGATTTGGTACTGTCTTTCATTCTCAGAAGTTACTTTTATATGGTTAGCTATGCTCTACTTCTCAGAATTGATATGGTTTCTTAAATCTGTACAGTAATGCCTTTCATCTTTGCTGAGACAGCCACAGTCCTCTTCTCTTTTCAAATACTGCCTTTACTACAATCTCTCTCTTTTCTACTCATATTCCAAGTTTCCATACATTATATCATTATTCTCACTCGATGTACTCTGGGTGTTTTTACCCAGAACGCTGATTCCGTACTTGGTCATGTCTGAACTGCTTACTAAAATCATCAAACATATTATTTTGCACTGCTATACCTTTAAGCTCTAGAGTTTCCATTTCTTTGTTTCTAGTCTCTGACAACATTCTGTCTTATTGTTTCTTTCTGTTCACTCAACTCCATAAATACTTTAAGCATTACATAAGCACCATTGTACTCCAGAAAGCCCTCCCTTCCTATAGCAGTCTACCTGTGACCTGAATCAATATGGCTTTTTGTGAGAGTTTAAATAACGGACTGAGCATGCTCTGCTGTTCCATCCCCAAGTTTTCCCCAATGAAGTAATTTGTATTTTCTCTATGTCGCTGCTCCCCATAGGGGAAAGTATGTCAGTCTCTGAGTGGGGTTGCATGTTTGCTGCTGCTATTTTTTCACTTTTTATTGACAGTTCTATGGGTTTATATATTTTAGTCATTTTCACCTCTGTTACCTGCCTTTAGCCCCTTACCCCTCCTACTGGTAGTCTTCTCAGTGAGTCCCTACACACTTTTATGTCTTTTTGTCTGTGGATTTACCTGCCTAAGCATGGGTGGAAGTTACTCAGTGGAGCAAGGGCAATGTATCTGTGGATTCACTACTGAAGGAAATAACATCTCCCCCACAACTAGCACTAATTGCCCATAGTCTCTTTGGGAGGGGTGGGGTCACATGGGTCCTTCCCTCAACTATGGTAAAATATTGATGGGCCTAGTCTTGCTCAAGTCTTGTGGAGATCACCACATCTTCAGTGAGTTTATGGACACAAGGCTATGTCATGTCATGTCCAGAGAGGTTTCTTATGTTGTCTATCTCGTCATCCTCAGCTCTTACATTTTTTTCTGTCCCCTTTTCCACAGTGTTGTCTGAGCTTCCTGTGTGTGTTATAGTTGTCTCAGCTGGACAGAGAACTCCACCTGTCACTTACTCTAGATGCTTTGCCCAATTGTAGGTTTCTGTATTAACCTCCTCCAGCTAGCTACCAGAAGCTTCTCTGATGGAGTCTTATCTCAGCATTAGTCTATGGGTATAAATGAGTATTTAGAAGGCAAATTAAATGCACTCCTGTTTAGCAGTATGATAGCTGTAGGTTCACCTCTAGGGTCTATGACCTCCCAAATCAAAGGCTCTTGACCAGGCTTACAGAACCAAGCACAGGTTCCCTCCATGAAACAGCCCCCAAATCCTATTGGAAAGTTATGTCCATAACAGTCATTCCACTGTTGCACTGGAGAACACATCTTTCTTGGTAGTTCAGTTTCGTCTCACAAGGTACACAGCTAAGTAAAACTCTTAATGGCTTTTCTTCTTTAGTATCCTACATAGAAACTAGAAACTAGGATCATGGAGCCTAGTTGTTATGGAAGAAGCTTTCAATTCAGCTCCAGCTTGATTTATGACCAGTAACCAAAGTATGGGATAGCTTTAGCAATGGAGGTATGACCACCAAGATCTAGTAAACAACCAAGAGCAATGGCAATATCCTATATTGGGTTTTGTTGGCAAGGGGAGATTCTTTTACTCAACAACCCATAGGAAAATACCCCACGCCTGATGCAGGGATTTTGTTTAATAATCCAAGGCTTCTGGATTATTATCCATTCTTGGAGGGCATATCCATTCAAATTCCTTTTTATTGTATTTTTAATAAGATTATGAAACAGTAGATTTCTCTATGGCTTCTTCATATACCCTGAGTTTCAGTTGCCCTCCTCTTCCCCATCCTTTCAGTTCCCTCCCTGTTTTGACCTTTCTAACTCAGTATTTCTCTTCCATCTTCATGGCTGATGTGTTCTACCACCAGCAACCCCTTCCTCTAATGGCTCTTCTGTAATCCTGGATTTTATGCTGGGTATGTTCTTGTATCTCATTGTTGTAATGACATTTTGGTTTTGTAAATGATAATAATTTAAATCAGATGAGTTTCACTAAAAGTGCAAAAAACCCCACAATTTATTACATTCTAAAATGATCAGGTCTGGTATATAAAGATCACATCACAAACCTGTTCAGGTTTTGATTGTTCTTCCAGGTATGCCTTCGGTCTCTTTCTTTCTTCATTTCACCTTAGCTCATACAGAAACAAGTACTTTATTTAAAATGAAGTTAGGAATCATGAGGACTAGGAAAATGACTGAGTGGGTAAGAGAAAGAGGACCTTAGTTCAGATCCCTAGAACCAACATAAAAGCTGGTGTAGTCATTAACATCTGTATAGTACCAGAGAGACAGAAAGATTGATGGAGTCTGTTGGCCAGTTAGCCTAGCCACAAAGCAGAGAGCTCAGTGAGATGCTCTGCCTTAAAAGAATAAGGCAGAAAATGACATAGGAGGACACCTGACATCCTATTCTCTCCTCCATATGCATACATGAGTACATGCACCTGCACACACATGTGCACACATATATAGCTTTCAAACACAGAAAAAAAAAAACAAAGAATTGTGAATGGAAAGGGCCTTGGGGTCTTATAATATATCTTAGTCCAGGGACCAGAGAGAGGGCTCAGCAATTAAGAGCACTGACTGTTCTTCTAGAGGACCCAGGTTCAATTCCCAGCACCCATATGGTCACTCACAACTACACACAACTCTGGTTCTAGTATCTTAAATTCTCTTCTGGCTTCTGTGGACTTTCAGTATGAACATGGTGTTCATGTATATACATACATACATACATACATACATGTAAGCAAAATGTTCATATACATATAAAATAATATTTATTTTATAACAGAGGAAACAAGAGAGGGGGGATACTTATAGCCATCGTAAGTCTTAAAGAGGGAAGTGTATCAAAGAGATGGCAACATAATGATCTTTCCTTCATGATCTCTATTTTGTTTTAAATTAGTACTCTCTACTCATTTCCTAATGCACCATACTTGGAAACAACTGAAATAGGGCCTTGAATGACTTCTATCAAACTAAGATGTATAAATACTATGCTTTGTTCCTATTGGCCTCCAGACTTATCTTCTAGAAACACGTAGTTCCTTTCTCTGATAAGCAGTTAGGGTTGCGTTAAAGTTCTATGTTGGAATATAATTATGAACAATACATTGTATTTTCATGATACCTATTTCCCTTGTAAGAAGCCACCATGTGCTAACAGGACTATGCCAAGTAAAGGGGAGACATTGGGCCTTTTTACCCAATTAAGTCTTTTAAATACATTAAGTATATATTTTAATAGAATAACAATGGGAAAGTCAGATGTGATTCTTATGCCACAAACTTTGAAAATTATATGTTGAAGCTTAAAATGCCAATCACAATGCCTGCAACATTATAATAAAAATTGTTAGTATTTTATACATCTCCTTTTTAAAAAATAGAAAATTCTTAAAGCAATCAGTGATTTTTTTATAGTTCTCATTTTATCAAGAATTTGACATTTTTCCAGATATGGTAGAATAGTTCTCTAATCCCAACACTGACCTGGGAGGCAGAGCAGGCAGATCACTGTGCATTTGAGGCCATCCGGATCTACATAGTAAGTTCAAGGACAACCAGGGCTGTGTAGAAAACCTTATCTCATCTATCTTATCTATTATAGAACTTAATATCTATATTGTTAGCAGAAAAAATGAACATTTATAAACAAAAGAAATGTAAATTTTTAAGTTTAAAATTAGGTTATTAGCTCATTAAGGAGATTAAAAAAATATGAAAAAGTGAACACAAAAACAGACACAAGAAAACATTATGAATGAATGAATGAAGAAATTATGCCATAAGACAAAGCTCTTACAGATGTCCCAGGGGCCATTCAAGCTTGTTGTAAGTAGAAAAGCTTTTAGTTGGGCTAGAGAGATGGCTCAGCAGTTAAGAACTCTTCCAGAGGTCATGAGTTCAAATCCCAGCAACCACATGGTGGCTCGCAACCATCTCTAATGAGATCTGATGCCCTCTTCTGGTTTGTCTGAATGCAGCTACAGTGTACTTATATATAATAAATAAATAAATCTTAAAAAAGAAAAAGAAAAAGCTTTTAGTTATATCCCAAAGACCACTCAAGCTCATTGTGAGTGCAAAGAATAAATACCTTATTTTCTTGGAGACTAGGTTCTTCTGAAGCCTGTATACCAGGGCCTTCTGCCACTTGACACCTAGTCACTGTGCCTTTACGAACTGTGAAGCCAACATGGGGTCCTACCCCTCAGTCCTCTGCTTGCATCTTTCTCTTCACCTGCAATGGCTCACCTCCATACAGATTACTGTTTGCTTCTTTCTTTGGAGACCAGCTCCTTTGGCAATTTCTAGGATCTGGATGTTATTGTCTCAGGTGGCATTTGTCATCCTACATTCAAGCCTGAGCTCCTCTCTAGCATTGCAAACTGTGTGTGTGTGTGTGTGTATGTGTGTGTGTGTGTGTGTGTGTGTGTGTGTGAATGTGTGTGTTACAGTGTACAAGTGGAAGTCAGATGGCAGCTTGCAAGTGTAGATTCTATTCCTCCACCACATGTGTTCTAGGGACTTAACTCAGGTCAGATTACCATGTTTGGTAGCAAGCACCTTTTACCTATTGAGTCGTTTCATTGACCCCTTGAAATATTTCTTCAATGTTCTTTTATAAATCTTCCTAGATAGTCAACTTTATTTTCAGAGGAACAAATTTCTTTTACTCTTGGGCCCACATTTCATCAGCTTAAGTGAAATTTAATTAATTTATATTCTAACAACACAAATACAACAAGTATAAGAAAGGTTCAGGCAAAAAATCAAATGACCCTACCTAAAACATAGCTTAGGGGCTGGAGAGGTGGATCAGAGGAAAAGATGCAAAGGACCTGAGTTTGGATTCCAAGCACTTACATCAACAGGCTGATAATCACTCTAACTCCACTTCCAGGGGATCTGACACCTTCTTCTGACCTCTGCATGCACTGTACTCACATTCACAAACCCATGTACTTTTAAAAGATAAAGACTAAAAATATGTCTTTAAAACAAATACAACTTCAAATACTAGAGGGCAGCCTGCTCTGTGGAGTGACTGGCTTGCTGTGAGCATCAGCCTTTTATGCAGTTAAAATGGAAAGCTCTGGGGACCTCCATTAGTCAAGTTACAGTGACTTAGAAGAGCTTCTCTTTTTGTTGCTAGTTTGCATTCATTGGCATTGACCCCCTCTTCAGTGTCTGCTACAGGTATAACTTTAAGACTTCAGCAACCCACAGTGGCTTCCAGCTGACATTAGAAAGGTGGAAAGTCATTCATTCAAGGTCTTTATTAAATCAAATTATGTACTACTACAATTTTAAACATTGTTTGATAGCAAGATTGCTGTTCAATGCACATTCTCTAAAAATTCTTGAGATTTAACTTAGAATTGACCAATTCTGGCTGAACTTCGGATTTGTAGAAGAAATATAAATTAGCTTTGTCGCTGTTCCGTCTCCTGAAACTTAGGCTGTGTCTGGATGAAGCTACTAGATGTGGCTTCATAGTAAAGCAGACTAGGCATTTGCCTAAGCCTTCATCTGTACAAGAATGCCACTAGACACAACAACACCCTCGCTGAGCTCGAAAACAGTTTCCTGCTCCAGCTGTACAATAGTATAGGAATGAAATGTATGAGATAAAGATTTACATATTCTTAGTGCTTTAAAAGGAGCTTTTATCTGTAAAATATCTTAAAATACATGGTAGCAACTTACTTCAAATATCAGTTTGGACACTGATTTCTTATTCCTTTCCATGTAGAAAGACATTTGTTAGCATGACTTGCCTGGACTTACTTCTCACTCTTCCCTAGTTGACTGTGTTCCTTGTGCTATGGCTTAGATGAGAAAGGCCTGCAGTTCTCTGTGGCTGGATGCATACATCTTCCTATTTCTAAAATGGATTTTGTAAAGCACATTATCTTCCTAGATGCCCATGCCATCCTAACTGATATCAGTCTTGATGATTAATAAAGGAGACATACATATCTTTATTTACCAATCCTTAGATTTACCTATCAGTTGTTTGAGAACTCCTATGTTGTAATACTTCTTGCCAAGTCCCAATGCAAATAACAGTAACTGGTAGGATCTGAAGGACACTCCCTGGTAGGAAGAACAGCAATGATACATAATCCACATGCTTGTGAGTATGCACCACAAACTGATGTGTTAAGGTGACCAAGAGAAACCCACCAATCAGATATCAGCAATACCCGGCTCTTCTGTAGGCTTCCTTCAGACACCCACACAACCACATCATGCACAAGCTTTAAAAACCAGAATTATGGTGGCTGTCATAATTCTTCAGAAGCAACACAGAGTAATTTTAAAGGTGTATTATCTGTGATCAATGATGAATAATGTATATACTGAAAAAATAGCTATTAGGTTGGAAAGACTAGGCTTGGCAACTTGAATTTGATGATGGGGGTGGAGGTTAAATTTGGTATTCTTAAAGGAAATGCCTCAGGTCTATATGGCCATGTGATAACACAAGCATAGAAATCTGAAATTTATTTCTCTGGGCACTCACCAACTATTTGGTTTTTAGTGATAATAATAAATTATAATTGTGTATTACTTAGTGGTTTTCAAAATACTTTTACGTATAAAATCTCTATCTATAAATTCACTCTCCTGGCTAGTTGTGCATCAACCTGACACAAGCTAAAGCTATCTGAGAGGAGAGAACCTCAACTGAGAAAATGCCTAGGCTAGCAAGCCTATAGGACATTTTCTTAACCAGTGATTGAGTGGGAGGGGCCAGCTCTTTGTAGGTGGGAAAATTCCTGGACTGGTGGTCCTGGGTGCTATAAGAAAGCAGATTGAGCAAGCCATGAGGAGCAAGCCAATCAGCAGCATTCTTCCGTGGCCTCTGCATCAGCTCCTGACTCCAGGTTCTTGTTCTCTTTGAGTTCTGTCCTGACTTCCTTTGGTGATGAACAGCAATATGCAAATATAAGCTAAACATATCCTTTCTTCACCAAATTGCTTTTGGTCATGGTGTTTCATCACTGCCATAGAAATCCTAACTCAGATATTCACCATTCATTTTCTTCAATAAAATTTAGCACCTACTGTTGCATGTAGCTTTTGCTATCCCACCTTAACTCTAGGAACTGTACATGCTACTAGCTCCCGCCCAGAGAATATTGGATCCACAGATGAAAAACACAGACACACACAGTTGTTCAATTTCAACTTGCCTTTTTGGCCCAATTGCTGGGTGCTACTTATCTCCTGCCTGGAAAAATGTGTCCTTATCAATACTAGACTCAGGTCTAGTCTGTGAGGGTACAGCAGAAAATGAAGGGCCAGCTCTCCTGTTGCTTAACTTTAAGATGATAAGTGCTAAGAAGACAATTAAGTGTGGTGCATGGAATAGGAGAAAGTAGCTATGAGTTAGAGAACTGTGTTATATATGAGACCAAGGAAGACTTCTCAGCTAAAGAGATACCTGAACAGAGCCACAAAAGAACACAAAAGAACTGAGGGGTTAAACATGAAGAACAGAGCAAAGTCAACCAAGGTGCAGAAATGGGACCAGACTCACCATAGGTAATAAAGGGCAGAGCTGGGAGTTAGAACAGAAAATGTAAGACAAGGCAGAGTTATAGATGGGATCCAACACAGCAGAGCCTGAAGGAGGCTTGAATGTTACTATGTGAGAAATTAAGCCCAACCACCAGCCCTGTCATCTTCCAATGAGTCAGAGATAAACAGCTACTCACGCTGGTATAGCTGGGGACTCAGTCACCATTAAACATCTTATCCCAATGCTGAACATCTGTACTCTTGGCATATAAAACACTTTTAGGCATATGTACATAAATATACTTTTAAGTAATTTATTTACTTAAGACACTTATTATAAGTAATTTAACAACTAGACGATGTTTCTTAATTGCCACCACTTTAACCTCTGTCCTGTACACAAGCAATTTTTGTTTTTACCTTTGGTATCAAATGGGACAATGTATAGGTATGAGAAGAGGGGTACAGAACATAAGCACAGAATATAAGAATGGGTGTAGGATTTTACAAGGAAAAATTAGTTTTCCAGGAGAACCAGACTGCAGGCAGTTAGAAGTGATTCAGGTAAAAGGAACAATGTGCTTTGAAGAGAAAAAGTGTGAAATATAAAATGAGCCTGGTGTGCTGTGGGCACCTCCACAAACAGCCTGTGTTTGTCTTGAAAGTTGTAGCTCTGGGATAGAAATGTTAGCATTATACAGATGCTTGCAGATGCTATTCTAAGCTGCAAGCAGACTGTAAAGTCCCTATCACCATGGCTTTCCCAAGGGTTTATGGGGGTCTACTTTGTAACAGCCTAGAGCACCTGATTCATCAGAATTCTAAGATGTATGTGCCATAGAAAACACTTTGGGGTGCTTCAAAGAAGGCTCAGTTGGCAAAGTGCTTGCCATACAATCATGAGGACCTGAGTCTGACCTCCCCAAAGCAGGAATGGCAATGTGCACCTGTAATTGCTGTGCTGGGAGGCAGAGACAACAGGTCCTCAGGGCTTGCTGACTAGCATTTGAATAGGAATCAGTGAGCTTCAGGCTCATGGAGAGAACCCGTCTCAAATAATAAGATGGACAATGCACTCAGACAGGATGTACTGAGGAACACACTAGACCTTGTCCTCCGGCCTCCACACCCATGCCCACACTCACAACCAAAACCACTTTTTAACTGACACACATACACGTATATTTACTTTTAACCATATAAGTAAATAAACAACATCTTATTATAAAAAATGTATAATCTATAGAGTGGTGGGTGTAGGTCATGGCTGGAGTGTGTGTTTAACATGCACAAGGCCCTGAGTTCAATCCTTAGCTTATGCATCTCTCTCTCTCTCTCTCTCTCTCTCTCTCTCTCTCTCTCTCTCTCTCTCATAGACAAAGTTTCTTTTAATTACCACCATCCCATCTCTGCTTCATTACTAGAGACAAATTTCTTAGCTGTTCAATCAAGTGCCTTAAAAAAAACACTATAATTAAAACTCTCTAAAAACCATGAATTATTAAGTTTAATTCATCCAAAAAACATAAGACCAGATGAATAAGTGACCCATTTGAAAGTATTAAGTTTCATAAAAGTGGCTTGCTTCTTTTTCCCCTAGCCAAAATTGTGTAGGTATAGTTGAGGCTTGCCTTTAACTCGTAATTCTCCTACCTCAGTCTCCTGAGCACTGAATTTGCAGGTGTGAGCACTCTGACTCAGTCGTAGTCTCCTTTTATTTAGTACAAGTAGGAGATATTTAGTTTACAGAGGTAGTGACCTACACTGAATGTTAAAACGGTGTGAATCACATATGCATCCAGAGTTAAAAAGGGTGTCGTTTAGCATTAGAAATCAATGTATAAAATAATCAAGGGATTTCTATTCAAATGCTAGCCATGGGCTATGTACATGACTCAGTCACATTTATTGCAAAATATACTTGGCCTTTGGTGAAAAGTCTTGCCCATTGTCTTACTTGGGGTTTTACTGCTGTGAAGAGACACTATAACCAAGGCAATTCTTATAAAGGAAAACATTTAATTGGGACTGTCTTGCAGGTTCAGAGATTCAGTCCTTTATCATCGTGGCATATCATGGCATAGAGACAAGCAGGCATTGTCCAGGCACGCATGTGCTAAAGGAGCTGAGAGTTCTACATTTTGATCCAAACTGGATTTGTTTCACACTGGGCATAGCTTGAGCATTTAAGACCTCAAAACCCACCTCCACAGTGACACACTTCCTCTAGCAGGTCACACCTACTCCAACAAGGCCACACCTCCTAATACTGCCACTCCCTATGGCCAAGCATTCAAACACATTACTCTGTGGGGCAGATCTACTAAAACCACCTCATCCATCCCTGGGCACAGTGGAACACATGTGTAATCTCAGTATTCAGGAGGAGTCTGAGTTTGTGGCCAGCCTGAACTACACAGTGGGCATATGGCAATTCTGTCTCAAAAACCAAGGGCAGTGGACATAGTTCAGTGGTGGGGAATTTTTAGCTTGCACAGGGGCCTGGATTTGATCTCTAGCACGATCAAACAAACACCTTTATCCAACAACTTTTTCACTATTATTGAAAACTAAAAGATGAAGAAGATGTCACCTGCAGAGAGAGCAAGAGGTCCATACCAGTAATCCTGGTTGCCCTGGAAGCCAAAGTCAGAGTAATGCCAGGACCAACCTAGACAACTTCTGAGACCTATTTTCCAATTACATAAAAACAGGAGGGGTTGTAGGGAGGGAAGAACTTATCTAAATATGTACCCTTCCCCCAGCCTTGAGCAGGCTAAATAGACCTTAATTGTTTGCCGTAGTTGGTCTTCTGCCGACCTAGGTAGAGTCCTCCACCTTGCCTCACCTGCAGTTTGCTACAGGAGCAGACTGTCTGCTGAGCTTGCTTTGCAACATAATCCAGTTGAACAAGGATGGGTCTGTGGGTTTTCCCTATATAAACACAGAGCTGAAAATTAAACTTTGAGCCTTGATCAGAAACCTATGTCTTGGCTTCATTCTTCTCTCACCCACCCATCCTTTTTTATTTCCAGCCTCCCTTTCAGGTAACCCAGTTCATCCATGGCTGATGGACAGCTACGTAAATACAGTATTCATATATGAAATTTAAAAAATAAGACTAAGATGTAGTTTACTGGTAGCACATTTGCCTAACATGCACAAAAGCTTAGGTTTGGTCGCCACAATAGAGGAACCAACAATCAAAACAACCTCACAAAGCACAGGACTAGTTCACAGTTCAGTAATCTCTCCAGCTAAAATGTAGACAAGTCAGTTATGTGTGGTCTTGGGAGCTGGGGGTGCCCCAGCAATGGCACGCCTGGCACTGAAGAGAACAACCGTGCTGTAGGAAGCTGTCTGTGTGCTCAGGTGCATCAGTATCAGCTGGTCCCTGTCTACTAGATGCCAGCAGGACCCCAAGTCCAACTGCAACATCGGAAATATCTTCAGATCTATATTGGCTGAGAACCCCTGCTACAGACCTAAGAATGAAAAAGGGAAAACAAGCAGGTGAAGATGGACGTACAAAACAATGGAAACTAAGAAAGTCTGAGGAGTTAAATGCAGGCTGTTTAGCTGTGGTTTCTTCAACAACTGCTCTGAGTATTGGCTCAGAGCAGAGATCTGCTCCCAAGGCCTGCTGGGAAATGCCTAGTGGTGGTTACTAAGAGACAGGGTGCTTCGTCTGAGTAGAGTGTGTCAGGTTAGGAGCTTTTTACATCAATCACAGAGCCAGGATAGACTTCTTGGCTGTTCTACTCCTTTAAGCCTATAATTTGTAACTGATGTATGAAAGATAATTTGTCCAGGAGAAATCTGGGGAGCTTTCCGTGGTGGCCCTCCAGTAATTTTGCTTGCTAAATTTGCAACAAAGAACCCCCATACAGTGGCCTTGAAAACACTACTATTAATAATACCCTTAAAAAAATAAAACCTGGTTCAGCTATCGGATGCTCTGCCAGTTAAACTCAGTTGTCAATTTGATTGGGATCTGGAGCTATCAGACATTCCTTTAGGGCAGTCTGCAGGGTATTTCCTGGGAGGAAGACCTTCCCTCTGAGTTTGTAGCAGTAGCCCAGATACAAAGAAGTCTAAGCAGAAGCAGAGCCCCTTTTGTCAGCCTTCTCTCTTGCTGCTGTGGTTGTCATCACAACACCCTCCCTCCAGTGAAGCGAAGGCAGGGATTCTCCTTGGTTACTGGGGGAGTTACCCAGGATGCACCAGGCCTCCAGCACCAGAATAAGACAGCTAAGGCATCCAGCCTTGTGCACTGAAGCTCCTTTCCTCTCTAGCACATAGCTAGCCATTCTTGAATTACCCAGCATATGTCAGGTAAGCCATCCTAACAAACCCCTCTCCGATATGGAGAACTGGAACCTGGAAGATTTCTCTCTGAAGAACACAGTTTCTTGACCACTAAACTTCAGTCACTCTCTTCAATGCTCCCAGCAATTTCCTAGGTATTTTACATTCTTACCATTTTAAACGGTGATAGCCAATAAGCTTGTAGCAAGAGTGCCTGATGGGAAAGAAAGCCTCGGAAGGCCCAGCTGAGGATCCCACCAGCAGGCTGAAAGCCCACCACAGGAGAAAAAGAACACAAAAGCCCCCTTGCTTAAAACATAGCAGGCTACAAAGCAGAGCTCTAAGGAGTCTCTCAAATTCCATAGGGAAACAAGAAACAGATTAAAGTATTGGCTGGCTGCTGGTACACCAGGAAGTAACTTGTGGTGGGTTGTACAACTTAAAAGTCTGTACGGCTGGTTCAACAATGTAACTTAGATTTGTGAAGATCACTGTTGGGATAAGATAAATGGGATTACTGTAAAACTCTACATCCCCCAAATCAGCTATATGAGACATTAAGATATTACATTATCTCTGAAGTAGTTCTAGAAATTAAGTTGAATTTTCCAGAATATCTCTTCTTAAACACCCATAAAAGAAACTTATAAAGCCCCAGTTTAAAAAACAATCCATATTTTATCCAGTTTTTAAAAAGCCTAACACAGACACTGGCTATGACTTTCCTACTGACTTCCAGATAATTGTGGGTGTTTTCTTTATCCTACACTGAACTTGAAACTGGTGGTCTACACAACTGCCAGATGCAACCCAAGAGATCATCAATAAGCTTTTCCTACACTCTGTACTCATCAGGGAGTTAGAGTGGGAATGTGAAGAAGACCAAGAACACTGTGAAAATGGCCTTGACCTTGTAAGTGATTTCAGAGAGAACATCCTTGGAGAAATGCAGTTCGCTCTACCATATGCCATGACACCTGATTTGTATAATACGTGACCAATACCTTTCTGAACATTTAGACTGTGTCCACCTTATGAGAAAGGTTGCTATGAGCTGAGCATGCTGACCCCTGCCTGTATTCCCATCATTTAGGGAGGCTGTGGCAGGAGGATCACAAGTTTGGGCTACCCTGGTCTACCCAGCGAGATCTTGTATTTAAAAACACAAAAATCTTTATAGATATGACTATCTACATGTTTGTTTTCTTAGAATAATGAATGCCTTAGGAAATAGAGTTTAAGGTCAAAAGCAAAATCATTTTCCAGGCTCCTCAGACCTGTTTTTCAAGTTTTCTCTCTAGATAGCATTTCTATCTGTAGTGTGAGGAGTCTCATGCTCTTCCTACTCCCTTGTCAACACTTCCTACCCTGTGAGTCCTGTCTTGATAGCAGGCTTTATAAAATCAGCGTCTGACCAAGTTGGCTGCTACTGAGCTCGTTGCCATAATGGTAGACTCCAGTACTTGAGCTTTCCCCAGTGCTGGCAGAGTGCTGCCTTGATAATTCTACCCCGGTCTTTCCTGAGGCTACTTTACATTATTATACTCATATTTACCTTGTGTCTTGTGAAGGAAACATCCTTGTCTCTATAGCTTCATGTATACCACAACATGGGCTAGAAACAGCATGGGGTGATAAGAATAGCATCTTCACTTCCAAAAGACTCCGGCTTGCATCTTGGCTTCACCGCTTACAGCTATGTGCAGTCTGAATATGTCCCAAAATTTCAAGAATATTAAATCAGCAATTGACCATATTGAGAGGGTTAAGGTAGTTAGGTCCTGAGAACGGAGTCCTCATAACAGGGGTCAGAAACCTTGGGGGTGCTTTATGCCCCTTCCATCATGTATGGACTCAGCAAGAAGGGGCCGTCTCTCCCACCACCACAGCTCTGGCCCTTTTCTCACTGGCTTCCCAGAACTGTGGACAGTAAGGTTCTGCTGACTGTACATTATGCAGTCTTGGGTATTTTGTTAAAGTGAGGCAAGCAGACTAATATTTTGTGCAAATGAAGGTTAATATTTCACCTTCCTCTCCTGGGCTTGAAGGTTAAACAGGAATGCACTTATTTCACAATAGGAATAAAATGCCCCAGTCTCAGACTGTCAGTGTTGACTTACATTATCTATGATGTGGAAGCAATAAACATTCAGTATAAACCATATGTCACATTTTGAATTTTTATCTCTTCCTGCTTTGGGATCCCTGTCCTAACATACAATTTTTATTTAGCATTAAATAACTTCTGTTTTTCTGGACATCATCTCATATGCCAAATTATTCTCAGAAGTTTTAGCTAATGTGTTTTTTAAAACCCTCTTTGGCTAACTTATAGAATATATTTAGTATCTTTTAAAGATATATTTGTTTGTGTGTATGTATGTATATATGTATGTATGTATGTATGCATGTATGTGTCTGTGTGAGTGTATGCCCATGTGTACAGGTGCCCATGGAGGTCAGAAGAGGACATCAGCATCTTTGGAGCTGGAATTACAGGCAGGTGTGAGCCACCCAACATGGGTTCTAGGAATCTAACATCCTTTGGAAGAGCAGCAAGGACTGAGTCATCTTTCCAGTCTTATACTTATCATCCTTCTACTAGTAAAATTAACTAATAATTTTCAAAGATAAAAACAAATATGATATAATATACTATTGCCAAAAAGAGCAAAATAGGGTTGAGTAGGCCCCCTAAATGGTGATACCTGCCTGCCAAGACCCCCTCTTCAAATGCCAAACACATGAACCCTGACTGTTCGTGTTAACAATGAAGAGGATCGACATCACTTGAGTCCTGTTTCTACCCATCATGGTCTTATATCAGCCAGGGACTCACCCACACTGTGAGTTGAAGCACTGTTCTCCAGGAAGGGACTGGCCTGGTATCTAGACTATACAGATTAGAAGGGATTCACTTCCTGACAGTACCAGATAGCCAAGGGATTTCAGTAGAGTGCTGAGACCCCAATGCAGACACTGTCATGTATAAGAGAGTATGTTGAGTACCCCCTCCTGAGAGCTTTTACTGAGAAATGGAAAGGCCATGCTGGAGTAAATAGTATAAATAGTCAGAACCTGATGGTTCTTGATTGGGTAAATACTCCATATGGTTGTGTTTATTTACCACTGAATGTGTTTTTTCAATGAAAATTTAAGATGTATTAACAAGCTTGTTCCATTGTTTCAATAAAAATGTAAAATATCTATAGGAGAAGCAAACTCTACTAGGTCGCATGTTAAATGATCCAAGGAGAGGTCATGAGCCTGAAGGAATGTTTCCCCAGGACCCCTGCTGGTTCTGTCTGCTGCTGCAGGAAACAAGTCTTTCCTGAGGGTCTGGCAACTGGCCTCTGCTCCTGCTCAGAGACTTCCTCACATGTGGAGACCAAAGCCTGATTTCAAATGTCTTCTTCAATTACTTCCCCACAAATGTGATGGCAGATGCCACATTTTTCAGTGCTAGGAAACCACTAATCTCCTTTCTGTCTCAATGGCTTTGCTGTTCTGTATATTTTGTATTAATGGGATCACAAATCCATGACCCTCCTTGTCTGGATCTCTCACTTAGCCTGCTGTTCCAAAGTTCATCAATACCGTAGCAATGCAAAGTGCTTAGTTCCATTTTCTGATGAAATAACATTCTCCTATATGGGCCACATTTTCTTCATCTGTTATTAGTTGGTGTACATGCTTATTATTTAAGCATTATATAAGGATTATCTAAGATGGCATCAATTATTGCCATCTTAGGTGTGTTGTAAGATCTTGTGGTTGTAATTTGTATTTTTCTAATGGTTAACAACAGTTAGCATTTATGTCCTTTGGACTTTATATATTCTCTTTGTGAATCTATCTATTCAGATCATTTTCCCAGTTGTAAGCTGCCTTACCTTTTTATGACTGAGTTACAATGAATCATGAGACCTGTTCCGAGGTGTGGCTTAAGGGGCTGTCCCTAGTTGTTTAAAAACCTGTTTTCTCCCCTTCCCAGGAGTCTCTGATCTGCCTACCAGATCATCCTCAGATCATCCTAGGTCTTTATTAGTCAGTTAGATTCTATTACAACTCACAGTCCCAGCTGACAGAAACTGAGCACCCTCATCTGGGGTCAATAACTTAGATATGGCAATATGAAGTCTCTTCAGTGGCTGTCCTGTGCCCAAGTTTTCTGAGTTGTGATACTAAGCGGTTTAATAGCAAAAATCATTCTAAGGAAACCTAGGAGATTGAAAAATGGAAGCTGGCAGGCTGAACCAGAATTGTGAACTGGAACAAAAAGGAGTAGAAGAATCTAAGAAGCAGCATCCCTTTCTCGCTAGTTTGATCCTGGTAACATTCAAATACGACCTCTTTCCCTCCGTGTTCTCTGCCTTGGTCCTCAGGCTGTGATCTCATTCCTCCGCCAGTCTAGGTTGGTGTCCAAAGACTCTACTAGTATTTCTTTCCAAATGATCAGGTATGTAAATAAAGTAGGGATACTAGATTCTATCAGCCAATCAATTTAACCACACATCTGGTTGCCAGGCAGATTTCATTTATATCTCATCATTACTATCTCCCATCACTATATCTGAATATGTTACTTTTCACACTCTTTTAATATTAGATGTTTTTAAGGAGTCTGGGACTCCTAAGAACAAGGGTTAGGAGGAGGTTGTTTTCTGCAGCTTCCTGAAAGGTACCTCATGTGTACCCCTGGCAGCCAGAAAGATGGGGTACAACTGCATGGCCATAAATAGGGCCCACTCACTGCTAAGCCTCGTCTTCCCCTTCCTAGGGCCCTCTCTCCCAGGACCAAACTCTAGGTGACACGTACCTGCTATCCCAGCTCTGGGGGAACTGAGGGAGCAGAATTTCTGTGAGTTTGAGGCTAGCTTGGGCTACATGAGTTCTAGGTCAGTCTAAGCTAGAGTATGAGACCCTATGTCAAACAAATAAAAGTATGTGGGGAGCAGATCTGAGAGGAGTTAGGGGAGGAATGGGGCATGAATATGATAAATATACATTATAGAGATATATGAAATTCTCAAAGAAATTAAGAAAAATATTTTTAAAATTCAAAAGAAAAAGAAAACTAGATTGAAAAACTCAAAAATTTACCACCTTTACTTAACACTGAAGAAAGTATCAGAATTTTGTGGCTATCATGGTAAATGCCTATGATGTGTATCATGTGACCCCATATGGCACATAGAGAGAAGTGTTTGGTGTTGCTAGCTTTGACCTTATGAAACCCAAGTGTGCTGGGTTGCTCAATGTCTATTTTTAAATACAAGGTTGACTCTCTTCATTGCACACTAAGAAATTTAATATAGCAAAGGTGCTGATCAGAGTTAGCTACAACTTGCCAGACGTTTTATGCTTTTCCTTTAAAAAAAAAGTAAATTGAAATAATCATTTATTCGGGCTAGAGGGAGGGTTCAGCAGTTTGAGAACACATTGTTCTTGCAGAGGAAATGAGTTTGGTTCCTAGCACCCATGTTGGATGGCTTACAAACACCTGTAACTCCAGGGGAATCAGACACCCTCTTCTGGCCCACATACATGTATGCATAACCACAAGCAGATAAATACATATACACATAATTTTTTTAAATTTATAAAAATTAAATCTTAAAATAGTAAAATTATGCTCCAATAAAAAGAAACTGGAAAATGAAGAACAGGCATCAGTTTAATATGAATTATATGAAACACATGTCTTTATATACAAAGCATATTATATGCTATATATATTTATATTTGATCTGATGACAAACAGGAGAATTCATGCACTGACTCTGTCATAGGACATACTAGCATCCTCACTTATATCCTACAAGCTATCTGAAATTATGTAAATTATTCAATATTTTTACCTTCCGTTTTCTCCCTCACAAAATAAGGGTGTAAGCAATGCCTGTATCATTGAGGTAATGTCTTTTTTTTTTTTTAACCATTCCATATAATGAGTGACAGTGTTCAGAGTGAGTTATGTGCTCCCTGAGCAAGTTAACTGTCGTTCCCTTCCCTGGGCCTCTGTCACTGGTCCCAAGCATAAGAGGGTCAGGCAGATGACATCAAAGTGTTCCTCTAGGGCAAGTGCCATCAGCAGCTAGGCTGTCCTGCCAAGAATATGACAAAACAGTGACTGATTTTGCTGTGGATGGAAGGAGAAGGGTTGGCAGCAGGGACCCAGAGACTGAAAGAAAACCACCAGGTGTCCAATCCAGACCCCTACCTCAGCTCCCTAGGACTGAGCAGTGACGTCAGGGACAGACACCTATCTGCCCACTCCCTAGTCTAGAGTAGATGTATTAGAAACTTTACTTACAAATAAAAATTAGAAATACAGATGGAACGGCACAGAATGATGAGTGATTTTTAGCATGTGAGTTTTCCTGAAGAAAAGCGCATACAAACGAAGCGTGGGAAGTTGGTAGGGAGTGGACTCCGAAACTGAGGTTGGTAGATAGAGCAGTGGAGACTAATCTTCCCACATATGTTGTGCTTTCCAGATTAGGGTGTAGGGTTTTTGAACTGAAGACATTCCAGAGAGAATTCTTCCCTGAGTGAAAAACAAAGGCTGTACCTATCCCTTCTCAGTCTAGGGACAGCTTTGGGACAAACCACAGAAGGCAGAGATGTTCCCTTCAGATGACATAACTGAACAATTCTTTAGTGCTTGTCACTGTCCCCTCCAAGTTATTGCGTTTCTAAAGTTGTTGAGCACTGTCAATCTCTGGTCAACAACCAGCAATAGTCTACCTGATCCAAGTTCAATATCCCAGTGACATTTGCTTCCTGAAGAAGTTCAACATGTTCACATTCACTTGCTCACCCACTCACTTATGCATTCACGCACATAACCAGCAAATGTGCTCAACTCTGGGACCTCCTGAGTGATTATGGACGACATGAGAACATTTTACAGCAGCAGGTGGCAGCACAGGAAGTACTGGGAATGGAAACATGAGGTGTGTTGAGTCTGCGTCAAGCTTCATTGACCTTTCTCCCAGCTAGTGTCGCTCCAGGAAATAATTCTAAGTCTAACTTGGGGAAAGAGCCTTTTTATTGGGTTTTTGGTTAATAAAGGCTCTTTGTGTAGTGAATCTGATATCGTGTGGAAAGTAACTCCTCAATGCTGTCTTTCTAATGACCCTAATATCTGGCACAGGATCTGGCATAGCCTCTGAACTTATTATCAATGAAGCACTTGTTCCATAGATCCCACAAAGCTAGCTAATATCTACATGGTATCAGGTCTGCATTGTTCTATGTGGTTTTTCTCATCACAGGTGGCGACAGAACCCTTTAATGTCTGTAGTGAGGGAAGGGCACCTGAGATGTGCTCTAAAATAAAATGTACCCAGAGTTTCAAGACACAGTGCAAGACAATGTAAACTATCTAATGACTATATTTTACAACTAGTACCTTGATTATTGAATTAAATTAAACACATTATTAAAATTACTGACGTCTATTTCTTTGTATAAATTTAATGGCCACTTAAAATGTTAAATTAGTGCTAGGCAGTGGTTGTACAACCTTTAATCCCCGCATTCAGGAGGCAGAGGCAAACTGATCTCTTGAGTTTGACCCCAGCCTAGTCTACAGAGAGTTCCAGGACAGCCAGGACTACACAGAGAAATCCCATCTCAAAAAGGAAGAAAGGAAGGAAAGAAAGAAGGAAGGAAGGATAGCAGGAGAGAGACACAGAGAGGAAAAAGAGAAAGAGAGAGAGAGAGAGAGAGAGTTAATTTATTCATGTGGTTGACATTATATTTCTATTGGCTAACACTGGACTGACAAAAGATTCTTTTTATGCATGAATTACTGCCAGTCTCTTCTTGCATCTGACTATCAGTTTGCTTGATGTGGAAGAATGATCTGTTTCTAATATCTGAGTAGTGCCATACTTTCCCTAAGCCCACACTCAGAACAGTCAGGGAACATAATGTTGTTGTTGCTGCTCTCTCAGTATGTCCTACACTTTAGTAGGTTTGCTGTTTTCAAGGGGGGAAATTAATTACAATTCTTGCATTATTCCTCACTGTTCAAGGTCTCACCAAGGGCATGTGACAGCCAATCAACCAACACTTCAGCAGCTCCTAGCTTTCTGGTTCCAAGAAAAGCGCCTCCGTTTTCTCCTCTCTCCTCCCTCAGCCTCTGGCATACTAGGCAGCCAGGCACCCCTCCCACCCCTAGCACTTTCCACTGACCTCAGAAGAGAGCTAGCTCAAATAACACACTTGTCAGAACACCTTGGTAAGCAGACCAGTGAAAGACACCACACAAATTGACGTGTGACTCAAGAGTGCTCTGAACTGATAGCAAATACCTTCATCTCCCAGAAGATTGCTTCCCTGTAATGATGAGTTGGAATGCCATTAGGACATTTAATGCTATCAGCCCAGATTTGGAATGTTTTACACAGATCCTGCCAGGGCTACAGTAAAGGTGATCTGGGAGTTTTAGGAACTGCTGTAAAACCCTCCATGTTTCCACAGGGAAAACCAACCTTGGCTCCATGGAGGCTGCCAGAAAAGAGAGACGGTGCAAGGTTCCTGATCAGTGGGAAAGGCCTCAAACAGAAACCAACAAAAAGGAAAGAAAACTGAGTATCTCTCGACACATCTCTCTGCATTCAGGGGACTGTGGGTTTGAAACTGATTGAACAACGTTTAGCCTTTAAGGAAATGCTCCAATCACTACTTCTAAAAAATGTTTTGTTTTTGACTCCTGAATTGCAAGATAGACAGAACACAGTTTTTCAGTTTTACTAAGAATAAAATCTAATCCCTGATCACAGCTTGTGAGGCCCTACCTATTCTACAACCCGGGCATGTGGGGGGGTGGGGGTGGGGGTGGGGGGATGTTAGTATTGAGTGTATACAGGGAGAAACCCGAAGTTAGTATTGGGTGTCCTCCTTAATTTCTCCTTCTATATTAAAGCAGAATATTCCACTTGATCCCAGAGCTCAAAGTTTGACTAGTCTAGGCAGCTGGCCCCGGGATTCCCTGTCTCATCCCCTGAGTACTCTGACACAGACAGGCCATGTATGTTCAGACTGGCATGCCGGAGATCCCAGCTCACTTCCTCACACTTTCATGGCAAGTGCTTTACCCACTGAGCCCACCCCCCAGCCCCAAATCTGCACCCAGGTTTCTTGCACTCACCCTGGACAACCTCCCCTTGTTCACTGCACTCCAGCAGCCTGAGCTCCTTGTGCTCCTAAGCCGACCACACCTTCCCACCCCAGTGCCTTTACACCTGCTCTTCCACTTGCCTCTGCTCAAATATGGCTTGACTTCAGCATCCTCTTCCAAACGGCACCACCTTTATCCTGCTATAGTTATCCCCGCAGAACTTACATCCATCTGGAGCATTACGTATTATCCATTTGATCGTCTCCAGACTGGGAAGACAGTTTCAGGAGGTAGCACTCTGCTGTCTACTCACTGCATTGTCTGTCATCTTTTGGGCCTAGGAAGTACCTGGCACACTGAGTTTCCAACAAGTATCTGCAGATGGAGCAACCTAGCGAGCATTCGTATGGAGTACAGACACCTGGGGTCTAGTCTTACGTTCTACCAATGGAAAGTGGTTCCACTTTTAAAAACTGTCTCTGACACTAGGCTTCTGAATCTATAAAACGGTTGGCTGCCAACAGATGTTCCTGTGGCCTCTCCTGGCTCTAAAACCTGGAGGTCTTATGGATCTGCTTTGGCAGATGACCTTGGATAAAATTTTAGCAACACAATTTTCTTTTCACATGCATGAAGTACCAAGCCTTCTGGACCACCTCATTATGATCCCAAAGCCCTCTTCAGAGCTGTAGCTTCTCAAACCCATCCTGCTGGGTTGGAGCCTAGGATTTGCTCTACACTTTGAAGGGCTTCATACTGACCCTTCCCTTCAGTCCTTCAGACGGTTAATAACACAATTGTGGTTTTCTGTCACTTTATCCTGAGTGTGAGTTCCTTGAGGACAGTAGTAAACTCTTGATTACTTTGTCTGCAGCATGTGTCACAATCCCTGGCTCTCCACAAATATCCACTGCATAAGCACAGATGAGCCCAACTGGAACAGAACCACTTCTCTGCTGAAAGCCGGTACCCTCTCCTTCCCCTCGCTAATGAGCAGCAGGCAGAAGTGGGGTTTCACTTCTGGTAATGCCCCACCTGAGAGCTGTTAAGGAAACTAAAATTTGCTGGGAGCTCTTGAGAGTCAGGTTTACCCTCTCACTTTCTTGGTTTATTTAATCCTTTTGACAGCCTAATAACTAGGAACTAGTACTGCCCTGGGGCCAGCGGCAGAGCCCCCGGCAGAGCACTGGCCTAGCATGAGACAGCAAACGGCAGCCAGGAAAAGAATTGGCTCCTTTAATGATGAGGATGAGCTTTCTGAACTCCAGTAGCATTTTCATCATTAGAAGGGATATTTTCGTTGATCACAAAGGTAGGAAATTCCACATGTGCATTCACTGAAAACAACCTGAGTTCAAAGTGCTCCGTGGTCATTATCTCTTCACGCAGAGATAAACACTATCAACCTTGTTAAACTTTCACCTAAATCTTCAGCTTTTTCTATTATGTTTTATTTTGTGTCTGACATCTGCCCTAGTTTGCTTTCTATCGCTGTGATAAACAACATGGCTAAAATCAGCCTGGGGAGAAAAGCTTACTAATCACACTCCATTGAGGGAGGTCAGAGCAGGACTCAAGCAGGAACCTAAAGGCAGGAACTAAGCAGAAACCAGAGAGTACTGCTAAATGGCTTGCTCTCCATGGCTTACTTGACTTGATTTCATATACAGTCAGGGCCACCTTGCCATTCCTCATGAAACATCAATCAAGAAAATCTGCTACAGACCAGTCCAAGGGACATGTTCTCTGAACTGAGTTTCCCTCCTTCTAAATGAACTCACCTTGTGTCAAGTTAACAAAATTTTAACCAGTACAACATCATTTTATTATTCTATGATCATATTGTGGATTAGTAAGATCATATCAAATAAATGGACCTACCATTCACTTCTGTTACTACTTTTACTTTTAAACTTGTATATGCTTCTCAATTTCAAAAGTTAAGTTTTAATGCTAGGGAGATGGCTCTGTGGATAGTGCCAGATGTGTAAGTAAGAGCGCCCCACTTTAGATCCCTAGCCTCTATGGAAAAGCTGCTCACAGCAATGCAATCTGTAACTCTAGCAGAGGCTGGTGGGCTCCGGGTTCAGCGAGAGACCCTGTCTACAAACACACACACCCTGAGCTTGTAAGTGTAGTTTCTGGCCTTTCAGAAAACCTACATAAGCTCTGTGTTTAAGCAGGGTGAATATCCTACTAGGATACAGAAATGAGGTCCTCCTTCTTCCTCCAGAAACCTTTCAAAGTAAAAGCCAAGTGAACTGTTTCCCTTAGAGCAGTGGTTCTCAGCCGTCCTTAGCGCTGTGACCCTTTGATACAGCTCTGCATGCTGTGGTGTTCCCCGTGCCAACCATAACATTTTCATTGCTGCTTCGTAACTGTAATTTTGCTACTGTCATAAGTCATATGAATATTTATGTTTTCTGATAGTCTTAGGTGCCCTGTGAAAGGGTTGTTTGACCCACAAGTTCAGAAATGCTGCCCTAGAGTAAGGAAGGACCCCTCCTAAAAACAAAGAATGGTCAGAGCCTCCTAACTTGCTGCGTACACATGCTGGCTCACACCGCATCTTCTAAGTTCTTGCTTTTCTATCCTCAGTGAATGGTATGAGGTTCCAGTGATTTCCTCCAGAACAGGACAATGGTCTTGTCACTCTGTTGGAGGATCTCCTGCTGGAGAGTTTAACACAAAGTAATGCAGGTAAATGCTTGATACTGTGCCTGGCACAAGGCTCTCTTCTGAGTGTGAAACTTCTGTACCAGAGTCCAAGGAAAGCTGACCCCTGACTCTCACCTTCTATGTGTTAGAACCTATTCCAAGTGCTCACTCCTGTTCAAAGAGGAACATGGAAGTTCAGGCCGTGTTTATTATCTCACCCACAATTGAGTGGTTTGATTGCTGATCACACCGAGGAGAAGAGCTACATCTGCCTTCCTAGCATCATGGTTCAAGCTGACTTTATGCTGCCTACATCCACCTTCCTAGCGCCCCATCATGGTCCATGCTGACTTTATGCTGCCTACATCCGCCCTCCTAGCACCCCATCATGGTCCATGCTGACTTTATGCTGCCTACATCTGCCCTCCTAGCGCCCCATCATGGTCCATGCTGACTTTATGCTGCCTACATCCACCCTCCTAGCGCCCCCTCATGGTCCATGCTGACTTTATGCTGCCTACATCCGCCTTCCTAGCGCCCCACCATGGTCCATGCTGACTTTATGCTGCCTCTTCAAAGACTCTGACATTCGACTTCGCTCTCTGCCGTCAAACTGCTTCACTACGACTGTGGTCTGTGCTTTCAAGTCCTACTGAGTCACTCACCATCCAGCTCAAACATGGGCAGCTTTCCAGGTCTCCATCATCTCCAACCTTATTCCCCTCAGCCGATTCTGACGTTTCCTTGCAATAGTTACTTTACTATCTACGGTCAAAACAGCTGAGGTTACCTCAGATAGACTAAATCCTCACTAGAAGGTCTTAGCTTTTGGCAAAAGACAACTCAGAAATGGTGCTTGAAACTGTCAGATGACCCAGTTGTAGTGTAGATGAGCTTCTCTTCACTTTGGAAAATAGTGGCTGGCAAGATTGTGGGTGTCCCACAGGTCACTATGAGAATCTCTTCTCTACGTGCCTGGGCACTGCTGATGCTCCTACTCCCTCTCCCATTTCCCACAGTCACCTTCTCCTTGGCCCTTCCTTCATGCATCTCCTGCCCATCTTCTGATATCCAGTCTGAACCAGTACTCCGTGTCTAGACGTTCTACCCTCATTCTGACCTTCCACGGGTACAGTGTTTATATTCTCTACTCAAAGTCTTTAGCATAAAGTCTTCCTTAGCATATAGCCAGATACTCATAATTTCTATCTTTTCCCTCAGAGTTCTTGAGGGTAGAGCTTGTTTCCTTCTTGGTAGTTGCTTGTTAAGAATGTAACTAATGCTTCAAGACTTCCAACTGATGGTTTCTGCAATTGGTGGTACCCTAGGTATATGCATGTGGAGACCTATTCCTCATGTACAATTTACCTTAAAAAAGAAAAAGCTGTCACCACCAGCCTGGAACTCACTAAATAGGGGAGGCTGACAAGACAGTGAGCCCCAGGGACTCTGTTTCCATCTCCCTATCAGGGATAACAAGCACAAACCACCATGTTGGGCTTTTCCTCAGTTGTCAGTACTTCTGGTACTCTGTAGGAACTGGGGATTAAACTCGGGTCCTTGTGCTCACAAGGCAAGCACCTTACCAGCAGAGCCATCTCCCCAGCCTTCAATGCAACTCTTGGGCTATTCCAACTTGAGCAATTCTGGCCTTGGCCAAAGCCTTCTGATCAGAGTACCCAGGAAGAGATACCATTGACACATGCTTAGGATGAAACAAACCATACTACTATTATCATTTTAGGGCTAGATGAAAAGGGACAAAGTGGAAAGTGTCCTAATACACAGACACACAGACACAGACACAGACACACAGACACACACACGTACGTACGTACGTATATAGTATTAATCTCACTCTCCTTATTGATAGGTATTAGGTACTTAGGAACAGAATGACTTAGGACAGAAGTTGCTGAAACCACCCAGGAGAGCCCAACTGGCCTAGAAATCACAGTCTTCCTGCTTCTGCCTTTCTATTATTGGAATCACAAGGGCAGGCCATCCATACCTGGCCTTTATGATTCTTTCCTCTCAGGAATGTATGGGGTGTTGCACCACAATTGTTCCCATACAGCAAACTAGCCCAGCGCTAGGACTAGGACTCTAGGAGGCTGCCATACCTTTGAAGGTAATGGACAGAGCCTTCTCTGACTCCAGACCCTTCCCCAAGCTCAGGCAAACAAGATTGATCCAGGGCGGGGAGCCAGAGGCAAGTATTCCAGCACAGTTTTGCGGTTAGGCAGAACCCCAAGTAAGTCTCCAAGAATAAATGAGCAAGTCACAAGGAGCTGGGAGGCGGGGGTGGGGGAGGGGTGGGGGCCGACTGTGAACTTTGCTGCAGGCGGACCTGTCACTCCTGCTGACAGCAAGAACCTTCCACCTTCACGTTTTTTAAAGAAGGCGGCGCGCCCCAGACAGAGTGCTTGGCTCCGGGGAAATGAACTCCTGAGGCTGGGAAGGGAAAGGAAAAGGCTCGGGGGCGGCCAGCGGCCCGGCGGGACACCTGTGGGGTGGACAGCTTTTCTAGGCCCGGGCCAGTACCCGCTCAGGCTACCTGGCGTCGGGCTCCTCCTCCGACTCGGCCGCCGTCTCCTCCCCCTCGCCCTCAGACTCCTCTTCCGTCTCCAGCTCCTGGGCCACCTCCTCGTCTGTACCCCATCCAAGGAAGCCCTGGGCTGCGAGTCCGCCGTCGCCGCTCGCCATCGCGCCTGTCCTGGCCTGAGTCGGAGCTGCCCACGCCTTGCCCGGTGTTCTCCGTCTGACTGCACTTTGCCAAGGCCCGCGCGGCTGCTTGGGTTCCCGGCGCGCGGGGCGGGGGCGCCCCAAGTCTTTAAATAGAAGGCGTCAAGAAAGTTTGGCCACGGACCCGGCTCAGCCTCCCCTGGTTCCCGTCCCCGCCCATTTTGGCAGATCTAGGCGGCCTTTGTGGCCAGGGCCTAGCGCAGTGTTGAGCTTCAAAACAACCCACCAGCCCAGCCTTCCATCTAGTGACCTGGTGGTTCTCACACCTTGAGCTGAGCTGCGGGATACTTCATGCCAAATGAGGCAGCACTCGGCCAGGGTCTTGTTTCCCTTCTTCCTGAGAAGATAACTAACCTTATGGTGCTGGTTTACAGAGAGCTTAAGGCCCCACTGCTAGTACAGTGACAATGGAAACAAACTAGCAGCGCCCAAAGGGACTAAGATCTCACTGGATCAAGTAAAGCCAGTGCTTAACCTCTCAACCACCGCTCTAGGACTAAAACCCAAGATCCTCCTAAAGATCAAATCCTGACTAATCCACTTTTAGAAATCAGGTATTTACACTGTATCAAATGAATTCTGTCTGAAAGGCCCACCTGTTCGCTTATTCGAGATCACCACCTTTCTCTGAAATCTACAGGTTTGAACTCACTGCTCCTCTCCAGGAACTCAAAGCAGTCTTTTGAATATGTAGACTGTTTCTCTTTATCACACCACCTAGTTCTTATAAGCAATTGAATGTTTCTAAAAAGGTCTAGACTGTTTAGTACAATGGTTAGAAAGTATTCTTTCCTGAGAAAGATGTTTTAGCTAGATCTCCAAACCTTTAATCATCGCAGATCCTACTTACAGCTGTTAAACGAAATGGGAAATAAGGGTATTCTCAGCTTATATGCTGTACATTGGGTTCGAGGACAAAGACTTGTAGATTGGCAGCCCCTTTTACCATCAATTTTGCCAAGATCCTATTTCAAACTAACTCAAAACTTAGAATTATTTACAGAGTCCACACGTTTAATACTAATATTTTAACAGCACATAAATGTTTACTCAAAAAAATGTATTATTCACTTGAAATAGAAAAGAGTTGAAGTCTCCAGCTGGGGAAATAGCTCAATGGGTAGAGCACTTGCCTAGCAGATACCAGCTGTGTTCAATCCCCTGCACTGAAAATAAATTAGGAAAAAAGAATCTGTCTCATATATTAACAACCCACTTAGCTGACACAGCTGGACTTCCGAGAGTCTATGATCATAAGTGCTGGCTCATTAATTCCGGGATGCAGGTTTCTTAGCCTTTTGGCCTATTTGACACATACCAGCGGACTAGGAGAGTAGGGCAACTGGAAACATCATGGCGGCAATGCAAGGGTCCACACCACAGCCAAGTCTGAGGCTTTATTAAATGCCATAATGTTGCAGAGCAGAACACCCATCCCCAAGGGACTATGATGGACAAACATTACCTGGGGTCACACTGAACTGCCATACTCAACACATTCTGAAAAAGTGCTGCACAATGTGGAATAAATCTTAGGAATATGTCCAAGAAAAAATTCATACATAAAAATTTTTTACTGCATCAAAAGTACTATAGATCAGTATTCTAAAAAACTGACCCATATAGAAAGCTCTATTCCTAATTATGCCACAGGAATAATGTGGCTCACAGGCTAGCCACAGATGAACTTCAACCCAGGAACTCTGGGTAGTAAACCATCTAGCACAATTAGGTCCAGATCAGTTAAGATAGTTACAGCCTCAATCTCATTACAAAATCAACATTCACAGAAAAATAACAACTCAACCATTTCCAGATATAAACTTTATTCCATTTGACAGCATACAAAAATTTAAACATAAAAAGAAAAAAGAAAATATGCACCCTTTGTAAGTCAAACAAAGTGAAAGTTTTAGTTTTTTTAATTGGTCTGCAAAAAAATAGTTTAGTGGTACAAACTGTACCACTGTAGGCCTACAAGAAGTTTGCAATCTTTGAAAAAGTCAAAACTGCCTTCAAGATTACATTTTATTTAAAGTGTACAATAAAGGTACTGACCAATTTACAAGTATTTACAGAAACTAAAAACAAACTTATTAAACAGCATAGCTTGTATCTGAACTACTACTTTCATGTGGAAAAGAAATACTAAAAAAGATTTTTGTATAAACATTAAACTTTTATTTAGAACTTTATTGTCTTATCTAAAACACTTTGTAGTGGCTTACTGCCTAAAAATTCCAGTTGAGATTATAATCCACAGAAATCTGATTCTACAAATAGGATATAATCGTAACTTTGCTGTTTCAGTTGTCTGCTGTTTCCTATCATGAGGAAAGTAAAACCAAGCAAACAGAGGTGAGGCAGCGGGCACAGTTCAATGTGCTACCAGAAAGCACAGGAAACTCCATGTTTTCTAAAATATTTAAGTCAGAGACTTTCAAATAGTCCATAAACAAGTCACTAACTGTTGTTAGTGTTCCCATTACAACAGTGCAAAATGTCTTGTTTCAACACAAAATCTAAAGCAACCTCCAGAGTCTAACAAAGTAAGGTGTGAAGTGGTAATAAACACACTAATACAGACACACCTCAGACAGTCTGTCCCAGGGAGTCAAGTGAAGACTTAAGGCAATTGTCCAGTATTTCAAGACTCCACAGTGATTTCACTGAATGAAAGATTTCATTTGCTTCAAGTAACTGAATAACTGACTTGAATCTTTACTTGACTAGAACTGAGCTAGACTACTGTCTAGTTACACTAAGTACACATTACTTAGATCCTTAGCAAAATTCCACATAGTTCTTCAGTATAAGCATGTGGTACAAGTACTTGAGAATATATCAAAACCTTATTAGTTCAGGTAATTTCTCAAAATATATTTTATGCTGAAAAGTCATGCCATAATACTACTAATCATCGATGTAAACATTTTCAAAAATACATTTTTAAATCAAAGAGTTTATTAGGAAATGTCATAATAAAATATGCAATCTTTATATAAGAATGTCCTTTTAAAAATAAAACATGAAAACAAGAACATTAAAAATAAACCATGATGGAGGTAAACAAAATGAATTATGATATATTTGTTCTTTATTTCTTGGAAGAATTTAAGAATTAGAGACCAGTTATCTTTTCAGGGTAGCAGCTCTCAAAGGTAGAACACTGTTGAGATCTCTCTTGTTTTTCAATCTCTGCCATGACTAGGAAAGGGGGAAAAAAATCTTAGAATACAAACTAAACACAAAACAAAAGACCAAATTCAAAGATTTAAAAGAATATTAGTGGTGATTCTAAGTAGAAGTTTAGATTGTTTCTTATTTTTATTTCCCAAGGTAATTATTTCCCAAAAAAGAAACAATTCTTTAATATTCTTTAATATTATATTATTTTTTAAAAATAGGCACACAGATGCACAAAATGCTATGTGACAATAACATTACTTACAGATTAAATTATTTCATCTAAAATAGCAAAGTACTCAATTTGAATTTAAGAGGGGGAAAATGACTTTGTTTTCTAGCTTTTATGATTGAAACAGTATTTTTATAAAGGCAAGAGTAAATGTAAAACTTTGTATTTGCCCTGAAAAATAGTCAAAGAGTTCCCAAGGAAAGACTACAATTCTCACTCACATACCAAAACTCCAGGTCACAATTTTATGAACACATTAGTTGTTCAAGTAACTTAAGTATTGGTTTTACAGCTCAGTAATGTAAAGAAAGCTCACTCACTAGCAAGAACAGACAGGTGAGCAGTAAGGGAAACGACGCTCAACTCTGCTTGCTGTAAGGCAAGGCCTGAGTTGAAGAGAACCTGCAACAACACACTACTTGCCTTTTAATTACATCAGGGAAGGGGGCTTATGGGACTTTCGGGGAGGGAGGAAACGGGAAAGGGGAAGTGATTTGGAATGTAAATTAAAAAATAAAATAAATAATAAAAAAAAAAGTCTGTGCCCAAACAATGAAAACAGTCTCTACCGTCCTTTCCCTCCTGTGAAACCTCTACTTCTAGCTCTTACAGATGTGGTTCTGCCAATGCATTTTCACACTGCCATTCATTGCAAAGAGACGCCTCATCAAGCAAAACCACAGAATATTATGGACACAAACACATGCATACATCTTTTAAACTTTCAAAAACATGCTTAAGATAAAATGCCATGGTGGGAGTAGCAGAAAAGGAAAAGGGCATATGATTCACACATCAAATCCTTTCTCTATAATAAATGCCCTGAGATTTAAAAATATCTAGAGTCCATTGATAGTCCATTATTCAATCATTTGTGAATTAAATAAGCTCTCCATTAAAAATGTTGTTTCCACAAAAGTGAAACTCATAAAGGAAAAATAGAGTTAGCTCTCTCTGGAGGAAAATTCATCTAAACTCAAGTCATAAATTCTTTTTCTGTCACATTGGTGATTTTTTTTTCATAGTTTTATTCTTTTCACCTTAAAGCACACTAGTCCACTAACATCTTTAGAGTCAACATGGTATACTGTTTACCTTTAAAAATTGATCCTTGATCATATCAAACTTCTGCTTCTCGTGCACAGCTCTGGCGGTATTAGTTCCATCAAAAGGTTCTGTGTCATGAAATGTACATATGGAAAAATTAGCACAATAGGGTTAGCTTTTTCTAAAATGAATTGGGGATCAAACCAAGGACCTCATATATGCTAGGCAAGTATTCTACCATGAGTAATGAACAACAGTTCAAGAACATATTTAGATTAGGTCCACTGATATGAAATTGCCAGTATGTCATAGCCTTTGATTTATAAAGACAGCAAGTTCATATGGCTTAGTTTAGTATTTTTACTAGATGTGTAAGTACACGCACACATACAAATCTGATCTAGTAATGAGCTGTCTGATAAGACAGATGGAATTCCTGTCAGAAGAATAACTAAATGAGCAAAACAACTGATTGGTCAAGGACCATCTGTGGGAGAATCAAAAGTGACATAAAGACTCAAGTATTCCATCCCAGATGTTATAGGAGTAAGCTTAAATTTAATTTAAAAGCTGATCTTGTTCAGGAGGGAAAAAGTCAGGAACCTTTGAGTAGAGCAGTGGTTCTCAGACTTCCTAATGCTGCAACCTTAATTCAGTTCCTCATGCTGTGGTGACTTCCAACCATCAAATTAGTTTCATCAATTTTATGTAGATTTATTTCATTATAATGTAAATGTATTTACATTACTGTTGAATCATGATGTAAATATCTGTGTTTCCTAATGGTCTAAAACAATCCCCAAAGGGGTTGCAACGGTCAAGTTGAGAGTCACTGGAGTAGAAGCTCAATGCTAGAGAGAAGGAAAGGTCCTGCAGCAGGTTACAGCGTGAATGGATGTTTACAGAGTGATCTGGTGAGGACAATTTCCATGAGGAATCTGGCAATGAAGAGCAAAAATTCCAAGCAGAGAGACAGGAGGAAACAAAGTTCTTATGTGTGCCCAATATACACTATCTTCTGTGTCCACACCCCTAACCCATGCACCTTCACCACTGTATACAGCAGAAGAGGCCACATACAGGGAAGTAGACAGGACATACAGGTCAAGTAAAGGTTTTCAAAAACTAAAAGGCTTATGCAAGCCTTAAAGCCGAAAGGGAGGAATGAAAGTCAAAAAGCAATTGAGTTGCTTGAAAGAAAAGTAGCTAAGAGGAAAACCTGAAGAAAGCAAAGAAATATGACGGAAAAGCTCACTTTATTCATAAAATCTAAGCAAGCAGGCCCACAATTCTGAAAACTCCTTTGTTTTGTGTTTTTACAGGTGCGTGTGTGTATGTGTGTGTGTGTGTGTGTGTGCATGTAGATTCAGGGAATGAATACATGTGGCAGTCAGAAGACAACTGGAGGAAGTCAGTTCTCCCTTCAGCCATGTGGGTCCTGTGGACATGAGGTTGGCAGTCATGGCAGCAAGTATCCTTACCTGCTGAACAATCTCACAGGTCCCCTTTAGTCATTTTGTGCTACTCAGAAAGGCTAGGTTTAAAGACTTCATTACTACATTGTCAAAGTACTGTGAACCTTTTCTTGTTGTATTGTGTTTTGGATCCTAGTAGAAAAAGGCTATATGCCAAACTATACTGGACCACATCATATACAGATAGCACTTTATAAAAATGTTTACTTTTCAAAAGAATACAGGTAATGAAAATAATATACACTCACTGTGCAACATTAGCAAACCAAACACCAAAGACTTAAATCCATAGTCAAGCACCCTTTTAAAATGTTGCAAAAAACAAAGAGATTAAACATTCTTGATCAGCTGGTGTGGTAGTGCACGCCTTTAATCCCAACACTCAGAAGGCAGAGACAGGTAGATCTTTGAGCTCAAGGCCAGCTTGGTCGACAAAGTTCCCAGACAGTCAGAGCTATATAGAGAAACCCTGTATTGTGATGATGGTGATGATGATACTTCTTATTATTCTTATTCTTCTTATTTTTATTATTATAAGTATTCTCAACCTAACGTTTACTATTTTATTCTTTTTATTCTTTTTCACCTCAAGATTGAAAAGAATCTTCTTTTTATTTATGAAAGCAATTTTACTGTTTTTGTCAGGAGCACAAGTAGTGCTGGACATCCAAATCAGGGCCCAACATGTTCCAGGGACTCTGGGGATTAGTTTCTCATGGAGTCAAGGCAAATGTATTAAGAACATATTTAACTACATCTAAACTCATTTTAGAAAATAGAATTGTTTTCAGATCATCTTTAAAGTTAAATCAACTTGATAATATGTATCACAAATTATACAGTTTCAGTCGACTCAGTATGAAGAAGGCATGAATTGCTAAAGTCTTACCAACTAAAAATCACATTTAGCATTTCTCACAACTAAGGAACTTTAAATACTTTTCCAAATTAAAAAAAATATAAAGGTAGATCTATAAATAACCTCAGAACATAACTACATACTACATCGCTTTAACAGAAATAAAAGTTGGAATTAGTAGTTCCATGATGGTAAATGGTAACTAGACAGTGGTCAGGGGAAGCAAGCCTACCTTCAACACAGATGTATTTATTTCTCCATTCCATATCATCAGGCCTTGGGATGGCTTTGGCTTCACGAACTGAAATCATCTGAGTGTTCCAGCTACAGGGAGAAAAAAAGGAAGATTTCTGAATGTCTCCTGTATTCATCAGCTGGAAGTTGACCTGACTGCCTGACAGAACACTAGTCTTGCCTCCTCCGCCCCGCAGCCCCCATTCTCCATGTATGTCACTACGTGTGATTCTGCATACCTCTTCCAAGGAGACTTTAAGTTCCTGGACTCTAGATACCGTGTACACTCTTAGTAACAAAGAAAACAGTGCAAAAATGATTCTTTAATGTTCTTTAAAGTTTAAGTAATAAGTAAAACACAAAAATAATGCCTACTGCTAATACTGCAATAAAAATGTTTCATTAGTTATGAGGTAATCTTATGGAATTTTATTTTTCTAATAACACTGCTTAATTTTCTTCAGGTACACCTTACGGGATTTGGGATAAAAATTTGAAAGTAGTAGCAGAAGCAAGGGAGAAAACGAAATTAATATATTTTGTGTTTTTATATAAGAAGCAGCATTAGTTAACTAAGGTAAGATGTCATGTAGCCCAGGCTGACCCTGAATTTTATACCCAAGAGGACCCTGAACTTCTGGTTTTCCTGCCTCAACTTCCCAAGTGCCAGTGTATGCAGTACAGGAAACAGACCCTCATAAACAGAGCTTCCTAACCCTAGCCACGCAGTTCACTAACTGAGCTACACCCACATCCCTAAGAGTAAAATGTTCTGAGTGAAACAATTTTGTCTACACTGATCCTCCATCTTCCACCCCTTAAGTGCTGGTTTATGCAGTGCTAGAAACAGTACCTAAGCTTTATGACCCTAGGCAAGCAGTTTACCACCTAGTTATACCGCATAGCCAATAGAAAATGTTCCGAGTGAAAGTTTCATCTACATATTTGAATATAAACCATATCCATTCTATAGTAGCTACTAATTTTACATGTTTTTAAAGATTATAAACATTTACTTTTATTTCTAAGTTACTACAATAAAAGCATTTTTCATTTTTCCAAGGAACAGTCCAATATATATGAGCACTCGGCTGGTTTACAAAAAATTAAATAAAAATAAATTTGAGAATGAAGTGAAAAATTTTTGTCAACTGTATTTGCCTTTGTCTGTCAACAAGGTGAGAAAGACCATGGCTTGGGACCTACCAACACTCAACCAACGCCTGTTGGTTCCTGCTCCATGTATCAGGAAATCTCTAAAAACATAATCATGGGTCTAGAAGAAAGATTTTCATTTTTAAATATGTAAGAAATAATTTGCTGTTTGTGAAGTTGGATCATTAGGAAGTACCCTCCAAGCATGGTTTTTTATTATGTCTTTGATCAAGAGCTGTGCAGAACATAGGATGGTAGCACGTACTCTAGAACTCAAAAGGCAGAGGCAGGAAGACTGCAAATTCAAAGCCAGCCTGGGATATTAAGAGACCTTGTCTCCAAGGATTGAGGACCAGAGATCTTTAGTAGTATTTGCCTCGCATGAGCAAGACCTTGGGTTTGAACCGCCAGGGAGTGCATATGGGGAAGGCAACTACTGCAGAGCTTTAAGGTTTTAAATGTACACATCTATAAAATATATATATGTATATATATGCACACACATCTTGTGAGTTGTCTAGCGAAGACATTTTAACAGTGATTGTTGCTTACAGTTCCAAACAGAAAAAGGACTTTGTTCCATCACTACAAATGTTTCTGAGATTTTCTTTTTATTAAAAAAAAAAAAACATTGGAAATGACTTTTCTTTTTATTTTATTTATTTGAGTACATTGTAGTTATCTTCAGACACACCAGGAGAAGGCATCAGATCACATTGCAGATAGTTGTGAGCTACCATGTGGTTGCTGGGAATTGAACTCAGGACCTGTGGAAGAGCAGTCAGTGCTCTTAACCACTGAGTCATCTCTCCAGACTGATGCAATGAGAAAAATCACTACATACTGAACAAAACACTGTTACAATGTTACATTTGCATCACTTTATATTACACTATTCAAGATCTTTGGTTTTTTGTTTTTTGAGGTTTTTTTTGGACAAAGTCTTACAAAACCCAGCCTAGTCTCAATCCTGCTGTGTAGTCAGGACATCCTTGAAATTCTCATCCTCTAGCCTCCACCTTGTGTGTATTGGGAATACATGCCTATCCCACCATACCTGATCCTAGAAGCTGTAGCCCAGACTGTCCTCAAACTTATGCTCCTCCTGCCTCATCCTTTTTAGCATATTAGCTTGCAGTACCACAACCAATGGTAACTTTTACTAACTCATCTTTATTAGCTTTTATTTTGTTTCAAGAGAGTGTTGCTATACTGCTGAAACTGGCTCTCAACTTCTCGACGTCAGTTCTTGCTTCAGAGTCCACCAATGTCACTACAGATGTGTTACCATACCTGGCTTTTAAAAAAAAATCAGTAACTTTTAAGTGGTTATAAAAAAAACTACTACAAAATGTACATATTCAAACATCCCTTCCAGACAGTTGTCTTTCAAGTAAAGAGAGGGCTTTTAACTGAATAAAATTCAGAAGAAATCCTTGTAAATCTTAGCAGTTGCCAGAATTCTACTAAATGGTACCTAATTCATCACTTTGACCATATTTTTTCTTGACTGAGCTCCCTACAGTCACTATGTGAAATTATTTGGTATAAAGTAATACATGGGGCAAAAGTACATATGAGGAAGTTTTAAAATCTTTTCCCAAACATTAGCAACACAGCTAGTATCGTTTGACCCAGAACGCTATTTTCTCTTAATGTAAACTAGCACAAAAGTCTTCCCATGTAGCTTCTGGTGCCAGTCCAACAAAGCACCTACACACAGAACAAATACACTTTTCTTCAGTGAATCTTTTTTCTTAACACTCCCAAACGTCTAACTTATATAACAATAGGCACTATTAATACAGAATGTGGGTTTGGGGTTAGTAAGACGGCTCAGCTTGTAAAGGCACCTGCTACAAAGGCTGAGGACCTGAGTTTTATCCCCGAGTCATACATGGACCAACTACTACAAGCTGTCCTCTCACCTCCACACTTGGGGCTGGGGTTAGGGAGATGGCTCATGGGGCAGAGTGCCTGCCACCCAAGCATGAGGACCGGAGTTCAGATGCCCAGAAAGTATGTAAAGTCAGGCCTGGAGCAGCAGCGAGTGATAACTCAGTGGATAATGACACTATCACACACCTGACAACAGAAATTCTATCCCCAAGGCTCACATGTTGGAGCAAGAGAACTTACCCAACAGTTAGTTGGTCCTCTGACCTCTACATGTGCCAGGGCACACATGAACCCCTAAACCCCAACACACAATAAGAAGGAAAGTAAATAAGTGGATGTAATTTAGTACATGTTTTAAAGCCAGAAGTGGTAGCACCTGCCTATGATCTGAGCCCTGTGGAGAAACAGAGCCAGGAGGGTCCCTAGGGATTGCTAGGTAGCGTCCTAGCCAAATCAGTGAGCTTAAGGTTCAGTGAGATAATAATTCAAAAGAAAAGGTGGAGAACAAATGAGGAAGATATCCAAATCAATCCCTGGCCTACACACACACACACACCCACACCACACACACAGAGTTTGGTGTCATGACTTCCATTTGAATCCCAGTTCTCCCACTACTTAGTTGTACTGTTATGAGCGTGTTTTATGTATACAAATTCCCTACACTTGGCAAATTTTTGCAATGATTAAATGAAATACACAGCACACTGGATACTAGGGAAACACTATAAACAATACATATTACAACATCTTTAAAAGTCAATTTAGAAACAACCATTACACCTTTAAAATTTGTTTATATCTCATGTTTCATAGTTCTATAATTTTTGTCAATGAAGACTCCCCTTTCATCATGGCTACCTGATGTACTTTTTTATTTGCATTTCATTCTAATACAGCTATTTATTCAGATCAAACATTTAAAAAACTCCAAGTTTGTCTTGGCTGTAATTTTTTTTTTTACTATAAATTTTAAATTCCTAGAAGCACATGTTCAAACTACACACCATCTACATAAAACTAAAGCATAAGACCCACCTAGGCTCTACTAGAGAAAGAGTCCTCAACACAAAGTAGAATCACAAATGAAATAAAACAAAACTCAAGCATATCAAAGCTGAAATAATGACTCAAAGGGTAAGAACATATATACTTCTTCAAGAGGACCCAAATTCCATACTCAGCACCCACACTAGGCAGCTCACAATACAAGAAATTCTAGTTCCAGGTGGTCTGGCTCTGTCTTCTGGACTCCATGAACACTGCACCCACACATGCACAAACATACACCAGACAAAGACATATATAAAAAAACTAAATCTTAAAACAAGGCTAACTAAACTATGAATGTTTTATTAGCAAACAGGAAACCGAAATCTTAGTTGCTATGAGCTGTTAGGTGCTATACCTCATGAACCTACTGATAGCACCGAAATTAACAAATGCAGCTTCTTACTAAACCTAGAGCATTCACTGAGAACAAGCACAATTTATAAGTTTTACTTACTCAAATTCTGTAGCATAATATTTAAGAAAGCCCAGTAAGAGGTCCCCAAGACTTGATTCATTCTTTGAGAGGTAAGGAGGAACACTACATGGGGCGTGATGAACAAGGTGCAGCTGTACAGAAGTACTAAAAGACTCCTGTGGAAAGAAAAAGGGGAAATACACAAAGCCATTTAAAATATGTACTAAGAACGTTCTCCAGCCATCTAAGATCTCTGAAGATAGCACAGTTCTTTGTGCTGGCTATTTAGAAATTTTTTCTAATTTTTTTTTTTTTTACTAAAGATCTCATCAGTACCTGGAATAGGGTAGAAAGTATATGAAAACCTAGTGTTTGACTTGAGTTTATCATTATGGTAGCAAAAGATTTCAAATTTTAATATACATACCATGATTCTCTTCAATGACCTACATTCATAAATATATCTCCTTAATTGTTTTTTACAGTGATGTACTGTACTTTATGTATGGAGGGGATAGCAAGCACAAAGCAATAGCTTTTTCCAACTGCCATTTAACATTCTCAAAGGTCACAAAATTTTCAGTATATGAATAATTGGTTTTTGAGTTTGTTTTGGTTTTTTTTTTTTTTTTTGAGACTTTCAAAGCTGCTTGATTTTGCTGTTGTATTTTAAGGAAAATAGAAAGATGGATGCTCCATATGCTAAACTTGAAAAAGATGATGAAGGGAAAGAAGAAGACAGAACACATACAAACAACAAAGATCCACCAAACTTTTTATCATATTTACAAAGGAGTTCTTAGCTATTTGTGATTTAGGTCTAAATAAGGCATTTATTAGAAAAAATATGAACAGGTACTTTCTGTTCTAAAATATTTGTTTTCTTATTTGATCTTTCCTCTTTCATCAAGTCTGGATCTGAAATATACTAAATGAACCGAACAATTTTTAAGTAATACATATTCACAAAGTTTTTTTTAAATTCAGGCTCTCCAGATCAGGCTGGCCTCAAACTTAGTATGTACCTGAGGATGACCTTGAATTTCTGATCCTCCGGTCTTTATGTCCCAAGGGGGAGATTATAGGCATGCACTACCACACCCACTTTTAAAATGTGGGGTTGGGGTTGGGGAGGGTGGATCCAAATCAGGGTCTTGTACATAGTAGAAGTCACTCTTGTAAACCACATTCCCGATCCCCCAAAAGACATTCTAAGGTAATTTTCACAGTGTCATTAAAAACTTTTTAAAGTTTTTTTTTCCTTTATTGCTATTCTATTTGAAATGTATTTTATAAGGGAGCTGGGAAAGGACTATGGCTGAGTAACATTCTTAACTCTGAAATATATTCACCTTGGGTACCATTTCAACTGGTAACAGCTAAATAATTACAAGGTTAAAAACCAAAAAAAAAAAGGTTTTGCCTAAATATTATAAGTGGACAATGTACCACTGACTGCAATCCTCAGGGTGGGGAGAGATCAGTAAAAACAAAGGAACAAAAATTAAAATGTTCCCTTTTGTTATTTATCTTAATTCCATCACTAATACTTAATGATAATTGTGTAGCAATTTCTAACAAGATTGAAAAATACATCCCATCTGCAGGGAAGCTACTTCAAGACAGAAAGTAAAAGGCCTCAAAATAGCTCTATAAGTACCTGAAACTGACCAGATTAATTAGGGACCCACTTCCCAAAAGTAAACAGTAAAAAAACCACAGAGAATCACTCAGACAAGGCCAGCTGCGCAAGCAGATGAAGCTGTCTTTGAGTCATTTCTGCTCCTGTGAGTAACCCCCCACTCACGCCTCCATGGAAACCCATTTGAACTTCAGTGGTCTATGTATTTTGGTCTGTTGTGAGCTTCCTATCAGGGGTTAGTTAGTAGATGTATATGTGTGGTATCTCTCCAAGAAAGTTTGTCACGTAACAATGAGTGATTACCTTTCTTTCCCTAGAAGAAAAACTATATTCCAGTCTCAACTGCAAAGCCATTTCTAACAGTAGAGAATGTGCTATACATCACTCAACTCAGCTCGTAATTGACTAGCCAAAGATGGAAGTGGGGACAGAAAAGCAGCTCTATTTTACAGTAGAGCCCTAAGGAGAAAAACTGCATTGTGTCTATCACACTTTTATAGGTAGAGACAATGCATTTGTCTCCTTTTGATTTATAACCTATTAAATTGATCTTTTATCAAAGTAAAAGATCATCAACTATTAAGTTTAATACTAAAGAGATATGAGACCTACTCTACTAAAATACTGAATGACCTGAAACAACAACTTGGCTAGTCTACTTCTATTGTTCCTTCTGGTATGACTTTATACAAGAGTTATGTTATGCTGTCAGAAAAAACTTAAGAAAAAAAGTACACACACGTACACACACACAAATACCCCATCACACCTAAAAGAAGCCACAAATAAACAGGAATTAATCTGCAGAAATCCTCAGTTTGGGGTAAATATACACATATGGAAAAAATCTCTGGATTAAGAAAAATATAAACTATTCTAACTGCTAAGCAGGTAAAGAACTTAGACTAATGTGTCAGAGAGCATAACAACTACATAATCAAAGGGAAGAGAAGCCTTAAAGTACAGACTAGAATCTGTGGGAAAGCAATTTAACCAAATGCAGTCTCTGTTAATGGATTTTCCAAATTAACATTTAATGGAAGGTTTTCCTCATTACAGTTTTAGAATATTCTTATTTTGAATATCAAATAAAAAATGTATAATGATCTAATGTGTGAGAATATTTTCCAAATAATATATATAAATGTTGACTTTTTTGGATAACACAGTTTGCCATTTCTCTTTCATCAATGCCAGCTTAAATTTAAAGATGAACCATGAGAAATATCTGATATTCCTTTTGTAATTGCCTACCAACACCCTGAGCCACAAAAACACTTTGAGCCACTACATCCTCTGAACAAAGCACTTTGTCACTGCGCTCAGGCTGCTCCTTCTTAAGTAGCAACAGTAGCGACCCTCCTCTAATACAACTTGTGGAGGTGATGCTGTTTATATCTCTCATCCTTTTTCTGTCATACTCAGTATCACAAGTGAACAGAAATGTATCAATTTTCAGGATTATTTTAACTCAGGGACTGTGGCAATAACTTGAGGACATAATTTCAGTCCTCAAAACCCTTGGTGGCACATGCTACAAGGTCGAGGCCAGCCTGGACTTATGAGAGGTGGTGTCAAAGGTAAAAACTAAACAAACAAAGAGGGGAAAATATTTAATTGTAATCTTTGAAAAATAGAAGAAATTATCTCATTGTAAAATAACAATTTAACTATTAAGTCATTTGTAAGAATTTGCCATGTTCTTTTTTAAAGTTCATATAGGAATAGAAGTCATATACAAATAAAGTAAAAGGCAATATACAAGTACAATTATATTAGTGAATGCTACAGTAATCTTTCCCTAGGTAACACAGTATTGGGAAAATACCAGCTTTCTGGATCATCCACTTACAACTATATGACTTGATCAATTATGAAAGCCCTTTTCTATCACTAAAATAGGCATCAACATTACAAGGCTGTTTGTTTGGGAGTAACTAAATTTCATACAAAACTTGATGTTTTTAGTAGTTAGAAAAGTGATGGTTATTATTAGTGAGAAACAAGGTAATTTACTTGTTCGATCAGATAGACCATTGAAAAAGTGTTCTGCTGAACAATAAATAGATTTCATATGAAATAAATCCTACATAAGATGGGGTAGTAAGTTCTTATGAACATAAACATCAATCGTATAGCAAATATAACAGTGTAATTCAAGTAGTTAAGACGGCAACCAACCCCACCTGAAAGCAAATTAAAGCATTCTCGATCTAGGGGATTCTACAATTAGTTTTTGTTATTGGTGGTAGTTTTTTCTTCTGTTTTAATCTGGCCCAACTTGCTTTCTCTTGCCTCTGTGTGCCTGTCTCCAACACACTAGGCGACCTATGTATCCCTTCCCTACCAAGTACATTTAGTATCATGTAAAGCTGTGAGACTAAGTTAATATTAATTTATTTACTCATTAGTGTCATACAAATAGGATCCTTAGCAAAAGAAAGATGGAGAATATAGAAGCATGAGTGAACGTAAACAGAAATCAGGATTGTTATGAGGGAAAAGTCAAACAATTAGAAAAATGAAACACAGAAGTAAAAAATAGGGTGTTTATTAGTAAAAATTAGTATGTTTACTGCCTCTTCCACCCCCATGCACAATATATTAAATTGATATTTCTCTATTGTACTAGTACAAAGGATTTCACATAGCACAGGATTTCAAGTGAGATTTCCATAGATGTACTTTCAATGCACAGTAAGATTGTTTTTGTTTTTTGAGGCAGGATCTTATAGTATAGCTCAGGCTAATCTCAAAGCCACAGTCCTCCTTGCTCGGTCTCCAAGTACTGGATCACAGGTGTGTGCCACCATAACCAACTAAGAGTCTTTAAGAGTTAAGTACTGGATTCTTTGTATGATGAAATACATCACTCTGTTTACATCAAACACTGGATCTTAAGGAAAAATAAAGCTGAAACAATAAAATGAACACATAAATATTATTTCAGATTATTCAGTATGAGCTAAAGTATAAAGTATTTGTGGAAGGAGGAAGACATTTAAGAATAACAAAGAAGCCACTTCCCAAGCAGTGTCACTGTTAAGCTGGTTTACCTGTCTTGCTATTAGGACATTTCATTTTGAAGGATGCTTGTGGCTAACTGTTTAAGTCTGGTGCTGACTGCTGTTCTTAGCCATCACAAAACATTAAATTCATGTAATTGGAGATTCCTGCTGTTCCCCAGAAATGGTGGGAATACTCAGATTTGTATATTCCCTAAAGCATATTAAAATAAAATGAAACTATTGCTACTATTTAAAAGAGAATGACAAAAAGTTAAGTAAGCTACTTTTTGTTCTACATTTGTTATATTCATTTTTCCTATTTAAGAGCATAAAGACGGATTCCTAACTATATTAGAAGCCCCACTACAATAATTTTTCACTACCAGAAGTTTGTTCTAAAAAACAAAACAGCTAGATGCCAGAGGTTCTTATCATAGTCTGTTCTAGTAGATGACCCACAGGATACTGGGAGACCCCACTACACTACTTATGAAACCTTTATTAGGCAGCACCCCACATGTGTGCAGCATAGCAACTAATATTCAAATACAAGGATTACCACATTACCTCACCTATCATAGACTCACTTGTACTGATGCTGCATGCCAAACATACTTATACATTATGTATAACAAGAACCTGTTAGAATACCAAGCACACAAGCTGCTGCACAGGACATTCTCCTTTGTGATATGCCCATCAAGCTTTTTACAAAAAAATCTTTTATGCATGAAATGTATAACCTAACATAAATGAGACAGGCCAGCATTCTATGGCTTCAGAAGTTTTAGGAGGTTGGTCATTCTAGTGAAACAGCTAAACGATTATTTTTAAAACAAATCATGAGCTATGATGACACGGATTAAAGAAAAAATATCAAGAAAAAAATGAGAACACTGAAAAAGCATCAAAATGCCTATAAATTATGACTATGTACATTACTTCATCTGGGTTTCTCTCAACTGAAATAATACATACTAAATTTTTGCTAGGGAGGCACACTTCAACTTTCTATTAATATCAGAATTCTTATTATGTAAACAAGATAGTATGCTACTGTTTTTTGTGCACTGCTTATTAAAATGATGTGAAAGTGAAAAGATTATCCAATTGTTAACTTAATTTTTCCCTCTTTTCAAAATATACACTACAATGAAATTTTTCTGAAGTACTAAACACAAATGCTGTAAAATTATATAAAACAGTATGAAGAAAGTTGGGATAAGGTCAAATGAACCCTAACCAACTGAGTATATGATTCATATTAGTGATAATCATGCATATCATGCAAGAAAAATTAAAACAACATTACTGGCAAGATTAAATACCAATGACCAAAAAGTACCAGAACATTCTTAAAAAGTGAACAAGATATTTAAATGTTCTCAAGGCCAATACTTCAGTTTACATAGAAAATGTTATTATATATTTAGCTTTATACTTTTTATATTCACATTAGTACTGCATATAATAATCCCATACATAATTGACAATATATTATAATAATTTATAAGAAACACTTACTGGGTAAATTTTTTGGAGGGATGGAAGGATGGGTTCAGGTAGGGCTATAAAAAGAAAAAGTTTAAAGCTTCTGTGATTCACATGATTCATATTACAATGCAAACTTGTCAGCTTCACCCCAGGTATGAGACCACAGGGCTGACACAAAAATTCGAGATGTCGTGTATCTTATGGAATCTAGCTCCTAAATTTTTAGTTCATATAAAGTGACAACTTAAGATTTTGCTAATGAACTATATACATTCCTATATATATAAATTAATGTTTCTTCAAGGTTTTAGAGTAGAGTCCACACAAGTCATTCAATTAAATATCAAACACAAAATAGGCAAGACAGAATTCTACAGATTTTGAATGGACATTAACATGAACATGACTATCAAAACATGTAATTTTAAGAGTTCAGTGTTCCTAAACCATCAATTCAATGTTCCTGTATCATTAGAGAATACTGTTATCATTACTGTCCCTTTACTTAATTTCTACTAACAAGCAATACTAAAGTTATAAGAAAATTGAGCTATTTAAAAATCAAAACCAAAGTCACATTCAGATACATAATAACACTGTTTAAAGAACATCTCAGTAAAGATTAGAAATCTAAAGCTGGGCAGTGGTGACGTACGCCTTTAATCCCAGCACTTGGGAGGCAGAGGCAGGTGGATTTCTGAGTTCGAGGCCAGCCTGGTCTACAGAGTAAGTTCCAGGACAGCCAGGGCTATTCAGAGAAACCCTGTCCCAAAAAAACAAACAAACAAAAAAACAAAACAAACAAACAAAAAAAGATTAGAAATCTAAATCTCGAAATTTGTACAGCCATCCTAGAAATATGAATAAAATACATTACAAGAAGCTCATTAATCTATTTTTTGCCCTCATTTAAATGTTTTTCTTTCTTTCTTTTAGACAAGGTCTGATACAAACCAGGTTGGCCTCAAACTTACTACTTAGGTGAGAATGACCCGAATTTTGGGAGACCTAACCTCCACCTCCCAAGTGCAAGAATCACAGAAATACAACACCACACATCTGTTCTAGAGTGCTGGGAATAAAACCTATAGCTTCATGTATGCTAGGAAAGTTCTTACCAACAGAACTACATCCCCAGGAAGTTCACAACTCAATTATTTTTGAGCAAACCCAATCTTATTAAATGTGTGTTAAAAAAAATCTCATATCATTATAAATCTGATGTAAAAAACAAGATACCTGTTATTTACAACGCAACTCTAAAATATGTGGAGTATGATAAAATACAAGTGCTTTAGTTCCAAGATGTCTTTTGTATTAGAGGCCAAATATAGCAACATATGATAAAATTTATACTTAAGAAAAAGGACTACATTATATAATTAAAGCTTAGTAACAAAGAATACCCAATACTTTCAAAAACATTTAAATGATCTACATTTACAAACATGTAATTAAGCATTATGTCCAACTTATATGGCCTCCGACTGTCATTTCTAAAATGCAAAGTAGCACAGAGTAGGATTATACATTTACATTTCCGTTATATACTTCAATCCTAACCGGAAAACTGCACTAACAACTTTGCAATATGAACATGTGCAATTATAAATGAGACTACTCTAAAGAGAAGAGAAATATTTGTCTACTTACCAAAATCACCCTCACGATTAGTGTTATATACATTCACAGTCACATATACTTTCCCCAGAGGCATTCAAACATTTACCATTCTACAAGACCTTCCATGTAAAAATCAGACCCAGACTCTTTAATTCTGAATGTCTTCACATTTTTACAAAAACTTTTAGTGGTTTCCTAATAAAGTTCATTATAATACAGAAGTAACATTGTGAATTTCTTACCAGGAATCAGTTTTCTTAAAATTAAATAATTAACTTAAAATTAAAATAAAACTTTAAATTCCATTAAATACTTCATAAATTAAAACTACTATAAAACAAAAAATGAAGACAAAATTTTTAAAAAGTCACAGATTTTTTGGAACCATTATTTGGAATGACAAGGGAGAAAAATACCAATAATTGGGCTGAGAGTCATTCAAAGAACCTTTTAAAACTAAGGACTTTAGAAGGTTTTTGGAGCACAGATATGGCAGCTGGAGTGAGAATGGTCTCCATAGACTTTTATGTTTGAATACATCCCAGTTGTTGAAACTGTTTGGGAAGGACTAGGAGGTGTGGCCTTGTTGGAGGCGTGTCACAGAGGTGGACCTTGTGTGTCTGGCTCCTGCTTATGGATCAAGATGTGAGCTCTCGGCTGCTCCTGCTACCATGCCTTTGCTCCAGTATCATGAACTCTAACCCTCTAAAACCATATGCCCAACTAATTGCTTACTTTTGTAAGTTACCTCTTAATTTATGGTCATGGTCTTTTGTTACAGCAATAGAAAAATAATTAAGATAGAAGTTAGTACCAAAAAGTGAGTTACGGATGCGACAGACCTGATCATATGGGGTTTTTGGAGGAATGTGGAAAACTTTGGAACTGAGAACCAGGAAAGTGGCTTAATGTTCTAAGTGTATCTTAATGGGCTATCCTAGTAGGACCTTGGAAGACTGAGAATTATGCTGACTGTGAAAGCCCAGACCAAGAGGTTTCATAGGCTAGAGACCATTCTTATGATATTTTGGCAAAGAATGTGACTGCTTTTCTTGTCCTAAGAATTCTCCTGAGGTTAAATAGAAAAGAAACAGACTAATTTCTTTGGCAGATGAAATTTTAAAACAGTCTAATATTGACTCTGTTCTATCAGTAATGGCTCTTGTGTAGTAGGTATATAATGAAAAAGAACAAGGAGCAAATAGAAATACAAAATATACAGCTGAAGGAGAAAACAAACACCAGAAAACTTGATACTGGAGCCAAGGCTATGCTGAATGATATGAGAAGATTAAAGAGAAGCTTAATATGGAACAGAATAAAGGGAAGGGTGCTCCCAGGGCAAGACCCCAGCCAGCTACGCTTACAACTTATAAAAAGGAAAGGCCTAAGGAATTCTCTGCTCCTAAAAAAGTAACAACAAAGAAAAACTACAAGTGTGATTCAAGGGAGCCTGGCTCCATCCCAAGCAGGCAGTCAAACTTGTCAGTGTTAGCCACATGGTTCTAGCTTTAGCATCAGAAAGGATGCATGAGTAAGGTTAGTGCGGTTAAGCTGACCCACTGAGGTCAAGTGTGTCCCAAGACACCTGGCACAGAGAAGCTATTCATGAAGCAATCAAAAGTGAAGCCTGGATTGCACTGGAGAGCCCAAGATATTGGAGATACCAGAATCAAGAGACATCTGCCAAGGAGAGCTACACATGAGAAATATAATGAACCAGAGGCGGAGGGAGGTGGGGTAGGAGTATGTGACAGGCACCAAAACTGGAAGAGGCCTTTGATATCAGACACACAGCTACAGAATTTAGATTTTGCCCTGCTGGGTTTTAGTCTTGCTTTGGTCCAGTATTTCTTCACTAAGCCCCCATTCCTCCCTTTTGGAATGGTACTATATACTGTGTCACTATATGTTGGAAGTACATAATTTGCTTTTTAATTGAAAAGGAGGAGTGCAACTTAGAGATTGCCTTGAGTCTCACTGGGACTTAAGATTTTAATAGTATTGAGACAGGAAAGGCTGCATACATTTGAAGTTGAACTAAATGCATTTTACATTATAATCATGCCAACCATGGAAGTCACGGAGTCAAACGTAGTGATTTGAGTGAGAATAGTAACCACATTTTTTAAATAGTCAGTCCTCAGTTGCTGGAACTATGTGGGAAGAATTAAGAGGTGTGTCACTGTAGGTGTGCTCTTAGTTTTTAAAAGACTTGTGCTACTACTATGTCTATCTGCCTCATGCTTGTGGATTAAGATGTGAGTTCTTAGCTGTTTCGATGCCAAGCCTTTGCTCCACCATCACGAACTCCCAACCTCTGAAACTGTAAGCCCAATAAACATTTTCCTTTGTAAGTTGTCTTAGTCACGCTGTTTTTGTCACAGCAATGGAAAAGTAATTATGACAGATATCATTTATCAATTTCTTTCCCTTACAACCTTAACGATTTTTTAATTTTAGGCATTGAAGAAGCAGTAGGTAGATTTATAACAGGTAGTTGTAAACACTACCACGATGGTAGCTTCAACGGGTTCACTAGTTTAAAAAACATCTTCTCCAAAAACAACATGAACTCAGAAAAAAAAAATCTGGCTGTATAATTCATTTTTATTTAAGAATTTTGGATTTTAAATGTATCTTTTAAATTTATCTTTCAAAGGAAACAAAACATAAACAAAAGTTTGTTTTCAATATAAAACTATTAGATAATACCTTGACAAGGAGTTACTGGTAAGATTACTACAAAGTTACACAATAAGCATTCCATAATGATTTATCAAAACTTTAACAGACAAAGAGTAAACTTTCAATAATACTAAGCAGTCATTAATTTAGAAAATGCAAAACAATTTAAAAATAGATGTTGGGAAGTTCTTCCCCAAGAACATGTTAGCCAATCATAATATTCTTATTTCAGCCCAACTGATAATTTTATCTCGGTAACTCTTGCTCTTAGATTGTCTTTAGAATCTGTTCTTAGTATTTTTACTGTTAAGCTTGATCAGTGATTTACTGAAATATATGTAGTCTGTGACTGACTACTGACATGTATCATAAGAAATGCTATGGTCTTTATACTCTTTCAACATATAGAACACCTGTTTCCTTCAATGGCAACATTATGTTTTAAAGCATTCAGAAAGCTAAACAATAATCATTTACTCAACAACTTATCTTATAGGTTGAAATATGAAGACAAAAGAGATGAAATAATATCATCAATATCACAAAAAATAGTCCCTGTACCAGGCTGAATTGCTGAAACCAACCTTCAGCCTCTTGCAAGCCACTTTGCCTCCCACTAAGAAGATAACAACAAAGAAAATGATTACTCATCTCATCACTTACTGGGGAAAGGAGGGCACAGTGATGGGTTAGCTTAAGTTGGCAAACTGAGTTACATATTATAATAGAGTTTCTTACCTAGAAATAACTGATAACTGTGTCATTAAACACAAATCACTCCAGTAAAAACCAAATCTTAAAACAATTTCATTATTCTGGCAAAATTTTATTTCTAGATGAATTTTCAATTTTTTTACAAACCAGCTTAAAGCACTCTAAAATACTAAAGTTGTCAAGAAAATTAAGTTTTAAATGTAACCAGTAAGGCCAGAGGACTGGGCATATATCATATAGATACATGCATGTTATGACAATCAAATATAATTTTGAATTACTACCAAAATTGAAATGAATCAACACTGGATGATACATGGTTATTATATTATTCTTCATAGTACATACAAGAAATCCTTTTGAATTTTAGTAAAAGTCAACTGCGATACAAAAGATGATAGCAGTCCTTAAAACTTATCTAAGAGATTACACAACTGGAAAATTGGAAAAAAAAATGATTAGTGACAGTGATATATAGAGTAGATTAAAACAATATATATCACATTCCAAATCATTTTAAATGAGCAAATCATCCAACCAACATGTAACCAAGACAGATCAGCAATAAATACACATCATGATTAGCTTAAGACATGTTACCAAGAAAGAGGACAAACACTTTCTGATGATTCATCTAGAAAATGTTTGGTGTACTTGAATAATTTTAAGTCTTTCTATAACTTGAAAGAACAATTTTGATTCCTATGTTCAAAAGAAGATGACTATCTTGCATAATATAGAAAATACATAATGTACAGTAAAATACTAAAAGATCCCATTTCCTATTAAAACTATGACAAAATTTTGACACATTAACTTCTCAGTATTTGCACACATATGAATATATACAAAAAGTTATTTTTCAAACAAAATGACTAGTTTCATGTTGCATAAGATGTATCTTTTCAAAAAAACCTTAAAAACATGACTGTGGTAACTATATAGCTTTTATATTATACCATAATTAATTTAACCATTATATTATTGAAAGCTCAGATTCTTTGTTTTGTTAGTTCAATAAATACTATGAAAGTAGTTTTATATGTATATCTGTTTATTACTGCCTTAGAATAAATATCTAGAGAAAAAGAAAAAAAAAAACTAGAGTCAAAACACATGAACTCTGTTATCTTTTCCAGAATCTAAATGCAGAAGACACCAAACACAACAAAACTTTTTAAAAATCACTACACTGGAATAATTAGTTAAGACCGCATGATACTGACAGTGATCTGTTAGTAACTCATAGTATGGTGGGGAAAGGTAATGTTTTGTTTGTAAACAAAAAGTAAAGGTTCCATCTGGAGTTCAAGAGTCTGCACTATATTTCTAGGGGTCCTTCATAACTATAAGTTCTTATAGCTACATTACAAAAAGGCAAAAATTACAAGTGCTTACATATTATAATTTGCCACTAAGCATAGAACAAAAGTATAACTTTAGCAGAGTGACCTCATAAACAAAGCTAACTAGATTGAATTAAAATCTGGAGATCAATCTAGAACTTGAGATCTGATTTGAAGGTTCATCAGGGGACAAAGGCTCCAGATGGAGTCTTTACTTTTTGTTTACTAACAAAATGTTACCTTTCCCCACCATACTGTGAGTTACTAATAGATCACTGTCAGTATCGTGTGGTCTATATATCCTTAAGCCAAGAACAGTCCTCCTCTCTCAGGAAAATGATTTTCTGATTTTGTAGTTCTAAAAGGGAAGCACATGAAGGAGCATGGGAGGAGAGGGTAGCCAGTCACAGTATCCAATTCTACCTGGTAACTATAGGGCAACAGATGGCTCAGCCAGGTTACCCTCACGTCCTAGAGGTCAATCTGACAGAACAGCCCAGCACACAAAAACCTAGTTGAGAAGCCAAAGATTATCAGCTTCTTGTCCAACAAGAATAGCATTTAATTTCTATCTTATAAGCCCTTCCTAGTGCATGAGTGGCCAGGGCCTGCCCTTGAGCACCTCCAACTGCCAAGCTCCACCCACAGAACCCTCTAATGGCCATAACAGTGTGGCCAAAGGGTAAACAAGCTCTGCCCTACAGAGTAAAAGCCCAAGATCAGGCTTCAAAATCCCACCAACCCTAGGTCACCCTGGGAAAGTCTGTTCCCAAGAAACCTCACTTGTTCTCTGCTCCCAAGCAGAGGCAGCGACCTTCCTATATCTCTCCCTACTAATCTCTTGTATGAGGTTTGTTGTGCAGTATGACTTTGTGGTTGGTATTCCTTGACTCTCAGAGCTCTCTAATGCTTGCACTGGGAGATACCTTTCTCCTCAGAGTTACGATGATTGCAGTTGGGGATAGCTTTCCCTTCAGAGCTATAGCACTTCCATTGGTGGATGCCTTTTCCCTCAGAGCTGTAACATGTCTCAAATAAAAAATAGTCTTTCTGGACCCTCATCTGTTGCAAGACAGTGGAATCAACAATACAGCAGTGAAATGTCTTTAGTATAAAAGTGCATATAAGAAAACTGTTAAAAGATAAAAAGCATATTGAAACTTCTTCACAATGTTTTCCAAAGAATGAAATTTCTGAAGTATTAGTTCAGGGTAACAAAACAGGATAAAAAGTTGTATGGGCCTTAGACAGAGAACCCTTTTAAAACAATGCAAATTATAAACAAGTAAAAGATACTGCAATGAAGTTTATCTGAATTTCAGTTTTGAAAAGTGAAAAAATTCCCACAATACTTACTTTGTAAATAGTGCAAAACCATCAATACAAGACTATAGCTGCTTAAAGTGCCACGACTGGCGTCATTTATCTCATGGTGACTTGCCCACTTCTTAATCACCAGCACTAATGGACGAACTCGATTTTCAACTGCAAGTAAAATCAACACTTAAAAATGATCACATCACAGTTTCTTTGAAAATGTATACGATTCCCTAATTCTATGCCACTAAGAAGCACTGCTTCCCTCTATGCTAAAGGCAGCACTCATTCTGAGCTCCTTACAAGCTTACCTTAGTTTCCTTTAAACCATCGTTTCCTTACATACATGTAGTAACATATCCAAAAGGCAAGAAACAGTTTAACAAAATACAAGTAACGAGATATTGCTATTTACTGTAAACATAGTTAAAGGTTCACAGAGAACATAGGAAAAACTGAAGCTGGAGGTTATTTACAAATAAACCAAAAACTTACGGTATGCATAAGTTCTGAGAAGGAATGTGTTTCTAATTCCAACGGTATTGTTTACATTTAAGTCGAATTCCACACAACTATTTAAAAGAACAAAGGAAAACACACTTCAATATGAGTACTTGGAGGTGGACTATTAATTAAACTGATTCCAATCCATCCACTGATGCAACATAGAATGAAAACCACCACAGACTGCGTTTTTAAAATGAGTCACTAAAGTAGGAATATATACCTACTGTACCATTTAAAGTAGTTTGGTAAGTATTAAAAATATAAACTAAGATTATTATTTAAAAGACCCATAATATATTATTTCTAATTACTCCAAATGAAATTTTAAAATCTTGTAACCTTTTCTAAACAAAATCCCATGACCAAAACATTTGTGTGTAAACTATACCACTAAGTTATATCTTCTCAAAGCATAGGTTTACCTATTTTCAAACAATAAAAATAAAGACAAATAAAATTCAAGTTTTAAAAAACCAGTATCTATCTATACATCATATTCCTTCTAAAACTGGCTGAAAAACTCTATGTTAAATACAGGTACTGAGGATCTAAGAAAGAGATGCAGTACTCAAAACATCACTAATGGATGCTTCCTCGAAGCAAAAATACCCAGCTCACAACATAGAAAACAGGCAATTATTGCTACAGTTTACAAACAAGGAAAAATTACTTTATATAAATTAGTTGCAATTATACTCATTTTCTACTGGGTATAATTTCTTTTAATACTACATTGTTCTATGAAAAGACATCCAATAGGGTAAGATGACTCAGCAAGAAAAGGTGCTTGCTGCCAAGACTGACATCGTAAATTCAATCCCCGGGACCCGTGATGAAAGAAGAGAAGTAAGAACTGTATATACACTATAGTGTGTCATACATGCACACATGCATACACATACACTAAATAAATGTACTCCCCTCTTAAAATACTGTCAAAATAAAATTCCAGCCTATGATGATAATGCATGCCTCTAACCTAACACTTGGGAAGCCAAAACAGAATTAAGAATTTGAGGTCAGTCTGAACCATGTGTAAGATCTTATCTCAAAATAAATTAGTCTTATCAATTAATTAAAACAATTCTTTTCTACATTATTACAAAATCTGAAATTTACCTTATAATTTTCTTGCTTGGGGGAGTCAAAAAAATCTAAAAAGCACCCCCTCATTTCTGTTCATAATAAATGGATAGTAGTATTAATGCTACAGAGATATACACAGCTTTGGGAAACTTATGGTGACAACAGTTACAGTCTTTATGTTTGTGTGAGAAACACCAGAGGCAACTGATATATTCTCTGCACAACTCAATACATCACAAAACCATGTATGTAGAGACCTGGATAACTGCATCTTTTCAAAGGAGCTGGAGAAACATGTCAACTGTAAGTCACTTGCCTGCATGCCTAATGCCCTTATGTGAACATTCTCCAGCACTAGCAGAAAAATAATTTTCTAAAAATATGAACTGAATATCCATAATGGTTTCTCCACAGGACTAATCACAGGTTTCTCATACAAATTGATAAAAAAATTAAGTATAAGACCATTCTAAATTGTGAAAAGGTGCTAACTAGACTATGAAAAAAGGGCATTTCTCTGCTGTATGAGAAAGCTTTAATGAGAAGGCAGAATATCACCACAACATAAGGAACTGTATTAATGGGCTACAGCATTAGGAAGGTTGAGAAACACTAGGGTAGACCAAGCCTGGACTCAAACCCACAGAAATCCATTTGCAAGTGTGCACCATTATGCTGAGCTACAAAAGAATCATTTTAAAACCTAAATTGGTCCCAAATATTCAAAATTCAAGCAGAGTAGCTAAGTTCAGTTAAGCATGAGGACTGCTCAGATTATTTCAAAATATACTTTAAAAGACAATGGGTGCAGAGGAAAACACCTACAATCCCATCACTTGGGAAGTGGAAGCAGAAGAATCCAAAGTTCAGGCTGTCCTTAGGTATATAATAAATTCACAGCCTGATTCATGAGGCTGTCTCAAGAAGAAGAAAGGAGGAGGAGGGGGAGGAGGAGAAGGAAGGAAGGAGGAGGAAGAAGAAGAGAAGGAAAAGAAAGAAGGAAGAAAAGGATGAAGAGGAGAAGGAGGAAGAAGAGGAGGAAGAGGTTATTTAGAAAATTATTTCTCAAACCTTGAAGATAAGCTGTTGTGCTATAACACTGATTTCTTGGCTATCCACATTAGGTGACTAGCCAATGTTAATCTAATAAAGAAATACCTGAAAAAAGAGGGTGGGCTGGTTGGTAATTATTTACCTGACTTTATCCCTGAACTTCACAATTGGCACTTTTGCACGAATCAGCTGAGGTCTCTCAATATAGCCAGCTGAAGAAGAAAAGATAATGTGAGTATCTGCCAATGATTCTCATTCATAATGTTCCAATGCACAGTTTTTAAAAGTGTATTTTAATAAACTAAACCCACTTAAGAACAGGCACACTGTCATTCAAAGTGAATAAGGACACAAAGAGAGTTCTAGGACTCTAGGGCCACACAGTGAGACCCTGTAAGGGAAGGAAGGAAGAAAAGAAGGAAAGTGGGGAGTGAATTCCAGGAAACATGAACTGCACAGTAAGAGACCCTGCCAATGGGGTGAGGGTAGGGGCAAGGAATGGAAATCAAGAGAAGGAAAAGGAGGAATGAAAGGACAGACAGAAAGAGTTGCCTATACTATTTAAAGGGCTTTAAGGATTTGCTTTCAAAAACACAATCTAGTACATAGTAGTATCTATAAAGACATTCATTGGAACATCTGAGTGCAAAAGTTGCTAAAAGTAAGGAAATTGCTAAACTCTGGTATGACAAATAATAAGAAACAGTAACCACAGAAATCAGTTGTAATGCTCAAATGTTCGCAAATTGGTGAGCCAAGAATAGATTCAATTATGTATGATCTCAAAGAGGAAAAAATATATAAACAAGCATTTTTAATTTCATCAAAGGAATAAAGAATATGTTGTAGAAAATAATAGATGTAAATTGCAGAAAATTAGGAACTGCAGAGGCTAAGAGCACACACTGCTCTTCCAGAGGACCTGAGTTCAGACACTAGCACCCACATTTGAGAGCTAATAACAGCCTGCAACTCCAGCTCTAGAAAATCCAATGCCCTCTTTTGGTCTCCATGGCACCTGCACTTTTGTGCACACACTCAAACACAGACAGATGATTAAAAAGAGAAATACTTTTTTGAAAAAAATTGCAAGCCTTTGTCACAGAAGCACTGTTCTAAATTTTTAACTATAGAAAAGGACAAAACAAGATTTAAAAAACAAAACAAAACAAAACAAAAAAAACTTTGTTGTTATGTTTTTGGTAGGGAGGGTACTTTCATGTTTTCCTCCATGTACATATGTAAGTACACATGCATGTGAGTACATGTGTGTGGAGACCAGAGGTCACAATCCAGTATTTTCTTCTATATCTCTTCAACTTTTTTTTTTTTTTCGAGACAGGGTTTCTCTGTGTAGCCCTGGCTGGCCTGGAACTCGCTCTGTAGACCAGGCTGGCCTCGAACTCAGAAATCCACCTGCCTCTGCCTCCCAAGTGCTAGGATTAAAGGCGTGCGCCACCACCGCCCGGCAATTCAAACACTTGGTTTTTTTTTTTTTTTTTTTTTTTGGTTTTTCGAGACAGGGTTTCTCTGTGTAGCCTTGGCTGTCCTGGAACTCACTTTGTAGACCAGGCTGGCCTCGAACTCAGAACAACTTTTTTTAAGATTAAAAATAAATGTCAGTGAATCTTACGCCCAATAACTGGACAAGCCGGATGGTCATAGCCAAGATCCTCCTGTCTGTGCTGCTCCTGACATATGCTACCACATTCAGCACGTTATACATGGGTGCTGGAGATCTGAACTCAGGTCCTCAGGTTTACACAGCAGGCACTTTATCTATTAAGCTTTACCCCAGACCCCTGTTTATTAGGTTTACCATGGTAGGAATGATTAAAATCCACTGAAAGTATGAATTATTCCTTTATAGGTAAAATAACATATTAACTGCAATAAATAACTGACTTTTTTTTCTACAGCAGATCCAAACTATTCAAAGATAGTGACTTGTTACTTGACTTTATAGTTCACAATTCAAAGCCTTATACATAAATGTCTGTTTAAAATGATAGCCCTGCTGGAGAGATGATGGCTCAGCAGTTAAGAGCACTGACTACACTTCAGCCTAAGGTCCTGAGTTCAAATTCCAACAACCACATGGTGGCTCACAACCATCAGTAATAAGATCTGATGTCCTCTTCTGGGGTGTCTGAAGACAGCTACAGTGTACTTACATATAATAAATAAATAAATCTTAAAAAAAATTCTCTCTGGCATCACAACATTCTTTGACATTCAACTGAAGTTCAAAGTAAAGTATATGATAGATTAGTATAGGTTAAAGTGTAGTGAGTTCATTAAATAATAAAATCTTACAATTAAATGTCCTAAATCAACAACTTTGCTTTCTTTGGGAGAAATGCATTTGAGTCTCATGTTTAGAACTCACATTTGTAATATAAGTAAAGATGCATACTATAGCAAAATAGATATAGTTCTTCCCTTACAAAGACAGTTACTGTAAGCCCCTCAAGGCACACAAGTGGTCAGGCTGAGGACCTCTAACAACCAGAATATTCTAAAGGCCATGATGGCTGGACCCAGCTCCTTGAGACCCAGTTGCTCCCAAGCAGAGGCAGCCACCCTCCTAAGTTTCTCCCAATAAATCTAATAGTCTAATAACCTAAGAGTCTAATAGTCTCTTGTATGAGGATTGTTGTGCATCTTGACTTTGTGGTACTCCGTGGCTCCCAGTTGCCAAGATACCTTTCCCCTAAGAGCTGTAACACACCTATAAGACTATTTCTATTTTTTTTTTTTGGTTGGTTTTTGACTGCTCACATACTTTCATTACAGTTAGCTGTTCATTCATGCCTATTTTCTTAAGCATCTTTTTGAGAAAAGGGAAGCTTATATATCTTAAGATGCCTTCAATAGAATATTTTTCAAGTAAATTCAATAATGATTTGCTGAATCATGCTTTTTAACTAAAAGCTAAAAGCCAAAAGCCAAAAGTTAAAAGAAGACAAAAGATAGGTGATACACACCTATCACTCCAGAACTCAGGAGGCTGTGGCAGGAGGAACACAAGTTCAAGGTTACCCTAGGCTCGCTCGCTCTATCTATCTATCTATCCATCCATCCATCCATCCATCCATCCATCCATCCATCCATCCATCTATCTATCTATCTATCTATCTATCTATCTATCTATCCATCTATCTATCAATCATCTATAAAATATATATGTGTGTGTATGTGTGTGTGTATATATATATATCTCAAGACCCTATCTTAAAAAGAAAAAAAAAGAAGTTTAAAAGAATTTAGTTGGAAGAAAACAATCCACATTATATCTATTCTCATCAGAAAATAAACAATTCTTACCAGAAAAATTAAGTGACCAACATTTAAATAATAGTTACATCAGAAGGTGTATGAGACTTACAAAGTCTAGTACAGAAGTGCTTATGGACTAAGGTGAGTATATGTCGTGCTTCAGTCTTCTGATTTACCTGGAAAAAACACTGAAAAGTTAAAAGTGTTTTTTCATTATTTTTCTTAGCTTGGAGTTTGATTTTTTTTTTCTTAAAGTAACATAACAGCAAAACACAAACAGCAAAACATATATTTTTCTTTCAAGTTACTTTTCAGAATATATACTACAAAAGTCAACCCTTGATGCTGTCTTTCATATCCATATTCCATATCTTAGCAACTACAAGAGGCTGTGTTAGGTAAGTTTACTGATTATCTATTGTGATAGTACTAAGATATATTCAAAAGATCAGTTAACAGGAAATTCAAATAAATAGAATTCTAAATAACACAATTGGTTGTTAATAAAAATAAATAATAAAGCAAAATTAAAGTCAGTATCTTACAAAAATTCTTTAATTTAATAAATCACAATAGTCTTAAATTTCATTGAAACCTTATCCCCCCCTCAAAAAAAACCCCTCAAAAGCCCACAGCATTCTCAAGGGGCGGGGGGAGAATAAAGATTTAAAAAAGCAATCACTAAGAATCCAAAGGAAAGAAAAAATATGAAGAAGATAAATACTACTACATGCTTTCCTTTACAGCATCCTGGTAAACACTCAACCCAGTGACATTTCATACTAAGAGGTGTCACTTGAAAAAAACCACACAGAGAAGCTAGCTCACATCAACAGCTTAAAACCAATTACTGCTAAAGCTGTTCTTATGCACACCATGCTAGTGGTGCCTTACGTGTGTGGGGCAGGGGGAGAGGTCTTTCTGGAACTAGACTAAACAGAAAATTCAAATAATTAACAAAAATCAAGGTCTATTCCTTTCCTGGTATATCATAAGAAATGACTTGGAATCATCATCACTTACTGGTTCTTCTTTAACAACTAAGCATAAATCGCCATCACTGCTTCGGGCACCAAATCCATTTAAAGACGATCCAACCAAAAAAAGTCTGCTTTCTAGAGAAGCAGAAGAAAACCATAAGAAATTCTGCAGGTATAAACAGGACGTACAGACAGCAAAGACATGCAAAGAAGGCAGACGTACGTGGGAAGAGCAGCTGGATCTCTCTCTGCAGCTGTGCTCTACAGAGTTCTTTCTTCTTCAAGTCACTTGCTTGCTGCTGACAAGTTTCAAACAGCTCTAGTATCTGCTGACTCAACTTGAATACACCACAAAAGAAAACAAAACCAAAACAATTGTTCAGAAACTTATAACTACTGTATTAAGCAATATAAATGAATACTGACAGTATTTTAAAAATACATACTATCTTCTTAACACTTTCTGATTCAAAGCTACTGTTAATCAAGTACAAAGAATGGCCTGAAAAACTATACATAAATTTTATAAAATAAACTACTATGTAAGTGACAGAGAGTAGTCAGATAATTCATAATGAGTATAATTATGGCCCATCAGACTGAAACCCTTTCATCACTGTCTGCTTTTATGTGGACCATGAAAAAAGGATAAAATTGTATGCTTTCAAGAGTCAGGAAACCAAGTGAATAAGAATATGAAAAAGTAAGAATATGCAATAGGAACCATATATGCATGACATATTCTAGAATATTCACTACGGGTCCCTTTCAAGAAGTTTGCTCAACCTCTAATAGTCACACGGAGGAATAATACTACATGTAACAGATTTTAGGAATTCCCGTCTTTTATATTCACACAAACCATCCTCTATTTTTTATAGCTTTCTTGGAACCCTGATGTCTTGAGATGAGGTTGGCCTCTGCTGATCGTCCTTTGTTTAGGCACCTACAGAGTTAACATTATTCCTTCACTCCAACTCTCACTGCCACATAGGATGACAGGATAAGTGATACCCCTATATATAGTGAGCTACTTTTATCACAACATATTCTTCTGAAAATTTTTTTACTATAATATTTTTCACTGGTGTACTCTCCTATGTATTCTAGTCCTGATATTTTAAATTCTAATATACTGCTTCAGCCTTAATTTCCCGTTCAACTTACTTTCTTATTATCTCCACCTCTAACATATCTTCTCAAGACCTAGTCAGGAGTCCCTTGAGACCTCCCTTTTCTTCTGACCCATCAGCACATAAGTAGTCCTGATGTCCTTCTCTTTACAGCCAGTATCCCAGAATGCATCTCCTGAACTCCTCTGTTATATCACATACTAGCAAGATTATCCCTCATGCTCTAATGGCTGTGCTACAAAATCTTTACCTGAAGGCAATACAACACTACCTTCTCTCTAAAATTAAATCTAACATATACAGAAAGACAAAACTAAAAAGTTTTTTTAGAAAGTAGAGTCTTTCAAATGTATGGTGTAAGAGTTAGCCTAGCTTTGTATCCTTTGCCTCTATTCTGATGTCTCTGGTTAATATTGTTCCCATTTTTCACTACTCCATTCCAAAATGTTTACTGCCTTCTTCAAGGCCCCTAAACTTACTTTCTCTTGCAGATAAGCTCACATTAAAATTTTCTAAGAAAAGCCAAGCGTAGTTGTGCACATCTGCAAATCCCAGCACTCAGAAGATGAAGGTAGGAGGATCAGGAGTTCAAGGCCATCCTTTGCTTCATAGGGAATTCCAGAACAGCCTAGGCTACATGAGACCCTGTCTCGAAGAAAAAAGGGAAAAACCTAAGAAAATTAAAAATACCAGGTTCAATTCTTCATTTTGCTAAGACTTACAAATTAATATTCCTGAAGGAAATCTCACCTATTTCCTTCTTGCTATGTTCAAATCTATTCCCTCTACCAGTACTTTTATATCCAAGCCTGCTGTTCACCTCAGGAGCACAAACAACTTCATCAATTCTTAATCTCTTTTGTATTTTCAGCTTCTCCTTCTTCAGCCTCCCCATGGTCTATATATAACCAGCCAAAAGTTTCATTCATCATTTAAGATGTTATTTTTTATATCATATTCAGAATATTTAAGAAAATTCAAGAGCTGTTGACAACTTGACCGTGAAACTGTCATGATTGTTTTAAAAAAACATCTATAAACACCTGCCCCACAAAAAGAGAACTAAAAGAATAAAGTAGATTAAACTAAACTAAAACCAAACACTGGCAACAAATACAACATAAATGACTGAGTGTTCTTCATGAACCCCTTTCTGACCAGTAAAGGTCAAACTCTAACACCAGAATGGCACAGTATCTAAACAGTGAGAAGAAAGGGAAACAGTGTTAGGACAGCCCTTGAATCAGATACTCAGAAATCAGATGGTCTCTAGCTACTACTGCCTTTTGTTTCTTTCCCTCCAAACTGAAGGTTCACTGTTGATGTAGAACACAACTGACAACGTATACAAATCTAGTAGAAACCTTCACAAGCTTTAATGTAAAAGCAAATGCAAGAAGTCCTTTGAAAGCTTAAGGACTTTAAAGAAAATGTCCCTTGTATAACAATAAAAAAATTTCCAGGCACTGAAATCTAAACAGCAAAGCCATGAGAAACAGGAAAGGTCTAGAATGATTCTGACTACTGAGGGTATTTGATAATGATTGGAAACTATTTTGGTTACCATAACGGGAGAGTTATGTAACTAGCATCAAAAGACAAGGGATACAACTAATCATCCTACAAGACACAAGGTTAACTGTCTCCTGGGAATATTTGGTCTAAAGCATCAATAATGGAAAAGTCAAAGTTCCTGTTTTAGACTAAAGTAGGGAAGAAGTAAAACAGAGAAAGAGCCCTAGAGTTGTGAGGCTAGCCTGCCCAACTTTCTCCTTCTAAAAGCACAGAAAAAGTAGCCATCCTAATCAAACACAAATAACACATACACACACACACAGAGAGAGAGAGAGAGAGAGAGAGAGAAAGAGAGAGAGGAGGGGGTGGGGAGAAGAGAAAAGAAAGAGGAAACTAAAATCTCAGGAAGAAAGGAATAAAATTTTAAAAATTAAAAAAAATAAAAGGTTTGAGAATAATACCTGAAAAAGATCTGAAATTATTTCCATAAAGTTTTTCTAAGAAAAGAATGAACAGAAAAACACTGCTAAGATAAAACACATTTCCATGGAGACTTGAGGACATTTTAACATATTTTTAAAGGCCTTTTCTCATTTTAATTTGCCGGGCAGATAACAATTTAAATTATACATAGGAACACTAAAAATGTTATTTTAGAAAAAATTTACGACAGCAACAGAGTGCATGAAATTATTGACAAATCTATTTTTCAAAAGTTATGCAGTATGTATAAACTGGAATTCACAAATAATGCTGTGAGAGACATCTAAATATGTGAGAAGTAAACCTGATATGCTCAGCATCTCTACTCCATCTATATCTCCAGCACTTGGGACCTGGGGGCAGAAGTTAGAGGTCAGTATGATCTACAGAGCAATACCCTATCTCAAAACAAAATTAACGATATACCATATTAACAAAACTATTGGTAAACATATCGATTCTCTTGAAATGGATATGTAGAATCAATATAATAATTTTTTAAAAGCAGAAGGCTTCTTTCTAGAAATTAGAAAATGTGTGTTTTATTTGGAAAAGTGAAAGATCGAGAATAGTCAAAAGGAGGAGAAAAAAAAAGAAGCTAAAGAGATACAGCTACACGGTCAAGAAGAAAAAAATAACAGGAATATACATATATTCATGACTAATACATGACAACCAGAAGTTGACCCAAAGCTAAAAAGTGGGAGAAGTAAGGACTAAAGTAAGATTGGTCCTATGATCAGTCATAGGACATGATCAATGGGCATATTATACTAATATAATAGTGAAATGGTTAAAGCTGAAAGATTTACTAACAGTATTGATTACATTTTATGTACATATTTTGCTATTTGCTATAACAAGAAGATACAGGCTGCCAAGTTTATAATACATTCAGTAAAAATGGTTAATGTAAAAGTTTTAATGTCATGTAAAGATTAGATTTTATTCATCTGGAAGAAAGGTTGGTAAACTAGTACCCGCAGACCAAATACAGCTTCCAGTCTGTAACATATGAACAAGTTAAATTATTTTCACTTTTTATTAAGTGGAGGGGAAAAAGTCAATAGCCCAAATAGCTTGAATGCTTAGAATATTTGTTATCTGATCTTTAAAAAAAAAAATGTTTGCTAACAGAAGTAGAAGCAAGTAATCCCAGCCGTCACAGTAGGTACAGAGTATCTGTTGCATAACACAATGAGGAAACTGCCACAATGCTGAAACGAAACTTACTGTGGTTATACGGGAGCCAAAATGGTGCGTATCTGTAATCCCAGCACTCAGGAAGCTAAGGCTGGAGGACTGTGAATTTGAGGTCACCCTGAGCCACAAAGAAAAGCCCTATCTATCCATAATCCTTATACACTATCTCACATATCATTTTCCCTGCCATCTGTTACAACTTAATGCTGCAGTATCTCTTATCTAGACACATTAACAACCTAAGATCACAGTCCACCTTCAAGGCCACCTCATTCTAAACACTATATTCTGCAAAAAATTATCCTCCCAAAAATACAAACTCATAGTGTTATTTCATCTTTTCAAAACTTTCCAATGTCATTTAACTACACATTCAAGAGCCCAAATCACTGCCTAATTAACTCACATTAAATACTGTTTCACTATACTTTATAGGAGTAACATGTAATTGGTGATCACACTGCTAGCAGCAGTAAAATTATTAGTAATTACTGTCACAGATCATGTAATATTACAGCCAAGTCTCACAATAGGATCTCCCTATTCTTGACTTTAAGCACATTAAACTCCTCCTCTCTGCATTTCTAAAGACACAGGTCAAATCTTGGTTTTAACACTTAATAGGTGTGACTCTGAGCAAACTATTTAACTTTCTGAACTTAATCTGAGCTTTCAGAAAGTGGAACCAAGAGTATCATGAGTTCAAAGCCAGCTGAGCCACACAGTGAAATCCTATCTCCAAAAATAGTCTCTTATAAGAACAAACAGAAATGCTTTCCTTCTTTTTCTCACAATAAGGCAGAAATAAAGTTATCACTCAAAGAAATAGGTTCAACTACAAAATCTTTACTTTTCTGGGGGGGAACACCTTAATTCCAAATATAGTACATTTGTGAGAAATTTTTCTATATAACTAAGCAAAAAAGATATGGAATCTCATCTTACCATGATTTTTTACCAACTAATATGAATTACACTTTATTAAATTTACAAAGAATCAACATATGTCTAGGCTACATGTAAAAGTAAGTTCTCTGGTTTGCTCGACTAGCCTACTACAAACATAAATATATACAAAATGTATTCCAATATCTGTACATAATAAACCCGTTTTTAAATGTCCTACTAGCATGCATATATTTAAAACCCATCTATAGTAACTACATTCAGAGAATTCACTGCATTTGCCTTAGAACATAAATGTTCACAGTATGGTATCAGGAGTTAAACTTAGAAAGCAAAGCAAAGAAGGAATGGCAGAATGAGAAAAACAGAGCAGCACAAACATCCCATGTTGGTGTTTTCATTTTAATTTGCTTTCTCACTGATTTTGCCTACTTGTTCCTACTTCACGGTAAGGAAACTGGTGGCATAGAAGGGATAAAGTCTTTTTAATAAATAATCCTGGGACAATGAGCCAAGCACTGGAAAATACAATTGGAGCCTACTTCCTACCACATGTATATAAATTACAAATGAATCAAAGTCCTAAATATAAGGAATAAAAGTAGAGCACATTCTAAAGCTCAGGAGAATTAATTGAGCTCAAGGATAGCTTGGTCTATACATCAAGTTTCAGGCTAGCTAGAGCTACATAATGAGACACTGTTGATAGGTAGATAAGTAGGCAGGTGGGAGGGTGGGTGGGTGGGTGTGGATGGATGGATGATACATCAATCTTATAATACACAGGCATCAATATTCAAGATACTGTACTTAAAGATGGTTTCTGAGATTCAACACTAATAGTATAAGCAACCAAAGAAAAACTAATAAACTTAACTATCAAAAATGAAATATTTTGTGCTTTAGAAGGTATCACAAGCCAGTCAGTGGTGGTGCACGCCTTTATTCCCAGCACTTGGGAGGCAGAGGCAGGTGGATTTCTGAGTTCGAGGCCAGCCTGGTCTACAGAGTGAGTTCCAGGACAGCCAGGCCTATACAGAGAAACCCTGTCTCAGGAAAAAAAAAAGCATCACAATAAATCTAAAAATACAATCACAGAAAGAAAAAGCATCTACAAATCATTTATCTGATAAGAGCTACTACTTAGAATATATAAAAATAATTCTTACAATTCAGTAATGAGAAAACAACCTACTAAAATCTGGACAAAGAATCTGAATGGACACCTCTTCAAAGAACACACAAATGTCCAACAAGTAAAATATAAGATGCAAAGCATCACCAGAATTAAGGAATGGGAACTGAAGCCACTGTTACACCAGAAGGCTCCAATATAAGAGGCAAGTTAAGGATAAACCTTGAGGGGCTGGAGAGATGGCTCAGTGGTTAAGAGCACCGACTGCTCTTCCAGAGGTCCTGAGTTCAATTCCCAGCAACCACAGGGTGGCTCATAACCATCTGCAATGGGATCTGATGCCCTCTTCTGGTGTGTCTGAAAACAGCTACAGTGTACTCATATAAATATAATAAATAAATCTTAAAGAAAAGAATAAACCTTGACAGTAATTCAGTATTTGCCTAGCATGTTGAAACTTCTGGATTCCATCTCTAATAATATAAGGAATTGAGAGAAAAAGGGAGGGGTCGGGGAGAGAAAGACACAGACACAAATAAATGTCACAGGGACATAAGCAAAGTTGAGCATCTGTGTACGTGTAAAATCCACTAGTGTTCTATAATACTTAGGTGATTCCTAAAAGGTTGAACATATTTTACCATATTACCCAACAATTTCACTTCTGTGTACATATCAGAGGAAAAACACATCCACTCAAAATTCTGTATACAAGACATTTACAGCACCATTATTAATAGCCAGAGTAAGAAACCTAAAAGTCCATTCACCTGAGGAATATGTTAGCAAAATATAGTATATATCTACACAATAAAATATTACTCAACTGAAAAAATGCAGCTCCAACACTCAGTGAAGCTGAGGCAGGAGACTAGTGTGTTCAAGACCATCCTAGACTACATGGCAAATAGTCTCAAAACAAAAACAAAAACAAATACACATGGATAAACCCTAAAACCATTATGTGAAATGGAAGAAACAAGGCACCAATGGCTACAGATCACATGATTCTATTTACAGGAAGTGGGAGGGAAAGGGAACACTGTTGAGGTCCAAGTTTTCGTGGGAATAGTGAATATGTTTTGGAAATAGGTAACTGCACAACTTTATGACCTTAGTAAAATCTACTGATTTATACATTTGAAAAGGGTGAATTTCAATCTAAGGCCAGAATGAATGACACAGCAAGAGTCTGTGAAGAAAAGGAGTAAGGGAGACAGGGAAAGGAATGTCACAGTAGTACTCAGAGAACAAGAGGATGACAGACATTATGCACCTTTCCCAATCACCTATAAGTGCTTTGTAACTTTCACTAAATATAGCTGAGGAAAGTGACATGAGATATTAAATAACTCTTTGGTCCCTATGTTAACATCACTTTCCAAGGAGGAGCAAATTCTTCCCTTTAACCAAAATTAACTTTTACTGATCTTTTTGATAAATCTTTCTGATCACACCATTTAAATGTGTATTTCCCCAGAGAACATCCAAAAAAAAAAAAAAACCAGTGCTTTTTAACATTTTACTACAATTCCCACATGACTGGCCATGTTTTTCTATAGTAAGAACATGTTGTACTGGGTGTACTGTACACACCTTTCATCTGAGCACTTGGACACAGACACAGGCAAATCTTTGAGTTCTATCTAGACCAGTTTGGTCTACAGAGTAAATTCTAGGACCACCAAAGCTACAAAGAGACCTTGTCTCAAAAAACCCACCACCACTACCCTCACCACCAATAATTCACTCACTCATTCATTCATTCATTTAAAAAAAACAGTTTGCAAAACAATTCTCTAACAACTAAGAAATCAAATGTTTTAGGTTCTAATCCCAAATTTTGTAAGTTAGAAAAAAATCTGATCCTGAAAGGTATACTTATGACAGAAAAAAAAAAACCAGTGATATTTAGAAAGAAAGTAAATGTAGAAAATTAGGTATTCCTGATCCTTTTAATACATTCTTTAAATGAAACTTCAAAAGGTAAAATGAAAAACTATATTAAAATTACCTTATCTTTGGCCTCAGGCAGTGCGATTTCTCTAGGTTCTAACAGTGGAATTTCTCGAAGAGGTGGAACACATCTGACTATATCTGGTACATAGTGTGTGTGAAACAACGGTGGCATGGAATATCTTCGGTCACCAGATAAAGGCACTAGCTGGTTGATTATAGTTGGCTCTTGGTGGGGTGAATGGAAACGCTGCCGTTTACCATCAAGAGGAAAGGCTTTTTCATCGCTTATTCTCCTAAAAACAAACAAATATACCTTAGGGACTAAAGTCACAGCTTCCTGACCAGAAAAGCATAAAACATGGAAACAGATAATAACAACACAGTAACTCTTTGGAAAAGGCAGCATTGTAAACTCCCTAGCGAACTTTTACTATTTACTTTCAGCACAAGAAATGCCTTCCAATGCCTGACAAAAATAAAGATAATTAATGATACGCATTTGAACTACCAAAATGAGTCACCACTTTGAACACACTATAGAAAAATGGCTACTTATGCATTATACAATCACTAAGAATTAAAGATAACTAACAAAAGGTTAAGTAAATTGAATACTATACAGTGACACACAAACATATATATTTTAAGGGCCTTTGAACAGACCTATATTCTGGTTCATTGGTGGGGGGAAAATGGACATTTTTATAAAGGTCATAAAAGGTATAAGACTGAAGGAAAAAAAAACTTGAAAAAAACTGCATTTCAGATAAAGTCTGTTAACATAAATGTCTTGGGCATGATTAAAGTATTCTGGTTACATAGGTTACATGTATTTTTACTTAAATGGCTGACATGTTTTAGCATAAAGTTAAGTAATGCCAACAATTTCCTTCCTGATAATTCAGGGTAACTGTGAGAGTGGGAAGAGAAGAAACAAGCAGCTGAGGTCTGCAACAATGAATCTAGCAAAGAAGCACACAGATGTCCATTATAATATCTTTTACATATTTCACAAAGTTTGAAATTTTTCAAAAAAGCAAAAAAATAATTAGGTCAGAACAGAAAGCCTGCCAAAAACCCCAGTACCAGAAAGGAGGGAGGTAAATAAGTTGACAAGGAAAATGATATTTACTAAGCTGTTCACATAAAATATCTTACGTCACAGAACATGGTCCAAATGCTTTCTAGCTCTAAAATCCTTTGGGGCAACACCATCTAAAGGTTTTATTACTACACTGCTCCTCCAGGATTCTTCCAAATCGCCTATCTTTGCAGTCTCACAAAATAACCAGAACTCCTACTTGTAAGTAAAAGTATACAGGGCTAGACACATAAATATTTATTTGTTATTTTTAATACTGAAAGTAATTACAGCATACACAGAGTATCTTCAATTAAAATACCAATTTTAATTTAAAAAAAATCTCTAACTATGAACTAATGAAACTTATCTTTACTCATGGTTACTAAGGCAATTTCAAAAAAATAAACAAATAAAACTAATGAAGTCAATATTCTTAGAATCAGTATGTAACTTTTCCAATGACAATCCAGAAAACGTGTAATGTTAATCATAAAGCCTTGGTTCTAGAAGCAGAAAGCTAGATTTCAAATTCCAGCTATACCTTCAGTGTCTGCATCCTTCAGCTTTTGTACAAAGAAATGAATAGGCTACACCATCCACATAATTTTATATAACTAATTACATAGTTCTTAGGACTATAACATTTCTTCTAAAACACTCAAGAAATACTTACTTCCTTCCTCGAAATAATGGGGATGTTGAGGTCTGTATTGGACTGACAGTTCCATATGTCAGGGGCTGTAAGGACACAGCTCTAGACAAGCTACCAAAAGCAAAGAACAATAGTAAAATGAATGTTTTCCCTTAGAACCAAAAATTCCACACAAACTAAATACTTTACTAGTCAAAAAACAAAACAAACAAAACCCCCCAAGGTTTAATAATATTTTCTCTATTTTCAAATACTGAGCACAAAAACTTTATATCAAAGAAAAAACAACTTAATGACATGGTTCAATATAACACTGTACTTACTCTACATTTTGAAAGTTGAATTGTGCATCTATAAGTTGCTGGTGTGAATAAAGAGTTGGTGAGAGAGCAAAGAAGTTATTATGCTGTTGGTGGGTTGGAGTGAAGGGTGGGCGACCCAGAATTGAGTTTGGGAACATGCTCTTGTTCACTAAAGGTAAACATGTAGTCTTCTACCTATAATTTAAAAAGATAATACTATGTTATTATAGCTTAAAGATGCAAAACTCTTTGATAAGTATCTTCTACTTAAAATAATCAGCTATCAAATTAGTCATTTCATTTGCAAAGTTATTTCTGATAGTTTAAATAGGCTTTAAGTTCTACTATAGGTAACAAATCACTGATAGTTAATTCAAAATCTAAACCACAGTCAAAAACTTTCAATATTATTCATTTTTCAAATTTTCTGATGAATTTAGTAAGTTTACCTTAATAGTAACAAATCTTTTATCACCACTATTCTAACAATAAATCATTCAAGAAATTTAATTAAATTGATCAGATTGTTATATTTATTCACAACCTAACTCATAAAAAGGTACAAGCTATCATATGATAACCTGACTAGGATATAGTACTTTTACATTTCTCAAGAAATGAAGAATGTATGTCACCTACCAATTCATAAAATTCCAAGATTCTTCTCAATGTCTATACATAAAAGACACAATAAAATAGTGTTGTTCCACAGAAGAAGAAAAACTATAGAGGACAATCAGAGCACCTCACTAACCTAGTAAGATACTAAATGCTCCTTTTTAAAATTTTTTTCAATGACTAATTCAGCAAAGTCATAGTATTCAAAGGGGTAGGTAAGGTAGTATACAAAAACCAAATAAAATAAAAATGATATTCCCTGGCCACCTTCTTAAAATAGGCAATTAGAAAACTCTTAACTGAGGAACAGTGTACAACATAACAATAAGCAAAATGATGTAACACAGTAAAAGGATCTGCCATGAAAAAGAGAACAACTTACTAGCTTATCTATAAGAAATGCTATTGGCTACCAAGCACATATATCTTCCATTTAAACTTCTAACAGCTCACACCTAAAATAATGTATTCACAGATCATCAAAGAGGGAAGGGAAAAAAGGCAAATATGCAAAACTCTAACAATAAACAAAAAGGAAAAATAATTAATAATGATAATGATAAAAGCCTAGAAAACCCAAGTATGCTATCTTTCCAGCAAAGTTCATGAAAAACAGAAAAAGACACAAAGAAAATCACTGAACAAATAAAAAACTGTCCTGGACTAAAAATTACACATGCACACAAACAGAATTTCAGAATATCCAGAGAAAAGCAATTTATCAATATTCCAGGAGGAAATACTAAGAAGCTGGGGATCAAAAATGTCTCTGGCTGCAGAGATGGCTCTATGGTTAAGAGCACTGACTGTTCTTCCAGAGGTCCCAAGTTCAATTCCCAGCATCCGCATGGAGGTTCACAACCATCTGTCATGGGATCTGATGCCCTCTTCTGTGTATCTAAAGACAGCTGCAGGATACTCACATACATTAAATAAATAAATCTTTAAAAACAAAGAAAAGAAAAAAAATGTCTCTGGACTTTCTAATAGAGACAGTGGAAGCCACAAGAAACAAACTAATGTCTTTAACTCTTTAAAGCTTAAGTAAAACGTTCTTAAGTCCCTGAATATAGGGAAAATGAAAATATTTGTAGATATGGAAGGTAAAAAGAGAAAGATGAGGCTAGGTGACATACACTAGTAGTCCCAGCATTCAGGAGACTAAGAGAGGTGCAAAACTGTTTTCAGCCACTGGTGACACTGCCAAGTGGATCCTCAAGGGATCAAGGCCAGCCTAGTATATACAGAGTTTCAAGCTAGCTAGGGTAACATAGTGAGACTGTCTCAAAAGAAAGAAAACCCAGACTAGGGTAAATTCCCAGAATGATAGAAAAGGGAAGTTGACAGTTCCTCAGTCAGAAAAATGATCTTAAGATAATGATCAAGAAATGCAAACCGAAACAACTTTGAGATATCTTATCCCAGTCAGAAAGGCAAAGATCAACACGACAATGAATAGCAAATGCTAGAGGGGTGGTAGGGGAAAGGGAACCTTCACACACTCACTGTAGGATTACAAACTGGTTCATGCATTCTAGAAATCAAAGTGGAGAATCCTCAAAAAGCTAAAAATAGCTGGGTATGGTGGTACGAGCCTCTTCCAGCACTCAGGAGGCAGAGGCAGGAAGACCTCTGAGTTCAAGACCAGTTTGGTCTACAAAGAGAATTCCAGGAAAGCCAGAGCTACACAGAGAAAACCTGTCTTGGAGGAAGAAAACAAACAAACAAAAAAAGCAGGCAGTAGTGGCACAGGCCTATAATCCCAGCACTTGGGAGGCAGAAGCAGGCCAATTTCTAAGTTCGAGGCCAGCCTAGTCTACAGAGTGAGTTCCAGGACAGCCAGAGCTATACAGAGAAACCCTGTCTTGAAAAAAAACAAAAACAAAAAAAAAATTGAATAGAAGGAAAAAAAATAAATCTACCACATTTTTGTATTTGTATATGTTTGTTATGAATTTCTATAATAATACAAGTTTCATGTGCATATACTATATGTGTAAAGGACGACTCGGGCTCCAAAAACTACTATATTTTCTGTTCTGGTAAGCAAATAAAATAATGAACTACAAAAGCTTTTAATAAAAGAAAGATAGCCAGGCAGTGGTGGCGCACGCCTTTAGTCTCAGCACTGGGGAGGCAGAGGCAGGCGGATTTCTGAGTTCGAGGCCTGCCTGGTCTACAGAGTGAGTTCCAGGACAGCCAGGGCTACACAGAGAAACCCTGTCTCTAAAAAACCAAAGTAATAATAATAATAACAACAACAATAATATCTAGACAGTTAAATGAATTAGAGAATAACTAAGAGATTGGAAAAATCCTAGAGTTAGAAAGGGGGCCTAGAGGAGCCTGAAAAGAAACTAAAACTCAGGCATATGAATTCTGTTTTTCATATTCTATGGGATTCAAATGTCCTAGGTTGACAGATTCATCAATCCAAGGTTCATTACAGGTTGTAGATAGGCAACTTATGGCCATTATCAGACCTCATTCCAAATGCCCAACTCTAATTTGAACCAGAAACAAAGTATTTCCCATAGGAAATAAGTCTGTCCAATTCCTCCACCAAGTCTACACTTCCTGCTATAGGGGCTTTTGTTGTTGTTGTTGTTATATTTTATCAGTAAATGCGGACCTGTACTCTGAATTACACTGCTCAGAGGGAAGGAGTGGTTCCGATTTGGTTCCCTTTACTCTGCTTCCCTGAACAAACTTTTCATTCAAAAACAATCTCTTTCATGGGGTTTATGAAAAAATGTCATTAAGTGGTTAGTTATAATGAATTTTGCTAGACATATCATTTTTTTTTTGGAATGCAGAAACTATGGACCTAAGTAAAAGAAGCATCTATACTTAGGAAAACTGAACTAAAAAGTTCTATTTCAAGTCCTGCACAGAGAGGCATACACCTGAAATCCAGTGCTTGGAAAGCTAAGGGAAGATGATCAGCAATTTGAGACTAGCTGGGAAACCACAGCAAGTTCACACCCAGCCTGGGCCAAAGAAGACTCTCAAAAAACAAAACAAGAAAGTTCTATCTCATAACTAGCAGTAGTGAGTGGTACATTCCTGAAATCCCAGAACTCAGGAGGCTGAGGCAGATGGATGTGAAGTGTAAGTACTGCCTGTGTTTCAAAGGAGTGAAAACCTCTCTCTAAAAGCAAACAAGGGGGACAAGTGTTCCAGGGTCAAGAGCAGCGACAGCTCTTACAGAGGACCCAGGTACAACCCTCAGTACCAACACAGTGACTCCAGTTCCAATAAACAATGTACTGTTTTTTTTCTTCTGGACACAAGCAAGTCCTATATTTCTGCATTCAGACTTAAAGATGCAGAAATGCCAGTAATAAGCTCTCACTTTTATTTCTATCCCATTACATGGTCAAATCCAAACTAAGTAGAAGTCAAAATATGATATGGTATCCAGAACTACTCTACAGCATTAAAACTAGATGATTCTCAGCCTAAAATTTTCATAGCCAAAAAATCTAGGGTACATATCTAATTCAGTATATTCAACTGCAAAATAAGTATTGACTTCTATGTATTATTTTATTAAGAAAGGGTCTCACTGTGTAGCTTTGCTGTCTTGAAACTCTATGTAGACCAGGCTGGCCTTGAACTCAAAGAGATCAGCCTGCCTCTGAGAAACATTCATTCTTCTGGAGTCCTAAAATAAAATACTAGTCAGGTTCTCTCAGGAATTTTGACCCTTAGGTCAAACTTACCTGACAGACTTCAAAATAGAACCATTCTTAAGAAATTTAACCAACAGCATCCAAGCTTAACCTCCCCATCCCCCATAGCCTACATGATCCACTAGAGATAAGAAAGTAAATCACAATCCAGATATTTCAGAACTGTTTTCTAATATACTTCAATAATGATTGTAATGATAGTGAAACAACGATCTACTGCAAACACAAAAGGGAGCCAGGTGTGGTGGCACACACACCTTTGATTCCATGGCTTAAAAGACAACGGCAGGCAGGTCTCTGTGAGCTCAAGGCCTGCCTGGTCCAAAAAACAAGGTAAGTTCTAGGCTAGCTAAGGCTATTTAGAGAGACCCTGACTAAATAGCAAAACAAAACACAAGAGATGTTTATAAAATATAGTTTAATGAACTAAGATCAAGTGAAACTATCACTATATCAGAACTTCATAAAATTTTAAGTTTTCTTTATAGTCTTAATAAAGCTTCCCCCACTAGAGACTACCTGTAAGTTATTTCATATTTTCTGTAGTATTATGAAAATTTTTATAGTAACACCCAGAAATAGATAGTATCCTACCTTTCATGCCTTAAAAGTTATTGCCTTTTAAATCTGTATGCAACAGTAAAACAGGATTATCTAGGTAAAATGTGTACTGTTTTTAAAAATCACTGTACAATGATTTTCTCATGCTTTGAGAAAAGAACACTACAGATTGCTTTGTCTATTACGCTTAAATCGAGGCAAGATTAATACAGCTTTATGTGTAAATGAACAGACACAAAACAAGACGGTAACAGAGAGTATTTTCTAGTGATAACAATATTGGGTCTCTTAATTTGCAACTGGAATTAATTGTAGCCAAACTGATCTCTCCAACAAGTGATAGACTACTCAAGTTTACATAACTGTCTTTTCATCAAGATTCCTTAGAAAGTAGCAGTTACCTACTATAAACAAGAACTGTATGGCTAAATCAAGTTCTGTGTCCACTCTGTCCAAGCATCTTGGATCGGTTCTTTTCTCTACAAGAGAAGTGTAACTCCTGAATCCTGCTCAGCATGCACTGTTAAAACCACCTTCAGGCTTTGAACAGGGCATTCATCTTATTAAAAATGAAATTCCATCCAAGAATTAAGAGAAAAACCTAGCAACATGGCTCCAAATGGACGTTTCTCAAATGACTAAGTTTCACTTGGAGTCTATATTTCTCGATCACATACAATTGAGGCTATTCACACCAACCAATGTTTCTATTACAGGTTACTAATCAGTACAAATTAATAGTGTTAATAGTTGTTAACACAACAAAGCCCTGTAGTACTATATACTATGATGGCAGCGTATCTGTACACAAACAAACCCACAGTCTTACCTCAGAAAAACTATACACTAAACATGTTAAGTTTCCAACCCTGATTGACCTGCACAATTTTTTCCTCTTCCTTTTCTTTCATCAACAAATTAATTATTTCAAACAACTCTCAAAGGGGCAAAACAAGAAAAGAAACTTAATAAATCACAGATACCAGGAAACACATAGCCCCTTGTGTTCTTAACCAGATAAAGGACGGAGAGCCTAACCACAAATCTGACTAGGAAGTGTATTCGACCATCAGCCAGTCGTAACCTGTGTTTTTACTGAGATGGCTCCATGCTGTTTAAGATAAATGCCTTTCACAAGAGTTAAGTAATTTAGACATTTACCTTAGATCTCCACTGCCTACGCAACTCCAAGAGGGAGTATCAAGACAGTCTTACTCTTTCGGTCTAGGGAGTGAGGATAGGGCGGGAGGCGACAGGAGAACTAGAGAGAAGCCAGCGGCGCCAACATTCTCCACAAAGTCCAACGCCCCTAGTCTAGGGAGCTCCTGGATAGCGCCAGGCTCTCCCGCGCAAAACACAACGCCAGTTTCAGAAAAGTTTCCCGCGCCCGGCCGGGGACCAGGGCCTGCACACGTGCATCCCCACCGAAGCCCCTGAACTCACCGGCGTCCACGCCGAAGGGCCGAGCGGGGCCCAGCGGCACTGCCCGCCAACACGCTCCCAGGCCTGAGCAGCCGCCCGAGCAGGCAGAGGTAGGAGCGGCCCGCGGCACGGCGAGGCCCAGCTCGGGCGGCCAACCTAGGACGGGGCAGGGCGGCAGAGAGTCACGAGCCTACGGCCGGGCCCGCGCGGGCGTGGAAGATTGGGGATGGCGACAACAAAAAGAAAGGGGAAAAAAAAAAAAGGCGGAAGACTAAAAAGTCGCCGAAAAGGCGGCGTAGACAACCCTGTCACAGATACCCGGAAGAACAACGTGACACCGGAAAGGAATAAGCAGCCGGAGCGAAAGGTCAGATTTCCGGCAGCCCAAGACGGAGAGCGCCTTTGCTGAGCTGCGCAGGCGCACAGCTTCCCCGCGGTGTTCCAGCCTGGGAGTCCGCGGACGACTTCGTAGGCAGTTGGAAGGGAAGGCACAGACCCCACCATTCCGCGGGGCAGTCGGTGGTCGCGTTCCATTGGCGCCGCGTCCTAAGTCACGCGCAGCAGTTCCACTGTCGGCCATTTCCTGCAGGCGTGTTCTGTCCATGGAAGGCCTTCCAGGAGATATCCAAAACCAACCTCCCCAATGCTGGAAAGAGCAGTATTAAATTTTGGGTGATTTTTGCCTCAAAAAAAAAAAAAAACAAAAACAAACAAAACAAACCCAACAAAAAAAACAAAAAAAAAAACCCAACAGTTTCTTGGAGACATAAAAAATTCCTATAATGCCCAAAACCACCTACACTGCACCCTGCCCTAGCTCGCACTCACTTGTCCAACAAGCCCTGTTCCTCATTGAGAGAGTTATAGCGCCTGGTGAAACTGTCTAAACTGCTTGATTTATTGATGTAAATCTGTAAACAATAGCCCTGTTTTGTCCCCGAAGGAAGTATAAAAAGCCGACAGCTCCCATTCCTGAAAGTAATAATTACTTTACTGCCTTTTGGTTTTCTTGTTGTTTCTTCTGGATTTTTTTCCCTTCTTTTTAGTTATTAAATTTTTAATTTTTCTACTTTCTTAACTCACAAACTGAGGTCATCATCGTGATAATACTTAGAGTTGTCTGATAACTTACTATATGAATAATAACTTAGCTGATAAGAGTTATTTTGATAAGAGTTTTCATTTCACTTGACCTGAAAAATTTTTATAAATTATATTTGAATCATTTAAATAATTTTTTAAAACTTGTCATGTGCTTCTGAGTATCATCTGATGTGGTAAATGTTCATTGTGCTTTGGTAATAAAGTATGTTCTAGAGTTACTGTGTTTTATAAATGTCAATCAAGTTGACATTCAACATCCCTTTAGTTTCCTGTCGTGCTTGTCCTTTCAGGCGTAAGAAAGGCAGATAAGAAGGCAGGGACTGTAGGTCAGTCGTTCAGCCTATCAAGCCTGAGTCCCTGGGTTCAATACCCCAGCGCTGAAAAAGTACTGAAATACGACTATAATAATATCTCATTCTCTGTTTCTTTTCTGTCCATTAGCTGTTACTGCCTGTATTTATCACCTGCCAGAGAAAGTTTTATCCTTATGGAATGATCCACGTTGTAAACTGACCTATTCTTTGCTGTTATTACTCTAGTGTATGTTCTTTCTGATCATAAGGCAGGCATCCCAGCTTCATGGTGGACAGTACTAATGTGCATTTTAAAAGGAAGAGTATTTATGACTTTTCTCCTCACTCTAACCAAAATATCTGACAGAAAGGTTTCTGTTGACTCATGGTTTCAGCAGTTTCGGTGCATTGTAGCTAGAAAGTCATTAAAGAGTTCACGGCAGCCAGCAGCACGCTCACTTGCCAGTACCAAACTGATCGACTTTTGTGAACGTCTGTACATTAGAATGGCTGTTTTAAACCACAAAACTCCACTTAGGGCTTTACGTTTTCACTACCAATTACATTTGTATACACTTCACCACCATGACCACCGCCACACACACATTAAAAAGTAAAAATTAAAAAAAAAAACCCTATGACAGAATTGATCTATGACTCACAAATATGAAACACAAATAACTTCTTTTAAAACTGTTCAACATCCCTAGTCATCAGAGAACTGTAAATTAAAACTATTTGAGTAATTTAATTCTCACTCCAGGCAGAATGTTATCATCAAGAAATCTGACAAAAAGAAACCCTTATCCTGATGGGAAAGCAAATCAATGAGCCAATATCAAACTCAGTTGGAAAGCTCCTGAAAAATTAAAAATAGACCTGCCATATGATCAGCTTCTCCACTCCTGGATGTTATGCCCAGAGAACTCCATACCCTACCATAGAGATATTTGGCACATCCATGTTTGTTGCTGCTCTAGTCTACAACAGCAAAGAAATTAAACCAACCTAAATGTTGTTTGATAGATGAATGTATGGTGAAAATGTGGTACATACACAAAATGGAGTATTCATCTCTAAATAAAAATAAAAACAAATTTCATGGGGAAAATGGATAGACTTAGAAAGTATAATGTGTGAAGCCACACAACCTCGGGGGAATAAAACCCTTATGTCCTCCCTCACACGAGGATCCTAGCTTATAAAGCCTATAATTTATATATGTCAACAGATATAGATGAAGGTATTGAAAGTATTGCAGCTCTGAGGAAAAGGGCTTCCCAGATGGAAGTGTTACTACTTTACTTCTGCGGCAGGGGTGTAGAGGTGTCCCCAAAGTAAGTGTTATAGCTCTGAAGGGAAAGGCTTCCTGGCTGTTGGGATTCAAAGAATACCACAAATCACATCACACAACAAACCTCATACAATATAGTCTTACAAAGAGTGGAAAGCCCAGTAGGGTGGCTGCCTCTGCTCGGGTAAGCAGCAGCAGAGAACTGAGCAGAAGACAGAGTTTACATAGGGCTTCTTGGAGGATGGGGGATGGAGCTTTCCAGAGTGGTCTACTTTGGAGGGATTTTGTGGTCTGATCTTGGGGCACACACAGGGATTGGGGTTTGGTTTGGTTTGGTTTGGTTTGGTTTTCTGTAGAGTGAGGCCTGTCCACTCTCACATCCCAGGGGCTTGGAACAGTCTTTAGACCCATTATGGAAGTCTGGGGAAGTGTTGGGGAGATTGATCCTGGAGCTCCTCAAGGACAAGACCTAGCCATTGGAGCTCTTCAGGGGCAGGGCTTGACTGTAGCACTTTCCAGGAGTCAGGAACAGCATCCTGAGGAGTCTAGAGGTAGAACCTAGCAGCTAGACATCTTCAGGGGCAGGGTTTACAAAGGGAGTCTCTGCAACCACAGGAAAAGTGGTTGAGTTTTGGTTTGTTTCTTTGACTCCTTGATTAGGGTCTTACTATGTAGTCCCGGCCATCCTGGAGGCATTTTAATAGCTGACAAAATAGTCTACACCAAAAATAATCAGAAGAAATATGGAAGGAAACTACACAATCATTAAAAGAAAAATGTATTTTATTAGTCAGGGTTCTCTAGAGAAGCAGCACTGATAGTATATATATATACATATATATATACATATATATGTGTATATGTATATATATGCATGTATATGAATAAATATACATATATTTGAGATTTATTACAGTCAGTGGCCCAATTATTCCAAGAATAGTTGTCAGAAAAATCCAATAGGTGTTGAGTCCACCATGTCTCAGATGGTTTTCAATATACAATGGAAGGAGACTATAATGCCAGTGAAGCAATCAACTTGAAAGCAAGAATAAGGGGACGTATGCATAGAAAGTAAGCTTCTTTTCCCATGTCATTTATTTAGGCTGCCACTAAAAGATAAAGCCCAGTTTTAAGATGGGTCTTCTCACTTCAAATGATCCAATCAAGAAAAATCCCTTACAAGTTTATTCTGCACCTTAGGTTTTGGTTCCAGATATTGTCAAGAAATATAGTTCAGATATATTCAGTTGACCACTTGGAATATCCATCCCATCCACCAAAAGGATATTGCAAATCTAAACATTTATGCACCAAATATAAGAACACCCAAGTTCATAAAAGAAATACTACTACAGCTAAAACCACATATTGATACTCATTGATAGTAGGTGATTTTAGTACTCCATTCTCACCAACAGACAGGTCATCCAGACCAGAACTAAACAGAGAAATGGTGAAGTTAAATAGTATTATAAATCTAGTGTATCTAGGAAATATTTAGAGAACATTTCCCCCAAACACAAAGGATATAGTTTCTTATCAGCAGCTCATGGAACTTTCTCCAAAACTGACCAGATATTAGGACATGAAACAAGTTTCAACAAATATAAGAAATTCAAAATAACACTCTGCTTCCTATCTGACCACCATGAAGTACAATTGAATAATAGCAGCAACAGAAAGTATACAAACTCATGGAACTGAACAATTCACTGTTGAATGAAAATTGGGTTAAGACAGAAATCAAGAAAGAAATTAAATTTTTGTTTTTTTAGAATTTAATGAAAATGAAAATAACATTTCCAGTCATAGGATGAAATGAGAGAAGTTATAAGAGGCAATTCATCGTGGTGCTTACATCATAATATTAAAGTTATCTCATATTAGTACTTTAACAACACACCTGAAAGCTGAGCAACAAGAAGTAACACCCAAGACACAGATGGCAAGAAATAATCAAACACAACAAAATAGAAACAAGGAAGAAAAACACAATGCAAAGAAGTAATGAATTAACAAATAGGTTCACAGAGAAAAATCAACAAATTGACAAACCCTTAGCCAAATTAATGAAAAGACAAAGAGATGATCCAAATTAATAATACTAATGATAAAAGGGGGGCATCACATCAGGGACTAAGATAATTCAGAGAACCATAAGAACATACTTTGAAAAATTCTGTACTTCCCAAAACTAAAAATCTAAAAGAGGTGGACAAATTTCTCAATATATACACAACCAACAAATGTTAAATCAAGATCAAACAATTCAAACAAACCCATAATACTTAGTGAAATAGAAACAATAATTAAAAGTCTCCTAACCAAAATAACCTAAGGCCAGATGGATTCAGTAAAGAATTCTACCAGATGTTACAGGAAGAATTAACACCAATACTCCTCAAATTATTCCCACAAGATAGAAACTGAAGGAACAGTTCCTAATTCTTGTGAGGCTACTATTACTCTGATAACAAAACTACACAAAGATCAAACAACAGAAAGAAAATTATAGACCAATATCCCTTATGGACATAGATGGAAATGTTCTCAATAAGATACTTGCAAATTAAATCTGAGAATGCACCAAAAAGATTATCCACTATGATCAAGTTGGCTTCATCCCAGAGATATAGGGATGGTTTAACATATGTAAATCGATAAATGTAATCCATATATAAACAGGCTGAAAGAAAAAAAAAACACATAATCATCTCATTAGATGCAAAGAAGGCCTTGACAAAATCAAATATACCTTTGTGACAAAAGTCCTGGAGAGATCAGGAAATGCAAGAGACATATATCAATATAATAAAGGTGGTTTACAGCAAGCCCACAACCAGTATCTGCCTAAATGAAGAGACAGTGTTCCTGATTTCCACTGAAATCAGGAACAAGACAAGGATGTCCACTCTCTCCACCTACTCAGTGTAGTACCTGAAGTCTTAGCTAGAGCATTAAGGCAATGGAAAGAGATCAAGGAGCTATGAATAGGAAAGGAAGAAGTCAAAGTACCTTTATTTGTAGGTGTTATGAATGTACAGATAAAAGTCCCTAAAAACTCCGCCAGGAAACTTCTACAGCTGATAAAGACTTTCAGCAAAGAAGTGGGATACAAAATTAACTCACAAGAATCAGCAGCCTTCAAGTATACAAGTGACTGAGAGAGAAATCAGGGGAAAAAATACCTTTCACAGTAGCTCCCCAAAACATATAAACATTGGGATAACTCTAACCAAGCAAATGAAAGACTTGTGTAATAAAAACTATGAAACATTGAAGAAAGAAATTGTAGAAGATGCCAGAAGATGGAAATATCTCCCATGCTCAAGAATGAGCAGAATGGATATAGTGAAAACTGTGCTCCTACTAAAAGCAATCTGCAGATAAATGCAATCCCTATCAAAATCCCAACACAGTTCTTCATGAATATTGACAAAACAATGTTTAACTTCATGTGGAAATACATAAGGCCAAGATAGCTAAAACAATCCTAAATAATAAAAGACCTGTTGGAGGTATCACAGTCCCAGATTTCAAGTTAAATTATAGAGCTACTGTAATAAAAATAACATGGTATTGACATAAAAACAGACACTTTGTTCAATGGAATCAAATTGATTTTTTTTTGTTTTTGTTTTTACTTTTTTGTTTCTTTCTCAGCAAGAAGAGAGACAGAGAAAGAGAATGAAATAATAAACAGATAATAATAAAGAGTTGAGCAAAATGTTTGATGGATAATTCACAGTAAAGCCAAATAAATAGTAAAAAAAAAAAATCCACACACAAAAAGATACATTATTAATGATTAGGAAAATACACTGAAAGGGCTGGAAGATTGGTTAGTGGATTAAAAGCACTTGCTGTGAAGGGTAAGGACAGTGTTAAGATCCCTAGAACCCATCTATGCAATCAGCCTGGCTGTTTAGGCAGCCTGCCTGCAATCTCAATGCTTGGGAAAAAGAACCAGTGGATCCCAAAGCTGGCTAACTGCACCATCCAGGATTGGTGAGCCCACACAAGGGCATATGCACACACAATGAACACACAGGACGTGCATACATGCACACGCACACCCATGCATGCAAAACTAAGTGTTTATTTCCTACCTAGTTAATGATAAAGTAAAAAAAAAAATGCTAACCGAGCTTGTAGACACAGTCAGTGATAGAGCAATTGCTTACATGCACAAGGACTAATCGGACCAAGATGTGTTAGTGAGAATATGGAGCACTGCAACTCTCATGCAGTACTTTCTGGTACTTAAAATGGCATACCTGCAATCTATAACATCTTGACAGTTTCTTTAAAAGATAAGTATACAGTTCAAGCATATTAGAACATCTGTGTAATCCCAGCACTTGGAAGGCAGAGGTAGCAGGATCAGAGTTCAAGGTCAGGATAGGCCATATGTCTAAAGGATGAATGCCAGGTCAGTCTGCTCTATATGTCTTTTAAAAAATGAGTTAAGTATGTGTGTACATGGGCTCCTAGGACATTGAAAAAAAGTGTACACTCATACCAAAACTTGTGCACAAATATTCCCAGCAACTGTATCTATCATAGCCAAAAATTGAAAGGACACAGTGTCTATTGACAGGTAAGTGGTTTTAAAAAATCATAATTTATCCATTCAATGGGTTGCTATTCAGAATAGAAACAAACTACTGTTGCTTGCAACAACATAGATCAAAGTAATGATGATCACTGAAAGAAATGGGACCAACCCCAAATGCTTGCAAAGGAGCACTGATTATAAAAGCATGTCAGAGGTAGCCTGGGAGACGGAGTAGGAGCAGAGAAGGGTGGAGGAGGGGAGGTTGCCAAGGCATGTGAGGAAGCTTCCTGTGAGTCACACTCATGATCATTACCTCGAATATGATAGTATGTATATGTATCTGTGCATAAGATTATGTGCAACTCATCATATCTCAAATACACCTAAAAATTCTATAAAAGTTAGAAAGAAGCTCTTGGTCCATCTTGCAATTGGACAAAGTCTCTGTGCATGGTTTTGTAATATGCTGGACTGGTCATTTAGAAGCATGGGTTATGAAGTTGTTTTCAAAGAGGATTAATTGAGGAAAGAATATTCATCTTGAATGTAAGAAGATCCCATGCCATTGGCTGAGAACCTATGCTAAATATAAAGAGTGCTATAGAGAGTCATATTGAAGTGCTTTATCACATGGCAGCTATCATTCAGCTCCAGACGCCAGTGAGCTACACCTCCCCCCAACCTGGCAGAGCTGGCAGAGCTCCGGGAACAAGCCTTTTGTCACGTCTCAGCTTCCCGCAGAGCAACAGACCCTATGGGGTCAACTTCCTTAAGGAACCTTGAAGCCAAGGGCCTGCTGAGAAGCGCTAAAAAGACTCTGCAACCCTGGGAGGGAGGGTCACGCCCACAGCGTATATGTTGCCGCTCTTATCCCCCAAGTAAAGAGAGATTTTGTACAACCATGCACTAATGTCTCTGTGTGTTCTTTTTCTCTCGACCCTCCATCGCTTAATTCCTCAGCTCTTCATCCACGGAAAACCCGCTCGTGTGCAATTCCCGGGAAGCTTCAGAGTGCCACAATCTCTTTCTTATGTGTCCTAGTACATTGAAATTTGAGAAACTCTGGCCAGACGCTACCACCTCCATGAATTTCACCAGGAGCAACAGTGCCATTTCAAATTCTGAGCCAAAAGAAAGCCTTCTTCTGTAAGTTGCTTGATGTCAATAGGCTGTTCAGAGAGATGCTAATAATCACTAGCTTACAAGTTTTTCTTGTAACAAAAGAGGAAAAGAGTCATAATATACCCATTGAAGAAAATAGAAGGAATTTATCATAGGACCAAGAGCTATTCCTTCCTTCCTTCCTTCCTTCCTTCCTTCCTTCCTTCCTTCCTTCCTTCCTTCCTTTCTTTCCTTTTCCTCTGTTTCATTCTTTCTTTGCTTGCTTCTTTCTTTTTTGAGACAGGGTCTCTCTACATAGCCCCAGCTGTTCTAGAATTCACTATGTAGACCAGGCTGGTCTAAAATTCACCAAGATATGCCTTTTTTGCCTGAAGTGCTGGGATTGAAGGTGTGTACCAACATGCCTGGTTCAAGAGCTCTGTCTTTGTGTATGAGTTATATTTGTCTGCCACACCAACTCCAATGGAGTCTGTGTGGCTTGGTCACAGGACTGAGGCATAAAGTTCAAGGAACTCAGCCTCCTGGAACAACGTGTGCATTAAGAACCTTTTTTGGCTTTGTTGCAATTCTTATGATTACAATGATTTGTGCTGGTGCTGTGGCTATCAGGATTGACAATGGAGATCAATTCCATGTCCGAGAAGGCCATGTTCCTTGGAAATTAGATATTGAGGAAGCTTTAAGAACAGTTCCTCCTTTTGCTGCCAAACATCCTCCTGTCCTTCAAGCAGTGATTAAAATAGGATACCAAAAATCCAAGTGGGGGAATAGTATATATGGGACCAGTTGCAGCAAGAAGAATTATTTGCAAAAACATCTGAAAAGACTCTTTTGCTGAGAAAAGGCAAATGAAAGTAGTGATCCCATAAAAGAAATAGTCACTATTATAACTCAGAAGGGTCTAGTTTATGTCATAGGAAACAGGTTATGAATGCCTCTGAATTTTCAGGGGAAAGATCATAAAATTCCAGAACCCACTAATGAACCTTTTCCTTATACAGGAGCTTACAGGAATGAAGATAGGATAATTAACGTGAAAGGTAAACATGTCTCTTGGTTTAGTCTACCTTTCTTGGAGAGATTAGGAAGGTTCTGTCCTCCTTGGTGCTTATTAAGCAAAGAACAACAGGATGATCTCAAAGAGCAATTGTTTAAAACTCATAGATATTGGATAGAGAAGCTTCAATCTAGGGATGAAGGATGGCATTCAGAAGAGACAGCAAAAGAGTGGGTTTTAGGCTGGTATAAAACAGATGCTCAGGTCTTTGAACAAAGACACAGAATGAAAAGATGCTGTGACAGCCAAGGCCGGGAAACAGAAAATAAAAACTGCAGGTCAAGAATGGTTGGGGCTGGAGAGATAGCTCAGCGATTAAGAGCACTGACTGCTTTTTCAGAGATCCTGAGTTCAATTCCCAGCAACCACATGGTGGCTCACAACCATCTGTAATGGGATCTGATGCCCTCTTCTGGTGTGTCTGAAGTCAGTGACAGTATACTCATATAAATATAATAAATAAAAATCTTTTTTAAAAAAAGAATGGTTATCTTTATGACTATCTTTAAGTGCTCGAAGTTCACAAGAATTGATTAAACTTTTCTTCTGACCTTTATGTGAGCACCTGATTTAATCTTTTATGATCATTGTCAAATTTTAGTCTATATAATCAGCTGCTTTGACTTAGTAAGAACACATTCAGCTCCAACCTTGTGTGGTGTCTGTTTGTCACTCACCGAATCCCTGCCCTTCTTCCTGCTACTCCCGTCTGAGTCTGGTCCATTGCATTAGTCCAATCATAAATCTATCCTCAAAGCTTCTCCACTTTTGATTAAACTTTGCTATATATTAAAGATAGAGATGCTTCAGAGAATATAACATTACTATGTGGCCTATACTTTCCTTGCAGGGAAAGACTAATTAGAATAAATCCACTAATTGTTAAACAACAGAAAGAGTAGATACAAAAACTGTGACATGTCAGTGATCCTAGAATTAGCAGGCAGAGGAATGCAAGAGAATCAACATTCAAAGCCTGTCTGGCCAACATAACAAATTCAAAGCCAGTCTATGATACATACTGAGACTCTGTTTCATAAAAGCAAAAGCCACCCAAGCAACAACAAATACAGACTTGAGGTTGTGGCCCAGTGATTGAATACTTGCCAAGCATGTTGTGGGTCCTTGGGTCCAAACTCCAGCCCTGTGAAAAATAATAATCACAATAATAGTGACTATTAATACATCTTGTACCTATTAGTACCCCTCATTCATCTTGAGGATGAATAAGATTGACATGGCAACCTCCTTCATATGGCTTCAAGTTATACAGAGGTGCAAGAGCATTTTAACATTTAGAAGATTAATTTTCATGATGTTAACAGAGAAAATGAAAATATATTTTACTATAAGAACAAATAACTGGGCAACTAACCTGTTACAGGAGACAAGGTGACCACAGGTCTGTGCTCCTAAGATCTCTTAAGTGCAGTGTACAGTTGACTGACAAGCCAAGATGCTGTGTCTTTGGATCTACCACCACATTGGTGGACGAGGCTGTTCTCCTCCTTTAGAAACCAGCTAATGACTGAGCAGTGTTGTGTGACACTATTCCTGGGGATATGTTAATAAATGTCTGCTCATCCTAGATAGGGATCCAACGGCCAACTGAAGTAAGGATTCTACCAAAGTCCAGCTTGGTGACCCAATGAGTTTTGTTGGGGTTACTTACAGAAGTATAGGTGAGAAGTTACTTATAGGAGCACAAATGATTCAAAGACATGTACATCCACCCACCCCAGCATGGATGACAGCTCACAAAACCTAGAAACCTGAACTGCATAACCTGCAGGTAGACCATTCATCAGTTTAGAGTATCCTTTCTAGGTACCTCAGTTGGGCAGAGTCTCCTTCAAGCTTTGTGGCAGTCGCTGCTTCTTCCAGGCAGTTCTGCTAGTCTGCCCTTTCCAAGTGGGTTGGCAAGGATGAGAGAAAGTCTCTTAGCAGGTCTTACTGCTTATAGAATCAGGAGAGGAGGACACCTAGTTAACCTAATCAGTTTCAGAGATTTCCAGGCCATCTAATTGGTTACTTTCTGAGATTAGCCAGGTTCTATGCAGGATGGAACGTTTTAGAACATCTCTTGTTTCACCTCCTTTTCAACATCCTGTGTCTTAACAAGCTTTCCTCCAAAATGAAAGCTTTTAATTTAGAAGAAATTGGTACACAACACTACAGCAGGGACATTTCTGTATAGTGCAGGTCTCCTCCAGTGGGTAAACCTGGTTAAGGAACTTCCCACTGACCTAATCTAATCCTCAATTCAACCTCCTTCCTTCTTCCTTTCCTCAATAGTCACCAGAGACTTGCAAGCACACAGACACACACAGACACACACACACACACACACACACACACATACGCACAGAGACACACACCCACACACTTCCACTTAAAACAAAATAACAAGTCTTTTAAAATATTTTTAATATAAGTCCAAATCATCTCAATTTTCCTCTCCTTTTTTTCTTTTAGCATCAAGGAGTATCTGCAAAGCATGTGTGATGTCTGTCTATATGGAAAAATAAGATCATAGCTCTTAGCTTTCATTACTTTGAAAGCTATAAAAACCAATGCAAAATAGCATTCTGAGCAATATTTACAATGTAAAATGCTATTCAAATAAATATAATGCTATAAATTTTACAAAGATCAACTTGCTACTAAATTAGGATCTATGATAATGCCTCAAGGGCAGACTCAAATATCTGAAGGTAAAAACTGTAATTAAATGAGTTAATTAGACAAAAATATTTCACTGAATCAAGTCATAATTTAAATTAGTGAGTTTTTTTAAGCCTAGAACTGAAATTATATAGGTATGTGGACTTTTTGTATGTTTTTACAAGTTAATAAATGCTAAGACTATGTAAAAATATAATATTATAACAACTTGTTGGAATACTCTGCAATTAAGGGAACACTGAAGACTCCCTTTATCAGAAGAGCTTCCCCTTCTTCCCTGATCTTATCTGAGAGTGTCTCTGAGCACAGGTTCCTGACCTTGTATGGACGATGACCCTATACAGAGCTTCCTGGAAGCACTCTGTAGGTAAGTCCTGCTCAGCCCTTGAACTGTATGCTAATTATGTACTGTGTTATGACCAATCATCCCTTCCGGCCCATAACCCCCAAACCCTTATATATCCTACCCCTGGAACAATAGCGTAGAACTGTCTCACTAAAGCTGTCTCTCTGGAAACCATTCCATCATACTCAGAGCCACTTTTGCTCCCCACATCTGCTCCTTCTACCATTCTGGGATGGTGGCTAATGACCCCTGAGTAAAGGGAGACCCACAAAAACTATTTTATGCCTCTTATTCTTTTTTTTCTGTTTCAAAACATTTTATTGCAAGACGTTTTAATTAATTACAAGTTTAAGCTATAACTTGGTAATTTCAGTTGGGCAGCAAGTTGCTGCAAATTGCTCATTCAAATGTGACCAGCCATCTCTGCATACAAAGCAAGGATCGGAAATGCCTTACTGGCCAATAGGGTTAAGCCACTAAGTGGACCTCGATCATTACTTAGGAAAGGTACACTGTAATTTCAGTAGACAGCCATACAGAGAGAGCTCTTCACATAGACTGGTTCCCATTTAACTTAACTCTGGCCCTCACAGCTGAGACAGACACGTTCACATAACTGGCTGAGCTTGAGCCTTCTCTGCAAGCAGCTTTAGATTGTCAATGGCAATGGTCTCCTTTACCTGCAGGACAGAAATACTCGCACCACATGCTGCTTCTCCACCCAGTCTATCACCCGCTCTTCCTCCTTGCTACTCATCGTGTCCTCTACAGAAATATGGTAGTCCAGGCGATTCTTGACCTCCTTATATGCTCTATGTAGCCCTTCCCGGTAAGTGACTTCCAAGGCCAGGGCAATGTTATTCCTCTGAACATTGAAGACGTAATGACTCTTCTGAACCAGTGCCTGCTGTGCCTTCTCCATGTCGATTACATCCTGGATTTGTTTCATGCTTTACTTCTTTGAGTTGAGCAATTTTTTTCCTCATTAAGTTTGTCAATAAATTCTCCAGAAGAGGTGCCATATTTCTTAATCATATAGACAATCAACCCTACTACTGATATGGTAGAGAAGGTCTCTGGGGTAATCACATATATTTCTTTGGATAGAAAATACAATTTCTACAGTTCCAAGCACATAGGGTCCTGTTACACCAGTCTTGGAGTAAAGGAACTAGAAAAATTCTTCAGGAATCAGCCCAAGCCTTACTTTTCCTCCGTATTCAGGAAGAGGTGGTAGAGGGGCAAGGCGAGGCTCTCCTGTGTGAAAGACCTTTGTTGCCTGTAATACCTCTGGACCCAGGACGGCCACATTCTTCAGACACAGGGCCCGCTGTGGCTGAAGCAGAAAGTACCACCCAGGACAGCATTGTCTGAGAAAATCCGGACAGCCATCTCTGTGTCCCTGTGACCCCAGACTGTCAGGGGCAGGAGCAAGATGACTGCTCACACATCTCATGGGAAGCTCTTTTATTCTTTAATTATTATTGCTATAGATACAAAAAATAACATAAAGATAGTATAGGATATGTAATCACTACTGGATAAATTTATGGCATAACCTGCTAAGTTCATTTACTGTTGCTTACCTCTTGTTCTTTAATTATGTATGTATAGATTATAATATATAAAAATTATATAAAACAATAATGATATATAAAGACAATATAGGTTATATACTCACTAATGGATAAATTTATTTTTTAATTGGATATTTAATTTGATCACATTTCAAATGTAATTCCCTTTCCCGGTTTCCCCTCTGCAACCTCCCTATCCCATCCCCCCTTAGACTGCGTCTATGAGGATACTCCCCCACCCATCCACCCACTCCCACCTCACCGCCCTAGCATTCCTCTACACTGGAGCATCGAGCCTTCACAGGACCAAGGGCCTCCCCTCCCACTGATGTCAGATAAGGCCCCTTCAGCTCCCTCTATCCTTCCCCTAACTCCTCCATTGGGGACCCTGTGCTCAGTCTGTTGGTTGGCTGTGAGCCTCCTCTTCTGTATTGGTCAGGATCTGGCAGAGCCTCTCAGGAGACAGCTGTATCAGGCTCCTGTCAGCAAGCACTTCTTGGCATCAGCAATAGTGTTTGAGTTTGGTGTCTATATGTGGGATGGATCCCCAGGTGGGGCAGTCTCTAGATGACCATTCCTTCAGTCTCTATTCCACTCTTTGTCCCTGTATTTCCTTTAGACAGGAGCAATTCTGGGTTAAAAATGTTGGAGATGGGTGGGTGGCCCATCCCTCAACTGAGGGGACCATGCCTAACCTCTGGATATGGTCTTGACAGATTCTCCTTCCCTTTTGTGGGATATTTCAGCTAATGTCATCTCTGTGAGGTCCTGGGAGGCTCTTGCTTTCCTGTCATCTGGGATTTTCTGGTTGCTACCCCCAGTTCCCCATCCCCCATTGCTACACACCTGTTTAATTTCCTGACCCTCTGTACATCTCCTCCATCTCCTCCCAAACCTGATTCTGCTCCCCCTTTCCCCCTCCCCTTCCTCTATTTCCCCCAAGTCCCTCCCACCCTCTACTTCCCTTGATTATTTTGTTCCCCTTTCTAAGTAGGACTGAAGCATACACTCTTTGGTCTTCCTTCCTCTTGAGCTTCATGTGGTCCATGAGTTGTATCATGGGTATTCCATGCTTTTTGCCTAATATCCACTTATCACTGAGAACACACCACATGCATTCTTTTGTAACTGAGTTACCTCACACAGGATGATATTTTTTAGATCCATCCATTTGCCTGTGAATTTTATGAAGTAGCATAGGTGTTCAGCATTGAGAGTTCATCTTGGTAGATTTTTTTTCCTTTGATGAGTATGAAGTGTCCTTCCTTATCTTTTTTGATAACTTTTGGTTGAAAGTCGATTTTATTTGATATTAGAATGGCTATTCCAGCTTGTTTCTTGGGACCATTTGCTTGAAAAATTCCTTTCCAACCTTTTACTCTGAGGTAGTGTCTGTCTTTGTCACTGAGGTGTGTTTCCTACATGCAGTGAAATGCTGGGTCCTGCTTACATATTCAGTCTGTTAGTCTATGTTTTTTCTATTGAGGAATTCATTTCATTGATGTTAAGAGATGTTAAGGAATAGTGATTATTGCTTCCTGTTATTTTTGTTGTTAGAGATGGAGTTATTGGGTGGCAATCTTCTTTTGGGTTTGTTGAAAGATTACTTTCTTGCTTTTTCTAGGGTGTAGTTTCCCTCCTTGTGTTGGAGTTTTCCATCTATTATCCTTTTTAGGACTGGATTTGTGGAGAGATACTGTGTAAATTTGGTTTTGCCATGGAATGTCTTGTTTTCTTCATCTATGGTAATTAAGAGTTTCATTGGATATAGTAGCCTGGGATTGCATTTGTGTTCTCTTAGGGTCTGTATGACATCTTCCCAGGATCTTCTAGCTTTCATTGTTTCTGGTGAGAAGTCTGGTGTAATTCTGATAGGTCTGCCTGTATATGTTACTTGACCTTTTTCCCTTACTGCTTTAATATTCTTTCTTTGTTTAGTGTACTTGGTGTTTTGATTATTATGTGACGGGGGGAATTTCTATTCTGATCTATTTGGAGTTCTGTAGGTCTCTTGTATGTTCATGGGCATCTCTTTCTTTAGGTTAGGGAAGTTTTCTTCTGTAATTTTGTTGAAGATATTTACTGGCCCTTTAAATTGGGAATCTTCACTCTCTTCTATACCTACTATCCTTAGGTTTGGTCTTCTCATTGTGTCCTGGATTCCCTGGATGTTTTGGGTTAGGAGATTTTTGCATTTTCTTTGACTGTTGTGTCAATGTTTTCTATGATATCTTCTGCACCCAAAATTCTCTCTTCTATCTCTTGTATTCTGTTGCTGATGCTTGCACCTGTGACTGCTGATCTCTTTCCTAGGTTTTCCTTTTCCAGGGTTGTCTCCCTTTTTGATTTCTTTATTGTTTCTATTTTCATTTTTAGATCCTGGTTTTGTTCAATTCCTTCAACTTCTTGGTTGTATTTTCCTTTAATTCTTTAAGGGATTTTTGTGTTTCCATTTTAAGTGCTTCTACCTGTTTACCTGTTTTCTCCTGTATTTCTTTAAGGGAGTTATTTATGTCCTTCTTAAAGTCCTCTATCATCATCATGAAATGTGATTTTAAATCAGAGTCTGGTTTTCCCAGTGTGTTAATGTATCCAGGGCTTGCTGTGGTGGGAGAACTGGGTTCCGATGATGCCAAGTAGCCTTGGTTTCTGCTGCTTATGTTCTTGCACTTGCCTCTTGATTCACTTGCCATCTTGCACTTGCCATCGATTTATCTGTGGTGTTAGCTGGTCTTGCTGTCTCTGACTGTGGCTTGTCCCTCCTGTAAGCCTGTGTGTCAGCACTCCTGGGAGACCAGTTCTCTCAGAGAGGAATTTGGATATGGAGAGCTGTGACACAGGGTCAGCTCTAGGGCACAGATGGAAACTGGAAACATCCTGTCCCTGGCTGTTCCTTGGTTCCTGTGTCCTGATGGGTCTGGGTGGGTCCTTCTTGGGCCAGGTATTTGAGCAGAAGTGGTGATCTTACCTGTGCTCTCAGGTGTGTCAGCACTTCTGGGAGACTAGTGTTCTCTGGCGGGATTTGGATAAATTAATGATACTGCCTTCTAAGTTATTTACTGTTGCTCACTTGGATATATTTTTAGAGCTGATTGCTTGGGATTACATGGCCTCTCAGGAGCTTACTGTCTGGATAAAACTGACTCTCCTCTCAGCAACCATTAACTGCCTGTAGCTCTTCACCTAGAGGTGGATCTTGAGAGGTATCCCCATTTATATTGACATGTCGATTGGTGTTATTTTTATATATATAAAGATTTCTTTACAATATTCATGAGTCCACATTAAACTTCTCCCATACCTCTTTGCTACCTGGTGAGATTTCCACTTGTTGCTTGATTCCCAGGAGCTCTAACACACCCTGGATCTCAGGATCACATGGTCCAAGAATCACAAGATCACAGAGACAGCTGGACTCTGAGGAGTTCTGACACAACCAGGGTCACAGGAGGGACAGGCTCCAGTCAGAGACAGCAAGGGCAGGTAGCACTAGAGATAACCAGATGGTGAGAGGCAAGGGCAAGAACATAAGCAACAGAACTCAATTCTCCCACCATAGCAAGTCCTGGATATCCCATCACACCGGAAAAGAAATATTTGGATTTAAAGTCAATTCTCATGATGATGATAGAGGACTTTAAAGAAGGACATAAATAACTCCCTTAAAGAAACACAGGTAGAAGCCCTTAAAGAGGAAACACAAAGGCACCTCAGTGACAAATACAGACACTACCTCAGAGTAAAAGGCTGGAAAGCAATTTTCTAAGCAAATGGTCCCAAGAAACTAGCTGGAGTACCCATACAGCCCCAGTAACTCAGGAAGTTGGAGCATCAGTCTTCAGTCTTTGGCCCAGGATCATCTGACAGACCTTTGAAAAAGAGGACTTATTAAGGACTAGCCTTTTTTGTCTCAGCAAAACTAAGCTGTCCTAACCTGTAAATTGTGTCTTTTTTCTGAACAGTGTTTTGTCTATAGATGAAATGAGGCAATTTTTGCCCAGTGGCTGTCTTGCCACAACTGGAGTAACTCCATTGATGCTCAATTTCTTCTTTGAATGCCAGAAAGGGATGCTGTCAGGAGCAGACTTGTCTCAACAACAAGGGTGTAAATAAATGTCACATTCTGGGGATTTCTGACATTTTTGAAAACCAGCTATCTATGTAAAGTAATCTCCACTAACTATTCTCAACTATTTTTAATTAAAGTATCTGAAAACACCCTAACAATAAACTCAGAGCCATGAATTTGCTATTTGGCCCTTAACTCACAGGCTTAAACATCTCAGATCAGTTTAAAATAACAGTTATAGAAGAACTGGATCTAAGCCCTGTACTTTTAAAATTTTTGCATTAATAGCAGAAATTTATACCAATGAATTTTTTACCCTTGATTTTGTATCAAAATAAATTCTGTACCAAAATAAGAAATTATGACTTCAACTTAGTAATAATTATGAAGATTTCTACCAAAAGGGATTTTGGCCATACAATCAATTCTAGATATTTCCTCCCTATTCCAATTATGACCATTTCTAAATTCCCTAGGAAGACAACCTATAATAACCACCTCCAGCCCAAAAGTCCAGAGAATTTGGGCAACGACTCTTCATAACTTCTTCAAGCTGAATATGGGTGTAGAGATATTTTGAAGGGGGGGAGTAGAGGGAAAATAGGGGTGTTAGTTGGCCTTAAAAAGGCCACACCAACGATTGATTTATTCTCTGATGCCTGTGTCCTGACTGGATCTAGCTAAAAGTCCAAGACATCAGGAATTCAAGCAGGTCAGTTGAGCATGTCTGACGACGAGACTCACCAAGGCTGTATATCCTGTAATATACAAATCTCAAAACAAAATTTTAATATCATCAAGATAACTTTATTTTTGTTTGATTCTCTGGAATCTAGTTCTCTGGGGGTCTCCCTTTATCAATTCTGATACATATTACTCCGGAAGTTATGTAGACAGTAAACACCTTTCCTAAAAACACAAAGACAAACCCTTTCTCCCAAATCAGCATATCCTTGAGCCAGTAGCCAGAAAACTCTTTTTGACCTCTCTCCACAAAACTCAAAATCATAACCATTTTGAAAATTAAAACAATCCAAAACAAATGAAGTAAACCAAAACACTGTATTTGCCTATTCTTAGGCTTATCTAATTTTACCAAGCAGGAATATAACCCAAGATTACCGTGGAGCCCACATTAGACAGAATTTGAGTATCCTGTAAGGCATATTAGAGCACTATCTATCTGCTCAGTTCTCTATCTGGAGCCACAGACATTTATTAATTAATACTTATTATAGAAGGCAAATTATCACTGTCCTCTCTCTACTTGGAGTCAGAGACTAAATTTCCCTATCCTAGTTTCGAACTGCAGGCAAAATTCTCCACGTGATTCAGCTGTTATACTATTTATCTGTTGATCTCTCTACCTGGAGCCACAGACATTAATAATTAATACCTGATCATAGCAGCTAGTTAGTTACCACTGCTCCCTCTGCTTGGAGTCAGTGACTAATTTTCCCTATCTTTCCTAAAAGTAAATAATCTCATTATTATAAATTCACAGTTCAATCATCTCTGCCCTAAGAAGTAAGCTTTTACATTCTCCTTCTCTCTCCTGACTCAGAGCAGCCTGCAACTCTCCACATCAGGGGACCCCAGAGCGGCTTTCTTTGTTTTGACTCCGGCGCTTGAGTCCACATGACTTGTTTCAGCGATACCCAGTAACTCACTGAAAAACAAACAAACAAACAAACTCTAACTCTCTGGCTAATAATCTTACATTTCTAGTGAATTCTTGCCCAATATGTTGGTTCACCACCTGTTTCAGGAAATATTAAAAAAGAACCGCCAAGTTCCCACACTCCATCCAGCTACTCTCTGTCCACCAACTCCCTGCCTCCACAGCTAGCCCCATGCAGTGACAGATCACAGTCTTCCCAGCTCTGGTTCACTGCCTCAGTGCCACCTGTACTGTCTCAGCAATAATCCCCCTGTGGTCGGTGGTTCCACCTTCCAGTAACTCAGTAAAACAAAACTTTAGAAACTTATAATTAATCAGTCAGATTTATATATCAATAAATTCTCAATTCACAAGATGCCCACACAATAATTTCAGGGCCAACTGATAATGATACAAGCTACTGACCTAAATCAGACAAGTTATCCCAATTATTCTATCCCTATACGATAGTCATAACTACCTGTGGCTACTTAAAACGATACAGGATCAGGATCTTCTTCCTGTCCATCCTCCATCTTGCTTCCTTTCCCCTCTTTGCTGAGACACTCTCTTTCTCTGCAACTCTTAGCTCGGCCTCCCTTTCCCCTGTCCAATCATAGGCCTCCTGCTGCACTAATATTAAATAGATTAGACAGGGAAAATGCTGCCACATATCACCCTTGCTGTTTAAAAAAATTTTTTTCTCTCAAAATATAAATTGAAGCCACTGTACAAGAAGATAAAGTAAATCCATCGTACAAGAAGATAATTTCCATGAGTATCAGAATTTAATGCTTAGTTTCTAGATTTTTCTGTTTGTATTTTGCCTTGCTTTATATCATAGTCTTACAATTTCCTCTTTAAAAAGTTCCACTCAGAGCATTTATTTTTTTCAGGGTGATGCTAACCAGATGGCTTTTTCTAATCTTCCACAGGGGGAAAATGCAAAGCAGGACTTGAAGCTAGCACTGCCACCTACAAGCAAGTACTGTGAAAGGAAAAACGATTGAAACACCAGTCATCTGGGTATTTGTCCAAGCTGCCAGAAAACTAAGAATAGACCTCTAGAGCAGGGCTTCTGATTTGTAGAAAATAGAAATGTGTTATAAAAAAAAAAAAGAAAAGAAAAGAAAAGAAAAAGAACTTCGAAGCCTTGGCTTTATTTGAAAACATAAAGTCTGTTTGCCTATGTATTTTATCTTTGTTTCAGCTTGCCATTCTACTCACTGCCTGGGTCCCTGTGCAAGTACCTTTCTTTCCGGTGTGTATGTATGTGTGTATATGCGAACACGTGCCATGCTCATTTGTGAGCAGGAGCAGGGAGTGTGTTGGAATCATGGGACAACCTAGGGTATCAGTCCTCATCTGCCACCTTGTTTGAAACACTCTTGCTGTGTGTGACACATGCCAGGCTACATGCTTGCACACTTCCAGGGATTCTCCTGTCTCTATCTCCTGTCTCCCAGTAGAGGCAAAATTAAGTTTCCCTATTTTAATAGAGATACTAGACTTGCCTTTTTGTTAGTTTGAGTAAATTATTAGTGCTGTTGAAAATTTAGGCTAAACATTAATGCTAAGTGTTATTAGTGCCAATAAAACATGTGTAAAGGGACTGGAGATGGCTTAGCGGTTAAGAGCACTGACTGCTCTTCTGAAGGTCCTGAATTCAAATCCTAACAACCACATGGTGGCTCACAACCATCCATAGAGGAATCTGATGCCCTCTTCTGGGGTGCTGAAGACAGCTACAGTGTACTTACATATAATAAATACATACATCTTTAAAAAACTTGTATAAAGGTGCTATTATCGAATATTTAATAAAGTTTATTAAGAATAGTTGGATTCAACCAGGCAGTGGTGTCTCACGCCTTTAATCCCTGCACTTGGGAGGCAGAGGCAGGCAAATTTCTGAGTTTTAGGTCAGCCTGATCTACAGAGTGAGTTCCAGGACAGCCAGGGATATACAGAGAAACCCTGTCTCGAAAACAAACAAACAAATAAACAAACAAAATCTAACCATTCAGCTGCCTGTCTGTTTCATATTTTTTAGAGTTTGACCATGATTAGCTTTAACGATTTGTGATGGTTTGTATATGCTTTGCCCAGGGAGTGGCACTATTAGGCAATGTGACCTTGTTGGAATAGGTGTGTCACTATGAACATGGACTTTAAAACCCCACCCCACCCCCCATTATAGCTGCCTGAAAGTCAGTCTTCTTCTAGTGATCTTCAGATGAAGATGTAGAACTTTCAACTTCTCCTGCACCACGCCTGCGTTGCTTCTGCCTTGATGATCATGGACTGGACCTCCGAACCTGTAAACCAGCCCCAATTAAATGTTGTCCCTTTAAGAGTTGCCTTGGCCATGGAATCTGTTCACAGCAATAAAACCCTAACTAAGACACCATTTTTCATAACTTTACCATCTACCACTGACATCCACCAAAAAGCCAAACCAGGATTTATGTAAAATGCACATATGCACAGGGCCAATAGATGAGAAATATTCCCTGGTTCACTCTGAAATGTTCACCTGAATGGCTTGATTACTACTATAACAGATGAATCCTAAGTGGGATTTCAGCATTAACATTGATATGGTAGATATAGAACAAATGTCTGCCAAACTGAACTCTTAAATTTTAGCTTCTTCAATTACACAATCCATTAGGTGGCTCTGAATTCTAAAAACAAAACAGAAGTAAGACTTGATACCTAAATCACATGAAGGACTTCAGTACTCTGTCTTGTTTCAGATAATGAGCATGGAAATCAAGTCACGTGCTTTTCCACCCAAGGTCACCCAGGAAACCACTCCCTGGGGAAGGTGGGTATGTGTAACTGAGGGAAGGAAAAGAATGGAGCCGTGTGTGACTGAGATGGTACCAGGCTGATGAATAACTGATATACTTACCAATCTATCCAAACACCATCCAGCACTTTGCATCTGAAAGCAGTTTGTTTTAAAACCATTAATGAAAAGCATGGACCATGCAGAAAAATAATGAAGAGAGGCTTACAAAATTGCACTCAGAGAAGTTTTTGGTTGGTTGGTTGGTTGGTTTTTAATGTGTTCTGCCATCTGTAGAATGACATGCCTGGAACATTTAAGCACTTCCATGAACTTGTCAATTGTTCAAAATCATTTTGAAAAAAAGACAGCATTTCAAATAAAGCTGAGTGTGTAATCTAGCAACTCCATGCCTAAATATATGCCCTGCAGAAATTCTCACCCAAGAGAAGTTTCCCATCATGTTAATGCCAGAATTGTTTCAAACACTAACATACATACATACATAAATAAATAAATAAATTCTTAAGGTTAGTCACACAAATAGAAGAAGCTGAATGAAGGGCTGGGGACATAGTTCTATGATGCTGTACTTGCTTGGTATGCATCAGGTCCAGGGTTCACTTCCTAGGACCACCACCACCACCAAAACAAACAAACAAACAAAAGATAACAAAGAATAAATTAGAGCTTGCTCATAAAATGGAGGATAATACTTTTTGGAGTGATGTTGTGGTACACTGTGTGAAGATGTGTTTCTGTCCTTCCTTGCCTGTCCTTATAAGGCACTTTCTTGTTGATTAAAATAAAAAGTCTATGGCCTATAACAAAAGGCAAAATAGTAAGGTGGGACTTCCAGAGGGAGAGAGGAACTCTGGGAAGGAGTCAGATGCAGGAGATTTGACACCCAGACTCAGAGGAAGTTGAACCTATGAAACTGAGAAAAATGTAGATTTGTATAAACGGGATAATTGAGCTATGAGCTAGTGGGAAACATACCTAGCATAAAGCCTTGGCAAAGATAAATAAATAAATAAGTCTCTGAGTCATTATTCAGAGCAAGGTTTGGCACAGAAAGGCCCATAATTTCAAATACTGAAGTGGAAATTGGTTGCAACAACATATATTCTATATGGATGAATTTCTTAAACATATATTAAGATAAGGTACATGACAAGAAAATAACAATATTGTAGTTATAGATAGTTAAAGAAATGGAAAAAACAATGAATGATATCAAATTATGATATTTATTTATTAGGTACTATGCAATTACTCAGAGACTACTCCTAATCTAAACTCCAGTCTTCTCCTCCATGCTCCCCCCTCCCCCCGCTTTCCTCTCTCCTTCTTTCATGGTCCTTACCTGCAACCCCAAGCCTGGCAACTCAAACTCCATCTCTTTCTATTCTCCCCAATAATTCCCAGTAATTGGCTGTTGCTAGTTTTATTTAACCAGTTGTTTTAAATTGGGGCATAAGGTTTACATAGCATCACTTGATATGATGAGGATCTGTTCCTGGAGGGGGGGCAACCAGATCTTGGGATTCAACATTCAAGTACAAGCAGCACCAGACCAACCCCCTACACATTTGTACATTCATTTGTGAGACAATGGTAAAGAAAAGCAAGAGAAAGCAGGAAACTCAGGGCAGCACCATATGGAAGGAAGAAGAATGAGAAGAATGAGATTGTGGAGGGATGAGTGGGCAAAGCACAGACAAGTAATATTCTATGTAGTTCCTAAACTCAGTGATGGGTGAAAGACCCTCACTTAAGTCTCGGGATAACGCAACCCTCCAAGAACTCACAAGAGACCGTTCTTGCTGTAATCACATGAGGTTTAATTGAAGCCCGTGCACTGGAGCTGAGACTCATATCCCACGCAGGGGTAGAGGAGCTCGACCCTGAGTAGTGGGGAGAAGGAGTATTTAAAGGAAAAACCCACAACCCAAGGGAGAAGGGAGTGCGTCATAGGAAAATACCAAAAATACCAAGGAAAATCACAAGGGGAAACTCCCAATTACTCATGATTGTTAACAAGATACCTGACCGTTCACATATTGTGTTTCATGTGTATGTTGCACACAGTGAAAAAATACTAAGGTTATAAGTTTAAGGAGATTTTTCAGATAATGTATAACAGTTTTACAAATATCCCAAATCAGACAATCTGACCATAACACCTTTAATTTTTAATATGGAAACAAAAATATACCTAAAAACAAAGCATCTAGAAAAACCATTTCTCCTTCCCAGTTTTATATCATTCCTCAAACTTGACCTTGACCTGGCATTGCATTTCAGAGCTAGGTCTCCAAAGACATCCTTATTGACAACAGTTTGTCCATGGGAATATCTACAGGGTGGCTTGTGGGCACAATGTGACTGTAATTATAAGCTTACAAAGGACTTGATCTTTAATCTCTTGACAATTTTCTTCTTGCCCATGACAGTCGTCACTTATCTGAAATAGTGGTCAATTCCAGTCACAAGACATGGCTATAAGGGTGGCCTGAGGTTCCATCATCAAGGTTCTACATGATGGTTTTGCTTCCAGAGTAGCATCCAGTTAAGACCAGAACCACTTTCCCAAGTTTCATGAGCTTGCCCATTTCAACAGCAAGTAGCCAGCACCCAGCAGAAAGGAAAGAAGGACCCAACCATGATGTTTTAATGGTCTGAAATGTGACTATATCACATCTGCTCTTGGAATGATTTTAATCCTGTGGTTAGATCTTGACTGATACACACATGAATTCTGTTTCTCCAGGGTTGCTGGCTACTGGATGAGCCTACCTGACAATCTCAATATGTCTACAAATTCTCCTTTATTATGTTCTTCTTATTTCTATACAGAAGAGAACCAGCAGTGAACTCATCTTTAAAAGTTATTTCTTTGCAAACACAGTGTCCATTAGAAGTTTATATACCATGATGCTTTATATAAACATGTAGTATGATGAAATTTATAATACAAAAATGGTAAGATACGTATGCTATGAATGCAGAGAAAATTACTTATAGAAAGGAGGTTATTTGTATGACCATACTAAGCAGCAGCACATTTCTTGGATCAGCTGCTTAACCGCTCAGATCTGCAGTAGATCTTTATATCAGAATTGGATGAATTAGAGCATAAGGCTTAATATTAATGCCTGTAAAGGGAATCATCTTGCTGTGACCCATACTGCTCAAGCATTTTTACTATAGTCTGACTTTATTAATTGCTTCCAACAGTTAATAAAGATGGACAGACCTCGCAATTTGTGAGATTTTCCCATTGGGTTGCATATCTCTCAACTTGCCTCTACTACTTTTTGCCTGAAAGATTTGAACTGTCTGGTAGGATCTTTTGCCCAGTGGACTTCCTGACTAGTTGAACCAACTAGTTCAAGGAAAGAGGTTGAATTATTTATTTGTTCTCCAGGTTTTCCCTTGTGGCATCATTGTGGGCAAACTGTGTCTGTGACAGAGCTTTTCATACACAGCCTTCTGTCTGCATTCCAGGAAGCAGTGCTTCTCCTTTCTTCAGGCCATCAGACCTTCTGAGTTAGAACCCTCTTCTACTCTCAGAATGTCTGGCAGTATAATCATATATAGTCTCTCCCTAGAAAAACAAATTTACCAAGAATGAGTACAGTGTCTAGGAAATAATAACAACAAAATGACAAAACACTATCTAAAGGCAGCATCAGAAGGGCACTGTCTTAGTTAAGATTTCATTGTTGTTAAGAGACACCATGACCAAGGCAACTCTTATAAAGGACAACATTTAATTAGGGCTGACTTACAGGTTGAGAGGTTCAGTCCATTATCATCATGGTGGGAGCATGGCAGCATCCAGGCAGGCATGGGGCTGGAGGAGCTGAGAGTTCTGCATCTTCATCCAAAGGCAGACAAGAAAAGATTGACTTTCAGGCAACTAGGACAAGGGTCTTAAAGCCCACACACACAGTGACACACTTCTTCAAACAAGGCCACACCTACTCCAACAAGGTCACATCCACTCCAAGACCACACCTCCAAATAGTGCCATTCCCTAGGCCTAGCATATTCAAACCACCACAGAAATCACAACAAATGATGATCAGCAAAAAGTACCAAAGCGAACCAATGCCACACAGTGTCGTCCGGTGTCTGTTGGGCTATATTTATATCCTTTCCAAACATCACATGTTCTCTCAAGCATCTGCTCTAGCAAAATATCACATGCCCTTTATCCAGACAGCTTCCAGAAAAACACCACATGTCTGTTCTCAGCAAAACATCCTCCCACATGTCTACTGCAGCAAAAACATCCTTTCATAAGACAGTTTCCAGAAAAATATCACATGACACAACTGAGTCTCCAAAAAAAGCAGAAATTTCCACTTCACATAGGCAGCCAAGAGGATGCTTTCTTCCAAACTGAGTGGAGTCTGAGCATAGGAGAAAACCTCAAAGCCCACTCCCACAGTAAAACACACTTCTTCCAACAAGGTCACACCTCCTAATAGTACCGCTCCCCAAGGGACAAGCATTCCAACACATGAGTCTATAAGGGCCATGCCTATTCAAACCACCATGGCACCTAAATCCCCTTGCACTTGTGTGCATTCTGTCCCTCCTGTTCTCTCTACCCTGTCCTCAGGATCATGTCTATTCAATCAGTGTCCCAGGGTGAAGGTCAAGTCTTCAGGGATTCTTACCCTCAGCACAAGTCCAAGAAGATAAAAAGAAGTTCCCCCTTAAGTCTCCTGTTGAGTTGCTAAAGCCCTTCAGTCTCCAAAGGAAAAGAACCAACATAGCAAACACAAAACATATTTTGAAAAAGACATGGCCTTCTACTGAAAATGATGCTACCCCCTTGAGAGTTTAATTTGGACATATTATTTTGTTGAAATGTGTTCTTACCACTGGAAGGAGACAAGCACAAAGAGTAAAATATAGATTGGTCACTGGAGAACCACATATGTCCAGAGCCAATGGGGGAATAGGGCCACTTTAAGAAAAGGATACCACAACCCTAGGTCCCAAGGCTGAGAAGTGGTACTGTGCAACTAAAATGAGGCCAGTGTGAAGGGAGTTTTCTCAGCTATAATAAAAGCAGGAAGAAGGTAGAGGAGAGCATTTTAGGTCACATTACACAGCTTACCCTTTCTTCTAGATAAAGAGTGGATCGTCAGGGAGGTTAGCAAGAGGGCAGATACCTGAATGACAGAATATTGAGAAGTGGGCTGTGTGATCTGTTGTGTGCCAACTCACTTCTCAGCCTTGCTGCACTTAAACTTTTTTAAATTATCATACAATATATTTTAAGCATTTCCCCCAATTCCTCCCAGATCCTGCCACTCCCCTAGCCACACAGCTTAATATTCTCTTGCCCTCCCTACCTCCCTCTTCCTAAAAAACAAAAACCAAGAAACACACATACACCCAAAACCTCCACAAAAGTGGAAATCAAAATAAACAAGCAAAAACCCAGTAAGACAATAAAAGCTCAAACAAAGCAAAATGACATATAAAGACTACAAAATACACCACTGAGTTTGTTTTGTTTTGTACAATTACTCCCCACAGCTTGCCCTGAAATGTGGTTAACATACCTAGTGAGATTCCATTAAGTAAAACTGATTTTTTTTCCCCCTTTGCCAGTGGATATTGTTGCAGAACCTTCCTTTTTTTTTTTTTATATAATAAAGTTTATTCAGGGCACGGGATGGGAGTTAAGGGGGTAGTAGAGGCAGAGAAAGGCAGAGAGAGGGAGAGAGTAGAGAAGCAGAGGCCGGCCATGATCACCTGGAGAGAGAGGGTAGGAGAGGAGAGTTCGAGAGGGGCAAGAGAGAAGCTGAGAGTGAGAGAGGTAAGAGAGAGATAAGAGCCAGAACCTTCTTGGTTAGGACTAGGAGTTCATAGCCTCTTCTCCATCTCAGTGTTAGGACCCCTTCTGGCTTGAACCTGTGTAAGCCTTCTGCATGTTGCTACAGTTTCTGTGAGTTCCTATGTGCACCGATCCTTTGTGTTTGGAAGATACTATGTTCATGGGGTCATCCATCACCTCCAGCTCTTACCATCTCTTCCTACTCTTTCTTGTACATAGATCCCTGCCCAGTCTGGCATGGCCTTGATGAGGACAGAATGAAAGGGTTCCTGCTCCTGGGTCAGGGCCACCAGGCATGGCTGCCACGGGCTTAAGTCTTATTTGTGTAATAATGTACATATTTTCTCATTCCTCTGAGGAATGTCCTCCCTGTTAATGTTAATGATTCCATGATAATTAGGAAGAGTCCAGGAGTCAAAGGTGTGCCTACATCTTTAGCAAAATGGTGAACACTGAGACCTTCAAGTCAGCCCCTAAGGCTGTGGAAAAGAACTCCAAAAACATAAGTTAAAAAATATACAATTTCTCAAATGTGCAAAAATATGAGGATGCAATATGAATTCTATAAGGAACTTCACAGACCTAAAGGAACAGAGGCAGCTGCACTATGACCAGCTTGTCAGAAAGATACAAAGACCAGCAGAGATTAACCTGGGATAGATCAGATTTAGGTCACGGTAATGGTTGAAGTGGTAATTCCTGGGTGGGGTCTCACCCAGCTATCTTATTGTTTGTGCTTGTGTTTGCTGTCTTCCTAAGAGTCAAGGGGCCAATTTGCTGATTCAAGAGGGTCAAGAGGGAACTTGGAATAAATGACTGAATTGATATGTAAATAATAAACTGGGCTTTTAGTCTGTATGAGAAGAGCTAGCTTCCTGAAAGTGATAGCAGATCTGTTTTAGGAATTTTCTCTAGCAAGAGCTAAGCTATCTAGAGATCCCTGGGGAGTGAACACAGCTCTTCAAGAAGTTTTTCTAACAGGATTTCTGATTCTAGTCAGAAAACCCATGGAGAGTGAGCACAGCTCTTTAAATGGACTTTTGACTTTGGAATCCTAAGATTTACTTAGCTGATGGAGATCTTTTAGAATGTTCTCTAGCAGCTATCCAGAGAAGGTGTAAGACTCTGAGGAGCCTTAACTTACCGGAGACCCCTTAGTGAACAATGTGGAGATGGGAATTGATGCAAAAAGCAAGAGGAATTTTATTTAATCAAGCACACTGGGGTTGCCGTGCACGTGGGGAGAGAACGACCACACACAGCCTGTCCAGCGGGCCTTTTATACAGTCCTCAGGGCAGCCGCCATTAGGCACAATGTGATTGGCAGAACAGTGTTACCTTTAAACTGATTGGTTGTTAAGGAATGAGGTAGGTGGCCAATGGTCTCAGAATAACTCTGGGCCTTCCCTAGCTGTAGGGACCTCCCTGTGGTCTGAGGAATGTAAATTAGCCTCTTCCTTCTGGGAGGGGCAAGTGTTCCATGACCTTTCCAAAGTTCCTGAGCTAACCCTTTCAAAGGCTGTCTGAAGATCAAACACAACTCTTTTAGATTTTTTTTCTTTCTGATTTTGATTGGAAAACCCAAGAATTACTTTTAGAATTTTTCTATCATGATTTCTGACTTGGTTAGAAGATCCGAGAACTTTGTTATAGCAGCTTTTCTGACTTTGGTCAGAAAACCCATGAACCATCTAGAGAGCTTTTAGAATTTTTACTAGCAGAGAGAGCTGTCTCGAGCAGAAAGCTAGCTGCTTCAACCAGAGGACTTTTTTTTAGAATAGCAAGAAAAATCTGCCTAGAGAGCAGAGCAAAACAGAGAGAGGTAGATCTGGAAAGCCATCTAAGCAGAACATAGGCCACCAGTTTGGACCCACAATTTGATTTTGAGTGGTTTGGTTTTGCCAATCCCAGATATCCCTTCTCTTGAGAACCCAGATCTAGCCAAGACTGTCCCTGGCAGATCCCTGAGCTTTGAAAGGAGGGGTTTGATGAAGACAACCCATTTAGAACTGAGTGCTCCGAAATGAGCTCTTTCACTCTGAGTATTGTCCAGTTGTGGGTCTCTATATTAATTCCTATCTATTGCAGAAGAAAGCTTTTCTGAGGAGGGCTGAATAAGGACTGATCCATGGGTATAGTAATGTGTCATTAGGAGTCATTTTATTGCTATGTTCCTTTAGCAGAACAATAGTGTTAGGTTTATCTATCTAGTCTCAGGTTCTTGGCCAATTTAGTTGTGTCAGATATTGGTTCTATCTAATAGAACGGGCCTTAAATCAACCAGAAAGTGGTTGTTTACTCTCATATATACAGTGACTGCAAGCAGGTCATTACTGTAGGCCACAGGGTTTATAGCTGAGAGATATTGATAATTACCTTTATCCTCAGGTGCCATGCAGAATACCTTCCAATTCCATGGATGGTAGTCAGTAGAGGTGAAGCTTCTTGCTGGACACCAGCTCAACTTCTCCATGTTCAATGACATACATAAGTTCTGTCTTTAGCAATAGAACCTTACGGTCAGGTTATGGAGAGTAACAGCCTTTGCAATAGCCGGCTGCATTTGGAGGTTTCCATGGGGGGGGCGGGGGCTTTTGGTCAATAACTCAACAAAATGTAATCCATTCCTGACACTGGAGGTTTTAAGTCATTGGACATTGGAGGCATAAGATGTTTAGTTGGGGGCATATGTCTCCTGTTATTTGGTGAATACATTTGAATTTGTTTCATATAAGTCTACGTTTCAGGAAGCTTCTGCAGTAGAAGGTTTTCATAGACTTTTTCAAATGATCTTTAGTGTAAGTTGTTGCTCCCAGAGTCCCTCTTCCACCCTTCTCTTTCAATCCTCTTCCTGTTTAATCCTCTTTTCCTAGTTTCTCATTTGTCTCTTTAACACAATATATTCTATTTCTCTTTCCTTGGGGGTTTGTCTTTGCCCACCTAATGCCTTCCCAGGTACCTAACCTCTGTGACTGTTCTGATTGTAGCACACATGTTGAAGGCTTAGAAGCTATCACCCAACTATAAGAGAACACAAACTATATTTATCTTTTGAGGTCTGGATGATTTTTTCTTACTCCATCCATTTTATTTTTATTTTATGTTAATTTTATTTTTCTTAACAGTTAAATAATATTCCATTGTGTAAATGTGTCATGACCCGTCCAGCAGGTCTAGTTATTCAGGGTCCCGAAGAGGCGCTACCTGAGGGTCAAGGGGGGGGAGAGAAGAAGGAGACCAAGTAAGGTTCCGTTGTCAAGGTCTCGTTTATTGTCACACAGGCAGCACGTTTTAAGCAGTGGGGATGAGGAAGTTGGGAAGGGGAGCTAGGGGGAAGTGAGCTATGGGCCAAGCCCTGAATGAGGAACTTGGGAGGGGGAGCTAGGGGGAAGTGACCTTTGCAAAATGCAAAGAAGGGAGGGGTCAAGGTATTCTTGGCCACAGGAAGCGCAAAAGGCATCTGGTGAAGACATCTGGTATCTGCGCACGTAGGGGCATTCCGAGGTTAAGGGTGGAGCGATTCGTAGTTACTCTCGGAATCCTTTTGTACCGGCAGTTCCTGGGCAGGTCTTTGTTCAACAATCTCATGGTCATAAGACAGCCATGGTTGAATGACCTTGTTGGGCTCCCCACAGTTTCATATTTTCATTATTTATTCATCAGTTGATGCACATCTAGACTATTTCCAATATCTGGCCCCCATGAATAAAGCAGCAATAAACACAGGTGACCAAGTATCTCTGTAGTAGGATGTAAAGACCTTTAAGTCTATTTTCAAGAGTGGTATAGATGGACCCTTAGACAGATCAATTCTTACCTTCTGAAGAACCTCTATACTGATTTCTTTTTTCTTTCTTCTTCTTCTTCTTCTTCTTCTTCTTCTTCTTCTTCTTCTTCTTCTTCTTCTTCTTCCTCTCTCTCTCTCTTTCTCTCTCTCTCTCTCTCGGTTTTTCAAGACAGGTTTCTCTGTATAGCCCTGGCTGTCCTGGAACTCACTCTGTGAACCAGGCTGGCCTCGAACTGAGAAATTCACCTGCCTCTGCCTCCCAAGTGCTGGGATTAAAGGTGTGTACCACCATTGCCCAGCTTCCATATCCCATTTTAAAACTGTCTTGTTTGTTTTTGATGTCCAGTTTTTTTAGTCTTTTATGTATTTTATATAATGACCTTCTATATGATTTATAAATGCGGGCTGGAGAGATGGCTCAGCAGTTAAGAGCACTTACTGTTCTTCCAGAAGTCCTGAGTTCAATTCCTAGCAACCACATGGTGGCTCACAACCATCTGTAATGGGATCTGACACTCTCTTCTGGTGTGTCTGAAGACAGATACAGTGTACTCATACATAAATTAAATCTTAAAAAATAGATTTATAAATGCTAAAGATTTTTCCCTTTCTGTAGACTGCTGCTGCTTTGCAAAAATGATACTATTCTTTGCCACACAGAAGGTCTTAACCTTCATTTGGTTGTATTTATTAATTGTGGTCTTAGTGCTTGCAGTATCAGGTGTTCTGTTTTAAAGGTCTATTCTTGTGTCAAGAGTTGATGTCTATTCTCCTCCTTCTCTTCTGTCAGACTCAGGGTACTTGGTCTTATGCTGAGGCCATCCAACTTGACCAGCACCATTTGTTGAAGGTGCTGCATTTACTGCAGTGCAGGGTTTTGGCTTTTTAATTTTTTTAAAAAATTTCAGGTGTTCATATTTGTGTGGGCTTCTGTGTGGGCCTTCAACTCAATTTCATTGACCAAAGTATTTGCTTTTGTGCTAACACCATGCTCTTTTTATTACTAAAGCTCAAAATGCATAGTAGTACAACCTGAAGTTTATGATGGTGGTAACTCCAGCAGGTTGTTTATTATTCAGTACTGTTTTAGGTCTGCTGGGTTCTTTGTGTTTTCAAAGATGACGAAAATTAAATTGTCAATTTCTATGAGGAACTGTGTTATAGCCTTTATATATGTTGTATCACATATTGCATATTGTTCCATTGAAGAATTTTCTGCTCATTACTACATCACAAGGAACATATATTCATTTACAAAGTATTTATTGAATGTCTAGTGTTCTGCCATGAGTTTGACAAAACTCCTCTGGGAGATAGAGCTATCTTCATTTTCACAGAAAATCATTGACTGAAGAAAAAGACCATGGACAAATCGCTGAGGATAAGTCTCCCCCCTCTCCCTTTCCCCTCTCCTGCCCCCTGCCCCCCAACTCTCTTTCTTACACACACACACACACACACACACACACACACACACACACACACACACCTTGTGAGTCTCAGGGAACACCATGAGCATGACTTAGCCACCATACTCATAACCCCCCATGGCAACAAGATCAAACCAGCCAAGAATTCTGTCATGGATGGGAGAAGGGCCCAGGAAGCTCCAACCTTGACTGAGAAACTATTACTATTTGGTGGCTTCTAGGGGGTGGGAAATCATTTTTTTTTCTGGAGGTGTGCCCACTGGTAAGTTGTCCATGTTCTTGCAGGCAACAAGAACTAGATTCAGTGAGAAGAGAAGGGAGGGGTACTTATTGGGTATGTCTCAGGGGAGAGGACTTAGGATGGATGTGACTAAAAGATATTACATACATCTATGAAAACGTGTGTATGTATATATGTATGCAAAAGAAAGGGGCCAGTAAGTTTGCTCAGTAACTAAAAGGCATGTGGTAACCTGAGTTCAATTCAATCCCTGGCACCCACATGGTAAAAAGAGAGAACCAATTCCTTCTATTGTCTTCTGCCCTATGTACATGCTACGGCACATGTATACACATACATAATGTAAAACAAAGACAAAAGGAAAGGAAGAGGCAAGAAGGGAGGGGGAGGGAAATATCTTAGAATCAATCAAGAGTGATCCTGGTTTCTCTGTTTGCTAGTTTATAATCATGAACAAGTAATTTAATTCATCAATTTAATGTGAATGTAGTCAGATGTTTTAGGTGCAATTGTTTTTCCTCAAAAAGATACACTGGAGTTTGTCCCTAGCATTTCTGAATGTGGCCTTTTCTGCACATAGAGCAAAGGTAACCGAGTTCAAAAGAGGTTATAAAGCAAGACCTGGGTATATCTGGTCTCTCAGTATAGAGAGACGTCACACAGGGAAAGCACTATGTGAGACTGAAAGCAAAATTCCAAATGAGCTTCTATGATCCAAGGACAGACAGCAAACTCGGAGGTTAGAAGAGAGGTGTGGGGCCAGCCCACCTTCACAGCTCTTGGATTAGATAGAACAGGCGCACAAACCAGAAATGACCTCATATGGGTTAAGCATGAGGATATCGGATGGTTCTGGTGCGGCTCGCTCAGGTAACCTTGCCTGTCTAGTAATTCTTGTCGCTGTCAACATAAGGTCAGCTGGATCCTATGTGTGTGAAGTTCACGTGGTAAATGAACAGAGAGGACAGACTGCCCTAGCTTAATCGACTTAACTGAACCTGTAGGGTATTCTTCGCGATGAAACTCAATGCTGCTGAAGGCCGGGCGGGCGTAGGGGGTGAATCTCCTTTCACAGGCGTCTGGGTCTGGCTGGTGCACTGCCTGCTCACTTACCCTGCTGTTGGTTTGTCTTGTTCCCTAAGTTCTGCTTCTCTTTCCAGCTTGACACTGACTTCCTCCAGGGAACTTCCTCTGCAACTCTTGAACCTCAAGCTGAGCAAGCACGCAGCGGATTCTTACTAAGCACTGTAGAAACAGTGTAACGTTCTAAAGAAGTTAATCAGGTTAAGACATTTTATGTGAGACAGCACAACGTAAACTACGTAAATTGGGTCCACGTGCTTCTTCTCTTCCTTTCCCAACTACCCTACCCGTAGATTGCAATTGTTACTGGATTGTTGTGTGCAAGTGCACTTATTTTTAATTTTTTTTCATTTATATATATTAAAAGGTAAAATTACAATTAATTTAGGTATGTTACTGTAGGGGGATTTCCCATAATTGTTTGATTGGCTAGTAAAGACGACGACAAGAAGCTAATCACTGGGTGAAGATAAGGAGGAAGGTTTTCCGGTCCAAGAGAGGAAGAGGACAAGAGAAAAAGGAAGGAGTTTTGGGGGTTAGGTGGTGAAGAGAGAGCTCAGAATGTAGGCCAGGCGACATTAGGCCTGGGCGATGTTAGACCTGGTGGTGGCCTCCGCCCCTGGAAGAATTCCAACTTAGAATAGCTGATGAGTTTAGAACAACAGATTCCGAGCCCAGTGGTTGTGTCATCTGGTTGATTTTAAATATTAAGATTGTCTGGTGTTTTCCATTCGGGACGAATGCAATTTTTTAGTGGTTGACTGGAACTGACCTCCTTTAAATATCTAATATGGAATTGAGTAGGAGAGTATTATTGAAATTAAATAAATGAATGTATTATATAGAAATAAAACTTTGGAAGGGTAAACTCGGTACCTCATATTTGATTATCTTTAGAAAAACATGAAAGTGTCTTATAATAATAAACGATACAGAATACCTGTAATCCCAGCACTGAGGGGGTAAATAGTACATAAGTCAATCCTTGCTGCTATAATGGAATGTTTGCAGCAGCTAACTTATAAATGGAATTTGTCTCAGGGTTCTAAAGGTTCAGTCCAAGATTGAGGAGCTCCACTGTTTGCTCTAGCAAGGGCAGTGGTCATGAGAGAATTGTGTAATTAACAAACCACTTACATCATGAGCTAGGAAGCAATAAGAGAGAAAACATGCCAGAATCCTACAATCAACCTTGACCTGCAATGAGCAAAGGGTCAGAAATAGTGGAGCATGACCCACAATATACCTGCAGTGAGCTAAGAAGGCCCTATTTCCTAAATGTTTTACCATGGTCTACTGGTACCACCCTGAATACCAAAATTTTAACACATAACACCTAGGACATATTCCACATACAAATTAGATCAAATACACAGAAATTGTCTGCCCCAGATGCTTATAAAGCCATAGGTTGGAAAGTCTACACACCCATGTTAATCAATGCAATCAATTATGAAATAGCCCCTGTAGCCGTCCGCAGCTACATTTGAACCTGTTATCTGGAAAGGGAAGCTGGGGATATATGGAATGGTGGTGAGAGAAACATGAAGCCAAGACTCTGTTCTGTTCAAGGCTCAAAGTTTAATGGAGGTCTCCAAATATATATAGGTGGGTGGTGGTGGTGGGGGAGAGATAACCCTTCCCCCCAAAGACTGGAAAGACTGGAAACAAGTCTGCAGAACTGGTCTGGCTGTTCAAGGCTCAAAGTTTTATGGCGGTCTCTAAATATATATAGGCAGGGGTGGGGGGTGGGGGGTGGGATGAGGAACCCTTCCCGGTCTGCAGAACTGGTCTGGCTGTTCACTAGGCATTGGCTCCAGCACCTGGGTGGGTCACCTGCTTAATTCAGGAATTCGTAGACCTGGAGGAACAGTGAACTTCATCTTCACTCCACCCTAGGTGGAGCAAGATTATGGCTAGCACAGGAATTCCAGCTCACAGGCTGGGGGGAGGACACAACCCCCAATTGGTTAAGAAGGTGTTTCTATGACTAGTCTTGTTACCAAAAGCCCAGAGCTGGAAGTTTTTGCTTTATTTCTGAATAGTTCTGTGTGCAAGTGATAAGCTCTAAGTTTCTTATAGAATATAAATAAAAAAATATTTCAAAGGTTACATGAGGTACTATATAGAAGAAACTTAAGAGAGACCCTTAGAAAATGTGACATTCGCCGGGCGGTGGTGGCGCACGCCTTTAATCCCAGCACTTGGGAGGCTGAGGCAGGCGAATTTCTGAGTTCGAGGCCAGCCTGGTCTACAGAGCGAGTTCCAGGACAGCCAGGGCTATACAGAGAAACCCTGTCTCGAAAAACCAAAAAAAAAAAAAAAAAAAAAAAAGAAAATGTGACATTCAACAGATGTAACCAAGAAAAATAGATATAAAAATATTCTCATGGAAATAGCATTTCAGAGAAGCAATAGCTCTGAGGCCTTGAACTAAGAATTACTACTCTGGACCTCCACTTTCTTTTCCTGCAAAGTGCATAGATCTTTAAAGTCCCTATTCCTCAGGCAACAGTAATGACAGTTACAGGTAGACAGTGCTCACGGGGTCAGCCATGCTTTCACTGTACACTTAGTCACTCTGATCCTCATGGAACACCCGAAGTTGCCTTTGCTTTCTGCTAATATCTGAAGGAAACTCCTGTTTCTCATTTTGTTTTACTTTAAGGCTTTTAAAAAATAGTTTTTCATTGTTTTAAAAACATTTAGTGGAGTGGGGTTGGAGAGATGGCTCAGCAGTTAGAGCATTGACTGCTCTTCCAGAGGTCCTGAGTTCAATTCCCAGCAACCACATAGTGGCTCACCATCTGTAATGGAATCCAATACCCCTTCTGGTATGTCTGAAAAGAGCAATAGTGTACTCATACACATAAAATAAATAAATCTTTAAAAAAATTTAGTGTGTGTGTGTGTGTGTGTGTGTGTGTGTGTGTGTGTGATCACGTTTGTGTGGGCAAGTGTACGACATGCGCATATGTGGAGTCAATTCTGTCCTGCCATCACTTTGCCCTGGGGATTAAAATCAGGTGGTTGGGCTTGCCCATGAGCACCCTATCTTGCTGTGGTGGCTTGAATGAGAATGGCTCCCACAGGCGCATTTATTTGAATACTTGGTCCCTACTTAGTGGAACTGTTTGGCAAGGACTAGAAGAGATAGCCTTGTAAGAGGAGGTGTGTCACTGCAAGTAGGCTTTGAAGTCTCAAAAAGCCCAGGCCATTCCCAGTTAGCTCTTTCTTCTTCATGATTGTCTCGAGATGAGAGCTCTCAGTCAGTGCTCCAGTGCCATGTTTTCCTTCCTACTGCCATACACCCTGACACCATGATCACAGACTCTAACCCCTTGAAACTGTACTCCCACAATAATCTCTCTCTTCCCTAAGTTCTCTTGGTCTTGGTGTATTATCACAGCAATAGAAAAGTAACTAAGACACTTGATAATCAATTTCCCTGACCCTGAGGCATTTTTATTATTATTAAAACTTTAAAGGTCTTTTCCTCTTTGAGAAAAAACAATGAATATAAAGAAAAATTTACATTAGTTATCTAATGCTGTTCAACAAATTATCCGCAAAGCTTACTGCTGTGAATGTCAAGTATTCCTTGTCTCATATGAGATCTGAGAGTCGGAGACTCAGCAAGAGTGGTTCTTCAGGCTGTCTCATGAGGTTATAGTGCAATTGTCTGAAGATTAGACTACAGTTGTCTGAAGGCGTGGGAGAATTCACTGCTGAGCTTGCTCCTGTAGTTGCTGGAACAGATTTCAAGCCCCCATCATATAGGACTGGAACAAAAGCAAGGTTCTTGGAGGCTGCTCTCCCAGTTGAAAAATTAGAATGAAAGAAAGAAGATGGAGAAGAGAGGGCAGTAGGAAAGAACCGGAACTGAAGCTGTGCTTTCCTAACCGTATGTTCACTCTGCTCATCCTGGAGCCTATCATCTCTTCCAGATTATCTTTGTTAAAAGAAAGTCAAGTCCACCTCAAACTCAAAGGGGGAAAAAGTTGAGATTCTCTGCTTCAGGGAAGACCATCAGAGTACGAACAATATATCGCATCCAAACTGAAGCAGCCTACAATGAGGAAACCCATCATGTTAGTGCTTACCATACTACAACAATCCAGTGTTCCCCTGCCTCAGTCTTCTGAGTACTGAGATCACAGGTGTGTGCTACTATACCAGGACTGAGTGTGTCTTTATAGCTGCAAAAAGCACAAGGAAGAATATAAAAAACAGCTGTTCACTGGCTTGGATTAGCAATTATATCTATCTTACCTTTCTAAAAACTCATTTAAAAGTACTTTGTATCTTAAGTTTGCTTTTAATAAGTATTTTTTTAAAGATTATATGTAAGTACACTGTAGCTATCTTCAGACACACCAGAGAGGGCACCGGATCTCATTATGGATGGTTGTGAACTACCATGTGGTTGCCAGGATTTGAACTCAGGACCTTTGGAAGAGCAGTCAGTGCTCTTAACCGCTGAGCCATCTTACCAGCCTCCAAGTTTTAATTGACATATTCTCTCTCTCTCTCTCTCTCTCTCTCTCTCTCTCTCTCTCTCTCTCTCTCTCTCTCTCTCTCCCCCTCCCCGTCTCACCATGTGGTACTTTGATACACATACATATTTGTTGTACAAATCAAAATAAACTTTCATTTCCTCAAACATTATTATTTCTTTGTGGTAAAAAAAACATTCAAAATTCTCCTGTTTTTAAAAATACACTATACTTCCATTATCTGTGGTCAACTTACTGTGTGACAAAGAATCAGAATTTACCTTTTCCAGGTATCATTTAGTACTCACTGACCAATCAAAAGACATTTCAAAACCACATGATAAATATAGACTGTTCCTCTGGTCTGGGATGGTTTACCTTGGAAGCAAACACCCCAGCCAACCCTGCAACACCCAGGGGAACCTCCACTCCCAGGCGCTCTAATACCCCCAGGATAATAGGAGTAGAGGTGAGGAGGACTTACCATCTGTCCCATTACCACTAGGAGTAACTGTGACCAGCAGGACACAGGGAAATAGGAAGAATTAAAGACTCAAAAATAAATCCCTGCATCTCTGGTCACTTGATATTTGATAAAGGAGCTAAAAACATCCAGTGGAAAAAAAGACAGCATTTTTAACAAATGGTGGTGGTTCAACTGAAGGTCAGCATGTAGAAAAATGCAAATCAATCTTTTCTTATCTCCTTGTACAAAGCTCAAGTCCAAGTGGATCAAGGACCTGCACATAAAACCAGATACACTGAAACTTATAGAGGAGAAAGTGGAGAAGAGCCTTCAACCCATGGGCACAGGGGAAAATTTCCCAAACAGAACACTTATGCTCTTAGATCAAGAATTGACAAATGGGACCTCATAAAATTGCAAAGCTTCTAAAAGGTAAAGGACACTGTCAATAGGACAAAACGGCAACCAACAAACTAGGAAATGATCTTTACCAATCTTACATCCAATAGAGGGCTAATATCCAATATATACAAAGAACTCAAGAACTTGGACTTTAGAGAATCAAATAACCCTATTAAAAAATAGGCTACAGAGCTAAACGAAGAATTTTCAACTGAGGAATATTGAATGACCGAGAAGCACCTAAAGAAATGTTCAACATCCTTAATTATTAATGAAATGAAAATCAAAACAACCCTGAGATTCCACCTCACACCAGTCAGAATGGCTAAAGTAAAAAACTCAGGTGACAGCAGATGCTGGTGAGTATGTGGAGAAAGAGGAACTCTCCTTCATTGCTGGTAGAATTGCAAGCTGGTACAACCACTCTGGAAATAAGTTTGGCGGTTCTTCAGAAAATTGGACATAGTACTACCAGAGGACTCAGCTTTATCACTCCTGGGTATATACCCAGAAGATTCTCCAACATGTAATAAGGACACATGCTCCACTATGTTCATAGAAGTCTTATTTATAATAGCCAAAAGCTGGAAAGAACCCAGATGTCCCTCAACAAAGGAATGGATACAGAAAATGTGGTATATTTACACAATGGAGTACTTACTATTCAACTATTAAGAACAATGAATTCATGAAATTTTTAGACAAATGGATGGAACTAGAAAATGTCATCCTGAGTGAGACAACCCAATCACAAAAGAACACACATGGTATGAACTCACTGATAAGTGGATATTAGTCCAAAAGCTCTGAATATCCAAGATATAATCCACAGACCACATGAAGCTCAAGAAGAATGAAGACCGAAGTGTGGGTGATTCAGTTCTTCTGGGAAGGGGAACAAAATACTCACAGGAACAAATATAGAGATAAAGGATAGAGAGGAGACTGAAGGAAAGGCCATCTAGAGACTCTACCCTCTGGGGATTCATCCCATAGACAGTCACCAAACCCTGACACTATCGAGTGGATGCCAAGAAATGCTTGCTGAAAGGAGCCTGATATGGCTGTCTCCTGAGAGGCCCTGCCAGAGCCTTGCAAATAGAGGTGGATGCTTACAGCCAACCATTGGACTGAGTGCGGGGTCCCTAATGGAGGAGTTAGAGAAAGGACTAAAGGAGTTGAAGGGTTTGCAACATCATAGGAAGAACAACAATGTCAACCAACCAGACTCCACCTCCCCCCCAGAGCTCCCAGGGACTAAGCCATCCACCAAGGGGTACCCATGGCTCTAGCTGCACATGTAGCAGAGGACGGCCTGGTCGGGCATCAAGGGGAGGAGAGGTCCTTGGTCCTATGAAGGATCGATAGATGCCCCGTTGTAGAGGAATTGAGGGCGGGAAGGTAGGAGGGGGTGGGTGGACGAACACCCTCATAGAAGTAGGGGGAGAGAGGATGGGATAGGGGCTGCCTGGGAGAGAGGAAACTGGGAAAGGGGATAACATTTGAAATGTAAATAAAGAATATGTCCAATAAAAAAATAGACTATTCACAAGCTTAATCACAAACCTTTCCTACTCACCAGAAACTATCTTCTCAGCCTTTTAAATTTTCTTTCTATAAATATTTTGAAAACAATGTGCAGTGTATTCACAGATTTAAATTTTTCATGTAGGATATCATGTCTGCATATCATGAAACTTTTCTACTCATGGTTGCTTTGGTGCAATATTTTCCTTTATAAGTTATATCCTTGCATAAGTTATATATTCCTGTACAATGTGTTAGTCAGGATTCTCTTAAGTAACAGAACTTACAGAATGGGTCTCTTTCTCTATATAGAAAGGACATTTATTGGAATAATTTACGGGCTGTGGTCCAGCCAATCCAACAATGGCTGCTTATGAAGAGAAAAGCAAAGATACAGCAATTGTTTAGTTCATGAGGCTGAGTGTCTCAGCTGGTCTTCAGTAGACCCTGGGATCCCAAGGTAGGCTTTAATACCAGTGAAGGAATGGGTGTGCTAGCAAGAGGAGGGTGAGTAGGGAAAAGGCAAAAGGCCTTCGATGTTCTTAGGCAGAAGGCGTGGTTCAGATTAAAGGTATATCCTCCCTCCCAAGACATAGATTAAAGGCATGTGTTGTATTAACCCACACTTCTTCCAGCATGACACGAGAGTCCATTTTCCCATATTGACATCTACAATCAATATAGCCAGATTGTTCTCACTCTTGCCAGACTCATTTAAGGGTTTGATAGAAGTGGGCATGCATAAGTGTATTACTTATCTTGTGTTCCAGGCACAAATGTGATGGGAAAATATCCCCTATGCAGGTCCTCATTTGGTAGAGTGCTCATTTGGCTAGTGTGTCATTACTGAGTCTCTTACAAAATGCAATAATTAAGCGAATCCCCTCAGGATTCCCAGGAGCCTCTGGAACAGAGCCAGACTGATCTGACAGGTTCCCCTGGTTCCCCTAAGGGCCACTTCAATCCATTTGCCACTTTCTGTTAAGCCCTCTCCTCTCCTTCTGCTCTCTGGTACTCAGAATCCACTTACACTCCTACCACAGAGAGCATGAGATGACCTCATGAAAACTGCCACATCCAACCTTCATCTACAAACACGCTCTCCCTCCCATTCCCTCCCTCCAGTATGGTTCCAGTGTGTTCCTTTGACACCATTCCCTAAAGTCAATTGATAAAGGCCTTTGGGAGAAAGGATGATACTTTCTTGTGATTGTGTTAGTGAACCTGTAAGAAGATGAAGAGGGCTTGGGATGTAAGTCAGTGGTACAGCATCACCATGTGGTGCTATCTACCACCTGAGGACTCTACATAGAATTCTCACAAAACAAAACAAAACAAAATCACTAGCCACAGCCCCTCAACCTTGTCCCTCCAGAACTGTGAATTCAATAAATGTTCATTCTTGATAAAGTGTTCAGGTTGTATTCAGTCACAGGAATAGAAAGTGGACTAAGAAATTCTGTTCTGCCTGCTATTCTAAGAAAGCACTACCCTTCCTCCTGCCCAAGGCTAGTCCTAGCTCAGCAGTGACTCCTCTCTCATCCTCTCAGGGCTCTTCCTTCATAAATAAGCCCTTCTTTTGCCTCTATAATTAACTGTACTTCCTTCCTCTCTACCTCATTTTTCCTCCATGTAAGCACACTCAAATCTTCCTTTGAGTCCTGCCTGGATCTTCTCTTGCATATTATTTTCAGGACCAACCATCACTTCCCCAGAAAGGCATTTCCTTTTACTTAGAAGACTGCTCCTTTGCCTTCATAGCATTGACAAAAGCAGAATTCAAATGCCTCTGTGTGGGCCCATCCTCCTCCTGTGCAGTCAGTGTTAGCAGCGCAGGAGTCCTCCTCCGAGCCTATAGAAGACACAGTCAATGCTCCTCTGCAGAGTAAAGAAGTGGTTCCCAGCCTCAAGCCACATTTTGCCTACACTCCTGCACCTAATGAGTATTTCAAAATGAGAGCCCTGTTGTTATTGTCCCTGACCTGGCCCTGGGAAATGATCCTAGGAGAACAACAATGTCTTGCTCCTCACAAAGCCAAATGCATACTGCTGTGGAATGTCCTCTGAAAAAACTGCATCCCTATTAAAGATCCCTATTAAAGATGGAGTATTCGACCTTGGCTTACTCAGTGTCATGACTTTGGAGAGATGAAATAGTGCAGGTCAAGAGCCAAAGCCATCTCGGACTGATCAGGCTCCCTAAGGCACTTTGCTCCCTTTGACAGTCTCCTAGCACCCTGACTGATGTCTTGTGTCATTTCAATTCATATATTATTCCAATGATACAGTGCGCAATCTCTGCTTAATGAATGCTAACATTACACTTTGGAGATGAACAGGTGAATCATCCAATAGGTTTAGGAAAAGAATTGCTAGCTTCTAATTGGAAGAGAAAGAAGGAGGAAGAAAGAACAGAGGAAGAAAGGGAGGAGGTGAGGGAAGGAGAGAGGGAGAGAGAGCTCAGCTGAGGTAGGGGGAAGGTGAGACTGTATGGGAGTTCTTCTGAGGACGAAATCTTTGCAGAGCTCTTCATTCTCTACTATAATTTCAGGAATGAAATAGCCATGGCAGTTATAAAGAAGTTTTGCAAATTTGCACTCCAAAAAGGACCACTGCCAGAGCTTTTCTGGCTAACTGCATGCAACTGGTTCGATAAATGAGTTTGACTCAGTCAGGGGTGAAAGAAAGCAACTCTGCTCTTTCTAGCTGTTCTGCTTTCAAATCCTTAAAGCGTCCTTCTCTGCTCTTGTATGAACTCTCTGGAAAAGCCCCCAGATCTGCTGCCTCTGCTCAGACATCTGCCAGCCTAATACCATCAAGAATCAAAAGGTTACACTCTTCTGTGATTCAAAGATGCTCCCCAACCTCCGTTCCCCTTCCATTCATCCTCAGAACTGAATTAAGCTTGCCAAGCCTAAACATGGGAAATATTGGGGGTCGGGGGGCATAGCACAAGAGGATGCTCCTCTTTCCAGCTCCACCACCTTCTAAAATTTTGCCTGCCATTCATAGCTTTCCTGTAGGAGTGTGTGTGTGGCATTAAAATGAGAATATATAATAAAAAAATGTAAAAGTCTCTACTATGCATCTTAAGAATTATAAAGTAATTCTATCAGTATCTTAGAAGTTTCTTTTGTGCTCCTGCTTGATGCCCCCTTCCTTCTTTTCTGGGTAACTAATACATTAAAACTTGTTTAATCATTCCTTACTTCTAATTTTTAAAATTATATATGTGTACCACTATGCATGTTACCTAGTTCTGCCTGGTTTGCAGTTTATGTAAGTGGGATTATGTGTAACTTGTTCATTGTGTTAATTCTTCAACCATTGGTACACAAAAGTGTAATTCATTCAGCCTTGCTACTCCATAGTATTCAGCACTGCTGGAGGCCATGTTTAGGTACCCGCTGTACTGCTGGTGAGCATTTCAACTGTGTGCAGCGGTCTCTCTATGAACAGTACTGCTATAAACATGTCTGTGCATGGCTCTTGGTGTGTGTACAGACAAGTTCTAGAGAATAAACCTACAAGTGGGGAGTTTTAGTTCTTATCAAGATAGATTTTCTTTTCTTTTTCAGAAGACATCAGAAGAGGGCATCGGATCCCTGTTACAGGTGGTTGTGAGCCACCAGGTGGTTGCTGGGAATTAAATTCAGGACCTCTGGAAGAGCAGTCAGTGCTTCTAACCGCTGAGCCATCTCTCCAGCCCTCAAGATAGATTTTCAAGTAGAAGGAATGAGTAGGAGAGCGGTTGTGCATTATGGCAGCCATGGTTCATAATTTATTGTGTATTTGAAGGTTAGTGAGACTTCTAAGTGCTCCAGCTACAAAAAGAAATATTAGTTTATGAGACGCTGCACATTCCACATCATCTGGTCCATCCTCTCTACAGTGAGTCCAAACAAATTGTTCAATAACAATCCACAGTGTTTGCTTGCCTACCATAGATAAACAAATAGGAATAGTGAGTAAAGGGAACTTCAGAAGCAAAGCAATGCAAACTACAGTACATCTGATGCTGACAGTGATGATTACCTTGCTAAACACTGATTCATTAGGAGGAGTACATGCTATTTGGGCTCTAGAATGTTACTTAATATCTATTATTCCAGGAAGGCATTCAAGAAAATTCCCCCAGGTTTCTTGGTTTCTATGGGCTGGAAGGATAGATATTTATCAAAGATGGCAGACGTTTGCCAAGGGATGCTATTGAAAAGGAACTGAATGGGTACTAGACAAGAGAAACCAAACTTGACCTCAAGGATGTCTCTGTTTACTGTAGTGTGTGTGTGTGTGTGTTTGTGTGTGTTTGGATTCTGAGCCCAGAGCACCTATGTTCTACCACCAAGCTATATGCCCCGTCTCTGCTTTGTCCCTATTTATGGATGTCCATGTGATACCAGACAAACTAGGTTTATTTCTGAGTTTCAGTTTAATGTCTACAAGTGTTGGTTTGTTGACCTTTGGGTCACTTTGAGCTTTAACAGTCTGATTCAGTGACTTCAGAAGCACTCCTGTAAATAACAGTTTTGCATGCCCCCTCGTGGTGGCCTCTGGCATTGCAATTAGAGAAGCAAGCTTTAAAATGGTGGTTACTGACTCAAAATCTTCCCTGAGCTATAAATACATTTAGCCGTTAAAATTAAACAATATAAAAACCAAAGATATTTTGAAGTTATAGCAGTTCTTAAAAACACGTTTAAACTAAAAGTTTTTGTTTCACATATGTATGTTTTAAATAGTTGTGGTTTTTAATAATACAGTTACAATTTTGCATTAACTTTCTTATAAATCCTGTTTTTGTGGTACTGGGGATCAGACTGGTGTTTTGTACTTTGTGGTGCATTCCCTTGCATATTCTTTCCAGAGCTCTACCACTGCAATACATCCTTTACTCTCCTTTTCTAAGGCAAATTTATTGTTAATAAAATATAAAACCATGTAAGTACATACTGGGACATAAAGCCATACAGTTGTAAACATTATGGGGTACTGTGTGATGTTTCAATACATGTACATATTGTGAAATGTTTAGGTCAAGTTAAACATGTCTCCTCAAATATTTATAATTTTAGAGTAAAATACTCAGAAATCATTTCTTATGCCTTTTTTGAAGTATGCAGCAATATTTCCTTTCTACAGTGACCAGACTACCACAGCACACCAGAACTTCTTACTCTAATTGTGACTCAGTACCCACTGATTAACCTTTCTTCATCTCCCTCCTCCCCTCTCATCTCTGGCAATCACCATTCTGTTCTTGACAGTCTGTGAGGTGCATGGGGTACTGTGGGCTTGGTATGTGTGTGTTTTGGGTGGTGTATGGTGTGTACATGTGTGTGTGTGTTATATGTGATATGTGCGGTATATGTGTGTGGGGTGTGTGTGTGGTGTGGTGTGTGGTATGTGTGTAGGTGATGTTTGTGTGTGTGATGTGTGTGTGGTGTGTGGTGTGTATGTATGGTAAGTGTATGTGTGTGTGATGTGTGTGGTATGGTGTGTGTGTGGTATGTGTGTATGATGTGTGTGGTGTGGTGTGTGTGTGGTATATGTATATGGTGTATGATGTGTGTGTGTGTGTGTGTGTGTGTGTGTGTGTGTGTGTGTAGATGCCTAAGGTCAACATCAGATGTTATTGCTTTCTTTAGTTGCTCTCTACCTTTTATTTTGAGGCAAGGTTTCTCACTAACAGGAAGCAGTTAGGCTGGCTAGTCATTCAGCTTCAGGGACTCAGCTGTCTCCGCCCAGCCAGGGCTGGGATCACAGGAGCATGCTGCCAGCTCCACCTTTCATTCACTGCTTTCACTAGGGTTCTGGGAATCCAAACTCAGGTTCTCACACTTCCAAGTCAGGCTCTTTATAGTCTGAACTATTTCCCCAGCCTGTGGTCAACTTTTTCTTATTCACATATAGGTGAACCAGTGTAGTATTCATCTTTGTGTGCTTACAGTATTTCACTTCACGTAATGATTTCTAACCTCATTGACAGTGGCAGGATTCGATCTTTTCTTCAAAGAAGACTAGTCCACAGGGTATGAAACCCACATTTTCACTATCCATTCATTAGCCGATGAACACTTTGGTTGTTTCCATTTCCTGGCCATTGTGATGAGTGTTACAGTAAAAAGGAGTATACAGATGTGTCCTTAGTGTATTGAGTTCACGTCCGTCAATTGCACATCCAGCTAGAACATTGCTAGATCATCTGCCACTTCTTATTTAGTTTTATTTTATGTGTGTATATGTATGTATACATATATATACATACACACACAGACAGATACTCTCCTGTATATATGTACATGCACCATGTGTGGACCTGGTGCTTACAGAGGCCAGAAGAAGGTGTGACCGGAGTTATGTATGATAGTGGGCTGTGTTGTGGGTGCTGAGAGCAGAACCCAGGTCCTCTGGAAAAGCGGTAAGTGCTTTTAACTGCTGCGCTACCTCTCCAGGCCCCTATGTGTTTCTTCTATTTGTAATTTTTTGAGGAACTTTTACAGTTTTTCCACTGTGGCAATATTAACACACAGGTTTACCAGAAGTGCAGTGGTTCTTTTTTTCACATCCTTCCTGGAACTTGTTAATTTTTTTCTTTTTGATAATAGTGATTCTTAATAGTGGTAATATCTCATTATGGCTTAAAGTGGTGTCTCCCCAGGTATTAGTGATGGTGAGTTCTTTTTCATATACATGCTCATCAAATGTATGTGATCTCCCTAGAGTTTGCTACTAAGTCTATTGTCTGTCTTTTAACGGGTTGTTTTGTGGGATTCACTATTTACTTTTGCCATTACCTTTATACTCTGAACACCAACCCCATCTAGAATATAAAGAATGTAGTCTGAGGCATGTCTGTCCACCCCGTTGTAGGTTATTTCTGATTATTTCTTGTGTTGTGAGATTTTGGTAGGTGTACTTCACTTTATACTTTTCCCTTTGTTTCCTACGATTTGGGAGTCTTGTCCCTCTGCAGTGTTCTGAAATGGTTCTGCTTTGTTTATCTGGGTGGTTTCATTGTTTCAAGTTTTGGTTTTTGAGCTGATGTAGCTTCTGTGACACAGAGAATTTCCTTTCACTCTGTGCACCCATATCCAATTTCCCCAGTACCACTTATTCAAAAGCACTCTAATTGGTTTTTGTTTGTTTGTTTGTTTTGTTTTGCTTTGCTTAGGTAGAATACCACTGCATGGCTACAGTGGCCTCAAATTCACTTCTTCTGCTGCTTTCCAAGTGCAATGGTACAGATGTGGGTTGCTTCATCTCAGTACATCTAAGGGGAAGATATTCAGGGCACCTGACTCTAAGATGTTAAGAGAACAATGCATCTCCTTTCTTCTAAGTTAATTCCACTAATAATTTCACTGGTGGAGAAAAGGGTAGAGCATCTCTGAGGATTAAACACAGTGGCTCATGTGGGAAAAGAAAAGACTCCGGGCCTGGTGCGCGCAGACGCGGGGGGGGGGGGGGGGGGGCACACACCAGGCTGAGCCGGCTGCCGCGTGGGCCTCACTCTTGGGCCAAGGTAGTGTGCATATGCAGAGGACACAAGCGGACACAGAGCCTGCGTGGGGTTTTGGGGAAGCAGACAAGATGCACGCATGCCTCCGCCTAACAGGGAGCGGTGGTCACACCGCAGGCCAGCAGAGAAATGTCACACAGAAGGCTGAGCCATTCTGGTGTGGATTTCTCTGCCTGTTACCTGTGCTCACAGACTGTCTGCGTGGCTGAGTCTCTGACGGCGCGTACCAGCTAGCTCCATGTGGCGAGTTTAATAAGAGGCGGCCCATAGCTTTGATGTTTTATTATTAAGAAAATAGAAAGAGAAAAGAGATAGAAAGACAAAGAAAGAGGAGAAAATAGATAAGAAAAGCCATGATCACGTTGAAAGGGGAGAAAATGGAGAGACAGAGAGACAGACAAAGAAGAGGGCTGGGCGAGAACAAGCGGGAGAGAGAGAGAGAGAGCACGCGCTGAGGGGTGCTATTTATGGTGAGTTGGGTGGTCAGCTAACCAGGAGGCGGGGACAGTGTGGCTGCAGGCAGGTGACTGCCTAGGCGGAGTCAGGCTAGAACCTGGGGCGTGGCCACAAGTCTCATTAAGGTCCCACAGGTTCACATAGTGCCAAGTCTATGGCAGACTTTTGGTGAGTTCAATGAACATGGATCTGAGTTTTTTAAAAAATGACAGCAACACTTTTAAAGTTGAAATCTGGCTTTTCTGGTGGGCTCAAGGAAAAGAATATTTATATTGTAAAAATCTGTTGGAGACCGGTTGACCCACCTTAAGACTGAATTTCTGTATCTACGAAGAGGGAGTAAAGATCTCATGTCTGCTGAAATGATGGGGTAAAGATTAGAGAGTTGTGTATGCTAGAGCACACCATGTTTCTTACAAGACTTGTTACATGCAGGTGCATCTCAGCATCACTAGAAGCTGGCTATAGGGGCCATACAATATTCTATAGATGTTCCCTGGCTTAGGACAAAGTTCTGGTTTAATAACCCCATTCATTGCATTCATTTCATTTTTTTCTTTTATTTATAGGTTGATGTATAAAGACGTGAGATGTTCCTATCAGTGGGGTACCATGCCATATTTCAATGCATGAATTACATTTTGTAACATTTAAACACATCTACTACTATTTGAAGTGCATGGGATGGAATCTGGGACCACATCAAGTAAATACTCTATCACTTTTTACTGCCGGATCCCATGACAATACATTTAATGTACTGAAGCTACTAAGCAGCTTTGGAGCAGGGCACACTAGGAGGGGACTTGTTGTTTCCCCTGGGCACCGCAGCTGCTGCCCTATACCAAGAGAACTTACTGGACTGAGGTCACCCATCCAGGAGAAGATCAGAATCCAAAGGACATTTTTTTCCTTCATCTGTATTGTCTCATCATCAGAAAGTGGGAACACTGTAAGTCAAATATCGTAGTCTGCTGACTAAATGTATAGAAGTTGGGAGACACCTGCCATTTTAAAAATAAATGTTCCCCAAAGGAAAAAATAACTCTTTTCACAAACTATAAAATATTTTTCTTCAGGAAAGAATAAGAATATGAAAAAATATTTAAAAATGAAGATATTTAGCTTTGAATTTAAATATAAAATCAACATATAAAAAAATCAAGTTCCAAGTTGGTATATTTTAGTTTTCTCAGCATTTCTGTGAATAAAAATATTCATTTAATTATATTTGTTTTTAAAAAGACTGATTTTTTAAAATCTTTTTATTGGCTTTTCCTTTGTTATCTTTGCCTTTTCCACAGTTCTGCTGCCTTTGAGAATATATTTTTTTCTACTTATGGGCTCATCTGACTTTCAAGAAGACAGCTCAAAAGAGTGGGGACAAATGGGCTCCAAGCCAGAGAATTCAAGTTGAGAGGTGCCCTGCCTTAAGAAATACTGCCCTGGGCAAGCCTTCTGCTAAGAGACATAGCCCCACAGAATGGGGTCATTAAGCAGTAGCTAGCTCTCTTTAGAAACTATAGTTATCACCAAATTTTAATGATTTTCATATTGATTCCTTTTTTGTTTACACAAAGCTATCAATCTTGCTTTCATCCATTACCACACCTTGCTGGATATCCTAAGCTGTTTATAGATCACAGCTTTATATACCTACCACTCTTCCACCTAGACTCCACACCGCTCTTCCTTCCGACTGTCTGGTGACATGTGTCTGAGCTGTCAGGCCTTCTTGGTTTGTATTCACCTCAGGACAGTCCCTGTTCCTGCTTCCCTGGCCATCGTCACCTCCTGCTGATTCTTTCCTGCACTTCACAGCAGACCCACAATTCAAAATGATGTTTTTATCCTAGAGTCTGTGCATTTATCCTTCCTCAAAATGCCCCTGCTACTAGGAATCTCCACTACCATTTTCCCACAGAGGCCTCTTTCAGGCCAAGTACTGCAGACTCTCCACAGCTTCCCACTCTGTCTGCATCTTTTGCATGACGCTTCCCTGTACCTGTGGTATCCCCTTCAGCTGTGGATTCCTAAGGAGAGTAGATCAAAGATAGGTGTGGTGGTGTATAGCTGTAACCCCAGCACTCAAGAGCCTTTGTCAGAAGCAGTGCATGTTCCAGGCTAGCCAGGGATACTTTGTAATCAAAAAAAGGAGAACAAAAGGGAAGCAGAGGAGAACAAAGCAAGTCTTTGCATGCTGTCGTCTCATCACCAGGACAGCACCTGTGTGTGGTAGTCAGTGGTACATGGGTGAACATTTTCCAATTTTCTCAGTCTTTGGACTTGGTTCTTATCTTTAGATTTTCACAATCCATACATTTTAGCAGAGTTCTATGCATGTGAGAGCACGTGTGTGTGTGTGTGTGTGTGTGTGTGTGTGTGTGTGTGTGTGTGCGTGTCGGGGATTGGGCTTAGAGCACTCACTGTACATGCTCCGGATCTGAGCTATACCCTCCTCCTAGTTAGCTAGTTAGCATCCTTCTTTCAGTATCCTTGCTGATACAATAACCATCTCTGGGGCATCGTTACTGCACCACGTATGTTATTGCTTAAGTCAAAGCTTTTATAATTAGAACAGAGAATGACTCAACATACTTGAGGGAGGGGAGGAGAGGAGGAAGGGTGTATTTAAGACACTGCAGCAAGGTTGTGGGCATTCAAGCACCAGCAGCCTCATGGGAAATGAAGCAGCTACAGAGTAGCTTCTCGGTCTCTCACTGTGTCCTGACTTCTTCTGTCAGTCCCATCAGGTTTCAACTGCCTGGTCACACGTCCGTTAGTTTTGTTGCTAATTGAGTCCCTGACACTCTTAGCTTGCCTCTACTGCTTCTCTCTTGTTCTCAAAGATCAGGTCTATGAGAGACTGCTCTGATGACAAGGCTCGTCTGTTTGGGCCAAGTCACATTTATTTATTCATCAGATATTTATGGGACACCTGATATGTGCTAGATACACTCCTACATGCTGGCATAGAACTGACAAGAGAGACAGATGAGAATGTGTTCCTGGGGTGCGTTCCTTTGGCTGGCTTCCGACGAGTCACTACCTGCAGTGCTTGAGCTGGAAACCACCCTTGGCACCATGCTCTGAGGTTGGGAATCGGGAGGCAAAGTCATGGGATAGGCAGCATGGCCACCTAATCAACAGAAGTAGACTCCCCAAAGGGATATGTAGGCAGGCATGGGGGTACTCTGGCATAATTATCCCTTGAAATTTTCTACACATTATGCATATTCCTTTGCTTCCTATGTATCTTATATGTGGTTTTTAACTCATTATCTTTATGTATGTGTACAGGTGCACATAGGTATATGTAGGCATACACGTAGAGGCCAGAGGACAACGCTGCTGTCATCTTCAGAAATGCCATCCACCTCTTTTGGGACAGAGTCTCACTGGGTTGGAACTCATCAATTAGGCTAGGCTGGCTATTGAGTGGGCCCCTAGGGATCCTCAAGTCTCTCCACCTAGCTCTAGGATTAGACGTGTGTACTACCACACTTAGTGTTTTTATGTGGATCCTGCTCATCAAACTGAGGACTTTCCTGGCTTGTAAGTCTTTACTGGCAAAACTATCTCCCTCGTCCCTCAACATGCCTTAGCCTTTACATTCTTTGGTCAATTCAAGGACTCAGTATTTGAATAGATAGGGCCATTGGGAAAGACTTCACTTAAAGAACATCTACGGCTTGGGGTATTTACTAACTCCTAATGAGTATTAACCCATGGCAGAAGGATTATCTACTTCAAACACAATGATATTGACTCACTTTGAAAGTACTGACTGTTGTGATTCCCATGTATCTATAGTTGAAGGGGAAAAGAAATTACTTTGAAAACCTTCGCTTTTCTTTCTAGAATCACTGTGTGCCCAGCGATGTGTGTGTGTGTGTGTCTGTCTGTCTGTCTATATGTGTGTCTGTGTGTGTGTGTGTGTCTGTCTATATGTGTGTCTGTGTGTGTGTGTCTCTGTGTGTCTGTGTCTGTGTGTGTGCTGTATTTGTTGACCATCTGACACTTCATTTAGAATTGCTTTGTTGCATCTTTGTCTTCCTCCCAGCTTTCTAAATTGTTCCCTCCTTCTTCCTATAGTGATTTTTAACTAGCTATGACTTTAAAGAGAAACTGTTGCTTTACTTATTCCTGGTGCCTCACTGCATTAGGTAGGGATTCTAAATGGATATATCATGACAGGATACCATTTGGTATTGTGCCTAAAATTCAATTACTGGCAACAAATAATGGCTTAGCCATAGACTCAAGTTGAAAGTTCACTCTGTCTTTCCCTCTCCCCTGTTCCCTCCTCTCATTTCTTATAAAAGCAATGAATCCAGGGCCTTAAGGAATGACTCACCTCTGAGCTATATCCCCATTTAGAAGACTTCTTGCAGACTTAAATAATGGCAACCAAATGAAGCCTTTTAAATTAAAACTCCATCAGTAAACTATGTATGGACACTGCATGCCTATAATACCAGTGCTATGAAGATGAGACAGGGAGATTGTGAATTTGAGGGCACTCTGGATGACCATCATAGCAACAAGGACAGTCTAAAAAGAAAGCAATCAAACAAAACTTCAAATTACTGAAATGTATAAGTACATTATACAACATTCATCACGATGACAGACATGAATTCTTTATTATGTGATCATGATACATGGCACTGTCAAGGGAACCAAACACCGTCCATTGTCAATCAAGAAGCTCCCAGCCTTTCACATAACTGTAGCACAATGCTCTGCTCTATATCCTCTTTTTAAGTAAACTTAGGGTTCCTCGGGTATAAGCAGATTAAATCTGTAGTTAACTTTTGGTCTGATTCTAGTCTGCATGGGAGGCCTGGCTGCAGAACAATGGGACTTTGGAGCAACATTTTACAAAAATCAATCAATCAATGAATTATTCTCGTAGGCCGTTCTTCCTCAGCTTTTAAACCTTGAGTGGCTCTCCACTTGCTTACAGCTTACAGAAGCAAGCTCTTGGTTACTTTCTCTGACTTTCCCTTCCCAGTTTCATGGTAAAGGGTGGGGTGAAGGGAGGAGACAGTTTATGCTCAAGAGCTGAGTAGAAATCCTGGATGATCCTCTTTTTATCGGCCAGCAATTCTGCAACACTTACCGAACTTCATAGCGTTTATCCCAGCCTTGGAACTAATTTTAGCCTATACTTGTTATCTAGATGTTGCCTATCAACGCATTCCAGACAGATTTAATGGAATGACAGTGTGTGCACATGCTCATGTGTGCAGATCTGCATGGGAGTGGAGGCCAGGGATCCATGCTGAGAGGCTGCCTCAGTCACTTTCCACTTCACTTTTTTGAGGCTCCTCACTGATCCTGGAGCTTACCAACTTGTTTAGACTATGGCTGGGCAAGCACCCAGGAGCCTCCTTTCTGTTTCCCCAGCACTGTTTCAATGAAGAAACAGACGGCATGCCTGGCCTTTCACATGGGTGCTGGGGATCCAAACTCAGGTCCCCATGCTTGCACAGCAAGCCCTCGGCAGCCCCAATATTAAATCTTCTCCCTCTTAATAAGATAGACTCTTAAAGTGTCTCAGACATCCTTCCTCCTGCTTCTAAAGTATGTTTGCAACATGTTAAACTAACAAGATGGCTTTGAAACAACTTGTTCAAGACTTAGCAAGCATCTCCTGCCCCTCTACTAGTGCTAGACACTGGGAATACAGTAGAATAAAATGTACAACCTATCCCATGGCACTTCCTGACTAACAGTGGAGAAACTGTCTTAACAGTGATGTGGCATAGGGAAAAGTGAGATGTTATACGGAAGAAAGAAATGCAAGCAGGAACAGAAAGGGGGACTGCAGTGTTCAATAAAAATACGTAGGTAGGTGGAATCTTTTAAATGGCTTTATATTTTCTCTTCTGGATTTAAACAGGAGAGAGATGTCAATGTCTAATCCTCGCATTCTGAGAAGGTGAGGTGCTGTTTTGACCCCCTCTTCGTTGTCTATAGTCCTCGCCAACTATTTTATTGTGGACCTAGCTTCAAGTTTAAGTTTTGCTGTCTTCCTGCAGTTGCCTCAACTCACTATCATTACAAGCAGTGCTCACCTTTGACTGGCAACCAAGTACCAAAGACATGATCCTGGGAGCTGAGGATTGCCCAAAACAAAGTTCCCCAGATTATCCAGGGCTCAGGAGCGCTGGCTGTCTGAGCTCAGTCATGTTGGACTGACATATGACACCCTCATGTGCTCCCGCACTTTAGGTATGACAGGTGACAATGACCAGTATCTGTGAGATTATCTTTGGTTCCTCAGTTGCTGTTTGCCTTCCTTGAGCACCATCTCACTAGCCACAAATCCACGGGGGCATCACTTTGGATTCTATCAGCACAACCTGTGGCACTACACAGGTCGTGCCCCAGGGCCTCTTTGGAAATCACTGTTGTCTAGGCCTCAGTTCCAAGTAAATCTCTAGGGCCCTGATGCCCAGAACCTCAGGTGTGCCTGCTCCGTCTGTGTGTCCCACAGTCGTAGTCCCATGCAGCTTCTTTCTTGTTTGTCGTTTCTTCTTTTATCTCTCGTTTGTTCACATTACCTCATGTGAACTTAGAATTCTAAACAAAGGCATATCATTATAATCCACATAGTCTTTTAAAGTTCAGTTTTTTACAAGAGACTCGGCCAATTTTTTGGAGCAAGAACATCTGCACTCTGCTGTGAGCCTCAGCAGCCTCCAGCCCAGCGCCTCCAAGAGACTCTTAGGCTTGAGTGCTGGTGCGTAACTTCTACAAGCCTCGGCCTCCGCCCTGCTCTCTTCACACCTTCCTTTTACCTCTTGTTCCCTCGTCTGCTTCAGCCAGACAGAGTCCTGCTGACGGTGCCTACTGAGGCTGCTTGGCCCTGTTGGAGGCCAGCACTGGGCTGTTTGTGGCCTGTGATGCCACACAGATCTAGTTACCCAGAGAGCATTCACTCAGCACTTCTGGGGACAGGCCTACGTCTCTCTGGGGCCTCTTCACACACTGCCAGGTGGCTGCTCTCCACAGCTGGTGTTACACTTCGGGTCAGTCCCAAGGGAGCATGCTTTGACCTTCGGAATGGCCCTTAGAGCTCCTGTCGAACAATATAATCACAGCACCTGACTGTGCTCCTGGTGCCCGAGACATCTTACCATCTGGTGCCTCTCCTCTTTCCCAACCTACTTTCCACCATCACTAGCACAGTTCTGGTTCTGCACACACACACACACACACACACACACACACACACACACACACACTCACACACACACACACAAACACCACCACACAGAACATACAACAACACATTCAACATACACACACACACCCCACAGAACACACACTCAACACACAAACATTCAACACACAGACACATACACCCACCACACAAAGAATTCAACATACAACAATACATACACTCCACACACATACCACAGAACACACACAACAACACATTCAATACACACACACACACACACACACACACACACACACACACACACCTCACACACTCATCTCTGGTTGCTTTTGTGCTCAAAGAGCAGAACTGAGAAGTTACGACCTAGGCTTATGAGTCACAAAAGTAGAAATATTTCCCTCTTCAAGGATCTTTAGGCTGATCCCTGGTCTGAAAGAGTCCAGGATTTTTCATGCTCCAATAGAAAGATGGTGTAAAATCAACCACACAGTTGGTTTTATAGTTGTTAGTAGGGCTCCGACTTTGTTAGAGATGGTGTGGTCTGTGCAACACTTGCTGCCCATACATAAAGATCTGAATTTGATTTAGAAATAAAACAAACAGGCACCTAGTGTGCCCACCTGCAATCCCAGTACTTGGAGGGAGACAGAAGGGCCCCTGTCGCTTGCTGGCCAGCTACTGTGCACTCTGGGATCATTGAGAGACTTTGTCCACAAGAATAAGGTAAGACCTACAGAGCTAACTCAGCTGTTAAGAGCACTTGCTGTTCTTGCAGAGGACCCAGGTTTGGTTCCCAGCACCCAGATGGCATCTCACAACCCATCTATAACTTCAGTTTCAGGGGATCTGACATATTCTGACCTGCAAGGGCACTAGGCACACATGTGGTGCACACACATGCATGCAGGCAAAACATTGATACACATAAAATAAATAAACCTAATTAACCTTTTTTTCCCCTTTTTTCTTTTTTCTTTTTCTTTTTACTTCCAGGTCACCATGAGGTAAACTGACCGCCCTTGCTATGCACTACTATATGACACACTCAAAGCCATGGGGTCTAGGATATGAACTAAAATAAATCATTAATCCTTGACATTATCTCAGATATTTTTCAGAGCAAACGACTGCTATTGAGCATGGAACAATGAGGGTTCTTTTCAGGGCTTTAATTATTAGTTCTTTGAAAAATGATTGTGAAATTATAGTATATTTTATTATGGATAGAGACTGAGGAGGCAACATCTAATGTGTAATTTTAATGCAGGGATAAAGCATACTTTTAAAGATAAATAAGGAGGCCAGTGGGACAACACTGTGAAAATGCCTACTGTGCAGTCCTGACAACATGCACTCAAGTCTGACCCCAGAACCCAAAGTATTCATGTATGCATTTCTGCAATGATGTCACAATGAAGTCAATAAACAACAGGTATCTGTTGACCTATGTTTCAAGAAAAATATTCACATTTAAGTGAATTTCTTTTATTTGAAGTTTCTTTATTCTTATAGTTGATCAGGTAGGCATAACATGAAGAAAGCCCCAGCGGTGCATGATCACTGATCCCGTCATTTATTTATTTGTTTGTATGTATGTATGCATTTATATATGCATATATGTATGCACTTATGTATTTATGTATCTCACCATGTAGACCAGGCTGGCTTTGAAGTCAGAGATCCACCTCCTCTGCCTTCCAAGTGCTGGGATTATAGAAATGTACTGCCCTGCCTGGCAATAGCTATTTTTAAAGGATTCTTATTTTAAATACTATGTGGAATGATTTAGCTGTATTAATGCCAGAGAATTATAATCTTTAGAGCACAGAATATTTGCAATCCAGTATAATACTTATACCTGTGATATTATTAACATTTATTTTCCATTTATCCTAAGATCTTCTGGGATCTAAGTTCTCATGAGTTCTACAAAAATTGACATTTGATTTAGTTTTTACTATTTGACTCGTATCTTATGTATTATAATTATAAAACATATACCAGGGTTTTGTTTTCCATTTCCTGTCATTTCTGTCATGATTTGTATGAAGAGAAAGCCAGTGTTTATATTGTAAAAATAGTAAGATACACACTGTTGGCTTACAGACAATTCCACTAGGCTCCCCGAACAGCTACCTAGCAACAACTTGCCTCTCCAATGGCCAGGTGAGAGCCAGGCACATAAGAGACCACTCCTTACCACACACTCTCTCTCCCCTCCACTCTCTCTTTCTTTGTCCCCACATGTCGGCCTCCCTCTACCCACCTTCTCTCCCCCACCCTTTCCAGATCCCTGTTTCTTTCCCCTGAAATAAATCTTCTTTATACTAGGTCTGCCATATGGCATGATTGTTTTGAGGGACACTTTGGCTGGGCAATCAAGTTGTTCCTGACACCACTGCATTATGCCACATTATACCATTATAAAGTATGACACAGAAAGACTAGGTTTTAGCTGAAAAAAATGAAAAGCAAAAAACTACAGCTTAACTATGCACGTAGAAACAAATCTATTTACAAAACCACTTAAATGTCACCATCAAAAATAAGATAAAAGCAATTATGTGGCATGATCTTTGAGAAAATAGTTGGAAACTGATATAGTTCTAACAAGCTATAGGTCTCCTAGGAGTCGATATTATCAATCAAGTTTCTAAACCCCAAATTTATGTACTTCCTGCCACTGTACATTTATTAAGCCCAAAGTAAAGCAATAGAGAAGGCTAAGCCACTCCTAGATGCTCTCTTGAATTGTTTACAAGCTCCTTTTTCCTCCTGTGCCCATCAAGCCGCATCGTCAACAGTACGAACACAGCTTTATTATGGAAGCAGCCGACAGAGTCAGCGTGCTCTCAGTCAGAACCAATCACATTCTTCACAGAACTAGGAAGGAAAGTCCAGAATTTCAATGAGAAGGACAAAAGACTCTGACAAGCCAAAGCAATTCTGGGCAAAAAGAAACAATGATGGAGATGTTGTAGTACCTGATTTCAAAGTTTATTACAGAGCTATAGTAACAAAAACAAGCACAAAGTCTAGTGCAATAGAACAGACGAAGAAACGACCATCAACGAGACAACTGGAGATCTGTATGCAGAACAATGAAACTAGATCCTTATCTCATCCATACAAAAACCAATTTAAAATGGATGAACGTCTGTATTAGTGTAAGACCTGAAATTCCGAAACTGCTAAGAGAAGACAATTCACGTATCAGGCACGGGCAAAGACTTTCTGAAAAGGATACCAACCGCTCAGGAGATAACAGCAAGAATCAATTAATGAAATTAAAACACTGCAGCCCAGCTAAGAAAACCAGAGTGAAGCCCATAGAACGGGGCGGCGGGGGGGGGGGGGGGGGGGGGGGGGGAGGGGGGGAGGGGACATTGATCCCTTTCCAGCTATACATCTGACAGGAGATCAATCTCTAGAACATATAGTATTGATAACTTAAAAAAATTAAACATTCAGGTCAATCAACAAATCTTCTAACTTGTGGGTTAAAATGGTGACCCGAGTCTGGCCAGGGCTTGGTTTGGCGGAGACGGCGTCTGGGAGCGCAGAGGTTTCCTGCAGGAGACTAGACTCGGCTCTTTGGAGGAAGACCTGCTCCATTGCTCCAGCTCTATGCGTCCAGATAAGAGGCAGTCCATGGTTTTAAAGCATTAATTGTTGGCAGAGAGTTGTGATGAGTGAAAACTAGGTTACCCAGGTTGATCCCAAACTCCCAAGCTTATCTTACTGTCCTCCCTCTACATTTGGAATGCTGAGATGACAGGCACATGACACAGCACTTGGCTCACTTAAAAAATTGTTTGCATTTATTTTTTTGTTTGTTTTATGTGTATGTGTGTTTTGGCTGCATGAATGTCTGTGAACCACATGTGTGTCTGGTGCCCACAGAGACCAGAAGTGAGAATAAGATGCCCTAGAACTGGGGTTACAGATGGTTGTGAGCCACCTTGTAGATGCTGAGAATCAAACCCAGGTCCTCTGGAAGAGCAGACAGTGCTGTTGACTGCTGAGCCATTTCTCCAGCCCACTTTGGGTATTTTGTTTGTTTGTTTCTTTGTTTTTGTTTCTATCTTTTTTTTTTAAAATCTGGTAGAGAGTTTGCTTTACTAATGACTAGGTAGCAGCATTATACATAACTATAACTTTAATAATCTCATAGCTCTCTCTCTCTCTCAATATATATATATATCAAGCATTTTACTAAGTATGAGACTGTATGAAGGAAATAAATCATCCCCCTATGAAATGGTGGAACAACTCTTATGTAAACTGTCTGCACGCACCTTTTGTACTTGGCTCTCAATAGTAAATACCAAAGCTGACTTCGGTCATTATCAGCACTTCCTTTTGTGCAAGCCAAGTTGACCTTGTTCAACTATGTTCAAGCCATTTTTGTTTATTTTTCTCTGGGGTTTAGAGTGCATTCAACAAATACGTGGGCTTTTGATTTATTGGCCTCAAACAAAGGCTAAAAGTCTTAGAGGGGGATAAAACTCCTCTTTGTTTCAGTTCTGTTAGGAGGAAGAGTCACTCCAGACCCATAGAGACTGATTTTATTTTGAACTTATTGCCTGGTGCTTCAGAGCAGTGAGATCAATATTTTGAGTCATTTTTTTCAAGCCCTACAATTCCAAACCAACTTCAGCAAACTGAACTAAAACTTCGTCTGGCTTTAACAACTCAAACCTTTAATCTTTCTTTCCCAGTTTTTGAAAGTCAACCAACCTGCTTGTTAATGAGCTTGTGATTTGTCTGAAGTGTTTTATTCACATAAAAACCTTAACATGTTATGTTTACTAATGTAGGGTAAGCTCATTATTAAAAAAAAAAAATTAAAGCGGAGCTTTGATGGCTCAGCAAATAAAGATGCTTGCTGCTCAAGCCTGGAGACCTGAGTTCGATCCCTAGAACCTGTGTAAAGGTGGAAGGAGAGAATTAACTCCACAAAGTTGTCCTCTGACCTCCATACATGCACTGTGGTGCATACATACAGACAGATAGACAGACAGACAGACTGGCAGGCACACGCACACACACACACACAAACACACACACACACCACACCATGTACATATGCATAAATAATAATAACAAAGAAAATTTAGATTAAAAAAGAAAATTTAAATGTTTAAAAAAAACTGTAGAAAATCAAGCTCTTTCATGGGCAGTCATTGTTAATAATGAAATAATATAACAGATATTCCCTGTATGTTTTCCTGAGGACTATCACATATCAATATAAAGATTGTTTGTCTGTCTGTCTGTTTGTTTGTTTGTTTGGCTGGTTTTGTAGTTTTTCGAGACAGGGTTTCCCTGAGCAACAGCCTTGGCTGTCCTGAAACTCTCCTTATAGACTAGGCTGACCTCAAACTCACAGAAATCCTCCTGTCTCTGGAGAGCTTGGAGTGCCTGTGCCAGGCAAGATAATTTTTTTTATTCAAGCATTCATTGACCATCTTTAGATAGGCCTTAAAAACACATTAATCATATATTATAGGCTTTTAAAAAACATATTGTAACTATCATTTAGTAGCTCTTTGTCATCTCTCCATATTAATATTTCTAAAGTTGATTTCATTCTTAGGATTGGTCACATATATTTCTATGATACAGAATTATATATATTTATATGTATATACATATATATATATATATATATACACATATCCATTATTCACTTATTATGAATTAGATCTGGGTTTGTTTTGTTTTACCATACCAAAGGTTCAGTTATTATTTTTAAAACATGCCTATATAGAGATACAGTTGGAAGACAGTGCACTTAAACATTTTAAGAGGTACTGGAGTCAACTTGTACTCGCTGCTAAGCCTGCCAACATGAGTTCAGTCCTCATTAGGATATCTACATGGTAGAAGGCAAGAACCAACTCTCACACGTTGTCCTTTGATGTTCATGTGTGCTCATACACAAAGCCACACATGTAAATATATATATATATATATATAAAATTTTGAAATTTCTTAAGAAGTAATGGAATGATCCTATTTGACTGTACTTTGTTCTTAACACATCGACTCACAATGGGAGTTAGCCAATTTTGCAACAAATAACGTTTCAAAAGTCTTACTTTTAGTTCTTAAGGATAAGAGCATTTTTATATAATTTGAGACTATTGTCCTACAAATGACCCTCCAGCATGTTCTTTTATGACTCACTGAATGAAAGTGATGATTGCTTGCTTGAACAGTATAGAGCTTGTCAGTTTACAAAGCACCTCATCTGCTTCTCACACTGGTGCGATGCATATAGGAAAGGTTTATAGGGAAAAGGGGTGTTGACTTGGAAACTCATACTGCTTGGAGTAATTACTTAGTGAGCAGATCCTCTCTGTTCTGCTAACACAGGAGTCAAGACCACTGGTCTGAAAGGAGTGCTATATCATACTGGTGCCTTAATGTGAAAAGCACTCATGTGTCACTTCAACAACTGAGCCTGCTAATTTGCTATCCAGTTTTCATGCATTTTTATTTAATTCTTTGATATCTAGAGATTAGACTCACCAGGCGTTTATTAGCAAAGTGCTTCAGTAATTGTCGCTCTCCCAAACAAAGCATTTAAAAGATGTTTATGCAGCAGCTGTTGACGGCTGGAGAGTTTCAGGCCTACTCCTCATTTGGAATTGGAAGAACAGAGAGGAATGCTGGGAAATATCACTGAATGTAGCACCAACCAACTGGCCTTAAAGCTTAGAAATTCCTATCCCCACTCAGCATTATTTCTTACCCAAGGAACTTCCCTTTGCATGGTGCCCATAATGGCTGGCATGTTCTTTATTTCCCACAGTTCTGAGAGGAAGCAAGCTCATGCCCATGGAGAGGAAATCATTGTTTCCTTGTTTTCCCCTTTGGGAAAGGAAGCATAATGAATGGTATGACTATTGCCATAGCTGCACCCTTAAGTTGGCTCACTAACAGATCTAACCCCATCCTTGATTTAAACCGAGAATGGACTTCTGAACTTCCTCATTTATCCACCTATTGTAAGAAGGGTCTCAAAAATCAGTTCTGAAATCTCACAGGATTCTGTCTCCTATTGAAGCACAGAATGTTAAACATGTCAGGAATTTTTTTTTGATTTTTTTTTTTATTTATTGAAAAAGGAAGTAAAACATTTTATGATAAAATTAAAGATTTACATGGGAAATGTTTCTGACAAAATTGAAGAAGCATATAGAAAAACACAATAAGATTGACAATTTTCATGGAAAATTAAAGAGTAAAATGGTAAACAATAAAAACATTGCTAAATTAATTGAAAAAGGAATTAGAAACATTTTATGATAGAATTGAAGATTTACATGGGAAATATTTCTAATAAAATGGTAGAAAAATTTAAAATAACATTAAAATTAAAGATTATCATGGAAAATTACAGATAAAATGGTAAGCATAAAAATATTTCTAAGTTGATTGAAAGTGGAATTATAAACATTTTCTGATAAAATTGAAGATCCACAAGGAAAATATTTTTGGTAAAATTCAAGAAATATATAGAAAAACACATTAAATTGACTATTTCATGGAAAATTATACACATAAAATGGTAGGAATAAGAATATTCCTAAGTTGATTGAAAGTAGAATTATAAACATTTTCTGATAAAATTGAAGATTTACATGGAAAATATTTCTGATAAAATTGAAAAAGTATATATTTTTAATCAACTATGACTTTGCTAAGTGGATACGTAAGACACATTTGGAAGCTCTAGTTCTGCTGTCATCTGTAACATGGTTCCAGGAGGGTGATACGCCCTCATTCCGTCTGCCCAACATTACTTGGTACAGGTCAAAGTGTACTTGGGTGTCAAACCAAACTGTCTGTTCTGTAAACTGTGCAATAGCTAGCTCCTTCCCACTTAATCTGCTTTTTTAATATTGTTGCTTTCCCCTCAGGTCCTCCTCGCTCACACATCTGACTTCTAATCAGTTTTGAAGAATAAGCCCTCATCAAACAAAGCCTTCCTGGATATGACATTCCTACTGTATGTGTATCTGCAGAGAGAAAACACTCTATTTACATTCCAATGTCTTTTTTTTTTCAAACTCTAGTTGAACCAGCAAATGAGTATGCTTGAGAATCAAGCTCTTAATACTCTAACTGTATTGGGTTGAAGTAATCTCAGTAGGCATATGTATAGAATATATATGTCTTGCCCATGCTTCCATTCCTAAAGCTTTGTCTCTGAACCACATGGGGAAAGGTACAGATGTGTGAAGTTGGGTTTTATTTAGCACATGCTCTGAGGCTGTAGGACACCACTGGCAGTAAACGCCATCAGCAGTTGATTGGCTTTTGTTTAACTCTAGCAGTACATGGGAATGGTAGATCATACCTTCTCGTTTGTTGGTGGACAAATACCCTTTTAACATACAAGAATGACTTTTTGGCCCCCCTGATGTTTGTACATCAGGTACTGCTAGACACAATGCACAGGGTTCATAATGCACAGTATCACTGGTGGGAACTTCACCAGTAATTTCTAGTTCAGAATGATCTACTTAGCAAAGTCTAATAAGCAAAAATGTTCCTGATTCAATAAGTTCTTTTTAAAATTATAAGAAGCATGTAGTAACTTGAGAGCAAACATTTCCTATGACAACTTTATCTCATATCCAACACTCTCTTCTTCACCTGCTTGCCTTGTGGGACTGAGCAACTGTTAGAGTCTTGGCCTTCCATTCACAACTGCTGCTGATCATTTTTGGGAAGTTGGACTACAAACTGTAAGTCATCAACAAATTCCCTTACTATATAGAGACTACCCATAAGTTCTGTGACTCTAGAGAACCTGACTAATACAGAAGTTGGTACTGGGAGTGGTTCTAGAGGAGCAGAAGTATAAGGATGAATCTTTTAAAAATCTGGAGTTGGTTTGATAATTCACTAGCACTTTCAACTACTGAAACCTCTCCAGATTCTCTCTCTCCTGGAAGCTCGGAGAATATTGAAGACCTGTGGTTGAAACTATATTTCAAACTTAAAGAAGCTAATGCCTTTGATTATATTAATGAATTAGATGATTCGGTGCACAAAACTTTCTACAAGTTGGGGAAAAAATAGGAAAGTGATTTTGCCGGCTGGTTGCTCTTAGCATCTTGGGAAAAAAATGATGAAGGAAAAGAAGTAGTTGTGTGATAAAATCGAACTGCTCCAGATGCAAGTAAACAATCTAAAAGTTTCTAAGTGTGTCCTTGAAGAGAATCTTCTCTCCAGCAGCCATAGAGCTCAATTTGTAGAAAATCAAACTGAAGCCCTCATTATAAGGTTGGCTGAATTACAGTGAAATTTTAAGTCTCAGCCTCAGAGGGTGTCAGCAGTTAAAGGGCAAAGTAATTGTCAAAGAATGGGATCCTATAACTTGGGATGGGGATGTGTGCGAAGACCCTGTTGAAGCTGAGAATCTTGAATCTTCATATTCTCAAGGTTTACTCCATCAGAGGAAGTTAGCCCTACCCCTTGAAATAATGCCTTTTCCACTTGAGGAATGTAGAGAGCCATATTGAGGTGTCTCGTTGCCTGGCAGAAACTTTGACCAAATTGACATTGATCAAGGTGAAGTTCTCCCAGTCTGTGAGTTGAAATTCCTGTGCTAACCATAATCCTGCTCCACCTAGGGTGGAGTGAAGTAAATTATTTGTTCCTCCAGGTCTACGAATTCCTGAATTAAGCAAGTGACCCGTCCAGCTGCCCAAGCCAACGCCTAGTGAACAGCCAGACCAGATCTGCATACGTGGTTCCAGTTTCTGGGGGGGAAGGGCTTTTTCTCCCGCCTATATATTTGAAAAGACCATTAAAGGTTTGAGTCTTGAGCAGGAAACAGAGACTTGGCTCCATGTGTTTCTCTTGTCACCCAGTTGCTTTCTAGCCCCAGCTCTCCGTCCAGAGAACCTGAGTTTGTATGAAGCCGCAGGCGATTTCAGAGGAAGTTAATCCCTCAGAGTCTGATAAACCAGCAGTGACTTTTGCTGAAGAAAATGCCAGAAAAGACAATACTGATGTTCCTCAAGGCCCACCAATAGTTTCTTCTATAACCAGACTCAAGGCAAATCAGGCCCCTTAGAGGGGAGGTAGAAAGTGTAGTCCATGAGGAAGTGCACTACACTGCTAAGGAGCTTAATGAGTTTGCTAATTCATTCAAGCAAAAGTCTGGGGAATGTGTGTAGGAATGGATTTTAAGGGGGTGGGATAATGGTGGAAGGAACATAAAACTAGATCAGGCTGAGCTTATTGACATGGGCCTTCTGAGAGGATATTCTAGGTTTAATATGGAAGCTTGCACAGTTTAAAAAAGGTGTCAGGAGTTTGTTTGAATGGTTGGCTGAAGTGTTCATCAAAAGATGGCCTACTGAAAAGGAGTTGGAGATGCCTGATATTCCTTGGCTTAGGGTTGGATGAAGGGATTTTAAGGCTCAGGGAAATTGCAATGCTAGAGTGGATACGTTATGTAAAACCTAATCCTCCACAATGGGAAGACCCAGAAGATATACCCTTCACAAATCCTATAAGACCCAAACTGGTGAGAGGGGCACCAGCACATTTGAAGAGTTTTGTTCTTGCCCTTTTCTTTGTGTCAGACCTTGGGGTTGGAGATGTTGCTGCTCTATTAGATGAATTAAATTCAATGGGTTTAATTGGGCCCCAAGGTAATAAGGGCCAGGTGGCAGCATTGACTCTCCAGAGATAAGGTGATCGTAGTAATCATGGTGTTTCCAAGCATGAAATAGATAGGAAGCCTACTGCATATCTGTAAGCTGAAAAATTCTCAAACAAATGAAAGAAAGGCTACATTGGATCGTGGCAAAAGGCAATCTCGGCCAATGAATCAATTTCAGACTTGAGCCAGTTTGCAGACCTAGAACCCCTGGAATGAAGGGGTGGCCAGGTTCCCCTGAGGAGGGATCTTGATAAGACACCGAAAAGTTTTGTAGTTAGCCTTTCTCAAATTCTTCCCTAGAGGAACCTATGGCTTTTTACAAGGGTACTATATACTGGGGGAAGGAAATAATCAGACTTTCCTGGCTCTATTGGATACTGGTTCTGAATTGACACTGATCTCAGGAGATCCCAAGAAACATTGTAGCACTCCAGGTAAAGTAGGTGTTTATGGAGGACGGGTGATTAATGGAGTTTTGACTGATATCTGACTCACAGTAGGTCCAGTAGGCCCTCAAACAGATCCTGTGGTCATTTCCCCAGCTCCAGAATGTATAATTGGGACAGATATACTAAGAAATGGGCAGAATTCCCACAATGATTCCCTGACCTGTGGAGTGAGGGCTATTATGGTTGGAAAGGCTAAATGGAAGTCTTTAGAGTTGCCTGTGCCAAAGAAAATAGTGAATCAAAAACAGTAGTATATTCCTGGAGGAATTGCAGAAATTACTGCCACTATCATGGACTTGAAAAATGCAGGAGTGGTGGTTCCCACCACATCTCCCTTTAACTCTCCTATCTTTATTGACCATAAACTCAAGGGCGAGAACATGAGAGTGACTGGCACTTCCCATGGCTCTTAGTATGATTCTGAGTACAGCCAAAGATGCTAAAAGATGCAAAGATGGTTGGTGTCACAGTCATCTTTCAGATGGGGTTTCTGAGCTCCAATTCAATAAGTTTGAGTAAGAAACAGTGAATCAATGGAATTTACAGGAAGGAATAAAATCTATTCTATGTCGTTTGAAAGAAGAGTCTTTAATAAAACGACCACATAAATATGCCTAGGCAAGGTTAAGAAAACAGAAAAAAGCATAAGTTATCCAAATACAAGCTATAAAAGGAAAACTCCAATTTCACCTGGAGTTGAAGAAAAAGAAAGGAAATATTACCAAAAAGGTATAGTGGTACACACCTGTAATAGGGGTACAGAGGCACACACCTATAGTTAAAAGGGGTACAGCAGTACAAACCTGTAATTCATAGGGGTACAGCAGTACAAACCTGTAATTCATAGGGGTATAGCAGTACACATTTGCAACTAATAGGGGTACAGCAGCACATACCTGAAATTAATAGGGGTTCAGTGGTATCTCCTGTAATTATAGGAGTTCAGCGGTGCACACCTGTATTTCCAGCCCTCTGGAGACAGAGGTGGGAGGAGAGACACAGATTCATGGCTTACACAGTGACTTCCAGGTCAGAGAATGTACTAAAAATAGAAAACAACAAAAACCGCAAAGCGGGAGCAGGGGTGGGGGTTACAGAACGAACTGAAGAACAAAAGTCAGTGAGTCAGAAGAACCTTGTCAGAAATGGTCTAATTCAGCATGAAATGTAGCTGCAGCGCGACATGGCTACTGAGAGAAATGGGGTACCAAAGCCAGAGCTCAGAGGAAATTCCTATCTGAGCCTTCAGATCGCCTGCGAGCGCCTGCCCAGAAACAGCCCTGGAGAATGAGTCAACACATTCACATTCTGGCTTTGGGTTACGGGAAGCAGGGAAGAAAAGATGGAGGAGAATAGAGGTAGGGAGGACACAGAGGTCAGGGCAGGACTGGAGAGGTAGCGTCCACATAAATGGAGACAAGAAAAAGACCTAATCATTATAGGGCAGTAGATGCCAGGAAACAAATCATGTAAAATCTAACAGCCAAATTTAGATCTTGACATGGTGCTGATTTTCTTCATTAAATCTCTCTGAATATAGAGAATGAATGTTCTGTTTTGGTCAATGATTTTGTTTTTCAGCATTAAGCCTGAAATGAATATGCATACCCGTCACTCAAGACAATGAATAAAATCTGTTCTTGGGCATAATTTTCATCATGGCGGGATGTGGGGGTTGCCCATGTACTGAGCATCTTCCTTTTAGGGTTTTTTGGTTTTGTTTTTGTTTTTTTAGTTTGGGCTATAAATATTTATTTATTAGTTTTGTGGGGAACAATCATTACTAACAACATCAAACCATTTCCTTATATTTAAATTTTACTTTAAATTTTTTTTAACATTTGTTACTATAGCTTCATGTGTTGGTGACCATGTAAGGGGCAGTGAATATTTACATAAATAGAATCACAGAACCAAAGGACATGAAGGCCCTGTAATCTACTGTGTTTTCAAACAAATAAATGACCCTCACAGGTAATTTCTCTTTGTCACAGAGCTAGCTATGGTAGAGATAGACCATAATAGTCAGCATTCAATCAGTTTCCCAGACTTCTAGAAATGCCTGATTTAGTTATTGAGCTAAACAGGGGGTGATTACACTGTAGGTGAGAATGCAAAAATATTCAGCTACTTTCTATGACAGCTTGGTGTTTTCTCGAAATGCTAAGCATACATCCACCACTTCACTCGTAGTACTATGCAAGGGACAATAACATGCATATCCCTACAAAGACGCAAACATGAACGCTCACAACAGCATGGTCAATAACCATTCCAAACTGAAAGTCACTAACTGCCAGTCAACACATGAACAGTTAGAGAAGGAGTAGCAAATTCCTACATTGGAAATCCCTGATGACAGAAATGTACTGTGGTGCATATGGATCCTAACAGCTGTGCTGAGTGAGATAAGTTATAAGAAGGATATTTGCTTGAAACTCTAGAGAATACAAGTTAATCCAAAGAGACAGAAGGGGAACAGTGTTTACCTAGAGGTAAGGTAGCTGAGAGGAATAGGAGAAAGGAGGGATTCTCAGGGGCAGCTTTGAAATGAGCGAAATTTAATATGCAGTTATGATATACCACTTATCTTGTTGGGAAAATACACGTAAAATGCTTAACATAATGCTGCTCATGTAGTAGCTGCCCAATAACTACAAGATATTAATTATATGCTGATTACAGTTCTGTTTGAGTTTTCTTTTAGAATAGCTTGGTAAGTCAGTCATAGGATATGTCTAATAAGAAGAAGTCGAGAGGCACAACGCAGGGAACATTTCTTTATATAAAGCAGAAAGTTAGATGGGGTGGAGGGCGTGGCACACACCTTCAATCCCAGCACTCGGGAGGCAGAGGCAGGTGGATCTTTGAGTTCAAGGCCAGTCTGCTCTTTATAGTGAATTCTGGACAGCAAGGGCTACACAGAGAAACCCTGTCTCAAAAGAGTGAGAGAGAGAGAGAGAGAGAGAGAGAGAAAGAGAGAGACAGAGAGAGAGAGAGAGAGAGAGAGAGAGAGAGAGAGAGAGCATAAAAGAGGCAAAGTAGAAAGCTACTTCATAGCGGTGGGATCTCAAATAATAAAGGAAATGTTTTTCTCTCATCTTTACTAAAGAAGCATAATTTTTACTTTCAAATTACATCATAAAATTAATAGATTTTCAGACGTTTTATAGATAAATTTCCATTGGATTCACAGAAATTGATATTATTGTACACAATAAAAAATTGAAAATGTCTGAAAATCACAAAGCACTTTATAGCATGAAGGGTATGCATTTCACATGTCTAAATAGTAAGAGGTACTCACAACCTATTTAGTATGCCAGAAAGAGAGGAGTCACATAATTTGATATTGCTAAGTTTAAAGATATATCTCAAAGATACACCAGCAGATGCTTGTGAACTTTTACAACCTGTTAGGGCAACCTCGCCAGAAGCCTGAAAGATTATCTATCTGAATCCTAAAAGAATTGCAGGAATGGCTATGGATACTCACAGATAGCATTGCAGTGCACAGGACAAACTTACTGAACCTGTCATTCAAGGACAGGGTCAATGAAAAATATGCAAATAACCTACTGGGGGAAAGGCACCTTAGCATGTAAGAGAAGTTTATACAGAAATACCATGAGCACTTAGGAAAATAACAACCAAGGAACTCCGCCAGACCAGTAGCATGGGTTCCTTCTGGTCTGTCTGGGCCAGTGCCCTGAGTAGACCTTGGGTGCAAACTCCGCAGACAGTCCCACAACACCCAGAGGAAGCTCCATACCTAGGTGCTTTTACACACCCAGGATCCCAGGAGCTTGGTCACACCAGGACCTCAGGATCCCAGAGGCAGTTTGACTCCCAGGAGCTCAGACACACTCAGGATCTCAGGATTACAGGATCCCAGAATCACAGGATCACAGAGATAGCTTGACTCTGAGGAGTTCTGACACAACCAGGATCACAGGAAGGACAGGCTACAGTCACATATAGCGAGGGCAGGCAGCACTAGAGATAACCAGATGATGGGAGGCAAGCATAAGAACATAAGCAATAGAAACCAAGGTTACATGGCATCATCAGAACCCAATTCTCCCACTATAGCAAGTGCTTGATACACATCACACCGGAAAAGCAAGATTCAGATCTAAAAATCACTTCTCATGATGATGATAGAGGACTTTACAAAGGACATAAATAACTCCCTTAAAGAAATACAGGAGAACACAGGTAAACAGGTAGAAGCCTTTAAAGAGGAAACACAAAAATCCCTTAAAGAATTACAGGAAAACACAACTAAACAGGCAAAGGAAATGAACAAAACCATCCAGGATCTAAAAATGGAACAGAAACAATAAAGAAATCACAAAGGGAGACAACCTTGGAGCTAGAAAACCTAGGAAAGAGATCAGGAGTCATAAAATGCAAGCATCAGCAACAGAATACAAGAGATAGAAGAGAGAATCTCAGGTGCAGAAGATACCATAGAAAACATTGACATAACAGTCAAAGAAAACACAAAAAGCAAAAAGCTCCACCCAAAACATCCAGGAAATCCAGAACACAATGAGAAGACCAAACCTAAGTATAATAAGTATAGAAGAGAGTGAAGATTCCCAACTTAAAGGGCCAGTAAATATCTTCAACAAAATTATAGAAGAAAACTCCCCTGACCTAAAGAAAGAGATGCCCATGAATATGCAAGAAGCCTACAGAACTTCAAACAGACTGGACCAGACCAGAAAGTCCTCCCAGCACATAATAATCAAAATACCAAATGCACTAAACAAAGAAAGAATATTAAAAGCAGTAAGAGAAAAAGGTCAAGTAACATATAAAGGCAGGCCTATCAGAATTACACCAGACTTTTCATCAAAGACTATGAAAGCTAGCAGATTCTGGGCAGATGTCATACAGACCCTAAGAGAACACAAATGCCATCCCAGACTACAATACCCAGCAAAACTCTCAATTACCATAGATGGAGAAAGCAAGATATTCCATGAAAAAAACAAATTTACACAAGATCTTTTCACAAATTCAGTCCTACAAAGGATAATAATAGATGGAAAACACCAATAGAAGGAGGGAAACTATATCCTAGAAAAAGCAAGAAAGTAATCTTTCAATAAACCCACACAAACATAATTCCACCTCTAACAACAAAAATAACAGGAAGTAATAATCACTTTTCCTTAATATCTATTAATATGAAAATTAATATTACCAACATATCCTAATTGATTGAAATTGAAAATATGAAGAAATTTGTTGGATCTCACACAGTGGTCTCTCTAATTTGATAATTGGAGAAAAATGTCCAATATTGTACAATCCATATACACTTTCTACTTGTTTGTATGTGACAGTGTCTTGCTGTGTACCACATAATGGTCTTAAAATCATGCTTCTCCTATCTCAGCCTCTCTATTAATAGGATTGTTTATTTGATGTTTTTACACTATATAATGGTTTTCAGAACAGCTTTCATATTTCAAAATTATTTAAACAGCCAAATGAAACTTAGACAATTAATTTGGGAGGTGGCTTGTAAGAGAACAACACAGAGTGAAACTGAATGTTTTGCTTGATATTTATAATTACTGTATCAATTTTGAAGATGACCTTATAAGTTTCTCTTTTTCTGAGATGAATGCTTTTCAAAATCATCACAGCCAATGAACCTGAATCTTATCCTCGCCTAATTTCTGTGCCACCCTCCAAGCAGAACCATTGTTCATTGAAACAGTTGATGAATGACTTCATGGATAGACCTTCTTAATATACACACCATTTCTTAAATGAATGTAACCTGTACCCTGTGGGCTGAGAATGATGACAATCACTCAAATCAAGTAGCTTTGACCATAGCAGGAAATCTGTATCCAAATAATTGTGTCTACAATCCATTCCTTGGCACAGCAGAATTGTCAACTCTTAGCTTAGCTACTATGGAGGTAAAATCCTTTGGTGATGTGAGGGACATTGAAGTACAGCCTTATTGCAATGAACTCCAATGTCCAAACATTGTTCTTATTTTGGGTTTCTACCACAGTAAGAACCAAGATTTTTAGCTCTACTAAAAACAAAACAAACAAACAAAAAGACTTTATCTTTTTATGTTCACTTAATAACATGTCCATCATTTTTATGATTGGTATAAAAATATATATATTGTGTTGAATATAATAAAAAATAAAAATATAAAAAGAAAGAAAACTAGGAAGAATATTTTCACTATCATTATCAATTTTCAGTGTAATTTTTAATATTTTTTAATTAATTAATTAAATTTATTTATTTATTTTTTTACTTTGGTTTTTTGAGACAGGGTTTTTCTGTATAGCCCTGACTGTCCTGGAACTCACTCTGTACACTAGGTTGGCCTCAAACTCAGAAATCCACCTGCCTCTGCCTCCCAAGTGCTGGGATTAAAGGCGTGCGCCACCACTGCCTGGCACAATGATGTTATCTTTAAAAAAAAAAAGGAAAATAACAACCATGTGTCAAAGGAAAAGCCTGTAGATGAAATGTACGGATATAAGCTCTTCCTAACTCCAGCACTTAGAAAGTAGCAACAGGAGAACCAAGATCATCTTTAGCTACATAGTAAGTTCAAGGTCTGCCTGGGCTCCAACGAAACCTTGTCTCAAAAACAAAACAAAACAAATCCTCATATATAAAGGTATTTCCTACTGTTAAATATGACCGTTTAAAGACTGTGTCATCATTGGAGTGACAATATTTAAAAATTATGCTAGAAAACGGGAATAAGCAGGAAGAAGGTGCGATGGTTTGAATATGCTTGGCCCAGGGAGTGACACTATTAGGAGCTGTGGCCTTGTTGGAGTAGGTGTGGCCTTGTTAGAGCAGGTATGTCATTGTGGGGTGGGCTTTAAGACCCTCATTTTAGCTTCCTGGAAGTCAGTCTTCTCCTGTTTGACTTCAGGACAAGATGTAGAACTCTCAGCTCTTCCTATACCATGCCTGTCTGGACTCTGTCATGCCTTTATAATAAGGGACTGAACCTCTCAACCTGTAAGCCAGCCCCAATTAAATGTTGTCCTTATAAGGGTTGCCTTGGTCATGGTGTCTGGTAACAGCAGTAAAACCCTAACTAAGACAGAAGGGTATAAAGTATACAGATCAGAAGCTTATTTTGAAGAACTGTAAAAAATAGGGTTCAGAGGTCTCCCTATGCTAGGAGATGTGAATTTAAAATGTGTGAATGTTATCTGGGAGATAGAACACCCAGTACAGTACTTAATACTTCCTGTCAACATCTGGGTATACTTGGCAGAGATGACCTAGCTTAGGTCAGTCCCTGGGCATACTTGTGAAGGATTATCTGGTTTAAGTTAAGTGAGGAGGGAAGACCCACCTTAGCTGTGGGTGGTACCATTGCACTGGCTGGGGTCCTGGACTGAATGAAAAGGATAAATGAGCTGAGTATTAGCACTCATCTTCATTGCTTCCTGACTATGGGTGCAGTGAGAGGCTCTACCATGACTTCCCTGCCAGGGAACTCTGAGCAAAATAAATCTTTCCTTCCTTAAGTTGATTCTTGTTAGGTATTTTGTCTTAGCAACAAGAAGAGAAACTAATTCGCCAAGTTTATAGATTGAGTTCTACCAAGTAGAAGATGCCAACAGTAGTAATGAAGGGAGTGGGTTGGGGGAAATTATTTGGGTAAATAGCTCAGGGGTGTTTACTGACCCCTTTTCCAGTGAAAGGACTTCAGAGAGATACTGCTAGCTAAGGGGATAGCTCAGAGGAGTGGAGAGCTCTGTGTGGCTGAAGCTTCAATGTTTGTTCATTTTAAACTAGGTATGTAGAGGGCTAAGGATAGACGTGGCCCACTTTCTCTCTGGATCTGCACTGGAGGATGTTTTGTCATTCTAAAGAAGTCTTCTGTAGGAGTTGGGTGGGCAGAACTATGAATATAGTCTTTCTTCTTGAGGGTAGCTGTTTTGTGAGGTTTGGTTTAAAAATCTTAGGGACCTAAGAAACTTTGTTTTGCTTTGTGTTTTGAAAAAGGGTCCCGCCGGGTGGTGGTGGCGCACGCCTTTAATCCCATCACTTGGGAGGCAGAGGCAGGTGGATTTCTGAGTTCGAGGCCAGCCTGGTCTACAGAGTGAGTTCCAGGACAGCCAGGGCTACACAGAGAAACCCTGTCTCGAAAAAACCAAAAAAAAAAAAAAAGAAAAGAAAAAGGGTCTCACTACGTAGCTCACATTAACCTCAAATTTGCTATATAGCCCAGGCTAACTTCAAACTCACCATGCCTTAGCCTCTTGAGTGCTAGGATTACATACTACCTCCTAATATGCTCTTAAGTTGTCTCTTAACTCCTGGGCAATCTTTGAAGTGAATTTTAAGATCTACAAAGGTCTTTGAAGGATGACAGTTTGTGTAGGGAGAAGTGAACTTTTAGCAAGCTAGGAATTTACTTCAGCCTCTATGTGCTAAATAAATACAAGGTCAATGAAATTCTGCACTTTGGTTTACAGATGTGAGAGACTTAAAATGTAGTGGCTCAGAGAATTCAGAGATTACTGAGCAAGAAGCATAAAAGACTTTCTGTTCGGGTGTTCCGGAATCTCTTCTCGGCTTTGCTTCTGACCTGGGATGGTATGCCTCTGCATAAAAAGCTTACAGGGTCTGAAGGTTTCAAAGGAAAAGAATGCCTTTTGTAAGCATTTTAAGTCAGTCTCCCTGATCCTCACATGGTTTGTTTCTTGTCTCTCTAACAGTCCCTCTTGCTTTTGAGGTAGTGGAGCTATCCAGGTTACCTCATGTGCTAGACAAGCTCTAGACCACTGAGCAACCCACCCGACCCCTAAAGCAGCTGATTATGAGGAAAAACTAAAAGGAGTGAATGAAGGCAGTTTCCACATCAGTGAAAAAAACAAAACAAACTAGACGATGACAACACAAACACCCAGGGTTTGCACACCACTTATTATTACAGTGAGCCCCTCAGGTACCATTATTAGGCACATATGAGGATCTAAAAGACTGAGGGTCACAGATATTAAATGATTTACTCAGTGCTGTCTGGCTCCACTGGATTCAAACTCAAAACCTGTCAGTCTCCATCCTTCATGTTCTTAACATCCTGTTTGATGTAATAATTCTTAAAGTTCATACTGGTATTCAATTGTGATTTTATTAACATAACAAAAGATGGTTTCATTAAAACAGCTTTTCATCTTCATCATTAATCTTCATCCTTACTTCAGAAATATTGTCATCTTATTCTTCATACAGCATACCTTGGTTTTTGTTTTTTTTTTTGTTGTTGTTGTTTTGTTTTTGAGACAGGGTTTCTCTGCATAGCCCTGGTTGTCCTGGAACTCACTCTGTAGACCAGGCTGGCCTCGAACTCAGAAATCCGCCTGCCTCTGCCTCCCAAGTGCTGGGATTAAAGGTGTGCGCCACCACTGCCCGGCACAGCATACCTTGTTAATACAACATCCACTATTACAGATTATAAAAACTATTTTCAACAGGGACACATTGCTGAACTGAAGTCATGACTACTTTTGTGCTGGTTCTGGTGATTTCAAATAAATTTGCCTGTGGTACTCGCTCTATTGCATTTTTGAATAGGTTATAAATCTTGTTAAAAGCAATAAAAATATAAATTCAGAATGTTTCAAAATCAATCTCTTATGTTGCTGAGTCTCAAATCCTTCCTGTTTCCACTCTCTTCTTGCCCAGTACAGAAAGGATTTTGATAAAAAGCACTTTTATCTTTAAAGATAATAATTTTACTAATTAGAAAGTGATACATGAACACATGAAAGAAATTAAAATATATTTAAAAATATTAAAGAACCCAAAATTCCATTATCCCCAAGATAAATATGATTAATATTTTAATTTTCTTCCTTCTCTATTTTTATAAAATAAAAATGTTAGCTACTTTATTTTAATTGTGTATAGGAGTTTCAAGAAATTTTAAATTATACATACATATTTGTCTAAGATATTCATGTTAAAATTTCCAGTGTTTTTTTTAAAGGATTTGTTTATTTATTATATGTAAGTACACTGTAGCTGTCTTCAGACACACCAGAAGAGGGCGTTAGATCTCATTATGGATGCTTGTGAGCCACCATGTGGTTGCTGGGATTTGAATTCAGGACCTTAGGAAGAACAGTCATTGTTTTTAACAGCTGAGCAATCTCACCAGTCTCAATGTTTTTAATACAGTTCTCCACATAGTAATTATGAGAGGAAAACTTCATTAATTTGCCTAATTAAGAGTTGAAAAAATACACTGAAAGTTATATAAAGAAGTTTGAATTTGTTTGTATATTTAACTTAATTTTTGTTTCCAATGTAGTCACAATACAATGATCAAATTATGTATGAAAAGTTTTAAGAATATGTGACAATCTTTGAGTGCTTCCATGTGCCAGGCGCTGTTCTAAGAATTTTGCTGGTACTAACTCACTAACTCCTTCTAATAACTATATAAGGCAGGGACTATTATTTATCATGCCTTTTACAAACAATAAAACTTAGATCTCAAGAGGCTAGTTTACTTGAAGGCTTGGATTATTAGGCGAAGAATAATGGTGAACTAAGCAGATTTCTTTTGTTCATTGGGTTATTTTAATGGGTGTGGTGGTCTGAATAAGAATGGCCCCCATAGGCTCATATATTTGAATGCTAAGTCATCAGGAAGTGGCACTGTTTGAGAGGATTAGATGTATTAGGGAGTGTGGCCTTGTCAGAGAAAGTGTGTCACAGGGGTAGGTTTGAGGTTTCAAAAGCCCACACAAGGCCTCTCTCACTCTTCTCTCTCCCTCTCCCTCCCTCTCCATCTATCTCTCCCTCCCCCTCTCTATCTGTACCTGCACATCATGATGTAGCACTCAGTTACTGCTCCAGGATCATGTATGCAACCATGCACCTTGCTAATTATGATAATGGACTAAACCTCTGAAAAAGTAAGCAAGCCCCAGTTAAATGCTTTCTTTTATAAGAGTTGTCTTGGTCATGGTGTCTCTTCACATTAGAACAATGGAACATGAAACCATGGAGACATATGAAGAAATACTTGAAGAGCCTTTCTCACTTGCATCCTGGTATTTTCAGAAAGTGTATAGTATATTTCTTGTCCCCTGATTCTGAGGAGCATCTAGGAAGGTTTTTCCTTTTCATTCTGTAGAGCAGTTATTTGAACAATCCAGAATTAGGTCAAATTTCACACACTAAGGCAGAGTCCTCCACAAGATTTCCCTCATGTTAAGTACTGGCTCCAAGATCAGAGTTCCTAGACAAAATTAATTTCTGACTAGCTGGCTACAAATTTAAGGATTCCCATTATTACCTCATACTTTATAATTCACTGGAATGACTGATAGAATTCAGGAAAACCTATACTTCAGATTATAGCCTTTTTATTACATTTATTTATTTATTTATTTATTTACTTACTTACTTACTTACTTAATGTCCCAATATCAGCCTGCCTCCTCTCAGTACCCCATCCCACTCCTGCACATTAAGTCACTGCAGTACTAGGCACATTCTCTACTGAGGCCAGACAGGGCAGGTCATTTTGGGGAACAGGATCCACAGGCAGGCAGGCAACAGACTCAGGGACAGCCTTTGCTCTAGTTGTTGGGGACCCACATGAAGACCAAGCTGCTTATTTACATATGTGCAGGGAGCCTTGGTCCAGCCCATGCTCACTCTTTGGTTGGTGATTCAGGCATTGGGAATCCCCAGGGGTCCAGGTTAGTTGACTCTGTTGGTCTTTCTGTGGAGTCCCTGTCCTCTTCATGTCCCTCAGTCCTTCTCCCAACTCTCTATAAGATTCCCTGAGCTCCATCTAATGTTTGGCTGTAGGTCTCTGCATCTCTTTCCATTGGCTGCTGGGTAGGGCCTCTCAGAGGACAGTTACATGAGGTTCCTGTCTGCAAACATAACATAGCATCATTAATAGTGTCAGGGATTGGTTCTTGCCCATCAGATGGATCTCAATTTGGGGCAGACATTTGTTGGCCATACCCTCTGTCTCTGCTCTCTATCTTTGTTCCTGTACTTCTTGTAGACAGGGGACATTTTGGATCAGAGGTTTTGTGGATGGGTTACTGTCCTTGCTCCTCCACTGGGAGTCCTGCCTGGCTAGAGGAAGAGGCCACTTCAGGATCCTTACCCTCCACTGCTTGGAGTCTTAGCTAGAGTTGCCCCCATGGACCCTTTGGGGCCTCTCCCCTTTCCAGGTCTCTGGCACGTCCTAGAGATTTCTCCCCCCCCCCACTGCCAATTCCCTTCTTTACCCTGCTTTTCCTAATCTGATCCCCCCACCTCTGCTCTCCTCTCCATTCCCTCCCACCCAGTTCTCTCCTTCCATAGACATCCAATATCTATTTTTTTTCCTTCCTAAGAAAGATTCAACCATCCTCTCTTGGGCACTCCTTGTTACTTGGCTTCATTGGGTCTGTGGATTATAGCATGATTATTCCATATTTTATGGTTAATATCCACTTACAAGTGAGGACATACTATGCATGTCCTTTTGGGTCTGGGTTACTTTACTCAGGATGAAATTTTCTCATTTCATTCACTTGCTTGCGAAATTCATGATGTCCTTGATTTTAACAGCTGAGTAGTATCCCATAGTGTAAATGAATCACATTTTCTTTATCCATTCTTCAGTTGAGGGACATCTGGGTTGTCTGTAGTATCTGGTTATTATGAATAAGGCTGCTATGAACATAGTTGAGCAAGGTCCTTGTGGTATGGTGGGGCATCTTTTGGGTATATGCTCAGGAGTGGTATAGCTGGGTCTTGAAGTAGAACTATTCCTTCCTAGTTTTCTGAGAAACCTCCAAATTGATTTGCAGAATGGATATATGTTTGCACTCCTATCAGCAGTGGAGGAGTGTTCCCCTTGCTCCACAACCTTACCATGATGTGCTGTCTTTTGAATTTTTGATTTTGGTCATTCTGATAGGTGTAAAGTGGAATCTCAGGGTCATTTTGATTTGCATTGAGTTTCCTCAGTTGAAAATTCTCTAAGTTTTGTATCCAATTTTTACATTAGGTTGTTTGGTTTCTTAGTGTCTAACTTCTTGAGTTCTTTATATATTTTGGATATTAGCCCTCTGTCAGATGTAGGATTAGGGAAGATCTTTTCCAATTGTAGGCTGTCCTTTTGGCCTATTAACATGTCATTTGACTTACAGAAGCTTTCAGTTTCCTGAGGTCCCATTTATTACTTGTTGACCTTAGTGCCTGAGACACCGGTGTTCTGTTCAGGAAACTGTCTCCTGTACTGATGAGTTCAAGGCTATGCCCCACTTTTTGTTCTAAAAGATTCAGTGTATCTGGTTTTATGTTGAGGTCTTTGGTCCATTTGGACTTGAGTTTTATGCAGGGTGATAAATATGGAACTATTTGCATTCTTCTGCATACAGTCATCCAGTTAGACCAGAACCATTTGTTGAAGATGCTTTCTTTTTTCCATTGTATGTTTTTGTCTTCTTTATCTGAAATCAAGTGTCCATAGGTATGTGGATTTAATTCTGTATCTATTTGATTCTACTGATCAACCTGTCTGCTTCTGTACCAATACCATGTAGTTTTTAATTACTATTGCTTTGTAGTGCAGCTTGAAGTCAGGAAATGGTGATATCTCCAGAAGTTCTTATGTTGTTCAAGATTGTTTTGGCTATCCTGGGGTTTTTATTTTTCCATACGAAGTTGAGAATTGTTCTTTCAAGATCTGTAAAGAATTGTTTTGTAATTTTGATGGGGACTGCATTGAATTTGTAGATTGCTTTTGATAAGATGGTCATTTTCACTAAGTTAATTCTACTGATCCGTGAGCATGGGAGATCTTTCCATCTTCTGACATTTTCCTTAGTTTCTTTCTTCAGAGACTTAAAGTTCTTGACATACAGGTCTTTCACTTACTTGGTTAACATTACACCAAGATATTTTATATTTTTTGTGGCCATTTTGAAGAGTATTGTCTTCCTAACTTCTTTCTCAACCCACTTATCACTTGTATAGAGAAGCACTACTGATTTCTTTAACTTTGTATCTAGACACTTTGCTGAAGGTATTTATCAATCTGTAGGAGTTCTCTGGTATAATTTTTGGGATCATTTATGTATACTATCATATCATCTGTAAATAGAAATACTTTGATTTCTTCCTGTTCAATTTGTATCCACTTGATTTTCTTTAGTTGTCTTACTGATTTTGCTAGAACTTCAAGTATTATATTGAAGAGAAAGAGTGGACGGCCCTGTCTTGTCCCCAATTTTTGTGGAATTGCTTTAAGTTTCTCTCCATTTAGTTTGATGTTCACTATTTGGCTTGTCGTTTATTGCTGTGATTATGTTTAGGTGTGTGCATTGTCTACATGATCTAATAATTTTGACATAAAGGGTTATTGGATTTTTCAAGGGTTTTTTCAGCATCTAATGAGATGATCATATTTTTTTCTTTCAGTTTGTTTACATGGTGGATTATATTGATGGATTTTCATATATTGAACCAACTCTGCATCCCTGGGATGTAGTCTACTTGACCATGATGGATGATGTCTTTGATGTATTCTTAGATTTGTTATGCTAGTATTTTATTGGGTATTTTTGCATCAATATTCATAAGGGAAATTGCTCTGATATTCTTATTTGAATCTTTGTGTGGTTTAGGTCAGGGTGACTGGATTCATAGAATAAGTTTGGCAATGTTCTGTCTGCTTCTACTTTGTGGAATAGTTTGAGGAGTATTAGCATTAGCTCTTCTGGTAAAAGTCTGGTAGAATTCTGCTCTAAATCCATGTTGCCTGGGGCTATTTATTTATTTATTTTTGGTTAGGAGATTTTTAATGACTGCTTCTATTTTCTTAGGGATTATAAAACTATTCAGATAGTTTACCTAATCTTGATTTAGCACTGGTATTCAGTATCTGTCTAGAAAAATCATCCATTTCATTTGGATTTTCCAATTTTGTGGAGTACAAGCTTTTGAAGACAAAACGAAATTTTTTTTAAATTTCCTCTGTGCCTATTGTCATGTCTCCTTTTTCATTTCTGATTTTGTTATTTTGGATACTTTCTTTCTGCCTTTTAGTTAGTTTGGTTAAGGGTGTGTCTATCTTGTTGATTTTCTCAAAGAACCAGCTCTTGGTTTTGTTGATTCTTTATACTGTTCACTTAGTTTCTAATTGACTGATTTCAGACCTAGTTTGATTATTTTTTGCCATCTATACATCTGGTGTGTGTTTGCTTCTTTTTTCCTAGAGCCTCCAGGTATACTTTTAATTTGTTGGCGTGAGAACTCTTTATTAGGGCAGTTAGCACTATCAACTTTCCTCTCAGCACTGCTTTCATAATATCCTGTAAGTTTGGGTATGATGTGCCCTCATTTTCATTGAATTCTAGAAAGTTTTAAATTTATTTCTTCCCTGACCCATTGATCATAATGTAGAGAGCTGTTCAGTTTCCATGAGGATGTAGGCTTTCTGTTTTTTCTGTTGTTGTCGAAGTCCAGCTTTATTCCACAGTGATCTGGTAAGGTGCAGGGGTTATTTCAGCCTTGTGACAGATTATATGGTCAGTGTTGGAGTAGGTTCCATGAGGTGCTGAGAAGGTATTTTCTTTTTGTTTGGGTGAAATGTTCTCTATATATGTTAGGTCCATTTATATTATAGCCTCTGTTAGTTTTCTTTTGTCTCTTGAGTTTCTGTCTCAATGACCTGTCCATTGATAAATGAGAGTGGGTGTTGAAGTGTCCCACTATTAATGTGAGGTTTGATGTGTAATTAAAGCTTTAGTAATGTTTCTTTTATGTATATGGTACCCTTACATTTGGGGCACAGATGTTCAGAATTGAGATGTCCTTTTGGTGTTTTTTTTTTTTCTTTGATGAGTATGAAGTGTCCTTCCCTGTGTCTTTTGATTACTTTTGGTTGAAAGTCTATTTTATTAGATATTAGAATGGCTATTCCAGCTTGTTTTTTAGGTCAGTTTGGGAAATCCTTTTCCAGCTCTTTCTTCTGAAATAATGGCTATCTTTGTCACTGAGATGTTTTTCTTGTATACAGAAGAATGATGGATTCTGTTTACACATCAATTCTGTTAGCTTGTGTCTTGGACTGGGGAATTGAGTCCATTGATGTTGAGAGAAATCATACCAATGATTGTTATTTCCTGTTATTTTGAGGTTGTTGTTGGTAGTGTGTGTGTGTATGTTTCTCTTCTATTGGTTTTAATGGTATGAAATTATTTATTTCTTGTGTTTACTTGAGTGTAATTAGCCTTATTGAGTTGGAAGTTTCCTTCTAGTATCCTGTGTAGGGCTGGGTTAGTGGAAAGGTATTGTTTGAATTTGGTTGTCATACAATATCTTGGTTTCTCCATCTATGGTGATTGAAAGTTTGCTGGGTATAGTAGTCTGGGTTGGCATCTCTGGACTCTTAGGGTTTGCAAAACATCTGCTCAGGCCCTTCTAGCTTTTAGACTCTCAGTTGAGAAATCGGATGTAAATTTGATAGGTCTGCCTTTATATGTTACTTGGCCTTTTCCCCTTGTGGCTTTTAATATTCTTTTTTTGTTCTGTAGATTTCGTTTTGATTATTATGTGCTGGGAGGATTTTCTTTTATGGTCTATTTGGTGTTCTGTAAGCTTCTTGTACATTTATAGGTATCTCTTTGTTTAGGCTAGGGAATTTTTTATATGATTTTGTTGAAGGTATTTTCTGGGCCTTTGATCTGGGAATCTTCTCCTTATTCTATTCCTATTATTCTTAGTTTTGGTGTTTTCATAGTCTCCTAGATTTCCTGGATGTTTTGTGTCATAAACTTTTAGGATTTTGCATTTTTTAAATAACATATTAATTTCTTCTATTGTATCTTCTTTGCTTGAAATTCTCTCTTCCATCTCCTGTATTCTGTTGGTGATGCTTACACCTGTAGTTCTTTATTGCTTCTACTTTCCTTTTCAGGTCTTTATTCATATCCTTCACTTGTTTGTATTTTCCTGTATTTCTTTTTATTTGCCTCCTCTTTTAATGCCTCTACCTGTATGAATGTATTTTCTCATATTTCTTTAAGGGATTTATTCATTTCCTTTTTAAAGGCCTCAATCATCTTTTTAAGTTTGCGTTTAAAATCATCTTCCTGTGCTTCATTTCATTGGCATATCTAGGGTTTGCTGTAGCAGCATAGCTGGGCTATGGTGATTGCCCTGGGTCTTGGTGATTGTGTTGATTGCTCTGGGTCTTGGTGATTGTGTTCTTATGCTGTCCTTTAGGCATCTGGTTTTTCCTGGTGTTGGCTGGATGATCCTGATGGCAGCAAGACTTCTCAGGAAGGAGAGGGGAGCTGTGGACCAGACAATGGAGTTCAGGGTATCTGACTTTGCTGGCTGTGCCTTAGGTGGGTCCTACCATCAAGGGATTTGTGGGGCAATGTTCTAAGCTGGTAGATCTTGGGATCTCTGCAGGTCTCCATGGGGAAGCAGGACAGTCTTAGGGTCCTGTAAAGTTTCTCAGGACTAAGCCCAGACATGCACAATGGAGTTCAGGAGCACACAGGCAACTCACCTCTCTAAGCTATCTCCTAGGATGACCTGACTGGGATGGGATTAGTAGAACAGGGTTCCAAGTTGGTTAGTCTTGGGGTCCCCAAGGCTTCCACAGGGAAGCAGGATGCTCTTGGGGATCCTTCAAGTCTCCTCAGGACTGAAGAGCAATCCCAGAGCTAGACAGTGGATTTCAGGGGACTGTGCACAATTCACCTCTGCAGGCTATCTGTGTTTTAGGAGGACCCTCAGGTTACAGTTTAATTATAAAAGATACAAATCAGTGGCCAGTGAGATGCTCATTTGGTAAAAAGCACCATGTAAAGGTGGAAGTACAAAACCAACTCCATAAAATCATCCTCTGATCTCCATACATGCACTGAGGCACACATGTGCCCCCCTCAACACTTGTGCAATAATAGTTAAGCTGTAAATCTGGGTAAAAGGAGTGAACAATAACCATGCCACAGCCTGAATGTTATGCTGTTCTGAAACCTCCTCTAATGAACAGTATAGTTCATTACTTTTGAATTCAGCCTCACTCAAAATTTCAAGACACAAGTAGAATGTAGCCAATTTCTTTCCCAGCATATATACAGATAGCTGCTAGCTCAATTCTAGAAAAAGTTCTTGTTCCCCTTAGAAATCTGAGGAGCACAACCTTTACTGTCCAAATTTCTATCAACATTCTGGTCTTCATATCAGAATTGACCATTTGGTTCTTATAGCATAGAGACTGAAGCTTCAAACCCTTTCACATTCTTCCTACAAACCAGTTCTGGAGGCCATATTAACCATGTGGTCGAGTTTACCATAGCAATGATCCTACTTATCCATACCAAATTTCTATTTGATACTTTTCTCATTGGTGGGATCAAACATCTGGAAAGAAGCAACCTAAAGGAAGGATTTACTCTTGCTCACAGTTTGAAGAGATGTATGTTAGAGAAGGGATGACAGCTTTGTGGCACAGGGAGCTTAAGGCAGCTGTTTCTTCACATGTGGGTCGATTAGGGGTCAAGGAGAGGACAGCACATAGAGTTCGGCTAAACAATCACTCCATGACACATTTCCTCCAGCTAGGCTTGATTTTCTAAAGGGTCAACAAACATCCCAAACCAGTAAGAAAATAAGTGTTCAAATAGATGAGCCTATGGGGGACAATTCACATTCAGATCATAATAATCATCAAAAACAATGAAAGCACTTCTACATCTTGGGAATTATAGAGATTCTGTTTCCCTTCCAGGAACAAAGGAGAGCCAAGTTCTCTATTCAGTGATATTTTCTCCCACTGTTAGCTACAATTGCAGTCTATTAAGCTTCTCAGTTGCACTCGGAATTGGCTCCTAAGCAACAGGGCATCCTACCACTCATCGAGTCCCTTTTGTTTCTGCATGGTCCAATAGGACAAGGGACATGGCACCTTTGTTGTGCTTTCTTTTGTTAACTCTATAAATAATAAATTGGCTGAAGTTTCAGAAAGGCTTATTGTTTCTCAATCAGCCAAATGCATTAGCCTTTCTTGGCTTGTCATGTTCAGAAATAAGAAAAATTTCAAAAGGACAAGTTAGGGAAATTAAATTATTCAATTTGTGTTAGACATTTGACTTTTAGGGGCATGGAGATGGAAGCTGACCTGGTGCTACATGCTTATAATCCTAGCTCTTAGGAGGATGAAACAGAAGGATCATAAGTTTGAAGCCAGCTTGAGCTTTAAGTAAGTTCTAGGCTAATCTAAGTTTTTCTGTCTCAATAAAAATAAATAAATACACAAACAAACAAATAAATAAATCCCAGGAGGTAATTAAAAAAAGCATACACATGTAGCTCTTCAACAGGCTACATAGGAAACATAAACACGGAAGGAAGAAGCAGAGGCAAGCTGTATATTGGCTATGGCAATGACCCTACTGGAAAGGATGATTTCTTGAAAGGATAGGATACAAAGAAGCTAATGGTGAAGGACTGTTGTGGTGTTTGCTCAACTTGTCATAAAATCTTAATAAAAATTACTATTTGGAGGGGGCAGGCACTGTGGCATGTGCCTTTAATCCCTGCACTTGGGAGGCAGAGGCAGGTGGATCTCTAAGTTTCAAGCCAGTCTGATCTACAAAGTGAGTCCAGGACAGTCAGGGCTGTGTTACACAGAGAAACCCTGTCTCAAAATAAAACAACAGCAAAAGATTTTAGGGTGTTATATTCCTCTCTGATGGAAGTATTTTTTCCACATTATCCCAACAACTAGTCCCACAACTAGTTGCTGCTTCAATAAATCTAGAAAGGAGGAGACAGTCAATTATTCTGAGGGCAACTGATTCTACCAGTAGAGGTCTCATCATTTTTGCATCCTTTCTCACCCTGAGCTGAAACCTGCCTTCTAATGACCTTTGCTATTGCTGTCACCACTCCATGGAGTATGTGTTCACACGGCGACTAGCTGTGTGTTATGACAGATCATAACCTTTGGTGACATCAGCCAACTGAACGCCAGCTTTCTTCAGTGCTCATGTGGCCCTGGCTTGGTGCTCACTGCGATTCTGCTACCTCATCAGCAACTCTCACAAAAAACAGAATATACAGCTCCAATTTCATAAGTGAAGACTACAATGGGATTAGTGTTTCTTATAAAATTGGTTATATCATTTTCTTCCTTTTATAAATTTATTTTGTAAACTTACAATGTTTTCTTCAAAAAATGATATGAGAAAGGAAATTGTAGCGCATATTAATATCTCATTCTATTGTACTATAATTGAATTTTGAACATTTATCTGAGCCAGGATCTGAGTCTCAGTATTCAGTATGCCTTCAAACTTGTAATCCTTCTCCTTCCCAACTTAGGCATCACTATATGCATTTTTTTTCCTTCTACGTGTCTGTGTGTGTGTGTGTGTGCACACGCGCGCACCTGTGTATGGTTATATAAGTGAATGTGCAAGCCAGAAGTTGAATTTTTCTTCCATCAATTTTCCACCATATTTTGTTTGTCTCTTGTTTCTTTAAACAGGGCATCACTATGTAACCCTGGCTGGCCTGGATTTCTCTATGTAAACCACATTGGCCTTGAGTTTACAGAACTCCACTTGCCTCTGCCTTATACGTGCTGGTATTAAAGGCGTACACCACCATGCCTAGCTTTCCATCTTATTTTTTAAGACAGGATCTTCCTCTGTTCCTAGAGACTGGAGATGTAGGTAGACAGGCTGGTCAAAGGAATCCAAAAGATCCTTTTGCCTCCCCCTGCACCTCCTCAACACTGGAATCATAAGCACAAATTGACTTGCCCAGTGTTTGATGTAGATGCTAGGGATTAAATTTGGGTTCTAGACTAAACACTTTATCCTCTGGACCATCTTTTGTGGCCCACCCACAACATCGGTATCTTTAATAACATTTAAAACAAATTGGTTTGGTTTTACATTATTAAAATAATACATGATCATTGTAAAAAGGATTCAAATAACAAAAGTCTATTAAGGGAAAAATAGAAAAACAAAACAAAGCCTTCATTTCTAACTCCCAAATATACAATCACATGTCCTAAAGGTAACTGCAATTTACTGTCCATCCAGAATTCCTTTTTATATTAGGCATCTGTTTATGTCAGCACACAGGACCTCCCTAACATTTTTTAGACAGCAGCACTGTATTTTATTGCAGTGATTATGGTGTCATTTATTTAGCCAGATCTATATAGATGGATAAACAGTTGACTTCTTTTTCAATTTAAAACAATACAAAAAAAAATCTTGGCACATGTTGCTTTGAACACTGAAGAAAATATGTTTGTAAAATAAATTTCTTGAAGTAGACCTGCTGTGTCAAACTTTACCTATCTTTAAAGGTGTATCAATTTATAGTCCTACTGGTTGGATGAGTTTGTCTTCCCAGGTACTGAATTAGAAAATAACTGATATCTTAGGTCTGGCAAATGGAATGTAACTTGGACTGCCTTCTATCTATCCCTACAGGTTCACTCTGTACTCTTCCTTACCCTAAGATGACAGCCACAGGCTCTCCCTGTAGCTTCCTGTCTGCCACCTTTAAGAGAGAACACTAGCAGAAGGAGGACTGGGTAAGGATCTCTATATGATGGCTGCACCCTTTAGCAAAGGACACAGCTGCCCAGGCAGCCTTCTCTGTGTCTAAGTTCCAGCCACTCCTCTTTTCCTGACCTTTCAGGCATAGAAAGGGTGGTCTAACTTGCTGGGCCAGGTCCTGCCCTCTCTCCCTTTTCCCATCGATCCCCCCTTTGTAAAGGGTAATATTCTACCTTATTATGTGCCCCTCAACGTATCCAATTTAAAATTTCTGGTTCCTGAGACCTCAGCCTCCCTAATTTTTCTGATCTATGTACGATCACTCTTCTAAATCCATGGTCTGGTTACTCCAGATTATGTTGTTTCTCTAAATGGACAAGGAACCTGATACAATTAATTTCTGCTTAAGGATAGCAGAAAGTGAGTTCATATAACAACTTGCTGAAGATGAGCACTTACTGTGTGCTAGACATTGTTTTGCAGTGGGCTCTGAAGATGAGCAAGGTTCCTGAGGGGTAGGTGTGTGTATTGCATGTGTTTCTGGATGTCCATGCCCATGTATGTGAATGTAGAGGGCAGAGGTTGGCATAAGGTACCTTCTCTTATTACTCCCCATATTTAAAAAATTATCAAATTTATGCATATGGGTATTTTTTCTGGATGTATATTCATGTACGTATGTGTGTCCAGTGTTTACAGAGGTCAAAAGAGGGTTGGATCCTCTGGGACTAGTTATAAATGGTTGAAAGCTGCCATATGGGCACTGGAAATTGAACCTGAGGCCTCTGGAAGAGCAGTCAGTGCTCTTAACCACCGAGCCATCTCTCTGTCACCAACCTTATTTATGTTTGAGGCAGGGCCACTCACTTAACCTGTTGGATAGACCAGTTGGCCAGTGAGTCTCTGACACCCTCATCTCTACTTCCCAGTGCAGGATTATTGGGGCACACTGAGACGCCTGACTTACATGCATGCTGGGTAACCAAGCTTAGATCCTCATGCTTTGCAGTAAGCTCTGACTGACTGAGCCATTTCCCAGGCCTGTTTTCATCTGCTGAGGAGTGTCTCTTCATTTCATTTGCCCATTTATTGATGGACTCATTTCTTTGTTTACTTTTCAGTAAGTCTTTACAGATTCTAGCTATTAAGTTCCGATGAGACAGACAGCGGGCAAAGATCTTCTCTCTAGGCTACCTCTTCACCCTGTTTTCCTGCTGTGCAGGTTTTCAAGCTCATGCAATTTCATTTATCAATTATTGCTATTATTTCCTGAGCTCTTAGAGCTCTCTTTGGCAAGCCCCTGGCTGTGCCTGTATCCTGAAGTGCCTTCCTCTGGCAGCTGCAGTTTCAGGCCTTACATTATGGTCTTTAACACTTTTTGAATTTATTTTTATACAAGGTGAGACATAATATAGTGTCATTGTTCTACAAGTGGATATCCAGTTTTCCCAGAACCATTTGTTAAGGAGGCTGTCTTTTCTCCAATCAATGTATGTTGTTGGCAATTCTGTCTACAATGAGTTGGCTGTAACTGAGTAGATTTACTCTGGGGCCCCCTATTTTATTCCACTGGTCTACGTGCTGTTTTTGACCCAATACTGTGCTCCTTTTATGAGTATGGCTCTGTAGTATAACATAAAATTCAGCATTTTGATACCTCCAATGTTGATTTTTTTTCCCCAAACTGTTTTGGTTATTTGGTGTCTTTTGAGCTTTCTTATGAAAGGTGGGATTGCCCTTTTAGTTCCATGAAGAATGTCTTTGGATTTTTTCACTGTGAGACTGGAGAGATGACTCAGTGGGTAAGAGTGCTTGCTGTGAACGCAGGGAGTCCAGGACAGATTTCCAGGATCCACGTAGAAGCTGGGGATGCTAGCTAGTCCTGCCTGTATGCCCAATGCTGGGAAGCAGAGAGATGAAGAGCCAAAATGGTGAGCATCAGGTTCAGTGAGATAGACATCCCCCAAATACACACTCAAGTTCTGTGACATAGCTTCCCTGCACATACAAACACACATGCACACCCAGGCTCAGTGAACTAGCCTCCTCCAACACACAAATGCACTCAGGTTCAGTGAGATAGCCTCCACTCACACACACAAATGCACACTCCCAACATACACTTGTGTCCATATGCCACACATCTAACACACAAACACATAAAATAAAAACAAAGACAGGGTTTTGGTATCATTAGTTTGGTTTAATCCTAGGTATTTTTATAAACATGTGGTTTGCTTGTCCAAAAGGCACTGACCCCTCTGCTGTGCTCCAAGATACTTGTTTGTTCAGCTATAACACACTGATACAGGGATGGACTACTACGTATCTAACGTAGTCGTGAAAATCCTATCCCAAGTCACCAGTGTACAGAGATGGCTATCTTGGTCACCAGTGTACAGAGACGGCTATCTTGGTCACCAGTGTACAGAGATGGCTATCTTGGTCACCAGTGTACAGAGATGGCTATCTTGGTCACCAGTGTACAGAGATGGCTATCTTGGTCACCAGTGTACAGAGATGGCTATCTTGGTCACCAGTGTACAGAGATGGCTATCTTGGTCACCAGTGTACAGAGACGGCTATCTTGGACTATGATGACATGAAAGAGAACTGGGGGGATAGCACAGGAGATTGTTTTCCCTGATGAGTAGGAGAAAAGTAGGAAATGCGTGTTGCCTCTTACTCTTTTTCTTTCTTTAGATGCTCTTTGTCCAGAATAGGAAGTCTGGAAATATAATGATCTGACAAATATGAGATAGCAAACCAGATTTAGAAGGAGGGATAGAAAGGATGCTGGTGACACCTTGGACATTTAGAATCAACTGCAGAATGATCCACCCCTAAACCTCCCGCTATGCAAACAATTAAAAACAAACACAGTATGCTTCTAGCTCTTACCATGATTTGGACTTTCTGTTTCTTGCCGTCAACTAGCCCGCACACTTAGAAATGGCATTTAAGATAACAGAGGAAAAGAGGGGCCATAATCATGTGGTTTTCTTAGGGTAAGACATGGAATCTGGGTTTTCTTCAAAGTGATGTCAACAGATACTTGATCAATATAAGAAAATACATTTTTATCAAGTATAAAATATGATAAAAATAATTCATTATTAAAATAATACATGTTATGAGGGTTGTTAGGTGTAAACTTGATGGGGTTAAAGGACACACAGATAACTAGTAAATCCTTATTGGTAGGAATGTCTAAGGCATATATAAAGAGACTCACATTTAAACCAGTGGTCTTACTATTAATATATCTACTCTCATACTATTAATATATCTACTCTCACCAGGCACCATCTAATTTGTGGACAGTCTTGAGTAGAATAAAAAGACAACAGACAGGATGTTTCTCTACACTGGAGTCTGAGCAATCATCCCCTGCCCTGAGATTCCACAGGTTCTCAGGGCTCTAAATCTGGTCCAAGAACCACATACTGGCTTCTCTGGTTCTTGGGTCTTTTAGGCTAAAGATGAATCATTATACCAGCTCCGTGGTTCTCCAATATGCAAAGTGGGACTTCTTAGTTTCCATAAACTGTGAGCACCAAATCTTACAATAAATCTGTCATCTGTCTCTCATCTGTCTGTCTGTGTGTATATATCATATTGGTTCTGCTTCTGTAGAGAACACTAATTCCAATGTAACCTTTAGAGCAATGATGATCTGAGCTAGATTAAAATACACCAGAGCCTCATAAGTAACTCGTGCAACGTTATGGCCAAAACCTTCAAATGTGGAGAATTTTTCTGACCGCTTATACTGGAGAAAAACAGAGGTTTTAGGTATTGTTTCTGTCAGTTCCAGGCATGTCTGAGACTTTACCAATTATAAGCAGCTTCAGCCTCATTTCTCTGGAAAGAAGGCAATTTCCTTTTACAAGCATGCCTGTTCTGAATGCCTCAGGTGCTGTTTTTATACTTACTGGCACCAAGAGTCACAAAATGAGGTAGCTCGTTTAAAATATTTTCCTCATGGTTGTTCTGTTTCCCCATTCAGGAAAAAGATTATTGGTTACCATGGCAATCAGCTTCCGCAGCATTCCATTCTAAGTAACCACACAGGTGCAGCTTTACTCCAAGCTCTTTACTGTAGCTCCCTGAAGACTGCGTGCTTTCCCAGCCTGTTCTCTATACGACCGCTGCTTGAAATACTCAACAAAACAAAGTTACGCCAGATAATTTTTGAAAGGTACTATCCCCTGAATGCTAAAAATACAAATAGACTGCACACTGATTTCCTGATTGTGGAATTATTATTATCAATTCCTCTATTCTATTCAGGCCCTCAACAGGACCTGACTGGAAACCTTCCGGAGTTTTCTTTTACAAGCCTAGGACTGTATTTACTTTTCTGATAATACTTGAAAAATCAGCAATGAGATTTCAATAAAAACCAAAGCAGGAGAGTCCCTTGTTCTATAGCCATTTTCCTTTGGATAATTCTTCAATCTCTCTCTCTCCACAACTCACGAACCATCCTGTTTAAGAGGAAAAAAAAGTATCAACTATGGATGTTCTCAGATGAGTAACTCTGTCTGGAAGACTTAGCCTTGGAGAAGCCAAACACTTATATTCCCACTCTTGTGTTTTTCCTTTTTTAATTGAAATTCATTTGAAAAGACCTTTTAGCCACTTCATTTCTATGGAGACGAAGTCTGGTAATAATAATGAGAGATGCCTTTATACAAGCCAACTTGAGTTAATGAGGGCCTGTATGTGCTAAATCTTCGAGCATGTGAAATGAGATTTTTAGTATCCACTAGAAATTGTTTTCTGTTTCATTCTTTTCTTATTACTTTTAGTCTTTGCTGGTTATTTAGTTTCTTATATGTTTTTGTCATAAGCTAGTGGGATTTCTATTGCCAGGGAACTATCTATCAAGTATTTGTGCTTATGATTTTATTTGATGTGATTAAAAATACGATACTCCAAAAGGAGTTGCTATTATCTAATGTAAGTCAATTAAAAATAAAACCTGGCTTTAACTCTCTTTTCTGAATTTTTTTTCTAGCTCATGAATGACTTTTCATTGAAAAAGACCCATTTCATGACACATCTATGAACATCCCATTGGAGACTACCATCTCCTGCTAAGGGCATTGAAATAAACTCAAAAATGAAACAGATGTCTTCGCCCACAGATTCTAAAATCAGAGGGTATTCATAAGCCGCCCCACAAATTCGAGAGCATACTGGGAAAGAGGAACTGTTAAAAAACTGAAATGCTACTGAAGTTCTTTCTTCCTCTTCCGGTGAGAGAAATTCATTCCTTTCTAGGAAGTTCAGTACTTTAAAACAACATAAGGAAATTAGAGTTGAAATTCATTGTATGACAGCTCATTTTAGCAGAAAAGATATTTATTGATAGATAAAAAGCCATATGATGGTTCTCCGACTCCTGTCGGAAGTGTACTAGAATTGTTTCAAAGTAGGGTAGGAAGGGCATTTATTTTCCCTAGGACATGTCTCATTATGTTTCTAGGTTTTACTTACACCTTTGACAATATACATACAGCTACTTCCTGATATGTGAATCCCACACAAATGGGAAAAAATAAAACTTGGCCAATTATTGCTAGAATAAGATGCTGAAATGATCACTTAGGTTTTAAGTAATTATATCACAGTGAGCAGTCAGATTTATGTACAAAAAGTTGCTCTCTTTCAGCTGGCAAGAGGCAGCTGAGAAGAAACCACACCCTATGAAAACAGAAACTAGCAAAGGGCTAGTACTCTAAAGGCAGACTGTCTTGGCGGTTGGGTAAAAATCAGTTTGATAAGGACCACAAATAGGAGGAGGCTATAATCATAGGCTGGAATGAAGTGTTTGAAAATGGGAACATAAGAGTTAATTAATGGGGCTGCAGAGATGGCTCAGCAGCTAAGAGCACTGACTGCTCTTCTGAAGATCCTGAGTTCAAATCCCAGCAACCACATGGTGGCTTACAACCATCTGTAATGGGATCTGACGCCCTCCTCTGGTGTGTCTGAAGACAGCTACAGTGTACTTAGATATAATAATAAATAAATCTTTGGGCCGGAACGAGTAAAGGTCCTGAATTCAATTCCCAGCAACCACATGATGGCTCACAACCATCTGTACAGCTACAGTGTACTAATATACATAAAAAAAAAGAGTTAATCAACACGGTAAGAAAGACCCAGAAATATAGAATTAGTATAGATGGGAAGTATTTTTTTAAAGTTCTTTTTTCATTTTAGAGAGTAATAACACTTTGTGTTTTACTTTGCAAGGATCATAAGATGACATTATTTGACAAATAACAGTGTCATTGTTTTCGTATTTTACATTTAAGTAAAAATTTGTCTGAAGTATAACTTAGTATCAGTTTCTATCAGTATAGTGATTGATATATTAGACAATTCAGAAAGCAGATATGTGCTTTTCATTAACCTTTCATTTAGACATCCAAGTGTGAAGTTCAGGATTGAGATGCCCAGCACCCACATAAGCCCTGAGTGGGGTGGCAGTCCTCTGGGGGCTCCAGCACTGGGAAGGCAGAGAGAGGCTGGACGCTCAGCGTAAGCTGGCTAGCTGGATCAGCCTCACCAATAAGCTAAGTTTGGCTGAGAGACCCTCCCTCAATCACTTAGGTGGACTCCTCACATTAAACCTCTGATCTCCACTCTGTCATGTACACGTGCCAGCACATGCACATGCGCACCACACACATGCACACACACATGTGAGAAAAAAGGAAAAATACCCTCTCAGTCTTTTTAATATTTCAAATTTAAAGCAAGATCATAACTTTATAATGTTCAGATAAATGACCAGGCAGTCTGATGAGTTACAAATTGGTCCTAACACTTTGCCCAAACTCAAGCAAGAAAATGTCAATGCAAAAAAAAAAAAAAAGCAAAATTGTTGTTCCTTAATTAAAAATCATGTGTTAACATTAAAAACATGTATTAAAAACGACATATAGCAGGCAAGCAAGGGACATTCTTGTAATTGCATTGCTTGGAGGGATTAGGGAAGAGAACCCAGGAGTTCAAGATCTTAATCAAACAAGGCAAAACAAACCCAACCTCTCCTGGCATAATCTACAGAATTTTAGCTGACTTTATTTTGAACTGCATTGGTATTGATGACCTATTCTTCTAAGGACAACTTCATGATTTCATAATAGTATTATGTCCTGGATTTTCCCAGTCACTTCAGGTTTTGAATGTCCTGTTTCATGTCAAATGACTTTAGTTAGTAAAATGTGGTCACTGAATCTACAGAGTAACTGAAGTACTAATGACCTTTAGCAGTGTGCAGCAATTCTATTTCTGAACCACGATTGTCAAGTTAAATCAAATAAAAGCAAAGCTCATTCTGTGAGTCTAATAAAAGGCCCTTAACAACACAAGACCATTTAAAAACTTTATAATTTTAAAACACAATTTCACATATGCAGCTATAAATTAATAGATGACTAATCATCCTTGCCACATAAAAAATGAAAATATACTCGAGAGGTATTGCGCTTACAAGATTCAAAATAAAAAGTAAACCCAAATGTATGTTTGTGTTAATAAAGTAGTACTTTGTTTCCAGACTGTAATTCATATCCTTGGTAAGTCAGACCTGGGGAGATTCGTTGGCATTTGCAATGCTATAGAAGGATGATAATTATCTGAGGGAAATAAGTTTTACTTTCATGAATTTGACTCATTAAGCCTTGCAGAACCATGGCTATGTTGCGAACAGCAACATTTAGAACATTTGGAAATCTCCCTCTGCTTTAACTTCTATCCTTTGTAACAAGAGGTTTGTTCCTAGCTCTATTTTTTATTTTTTTTAGTTAAAATGAATCCCTTTAGGAGGGGAGAAAGCTTAAAAGCTGACTCTGCTCAGAATGGTATTTATGATTCCTAAAATGAACGTTGGTTTTCCCCAAGTCTACCAACAGTGATCACTCTCCCTCCCACGTTTCCCTGCAGGTTGGGATGTGAACAGCCCGGGGATGCTGCTGGAAACCCAGTGGGAGAGGGAGACAGGACTTTACCGGCGACACTTCGGCACAGTTGCTATGAGTGATTCATTCGCATTTGGCACATTTGTGCCAAGGAAACCTCCTCCTGCCGCTTCCTTCTCCGAACTGTCCTCCGACTGTCTCCGGCGCCTTGGCCTTTAAGGAGAAGAGAGAGGAACGAGAGCAGGTGGGCCCGGAGCAGTTCGCCCTGTCCGCCTCCCCCAGCTCCTTCCCTAATTTAGCAGTACTTCCGGCCGCGTGACATCATCCCCCGCACAAGGTGACGTGAGCGGAGGGTGACGTATGTGCGGAGAGGAGCGCGCTGACGTTGCTATTTAAAGGTCCTCTTGCGGGGAGGATGGAGACACATAGCGAGCAGCCGGCGTGTGGGGCGGACGAGGCCGTGGCGTCTCAGAGCCAGCGGAGGAGCCGAGCGCGTTGCCCGCTCGCCGCCGGCCGCTAGGGGAGGGGAAGGAAAAAGGGACGGACCGACGGACCGGTCGGCTAATCCCCTCCGGGGTTGTTCCTCACCGCTCGGGTCCGAGCCCCGGCCCCGCCTCCGCCGCGCCCCACCTCCTCCGCCGGCCTGCGGCGGCGGCGGCGCTCCGCCCCTCGAGCCGGGAGGGCCGCGCTCTCCGCCCCGCCCCGCCCCGCCCCGCCCCCTCTCCCGCTCCGCTGCCGTGCTCGCCTCCCGCCGGCGGCGCGGACCGGGAAGCGGCGCCCTCGGCTGCGCTCGGTTCGGAGCCCGCTCTGTGGAGTCTGAGGCAGCGACGGGCGCCAGGCCGCCCGGGCCGGCGGAGGCGGCCGCTGAGGGCAGTGTAAGGAGGCAGCGGCAGCCCCGGGAATGTGAGGCGGCGCGGAGCGGGAGAGACGAGCCGGGGCGGGGGCACGAGCCGCGGTTGCAGTGCCTCGGACGAGCCGCGAGCCTCTCGCCTCAGCGCGCGGCCGCCAGAAGCTTGGGGGCTGGGTGCCGGGGACCGCGCGGGGCTGGGTTCTCTGATTCATTCATTCTCCGCCGTCGGGAGCCCGAGGCCGCGGGTGCTGCGAGGAGAGGCGGGAAGAGGGGGCGGCCGCGAGCGGGGCTCCATTGTGCTCGGCGGGGGCCGGGAAGCCGAGGGAGGTGGGCTCGGGCCCCCTGCGCTGCTCCCCGGCGGCTGCGCCCCCAGCTAGCCGCCAGCCTGGAAATGGCTCCGCTGATGCTCCTCGTGAGAACCGATCGATCCTTCCCAGCCTTTTCTGCCTGCTCTCCACCTCCTCTCTGCTCCGAGTCTTAGGAGGACGAACATTCAAAGGACAGATTCCAATGTGGTGCGCCGTGCACATCGCGAACGGCTGGGGTTTGCAGTTCGAGATTTCTTCTATATAATTTTTTTTTTAATGTAAGGGAGGCAGTAGCATTGCTGCCTGTAGGATTTTTATTCAAGTGCGCGTCGCGTTGGGTTGCACGCTCCACCCCCAGGGACCTGGTGTGGTGAAATTTGAACCCACCGCCTTAGCCCAAAGGCTGAGTAACCTGGCCGCCTGAGTGTCGTGGAAGACGTGAGCGAAATGACCAGCGAACTCATTTTTTATCAAACTCGCTGAAGCTGGCTTTTGCGTTTTTTCTACGCGTACACTAATTTTGTGGAATAGTTAAGTGCTATATTCTCCGCGCAACCTTTTCAAATTCCAAATGTTTGAACATTTTGGTATCAGGGCGAGTGAAATCATTTTACCGACAAGAACTAACTGAATTGTCTGCCTCGTTGAGTTGCCTCCGGAAAAGACCTCGGGGGTGGAAAAGCAACTGCAAAATAACAGACGGAGAAAATTCTTTGGAAGTTATTTCTGTAGCATAAGAGCAGAAACTTCAGAGCAAGTTTTCATTGGGCAAAATGGGGTAAGGATTTTGTGCTTATCACAGCTTTAAATCTGCTTATGCGTGTGTGCAGTTGAGCGGTGGTGGTGACCATATTTTTAAATTCGATCCCTTGCAAAACGGGTACTTCTTTAAAGTAGAAATTATATTTGTATTATTGTAGAACGACACCAGAGGTCCTAATTAGAATGTGTAATGTTTGTAACTCAGTTATAGTTTTAATTATATACATTATACATATTAATTAATTATATATATGGACAATGCACTAGTCTATCCTGTACCTCTTAATTGATCAAACTGCTGTATAAGTTAGTAAAATTTTTCCATCTTAGGTTTGGTTGAAGATGTTCAAAGAGAAGAACAGCATTCTTCCAGTACTTTGTAGAAATAATCAGCTGTACAAAGGGAGAATTGTAATGAGCAGTTAGACTCCAGTCCTTGAAATTGATCCTTTGTAAGTTGGTGCCCTGGTAGTGCCCTCAATTTTATCTTTGAACGTCCGAAACCAAATATACAGCTTGGTTTACTGGGCATTAAATGAAAATCTCAATTGTTTCGGTCTCCACGGTGTGGGTGCTGGAGAGACAAAGCTGCTGGTTGAAGGAACTTGTTCACTTTTTCTGTTTGCCTCAGACCTTTAGCTTGTGACAGCAGTGTCAGATTTACATCTTCAGCATAGCCAAAAGCCAGCCTAGAGTGCATTTCCCAAACTTTTAATTCTAAACACTGAAGCTTAATAAAATGCTAGGAATTCTTTTGTTAAGCTGGAAACCTGTGTTATGGAGTGGTGAACTAGTCGTTTCTTTAGTGGATTGTCAGTCCTGTCTCTGCATTCCTTCTGTGGTCCAACTAACACCGATAAATAAGTCGTTGAGGAACAAGATTTGGAATGATGGATTTTGAAGTTCATTGTGATAGCTTAGGAACACACACTTTCTAAAGTTCTTGAATAGTTGCTTTTTGTCCTGGCAATTAAAATTCTAAGTTATTAGCTTATACAGCTTTGAAAATGTAGACACGTGTCATAGCAGTTCTTCCTCAGGAATTAATTATGAGTTGATAATTATTTTTAATACTTAAATAACAAGTGCTAAGAATGTAATTAAAATACCTTATTCTATTTCTGGTTCTGCTATTAGTAGCATAGTGACCTTCATCAAATTACTTAACCTTTCTGGGAAGTATCCTTGTTGGTAAAATAAGGAGCATAAGAGTTTTTCAACCTGTAAAAATGATTTTTTTTTCTTTCTTCCCTCGCTTAATCGTCAGCAGTTGACTTTTTTCTTCTAATCTGTTTAAACACGTAAGCTAGGAAATGAAGGTGTTAGAAAATGTTCCGGTCAGTTGCACCAATTTTTAAATGAGAAAATACTAAAAAAATTAATATTGGAAACATTTGAAGTATGGCTTCCCTTGATATACAGCTCCACAGTTTAAAATGTTTTTAAGCCACGTTGGAGCGTCATGTACACTCTCACCTGCACACAATCAAGTGGCAGTTTTTCACCCAGAATGCTGCGTTCTTCACACTGGAGTGGCGTCATCAGAGAAGAGAATCAGTTTTCTGCATCTCTTACATTACAAGAATACTCACTGTTTTACCAAGTGAAGAGTGAGATTAATTTAATACTAAACGAGACTGCTATTTGAAATATGAAATTAAGCTACTACCTAGATGAAATACATTTAGAAACTCAGTATAATGTGTTTATAAATGAGTCACTTGCATTTTTGTTAAAATTATATTTTTAGGGCTGGAAAGGGCTCAGGGATTAAGAGCACTTATTCTTCAAGGGGATTTTGGTTTGACTCCCAGCACCCACATGGTAATTCCAGTACCCAGGGATCTGACACCCTCTGCTGACCACTGCAGGCATCAAGCTTGCAAGTGGTGCACATACATACATGCAGGCAAAACACCAATACACATAGATTAAAATTCAAAGAATGAATAAAGTAAAAATTAAAAATGACAAGTAAAATAAGGCCGTAAGACTTCTGCCTGGTGAGTGATATAATTTGAATTTGCCCCTCCAAAACTCAGGTGCCAAAACTTCCTGGCCAGTTGATGATAGCTGAGTATTAAGAGATCTAGAAAGAAGGGATGAAGAGACGGTTCAGCAATTAAGAGCACTTGCTCTTATTTTACTCAAATCTATACTTGGGAATATGACACTTTCTTATGGAGGGTGACTTGGTTTATCTGCATTGTTGAAAGAGGAAGGGTAGGTGGAAATAGAAGAAAATATCCTACAGCAAAGGCATTTACAGACATTTGCACCCTTTGTAAGTGAATAAGCACAACCATCTGGGCCTCTTTAGAACATAAGTTAATATTATGTGACCTTTAAAGTTTTCCCAGGCAGTCCTTAAATTACCTTACTTGGATGAATACCCAAAATTTCACGTGGATAAGGAAGTTTATATATTACAGATGAGCTATAATAGGATTTCTATTTACTTTAGTTATAGTTATAATTAGGGAGTAAAGAAATTATTTTTTAAACCAAAATAAATGATTAGGTAAAAAAAAATGAGTCTTGTAATACTAGTTTATAAACTGTGGAAAAGGAAAAGAACAGCTGAAACCAACAGTTGGCAGAGTCTGTCAAAGTTGTGCACAGCGTTTTTAATTGAAATGAGGTCAACTGAAGTATGGGTGTGTAAAAAGTGTACCAGACAAATGAAGATAGTTGAATATGTAAAGTGAAATCCACAAGAAGCCTCAGTGTCTCCCTGAGGCATGCCTGTTAGGCACATCCCCAGTAATATATCATAATATATCAGTGAGTCTGGAGCTCTGTCAAACCCTTGAGAGGCAACAGATACCAAGTCACTTCAGCCAGTTGTTTTGTGCTACTTTTGTCTTTACTTAGCTTAGTAATGCCTGTCTCTATTAAGAGATAGTTATATATAAAATGCAAGTTTTCCCTTCAAAAGGATGTTGAGATTTTTGTTTTTTTTTCTGGTATCTATCTGTCTTTGCTAACTTTGAGGCCTTCCTCTTGCCTTCACCATGGTACTACATTACTTAAAGTAATGTTACTACATTACTACTTGGAGTCTCATTTTGTTTAAGGCAAGGATGATAGCAAAACCGTGGAAATGCTAATCCCCCATCACAATAGGAGTGCACTTTGTAAAGCCAGCCTAACAACTTAGTGCAAGTCCTTAGTTCTTTCTTAATTTTACCGAACTTTCAGCACTGGATATGTGTCATAGATTCAGCTGAGTGTTGTTAAACAGTCAATAAAATGTGCTCCTTCCCTAAAGGAGTTTATAATTTAGAACTGGGGATCATGGTTAAAAGTAAGGTTGGAAGCAGTAAAAGTGGGCATTTGTGAGGCCCACAGTTTATTTGTATGAGGGGACATTTGCTGCTATATGAAGGATAAAAAGACTTTGGAGCAGGTGATGTTAAATACTAAAAGGTGAGTACAGGTAGGCCTTGTGGACAAATTGGAGGGCATTTAGGTAAGACAGTGATTGACAGCACCACTGCATAAAAGCTTTGCTTGTGTGGAGTCCTTTGATATAGAGGAGTGAGTCCCCAGAACTTTGTCCAGGGCCAGGCTAGACCTTTGTAGGGCAGTGGAAAACTGGGTTACACTCTAGACTGGTGTTTAAACTTAAGAGACATGACCCAGCCTTGTATGGCATACCCTATACACCTAGTCCTTGGAAAAGTGAGGCAGGAGGATGTAGAGTTTGAGACCAGTGTAGGCTATAGAAAGAGCCTGATTTGTGTGTGTGTGTGTGTGTGTGTGTTTGTTTTTAAAGCCAGTCAATTAATAAAAATATGATCCATTGGCAGCATACATTTTTATGCTGTGGCCTAGTATCCATATTTAAATATAAAATGACATAAAATGATATTCTTACTTTACATGATGCAGTTTCTACTCAATTATATTCCATTTCGATTTCAAGAGGAAATGATAGTGAAGACCCACTAATTGGATTTAACAAACCTGTAGTAGCAACTGGCAATTTAGAAAAACATTGTTCTTGGTGGTATGGGAGGAACCAATCAATATGGGACCATAAGCAAGCAAAACACTAACAAGAAGGATCAGAGAAGTAGTGAGAAAAGGCTAAGCTAATTCAGATTTGTATGTTGTGTCCTGTAGAAACGCCAAGCTAAAACAGTGACTCTGGCTGGGCAATGGAAATGAAAGTGACAGGCCCTGGGACATCCCGGTGTGCAGAGGGAGGAACAGAGAAATGTAGCTGGACATTAGAACTAGGAGTTTCCAAATACAGTTAGACATGTTGGGAACTGCATGGTATGCTCAAATAAGAGGCCTCATCACTTAGTGGAATTGTGAAACACTGAGGTGGAGAGGCAGCCGAGAAACTGTCCTTATACTTAGTCAAATAAAAGACATTTACATTTCAAAAGATCAAATCTCTGTTCTTCAGTTGAGCTTTCTTTCTGTCTTGAATGTTGCTAACTGAATAGGAGAACAGGAAAATGAATCTCAAATATTTAGCCTTATCTGGTATCCTGCATTCCTATTTTAAGGCTTAAATAACTTTTAAGTAGCTCTAGTATGTTTAGTTAGGACCCATCTAGATAAATGTAATGTGCAGGCTTTTGTCTGTGTTGCTTGTACTTAATACTATCAGTGGAGTCAATGCAGTTTGCAAAATACATTACGTTTGTAAAAGAAGTAAGATTTTCCTGAAGATTAGAAACTTTTTTTTAACTGAGTAATTTTGAAGTATTATAAGAATTCAAGTTAATTACAGAAAACTTTGTACGTAACAAGGAACTTTTAGGTAACTTTAAGTCCATGTATGAGAAAAAAAATTCCAATCTTTTTTTTTTTACTTGAGTCTTGCTAAGTAACTCAGATTGGCCTCCAGCTTTGATCTTATTGCTTCAGCTTCCAGAGTAGTGGCATTCTAGGTGTGTACCACCACACTTCTAACCCTTTCCGAATAGGAGTATAGGTAACATAGATGTGTACCACCACACTTCTAACCCTGTCCGAAATGGAGTATAGGTAACATAGATGTGTACCACCACACTTCTAACCCTGTCCGAAATGGAGTATAGGTAACATAGATGTGTACCACCACACTTCTAACCCTGTCCGAAATGGAGTATAGGTAACATAGGTGTGTACCACCACACTTCTAACCTTGTCCGAAATGGAGTATAGGTAACATAGGTGTGTACCTCCACACTTCTAACCCTGTCCGAAATGGAGTATAGGTAACATAGGTGTGTATCACCACACTTCTAACCTTGTCCGAAATGGAGTATAGGTAACATAGGTGTGTACCTCCACACTTCTAACCTTGTCCGAAATGGAGTATAGGTAACATAGGTGTGTACCACCACACTTCTAACCCTGTCCGAAATGGAGTATAGGTAACATAGGTGTGTACCACCACACTTCTAACCCTTTCCGAAATGGAGTATAGGTAACATTTGAGCAACAAAACCCCAGTCACAATGTATAAATAAAATTGTGTATCTAGACTCTTTCTTTTAGGTTAGAAAAAAATCTTAAAAATAACAGCACATTTTTTCTTTATCCAGACACCTTCCTCCTTCCCTTCCTCTTTCTCACTCCCTTCCCCTTCTCCACCCCCAACCTGCCCTACTTATGAAAGGTTTAGCTGTACCCAGGTGGTCTGGAACTTGTGATCCATAGCTTCCTCAGTAACTGAGTGCTGGGGTGAGCTACCTCACTCAACTTCAATTTATGTTCTTAATCGTTAACACATCATACATACTGATCTAGCATGTTGGTTGTTTTGTGTGTCTAAGGAAGGAGAAGGGGGAAAAAATCCAAAACCAAGCTAATCCTTGTTCTTTGGTTTTGTTTTTTAAAAGACATTTGTGAATAATTGACATGCATATTTTTTTTTAATATGTTGACTTTTTTCTCTACTTTTATTTTTGTCTTGTTTTTATAGTTTTAAAAAGCTATTATGGATCTTAAATCCATTATGGCTTTTGTATAGCTGAAGTACTTTTTAACTGAACTTCATTTATACTTAATTATCTTTTCTACATTTAAGGTAGGCTGACCAAATATTTTTCTCATTTTTTAATTAGAAAATAAAATTGTTCACACAAAAAAATGTCTAGTCAATGTTTTACCCTCATAATGACTTACCCTTGCAGTTTTTCCAGCTTTTGAAAAATCATCTTAATCTCTTTAAAACCTTATATTATCAAAACGTTAACTCTACCCTAGGAGTATCTTGCTTTTGTTTCTTTTTAAGTGAATGTGTATGTGTCTGGAGAGGGGGGTGTTTGCATGTGTGTAGGATGGGGCCTGTCATGTGCGGGCATGCTTGTGGAGGCCTGAGGTTGACATCAGTGTCTTCCTCAGTAGCTCTCCATCTTAGATTGCAGCAGGGTCTCTGGCTGAACCTGGACTCACTGTTACTGGCTCGTCTAGCCAGCATGCTTTAGGGAGGCCCTGTCTCCATGTCCCTTCCCAAGTTCTGGAATTACCCTACCCACCTGGTTTTTACATGGGTTCTGGGGATCCAAACATCACACCAGGCTTCACATTTGCTGGCTATGCCTTTAGCCCATGGAACCATCTTTCTAGCTATGGATATGTTCTTTCAGTGTTTTATAAAACATGAAGAGCTCTTCCTTATTATCTTTGAAATGAAAGGGTTGCTATCAAGTTCTAAGGCAGAAGGGTTGTAAGAATTGATAGCGTTTTGTAAAACTACCAAATAACTAGAATGGAAGTGAAACAAAAACCATATTCCATCATGGATAGTATGCATTTTCATTACTGTATAAAGTTGTTTAAAGTCATTGTCACCATGTTTTATATCTAATGTCATATCTGGATCCATGTGTTCCTGTGCTGCAGTGTCCAAAAAGACCATAAAAGAGAATGTCCTTGACTTCGTAAATATCAAAGAAGGACTTGTTTCTAATTCCACAGTTTTTAGTTGTTGACTCTTAATAAAATATGCCCAAAGGTCCTGGGAAGACAGCTCAGCGATGGGCAACCTGCACGGTGAGCTGAGGTTCTGGATTCAGTGCTTGCACTACTGCCTCTGAGAGGCAGGGCAGTGGCAGGGCCACCTCTATTGTCCTTTCTTGGGTAAAGTCACATTGTGTCTCCTGACTGACAAGTTTGCAACACAGAGCCACACTTCCAAAATTAGCTGAAAGGATTTGACTGAATTAGGTTCCATTCTTTGGATATATATTTCTAGTAATTTTAGTAATTTAGATATATCATTTATTTTTTATTTTGTTTATTATAGGTAGACTGTTAGATTATTTTTTTGTACTTATATATGCCTCAGGATCACTTGAGAGCTTATTATAGATTTTTTTGTTTCTCTTAAATATTTGTGAGATGTGTCAGGGTTATTTGGAATTTTTATCCCTGGTTACTTTCAGTTTCTCCTGGCTTATAATGATCCTTAGTAAATTCTCTTGAATGGAATAAACTATCAAAGATCTTGTCATCTCAACTTAGAAAAGTGTTATCCCTATATCCTCTGATATTCCAAAACTTAGATTGGATAGTTACTTCAAACCTGCTATCCCCTTAGCTTTTTGTGTGCTGCCTTTTGGCTTGTTCTTTTGTAAAGCAGTGCCCTTTCCTATCTTACTCGGTTGTTTTGAATGTTTGTCTTTTGTCTTCTAACATTAAAATGTGTATAGTTTGCTTCCTTGCCCTGCCAGCTTCCAAGAGTAGACTCCACCTACTCTTTCAGTATTGCTAGGGATCACTAAGTAATACCGGGGTTTAACTGAGTGAGAAGAGCTGGGCGTGGTAGCACATGCCTTAAGTCTCAGCATTCAGGAGGCAGAAGCAGGCAGGTCTCTGAGTTCAAGGCCAGCTTGATCTATAGTGTAAGTTTCAGGGCTACATAGAGAAACCTTGACTCAAAACAAAAACAGAAAACCAGAGTGAGAGGACTCTTCAAGCCATCCTTAAACCCAGCTTTTCTAAGATTCGTTGTTGATTAAAAAAGCACAAGTAGTTCTCGATCTGGCAGGATGTTCTTTTTACTTTTTCTGATAATAATCAAGAGTTTTGTTACTTTTTTAAATCTTTGATAAGTTCATGCATGTATGCAATGTGTTGTGAACATAGTCACCCCATTGCCGTCTCCTGTATTTCCTTCTCTTATAGATATCCTCCTCCTTCCCAACTAGCCCACTTTCTTGTGTTATTTTGAGTGTGGGTCTGTGCGTGTAGTCATAACTGCTGTATGTTTGTTCTTGATGAGATTGCCCATGTCATGTCTAGAAACCAGCATTTTATAGGACTCTTCTACGGTGGTTCCCAGCCCTCCTAATACTGCAGCCCTTTAATACAGTTCCTCAAGTTGTGGTGACCCTTCCTTCCCCCACCATAAAATTATTTTTGTTGCTGCTTCATAACTGTGATTTTGCTACTGTTATGAATCTTAATGTAAATATTTTTAGAGATAGAGATTCACCAAAGGGGTCATGACCTGCAGGTTGAAAAACACTTTCCTAGCACTTAACAGTGTTTCTGCTTTCTCTTCCTTGATGTCCCCTGGGTCTTGGAGGGGATGATACAGATGTGCAGTTTAGGGCTGAACATTTCTTATTTTCAGCATTTTACTAGTTAAGAGTCTCTTTGTTGAATATCAGTCATTGGAATAGGAAGTTTCTCTGGCCAAGGTAGATAGCAGTAGTAATCTAAGGATATAGTTATAAACATTAAGAAAGCAGTTTGATTACATATCTATTTAAGTAATGTACAGAATTTTAATTGTTTTTTCATTATTGCATTCACTTGGTATTTTATTAGTGTTAAATATGTTTGTGTTCCTATTTCAATGTTAATATGGGATAAAGTATAAGACAGTAATGACTGTTACTGTTTAGGTTTATTTTGTGACAAATTAGTGTATTCTGAGTATCAGTGTTTAATCCATAGGTAAATTTACAGTTTTTTTTTTAATGTAGCAAGAAGCTAGTCTATAGAATATTTTCAAAGATGCTAGTATTTGCCATGATGCTTAAGTGTTTAATGGAACTGGAGAAATGGCTCAGTGGTTAAGAGCACTGGCTGCTCTTCCAGGAAGGCATGAGCTCTATTCAAAAAACGTACATGGCAGCTCACAGCTATCTGTAACTCCAGTTCAGGGGATCTGATGTTTTCTTCTGGTTTCTGGGCACTGGATGGGCATATAGTGCACAAAGATGAATGTAGGCCAACACATAAAGTAGTAAAATAAATACAAAATGTACGAGTGTGTATTTTTCAGGACTGCATACATAAAGTATGTTTGTACATATAAAAAATATGGGAAAGAGAGCTGTAAAGCGCTGCCATGTTTCTAGGAGATTACTTGTGAACTTTTAGTCTTTCTGAAGTGTGTAGTCTGTAAAATGAATACATTGAAGTCAGTAACTGCTCATACATGTTAGTTATCTAGGCATTTTTTTAAAATCAATTTTAGCTTCTACATCTAACATTTTAGTTCATTATTTTCAAGATTGACTAAAGAAATAGTTATTCTACTGTTCCAGCAAAATCTGTTTTAAATGTAAGGATTACTCTGTTAACAGTTACCGGAATATTAATGCTAACTGCATCTTTATTGAGAAAGGGCTCCAAAGGAATATGTGACTAGTGGAAGGTTGCACAACTCTGAAATGATAGAGCATGTGTTGAATCTTGCAGCTGCTGGGAGCTCTTGTCATTAGTTCAGGGAACCTAAGTGGATGCTCAGTGATTGCTTTGGAAAGCTGTGTTTAATCCCTCGTAGTTCTTCTAAAACATTCAATTTTGCAAGCTTGGTATCTTGGTGAGTTCCTTAAATGCATGTCTTTTTTCTTTAAGATGATGAAACCCTGCATTTTATTTTAATGTATTTAAATCTGCTTAATGCATTAGATTTGGAATATATTGAAGTACTTTAAGTGATTTGACATTATTGTACATGTTTGGTATGTAGTGTTTCCACCAGTGATTTTAAATTGAAAGTTTTATAAGCCAACCTTTCCTTGGGCACTTCAGCCTCTGGAATACTTATGCAGATAGAATCTTTTTCTCTGGAGATCTTAGGCTGGTGGGTGGAGGAGGGACACTTAAGATGTCACTTTGGAACATTTTTCCTATGCTAAAAAGCACAGACTTACAAGTGGAAGGCCAGGGTATAACATTGCAGTCTCTGAATCATATGGTCTCTGTGTCACTTGCTTTTCTAATCTGTAAGCAAAAGCTGGACCAGATTCTAATTTATCATCATTGTTTAAAAAATTATTTTATTTCATGCGTATGAATGTTTGGCTGCATGTATACATATATACCACACACTTATCTGGTGCCCATGAAGGCCAGAAGAGAGATCTCCTGTAACAGGACTGAGCTGCAATGTGGGCTCTGAACTGAATCCCCAGGTCCTTTGTCCTTCTTTAGGGATTCCCTCCTCCTGAACTCTAGTGTAGCCATTAGCTAGTCAGAACAACATGTGGTAGTACAAGGTAAAGAGGAGTAGGGGTTAGTGAGCACTGTGAGAAAGTGAAGAGACCATTCACATCCTAAACACGTTGTTCTAGAAACCTAGTCAGAGCAACACATCTCTAGCCTGATCTGGTACTGATTCTGAAAACTACTATTATTATCATTATCATTTTTATAGCAGTTGTGGTATGTTAGTTAGGTCAGATACAGTTTTGGCTAGAGCAGGAAGAAAACTCGATTATAGTATGGTACTGCTAGAAATTAATACTAGATTAGTAGTTCTCAATCATGAGCCTGTGTAAGCACCACCTAGAGGGCTTGTTAAAAAGAAAACAGATTGCTGGGTTTCCTTTACCTTTAGAAGTTTCTGTTCAGTGGGTCTAAGAGTAGGCCAACAAATTGTTCTAATCAATTTGCAGGTGCTGCTGCTGCTGCTGCAGTAACCTTACTGAAGGATGCTGAATTCCTTCAGTGAAGCTCACGCAAGTGAGAACTTCTGTCTGTTCAGAAAGCTTATCTGATTCTTAAAGTGCCCCGTCTCCCATTCCCTCCCTACCTCCTTCCCTAGGCATGATCCATACACTTTAAAGTGAACTTTAAAGTTGAGAACCACTGCTGGGGGATTATGCAGGAAGTGCCATCAAGGGAAAGGTAGCTTTGGAGACCATTTTAAGATTCGCATATCGGATCAACTGTACATGGTTTTTTTTTGTGTTTTCAAAGTCTTTTTAACTTTTAAGAATTGCTGTCTACGCTTCTGCTCCTACACAGACTGGTTACTCTCTCTGCATTCCAGAACTTCCCTTCTAATTTTCATTCATCTGCTGGATACTATCTTTTTTGTCTTAACACATTTTGCTATAATTCTATAATATAATATAATTCTGGGCTAGGTAGAAGATAACTTTTTTCAGGTGTTATATCTGCAAAATTGTTCTCTCCCAGTGGTTGAGTGTATTTATATAGAAAAGCATTGTGTAAAGACTCCCACTGTGTTCTGGATTTAGTGCTGTTGAAGCCGACTGGTTCTGCCATTTGTTCCTGACGTGTGTTGTTGGTGCTCTGGACCGTCTTGATGATAAGAATGGGGTGTTTTTCTTGAATGTTCTTATTTGTCCATTTACTTGCAGGGCTGTGGATTGAACCCATGGCCTCCTACATGCTAGGCATGTGTTCTGCCCTGAGCTAGAGTCCCAGCTCTGCTTTTGTTTTTACTCTCTAATCGTTTGTTCTTTAATATTTGGAAACAAACCTCCCTAAGTTTGGAGATTTTCTTGTATTTTAAAGGAATAATTTCCCTCCCCTCCCTACTTCCTGAGTCAGGGTCTTATTCTGTAGCTCATGCTTTAAACTATCCTGCCTCAACCTTCTAAGCACTGGGTTTATAGGCGTGTGCTATCTTGCCTGGCCAGAAATATTTTCTTACCCTTTTCCTCTTCCCTCTTTATGAACTGTCCGTTTGTTGGATAATAGATCTCCTTTCACTTATGCATGTGATTTTAATTTCTTTAAAGAAGGTTTTGCACACATGCACACACATATCCATACTTCTTAGAATTCCTAGATAAAGTAAGTATATTTCCCATTATACACAGGGGTGGGAGGGTAGTTCTTTTGGGGGAGGATCTGGTTCTTTTTGTAGCCTCTTTTCTTAATATTCCTGTTTCAAGCACTGTTCTCTTTTGTGGAGAAGATATTGATGTTAGAGCAGAGGTAGAGTCAGGATCCCAGTGCTCTCTGTTAAATTTCATCAAATCCCTAGTTCAGTCCCACACCTTCAGTCCTCTGCAGTCACCTTGCCTCTGTCTTCTGATCAACAGGCTGTTCACTTAATTCTTTCTTTGTGGTACTTTCACATTTTCTTGTACTGCCAATTCAGCTACTATATACTTCGTTTTCCATACTTGAAAAATTCATTTTCTGTTCTTTGATATTATGGATTTATACCTTCTATTCCCTTCACTTTGACTTAAATGGGACTTTAGAAAAAGAAGAGAAACGTGTGTCATTTGACACGTTTAATCAGAATCACTGATTCTTTAGGTCTTGTATTTATATAAGGCATCTTTCAGAATATGTTGACACTTGATTAATTGGTTGGAGTTTAGTAGATGACAATACTTTCTAAAAATATGTCAGTAATTAACCTGAAAACTCAAGAATAATTAGGGAGCTGAAGTGATGACTCAGTGGTTAAGAATAGTTGTAGATCTTTCAGAGGACCTGGGTTTGATTCCCAGCAACCACTTGGTGGCTCCAACCCATAAAACTCCCAGTTTCAGGGGATCCAATGCCCTCTTCTGGCCTCCTTGGACACCAGACGTGTACATGGTTCACGGGCATACTTGAAGCCAAAACACTAATACACATAAAATAAAAATATTTGAGAGAGAGAGAGAAAGAGAAAAGCAAAACAAAACAAAAAAGAGACCTCTGTATAATTTGCTCTCCTTGCTGTATTGGACAAACCAACGTGTGAGTTGTCCTCCAACATTGGGCCTCTTGAGCACTTGTAAACAAAACAAAACAAAGCATCAAGCACTTCATTTGTGTCATGAGTCATGCTAGGTACTGGCAATAATCATGTAAACAAGAAATTATACTAAATACTGTAATAGAATTTGAGCACGCCTAGAAGTTCCTTGGACAGTCAGGTGTTTTATTTAGACAGTTAAGTTTGAGATGAGGTTTGAAGAACAGAAAAATTGGAGGAAGATGTGAAGAAGGTGGTTGGGATATTTCAGGTGGGGAGATAGTGTGAATCGTTTCAGAGTAAAAATATACTTGTTAGAAAGGTAAGGTACATTAGAGTGATGTGAGTAGAAAGCTTCTGGGGCCAGTTCATTACTATCATGTTAAAAGTATTGTATGTTTTCCCCAGGGTGGTGGTTTTCATGTATTTTTATTTGCCTGTACCCATAAAAGATTTGAAGCATCTTTCTTCACACAGATATATTTATAAACATATGTCCTATATGCATGTATATTTTTATATAGGTACATTTTGTATAATAGGCACATAACTTATATAATAGGCATACTTGTATATAATAAAACATAAAAGTAGACATGAATAAAGAGGAAACTAACACTATTGCTTTAAGTAATGGTGACCAGTAGAATAATTTCCAACTAGTAGTTATTACCATTCTTGCATTTTATTAACCGTTCAATTGAAAGTGTGGGGAAGTGTTGTATAAGAAGTGACTGGACTCGAAAGACACTTGAATTTAATTCCAAAGTAGGTTAGTTGTAGCAGTTTAGTCAGGAATAATTGTTTGAGTTAATACACTGCCCTAGGGCATGGATTCAGGAGATTTAATAGTGATATCTCTTAGAGTTGACAGTAAACTAGATAAGTTTGGAGAGTAGGGGAGTAAAGAAGTTGACTTGCTTAACCATGAATTGAGGTAGAGAACCAGTTGGAAAGAGGCAAGTTTACATTGGAAAGAGGTGGTGATTGGAAGTTGAGATATTTATGGTCATCATCGTTGAGAGTATCTTAAAATTTGGCTAGGGATAGACTTTTGGAAATTATTAGAATATGTAAGTATTCTCTGAGTTTGGATGAGCTCATTCAGGATATTTATAGAAAAGAGCAGGCAGAGGAGCTGGGAGAACTGTCAGGTGAGAACATGTCATACGAATTAAGAACATGAGCTTGAAGAAGGAAGTACCTGGGACCAGATGAGTAGAATGAGCTAAGGAGTGCCCAGTGATAAAGATTCTGCCTTGAAAACTCTGCTGCCGTGGAAACCAAATTGCTCCAGAGTGAGGGTGAAGGATGAAGGAGCAGATTAGAAACATAGACATCTATGTTAATGAAAAGTATCTTGGGGATAGGAAGATGGCCACAATAAGAGCATTCACACAAAAGTCTGAGTTCAAAGTCTCAAAACCATGTAAAAAGCCCAGAATGGTTATAGGCCTGGAACTTCCATACTCTTCAGGTGAAGATAGGAGAGTCCCTGCGCTTGCTGGTGACCGGCTGGATCCAGGTTCAATGAGAAATGCATCTCAAGGGAGTAAAGCAGAACATGAAAGAGCAGAGCACATACTGCACACACCACACACTTTCCCTTTCTCTCCAAGACACACACATGCACATGCACACGCACAGAGAGAGATCAGTGTAGCTTCAAAATTCTATAAGGTTCAGAAAGTTGAGTTTTGTTTTCAAAAATAAAGACATTCTTTGAGAAAAGAATCAGCAACTGGAAATATTTTTAAAATAACAGGGAAAATTGTTGAAACATAGGGCAGGATGGGATATGAAACATAGGTAAAATAGTTAACGGTTAATAAACTGAGGGAAAGGATGAAAGGAAGGCTATGACTATGTTAAATTTGTACCTTAAAGGGTAGGAGACCTGTAGAGAGTTCTTTAGTTGGTAAGATTTCACTTTCTCAATTTGTTTTCTGGTTCCTCTAACATAAATGAATGTATCAGGCACTGTTCTAAATGTATGAATCGATCTATAAACAAAGCCTTGCCTTTAAGGTTATATTTCTAACCACCAGAATCTAGTGAATGATAAATGACAAAACCATCTGCTGAGTGTAGAGTACATACTCAGAGCCTTGGAAAGAGAAGGAATCCTTGGAGAGATTGCTAGTCATGGGCTCTGATAGCTTTAGGGCACAACAGAGGTAATGACCGTAGGTTTGAGTGACCTTTGACTGTTCTACTCAAGTAGGTAGAAGAATTTTCATGGCTTCTGTTCTATTGAAGCATGAAAGGACTATGTCTAATTTTTAGTGTTCTGTTCAGGGTTTTTTTTTTTTTTTTTGTCTTGTGCTTTGAGACAGGGTCTCACCATTTAACTGGGTGGCCTGGAATTGGCTATGTAGATGAAGCTGGTCTCAAATTCACAGAAATTTGCCTGCCTTTCTACCCCAATTGCTGGGTTAAAGGTATGGGCTACCACACCTGATCTCAAAATTATTTTAATGTTTTCCCTTTAGTTGCTTGTTTTCTTCTTAGAGACCATTCTGTAATCTTGGAAGATTAATTTCATAATAGTTTGCTGAAAACCATCAATTCCTTCTTTCCTTCCCTTCCTCTTTCCCCCTTTCTCCACTCCCCAGCCCCTAAGTACTGTGGGCTAAACCCAGGGCTTTACACAAACTAGAACCCCTCTACCGCTGAACTGTACCCTAAACTCAGTCACCAATTAAAACATCCTGAAACCACGTCCTATAGAAAGTTTTAAAGCTTTTTTTGAGAGCCGAGACTGTATTTAATATATTTAATAGTCCCCTCTCATAGTTCAGCACATTTACTCATGGTGAATCAAAGGGTATAAAACCATGCATGAGGCTTTTTATTTTCTATTTAGGAAGGTCTACGAAGTTAATCAGGGTAAGTGTGTAAATGATGCTCTGATTCCTGCTAAGAACTCTGTATATTATTTTAGAAATTGGTTATCAAGTTATCCTAACCTTTTTCGATAAATATTTTCAGTCTTTCTCTGGACAGGGTAAACTTCTTTTTTCTTTCTAAGTCACTCAAAGAACTTGGACCCTGTACTAATTCTGATCTTTCCATGATAGCTTGGCCAGTGTTTTAATTTTGTGATGGTCTGGTATGCTAAAGTGGTACATGGTAACTGCTCATTGAATAAATCAATAGTAAATGAGAGATAGAGACTTTATGATGTTGAAGAGTTTGTTCTTTGCTCTATAAAACAGAATTTCATGTGAAGCTCTTAACATAAAATCTCTTTTTAGATCTTGAGATAGGGCTTTAGGCTACCTGGGCTGTAACTGCAGTGCAGCATGTATGATGCAGTGCAGACCTACTAGCTTCAGCAGACAGTTGAGGTTTCCAGAGGCGTACAGTATAGACTGTGGTCTTGATTAAGTTATCTAAGTATTGTGTGCCTTAGTTTTTATATCTGTAAAAGAGGGACATATATGAAGATAAATGGGTAAAATAATTAGAGGGTTGTTAAGACTGCTTTAATACTTAATAGTGACAAATGATTGTTGTTATTACTCTGTGATTTTTTTTTTAATTTTCACTATAGTTTTTTTTTTGTTTTGTTTTTTTGGGTTTTTTTTTTTTGCTCTTAAAGAGGACAAAGGGAAAGGGGATTTAACTGCTTAAAAAGGAAGCAGTTCCAGATCTGCTTCTTCAGTAGTGAAAAGTATGGGTGTTGATGAGATGACTCAGCAGGTAAAAGTATGTGTTGTGAGCCTGGCAACCTGGGCTTGAGACCCTGAACCCATGTGAAGATAGGAGGAGAGAACCAAGTCCACAGAGTTGTCCTTTGACCTCCATATTTCTGCTATGGCCCATGTATACAGACACACGCACACACAATAATAATTAATTTTTAAAAATAAGCATATGGGTGTTTTGTCTGCATATATGTCTGTGTGCCATGTGTGTACTTGGATCCCTGGGACTGAATTGTAGATGGTTGTGAACTGCAATGTGGGTGCTGGGAATGGAATCTAGGTCCTCTGGAAGAGCAGCCAGTGTTGTTAACTGCTGAACCACCTTTCCAGTCCCGACCCCCCTTTTTTTAAAAGAAAGAAAAGGTGCTTCCCCCACCCAAGTATTGGCGTGTTGAAGACCAAAAATAAAATTAATGGAATTTTTTTAAATTATTTTTTATTATTGTTTGTCTTTCCATGGTTTCTGGGGATTGAACTGAAGTTTGTCAACCTGTGTAGAAACTGCTTTTTTACCCACTGAGCCATTTGCTGTCAAAATTTATAGAACTCATACACGCTCTTCAGTCAGATATCCATGTAAAAATTAGGTGATCTACACCTGCCTCTAAGCTTGATGGCCTAAGTGTAGTCCCCAGAACCCACATGGTACAAGAAGAGAACTGATTCTTACAAGTTGTCCTCTGACCTCCACACATGCACCCTTGGCACACATTTGTGCTCTTCCAGAATTAAAGAAATAAAAATGTAAAAAATAGAATATAATTTTTCCACATAGGTGAGAGGCTCAGAGGGAATTTATTTTGGTGCTTTGCTGGTGCTCTCTTTCCCTCTGTTCTCAGGTACAGAATCGTTACAGAGCAGTGCTTGTGTGAAGGAGAGAGGGGTGTAAGGGCCTAAAGTCCCCTCTGGGAGTACCTCCTGCTTGCTCTTGTCTTCTTTCCTCTTGAAAATGAAATGTCTGCCACTTAATAGTAATGCCCTGTTTAAAGTTATTGTTTTATAAGTGTAAATTTTATTTTTTCTGGACCCACATTGCATACTTGTTGCCTCATTTATGAATTGATCACTTTATGTTCATATTGTAATTATCTTCCATATTTAAAAAATATTTCAGTTGGGTATGGTAGTATTCACCATGCCTGGCGCCAAATAGGCAGAGGCAGGGAGATTACAAGTTTGAGGCCAAGCTATGCTACATACTGAGACCCTGTCTAAAACAAAACAAAAGGCAAAAAGCAAAGGGAATTTTTCTTTGGGGTAAACTTCAACATGGTCAAGCTGTGTTTTCTCTTTATGTCTTCCCTCAGCTCTTACAGAACGCATGGAAGATATTAGGTAATAGAATTATTTAGTTTATGAATTTGGAATTTGGGAAGGACTTTTGGATGAAGGTTTGCCTCTACCCGTTTCGTTTTGGTTGGTCTGTGGGATTACTCATGGGCGTGGTAAAAATCTCAGCTGGGATTGGGGCCTTGATTTTTCTCATGCTTGGCTTGCTGTACAGTGAATTGGCGGGTCCCGAAAAACCAGCAACATCAACCAAACAACGACAAAACCAGGCCGGAGCTAAGTGGCCAATTATAACTCAGACTCAGGGTAACCTGTGTAATTTTTGCTTTCTTAGTTAATCAGTCATCAAAGGTCCATCCAGTTTGCCACTTTTGATAGTGAAATGGCATGCTTTCAGAACAGAGAAGATAACACTTTAGCCACCTTTAGGCATTGCTCATGCTGTTATTTGAACCAGAATTGTGAATGTTTATCAGGTTCTGCCAACCAGGTTCCCCTTCTTCCATTCTTACTGTGCTGTCTTTGCCATGGGAACTAGATCCTGCCACATACCCAGTACCTAAACTGTACCTGTTGAATATTAAAATGCACTGGGTGTGGTTGGAGCATGCCTTTTCCCAGCATCCTGGAGGCAGGAGCTGGTGGGTATCTGAGTTTGAGGCTACCAAGTTCCAGGACAGTCAGCGCTATGCAGAGAAACCCTGTCCAAGAAAGAAAGGAAGGAAGGAGAGAAGAGAAGGAGGGAAGGAAGGAGGGAGGGAGGGAGGGAAGGAAGAAGAAAAATGAAATTGTATTGTGTATTATTTTTTACTTAGAATCCTACACAACAAACACTAGAAGTCTTTCTCAGCTTCATCCCGTTTCTTAGCTTAGAGTGCTTGCCTTGTATACATGGGTTTGATCTGTAATACTGTTTTTAGGAGAAAAGAACTGGTGATATAACTTAGTTGATAAAGTGTCTGAGGCACAAACATAAGGACCTTTGTATCCACAGACACACATAAAAGCCAAGTGGTGTTGGGGAGGAGGATGGGTAGAGGCAGGACAATTCTTGGAGCTCACTGACCAACCAGTGTAGCCAGGCAGTTTCCTCTCAGTCCTGTCTCAAAAAAAAAAATCAGTCAGGTTAGCAAGAAATCTGGTGCCCATAAACATCTTTGCACACACCCTCATAAATATGTACAAACACACAAAACTGATTTTTTTTTTTTTTGAGATAGGCTCTCTTTAGATAGTTGAATCTGGCCCCACTTTATGGCCAGGCTCTTGATCCTCCTACCTCAATCTCCTATATGCTGGGATTAAGTGCTAGGGTTATTGGTGTTATCAGCATGCCTGAGATAGCCACTTGGCCCTTTCTGTACTTTACAAACCCCAGACTCACATTTTTTTTTTTTTTTTTATTTCTACAGCATTCTGTTCATGGCAGGACAGTTTGAGCTGGTCCTTTAAATGCTTATGTTGAGAAACATGATAGCAAAGAAATATTCAGTACTCTTAGGTAATAGCCAAATAGATGTCCTTTAGCCAAGAAAGTCAGCAGAATGCTCATTTAGAAATACTATCCTTTTACTTTTGGCACAGAACTAACAAGGTTGGTTCTTAGCAGACTCTGTCAGAGATAAGGTAGAGAATAGATGACAGCAAATCTGTTGACAGCCTCACAAAAAAATTACTTTTTAAAACTTTGAGCAATGATGATGACATTGTAGCCTGGGAACCATAATCACGTGAGATAGAAATTGCCACAGGTTTTAAGAAAAAATTTAAAAATTTTAATAAATAATTACTTATAATCTGGGTGAACACAGAAGACACAGGGTAAACAAAGTGCACATAGCCCTGCCCTTACAGAATTTACAATCTGGGGATGGAGGCAGGCACTATGCTTAATATTTGCAAGATAAATTTCCATTGATTTTAAACTTACATATATCTTTACATTTAAAATGGTTTTGTGTCGTATTTGGGTATTACTATATTTCCACTTGGCAATCTTTGCCTTTTTATGTGATTGGAATGATAGGATTTTTACAATCTTTAGTAGGGTTTTTGTTGTTGTTATTGCTCATCTGTCTTTCCTCTCTGCTTTGCTTTATTTTAGATTTTTAAAATGATTGATTTTTACCTTATTTGTTGTTACTTATGGTTATGTAGCTTTTAATCAAGTTTATTTTTATTTACGTGTGTGTATGCGTGTGTGTGTTTGTGTGTGTAGGGGTGTGGAGAACAGAGGAGGACACTGGTGCCTCTGGAGCTAGAGCTCCAGGTGGATGTGGACCACCCAGCTTGAGTGCTGGGATCCACACTCTGTTCCTCTGGAAGAGCAGGAAGTGTTTTTAATTGTTGAACTGTCTCTCCAGCCCATGTTTAAGATTTTAGCTTTCAAATGTCCATGCGTGTGGAGGGAGAGGCTAACCTTAAGTTGATGTCAGTTGCTCTTCATGTTTTTTGAGACAGGATCCCTTGTTGAACTTGGAGCTTACCAGTTGGCTGGACTGGTTGGGCCAGCAAGTCCAAGAACTCTTTCTGTCTATACATTCTCAGTACTTACCAGTGTTCACAGGTGTATACTGCTATATCTAGCTTTGTTAAATGTGGGAATTTGAGCTCAGGTCCTCACAGCTTTTTGGTCTGGTAGTTTGAGTAAGTATGGCCCTCATATGCTCAAATGCTTGAATACTTTATCCCCAGTTGGTGGAACTGTTTGGGGAAGATGAGAAGTGGTGGCCTGGTTGGAGGAGGTGTGTCACTGGAGATGGACTTTGAGGGTTCAGAAGCCCACAGGTGTCCCAGGCTCTGGCTCTGCCTCATGCATGTGGGTCAGGATGTAAGATCTCAGTACTACTCCAATGCCAGTCTGCCTGCCTGCCGCCGTGCTCCCCACCATGATGATCGCGGATTCCCCTTTGGAATTATGAACCTGAAATTAAATGCTGTTCTTTTATAACTTGCTTTAGCCATGGCATCTCTTCACACAGCAATAGAAAAGTAACTAAGACATGTGGTGTGCTCTTTATGACCAAGCCATTTTCTTAACTCTCTTAAGTTTTATTTTTAATAAGGAAAATTTTGAATGTATTACTTAACTGGTACATAAAAACACAAAAATTACACATTAATAAAATGAAACTTAAAAATTAATACTAAAATATAAAATGATGTTTTAATACATATATTTTTATATGATTAGTTTAAACCTATTGATTTTCTTATTTATCACTTTATGGCAAAAATTAAGAAATTCCTTTAGTTTTTTGAGGTATATAATAAATTGTTTTCTCAAGTCACTCTGTTGTACAGTAGTATATCAGAACTTCTTATCCCTATCTATCTACAACTTAGCACTCATTGATCAATGTTAATCAGCATTTCTATATGTTTGTTTTTACAGAGCCTTGTTATATAGTACACATTGCTCTCAGACTGGTAACCTTTCTGTCTCAGCCTTTTGAATGCTGTGTATGTGCCACTAAGCCTGTCCTCGTTGCTGTTAACAGTACACATTCTTAGTCCATCACACTCTACTGAGTGAACTCACACTACCTCACATGCAGTAAGAACCTTAGTCCTTTCATCCTTTTGTATTTCAAGGAGTCTTTGCCTCGTGGATGTCAAAATCTGCTTATTCAAGTCTCTTATATAAAATGGCATAGTATTTGCAAGTAATTTACATACATTATCTCATATAGTTTAGTTGTGACTTTTTGTTGTACTGAAATTACACTAAGAGTTTGCTCATATTTGATTTTGTTCATGCTCTGAGCTTTCTACCACTGGGCTACATCCTCAGCTTTCTGTTTTTAATTATTATTTATGGTAATAAAATGTAACTACTATGGAAATGTTTTTACTAGTGTTGTTTAAAGTTTAATGAGAAATGCAAAAAGCATTGGCATATAAGGTTTTAATAGTGTATCTATCTGTGATTGGTTAAAATCATGATTGGTATGGTATGGTATGGTATGGTATGGAATGATATGGAATGGTATGGGTTTGCATACTACAGGTATGGAGAGCCAACCAATTTCATAGTGTCAATCTTCTACCTTTGTGCTATTGTATGCTTTACCTCTATTAATGTTATGAGCCCTGTATTATATTGTTATTTTTACATCGACAGTGAGATTTTTATAAATAAAAATTTCCACATATCTTAACTACTTTTCTCTTGCTATGAAGCAACAAAATGATCAAAGAAACTTATAAAAGAGTTTATTTGAGGCTTGCTTACAGTTTCAGTGAGTTAGTCTGTGACTGTCGTGATACACTGACAGGCATGGTGTTGGTGCTGTAGCTGAGACCACAACCATGAGGCAGAAAGATAAAGAGAAACCTCAAAGCCCTCCACCAGTGACACACCTTCTCCAACAAAGCCAGACCTTTTAATCCTTCCTAAACAGTTTACCAACTAGGAAACAAACATTCGAACTCACATGCTTATGGAAGCATTTTCATTCAAACCACCATATTCTACTCCCAGGTCCCCATAGGCTTGTAGTCATATTATAATACAAAATGCATTAATCAAATTTCGGAAGTCCACATAATCTTTCCCAGTCTCAACACTATTTAAAAGTTGAAAGTGGAGGCCAGCCTGGTCTACAGAGTGAGTTCCAGGACAGCCAGGGCTACACAGAGAGAAACCCTGTCTTGAAAAAAAAAAAGAAAAAAGGAAAAAAAAAAGTTCAAAGTCTCAGCTGGACGTGGTGCATACACCACAGCAGAGGCAGGCAGATCTCTTGAGTTTGAGGCCAGCCTAGTTTACAGAGTGAGTTCCTGGACAGCCAGGGCTATACAGAGAAACTGTCTCAAAAAAAGCCAAAAATGAAATAAAAAGTTCAAAGTCTCTTCTGAGACTCAAGACATATCTCCTAACTCTAACCTCCTGTAAAACCCCAAAGACAAATATATACTTCCAACGTAAGCTTTGCTTTGCTGTTGCTCTTTAGGAGCAGATAATTCACAAGTTGCAGGATTAGCTGGGTGGGGTCTTGCCCACAGGGCATCACTCCCTTCGTTCCATTTCACACCAGGCCTGTCCGGAAGCTTTACTCATGAGACTTGGTTGCAGCTACATTCTTTGGTGTTCTTTTTCTCCTCAAACAACAGGAACAAAAAACTAACATACTTTGTTTCTATTCCTGTACCTTACAATTGAATAGATTTGTTTTTTGAAATTTATTTTACAGTATCTACTTTTTTAATCTTAATCACCCTGATCACTCTTCAGCTGTGATCTTGAAATCAGCTGTGGACACAAGAAAAGCCCCCTCAATACCCAGAATGGAATTTCTGTGTAGCTTTTCCCTTGCTTAGCTCTCTCCCCTAATTCTTGGTCCTGTTACATCTCACATCCTAGTTGCTTTGCCATTCCAACTTTTATTCTGTCCTAAACACAGGTTTCTGTTATATTTGTGTGTTGTGTCTACAAACCCTCTCCAGTGAGTGAGAACATTCCCTTTTCTCAGGAATCACTCTGCCATCTTGCGTATTGTCAGTGTCTGGAAACACTTCATGTGTTTTATCCAATATTGTAGATTTAGGTGGGAGAATAGATTACACCAAGGTCTGGGACTAGACCCTTAGATACGTGAAGGGTTTGTTTGTTTGTTTGTTTGTTTAATAAGTCATAATTGTCATATGTCACTAAAGTGGCTTGAACAGTTTATCTGGGGTCTGAAGGTGCTGCCCAGTAGTACTCCTTACATGAAGATGATAGAAAAACAATGAGAGAGACTGTGGTTTTAGAGGAACAGTTATCAGAAGCATTCATAAGTGTAGCAAATAGAACTGATGATGTTTGTCTTTTGAACTCCTTTTCATCATTGTTTCAGGATAGTTGTTATTAACACTTGTAACTCTTGATTATTCAGTAGTTTCTCTCTCTTACTGTACTGAACAGTTTGAAGAAATTACCTTGCCTATTTATTTAGCTTGATGCTGTACCTAACAATACCAGGAAATAGTAGATGTTAATAAATGTGTGTAGGAATGCATCAGATGCTTCTGTGTTTCATATATGAGGATTATCACCTAGGAAAGTTCATTCACATGGGGAATGTTGAAACTCAGTTGTGAAAGGACTTCGTTAGAGAAGTTTGGTTTATCTTCATAATTGTCTCTGCTGGAATGTTGTTGATAGAGTGCAACAATATAACTTTAGTTAGTGAGCATGCTAAATGCTTTTTTAAAAAGCTACTTAAGAATTTGATAAGATCTGTATATGAAGACAGTTCTTACTACGGTATTTAATTGGATTAGTTGTTGGTTTGGAAGAACTAAAAAACTTATTTTGGTTATACCATTGATCATAGAACTTCAGTCTTTTTGCATGGAGACTCTCATTTGAATCTTTGAAAGAATGATTTTACTTTTATAATAGAATAAAAAGATAAATAAATATAATAGTGTTAACCTATTGAGATTTTATATATATCATCTTTGAAACTCAAAATAGAATACTTAGTCCAAATCCCATATCCACTTCAGCCATTGGTTGGGTTTCATAGCATCTGACAAATATGATAAGAGGAATATGCATATTTTCATTAAAAATAAGCTTTACAGTGCTTTCTACTTTTTCCACCACTAGTTTTCCTATTTTGACTTTTATTTCTTCCTGGCAAAAACATCAAGAATTTACTCTCTCAGTATTTATTGAATACCATCCCCTCCTCTATGGGCAAAGCATAGTTTTGGTGACAGCAGTAAACACAGGTTTCTGCAATATTTCTTCCATCTAGTGATTCAGTATAGGGCTCTAGACCAGGCTATCTGTAGATGTTAGTGATAGAATGTGCTCAGCTAGTTGAATACCCTATACATCCATTGGTACCTCATCTTCAAAAGGAGGATAATAACTATTCACAAAGGTTAAAAAGTTTAATGCAAATATTGGTTAGAACTAAACTCCAGAAATTGATGACAAGAATTTACCACATCTTGTAAATGTAGGCTTTTGTCTTCAGGTTTCAGAGTAGCATATTTAAATGTCTCAGTTTGTAGTATCTGATCTGTGACTTCCCTCTGGCACAAATGAAGTTCCTGAACAGTTTCTTGTAAGGATCTTGATTTATACAATGAATAGTGTTAAGATCTCACTTAATTCCAACTGCAAAAGGTTAAAAACTACCAAGATTTTCCTGTAACTATTAGCCATTTGATTCAATATCTGGTATTAAGCCATTTATTTTTTATTATATTAGGTCGTTGACCTTTTATTACACAGAATTCATTTCTACAAAAATTTTTATTTTGTTTTTTAAGCCAATACTACAAAACGAGAGTTGAAAGAGTGTTGAATTTGGGTATAGTTCGAAGCCATCTTTAGTTAACCCTGAAACATGGCAGATTACTAGTGGCTGCTTCCATGATAGGCAGTTTACAGATCCAGTCTTATGCAAGTCCCCAGGGATAGCTGCTGTGATGTTATTAATTCAATGACTGTGTTATATCCAAAACACATTTTATAGCATCACTTTCCAACCAGTAGGCTCTTCACATTCTTTCCACTACTCTTGTGCAGTGTCCCCTGAGTCTTGGAGGGATCAGCACTCCACAGTCACTAGTTCTTGGCACTTTGACCCGTTACTCTTTCTTCAATAACTACACTGTCTCCCCCACCCCACGCCCCAGCCCTAGAAAGGAAGCTGTGTGCTACAATACTTACTTTTCAGGCAAGATGTCCCCACTGATGTAATAGTAGCATGACTATTGTATGTGTGTGTTTGTGTGGTTTTAGTGGGGGAGGGTGGGGGTGGGTACCAACTATTTTCTTTTGGGATTGAGGCCTAAAAGGAATTAATGCCTGGCACTGCAAACCTGGTCAAAAATCCATGGCTAGGAGACCATAGGCCTCACGATGAAACCTACTACTGCTGTTCTACTAAACAGGTGTGTTATCAAGCTGTTTTCTAAATATCCATGTTTATACTCACAAATTAGTGCTGTTCTTAGCTTTGGTCAGAGAAGCTTCTTTTTGCGTTAAAGACTTTTCTTCTCCAGCAACCTTCATAGCCCCTTTCTAAGCTAGATTTCTCTGTCTCCTGCAGCCAAAGGGAATGGTATCATCAGCCATAGGCTCATACCATTCAGTTCCAGTTGGCACTCAGGAGCAATGTCATACGATACAGTAGCTTGTATTGTTTTGGGAGTCTCTGGGTACTTGGCCAACTACTTATAGGGAGGTATTCCATACGTGGCACTGTAATTTTTGTTCAATAATATATGGTTTCTGGTAGCAGCATTATCCATCTGTGCAGGATACTTAACCCCAGAATCTTAATCTTTTTTTCTCCAGTAGCTTAAAATATTAGATTTCCACCCTCCACAGATGCATGTTTTACTCCCTTCTTTCCCCAAGCTCATCCCGACTTAAACCTTTTAGTATTCCCCAATTTGCTTTCATATTACTGTTCTACAATTTTACTGTTCAGTGTCACACATATACACAAGCCATATCCCCCTTTTGAAACTTTTTTTTCCTCTTTCTTTTATTAAGTCTTGTATGTAACCTCAGACTGGCCTTGAATTTGTAGAAGGCTGCCTCAACCTTTTAAGTGCTGGGTTTATAGGTCTGTGCTTCCATGCCTACCTGAGAACTAAAAATATTAATTTAGTAAATGCATCTTATCTATTTCTATTTTATAGGAACTTAGGTTTTTGAAATTTTTTGATAGTTTACATGTCATTAAATTAATACTTTTCATAATTTTGCATCTGACAATCCAACTATGGATTAAAAACATCTGAAAAAAAGGAAGCCTATACTGAACATGTTTGGGTTTTCTTCTTGTCATTTCCTAAATAAATTAGAATGATAACTATGTAACATTTCTATTATGCCGCATTTACATTTTGTATTATAAGCAATCTAGAGATAAAATGTAAGGGTTATGTTGGGGGTCAGGTGCAAATATTATACCACTATATATACAGGACTTTGGAGTTTTTACCTATGAGGGTCCTGGTGTCAATGTCCTGTAAATACAGAGGGACAACTTTAATAGCTGAAAAGAGTGAATGCATTTATGATACTGGAAATAGAATGGTGTCATTTTAAAAGATGTGTTCCACTGTGGGTTATAAGTCATGTCAACTTTGCATTCTTCACCATATTCTATATCCTTTATGGTGAAAAGGTCTTTAAAATTGCCACAATGTATAATTGCTGTAGTTTGCTGTGAAGCTTATTGTTGTTCACAGTACTTTTGTTGTTTAATTATTCCTTCCTCATTTAATAAGTTACTTTTATCAAGGGTTCCAAAAGAACGTAGGACTGAGACTTAAGAGTTCTTTTTTGAATAATTTTTTTAACAAAGTAAAATTTAACCACAGATATTATCACTTTATTTAGTCTCTAGAGTATGACTTTTATAGATCTTAAAATAACTTTTTTAAATGATTGGATGAGATAACTATATTTGGGTTTGGATAATATTTATTTAAATGTTCTATTAGTCGGCCAGATGGAAAGGCTTTAGTAAAATCGATACTTCTGCATATAAATTGGTAAAGTAAGTAAATCTCCATCTTTGCTGAGTTAGCTTGGAAGTCCTATGGTTCAGAGGGTTGGCTCGCTTACCTTCCTCTTAAGTATTGACTCTCTTACTAGCTGTGGGTCTCTCAGGGTGAGCTTGCAGTTTATAGATAAACCACATAAGCAGCTGTACAATCCTTACTAGATAGATAATGCTAGGTTTGTTATACACCAAGAATATAATTCTGAGCTGACCTGTTGAAAAAGGTTTGCATCAATAAAGATTTGTGCTGGTTTCCTTTGGAAAGAAGGAATCATTTTATAGGTAGGAGTATTTACAAATCTTTATTTTTTGATGAATCTAGTACCAGTACCAGAGCTACCAGTAGTTTTTAACTGGGACTAATTTTAAATATTAAAACATTTCAATGTCTTTCAAGTCTAAATTCAGATTTACTTATGTGTGTGTATATGATCACCAAGACAGCATTCCTAGTTGTGTTTTTAAATACAGATGAATAAATTGGGTTGAAGTTGTTTGCTGAGGCCTTTTTTTTTCTGATATAAAAAAAAATGGAGATGAGTCAAATCATTTGTAATTCCACTACTGAGAAGTCTTAAGCATTTTTGTGTGTAGGTTTTTATTCACATATTAACTTTTTTCCATATGCCTTATATTTTTTGCTGGAGGTATGATAATTAAAACAAGCAAGATCCTTTTATTTGAGAGAGACAAAGTTACGATTTTTTAATATAGATACTAGGTACATCTTCACTGAGAGGGTAACATCTTACAAAGACCTGGAGGAAGATGCTGGGAGGATCTGAGGGAAAGGGACACTAAATAAAGTTCTTAGGTGGTGGTGGTGGTGGTGGTGGTGGTGGTGGTGGTGGTGGTGGTGGTGGTGTGTGTGTGTGTGTGTGTTTGAAGGAAAGGGTTGGTGTGTCTGAAACATCAAGAGGCCCATTGTTATTTGAAGCAAAAGACTAGAAGCAAATGAGGTTAAAGGGTGCGGTAGTTTGAGAATGCCTCCCACCCTATGGGCTCATATGTTTGAGTGCTTTATTACCAGTTGGAATTGTTTGGGAAGGATTAGGAGGTGTGGTCTTTTTGGAGAAGATGTGTCACTTGTGGTAGGCTTTGAGGTTTCAAAAGCTGATTCCAGGTCCAGTGTTGGTTCTCTCTACCTGCTGCTTATGAATCAGATGTAAGCAGCTAAGGCCAAGCTCCAAGGTCATGTCTGCCTGCTTGGCTCCTGGAATGCTTCCCATCATGGTAGTTATGGACTAACCCTCTGAAACGTAAGCCAGCCTCAATTAAATGCTTCCTTTTATAAGTTGCCTTGGTCATGATGTCTCTTCACAGCAATAGAACAGTGACTAAGACAAAGTGGGAGCTGGAAGCACATGGAATGCGGGTTCTTCCTCCTAGCAACATAAGAGATTACCTAGGAAACTTAAAAACCATTTACTGTTTCCATGCTGCTGTGCAGCCAGAGTTAAGAAATAGAAGGAAAAACTCACTATGCTACACTAAGGGAGGAGATGTTGAAGCCAATGAAGAGTTTGGAGGAATTTTTTTCTGTCTTTGGTTTTCTTATGTTAAAGAGAGAATATATTAGGGAATGTCCCAGACATAGAAAGATAACTTCTAACTCTCCTCTTTCACAAGCCATCCATCTACATGTCACCGTATTTGCTTCCTTTGTTGTGTTCCCTTCCCTGTACCTCACCTTTTCACTAGAATATTTTAATGTTGCCCCTCCCCCCTTTTTTAAACAGAGCAAGAATCATTATGGTTTGTGAGTTGAGATAAATAAGAGACAGGCAAGGCCTTAAAAAATGCACTTTTTGTTGTCGTTGATTTGGTCATGTAGACACATAGTGTATCCACTCACTTATGAACTACTTTCATTTTTATATTGAACATTTTATGTCATTGACTATGCTGAAACTTTTTTTTTTGTGATTAAATACTATTCCATTAGAATGTATTTTAATCTTAAACTATAGAACACTTTAACTCATACCCTTTTGTATTAAGCTGTTGTGATAGACCCTATCTTAGTTAGGGTTTCTGTTGCTGTGATAAAACACCATGATCAAAAGCAATTTGGGGAAGAGTTTATTTAAGTCAGGACAGGAACCTGGAGACAGGAAATGAAGCAGGGGCCATAGAATAATTTCTGCTTAAAGTCTTGATCTTAATTTCTTACTCAGCAATTCAGTTTGATTGCTTATAGCACCCAGGACCACCAGCGTGGAATTAGGGGTGGGGACACCACCTACTGTGAACTGGGCCTTCCCACATTAGTCATCAATCCTGAGAATCTACACAGGTTTACAGGGTTGTCTGCTGGACACATTTTCTCAATTGATGTTTCCTTTTCTTAAATGAATCTAGCTTGTCTCAAGTTGACATAAAACTAGCCTCTACAGACCCAATAAATAGGTCTCTGCACATCTCTGTAGTTAGTCATATAAGGTAAATTACTTAGAATTGCTTTGTCAAAGGGTGTATATAGAAATCTAAAGGCTTTGAAATACATTCCCAAGTATTTTCCAGAAAGACTCTTACACCCACTTACTGTTTCTGAAAGTGTCAGTTCCGACTCTCACTAACATTGAATTTTGTCAGATTTTTTAAAATACTGTTTCAACAAGTGAAAAAGTAACTCTTCGTTTCAGTTTGCAGTTCTTTGATTTCTAATGAGATAGACTTGAATTCTCATTAATTTACATTAAAAATAATAATTATATCAGTTGTGACTTCAAATCACTTAGGACTTTTACTTTTATATTATACAACTGCTTTATAGGCTACTCATGAATATTAAAGCATTTTAAAAATTCAGAGTTTTAAACTTTTCACCATGATACATTTTTTTTTTCTGTAGCTAAAAGTTTCATAGAACAACACATACCTCCTTAGCAAGTTTGAATTGTTTTGAGATTTTATATTCATACTTATCTTTATAAGTGCTTTACTGTTACATGTAATTATTAAAAATCAATCTACGCTATTGCTGGCTACTCTCAGGCCACGGTGGTCTCCCTTGGCAATCCCCATGCAGCAGTAGCCCCAAATTCCCGCGGTTTGCTTGCCGCTGAACCCAGTCATCCATCCCCTGTGGCTAACTGATGCCAAACCACTCAGCACTCCCAAGTTTCTGCAACTAGCTGTTTTACCTTTCCCCTGGAGCTCTGTTGAGTCCCAGCAAAATGGAAAATACCAATCTTAGTTTAGAATCAACAGATAACACAACTGCTGGGCGTGGAATCTATCATCCTTAATTCATTAGCTATTCTATAATTAGAAATATTCCAGTAGCGGATTCTGTGGATTCCACCACCAGATCTAACGGACCCTGCTTTTTGCCTGCTTTCACTCTTACCTCTTCGTCCAAAAAAGGCGTTCCTTTCTCCTGCATTCCCTCTTCCTCTAACAAACCGGAAGGCTTGCCTTCTCCTCGCCCAGTGATGATTGGCTTCTTGTCATCTTTATTATCCAATCGGTTAATTAGGGAAAAATTCCGCTTCACTTTACTGACCATTACTGATCATAACCTGTTTGTGGCCTAGAATTTGCAAAGCATGCTCTAAGTTATGTACTGCTGGGTCTTGTATCTTTTGTGATCATTCCAGAAACTCAGAAGCCAGCTAATAAACTTTACTTCTAATACAGCTAGATAGGAAAAAGGCCCCAAAGCCACATTGCTGTGTTCCTGTACCAAATGTTAAATACATTTGAGTCTCTATGATGCTGTACTAACTGAACCATTCACATAACTGTTGGGAGATATAGCTAATGTGTTTGAGCAGAAATAACATCATTTGCAGTCTCCATAATTGAGAAACATCATTGATGAAAGAATTTCATTTGTGACTTTTGGTACCTTAAAATATGACAAAAAATGACAAAAAAAGTGATAACACCTAGTTTTCTATTAATTAATTAATTAATTAATTAATATGAGTATACTGTCGCTGTCCTCAGACACACCAGAAGGCAACAAATCCCCATTACAGATGATTGTGAGCCATCATGTGGTTGCTGGGAATTGAACTCAGGACCTCTGGAAGAGCAGTCAGTGCTCTTAACTGCTGAGCCATCTCTCCAGCCTGCCAATGACTCTTAGTTTTAACACTTAGTTTAAACTTTTTTAAACAGAGAAAAAGAATGAGAGCTGGGTAATACTAGCAGTAGGAAGTTGAGGATGTGTTACTGCTTTATGTAAATTACCAGGTCTTCACTCGTGAAGTTTCCCTAATTGGTAGTACAACATTGTTTTTACTCTTGATGTGTAGATTAAATATATCTTGTCTTAAAGAGTTTTTATACTGAATAGAGTGAATATTTTAAAATACATTTTGTTTGTTTGGTTTTCAAGACAGGGTGTCTCTGTGTAGCCCAGACTGCCCTGGAACAGGCTGCTCTTGAACTCTGTCTCCCAGGGTTTAAAGGTGTCCTTCTACCATCCTTGAACATTATAAATGACTTAAGACTTTTTCTACTCTCCCAACATTCTACATTGGAAAAAAAAACTTAGAGGAGTGTTGCAAAGTTAATTATATAAAAATTAACATTTTTATTATAAAATTTTTATATTGAAGAAATATTTTATCTTTGGGAAAAGAGCAGAGTATGTATGTTGTATCTACCCTGTATTTTTAAAACAGATACTACCAAATTAGGAAGATAAGTAACTCAGCCCTTCTATGAAGAACATTGACCTTAATTACTGTCTTTATAGTATGTATAGTTAGTATTAGATGTACGACATCCCTATGTATATGGTCTGAAGTCATTGTCTAGTACAGCATTCTAGTACAACTAGACATGTGATGTGAGTTATGTATGTCATTTTAATTTACTTTTGAAGTTCTAAACAAACCTAATTTCAGTATTTTGAGACAGCACATTATCCTTAAATATATGATTAGTGTAGAAACAAAAAAACTTCACTAACTTTGAAATCTTATATATTTCCATTTTATGTACATTTCTACTCTGCTGTTAAGTTTTTACTGGAAGTACTTCATCTGAGTATATATTTCATGAAATATTTTGTTGAAAAAATTTTCCATACCAAAGTTATTCTGTATATTTTTCCAGTAACTGAATTATCAGACTTATAATTTATTCACCTTAGTAGTGCTATTCTTCAAGTGCTCAGTCGTTGTGTAGCTAATGTCTACCATGGTAGTGATTATAATGTATTGTTATATAAGCATCAAAACAACTTGCCTGCATATGAATAACTAATCAAAGTTTGAGGTGTTAATAGAACTAGAGATATGGTGAAGGATTTTATTGTTTGAGTAATTTAAAACATTTTTATTTGTTCGTGTTTGTATACATAATACCTATGATCCATTTTGCCACAACATCTTTGTATCTTTAATGTCAATCCTGATTTTTTTAGAGTATTTAATTGTTTAGATATTTCAGGATTGCACATACATTTGTTTAGTTTATTGCCTATATAAAGAATGGTTTAATATAGTTCAAAATTATCTGGTTTTTTGAAGGTGCTTTTAGATCTTAAATGATCTTTTAATGTTTAAATCATTTTTAAAGTTTAAAGAACTGGATGTGTACTGAGAAATCTTCCTCAAATTTTTCTAGTACATACTGTATTTCTCTAAATTTAGCTTTATTTAGACAAACGTATCAGGATGGAAAAGAACATTTTAAAGTTTAATAAAACTGTTAGTATCAATTTTATACATAATTCTAAATGTTATAACTCCTGATTCATTTTAAACTCATGGTATTTTAATTGTAGTGAATGGAGAAGCAGATCTTCCTCTTGTATAGCAAAATCATGTTGTAATTTTATATTTGCAGATTTTATAATATACCACCTGCTGTGTGTTTGGTTCATCACTAGATGGAGTTCTTACAGTATAACTGTGTGTTGGGTAGGCATTGGTAGAAATGTATTCCTTAAAGTAGACTTTTTTAAAAAATATAAAGAAGAATTAAGCATATAACATAGTAATAAGAGTTCTTATGTGGTACTTTTCTTTGTACAAGAAACCCCGGACATTTCAGTCACGGTTTTTGTTAGGTGCCTTTGGGAAGTGATGGGAAAGGAATTGAGACTTAATACTACAAAATAGCGATTTATATCATGAACTTGGACAAGATCAATCTTTTTAGAAATGTGTGTGTGCTCCAGCTTTCTTGAGGCATGCTGTCCTGCCTCGGTGGCTTGCAGGAGATGACATGGATGTGCGTGTGCGGCAGATAGTTCTCTGCACTCCTTGGCTTGCCCTGTGCTGGCTCCTAGCTTTAATCTCACTGAGTGTATAATTCTTCTCTTGCCACCTTAGCTAAAATCCAAACAGAGTTTTGTTTTGTTTTCTTGCTATTTTACTCTAATTAAAGGTAGTATTTTTGCCAGGAGTTGGATGTACCATCGGTACTTCTGTTAAGTGGTCAGGCTGGTTTATATTTCTGCTCCTTTACTCTTCCTTTTTTCATTTCTGTGAATAATAGAAATAATTTTGTGCTAGCTACTCCTGAATCCATCAAACTCTAAGGCACTAAAAATCATCATTCGATGGCTCTTTGGTACTCTTTGAAAATATTCCCTAAAACATGCTTCTCCCAAGTTACATAAATGTAACTTTTCAACAATGACATTTTAAAAGCTACTGTAATACTTCTGCAAGGGTAAAAAAATTTCAGTAGTAGTTAAAAGAATTATAATTTAAAGTAGTCCGTCCTCTGTCCCATGCCTTCCTTCATCCATCTGTATCGCTAGAGGCAGCTGCTTTAACAAAGTCCATTACTTTCTTCTTTCCATGGCTGTCCTCACACAGCTTTAAATGCTGTTGTGTTCTGGTTAATAGTTGTGGATGTTAAATCTCTGGTAGATCATCATCTGAGCAGATTGTGGCGGTATTCCACATTTTTCCTACACCCTCTTCAGTTGTGTCTCCCTTACGGTGGTAGGATGGCTTCTTTGAGGTAGTTTTTATGAGCAAACAGTATTAAAGACAGCATTCTTTGTTATGTGTTATCTCCTGGTGAATGTCCCTGAAAGCTTCTAACAAACTTCTGAGTTATTTCATTGACCAAGATTGCTTCAGAGATCCATTTATAGACCTAGAATGTTCTGACAAGAGCAAAATTGTACAGGAAGGTGGAGTGTCTGAGGTTAGTTAAGGAGGAGCTAGGAAGGATAATGAGTCGATTAGTCAGCCAACAGTGTCTTAACAGTCAGATGATTCTCAATGGAAAGTATTATCAACTGTAGTCCCAATAACCAGGCCACTGTTGTTTGGAAGTCAAGTAGAAAGGGAGTTATTCCAAGTCAAGCCCTTCTCTATATCTTTGCTAAAGTGCCCATTGCTTAAATATCTGAAAAAGGTAGACTAGGAAAACATCATTTCTCTTCAGTTGGATTGTATTTATAGGAACTGTACTTTTGTACTTCCTTGGAACAAAGCTTTATTCAGTATTTACAATATTTGCAAAAATATAGATTTTAATTTAATAGTCATCTTAAACAGCATTGGCGTTAATTCTTTTTACAGTCAAGGCTATTCAAACAGTAAATGTGAACTTTTTTCCTAAATCTAAAATGTCAGTATCCCCTGGAAAGTATCACTTGTTTTGTTCAGTTTTTAAGTGCTCAGTTCTTTCTTATCGTAGAGATCCTTGCCTTATTGTTCAGATCCCCTGAACCTTGAATTACAGGTGGTTATGATCTGCTATGTGAGTTCTGGGAATTGAACCCTGTCTTCTGGAAGAACAGTCAGTACTCTATCTAACTACTATGTAATCTTTCTAGCCCTTTTACTAAAGGTCTTGCTGAATATTCAGTGTACTGGGCCCCCTTCCCACTGTGCTCTGATTTGTTTTAAACTTTCCCCAAGCACTTGTTTCTCCACAGGAGGCCTCACTTTATTAGCGTGTTTTATTTTTAAAGTATCTGTGTCCCGTCACCAAGCAAAAGTGTTGAAGGGCAGAGATCCCGAGGAACACCCCAGCCTCTATCCCAGTTGTGGGCATATAGTAGGTGATTTTGAATCTTTTGCCTTCGCACTGTATCAGATGTTGTAGTTCTGGGAATTCTCTTCTTTGTATTAGTGACCATCGTTTCCCTAGCCTTGGTCATCCAGACTTTGATAGGTTGGTTCTTGACCACTGACATCTTAAATTCAACTTTAATTAAGGAGCCATTTATTCAGAACACTGAACAAAGCAGTATATACTTAGTTGATATTCAAATGTCATTTGCTTATAAGATTGCCAGTTAGCAAATGTTCCTGAAGAATTTAATGTAAATTGAGGAAGCTAATGTGTGGAGAGTCTTTACTCAATTTAAGTAATTGTGTTTGAACTATATTGTGTGAACTATAAATTTTATCCGTGTCAGTTGTAAGCAACCAAAGATTCAGTCATATTGGCACATCTCCCTTTATAGGCCTTCATAACATTGTGTGTGACTCAGTTTCCCTGTGAGTTGGAGCTAGCTATAATCGATCAGCTATACTTTAACCTGTAACTTTAAAAGAAAAAGAGTCAGGCAGTGGTGGAGCACGCCTTTAATCCCAGCACTTGGGAGGCAGAGGCAGGAGGATTTCTGAATTTGAGGCCAGCAGGGCTACATAGAGAAACCCTGTCTCGAAAAAGAAAAAAAAAAGAACAAGAGGAGGAGATGATGATGATGGATGATGATGATGATGATGGAGGCTGCAGAGGTTTTGGCAAGTAAGTCATGTTGTAAGGCCAGCTTCTGTGCAAGCGAATGATGAAGGTAGAGAAAGGAGGAATGAGTAAGACCTTACCAAGCAGAATTCTTGATGCACTGCCTTGCCAGACTAACATGTCTCTGTGAAGGGACTCCATCAAAGAGTAGTTATGTTTCCTTTTTAGGACCTAGCAAATGTATTACTCCTAAAAAAACGAAAAAGAAAAATAGCTTTAATAAAGTGGGGGCCAAGCTTTATTTCCAGATATAAAACAAACAAACAAACAAACAAAAAACTGGGAAAGAGGCAGATTACCTGCAGGGATGGTGCCTTTCATGCCCGTGCCCTACTTGCTAACATGGAGAGCAGGCAATAATGGTGTCCACCTGTGAGGCTTACTCTGAAGAGCCACTTTACCACAACCCCATCTGCTGTCACTACTCTATTTGCTGCTTTGGTTTTTTGGTTTTTTGCTTTTCTTTTTCCTATACTCTGTTTCCCTGAAACTTACTGTTTAAAACATTCTTTAAACTATTTAGAATAAAATTTGATTTATTTAGATTTAAACAAGAAATATTCCCAGTTAAAAGCTTAACATTGTGAGCCAGGAATGGTGGGTTACCCACTGTAATCTCAGCACTCAGAAAGGTAGGGTAGGAGGATCTTGAGTTCAAAACTAGCTTGGGCTACAATAGCAAGACCTCTCCCCTGGCGCCTCTCTCTCTCAAAGAAATGTTAAGTTAAAAGTTTTTAGGATCTTGAGCTGCTTCAGAAAAGAAAGGTATGCAGTGAAGTGTAAAAGATGAGATTCGTTTGAACTAAGGAAAAACAGATAGCAAACCTGACCAGGTGAGTGTCGTTTCTAGAACTTGCTTACTCAGCACAGGGGAGTTTGGACTAGAGTACTCCTACTTGCAGGTTGTCTTGTGTCTCCCTTCCCACCTTGTAATGTTATTTTGAGTTTTGGTTAGTTTTTGTTTTTCTATTTGTAACTCTGTTGTGCAGTTTTAGATCCTCTGTGATTTGAGAAAGTGCCATCTATGGTTTTGAGTAGGTCCCCATATACTTTTCAGGAAAGGAGAGTATATTGAATGGAACCTTTCAGTTATTACAGAATGATGTAGGGTAAGTGTGTAAAATGTTACAGCATGGTCAAATAGAAGGACTTCTTTATTTTTATAGTGTATTCTATGGTATATCATACTAGACCTAACACCCAGGATCTATAAAGGTTCTAGGAATACTTAATTAGAAAATAGTGAACTTTTGTTCCTAGGGGAATGAATATTATATCATGTTTCTATAAGCCTCTGATCACATTTTTATAGACCAGTCATGACATAACATTGTTTCATGTACAGTTCTCCCATTTCATACTATCTATCTATCTATCTATCTATCTATCTATCTATCTATCTATCTATCTGATGTATTTATAGACATAGTCTCATGTTTGCAGCTCAGTTTGGACTTGAACTTAAAGATCACATGTCTCTGCTTCCTAAATGCTGGGAGCACAACACTCAGTTGATGTGTACTTTCATTTATTATTGCTGTTTTAGCATTGAACATATGACCAATTATGACTTATGCCCGAGTCAAGCTTATCTAACACATTTTTTCTTCAAGAGACACATTAACTTTCCATCGTGAGTATATAATACTTAGAAACATTTCAGCATTATGCTGAGGGGCCATTTTAAGCAGTGAAAGCATCTATAATGGCACAGAAGTGCAAAAACCGTGGTGCTAAACAGACCACCAAAACGACAGCTGCTTGTATAGTCTGAGTGCTGAAACAAGACTGTCTTGTTCCATCTTCTGGTGGAAAAGTCTATGTAGGTGAGTCACGTTTCCCACTGTTCTGTGTATACGGCAAAAACTTAAAAAAAGAAAAAAGCCAAAGTACTTACTTGACTATTGGTTTGGTTATTTACTGCTTTGATAAAACTTAACCAAGAGCAACTTGGGGGAGGAAGTGGTTTATTTGGCCTAGAGCTTACAGTTCATTATTGAGGAAAACCTGGGCAGGAACTGAGGCAGAACTTAGAGATGAACATTGCTTACTGGCTTGCCTAGCTTACTCTCTGATACAACCCAGAACATGGCCAACATTGGGCTGGACACCCCTACTGCTATGAATCCTTAATCAAAAAATATTCCTCAGAGACTGCATCCAAAGGCCGATGCATGCAATTCCTGAATTGAGGTTTCCTCTTCAGGTGTCAAGTTGGCAAAAACCTGCAGTGTTACTGACGACTTTAGTGGATAGCCGAATTCACGTGTACAGAATCTGAGTATCAAGAATTGGGTGTAATTGTTTTATTGAAGTTTATATTGGACTGCTTACACTTCATACTGGAAAGAAAGATTCTTTTATTTGTGGATATATGTAAGTTTCTTGTTAGTACAGTCACTTGTACAGTTTTTACGTCATCTTGTCTAATGAAGTAAAACTGTTTTTGGTTACTCTTTCCCTCTCTTCCCACAGGGAGCAGCCTATCTTCAGCACTCGTGCTCATGTCTTCCAGATTGACCCGAACACAAAGAAGAACTGGGTTCCCACCAGCAAGCATGCAGTTACTGTGTCTTATTTTTATGACAGCACAAGAAATGTGTATAGAATAATCAGTTTAGATGGCTCCAAGGTGAGCTACATTTACTTCAGATTATCTTACTCTTTTGCTTTGTATAACATAGAACTTCAGTTTCAATCATATTTTTATTTTCATTAAAATATTTCTTCTAGACTTTTTGAAGCTTAACTTTAGGAAACAAAAAGTGATTATTCTTCAAGTAATAGTATTTTTTCCTCAAGTTATTTGTAGAAACTAACTCCCTTATTATATTGAGTTATATGAAAAGACATATTCTTCAGCTTTATTATGATGGGTTATTTTATTTAATGAACATTCCTTGTATCTCTGTTTTGTATTGATGTTAAATGATAAGAAAATTTCTGTTAGTCACCATTTCACTATTAGAACAATACCAGCTATCAGAAAGGTGTTTATTTAGCTTTATAGTTTGAAGGCTAATAATCCAAAGGGTATAGCCCTAGCTCCCTGGTGCTTCTCTTGATTGCAGCATTGTATGATTTGGTAATGATGGCCAACATATGGGTTAGCAAGCAATTACATTTTGAGCTGGTGGAGTTGAAGGGGGTCAGGCCTGCTCTCTTTATGACAGTCCATTCAGAAGAGTTGAAGGGTTTCTTAAGAACGACCCTCCTAGACCACATTCCCAGTGGTCTGATGACCTACCTCTACGTCCTACACATATTTGAATGTTCTATAATACCTCCTTCGAATCACAAAATCAGGGGGCATGGGGCTGAGAATCTGGGTTTGGATCCCAACACCCACACAGAATCTCTAGGTCCAGGATCTGACACCCCTTTCTGACCTCTGCAGGCATCAGGCATACAAGTGGCAAAATACTCATAAACATTAAGTAAATAAATCCAAAACAACAACAACAACAAAGATCCTTTTGGAGAACACAATTAAAGAATAATTAACCATAGCAACTTTTGTGTACTAGTAGGCAGTTCAGAATCCTTAAATCATGAAGCCTACCAGCTTGAAAACTAAAGTATCACAAGTGTAAGACTGAAATTTTAAAAGTCTTGCTTTTAGGAGAGACATCAAGTACAATTGGCTCCACCCTCAACTCCTCAAATACTGTTATCGCTATCAAGGTAACGCTTTCGAGGGCATCCTTACTCTCACATCTGTTTCAGTAGTTGTGCCAGGACAGAGAAGCGAGAGGGGGTTGAATGGGGAAAAGAGGGAGGGAAGGGGGCTTATGGGACTTTCAGGGAGGGAGGAAACGGGAAAGGGGAAATGATTTGGAATGTAAATAAAAAAAACTTAGAAAATAAAATTAAAAAAAAAAAGAAAGAAAGAAAAGAAGTTAGTGTCAGCAGAGTGTACTTCATGCTTGGTGGACAGTATGCTGTTCAGAAGGGAGAAAATCTGTCTTATTACCAGTGAATTTTGTGTAATAACTTACATCCCAAGCATCAGATCCTGAGGTTTCCTTTCTTCAATCTTTCTTGGAGCTGTGAGGTCTTTCTTACCTCTGTCAGTTCAGTGCAGAAGTTAGGAACAGAGTAGAACCAAACCACCTCATTGGAATTTGTGCTGCTTCCAGTTTGCTAGCCATGTGACCTTGCATAAGATATTTAACTTCTGTGCATCGGTTTTTCACATGTCAAAAGGATTGTTATCCTAATAATTAGTCTTTCTTTTCACTTTTATGTGAATGACTGAAAAGACTTAAGAGGATGATAGTTAATTTCTGTGAAGTGTTATCTAGTGAAGAGTAACTGTTTATAAATGTTTGGTTTAGTGAAATATAACGGATATTAAGCTATCATCTCAGCTTTAGACTGCTAATTTATTTTCCCTCCTTGAACTTTCAGTTTCTGTAATCTACCGTATCCAATGTACAAATATAATGTGTTCTTATTTGATGGGGTTTAAAAGGTGGAGATGCAGGTCAACTGAAGCAGTCCGTGTTAGGAGGAGAATTTGCATTGAATTAAACAAATTTCAGTGTTTTCAAGTATTTCCTACTGTCTCACATCCATCTCTTTGTTTTTTCATTGTGTTAGAAAGCCCAGAGAACCCTAAGAAGAAACTGTTCAGTTATTGTTGCGTATGTGTGTGTGCATGCATGCTTGAACTATACACATGAGAAGGTGAAGCTGTTGGTTTCTCTGTCCTTTTTTTTGTGATAGGTTCTCAATATTTAGCTCCATATGTAACTAAAGTTTTTCTTTTAAAAAAGTTCTTAGTTATGTCCTAATCAAAAAATCTAAGAAAAATCTAAGAAATAAAAATTTCAAGCATAAGATTACTTAATATTTTTTTCAGTGTTTTGATGATTATAATACAGAAATGAGGAAAGGTTCAGAGTTTAGATTAGAGTGCATCTCTTTAACAAGTCACAAAAAAGTTGTTTTGAAATGGTTGAAATGAGCACCAATGTCCACCAGCACATTGGTTATTCCTTCTTGTTGCTTATTAAATTTATTTTTAAATGTATTATCAGGGACTGGAGAGATGGCTCAGCGGGTAAGAGCACCAACTGCTCTTCCAAAGGTCATGAGTTCAAATCCCAGCACCCACATGGTGGCTCATAGCCATCCATAAAGAGATCTGTTGCCCTCTTCTGGTGTCTGAAGACAGCTACAGTGTACTTACATATAATAAATAAATAAATAAATCTTTAAAAAAAATGTATTATCACCATGCCTTCTAGAGTTAGTGGCTTCTGATGCCAAAATTCCCTTTTCGCCTTGTTTAACAATGGGGCCCGTCCTCAAATGTTTCTTGGAAAACACTGAAGGGCCACCAAATGCATCCTGGTCTTTATTTGCTTTTTTCTGTCACTTCCTTTTAGGGACTTTACAAGTATTAACACACTCTGACTTTCCCCTGTTAGCTATTACTTTACACTGTCCCAACCAGCTCTGTGACCACATTGCCTCCTTACTGTTGTCTCAGGTTTCTAGAATTATGCTTGGTAGCCAGTAGGTACTCAGAGAACTTCAGAGAAATCCTGATCCTTTGTTGTCAGTTTATAATCTTTTTTTTCTAGTCTTTATATATATATATATATATATATATATGAGTGTTTGCCTACATGTATGCATGTGTACCATGTGCATGCTTAGTGCCTGAAAAGGACAAGGGAGAGCATCACATCCCCTGTAACTGGCGTTACAGGTGGTTGTAAACTACCATGTGAGTGCTAGGAATCAAACCCAGGTTCTCTGCAAGAGCAACAGATGCTTTTAAATCACTTACGCACCGGGCGGTGGTGGCGCACGCCTTTAATCCCAGCTCTTGGGAGGCAGAGGCAGGAGGATTTCTGAGTTCGAGGCCAGCCTGGTCTACAGAGTGAGTTCCAGGCCAGCCAGGGCTACACAGAGAAACCCTGTCTCGAAAAACCAAAAAAAAAAAAAAAATCACTTACCCGCTTCTCTAGCCCCTAGTCTTATTTGGTGACCGTTCCACAAGTCAAAATCTTTGTTAGCTATGCTTTACATACTCAAAATGGTATGCTGGTAGAAGCTGTTTTGAACCAGATGGTGAGGAAGGTGAAAACTCATAAATATATAAGTTTTGTACAAAGATAAAAGCTCTCGTTATAGCAATAGATAACCTATCCATTCCCTGTTGTACAATCTTCTTCTCTTTAGTAGGTCATATGTCCTTGTTGAAAGTTCATTAATACCTAATAGCTCATAAATATTTTATATTTGTGGTGTTTTTCACTTGATAAACTTAAAATGCTGAAGTTTTATTCCACCTTTACTAATGTGGTAGATGACAAGTTCTGAATTTGACTATGTATTTTTTTGTTATTGGTGGAATTAAATTTCTTAATTTTAGAGGGCATTAGTCTACCCAACTAAAAATGATCCTTTTTCCAGCACTGGCAGAGAACATGAGTTAATAATATGTTATAATATCTGAAATATGTTAGCATTCCAGACTTAATCTTTAATCATTAACATGAAATGCTACTTTTTCTAAGAAATATTATGAAATAGAAATGATATTACTACCAATCTGTTATGAGAAAGGAAATGAAAGTATTTCTTAGGAGTTTGTTTTTTCCTATAGTAGAAAAAAAACCTGCTAAGTGATTGGAAGTCTGAAGTTTGTAAGACAAGATGAAGTTTGTAAGTTTGAATTGTAACTTTGCTCATGTAACCTGTGCCCCTAAAAAGTGTAAAAACTGCTTGTAATAGCCATTCGGGGTTGCCTTCTAGTCACTTGCCATGAGGTACTAATTGTAAGTTGACTCCAAGGCACTGGAAAATAAACCTCTTGCTTTTGCATCGGAAAAAAAAAGTCAAAATCACTTGTATTTCTTCATATATTATGAAGAAATTATATTATTTTTGATTTAGTTTTATTTTATGTGTGTAGGTATTTTGCATACCTGTATGCCAATGTGCCACATTCATGCCTGTTGCCTGGAGATCCAAATAGAAGGTGCTAGATCCCCTGAAACTGTAGTTACAAACACTTGTGAACTGCTATGTAGGTGCTACACGTTGAACCCAAGACCTCTGGAAGAGTAACCAGTTCTCTTAACCACTGAGATATTTCTCAGCCCTCATACATTTATTTTTGAAAGATTCTGTTAAGACTAAGGCCTATATATTTTTAGAGAACAGAATCCAAAATTAATAAATAGTGATCCTAAACATTCAAAAGGAAGAATTTGACCACATTCAAAACTGTTTGAAGGCTCACTTACCTAGTATATATGCAAGGTCCTGGGTTTGATGGCCACACTATCATAAAGGGGCAATAGCTCTAAAACCAAGATAAAAGTAACTGCTAACATTTGTCTGTTAGCAGCTTGTTGAAAATGATGGTTTTACAAGATGCATCTCTGGGACCTTGGTTTCTAGCTTAGTCAGCAAACTGCTTACATGTGCAGATATGAGGATCTGAGTTCTGTCTCCACCACACTTAGCACTGGGGAGGTGGGGACAGGCAGACTATCCAGCCAACTTAACCTTCCACCAAGTCCCAAGTCCTAGTGAGAGACCCTCTCTCAAAAACCAACCTCCACAGGCTGGACATCCTGCTCGCCTGCTCATCTGAGGTGTTTCACTTCCATAGGCCACATGCACATGTGATCATCTGAGGTGTCTAACCTCCACAAACACATGTACACATGAACATGCACACACATTTCCCCGAACACACATACCTTTGAAATTTTTTAGATCATTAAACATGTATCTATAATTCTACTAGTCATATATTTCTACATTGCCACCACTCAAATTATCTTTATCTGTTTAGCTTTCTAAGTTATAATTGATCCTGTTTTTATGTAGCCGAAATGGACTTCTGTTTGTTTTATTTTTCAGGCAATAATAAATAGCACCATCACTCCAAACATGACATTTACTAAAACATCTCAAAAGTTTGGCCAGTGGGCTGACAGCCGGGCAAACACTGTTTATGGGCTGGGCTTCTCCTCCGAACATCATCTTTCAAAAGTAAGTTATGTCAGAAAATCCTCAGGGAAATCTTCATCTCTAATTCGTGTGTCCGAAATATAAATAGGAAATGGAGAGTACAAAATAGAGGAGAAATCTGTTTAATATTCTGAGAAGTATAGTGACATTAAAATAAGAATATTAATATATTAAATGTTAGGAAAATAAATGTAAACAATACTAAACTAAAATAGCTACTGTTCATAATTATTCATGAAGACTTATTGTGCACATTAAAACAGTTATTACTGGTTGAAAAGGGCTTCTTGTCTTGAATTATCTGTATGGAGGAATTAAAAGATATGAACTCTGTTCAGAAGGGGTTTTGCTCAAAAAATAGTACCCTTCAGTTGGAGCTGGCCTGCAAGATAAGTAACCATCAAACATCCAAATTTTTTATTAAAATTTAAAGTTGGCATATATAGATTTCAGGTGGATTTTGTTGTTGTCGTCATTTGTTTCTTAGTATGACAATGATTTGCCTGGGAAATGTCCCCAGTACAGAGTGAGATTCAGCAGGCCTCTAGAGGAATTTCTCAAATAATGCTGATCAAATGAATTATGATGGCCAGAAAGACATAAATACAGAGCATCACCAGGCTAAATACTGGAATAAAACAGTTGTCCTGCCTGTAAATGAAGCCATCTCATATGAGCTTAAATCAGGAGCACCTTGAGTTCTTGTGGATATTACATAGAATAGAAAGAGAGGAAAAAGTGCATAGGAAAGAGAAACAATCACAAGGTGCTAGATAAATTAAGATGAATATACTCACTTTGTTCACTTGATTTTTACATATAAGATGTAAAGGTTTATGCTAAAACTTCTGTGTTAGCTATTTTGTTAAAGGGTCTGCCCTCACTTAAGATGCTTGCATGAGGTTTGATATAAACAGGTTCTGATCTTAAATTATTCCAGAACTAAGGTAACAGACTCTTGTAGGTAGACATAGTACACATTTACATTAAACTGTAAGCTTATTTATTGTAGAAATTTGTTCAGATCCTTTAAAATAAGTCATTTAAAATGTCTTAGACTTTTGTGAATATTGGCTTGATTTGTAATTAGTTTAGTAGTTGAAATAATCTGTTTTCATCTGTTTTAGTTGTAAACATTCATTTACATGGATGTTTTCAATATAAATTAAAGTTTAAAACTCAAAATTTGAAGCTATTTTAATTATTGTCTTTGTAATTGTTAAACCATTCTCTATAAGATGCTGATAGTGTGAGTATTACATGATTTAACTGAGCTTAGCAAGTCTCATTTTCTGAATATGTTTTTGGGCTGTTGTATAGGTGTTTGATCAAAATTCCTCAGTATAACAATGCAGATGAATATTACCCTTCCAGAAATGATCTCCTTGAGAAGTTATATGTTTATTTTATACATTAGACACTACTCACTTTATAGAACCTCCTGTGGGTTGTCTGCTAACAGAGAGAAATTATAAATAGTTTCTACTACATGAATTTCATGATTTGTACAGCAAAGAGCTAAAGTGTAAGTTGCTTTCTGAAACAGTCTTTTATGAAACACTTCTTAGTTAGACTTAAGTAATTTTTGACAATAAATTAGATCCTTCATTATATGTTTCCAGGTTATTGGGCAGCTAGCAAATGTGGTTTAGGATTAGTGAGTTAAGACCTGTCCATCATACAGTCTCATCTTGCCTCCTATTGTTTTAAGTGTGTGTGTGTGTGTGTGTGTGTGTGTGTGTGTGTGTGTGTGTGTGTGTGTGTGTCTGGGAGTCTGGGAATGGCTTTTATTTTTTTTCCTCTTCAAGGTAAAATACACTTTTAGCCGATTATTTCTAGTTGTGACCCCTAGCATTTTTTAGTTTTGATTGAATGTTTACTATTGTGATGTAGTTCACCTGAGTATTGCCAACTCCAACAGGTGCTTCGAGTTACGTGGAGAATTTGGATTTTGGGTTTATTTTGTAGCCCACCTAACTATATTTCTGAATATAATGATAGAATAGCTTCCATATCCCAAATGTAAATAGGCACTGTATGTTACAGTGCTGTTCCTATGGGTTTCTAAGAATTAGCATTTCATGTATAATTTTTTTTCATCTCAATGTTTTATGTTATGCCTTTTCTTTTTTAAACTTTGTTACCACTTTCTGTTACTGAATTGGCTATTTAGAAATCTTTGATAATTTTTTTTAGTTGTTGGTGATAATACTAAATATAATGATATGTAACTATGACTTACGCAATATGAGCATTTATGTTTTATTAATAGTTAAAAACTTTTTCTTACTATTTTGATATATAAGTAGACAATTGAGTATATTTTCTTAGTAATTAAGAAAAAGCATAGCATATGCCTATCTAGTGATTCTACCACTCATGTGAGTCTTAAATTGTGTCTTAATAACAAAAGAAGAACATAGATAAGCCAGCTTGTCAAATTCTAACTTCTGTATGTGGTGATGTTTTGAATAAGATTTATCACAGTACTTACATACAAGTTTTGGAGTTTTAGCTTTTTTTCCCATCTTTTCATACTACAAGCTTTATTTGTTGGGAGGCTGTGCTGTTTATGTAAGAATCAGTTCAAAAAATGAAGGAAATATGGGGTCTGTGGCGTGCTGCTTCTTGGTTAATGTATATAGTCTATGTGTGCTCAGTTTGCAGAAAAGTTTCAGGAGTTTAAAGAAGCTGCTCGGCTTGCAAAGGAGAAGTCACAGGAGAAGATGGAACTGACCAGTACCCCTTCGCAGGTGGGTTTCACAGTTTGCTTTTATGTGTGAGCCCAGCTCATTTCAGACTGTCCACTTTATGCCAGAATAAAATTTGGAAGGATTATGGCAAAATAAATTCCCAAAGTAGTTATGGAAGTACACTGCTTAATTAATCTCTACTGATGGAGAATAATGTCAGTGTTTACAAGAATATTTTTAAAAATCAGTATTAACCCAGACAAGCTTTATATACCCAACAATAGAAGAGCAAAAGTACAAGACGATCAACCTGTAGTTTTGTCCATGTTCTTTTATGCAGGCAGTAGTAAGATAAGTTTGGCCACCTAGAGACTCCTCCGTGAACAGCTCCTCAGGCCAGGAGAGGCTCAGACAAGCAAACAAACTAACAGTATGCTCGTGCCCTAGAAGCTGGGAATGCCTGAAGGGAGTAGTTAAGAGGCAGAAAGAATGAAGGGAGTCTAAGCTAGACTTTGAATTGAGATTTCATGGGAAAAGTGGAAGAACAAGTAGTTTAGGATGGGCAAGTTTGAACAACTTCATTCGTTCTCCATTTCTGTTGGGGTGATGAAGACAAAGGAATATGTTTTTTCAGTACAAGACCAGATAAAGAAACGTTTGATATTGACATGGCTAACTTGACATCTCGGGTGTGCTCCCCATTAGGCCCTTAGTTTCTCTTAAGAATAGGCTAGTTCTAGGGGAAATAGAATATCTAGTCAAAGCATTACAAAACATTAGATAATTGAGATGAGTAGAGGTACTTATATGAAGACTTGACAACCTGAGTTCTCCCCCCAGAACTCACAAGGTGGCAGGAGAGACCAACATCCTGGTCCTCTGTACCCCACATGTCTTCTTTAGCTTGTGTATCCTCTGCCTAGCAATAATAACAATTAAAGAATCAAAACATTACAAAATATAGAACACTGTAAAATACAAGGCATATTGTTTGTTCTTCCTGATCTTAAAATCTCCTTATCTCTAACTACTTGATAAGCCTCTCTAAGTGTAAAGGGTTCATTTTTATTTTCATTAGGAGAGTTCTGCTAAGTGCTCTCCTCAAAGACTAAACCTTTACTACAGATTGAAGCCAAGGTCCAGTCTCCCATCCCTGTAGTAGTCTGGGGTAATGTTGGGTGACCATTGTTGGTTAAACTGTGTGGAATCTATTTGTCAAATGCTTTTCTGCTCCAACGACTCCTTTAAGCATAGATCCATTTCAGGTTATGTGACAATATGTGCTTGGAGTTACGATTCTTTAGGTGAATGATATCGTTGTTACCAAAAATGCAACAAACAGCATATTTAGTAAGTGAATACATAAAAAATATCAATAAATTGTAGTGGATAATAGATTACCATTGTATTTATTTACTGTTTCTCCAGTTATAACTTAATATTGTGTCTAATTAATAGTAAATGACTACAATTTAGTAAGCTAATTTCTTCTCTGTAATAGAAGGGAAGTCTTTAAAATGTTTGCTTTCATCAAACCAATATAGAAAAGGTAATCATACTTGAAAAAATGCTGTGATATAAAAATAATAAAGTGATCAAATCTTAATTTGATCAGCATTTGGGATACATTCCTAATTTCTCTTTTCAAATATTTGAAGTCTGTTAACTTACTCTGTGGGAGCCAGAGAGAAAAGTAGAAAAAACAGTTTCTCCTTTCTCTTCCCTACATTTGTGATAATGGAATGCGTCTGTTTTGTTTGGGTAAGTTTAAATGAGATAACTGATGATAGTAGATGATCAAAACCTTTGTTTAGTTTTTTGTTTTTGTTTTTTGAGGAGACAGACTACATTTAGTTTGGAGTATTTGAGTGTTGGGATGGGAATATAGTGTAATTTTAGAGATTGCTTGTATACCGGACTCTAGGTTGGATGCCCTGCACTACAAATCAAAAGAGAATGAGATGAGAGTGTAAGATGGCTCTGTGTAAAACCACAGCATGTGCAAAGCTGGTGTAAAACCACAGGTCGTGCAAGCCTGGTAGCCTAAAACTGATTTCTGGGACCTCAGGGTGAAAGGAGAGACCCAACTCTTGACTTTTTTTTTTTAAGATTTATTTATTTGTTTTATGTATATGAGTACACTGTAGCTGAACAGATGTTTGTAAGTCATCATGTGGTTGCTGGGAATTGAACTCAGGACATTCAGAAGAGCAGTCAGTACTCTTAACCACTGAGCCATCTCTTCAGCCCCAACTCTTTTGACTCTTAATACCTCATTCTGTAACACTCTGTGACCCTTCTCTTCCTTATTCCTTCTCTCCCTCCATTTCTCTCTCTCTCTCTCTTTCTCTCTGTCTCTGTCTCTCTCCATCCAAACCCCTTTTCTCCTTCTACCTCACAAATACACAACAAACAATAAATTAGATTAATGCACGGAACAAAATCATACACATTTTCAAGTCAAATAGAATTAATCATTTTCTGTGACTGGGGAAGATGCTTAACCCAAGAGTGCTTTTGCACATGTAGCATGGGTATTATTACATCACTTACTCTATTGAATCGAGAGAGGTGAGTGTGCTAAGGACATGGCAACTCATGTTTAGTGAATGATGTGTGCTCTAGAGCCCGGCTTGAATCTTAGCACTAACCTCTAACCTCTATCGGCTTTATGAATTAGACAGGTAAGTGATGGTGGTAGGGTGTGTGCATTTGAAAAATGGGAATAAGACCAACTTATCTCCATTATTTTGAGAATTCAATAAGGATTAGAAAATTCTTATACATCGTAAATTTTTAATAAATATAGGCACCTGTTGATGCTGATGTGATCATAATGGTGGGGATAATTATAATGTCTTCAAATCGTCTGGCGCCTAATAGCTGTTAGGAAAACAGAGATGCCATATGTCTTAGTGTTTTTATTGCCTTGGTAAAACCATGACCAAAAGCAACTTGGGGAGAAGAGGGTTTGTTTTTCATAACTCAGGTCATAGACCATTGTGGGTAGCCAAGGCAGGAACCGGGAGGCAGGAGCTGAAGTGAAAGCCATAAAGGAACTCTGCTTATTGGCTTGGTCCTTAAGTCCTGTTCAACTCGCTTTCTCCCAAAACCCAGGACCTCCTTAGAGGTATCACTGCCCACAGTGCTTGGGACCTCCCACATAAATTATTAGTCAAGAAAATGTCTCACATGCTTTCCTGTAGGCCACTCTGATGGAGGCAATTCCTTGACATCCCCTCTTCTCAGATGACTAGCACGTGTTAAGTGGACAAAAACCAACCAGTACGATAAGCATCAGAGTTCTCTTGAAGACTTGTTGAAGCATGCTTCAGGTTTTAATTTGCTAGGCCTAAGATGGAGCCCAGGTGTTACTATCTCTGATTCCTTTTCCAGAGATACTGATGCAACTGACCTTATGTAAGAAGTACAAACAAACAAGTCATGCCACCTCCTTCAAGACCCGAAGTGAAAGGCGTCTGCCAGTTAGACAACAGTTTGCCACTTCATATTGCTCAACTCTTAAGTGAAGACTATATATACCCCGGCTTAGTATGGAGAAAATTAAAGCTAGCATGAGACTGACAAAGTAATAATGTAATAAAGTCAAATCTGTATAGGTTGTAATAAGTCTAGATGAAGTCTCAAACAGTAGAAAGGAGAGCAGGAGACTGTGAGGATACAGGCTCTGTTTTGTCTGTTGGAATCAAAACTAATAGTTGATCAACTGATCAAGAAGGAGTTAAGGCTTGAAGAATGGGTCTGTGATCCCAAGTACTCTGGAGGTTGAGGCAGGAGGATTGTAAAGTATGCCTGGGCTACAGACTGGCTTTAGAGTCAGTCTGGACAACTGAAATAAACAAGATCCTGTCTTAAAATAACAGGAAGTTAAAAAAAAAACAGGGTTGGGTTATATGTAGCTTAGTGATACAGTGTTTGCTTAATATGCAAGAGGCCCTAGATTCATTCCCCATTGTTGGGAGAAAAAAATTTTTTTATTTATTTTCTAAGGTTTTTTATTTACATTCCAAATCATTTCCCCTTTCCCGTTTCCTCCCTCCCCAAAAGTTCCATAAGCCCCCTTCCCTCCCTCTTTTCCCCATTCAACCCCCTCTCACTTCTCTGTCCTGGCATTCCCCTACATCCATCTTTCCAGGACCAGGGTCTCTCCTTCCATCTTCTTGGAAATCTATTGATATGCGAATTGTGTCTTGGGTATTCCGAGATTCTGGGTTAATAGCCCCTTATCAGTGACTGCATACCATGTGTGTTCTTTTGTGATTGGGTTACCTCACTAAGGATGATATTTTCAAGTTCTGACCATTTGCCTAGGAATTTCGTGAATTCATTGTTTTTAATTGCAGAGTAGTATTCCATTGTGTAGATATACCACATCTTCTGAATCCATTCCTCCGTTGAGGGACATCTGGGTTCTTTCCAGCTTCTGGCTATTATAAATAAGGCTGCTATGAACATAGTGGAGCATGTGTCCTTATTGCATGCAGGTAAAGCCTCTGGGTATATGCCTAGGAGTGGTATAGCAGAATCCTCCAGGAGTGTCATGCCCAGTTTTCTGAGGAACCACCAGACTGCTTTCCAGAGTGGTTGTACCAGCTTGCAATCCCACCAGCAGTGGAGGAGTGTTCCTCTTTCTCCACATCCTCGCCAACAACTGCTGTCTCCTGTGTTTTTGATATTAGCCATTCTGACTGGTGTGAGATGGAATCTCAGGGTTGTTTTGATTTGCATTTCCCTAATGACTAAGGATGATGAACATCTCTTTAGGTGCTTCTCAGCCATTAGATATTCTTCAGGTGAGAACTCTTTGTGTAGCTCTGTACCCCATTTTTTAATAGGGTTACTTGCCTCTCTGGAGTTTAACTTCTTGAGTTCTTTGTATATATTGGATATTAGCCCTCTGTCGGATGTAGGGTTGGTAAAGATCATTTCCCAGTTAGTTGGTTGCTGCTTTGTCTTTTTGACAGTGTCTTTTGCCTTGCAGAAACTTTGTAATTTAATGAGGTCCCATTTGTCAATTCTTGATCTTAGAGCATAAACTATTGGAGTTCTATTCAGGAAATTCTTCCCTGTGCCCATATGTTCAAGGTTCTTCCCTAGTTTCCTTTCTGTTAGTTTCAGTGTGTCTGGTTTTATGTGGATGTCTTTGATCCACTTGGAATTGAGCTTAGTGCAAGGAGATAAGAATGGGTCAATTTGCGTTCTTCTGCATGTTGACCTCCAGTTGAACCAGCACCATTTGTTGAAAAGGCTATCTCTTTTCCACTGGATGGTTTTAGCTCCTTTGTCAAAGATCAAGTGACCATAGGAATGTGGATTCATTTCTGGGAGAAAATATTAAGAAAAATAGTTTGAAGCAGTGGGTCACAGTTACTTTGGTAAACGTCTGTCTCCAAAAACAATTCCATTATGATTCATAACATTAGCAAAATTACAGTTATGAAGTAGCAACGAAAATAATTTTATGGTTGCAGGTGATCATAACATGAACTTTATTAAAGGGTTGTAGCATTAGGAATGAGAACCACATTTTAAAGGATTCTTACTTAAATTTTTTTGCTAAAATTCAATAGTTTTAATTCCCCAATATTTTTTATCTAAAATCTTTGAATATGTTGTTGACTTGAACCCTACTTTTGTCTTCCTAACTATGCTAATAGTTATTCTGGGAAGTCCCTGAAAGCTTTACTGCCAGCAGGGAAAACAGTCTGGGTGAGAGAAGAATGAAGTTTAGTTCAACTCCATTTAGATAAGGCTTCTTGGAGTCTGATATAAGCTTATTTTTGCACAGCATAATTTTGGGAAAATTTTTTGATAACAGTTAACTCAGCCCCCATGAGTACTACAAAGCTTACGATATGTTCACATTAATAAGCTCTTTTGTCTGTACAGTGGGTCTTATTGACTTCGAAACTGTGCTCAGGATAAGGGTCGAGGGAGAATGGCCAGGGTAAACACAGTCCATATGGGAGTGAGAATTGGCCTGGCCCTGAGATGGCATAGATGTCACATACGCTGTTGTAAAATACAAATGACATCTCTCACAAGGATGGGTTTTATGGGCCAGAAGGCTCAAGGTTTAGGGGAGGGAAGGGTCCAGGATAAATAAGCATAATATTATAGGCAGTATGGGCAGAGCCTGGCTCAACAGGTAGCAAATGTGGTTGTAAACTCCATTTCCCTCAGCAATCTGGGAGAACAGCTAAGGGTCTTCTCCCTTTGGAGAGATGAGCTGTGTATTAACTTTTCCCGCCATCTCCAGTACCTGTCTGTGTACACAAGAACCTTTTGTCCTCTACAAGTTTTCTTTAGTTTTGAGGTTGTTTTTTTTGTTTGTTTGTTTGTTTTGTTTTGTTCTGGTTTTTAAGGGTGAGTTTACTTTGGCTTGAAGTTCATAGGAATATAATTCATTATGGCAGAGAAGGTGAGGCAGCGAGAGATAAATTCAAGTTAAACTTTGACACTTGCAAAGATATCCGAATATCCTATTTTTATATCATTTCTCTGATATATGGTAGTATATGTGATATTATGTAAAAATTCATAGTGTGCTTAGTTCACCTGTTTTATTTTACTTTATAACCATTTACTTTTCAGACATTTTAAAGCATTTCATTTGCTTTCAATTAAAATAACTACTCTATTTTTGTGTTCAAATTTTAATAATTTGCATAATATTTAATACAATTATTTATTATGTAAGTATGTTTGTCATAAATAATCTTGAACAGAAATACAACTGGCTCTTGTTAAGCATTTAATGTAGTTAACTGAGTAAAATAGTGAAAAATACACAAGGAGAGTGAAGGTTTAACTTCAGTCAGTACATCTCACATCAACAACTTGGGGCTGGAGAGATGACTCAGCAGTTAACTTACCCAAGACTCTCATGGCAGGGAGCATACAGTACCATGTGACTTCAGCTCTAGGGGAATCCTAGACTTTCTTTTGGCCTCTGTGGGCCTGGACACACACACACACACACTCCTACACATAAATTAGGAAATAAATCTTTTTTAAAAAAATAGTATGTATTAGTTCATACTCAGGTATGTTCCTAAATGTTTACTGTTTTGCTAATCCTTACTATTGACATAATTAAAAGTTTAAGTTAATTTTTAATTAATTAAATTAAACTGCTAGATTTTATATTTAGAACTCTACCAAAACTTCAATGATAAGTCTGTTAATTTCAGAATTAAAGATGTCTCTTGTCAGACAGGAATAGAGGAAACCTACGGCCTTGCTACATGCTGTGCATGTACTGTACCCTGTGTAAGAACTGTCACAGATGTCAGGAAATGGGATTTCAGAGATGGTGCTTCTGAATGGTGGCAAAATATAAGAAATAATTTATGAGAGAATATGACAGGGTTGCCTGAAATCTCAACTCCATCTTCTTTATATATCAAACTTCTAAAGTGTCTCCCTCAGATTTTCCTGTCAAATTTGTATACAGAAAAGAGACTTACTGACACCTTTATTGTGGTATGAAAGAATGAAGTGGAATAAGTCCTTTGTGAATGTTAAGTAATAAAGTACCTGCTTTAGTTTAGCTAAAAAGGATGAAACTAAAGAAATTTCATTTCCCACTTTATTAGAATCAGTACAGAGCCTAGTGAGGGGTGAGGCTCATGCCTCCACCCTGCCTGACCTTGAGCACACTGTCCTCCTGCCTCAACCTCTTGAGTGCTAGGACTCCCTGCATTCACCACCTTTATTCTGTTTAGTTACTTTATTAACACAAAGAGTTTCAGGTTTTTGAAATTATATTTCTAAATTGTTATCTTTATAATTTATTTTTATTTTCTTATGAATTGATTTCCTGCCAAAAATAATTTTTTTTTAATTTAACTAAAATTTCAGCTGCCATTTGATTTATCACAAAGAATTCACTTAGATGAAATTGTGTGCTTGAACAAGTGTAACAGTTTAAAAACACTCTCTTACTCTTTTTTCCCTCTCTCTCTTTTAAAGGAATCAGCAGGAGGAGATCTTCAGTCTCCTTTAACACCAGAAAGTATCAATGGGACAGACGATGAGAGAGCACCCGATGTGACACAGAACTCAGAGCCAAGGGCCGAGCCAACTCAGAATGCATTGCCATTTTCACATAGGTACACATTCAATTCCGCAATCATGATTAAATAAGGTGGATAGATGTGGAAGTTAATCTGGTTTCAGAAACTCTTAAGTTACAGCCTTTGAGTGAAAAATCTCAGGTCAGACTTCTTTAGTTTAGTTAATATATTGTTTTTTGTTGCTCAAATTGATTGAATGAATATATTTTCCATTATCTCTGTGGACAAAGGAGCATTGAGCTAATATAGGAGAAACTTTTTCAATGGACAAAACATAATTCCTTTCTATCTATATTTTAAAGATCCCTTTTGTTAACCAGTTTTCAGTTTTTATATATGTTATATAAGATTTCTAACTTGTAATTAGAAACAATAGAATTTCTCCTCTAAAGGAAAGCTTTATATAGGCCTACAGGAGTTGTCACAGAGACAGGGACACCAGGCATGAGTCTGGTAACATTAATGGCAGATTTGTTTTTGTATGCCAACAGGAGGAAAGCTTGACTTCCTGCTGATTCTGAAAAGAATTCTGTATTCTAAAAGATACATCATGTTCTAAAAGCATTTTAAATTAGTAACATTAGTTATTGGCCATACTGTAGTATTACTAAACTGTAAAGATGACTGTGAAATGGCACTATTGAAAATATTTTTTTCAAAAGCCTATCTGCCTTAAAGATACTGCTTCTGTGACTTGTTATGGAGGATTTGACAGTGTAGTAATAGAAAACCTAGATTAATTTAAGTTTATAATTATGGTAAAGGCATTTTATAATCTTAAGAATTTGTAGCTATAGTATTTTATGAAAGTATTCCTCAGAATTTGATGTTTTATGATTCTGTATTCATCTACTTCCTTGATTGAAATAAAGATTTTCATGTGGGTTAGATTATTTATAGCTACTGTAAAAAGCCCTGATTGTCAAGGTAAAAGATCTCAGAGATGGTGTTATTCAAGATTTCCCAAACTATGGTACTTTCAAATAGGTTTTTCATGGCTTCTGCAAAAGAAAACAATAAAGTTCACTGTAGTGTTTCAGTATTAAGCATTTATATGTGCATGCTGAATTATAATGTAAAGCATCACAGTGTGGAAGCACATGCCTTTGGCTTACTATGAGAAAACTAAATCTTTAAATTTATAATCCTAGGTCCAGTTACTCATTAATAATTACTTTAATTTGACAGTTCAGTTCTTCCAACCTTGCCCTAGTAGGTATATGTTATATCTACAGTATGTGTGTGTATGTGTATATATATATATATATATATATATTTATATATATATCTTTTTTCAATTAGTTAATAGTACATTTAAGCCAAATATCCAACATAAGCACACTATGTAAGTATCTATCTGGAAAGACCTATATAGAATTGAGATTAGTATTTCATGAATTAGAAATAGAAAGAACATTATAATATTACTTAAGTCTAAAGTACACATATATTTGAATTGGATATACTATTTTTTCCTCTTGGCAAAGGAAGACAAAAATCTTGAGTTTAGAGATTACCTAGATTGTCATTTTGCCTTTCCTTCCTAAGTACTTGTTTTAACAAAAAAGAAGACTAGTTTAAGAAAAGGGTTTGGCTAGTACGTTCCTGCTTTGTTCAGTCTAATTGTACTGCTAAATGGAGAGCAAAATCAGTAGAGTATCTGTTTTAAAAGAAAACTAGGACAGTTATGATGGCCATCCCAGGGTACATAGTGAAAACAACAAAAACCAAACAGAAAGTATAAGGGTTCCAATCCAGTCAGTCGCGCTGCCTGCGTGGGCTGCTTGTGCTTTTCTTAAGAGCCGTAGTTTATCCTGTGTCTCGAATAAGTAATTAGTGAAGAAGCTTTGACTTTTAGGCCTGACAATTTTAGTTATGTGGTTAAAGTCTATTCTGTACTTGTAAGCTTTGTTTTAAAATTAGATTGATTTAGGAATACAAGAAAGTTTTTTGTTTTTAATTATAATTTTATTATAAAATTTTCAGATATGCTAATAGACTCCTATGGAAACACCGCTTCGGCCTTAACATTCAGGGAAAAAGCATGACCAGTCTTACTTTATCACTGCACTTACCTTGTTCTCTACTAATGTCTCATTATTGCAGTGTTGAGATTCAACTGCAGGTCTTCATACATGATAGGTAGGCCCTGCACCAAGTGAGCCACACTCCTAGACTTACCATTTTATTATTTTAATTTTAATTTTATATTTTATGCATATGGGTGTTTTGAATACAGGCATGTCTATGCCTGGTGCCCACAGAAGCCAGAATATGGTCTCAGATTCCCTAAAACTGTAGTTATACAAGGTCATGAGCTCCAATGTGGGTGCTGGTAGCTGAAGCTGAGTCCCCTATAGGAGCAGTGAGTGCCCTTACCCTCTGAGCCAACTCTCTACCCTACACAGTTTTATTTTTAAAGCAAATCCTAGATACATATTTCTATCCACAATAATTTCTTAAAATTATCTTGAACTCTTAAGGAAAGATAGATACTAAGCTATTACAGTTTTTATTTTACCTAATTCAGTGGCATAATGCCTTACCTTAAATCATTTACTACTTTCTTTGCTTTCTCAAAACCATACTGCTAAATTAAAATGTAAACATATAGACTCATGTGTACTTTTAGTTAAGTGCTATCTTACTGTTTTATGTCCTTGTCATAAACTATGCAATAATAGTCTAATCAGATACATTTCAAGGAATGTTCACTCTTTGGTGTACTTCTTTAAATGCCTTCAGAAGCTTAGGATGTGCAAAACAGGAAGACTGTGAGTGTAAATGTTTACTAATTTCTTTAAGAGGATGTTATTAAATCTTTTCTAAATTGCTTTTTTCTTTAAAATTATTTTTAACTTAAATGATAATTATCTTTTGAGGTTGAACAGAAACTCATTGACAAACTAAAGTGACTTTTTAGGGTGTTCTTTGAGTCCATAGTCTTCTATCTGAGGACTAAAATCTCATTAGATCCTAATAGACTAACTTGTATGTTTGTGTAGTAAAAAGCTTTCCTCTCTCATTCAAGGTAATTGTTTGCTTCCTGGTGTCATTTGTGTAGAATTCTAGAAAGTGGTTGGATTTTTTAAAATAAGATTTAAGATAACCTAAATTCTCCTAGAAGTAGTTAGTTTTATATTATTGTAGTGCTGTTGGAATGTGACCCTGAAATGTATTACTGAAAATTGAAATTTTTATTTTGGGAATTATAATCTTGACTCTCAGAGATGCAGTATAATATTGATACATAGCTGCTACCATCTTTCTGAGAGTTTAGAACATATGGCAGCAGTTTGTGAAGCTATTTTTTACTGACATTTTGATAAGTCTGGCTACTGTAATGGAAAGTAGGCTCTCTCAAGCACTGATTACATTTGGATTCTTCTGTTTGGATAATACTTTCTCATGGTGCTGCTGGACTTTATGCATTCTGGAGGTACTGCATGTATCTTCCACTCTGTTTGAGATTTTCCTGTGGCTTGTGTGTTTGCAACAATTCATTAAAAGGTGTATGCAGAAATATTTTCTAGTATATTGATTTTTGCTGTATGACAGTATAATAATAAATATTTGAGTTGATTCACTTCATTTATATTTATTATTTTAAGTTTCAGAAAGGCACTAACTTGAAATTATATCTAGAGGGGTTTTGTACAGTTTTAAAAATTAAATTTCCTTGGATACTTTAGGCAATATTTTAACCAATTTTTTAAAAATTTAAATATTTATATTTAAGTAAACTAAAGTATACCAAAATGTACTTTTTATAAATAAAGTACAGTTTATACTTATTTGCAGATACTACAAATTTTAAAAAAGTGAATGGTGTTAAGAGGTCTCAGTACCACCTGGTGTGCTTTTGCATGCCTTCAGTCCTGGTGTTCTAGAGGCAGAGGGGAATAGATCTCTGGGACAGCCAGGGCTGCATAGTGGGACCTTGTCTCAAAGAGGTTTGACTTCCCACATGCTATGCACGTTTAGGCACACTGTCTCCCTCCTTTTCAGGTAGTAAACACAGAACCTAGGAGGTTATAGTTATGAGCTAAAGTAAAAATAATTGCTGTATATAATTTTTATTTGTAATAAATCTATATAGCTGGGAATTAATTTCATTAGATTTTTTATCACTGATAAAATTATAGGTAAAAACTATAAATATTGCAGCTTCCTTAACTGTTACAGTTGTGATTTTTTATTGTCAAACCTCAAACATTATTCTTTTTCAGAATTAATATGAAAGCTAAGATATAACTTTCAGCCATTTAGAAATGCAGAATTTACTTTACATAATTGTAAAAGGGTGGCATTTTATAAGCACTATCTTGTTAATTTGCCTTTTAGATACTGATCTGCATTCTCTATAAACTGAGAAGCAATTTGTATTTTTTAAAATAATGTGCATCAAAGAATACAGTTTATCAACCAAGATTATTAAATAGTTTTCTGACTAGATATACCTAATTTTCTGTCTTAAATTCTTGAAAAACCACTTTCATTTTTTTCTGAAGTCATCTAAGATTTTGTGGAAATATTAAAATTTGCTAAAGCCTTTTGTGAGACATTATCACTCAGTATAAGTTATTTATAAGACAATTATTCTGTGAGAGTCAGACATCTCTATGCCAATTGCAGTGTGGGTTGCTCTCTTTCCCCAGTTCATCCAGGGTGTCAGCGTCCTCTCACAGCTGTCTGTTTGTCTGGCGTTAGATATGTGGGAGCTGGCCATGGGTGAGGCAGACCTAGAGGATGATCCCTTTCCTTGAGGACTTTTAACAATTCCCCTTTCACTTTCTATCCTTAGCAAACCACTGTGTGGATTCCAGTGGGAAGAGTGTGTGATCTGGACAGTCTGCTCCAGTACACGAGGAAAATGCTTTTTGTTTCTATTCGATTTCAGACCTAAGAGTATTAAGGGTTAAGGCCAAAATACAACAAACTTAGACAGGCAGGCAAGCCACATAAAGAGATTAAAAATTTGTGATATGGGTGCTATAAAGAATGATGAGGTCTGTGGTAAACTGGAATGTTCAAGAAGTGAAGTCAGAGGGATGTCGTCTCGGTGACTCATCTGATGTCTCACCTAGAGCTTTGAGCCCAACTTCTGTAATGGCCACTCCAGTGTTTGCTTCTTACATTGGGCTAACATACTTCACATCAAAGTGAATGTCAGTGTGCTAAAGTGTGTTGGAAGTGTGTCCCCTTGATGCCTTCCTTATGGAGTGCAGAAGGCAGTCATGCGCACACCAGTGAAATGAGCATGCCTTGCCACCTTTTCATTCAGTTTAGCTTGTTGGCCAATATGTTAATTTTCATGACTATTGCTACATTGAAGTGTAAAATATTAGGACTTTGGAGATGAAGGAACTTTGGCCATTATATGGTTTAGAAGCCAACTTTAAGAAGGTGGAAATAGAATCAGAGAATGTTCCACAACCTTATTTGCCTAGTGGCTGGATTGTATCCGAGAGATACCAGAAGTCTGGACCATTAGAGTCTAACCTGACCAAGGGAGATCCTCTGTATAAACTTTAAAAAAGTTTTTTTTTTTTTGTCACTTTTCAAACACAGAACCTCCTAACTTTACTGTTGTTTAACATGTTTGTCTCTGAATGTTTAACTTCTTATATGGAAATTCTCAATTTGACTTGAATTTTTAGATATCTCCCACACCTTTTTTATGATCGCCATTCCCTTGGACAAATTTGTATTTTGTTGTGACTTTGATTTCCCCAATGGCATCTTTTGATATGCCTGTGGAACACTCGCATATCCTCACAGAAATGGCTACTCAGACCCTTTACCCGCTTTCAAATGAGATTCATCTATTTCTGATTTGTGGGTACCCTTTATATATTCTAGATATTAAACCCATATCATAGGAATGATTATCAAATGTTTTTGCTAATTTAGTAGGTTGTCTCCTTTTTTCGATGTTGTGCTTTTCAGAGCAAACATTTTAGAATTTCTTTATTTCTGATTTATTTATATGCTTTTCTTTACTTGCCTGTGTTTTTAATGCCATATATTAAGAAGTCACTGACTAGTCTGGGGTCATAAGATTTACTACACTTCTATTTTCTTCTGAGTTTCAGCTCTTCAGTTTCTGTCTCTGATCCATTTTTTGCATGTGATATGAGGTAGAGGCTTGCCTTCATTCTTTTCTCTGGGATTATCTAGCTTTCCCATTCCTTTTTTGTTATTGTTGTTGTTTTATAAGATTTGTTTATTTTATGTATGTGAGTACACTGTAGCTGTTTTCAGACACACCAGAAGAGTACATCAGATCCCATTACAGAAGGTTGTGAGCCACCATGTGATTGCTGGGAATTGAACTCGGGACCTCTGGAAGACCAATCAGTGCTCTTAACCACTGAGCCATCTCGCCAACTCCCTCCCCCCCCCTTTTTTTAAAAGACCATTCTTTGTCCATTGAAAATTTCTTGGCATTCTAAACAAAAGTTGTGTAATGGAACTTTATTTCTGAACTCTCGGTTCTGGCCCAGTGATAAGTTCTATCCTTACACCAGTACTACATTGCCATTGGGAAGTATGATTTGTATACCTTTTTCTTTCTTTTTTTTTTTTTTTTTATTTTGAAGATTAAGTCTTGAGTTCCTACAATTTCTAAGCAAAGTTTATTCTATAGAAATTCCTTCTAAATTCCTGTAGAGAAGCTGTTGGCATTCTGATAAACATTAATTAAAATTAATCTTAATTTTAATAATTTTAAAGCAGATTCCTCAGGATTTTCTATAGATAAAATTACGTTTTCTGCCAACTGATACAGCTTTACTCTATTACGGTTTCACCTAGATGCCTTGTATTTCATTTCCCTGATAGCCCTAGCTAGTACAGTATTGATTATCACATGAGAAGAGTAGAGGCCCTCACCTCATTTCTAATCTTAGAGCGGAGTCTTTCATCAGATAGAAGGTGTGCAGTTTTTGTAGATCTTTAGCAGGGTAAACATGTTCGCCTGTATTCCTAGATTTTTAACATTTTTTTCCATTATATTAATTCCTGTTAATGATTTCTTCTTTTATGCTCCAACAATGTGACAGTTTAATATTTATACATTAACAAGGACAGCAATATCCATGGGTTATTTCAAGAGAAAAAGACACTTAATAGGAAAAAATTTGTATAAAAATGTTAATATTTTTAAAGAACACAACACTGGGCCTCAGTTTTGCTGCATTCAAGTATGAAGATTTCCTGTCTTTTTTTTCTCTCTCCATCATGTAGGAAGTAGTTCTTATATGGAGGATATGAATAGAGCTCACTTGTTACCAGGTTTTTAAGATATATTATTGTTTTGAAGATTAAAGTTATTCATTTCAGATAATTGATTTTTAGTATAATTTTTCTATAAATGACTTTTTTCCTTATTGCACTATAGAAATGTCATTTATTTTAAATGATCATCTATATATGATCTGTTTTTTGTTTTTTTTTTTGTTTTGTTTTGTTTTTTGTCTTTTTTGGACAGTTTTCCACCTGGTTTGCTTTGGAGGGGTTGTGTTTTTGGACACAGGCATTTTTAGTGTTTAGGAAAGTACTGCATTAGTCTTCAAACAATGCAGGAATGCCATGGTAATCTCATAGGACATTTTTAAAGCTTTGCACACATAGTGGAATAGAAAGTCCTAAAGAAATTAGTGTTAAAAATTTTTACCCCAATGTACTTGAGACACCAAAGGGGGGTTTGTTTTAATTTTCAACAGTATAAGTAGTCTATGACACTCTTGAACTGCAACCTTAGACATAGTTCTATAAAATGCTTTTTTAATCCAGGGCACGACTTTGGTCTCTATAATGCAAGGTTAATATATTTGTAGAAAACATATTTGATCCTGTGGCTTAATATATTTTTATAACTAATTTTTTGAAGGTAATGCTTATTTGTAAGCTAAGTTACTTACTTTTAGAGACCACCTAAAGACTCTCATGCTCTACGAATTGCAGTACTCCCCCATCCAATACAGAGAATGAGGATAATTTGTTAAATTATTTAATGAACCAGATTATGTATATCGTGTACTTCGGAGCACACTGCTGTCGTTTGCCCCGTGATTTGATCTGCTTTGCTTTGCTTTGCTTTCTCGTTCTGTTTGAGCCGGGCTTTGGCCGTGTAGCTCCGCCTGGCCTTGAACTTTGTTCTTGTCTAACCTTCCAAGTACTTGTATTAAAGTATTTGCCACCACACCTAGCTGGTAGTCCTACCTCTTTCAAGACACAGTAATTGTTATGTCACTATTACATGTGGCCACAAACTCTTCCATCGGTTCCATGACAAAGAGAAAGACAGATTCTTAATGGGATTTTAGAAGCTTTACCACATGCAGGACGTGCTCGTAGTCAAGTTCTGGACTCACTGCATAAAGTAGCACATTTGAGATTTGCTGGAGAAAGATATTGGTCAGTAAGAAATAAATATAAACATCACGTTTCTAAATAGATTCCTACCCCTTTCCCCAATTGCCACTTCTTAAAAAATTCTACTTGAACATTTTTTTCTTTTTCTGGAAAAGTTGGACTCTTTACTCCCTTACATCCTGATACTCACTGGATAGTGGGTTCTTTCAAGTTTTGTTTTTTCGTTTTTGTTTTTTAAATCAGTTCTTCAAGATGGATTTTTTTTTCTTACTCTGAAGACAGCCAGTTTTCTTTGCTAGAGAACTTCTCTGACCTTGGTTATTTTTGAAATTAGTGAAGTCACCATTTCCCTTGGAAGAAGAGGATCTGCAGTTTATTCTAATTGAAAAGATACAAATGACCCCTGACTGAGAGAAACCCCTGGAAGAAACACGACCAACTCATGTAACGCAATTTTAATATTGAAGAATGGAAAGAAGGCAGCTCTTTTTAAAGAAGACACCTGCTTGACTTTTGTGTGAGAACAGCTAAACTAGAGCCATCTAGAAAAAGAAGAGATGGACTTGGGAAGGTTCATGTTTTAGAACTTTGGAAAAATGTCGTGGTCCTTGCTTCACTAATACGCAGAAGACTGACAAGCCCTTGATGGGGAGTGGGGGAGAGGGGGAATCTGTTGAAAATCAGTAACTCCGTGATGAAGAAAGTGCAAAACAAGCAGCTGGTATTCTTGGACTTCTAAATAGAACTGGTTCATAGATTTTATTTATTTTGAAGCGTAACAAAATAGCAACTTTTCTCTATGTAATCTTAGCACATGTAACATTGCTCAAGGCCATGTATTATCACAAATCTACCTCCCTACCTCACAGGGATGTTGTGAGGCACATTTTAATAGTTCCCACAAATGTCTATAAAATAGTAATTCATGCTTAGCGCTTTGTTGATAGTATCTGTGTATTTTCAAAATTATGTCTTTGAATGAATATTAGGTAATATTTTTTAAATGGAAGATCATGGCATTGTATTTGGTTCATTAGTGAGCATCTTTGTGTGAAGAATACTTTGGCTGCATGAGATGTTATTGATTCTTTTACAATTGAGCTTTTATATAATAATAATAAAAGCTGTGGTAAAAATGTCTGGGTTTCCCTTTTATTTAGATGATATTACTATACAAATAAAGATTTGATGAATATTTCATAATGTATAGAAAGAAAATTCATATTTGCTAAATTAAGGAAAATCAAGAAGTGAATTGAAGAACTCAAGATTATACTCTATAACTGTAAATAAATAAAATTCTTTCCTATTTGATTACATCATTGAAATATTTATTTTATGATTTGCCTATGTGCTGTTTAAAAGGAAAACAAACAGCTCTAAGACAGTGGTTCTCAACCTCTAGGTCACAACCCCTTTGGGGGGTCAAATGACCCTTTCACAGGAGTCATCTAAGACCATCAGAAAACACAGATATTTGCATTAAGATTTATTAAAAAGAGGATTCATAGCAGTAGCAAAATTACATTTACAAAATAGCAATGAAAATAATTTTATGGTTGGGGTCATCACAACATGAGGAACTGAGTTAAAGGGTCGCAGCATTAGGAAGGTTGACAACCACTGCTCTAGTGGCCTTGTTTGGTTGGTTCTGCATTGCTGGGGAGGAGGAGCCCAGTGGGTCACCTGTGCTGGGCAGGCACTCAACACACAGACCATAACACCTTTTCATAAACTTTACACACTTCACTAGAAACCTACTACCTACTGTCCTATAGTGTCACCATAGGTCACTCAAAGGAGAAATGTTTAGGAATGGAAACTATACAAGGGACCTGTCTTTTGCTGACTCAGTTTAGTGAAAGAAATTACTTACATCAGTTCCCATCCATCCTGTTCCATTCTTCCCCCCAACCCATGTGTGTGTGTGTGTGTTTCTTTGTTTGCTTTTGTTTTTGCAGTGCTGATAATCAAACCTAGAATAATTTATAAGTTAAACAAGCTTGTGACCAGTGAGCTTTACCCACAGCCTGATTGCTCACTTAATAGTTTTATGATCTGCAGTTATTTAAACATTTTATGTATACCTATTGATCTAAGTGGGGAAAAGTGGCCCATAGTGTAGTTTTCCATATCCATTTTTAATATACACATTTGAATGCTTAAGCATATTTTGGGAATTTTGATCTCTTGGTAAAAAAATTATGTAAACTGAGCTGTGTAGTAAATTTGAAAACAATCATGAAATCTCTGATAAAACTTTTATGTATAAGAATGTAATTTTAATTTTCAGAAGCCAGTAATTGCTTAAAATACTTGTTATATAATACATAATACATCTAATAAGGTATATGCTTGCTTTTCTACCTGATATAGAAACAAATATTAAAATTAATGAACATACTTTGGAAATAATGGATACATACAATAGTACCATAGTAGTGTTAATTTTTCTAATATTTAAAACAGTGCTTTCTTCCACCAATTTTATTACAGGAATAATTTGTAGGATGTGCCTTGAACCTAATTTAACTCAGGAAGGAATCAATTTCTTGGGAAAATATTAATTCAGATTAAATATCCTTGATTTTGGCATGTGAAATAGAATATGACTTTGGAATATGAAATGCTTCAAATTCTGAAACCTTTTTTCAAGTGCCAGTAGGATTCCACAAATGGAAAATTATGTATCTGATCATATGTGGTAGCTCATACATTTGAGTAGACTAAAAATACTATATAAAATTATCTTCAGACTATGTTTGTAAGATATATATATTATACATATATGTAATATATATTACATATACATATATATGTAAAACATAAAGCATGTATATAAGGCATTTTAGATAAGGGATAATTTAATCTGTAATGCAGTGGTTCTGCCATCATTTTGGTTTCTAAAAATACAGAATGTTCTTAACCATGTCAAAAATGTAGGGATTGCGTTCTTAGGTTTTCCAGGCTCAGCCACCGCTACTGTTCACTTAAGCAAATGGTTTTGTCTCTGAGCAACAGTTTTCATCTGTTTGGCAGAAGAGAAAGGGTAGCATATGATTTCTAAGCAAGCTTGACTTGGTTGTCTTAATATGAGCCTGCCTTTAGTCATGAAATGAGTACTATATCCTCACACTGTGGCTATGCCTGACAGTCAATACTGGCTTTATAATTGTTAAGACACAGTAATGTTACTGTGCTATATAAAGAAACATATTACATACAGCAAATTAGCTAGCTCTGCCTTTAAATATTACGTTAGGAAAAAGTAGTATTTTATGCTTTGGCACAGTGTGCATGCATAATTGAAATTATTTAAATCTTCCCATATGGCACTACAGATTCAAAATGTATGATATATCAGATGCTATTCAACAATAGATTCTTGTAAAGTTAAAGCACTAGCCTAAATTACAGGATAAATTCATAAGCTCATGGAATGGATTATTATAATGAGATAAGTTTCAGAAACATTGCTATTTGGTAACTAGATTTAAAGATGGAAACATGTTGATAAAAGTTTATAGGTTGAATTAAATTTATACTTGAACATTTTGGACTTTAGCAGCATTACTAATAATTAGGCTGGGAATATAGTTCAGTGAAGTCCTAAATAGGGGTTAAATCTTACACATACACAAACATACACGCATGTAGGCACAAATAAACAAATGGCAAGCTGAAAGTAAATTTGCTTTATAAAGTGACTTTTCATCATCATTGTACCAACCTATGGGAAATGATGACATCAGATAAACAAGTGTTTTCGGGGCAAGCAGGATGTAAATATTTAATGAGTGATATACTACTATGTCTGGAAATTTAGTATAGACATCTAGCACCCTAAATAGTGCTAATTGATATAGTGCATGTGAGTCATACCTGCCTGCCCAACCAGTTTTATACTAACTTATAAAAGTAAAGCATTTTACCCAAGGACTAACAGAGATCACTCTTGCATTTAATTCTCTGAAATTAATAATATCAAATGAAATGCCATCTTTGCTGGTTTTTTCATTTTCCTGGGGAGATATTTTGTAATGATTAATTTATGTATGAATGTTAGTTCTAAAGTCTGAATGCCAGATGTATGCAATATTCTTAGTTCCTGTAAAGACTACTAGGAAGGAGTATATAGAAGTCTACTTATTAAAGGGCAGCCAGGTTTGTATTTATCCTGTATTTTTTATTTTGCCTCATCTCATAAGAAATATAGCAGACACAATTACCCATTTTTTCCAGAGGAAAAAAAATCTGAAAAATAGGAATATTAGGGGTTTAAAAATATTCTTTTTTTATTCTTAGAAATTTTCATACATATATACAATAAATCTTTGTGATGTCCGCCCCCTTCACATTCTCATTGACCATCTTCCCAGTACATGCTCCTCCTACCTTTTTTATTTTTATTTTTTACAACCCACTGAGTCCAGTTCATGCCGTCCCTCCCCGTGAGCATGGGTTTACAGCCACGTAAGAGTGTTGGCAACCTGCCAGTCTCCATATCTTGATTAGGGAACTTTTACAAATCTGTAGGAACCAGAATTAGAACTTGACTAATCCTCTCTGTCTCTGCTTAATCTTTTCTTTGGTCTGTTGGAAAGAAATTGTAAGTCTCTAAAGGAAAACAAACTTCAAAAATAGTGATTAACAGAATTTAGACATTATTTCGCACAAAAATAAGTTAGAATTGCCTAAAAAAGTAACATTTGAAATGTAGTGAGTCTGTACACATGTAACCATTTGAGGACATAATAGGTATTTAGATTAAGCACACGTGGTCATGTTCATTTATTTAATTTTGCTTTATTCTAGGCAGTTAATATATTTGATCATGTCCACCTCCATCCTCTTCTCTTACCTCCCCAGTCTCCCTGGAGGTCTTCTTCCCAACTTTCCCTCCTGCATTCAGACTGCCCCGCCTCCGCCCCCCCCCCCCCCAACAACCCGCAGAGCTTAGTCAGTGTTGCTTGCTATGCGTGACTGTAGTGTTATTTACTGGATCATGGGAAACTTACCTGTGGCTCTATCCTGAAGAAAAGTGGTTCCTCCTTCTGTCAGCCATTCACTCCTCAGCTAAGGGTGAGGCCTCCTGAGTCTCTTCCCCCATTCATCTTGGAATGTTGACAGGCTTCATTTTGTACAGATAACCACAACTGCTGTGATTAAGGCAGTGGCTGTGCCATGTTCAGAAGACTTCTTAAAATCCTCTCCCCATCTTCTGTCACTTAAATTGTTTTTTATTACCCTTCTCTAAAGTTACCTGACCCTTGGGGTGGGGGTGGGCTGGGGGTGTTGAAAAGGGGTCCTATTTAGAGCAGATGACCAGATACAAGTTCCTGCCTTAAACACTGCCCACAGGAAAACAAAACAAAACTTTTCTGTTCAAGGTTGATCTATAGGTATAAACATATTTTGGAAGACAGTTTGACATTGTGTTCATTTTATAATTGTAATGTACATGAATCTTAAAGTCTAGCGTATATGCTTATGTGTTTGTAGTCTTAGTAGTATTGATTATCTTTATATTTTCATAGGATCATTAGGGGAACTTTGTTCGAATAATTTATATGACTATAGGCCACAGTAAAATATCCTTATGTGTGATTTCTTTGTTCTATAACTAGGTAATGTAGAAGTAAGACGACATTCTGTATATTTACCAAGTAGCTGGCTATCAATCGTAGCACTGCTTAGCGCTAAGCAATCCATTTCTGAAGTCATCATAGAATCAACACACATTGACACACATACCGTACGGTTTCTCAGATTCTCATGTAAGCAATATTGCAAACCAAGAACATCTAGAGAGGCCTTGTAAGAAGTCGAATCTTCCAACATAGCTTCAAAAGAATTTTGCAAAATAAGCATATCCAAAGGTTAGGGAACCTGGAAGGCACAGTTGTCTCTGTAGTGCTTAATATGTGTGTGTATATGCATATATAATCACATGCACTGGAAATCACTTAAGTGATGAGTGTAAAGTCACCATCCACACCACTTACATGTGTGTATATGCATATATAATCACATGCACTGGAAATCACTTAAGTGATGAGTGTAAAGTCACCATCCACACCACTTACATGTGTGTATATGCATATATAATCACATGCACTGGAAATCACTTAAGTGATGAGTGTAAAGTCACCATCCACACCACTTACATGGTCTACTCCTCGCGAAGCACCTAAGAAGAAAGCTCATGCACCTTTATAGATGCTCAATACATAACTTCTAGCAGATAAGGATTAAGATGGGCTGACGAGTAGATACTGCCAGAAAGGTCTGTCATGCTAGCCTTGACCAGCATGTAATATTTGTAGGTTTTTAAGATGGTTTTGCTCTCATCTTGAGATCATAGAAATAACATCTGGGAAGATGAAAAAAATACTTGGAACAAGCTTTAAGAATAAAGAATAGGAAGAATGATGTATTTTTTAGTTTTCTATCCTCTTAGTTTTTAGAGGACCATTGCCAGCTTATTTATCTTTGAGTCTCACTGTCTGGTATGGTGTTTGGCATGCTGTAGAGACATAATACACATTATTGAGTCAGGTGACTGGTTATTTTTTCTATGTTAGATCTTTTTTTTTCTTCTGTTGTTAAGGTAGAAGTTCCTTGAGGATGATGAAAACACCTGAAAATATTAGAAAATACTATTGACACAACTACATTTAATACATTGATTGCTTGAATTAAGTTTATGAAATATATAGACTGGTAGGCTGGCTATTTAGCAGTTATCAAAATGTAACATCACATATCTCAATAAAATAAAAATGTAAGTCTTTCTGTGACCGTGGTGCTCAAATGCATATTGAGTAGTTGCAGTTATCTGAATTATGAATACATTAGTTTTAACCCTTGCAACATCAGTAGGAATTATAGTTTGTAATAAGTAGTGTTGTTGCCACTTTAAAAAAAGGAGAACTTGCAGAACAGAGTGTAAAACATTTATCCAGAGTCATCCTGGAAATTGCAAACAGAAACTTCAGTTTTAGTCTATCTTTTTAACTGAATTACAGATGCTGAGAAAATGTTCTTGGAAGGATAAATGCATTCATTTTCCTTTTGTTTTCAGGTACAGAATAATATAACTTATTGAAGTAATAATTTTTATTTTCCTTCCATACTTGACTTTTTTAAATTTACAAGTCTAAGTCTAAATCACTGTACAATGTTACCTTGCAAATTGCCATTATCAAAGTGTGGAGCAGGGAAGGGAGAGAGGAAGGAAGGTTGCTTGGCTGACGTAGTAAGCACCTTTTTGTCATGGCTATGTTAAAATAACTGAAAGAAATGAGAAAAGCAGAAGCCATTGTTTTCCCTCACCATTTGAAAGGGTACAGTCTGTCATGGCAGGGAAGCATAGCTGCAGAGTAGCTCAGATGAGGGCAGTGGAAACCTAATGCTGCTGGTTACATCCCAGCAGTCAGGAGTCAGAAGCCCAGGCTCGAAGCCTGGCTCTAATCCTCTGTGTGCCCCTTCCCAGCAATCTGCTTCCTCCACTTTTGTCCCACCTCTTAAAGGTTCCCAAAGCAGAAACACCAGGTGGAGACCAAGTATTTAAATACACGAGCCCCATAATACTCCATAACTGGCTCCGGACCATCTCCTAATACAGAATGTATTCAACTTCTGTATTTTCACAGTTCAAACACTGAAAAGTTCCACAGTCTCTGCTGAAACTCAGGGCAGACTCTTAGTCCCTGTAGAATAAAAAGCATGTTACCTGCTAGGAATTTTCAGTGGCATAGAGTAAACATTCCTATCTAAAAAGGAAGAATGGAGCATACCCAGGAAGACAGATAACTAGCAGGGCAAACACCAAACTCTGCAGCTCCTCATCCAACATGTGTCATGGCGTCTTGGCTCCCAGCAGGCTTTGCAGCATGTTCTTTCCTTCTGAGCTGCAAATCTTAAATGTAGATACTAACTGTACCAAACTTCTTTATATATTTTAACATCTTCATATAAAACTCAGAAGACAAAATGCATAAATGCCCAATTTTTGTCAAATTTGTCAGACAATTCTAACTTGCTAGAACTTTGTGAAGAGTCACTTCTGATTCTATAAAGTTCAATACCATTTAACACCGCTAAGGTTTTGTGTGTATACTGTAAGTTCTATTAGTCCAATCATTTTAAATTTCTCTGCTTGCACTTCTTTATTCACTTTTATAAGAATGTATCTGAAGATGTAATTTTACTCTCAAAAGATAAATGCTTCCATGGTGTGGGTCGGAGCTCAGTGGCAGAGCACCTACCCAGCACACATGATGCCCTGAGTTTAGTCCCCAGCAAATCTAAGAGTAACAGCTTTAAGTACATGATTATTTTGAAAAAACAATATGGCAGCTAGACTTTCATGTCTGTATTTATATCGTTTCATCTAAAGTTTTCTACAAATCGGTAATAGTTATAGAAATACAGTCTATCTGGTTGAAAAATAAGTCATCAGTTATAAGTACAAACACTAAGACATTTATTCCAGCAGGCCATTTGTGTGGGTGAATATGTGATGGGAGCTTCTCATAGGTTTGGACTATGTGTTTTCTGGGGTGCTTCGTGAAAGATGTTAACTAAACCCTGAATCTGTGTTTAATAGTAAGTTCCTGGTTTCACCTCAGCCCTCACTTGTCCATAGAAAGCAGCCGAGAGAGTATTGATAGAAGTAAAATAGTACTCTGGGCAGTCTGTATTCACATGTATAAAAATAAAACTGTTTACTTCCACGTAAATACTAGCTTATGCAGTTCATTTCCACAATGTAAGCCTCCAGACTATTTCATCCCAAAGGCTGAAATGATAGCCCAGGTTAAAAGCACTGACTGCTTTTCCAAAGGACCCATGTTCAGTTCTCAGCCCACATGACAGCTCTTAGGTAGCAGCAGTCTCTAACTCCACTTTCCAAAGGATCCAGCACCACTTTCTGGCCATCTGACAACAGGTACCCAGACCTACATGCAGGCGAAAGACCTATAACACAACTAATTTCAAAAGAAAAAAGAATTTCAGCCTAGCTTTAGTATTTTTATTTGTGACTATCTTACTCTGATCTCATTAAATTTTACTAACCCACAACCCACATTCTAAACTCATCTGAATGTAGTTTTTCAGTGATTTCTGCATGGCATTCATCCTTAGCACTCTGTCATGTGACTGCATACAGCCAATTATAGGTTATCTTTTGGGCAGTGAAGCAAAGGGGGGACCATGTGAAAAAGACAAGTTATAGCTCAGTGAGAGAAACTGTAAAGTAGGCACAGTACAAGTCCCTAGTCCATCAGTGTACCTGGAAGTTAGTTCTCATAGCCTTTGCATGCAGATAGTCTGTTTGTTCAAAATTAAATTCATGTTAATGAAATTTAGTTATAATGTGATGTCACATGAAATATTCTTTCAAAAGGTAAGTTTGGTGATGCACGCCTTTAATCCCAGCACTTAGAATGCAGAGTATCTGGATCTCTGAGTTTGAGGCCAATCTGTTCTAATACAAGTGTCAGGTCAGCCAGGACCACACAGTAAGACCCTGTCTCAAAAACAAACAAAAGTTCTTTAAAGAGCCACAGATTGCTAAGGGTCGTTTGAATCAAGGAAGGCAGTCTTTGTGGTGTGTATGCTCAAGTTTGTCACTGTTGCTGGAAGAACAACAAAAAACATTTTCATTGACCATTTTCAGTTGTATCATTAGCCTAAGGCTGAGATACTGACTCTTGCTTAACTAACCAGTGTGACTCCATCACCTTGGCAAGTAAGTAGGCTTTCTGGGTTACAGGGGGCCTCTGCCACCATTCAGGCTGATCAGGAAGGCTTGAGAAGATAGACCCAAACCTCCCCTTGAATGAACTAAGCTAGTATCATTCTTTGCCATCTCCTCTTGAGGTCATTTGCATAGTGCCTTTGTATATTATTTACTTAGCTTAAATATGCACTAACAGAGTTGGAGATAATGAATGTGCCTTAAAAGCCAACAGAAACAAACGTTTGCTCATGCCATCGCTGAAGCATTAAATAGTTTTGTCTTTTGATTAAAGCCTCTTCAAAAATAAAGTTAAGCTGTAAAATTTTCTGATTTTAAGTACCAAATAATGGCCGTTAAAAATACTGATTACAAAAGAAAAAAAATACTGATTACTACTAGTGTCTAAAAGATGAAAAGTTTTCATGGGAAAATATTATTAAAATATCCATTTTCTTCCACCCAATTATGGTCCTGGCAAAATCTCTGTTCAGTTCCTACAGTGATTTCTGCTTCTCATTTTTTTCCAACAATCCTTAATGGCACACCAAGCAGTTTTTACAGTAAATTTTCCTTAAGTGACCGTCTTTGGAAGGAAATGTATTTTTAAGTCCTTTGAAAGCTAAATCAACATATAGTTAGAATATGTATCTTGAATAGGTTATTGTTACAAGGTTATAATCTAGCAAACGAGAGGACAGGTTTGAATTTAGTTGACCTCACTTTTTGAAAAGACGTGTATATATTCATAAAACTTGAAAGAAGCATCAATTTTCACCTAGTAAGACTCCTGTCATGAAGACCTCCTCAGTAGGGAATGCTGGGGAAAGGTTTCTAACAAAAGCTTAGTAAATTGTTGTTGTTGCTTGTCTGCTTTTAAAAGGGAAATCAACATAAATGCAGGTGTTTATTAATATAATAGATTTGTAATTTGTAGTATCAACTTGGGCCAGATCTTTGTAGTTTTCATTCGCTCCACTTCCCACTATCCTCTTTTAGACAGGCCCCAGTCCTGTAAATTTACTGATAACAGGGAAACTGTTTGGAAGTTTAGGTATTTAAAATACCTATTTAAAAATTAAGTCTTTTATAAGTAAACATAACTGAGTAGGATTTTAGTGTCCACGTTTGGTTTCTTACAAAAAAATAGGCTGTTGTAAATTTTTAGTAGGAATCTTTGTGGGCTTTAACACCTGATGTTAGGAGCCAACAAGACTGGAAAGTGGCCATAAAATTGTGACATCTTGTGGTCGTCCAGCTGTATGTCTTTCCTCACCATAACTACATTAGAAGAGAAAACAGCAACCACAGGAGGTCAAGCAAGAAGTGTACAGATGTGGCATACATCTATAGTACACCTTTAAGATATACTCATCTATGTGGAAACATTTACACTACACAGAGTACAATTACCGGATCCAGGACATTTCTAAGAGCCATTGTGACTCTCTCCATCTTTGTGAGTCTAATGGGAAGCTGCAACAGTAGTGCTAAATGTTTTATGAGCTAAACACAATAAAATTCAGGTTTCACTGTGTCCCCTTTTCACCGTCAGAAGCCAGCATCCGGCAGTGGCATTCCCACAGTAACTTGTGTTTACTCATTTTTGTACTCCTCCATTAACTTACTGGATTTGTTGAGATCTACACCAAAGGTTTAGCCTTGTCATTGATATCATATCTACATCACCAAGGAAGTAAGCTTAAATAATTCAGTGAGTACCTGATACTGATTTGTCTTGAGTTACATCTGTTTCAGTTATTTACATCACTGACCGAAAAGAGCCCCTTTAAAATTTTTAACATTAAATCTCTAGTTTTTTCTTAGCTCACTAAGATGCTTTTAAGGCTATTGCTTATTTATATGGGGAAGGCCCTAATATTTGAGCACCCATTACATATTTCATGCAGGCTGTGAAGATAGTTGTTAATCCTCATGTTACAGATGAAACTTAATGAGACTAAGTAGATAACCAAAAGACCCAATAACTAACTCATGTTGGAGCCCTCCAACTCCCACGCCTGTGTTTTAACACTTGTAACAGTCAGTTCTTGCTTTAATGGGCATCTTCTTCATAGTTCAGAAGTATTAATAGACTGGTAGAAAGGCCTTCTTGTACATTTGGAAGTAACTTCATCAATTTTATAACTTTCTTAAAGGCAGTGATATTTTACTTTCCTTTTTGGAGCTAGGTAAATTTTGTATTTTAGCTGATTTCTAAGATGTCTATGATTTTCTAAGATAAAACATACACTGCATTTCACCAAGGAAAGTTACTATATAATTATGATAGTTCTTTTAGACAAAGACCTTAATACAGGCTACTTTTGTTAAAATTGTGCCTGTTGTATGGGAGAGTTCATGCACGTGTACATATAGAGACCAAACATTTACATTATTTGTCTTATTTTGTTTTCCAGCTACATTTTTGACTGAACCAGGAAACAGGTGGCTAGACTATCTGGACAGGGAGCCCCCCCCCCCATCTGCCTCCCTAGTTTCGGGATTGCAGACATGCACAGCTGGTCCCAGCTATTTATAGTGCTACTAGGAATCCAAACTCTTTTTTTTAAAGATTTATTTATTTATTTTATACATATGAGTACACCACCATTACTCTTCAGACACACCAGAAGAGGGGCACCAGACCCCATTACAGATGGTCGTTAGTCACCATGTGGTTGCTGGGATTTGAACTCAGGACCTTTGGAAGAGCAGTCAGTACTCTTAACCGCTGAGCCATCTCTTCAGCCCAGGAGTCCAAATTCAAGTCTTCATGCCCAACACTAAGCAATATCCCCAGCCCATACAGGTAGATTACTTTTCTACACACCTGAGATATACTAACTGGTTTAAAGAGTTCTTATGACTTCATCGTGTCAGGAGTCCCACTCTTCTGATTCACTTCTTGATGATATAATTTTGTTTGTTTGTTTGGAGGCAGCTTATTCTGTAACTTAAGCTGGTCTGGAACTCACCCTATAGTCTGGGCCAGCTTCAGAATTGTGGAAATCTTTCTGATTCAGCCTTCTGAATACTGGGATTGCAACAGAAGAACACAGGTTTAAGGCCAGCTGGGACTATGTAGCAAAACCCTGACACCCCTACCCTGGGGTTGAAGGAGCACCCTGATTAGTAACAGTAGGTTTGAGTATTGAGGAAGTTTCAGATTTATACATAATAGTTAATAACAGTGGGCTTTGACCATTGAAGTTATGGGTTTATACATAGGAATTAATGGCAGTAGGCTTTGAGTATTGAGGAAGTTATGATTTACCCATAGTCAGAAATCCCAACAACACACCTGGCCATTTGCCTCTCAGACAAACTCCAGAGCTCTTGCTCACGTGCTTCCTTCTGGCGGATGCATTATTTATAAAGGAGATTGTTCTTTCATTAAAGAGCAATTTCTCTTCTTTAGAGAAACAAGGTGTTTTAAGAAACAGAAATTTTGCTGTGTGCAATGGCACATGCCTTTAATCCCAGCACTCTGGAGGCAGAGGCAGAGGCAGCAGATCTCTGAGTTAGAGTCTAGCTGGTCTACAGTGTGAGTTTCAGGACAGCCAGGGTTATGTAGAAAGATCTTGTCTAAAAGAAGAAAAGAAAAGAAACTAAAACTCAGACCCTAAACTGTTAAATAAATCTTTTTGTCATTCTTTTTAAGTTGAACTAGCTTGGGGCCAAAAGTTAATATAAAAACACAAGCATGTTTAGATCGATATCACTTTGATTCTTCCCCTTTGGGGTGAGAAGCGAAGAACCACGTAGCATGCAGACTTCAGATCAGCCAGCGCTATGTGGTGTTTCCACTTAGGGACTGGCTTCATTCTTGATGCAGGGAATATATTTTAAAAAGGAGGAGAAGGAGCCTGCTCGTAACCTATTTTTAAGGATTTTGAAAAAGATTAAATATTTTTTCTTAGTGCTACATTATATACATGGGTAGAGAGTACAGGCTCTAGAGACTCCAGTGACAGAGCCCTGAAGGCCTGGGAGGAAGACAGCTCTCCTAGACTGTACAGGTGACATTGACTTATTCAGAGGTTCAATAAATACATTATTCATACATCAGGCTATCATTTTTTGAAGTACTTTTCTTTTTTATTTTATATTAACTCAATACTTTCATGAAGCTTAATATTTTCCTTCTAAAACTTTAACTTTAAATAAAGGGAAACTGAATTTGAAATCCAGAATAAATTCTGGTGGTGGTTTTGTTGAAGTGTTCTGACCTCCTTGTAGATTTGAAGCCAAGAGAAAACTAGCTGGTCCTTTCTGAAGGGAAACGGAAACTTTACTGAACAACCAAAAGCATCCACAAGAATAAATAATTATTTTGCTTTGTCCCAGCATTCAAACATGAAATCATAGTGTTTCAGTGTCTCTGAATCATTAGACAAATTAGCCTTCTTCCTGAGTAATTAAGGTTTAACTTTCAAGACTGTCTGTAATAAAAGATAAAGTCATCCTCAAGAACACCTGTAATGTTTTTACATTGGTAAAAATCAAACTTGAGGCCCTGGGTATGCAAGGCAGGGAACAATCTCACCAACATTTTTTAAAAAAATATGTCTAAAATATAAAATACCAACTTAATTACAGTATCAGAACTAATCCAAAGGTATCAATTACTACTAAATATCAATCCAATAGAGAGGAAGCCAATATCTTAGAGTTGAAGATAAAGGAACATCCTTTTTCCTAAAATTGGGAAGGATATTAAAATATATTTGCATGTAAGAATTAAACATGTCTGAAATAACACTGTGTATGGCCTCAGGGGAGGGAAATACAGAAGCTCGATAAGCACACACACGCACACGCACACAAAATTGTATTTCACTCTATTTAGAACTATGATGTTCAAGGAACAGCTCAAAGTAGAGGAACTAGAAGTGTCCTCTGAATGACTCAGATTTACCCTGTGATGACATTTCGGTAGTAGACAAATGATTTTTAGATCATACATTCATTTACCTTGTAATCAGTGTCAGAGAGTGTGGGCACCTGGAGCTGGGGAGCTCTGGCTTGATTCCTAGCACCCCTAAGGCAGCTCACTGTAATTCCAGTTCCAGGAGATCCAACACCTCTTCTGGCTTCCTTAGGTACTACGTATAACGGATGCACACACATACACATATTATGCACATAAGACAATAAAAATTAAGGAGAAAACATAGAAACATAAAAATTTAATAGTGAACTACTCCCCTATGCTGCTGCTTCCAGGCTACACAAGTCTTAGGTCGAGTGTACAGTGGCCATATGTACTGCACTGTATGTAAGAGAATCTGATAGGAGAATTTTCTTCAATATTTATTTTCTTACTTTAGTGTAATCAACTATGGTTTTGGGGCTCTGAAGAGTGAAAAAAATATTGTGAAAATCTCTTAGCTTGACTGTGTCAGATCTTAATACATCAGGGACTCAAGGTATACTCATGGAAATAAACAAGTATATTAACAGACTGGGCACCTTCCTTTTGTATTCTGTGTCTTTGACCTTGCTTGCTTTCTTCCAGCCCCAGCACACTTGCTCCTTATGCCTTGATTGTGGTACTTTTCTTCTGTATGTCTCTGCTGCGTTACTCCTTCCCCACCTATTTCTTATCACCATCCCCAGTGGTCCCTGCACCTCCTTTTCTTATCTGGCAGTGCAGCTGGTCTGCTTCCTGCCCACCCAGTCTCTTCCCATACCAAGAAAACAGACATCATAGAACTGTTCTGAGACAGTTCTACCAAGCAGTCACAGATAGAACATATAAGAGATCATAGAAAGCTTCTTGTATTTTTGGTAGTAAGATAACTTTATTAAAGAATCTACATACAGTGGCATTCCCTAACTTATCTAACGTAAATTTGCATACATTTTAACAGTTTGTATATTTGTAAGCCTACAAACACAAGGTTTAAAAGGTTCTCTGTTCTGTAAGGTTCTCTGTGCTCATTATAGTCATCCCCTTTTCTGTAATTTCATTTTGCAAATCTGACGTACGATACTCATCAAAACGTAACTTCATACCCTCTTCTTTCCCTTGACAGTATTTTTGCATTCTCTGTCATGACTGTATACCTCAAATATGAGTGGAGACATATGGCATTTGTCTTTTGGGGGCTGGCCTTTTATATGTAACATGACACATTCATCCTCGAGGTTCATCTGTATTACAGTCCATTTCAGAATTTCCTTCCATACATGTACCTGTATACTTCATTTTGTTGGTCTAGTCACCCACTGAAGGAAATTGGGTTGCCCTCTACCTTTGACTGCTGTGACTAATGCTGTTATGAGTCTTTGTATCTTAAAATATTTATCTCGTCAACTCTGTTTTACTAGTCCAGTGGCATAGTTTGCTGGGTAGTTGAAATTAGCATACATGTTTTGTGCTCTCCTTTTTCTCCTTGTGTTTCGCTTTGATTTCTAATAATTTTGTGCAGTTAATGTGAATTTCCCTGAACCTGTCAAAAAACATTTTTATCTCTATTATTTTTAACACTGTCACTTGATTCTTGCTTGCAGTTTCCATTTCTCTGCCAAAATTCCCAGTCTTATAGAGCTTAGTGTCTCTTCTTCTAGTAAGACTTCAGGCAACCATTTGCCTTCTGTGCTTAGTATGCCTTGCACCTCTGAGTAGGAGCCTGTGTGTGCCTCCCCCTTTGACAGTGGCTTCACTCATTGCTCTTTGGTGCACACTGCAATCTATTGAATGTTAAATATTGCATAAGAAGTAACAGTGGTTTAGAGTAGTTGTCCCTTTTATCCATGGGGTATTGGCTCCAAGACCCTTTGTCAATACCGATATCTGTGGGTCCTCAGGTCTCTTACGTCAAGTCAAATGGTATTTGTGTGTTTATCCTTCTGTACACTTAATTTTATATGAAGTAGACTCATGCAGTATATATGCTATATAAATAGTTAACACTTTATTATTTAGAAAATAATAAGTCTGTTTATGTTCAGTACAGACAAAGTAATTTTTTCCTAATCTTTCCAGCCAGTGGTTGAATGAGTCCATGGATATGGAAGGCCAGCTACTGCATTTCATCCTCTACTTGGGTGTGACTCTTGTGTTAGATTAGGAGTTATGTCATTCTACTCAGGGTTTCAACTAGATTTTGGTTTTGCTTGTGCTTTCACACACCTCTAGTGTTAGCTTGTGCTTAGTGTCAATTGTGACCTGCTGGAGAGATTTTTCCCACAGTTCCTGATACCTCCTTTTTGGTTTGCCTTATACTTTATCCCTTCCACGGTGGGAAGTTGCTGTCAGCTTGACGGTAAGGACAACTACTTTCTAGCAGCAGGTGAATTCAGGCTTGTTTTTAGAGGGTTTTCTATGGGAATTTCTTACCCCTCTTAGAGACTATTTTCTGATCTTCTAAGGTGCAGAGATTTGTCTCTTATTTCCCAACTATAATAAGTCATCCTATGTCCAAAGAAGTAGAGGTAACAGTCTGAGATTATCTCTCCCAGGAGACTAAGCCTAGACAGGCTTTATAGCCTTGGCACGTGAGAGAGTCTTCATTCATCCAGGCCTCCTTTGTCCCCCCTCTCCAGTCTTACCTGTGCTGCTTCTGATAGAAGATGAGCTTTCAGGAAAGAATAACACCTCTGCCCAAGTATGTGCCTCCCCAGTCTTAGAAATGAATATTCTTGTTTTTGTTTTTGTTTTTTTTTTGCGATAGGGTTTATCTGCATAGCCCTTGCTGTCCTTGAACCTGCTCTGTATGCCAGACTGGACTTAAGCCTGATCCACCCAGTGCTAGGATTAAAGGTGTCTGCCACCACCACCCAACTAGAAATGCTTTTTAATAGCTTTCTTGCTCATAAACAGATAATAATCCATGCATATAATCATATAATTACTTTGTTGATGTAGAGAATAAATCTATTTACCTGGATTTAACCATAGCATACTAGACATTTGGGGTTATACCTTAAACTTGAGCCTTCTGGAATCTAAATAAACAGCAAACTTGAAGATGCTAGATGTCCTGGCTAATTTTATGTCAGCTTGACACAAGCTAGAGTCATCTGAAAGGAGGGACCTCAATTAAGAAAATGCCTCCATAAGGTCCAACTGTCAGGCACCTTTTTTTTTTAACTTACTCACTTTACATCTTGCTCATTGCCCCTCTCCCAGTCACCCCCCCTCCACACACACACAATCCTTCCGCCATCTCCCACTCCTCCATCCCCCTATCCCCTTCTCCTCTGCATGAGTGGGGCCTCCCTTGGGTATCCCCCACCCTGGCACATCATGTCTCTGCAGGGATAGGTGCATCCTTTCCCACAGAGTCCAGACAAGGCAGCCCAGCTAGAAGAGTATGTCCCACAGACAGACATTGGCTTTAAGGACAGACTCTGCCCCAGTTGTTCGAGATCCACATGAAGACCAAGCTGCACATCTGCTACATATGTGTGGGAAGGGCTAGGTCCAGCCCTTACATGTTCTTTGGTAGTTTAATCTTTGGGAGTCCCCAAGGGTCCAGGTTAGTTGACTCGGTTGGTCTTTCTGTGGAGTTCCTTCCCCTTTAGGCCCACCATCTTTTCCCCTATTCTTCTGTAAGAGTCCCCCAAGCTCCATCCACTGGTTGGCTGTGGGTGAGTTATCTGCTGAGTGGAGCCTTTCAGAGAACGGCCATGCTAGACTCCTGTCTGCAAGCATGACAGAGTGTCATTAATAGTGCCAGGGATTGGTGCTTGCCATGGGATGCATTTCAAGTTGGGCTGGTTATTGGTCGGCTGTTCCCTCAGTCTCTGCTCCACAAGGGTCCCTGCATTTCTTGTAGATGGTATTAAATTTTGGGTTGAAAGTTTTGTGGGTAAGTTGGTGTCCCTATCTCTCCACTGGGACTCCTGCCTGGAAACAGGAAGTGGTCTCTTCAGGTTCCATATCCCCAATGCTGTGAATCACAGATAAGATCACCCCCATTGTTTCTTGGGCACCTCCCTTATCCCAGGTCTCTGTCATGTCCTGGAGATGTTCCCCACCTCCCCAACCCCATCAGTTGCAGATTTCCATTCATTCTCATGGCCATCTGGCCATCTATGCCAGGCATCTTCCTAATTAGTGATCTATGGGGAGGGCCCAGCCCATTGTGGGTGGGCTCACCCCTAGGTTGCTGATCTGGAGTTCTATAAGAAGGCAGGCTGAGCAAGCCATGAGGAGCAAGCCAGTTAACAGCTGCACGTGGCCTCTGTATGTGCCTCCAGGTTGCAGTCTTGCTTGAGTTCTTGTCCTACCTTCCCTCAGTGATGGACTACAATGTGAAAGTGTAAGCCAAATTACCACCCCCACCCCCAAACTTGCTTTTGGTCATGGTGTTTCATTGAAGCAATAGAAACCCTAACTAAAACACTGGAAAATCCTAGGGTAAATTGGAAAATGTTGATGGGCTACTATAAATATATACTTAGATGGTCATATCGTTTAAGTACAGTGGTCATATGAGTTAGGTTCTTCCTAAGGATCTCATTTAAACGCTACTTCTCTAAAACCCTATCTCTAAATACAGATACTGTGATGATCTGAGAGTTAGGACTCTGATATGGAAATTTAGGTTGTGGGGTTATCATTGAATTCGTACTAGAAGATCCTTAGAATCTAGTTCACATGTAGAGATCCTGCAAAGTGACAAGGTCCCGTAGAGCCCCTGCTACAATGAAATGTTCTGTGTCCTTGCTAACCCTAGTCATGTGCAGCTTGTGGGTATTGACTGATGATGTGAAGTGTGCCTAATGAGACTGAAAAGTAAAATTTTAACTTTATTAATGTTAAGTAATTTAAACAGCCACATGCAGCTAGTAGCTAACATTTGAGTAACGATTGGCTAATATTTTTAGTTAACATACAAAGACTGGAGGATCAGTATAGTTAAGAGATGAGTCTAGTATCACAGACATAATAATTGAAATTAGTAGACATACCAAATTTTTAACGGATTTTTCTACCAGTAGAATATAAAATAAAACTGAGAAAAATAGCATATTAAAGTGCCCACATCCTTTCTCTATAAAGATGGTGTGGTTCATCTTTAGAATGGCATTTTTTTCTTGACAAGTAGATTTTAGAAATAAGTCCTTAAAGTTGTCTTCATTTTTAAATAGGTTTGATATTTGCTTATAGCAAATTTTTAAATAAGATTTCAGTTATCAGATTGAAGAACCCATTTAAATGAAACACTTCTGGAGGAAAACTGGTAGGTGTTTTTAATAAAAACTAATCCATTTTGAGCTGGTGAACAGTTAATTGATTTTTCTCAGAAAGTCTAAATCTAAAATGTCATTCTACAAAGGAAGAACTTAAAAAGAGTTTCTTTTTTTGAGAAAAATAGTTTGCTAAATTGATAGTTTCACTTATTGCTTCACTGTGTTGTTTAACTGGTAAACTAACTTTACATTTACTGTAAAATTATTAAAAAAAAAAGTCAGTGTCCCCATATAGCCTTTACCACGTGTTTCTTAATTAACGCCTTGTATGATTATGATATAACCGTCAAACCTTAGGAATTAGTACTATTGCAATACTACCAATCAAGTCTCTGCATTTCACTAATGATCCTTTCTTTTCTGTGTTGTTTCTTTGGCAGTGCTGGGGATCGAACCCAGGGCCTCTCTCATGCTAGGCAAGTGCCTTACTGCTAAACTTCACCTGCAACCTCAGTGTTTCTTTTCTGTTTTGAAAAACTACCCAAGGATTCAACAGTGTATTTTCTCCTCTATTCTGGTCCTCAATCTTTTATTTATATTTATAAAGTATTTTGATCAATTATTTTGAAGACTGTCCTTAAATTTGGGATTATAGTGTTTGCTTTTGTTTTAGATGATTTGATTAACATTTTGAGTTTGCTTTAAAAAAAAAAAAAGACTGTCATTGAAAATGATCTGCTGTCCCTCTCTTGTGAAGGGAATATATCCTTAAACTGGCATTAAACTTTAGAAATTTTGATAATGGAAACTGCCTTTTATTATATAATAAAATCACTGTAAAATAGTTCATAAAAGCATATGCCTTGTGATATTAACACAAAGCCATTGAGTATGGAAGCTGTGAGAGGCACTACTACTTAATGGGACACAGTTAGGATTTGACTAATTGGAATCAAGTTCAGTAACAAAAGAGAGAAAACGTGGTTTTCTTTCAAACAAGGTGATTTTTCCCTTGGAAAGTTAGCAAAGTAATTATCAAGAATTCCCAATGAATACTATTGCTTTTGTAATAGAAGTTATTAGAACCAATGTCTTGATCTAGCCTCTTATGAGATCATTTTATTATAATTATTATAATAAAAATTTTATTGGAACACTTAAAAATTCTTAATATGCAGATGCAAGTCAGTAGTTAAAATAATACACTACCTGTCCCAACCTAACTGTCATGCAAGCATACTCATTTGTTCTACTGAGAAACGAAACCGTCCTGGACTTTGGTTCCCTAGAACAACATCATCCATTGTTAGGTCTTATTTTTGGCTTTGGGTACAGTATGTATTAATATATATCTGTATCACATTGATCTGTTCCATCATTCTGCTAGAAGTATTTTTTGTTGTTTTAATGTTTGGGGTTGTCTTTGAAAACATTCTTAGACTATAATCCTGGTAATAGAACTAAATATTGTTGTACATTCAGAAACAGTTCTCAGTGAAGTGATCAAGTATTCTTCTTGTTGCATTTTAGTTCAGCAATCAGCAAACACTGGGAGGCTGAACTAGCTACCCTCAAAGGGAACAATGCCAAGCTCACTGCAGCCCTGCTGGAGTCCACTGCCAACGTGAAACAGTGGAAGCAACAGCTTGCCGCATACCAGGAGGAAGCAGAGCGCCTGCACAAGCGGGTAAGGGCTGGGCAACAGGTTCTGGGGCAAAGGGAGATCTGCATGTATTGCAGCACATGAACAGCAGACATCGTCTGGGAATATTCTTTGGTTTTCAGAAAATAAATATGAGCTAAGTTTCAGTTTTTGTTGGGTCAAACAATATTCTTCACAGTTTAATAAAAGTGAAGACTATTCTGGTTTGGAAAGCAAATGAACTGATTATAGTTCCAGCTATGCCATATTAGCTGTGTGCCCTTTGGGAAGATCTCTCTTTCAGCTCAGTACTTTAATCTATAATATGGGAATAATACATGTCCTCTACAGTTTCTTGAAAGTTAATTGAGATATTTAACTGATAGTTGTACTAAGTTAAAAATACATTTCCCAATGCCAGTCAGTGGTGGCGCATGCCTTAATCCAAGTACTCAGGAGTCAGGGATAGGCAGATCTCTTTGTTCCAGGATAGCCAGTTCTACACAAAGAAACCCTATCTCAAAAAATGAAAAACAAATATAACAAAATACATTTTCCATCTTAGCACAAGGGTGCTCAAAGGTATTCCTAAGTACTTGGGCATATATGGTAGGAAGATTTCTTTTCTTTTCTTTTCTTCTTCTTCTTTTTTTTTAAGATTTATTTATTATATCTAAGTACACTGTAGCTGTCTTCAGACACTCCAGAAGAGGGTGTCAGATCTCATTAAGGATGGTTGTGAGCCACCATGTGGTTGCTGGGATTTCAACTCAGTACCTTTGGAAGAGCAGTCAGTGCTCTTAACTGCTGAGCCATCTCTCCATCCTGGTAGGAAGATTCCTTAAGTTTGGAAGTTCAAAGTCAGCCTGTGCAACATCCTCTGCAGTTCCTATGTATTGAATGTTTTAGTGGCAAATGATTATACAGACTTATTGAGTTGCAATCAGTCAATAAACATTTTTTATCTTACTTTTGTTTTTAGTGAAGGAGCAATTTGAAAACTATGGGTAGAATTTTTTAAATAAAAATTAATAGTATTAGAGATTTGAAATAGAAAATCAAAAACCCCAATACTGCTAAAATCAGGTCTTAAAATTTCTCTGTATTAGAAACATAGAAATGCATTTACCTCATAGGAAGCAGATGTCATCAGTGCCCCTTTTCACAAGGAAACAAAGTTAGTGAGCTCGGTAGGCAATAGGGAATGGGCTGAGTAGCAGAGCAGTGTTGAGCAGAACAGAGCCAAGATGGCAGACATGAAAGAAGGAGAGGAATAGAGGCCGGAGGGCAGACTTAGAACAGGATGGATATTACCCTCTCCTGTGCGTACAAATTAACTTTCAATTTACCACATGAAAAATTGTGGAGCTCTGTTTGTAATACATGAATGTACTTAGTGATAGTAAGATAATTTTTGTATTTTTTATTTCACTGGAAACCTAACTTAATGGCAAATTACTGGGGACTAATATCCATTGAAGATCTATCATGTTCCCTTACTGTGTGATCCTTTCCCAGAAGGTTTTTAGCAGTCCGTTGAATTCAACATTAAAGAATTTATAAAAAGAAGTGCACATCTCCAATTAAACAATCTTTGTTTGACTCTATCCGAGAGAGAGAGAGAGAGAGAGAGAGAGAGGTTTTATACAATCTTCTAGTTCCTTTGAAGAGTGCTGGGGTTTTTTATTATCATCATCAGTCAATAGATCCCTTGAATTTGTGGAACTGTGAATGTATATACTAATAGATTTTTTACTTATTTCAATTTTTTTCAAATCCTAGAGAAAAAAAAATCCTTTATCCTAGTACCACTCAGTCTTTAGCTTTAAGATATAACCCTCTTGAGGCTTCTCTGGAGAGCTTGAAGTGTTGTTAAGGTCCTGTTCATTTGACAAGATCTCAAACTGCTTTCCCCGTGGCCAGTACCTCCATGGCTCAGTCCTTCCAGTGTCCCACCCCTGCTTCCTGACTCTGTGTACTCAGCTGTGGAGCCCGCTAAAGATTTGTGGGAGTTCTATTTGTCATCTAATTCCCCCAGGTTTTAGCTCTTCCAAAATGTTCGAACTCGGGGAAAATGAAGCTGAAAGTTTCTGCTGGACTATTATCAAGCAGCACAGCCATCCTGGCAAGAGCCTTTAGACAGACAGTATAAGTCACAGACACTTAATGTGACTGCTTTAATATAGTTGGTTGTTTCTGCGTTTTGCTGTTGATGTGTTTGTTGATTTTGTTCATAGGTTTATTTTTCTTAAATCTGTGGGAAAGGTTGTTACTAGCACTGAAATTCACTTTATGAAATTTTAAATCTGAGATCACTTTTTAAGTGTGTGAGCATGCGTGAGTGCATGTGTATAGAATGTCTGCATGGGGTTGTGGGTGGGGTTGTGTTATGGCTCCCATGCTGAGGTTTGGACTGAACTCAGATTATGCCTGCTGAGGTATCCTACCAACACATTCCCATTATTCATTTATTTTTTTTAAAAATTAGGTGCTCCATTTTGTGACAAGGGAGAAAAGAACTTTGAGGGTTCCAGCAGAGGGACTGGCTTTCAGAAGATAGGTACTGAGTTGAAAGGTGACTGCCCAAGATCACAATGGTCTCCAGAGGACATTCTAGTCAAGTCAAGAAGAGAAACATGAACCTGATTTATTCTTATGACAAAGAGAGTTGCCTACTGTCAGAAGTGTACATCTTGGCCAAAATAGATGTTTAGATAGGTCGCAGCCAATGCTTGAAAGGATTTAATTTACCTCTGTGGTCTAGTAACACAGCCCAGTGAGGCATTGCTTGCTTCACATGTACAAGACCCTGGGTTCAATCCTTATTGGTGAAAAGAAAAAGAAAAAAATATTTAGTATTGTAAAAAGCAGAAGACATTGAATGTCATATACTGAAAGATTAATTTGTTAGCAGTCCCAGACTCTCTAAGAAGAGAGACCACAGTTAAAAATGCAATTGAGCATTGCATTTGTTCAGACCTAAGTAATAAAGGTCTATGTAAGGAAGTATATTGATACCTAAGTAGAAAGGAAGGTCGGCTGTGAAAGACACCCTTCCAGAATGTACAGGACAATTTGCTATTTGGGAAGTTCAAGGTAGGTTTGCTTTACTCTAGTGAAGCCTAGTTTGAGAGCGTGGCGTCTAGAGCCTGTGAAGGGCTGTCTGCAATGTTCACATCATTCCCTCTTGTGTTAACTAGGAGTGGAGAGCTTTTAAGGGTGCTGACCTTTCCCTATTATATTAAAAGGGTGTCAAGTGTTCATTTAAAAATTATATTACTGATAGGCTTTTGGTAAATTCTCTGTGACTGAAAAATTGTTCTCTTTCCCATAAGAAGCACAGTTGGCATGAAGTCATTCTAATATCTTAAGGTATTTTTAAGCATATCTTTCCTTTTAGATTCTCTTGTATTTATTTGAGAAAAAAAGTCTTTGTAAATGCTAGTTTTGAAGACTACAAGTGGGAAGAGCAGATGGTCATATCTATACTTGTATAAATGTCTTACGTTTGGTTTTTTGAGATGGTTTTTCTGGGTAGCCCTTGCTGTTCTGGACCTCACTCTGTAGATGAGACTGTCCTCGAACTTACAGAGATCCACCTGCCTCTGCCTACTGAGTTCTGGGATTTAAAGTATGCACAACTAACACCTGGCTATCTAGACTTGTATAAATTTTAAGGAAGACTTTTTTTAAGGAATTTTTTACAGTGGTTTATCACTTGTTTTCCTTAACCTGTCTCTGAGCAGCACAGTCCATCTAATAATCTTTTGGTTTTTGCCATTGCCTTAAATATTTATCTTAAAAAAATTATTTTATGCTGAGACTCTAATAGTCTTTCATATTCAAATTCAGAATTCATTAACATCTCATGGGTACTATGACCTCAGCAGGAAGCCTCTGAAATTGCCACTTAATGTAACCTGTGCTCTCCTTCACTTGCAGGTCACTGAGCTGGAGTGTGTTAGTAGTCAAGCAAATGCTGTGCACAGCCACAAGGCAGAGCTGAACCAGACAGTGCAGGAACTGGAAGAGACATTGAAAGTCAAGGAAGAGGTAGGCCCCACCATTTAGTTCTCCACAGGCCGTATAATAGTGTATACAGCTTAGTAGACTCTGCCCGATCTAAAGCACTATCCAGAGTAAAATGAGAGTGTGGGCTTCTTTTTTAGGATTAGCTTTTATTGAATGTTATAAATCTTGTTCATGTTTTTCCTGCTCTTGTTTCTGTTGTATTATTAATTGTATTGAACTATGATGTTGCCTTTTTATGAGAATTGTATTTATATAATCAACAGGAAACCATTAGAGATTAAATGAATTTTTGAAAATTCTTAGTTTCTTTGGTTTCTATAGTCAAAAAGAGCTATTTTATATACCTAGAGAAGTTATTTTATCTAAACTTAAACTATTTATTGGTTTGCTAAAGCTGTCAGATTATACTAGTTGATAAAAATCATTCTGAGATGGGCATATGATATTGTGCTTGTAGTCCCAGAACTAGGGGGCTGAGGAAGGAGGATCTTGAGTTTGAAGCCAACATACTACATAGTGAGTTCAAGACATGGACGAGAGTGTGATCCTGCCCCACTCCCAAGAAAGAAAAACAGACCCCATTCTGTTTCAAAGTCAATAAAGGGTGGCATGTATGTGTTTGTTTGTTTGTTTGTTTTAATTACTGTTTCCTAAGAACTAGGTTATAATTTCAGGGAAAAATTAGTTCTTCTCCTTATTGTGAGTTAATTGTTGTTAAAGATATTACCTTACCATTTCCAGGAAATAGAAAGATTAAAACAAGAAATCGATAATGCCAGAGAACTCCAAGAACAGAGGGACTCTTTGACTCAGAAACTACAGGTAAGCTAAGCCAAGACATTTATTGATTTTATAAAGAGAAGTATTAGTCATTCTTTCACAACATAATGACTTTTTTGAACCTTCATTTTTATACATTTTCTTTTTTTTTCCTTCTAGTACCTCTGATTCATGCCTAACATCCATTCTTCTAGACATTCTCTAACTACTTCATTTAGATAGTTTGTAATCATCAGTGGGCATTTTTAATTTTTCTTTGGAAAAATTAAGATACTTTGGAAACTTCTGCTTTTATCATGAAAAGATACCCTAATTTAAGGGAAAGAAGTTAGTTTAAGGAGCTGCTGGTTTTTGTGTGCTGAGCTACTCTCTGAAATCTGACATTCCTTGTGCCTTAATGGAACAAAAATCAGTGCCTTTTTCCTCTCTTTGGTCTTAATTTTGTCAACTTTTTCTGCATAGGTAACATATTTCCTGATTCTAATTGAAATATGTAAAAGATAATTCAGGGGCTTTTCTCCTGCCCCTTTTATCTCCACAATAAATAACACAGAGACCTGGTATGTTATTAAACACTCCAGGCACTAAGCAGGGCAGGTTTGGCCTATTCTAGCGCCACTGTGCTGGCCTGGCCTCCTTCCCAGCCACGAGGCTTAGCCGTCTCAGGCTTGTCCTGGCTGCTCCTGCTTCACCAGTGTCCTCATGGAGACTCCCCTGGCAACTTGCTCAGGGCTAATGCCTCATGGTGAATCTTTCTTTCTCACCTAAACCCCTCTCTTTCTTTCTCTGAGCACAGAAGTCCTGCCTTCTCTCTCCTGCCCAGCTAATAAGCTGATTGGGTCTTTATTGGCCAATCAGAAGATGATAGCAAACAATGTTTTACAAAATACTGAGTCAGAAGATGCTTTGTAGTAATGACAATAAGAGAAACCCAGATCTCCTGGTATAGTACTTAACATTTGAATACACAGTGCAGAAAACCATCCCCAATAGATATACATGTGTCCTATGTTGGTGGGAGTCAGATTTAGGAAGATTTTTCAAAATTTATTACTAAGCTGCTTTTGCCAGCATAAGGTAGTTGTCTCAAGGAGGGTTAGAAGCTCTTTAGAATAGAAGCAAGAGGATTCATCAAGTGATGCAAATGAAGAGGAACCTAGGAGCCCAGGATGAGGAGGAGGAGCAGTTTATGAGAAGAATTAGCAGTGTTTACTTGCAGAGTACTGATACTGTGCTATCAGCAACTACAGTACAGTGCAGACCCAAGGCTTGAAGAAAAGTAACTTGTCCAACCCATAGTTTGAAAATCATAACTTAAGTTTTAATTTCCAAATTTTAATATTGGGATATTTCTAAATATCAATGTATTATATGCTTATAAAAATTTTTATTTTTTTAAAAATCCCAATCTTATTCTACAGCAAAGCATGTGACATTACTTTATCTAGTGTTTACTTAAAGATTTTTTTTAACATGGGTTTTTCTCATCATTCCTATTGGGATGGAAATTCATGTTGTTCATGTCGTATGTAACCTGATGTCCAAATGAATCCTTTTATGTCCATGCTTACTCTGTGATGATTTTTTTGAGATGGATTCAAAAGCACTGCTTGGTACTCGTGTTTTAACACCTGGGCAGCAGGGTGTCCTCGGAGCATCCGTCTTCCCGAGTTAGAGATAAAGAGCAGCTCACTGTTGTTCATCTGTTGATTTTATGGGGCTTGGGTTAAACCTGGGCTTTGGGTGTGGTGCGGCTGGTAGCGCACTGCCGCCGAGCCTCGATCTCAGCCGTACTTCACTCCCCCCACTTCTTAAGCTACAGTTTTTTTCATTATTAGTAAAACAACAATTTTCCATGCTTATGGCCATTTATCATTTTTATAGCTCTTTAAACTTTTTACACTTTGTGTGTTTATATATAGTGTGTATGTGAAGCTCAGAGGACAACTTTGTGGAGTTTGTTTCCCTTTCGTCTCTCTGTGGGTTCTGGGGACTGAAGGCCTGCCGAGCTGTCTCACCTGCCCTGTCTGTCTGTCTGTCTGTCTGTCTGTCATCTTCATACATCTTTGGGGTGCCAGTTGAGCTTTCACCTTAAGAGCACATGGGCTGTCTCCAGACAGTGACGTGCATACCTTCAACCCCGGCATTTGGGAGGAAAGGCAGGCAGACGCAGGCAGATCTCTGAGTAGAAGGCCAGCCTGGTCTACAGGGTGAGTTCCAGGACAAAAACAAAACAGAACAACTTGAAGCTGCCAGGTCTTTGTGTGCCTGGCCTGTCCCTGCGATTGAGGCCCTGTTCAGTTCCCTAAGTGACCTTTCCCAGTGTGCTTCCTGGTCTGTCCCATGCTTCCGTCCCACCATCTGAAATGCTCTTCTTTACTCCAGTGTACTCTGACGTTTCTATTTTGACGTGTTCGAGAAAAGCTGCAAGAATAAGTCAGTTATATGCCTTTCCCTTACTTTCCCCAACATTAATATTTTTGTCCTATTTGTTTTTTCATTTTGTAGTGCCCCCTCCCTCCGTCCCTTGTTCTCTACCCCTGCCTCTCCTTCTCTCTCCCTCCCTTACATCATCCTGCCTCTATCACTCTGTGTGTATCTGTGTGCTACACTTTTCTTCTGAACTGTTTGACAGTAAGGAGCACATGTGCTTCTCCTGTAAATACTCCATTGCTTCTCTTCTAAAACTGAAGATCTCTTACATAACCACCCAAATTATTTATCCATATACCTTAGTCCAATGCTCATGATTATCTCAATCTTCTTTAGAACAAAATTTACAAATTGTTTTTCCACCCAGGACCCATCCATGCCAGGATCAGGTGTTCTGTCTGGTGGTTCTATCTGTTTTTCTTGGCAGGCCGCTTTGGCCATGGAGAAAGCCTTTAGTCTTCACAGCCATGCCATTCTCTGAAGACCTCCACATTGCAGGCTCATTCTCACTCATGGTCCTAACATTAGCCATTTTCTTCCCTCATTTCCCTTCTGTATGTGTCTGTGGTCTGTGTACATGCATGTCTTTCTGTGTATAGATGTGCATGCACTTGTGAAGGCCGGTGGTTGGTATCAGGAGTCTGTCCTGCATTGCTTTCCAACTTAGTCACTGAGGCAGAGTCTCTCAGTAAACCCACAACACACCCATCTGGCTAGGCTTGCTAACCAGTTTGCTCTGGTAATCCCCTGCCTCAGATCGCCTAAGGATGGAGTTAAAACTATCTGCCTCACCTACCCTGCATTTATTTACCCTAGGCTATGGGGATTCAAACTCTGCCTCTCACCTATGAGTGTTTTAACCATTGAACCTGGTGTGGGCACTGGGAATGGAACTCTGCTCTTGACTCCCGTCCTTCTTCCTAGATCTCCTCATACTAAGCTCTCATCACATGGGCCGTGAAGTTGTGGCACCTGAATTCTGGACAGGCAAAGTCACGTCAGCACTCAACCCAGCCACAACTCTCTTACAGCCTTACTTTTTTATATGTCACTTAAAATTACTTATTCATCTCTAATCATCTGTATTGGTGTTTTGCCTACATGTGTGTCTGTGCACCCATGTGTGTGCCCCTGGTGCCCTAGAGTCCATAGAAGGACTAGAGTTAGAGATGGTTGTGAGCTGCCATGTGTGTGCTGGAATCAAACCCATGTCCTCTGGAGGAGCAGTCAGGGCTTTTACTGTTCCTCCCTGCTCCAGCCCTTGTGTCATTTTTGAGAAGTCTCACTCCAGTTCTCGTTCCCTTGCCTTAATATGTTTTGGGCTTGGTTTGCTTGAATGCTGTGAGGACTTTTCTTTTTTCGTTTTAAAAAGTTACATTTAACAAGATATTTCTCAAAGTGATTGTTGAAAGTTATTTTTTTTCAAGTATTCATTGGCCATTTTAATTTCCTTATCCAGCTGGGTGTAGTCTTCACCCTTAATCCTGAGAGCAGCATATTTCTGTGAGTTCAAGGTTAGTCTGGTCTATATAACAAAGTATAGGCCATCTAGGGCTATATAATGAGACCCTGTGTCAAATAATAGTAATATCAACAATAATAATGTATATCCAGGACCTTCATCTCCAGGTTCCTTTATGATCTGAGCTTAGAGGCACAGAGCCTCACTTCGGTTTCTCTAGACATCCCCAGTGCCAAAAAAGTTAGTAAAACGTGTTGCACGTAGAATTTAAATATTTCTCTTTCCTTATATTTTTCTTCTGCAGCATATCTAATTATACTTATTTTCTGGTTTTCCCTACTTTATTTTGCTTTTATTATCTTGACATTTTTGTATATAATTAAGGAATAATTGAATTTATAAGTGTTAGTAAAAACACTTTTTGATTTGATTTTAGTTGGGACCTTATAATTCAATTCTGGTGGGGTTTCCCATTTTTCGTATGTTTAATTTTCTTGTGTTTTTCACCAGTTTAATTAACTCTGCATTTTTCAGTCTGTTTCCATAACATCCTTATTTTTGTTGTTTATTTTTTTAGATTTATTTGTTTTTATTTTATGAAGGTGTTTTGCCTTCATGTTCTGCCTTCATATCACGTTTGTAGTATCCTCGACGGCCAGAAGAAGGCATTGAATACTCTGGAACTGGAATTACATGCTACTGTCAGCTGCCATGTGGGTGCTGGGCGCTAAACCCAGGTCCTCTGGGAGAGCAGCCAAGTGTTCCTAACCCTTTGAGTCATCTCTCCAACCTTGTGTCCCTAGTTTTGGGTACCCAATTCAAGCTCCTTTTTGAATACTTTTATATAAACTTTAATTCATCATGGAATATTGTGTTAAGATTTTTTTTTTTTTTTGCTTCATAGTTGATTTCAAGAATTTTTTTGTTCTGCTGAGTTTTGGGTGTTTTCTGTTGATTGTGTTTATAAATGAGTGCTATATCTTTGCCTTTTATGGACAAAATGGCAGTTTGAGGTGGTTTATAAATTCATAGTTCACAACACCCTCTTCTGAGGAGCAGTAGGAGATAGGTTGCTGTGTTTCAGTGTCTTAATTTTCTTTATATAACAAGAGCTTAATCTTTTTTTGTTTTGCCCTTCGTTGTTCCTAAAGACTCCTTGCTGTTCATTCTCTTCCGAAGAAGTGTTGCTTTGCGAGACTGCCTCTCCAGGTTCACATCCCTCAAATGCGGATCTGTTCTGTCCTGCCCAGCTCGTGTTTAGGGTTAGGCAGGCGCAGAGGTCTTCCTCTTTCCCAGAGTCACATTCCCTCTGTGACCCTGGAAGCAGACCTCCAGACACTGTTACATTCTCTGAATGCCAGTCATTTGATGCTGATGGTATTCTCTGTCTGTTGTACAGTTGAAGTCCTGACATTTGCACAACTTTATTCTCAGTGTATGTTCCTGTGGTTTGTGGAGGATGGCTGGCCAATGTCAGTGTACAAATTGTTACTACTTTGTTCACTCAGAAACAGCCTCTACTTCTTTATTGCCAACATCTTCTTTCTATACAGCATATATACATAAGTAAGACCATGTTACTCATGCTGAATATCTTATTCCTCTAGTGTCTACTAATAGTGAGTAACAACTAATTGTTAACAACTAACACCTAATTGTCTACTAACAAATTGTTAAATAGCTTCAAAATACATACATTTCTTTTATTAATTTTTTCTGTGTAGAAATGAGTTATTGATGCTTCTCTTGTTGATTAAAATACCCTGTTATATGTAAATGTTAATAGTCCAATATAACATATATCTTAAGTGCATGCTTGATATCTTAAGTATAAACTGTGAAGCAGATGTCAATAAGACAATTTTGGTATGGCTTTTATTTAGATTGAATGGTGTCGATTTAAATGTAATGGAAATTAAATATACCCGGTCCCATTGGCCATGGGTTTTAATATGTAATTTTTTAAAAATCTCTCTATTTTGAGTCTCTTAACAAAAGAATTTGAGATTTTGTTCTGTAAAGTATTTTTTTTTTCATGTGCACAATGAAATTGGTGGCCCTTGTGTACCTTAAAGATGAGGAAATTAACTGGCAAAAGCGAAGGTAGAAGACAAGCCTAGAGAGAGCAGCAGAGGCCAGGAGCCTGGCGAGTGCTAGCTATCACTTCAGTCACACTAGCTGGCCCCTGTTCTCCAGGTTATCTATTCTTACCTACGAACATGCTCTCCCCATCTAAAAATAGGCCACCGCCATCTGCATAGTGCCAGGGCTGCTACATTACCTAACTAGTACAATTCCTACAGAGGCCTTTCTTGGAGTAGGACATTCATCTAGAGAGTACAGTGTTGCTTCAGCAACGGAAGAGATGCTCTTCTGTGTGCTTCCATTTAACATGTTTGGATGTTACATTGGATGGAGACGAGAACAGGGGCCTTTCATTTCTAAGGGACGCTGTAGAGGGCACACTGGGCTGTGGCTCAGAGCCGGGCATGATGGGCAATGACGTTCAGTCTATTTCTGTAGCTGGAAACATTCAATCCTTAAGCTTGTTGAAATGCAAAAGAACACTCTGCAGTCATGAGTGCAATTTTTACATTTGATCACAGGACCCATTCCTCTCTAATAGTTTACAGCCTCTATGGATTTAGTTTCTAAATTTATTAATATTAACTAGACATTTTTTATTAGTTGTCTTCACTTTGCAGATTATTTGAAGACAGATTAAAAACATATGTGACTAACATTGAAGTGGCTAACATCAAATAGCAACACTTTGAGATTATAAATTGGGCCTTTATACTCCTAACAGTTATCAATTGTTACTTCCTTTAATGTTTTCAAATCAGTTTACCCAAACCTTTTTCTCAAGACTTCAATGTTTTAATTATATTTATATATTTTTTAATGTGTGTGCCACAGTAGATATGTAAATTTCCACTGTTTGTGTATGTGTGTGTGTGTGAGTGAATGAATCAGAGTCTCACTATGTAGCTGTGGGTGTCCTGAAACTCACTCTGTAGACCAGACTGCCCTAGATCTCACAGAGATCCATGTGTCTCTGCTTCCCTAGTACTGGGATTATAAGTGTGCAATACTACACCCAGCTTAGGTTGTGAGTTTTGGAAACAAGAATCTTTACCTGCTAAGCTATCTTGCTGGCTCTAAACTCTTTATTTTTGAAAACATTGTGAGAAAAATTAATACAGAGAAAAAAGTATTCATAATTCAAACACCACAATTCTTTCTTTTACATCTTTATTTTTATGTGTATGAATGTTTTGTCTGCATGCATATTTATGCACTACATGCATGCAATGCCGGTGGAAGCCAGAAGATGGCACCAGATTCCCTGGAACTGGAGTTTCAGATGGATGTGAGCTGCCATGTAGGTGCTGGGAATTGAATCCAGGTCTTCTAGAAGAACAGCTAGTGCTCTTAACTGCTGAACCAACTCTAAATTTAACTTTTAAAGCTAAAGTTAAATCATTACTCATGTAATTTTTTTTCAGACTTGCTTTATTTTAGAATATTTGCCATACTTAAAAACATTGTTAAAAGTTACAGTAATTCCTAAATAATTCTTAGGGTGCTAGAATTTAGACAATATCAAAACTTTAAATATTTTGTGTTGTCACAAAATTTTGCTTTCTTTTTGTCATTTCTCTCTTTCCTGGATTGTCGGCATAGCATTGTCAACTTTATACATCGGTTACATGCAGATACTGTATCTATTCATTTTAGCTTTTAGAGTTGAACAATTATATATTCTTAAAAATACATTCCTTTGATCCTGAATATGAGATCAGGACCAGATAAGACAAAGCTGCAATCTCATTTTAGGGAGTTGTTTCCTTTCTAACTCTTTCTTTAGAGTTACTGGGTAGAAGTTATTTTCTCCTTGTCTCTGCCTACTCTCATCAGATTTCTTGGTTACAAAGGAGTAGCAATAAAATGGAGATGTGCATAGTCCTCAGGTTGGGTGTTGAGCACTGCATGGAGTGGAACCAAGGAGCAGCAGTTTGCTGCTGATGGGAGGTCAGATGTGTCATAGTCAAGCCGTGGCTTTCTGAGATGGCTGAATACAAATCTCCTTAGATTGTTTGAAGTTGAACGTCAGAGGCACATCCTGGTGGCCAAACTTATAGGAAGGTGATCGGAATGGTAGGAATGTGTTGTCATCTAAAGAATGAACTGACATGTATGTGTGTGTTACACTTTTCTTTCTGAAGGAAGTTGAAATTCGAAATAAAGACCTGGAGGGGCAGCTGTCTGACCTAGAACAGCGCCTGGAGAAGAGCCAGAATGAGCAAGAGGCTTTCCGCAGTAACCTGAAGACACTCCTAGAAATTCTGGATGGAAAAATATTTGAACTAACAGAATTACGAGATAATTTGGCCAAGCTACTAGAATGCAGCTAAAGAGAGTGAAATTTCAGTGCCAATAGATGAAGAGATACTGTCTGTCTTCGTAGGACTGTCTGGGCTCTGTACCAAGATTGCACAAATTTTTTTGAATATCATTCCTCCAGGAGGAGGGTGTTTTGAAAATTGGAATTGTATATTTCAGTATAAATTTTAAAATTTAGCTCATAGCTAGTTGGGGAAAAAAGACATGAAAAACTTGAACTACAAATTACCTCCATGTATATTGGCCATAGTTAACCAGAAAGTTATAAGTAGACACTTTAATGCAATCTTTTCCCCTGATATTAGCCAATGGGAGAATTAACAATGTCCGGGTCCCTTCTCCTCTTTTTGTTCAACACAGTGAAGATTATCTGCTTTTTAAATTTATTTATGATATCTACAGCTGTGTTCTGTGCAAAAACTTAGTAATGGAAGCCTTGTCTTTGTTGTTATCTGGATAATTTCTCAGGATATTTTTTGCTGCTGAGAAAGGGCCATTACCAATTAATCCTTGCCAGGAGTTGGGGAGCTATGTCTCTAATTGAAACTCACTATCAATGGGTGTCTGGAGTTCTTCCCTTTTTGTACTGAGAGTGTTTTCACTCTAGTGACTACTCTGGTACACTCGGCTATCTCCAATCTTGTCTGTTGTATAGTTTACTTTTCCATATTGATTCCATGTATTTATGAGAAGATACTGTCTCCCATTTTATTATACATTTTAAAGCCAACTAAACAAAGGCAGCTGAGTCCCTCAAATATTTTTCTTTTTAAATTTATAGTAAATTTGACACACAGAACTGAAATACAGCAGTCCGTCCTTGACGGTTTAGTCTAGCAATGTTAAGTATATTTACAGAAAATATGCAGTTACATTTATTTATATATTTGGCAAGAAATCTTTTCTGAGTGATCAATGCATTTCAATTTATGAAAAATAATGGTTAGGGGGCACTGTTTATTATAGATAATTTTAAGGTGTATAGCTGTTTTCAAGGAGGTCCACTTCCGCCTAGCAGCCAAGCAGAAGACTGTATCTAAATTGTGACCGTGGCAGATGGGTCTTCACAGAAACCATGTCTTTATTCAAACTTCACAAGGCAATATTTTGAACTGTTAACTAGGCATTTCAAAACAGGAAATACCTTCAACAGACTCTTCTCCGAGAGCAGGTTTTACTGTTGTTTTGATGTAATTTTAAGACATTTAGCAAACATGCATTTCTTTATATGATACATTTCTTTCACAAAACAATTTAAAAGTAAGCCAAGTATTGTCTGCTCTGCCCGAGTAGGAATTGCATCAGAATACGTATATCATGCTGTACAATGCCTGTGATATTGAAGAGGGTTCTTTTTAGTGTATGCTTGAGTACCTAACTCTGGAGTCAATGAATGCACTGATTCTTTTTGTTTGTACCCCAAATGATTGAATTGTTAAGTACAAATTAAGCAGATTAATTTTTTTCACTCAAAGATTCTTAGTACTAGTTTTGTTTTATATTTATGTGTATGTACATAAATACATACATATTAATTTATATTAGAGTGAAAAATAAATTGTTTCTTTCTAAAGTTAGTTTCTACAGTAAGGTGTCTCTGACACATTTGTATCAGACACAGAACCACCATGTATTCTGTGTGCTATTCCATCATGCCCGTCACCTCCATCAACTTTACGGTATTTTCCTTACCTGTCTATTATAGAAAGAATCATTTAGGTACACGTGCTCAGAGCTGAGATACTTCTCTGATAAATCAGGTAATAAAATTTATTTGATGGATAGAATTTTGAAAACATATGATTTTATCTATGAGTTTCTGAATATCACAGAATACCAAGTTTTCATTTAAATAGAGGACTAACACTAGGGATCAGGGAATTTAGTTATGAAGAGTTTAAAAAAAAATCTAAAAAAAAAAATAAAAAAAAACAGTGTAAGCTGTTGATATGGTAAGCGAATTATTTTAATGATGTAATAAAATATTTTTAAATTTTGGCATAGTGATCATTTAATGGGAAAATAACTCACCAAAATGTCTCCACTTGAATTGTACTGATAATGTGAGGCATATGTGTAATTCAATATATACATATACCTATATGTATATACAGAAATTATTTTTAATATTTTCCTACTGCTGTGAAATTTAAAATTGGAAAATTTTGTGAGTGTTTTCCATGTCCAATAGAGCCTAATTGTTTCTTTTTTTAGTAACTTAACAATCTCTTGAGGGCTGCACCTATAAATTCCCAGCTTGTCAGTAGACATGTACAGTGTTTGGGATAAGGTGGACACAAGTGCACATATAAATAGAACCTTCTTGACTATTTTAAACCTTCACTCACACAAGGAGAGCCTCTAGATCTCATTGCCTCTGAGCTATAGGTACATCACGCGCACGAGGAGAGCCTCTGAGCTATAGGTACATCACTCACACAAGGAGAGCCTCTAGAACTCATCGCCTCTGAACTATAGGTACATCACTCATGAGGAGAGCCTCTGAGCTATAGGTATATCACTCACATGAGGAGAGCCTCTAGAACACATTGCCTCTGAGCTATAGGTACATCACTCATGAGGCGAGCCTCTGAGCTATAGGTATATCACTCACACGAGGAGAGCCTCTAGAACTCATCGCCTCTGAGCTATAGGTACATCACTCATGAGGAGAGCCTCTGAGCTATAGGTATATCACTCACACGAGGAGAGCCTCTAGAACACATTGCCTCTGAGCTGTAGGTACATCACTCATGAGGCGAGCCTCTGAACTATAGGTATATCACTCACACGAGGAGAGCCTCTAGAACACATTGCCTCTGAGCTGTAGGTTGTGTGCCTACTGTAGCTTTTCCACCGCTGTATTATATAGACATTTGCATATTAAAATTTGATTTTTCCCAGAGATAAATATTATATAGTGTATCTATATTTAGATCAAACTGTGGTAACATATTGATGAGAACATAGTGATGGGGACTATAGCCTGAACATGTGGACTTGCAGTGACCCAGGAGGAGAGCAGGGGTTGTCCCATCTGTGTGTAAGTTATTATAACTATGAAATCTTGTACAAAAGCAAAAACTGGAAAAAAAACAAAAATACAGTTTTTATTTTGAAATACATTTGTTCTCTGGAGAATGTACTTCATCGTTTTTTCTCAGTCTTTAAGGATATTTAAGCATTTAAGTGATGGCAGCGTTTACTTCAACCCTACAGGTGCTACTGGATTTTGCATTAGTATGTGATGTTTTAAAATCCTAACTTTGACATAAAAGGTTTTATAAGTATTTCCCTGACTGGAAACTTAGTTTTTATTCTTCTTTCTTCATCCCTTTCTCTCGCTCTGCTTCTCTAGACTAAAAACAAACATTCATGAAATTGCATTGCTCCTTGTCCCTAAAGGAGCTTTGCAGCAGCACCATCAAAACTGCGATGTCTGTTATCTTTGGACATTGGGAGCAGTTAGGGGAGGAGCTTGTCACTTGTCTTTTAAGGTGACTGTGAAATGGTAAGCTACCACATGACCTGTAAGAAGCCATTGCTTTCCTCTGTTAAGATTACATTATCCTTCAGCAGGTAAGCCTCCGCCTTCTGTGCTGTTGTTTGCCTCTGGAGTGCAGTTTAGGCTGCCATCTCTGGATGGCGACCGCCCCGGGACTGGACTAGGAGGCAACACTTGTGGTATTGTTCTGAGCCTTGCATATGATGGATACCAAATAATTTTAACATTTGAAATTTTGTGTTTAAAGACAAAATAGACTTCATTGAACTTCCTGTATGCATTGACATAAACTTTTAGCATTCATGAAGTAAATTAACATCATTTATTTTTCTTTCATGGTATTTGGGGTCAAACCCAGGCAGGACCTAGCACATGCTAGGCAATACTGTGCCACTGAGCTACTTCCCAGCCCTCTATGTAAACTCATAAAGAAGAAAACTGTCAGGTAAGAAATAGTTTGAAACATTTTTTAAATCTTTAATAGGATGCCACACTATATGACTAGTAGAATTAAGTATTTGTTAATAAATTTTTAAAAATTTTAGACTCATTCTGTTGTCCTAACAACAACAACAGGAGCAAAATGTTGGAAACTGGCCATTAGCACTCGTACTTTTAATCCCAGCACTGAGAGGCTGAGGCAGGAGGACCAAGAGTTGGAAACTATCCTGGGCTGTATAGAGTAAGACCTTGTCTCAAACATAAAGAAAAATAAATGTAACCCTAATAAGCAGGGAGAATCTGGATCACTGATTAGGTAGCTTTGCTGCCTAATGATGTGTTAGACCTCTAGGTAAAGCAGGTACCTTAAAAAGAAGATACACATGAGTGTATGTGCATGTGTTCCTGTACCCAGTGCTTGTCTGGTGCTCACAGAGATGCAGAAGGGTGTTGGATTCCATGAAACTGGAGTTATAGATGGCTGTGAGCTGCTGTGTGGGCGCTGGGAACTGAACCCAGGGCCTTACCCCTGCAAGAGCAATAACTGCTTTCAACCACAGAGCCACCTATGCAGCCCTAAGTCTTTAAGAATTTCATACATGGTTTCTATCATATTCTCTTCTATTCCTCAGCTCCTCCCAGATCTCCCTCCTCCCTGTCTCCCCAACTTCATATCCTTTCTCTTGGATAAAAGAGAAAGAGATGTAGGAGAAGCCACTAAAAGCATGTGGTGACCTGTGCTGGCCCACTGCTCCTGCACAAGGCCTGCCTGAACTGGCCCTGACACAGTCGATGTTCCCACAGTGAGGAGATTTCCCTTGCCCAGCAGCTGTCGGCTGGAAAGAGCTCGGTGCTCAGTGGAGACACTTAGTGCCCACCTCTCGCCCTCAGTGCTGGGACTGTGGCGGGCATAGGTGTGTGCAGGTCTTAGAGTGCTGCTGTAGTCTCTGAGAGTCCATGTGGGCATCAGGTCTGTCGTGTCTAGGAAATGTCTTTTCCATAAAAATCATCCGCCACCCTTGACTCCCAGAATCTCCCCCCACCCCCCCAGGCTGAGATAGTATCTGTGAAGCCGAGAACCTGTGACTAGATAAGGGGTGTCCTAGGGAAAGCCTACTACTATTATGCTGTACATGAACTTAGCGGTAAGTGACTCCTAATGATACCTGTACCAGTAGATCACAGTGCATTGCTCACCCTCATCAGAGAAGCTTTTTCCTGTAGTAGATGGTAATTAACACAGACCCACAGCTGGACAGCTTGCAAGGTCAGAGACTCGGAGGAGATGCCCTTTAAGGGAGCTATAGGTATTGTTTAGAGATAGAACACATGCCTAAGTATATGCAAAGGCATGCATTAAATCTTTAGTAAAAGCAAATAAAAATGTAAAATTACAGAACATTCTTTTCTTTAAGTCATTTTTATCAAAGATATTTGGGACATGAAGAAACCTGTTTCTGGACTAGAATAAAAGGCTACAAACACCTAGAAAACTTTCTGTGGATTTTCTGATCTTTAAAGAGAAAATCTAAAATCACGTTGTGTCCTTTAGAGCCATCACTTCAGGCCTAGCATCGTGTTCTATGCTCCTGCTCCTAGCTGCTCAGACAACCAGGCTGGAGGAGAGGTTAAGGCCAGGACCTGAGGAACAGTCAGAGCGAGACAGACCTGTCTCTTAAAAAGTGAAAAATAAAAGAGAGGGGAAGATAGAGAATTAGCCTTATTGAGCGTGAATGCAGCCAACGGGACCATCAGGACCAGTTTTTATCTGAGACTTATCGAGATGGCCGTACATAAGACCCTCCTTCCCCAGCCGTCCTCCCTGTTTTGATGTTGCTCCTCCTTGTTATTTATTTACCTGGTTTTTTGTTTTGTTTTGTTTTTGAGACAGGGTCTCTCTGTGTAGCCCTGACTAGCCTGGCATTCAGTGCATGACCAGGCAGGCCTGCCCTGGGTCTCACGAGCTCTGCCTGCCTCTGCCTCCAGAGCACTGGGATCAAAGTCATGGGCCACACGTGAGCCATTGCTGCTTTTTACCAAATAAATGGGGATTGCCCCAAGGAGTTTCAAAGACTCTGAGAAAATCGTGCCACTTGTTAGGATTTATAACTGACTCTAAGACATAAGCTTCCACATTCACCATTCCTCAGGATTCTGACCTACCTTTGTCAGATATTTTCATGTCTGATTCTACCCTGCTTTCTCAGGATGGCATCAAGTGAAGGATAAGCACAAGCCATGGCTGTCTCTATAGTTTAGAAAGTCTTTATGGTATTTTCCTGTTGACATGTTTGGTTTTGTCTGTGGTGACACCGCCTTGCTAAGAACTCATTCAGTCAGTACCTTGTCTCCGGGCTTGTAAGTGGACTTGCTTGTCCCCCGGCGTTTCATGGATGGCCAGAGGTGAGATGTGTGTGGTGTGGGCTTCCTGTATATAGTACATGGGTACAGGAGTATCTGTTGGACATCTGCCTTGAGACAGTCACTGTGCTTGACATAGGGAGAGGAGTGCAAAGGAGAGAGGGTCGAATTATGGCACCTTCTGTGTTCACACACAGTTGGAGTCTGGCGCGTCTGTCAGGAGGTACAGTTCTTGAGCAATATTGCTGTTCAGGGGTTGTTTTTTTGTTTGTTTTGTTTCATTTTTATTTTTTTCTTATCTGTCTTGTCTCTCTAAAATACCCATTAAAACTTATTTTTCATTTGTTTGTTTTGTTGTTGTTATGAAAAAAAAAAGTCTTGCCTAGTCCAGGGTAGTCTCAGACTTGATATCCAAGGATGATCTGCCTCCGCCTCCCAACTGCTAGGATCCTAGGCATGTGCCGTCCTGTCAACTTTTGTGTGGTACTGGGTATTGAACCCAGGGCTTCATGCATCCTGGGGAGACATCGTCATTTGAGTGACAGTGCTGGCCCTGTCCAGGTTCATAGCTACATATCTTATGTTTACTCTTCAGTCTTCCTTGATGCTTACAACTCTTGTTGCCACTGTAAATTACACATCATACTTTTATAGGTGTCTTATTTATGGACTATGTTTTAGTTCTTATTTAAAGAAAACAAAGCTTACAGACTTCTAGTGATTTTAAAGAAACTAGTTGTTGGGCTAGAGAGATGGTTCAGTGGTTAAGAGCACTGATTGCTCTTTCAGAGGTCCTGAGTTCAATTCCCAGCAACCACATGGTGGCTCAGAACCATCTGTAATGGGATCTGATGCCCTTTTCTGGTGTGTCTGAAGACAGCTACAGTGTACTCGCGTAAGTAAAATAGATAAATAAATCTTTTTTAAAAAAAAATTATTTAAAAAAAAAAAAACCTAATTGTTCATATGCAGAATTTCAGTCCCTTAAACTTAAGTAACAGCTTAGGTAGTCCCAGCACTTGAAAGACTGAAGCAGGAGGATTACAAACTTGAGGCCAACCTGGGATGCCTAGCAAAACCCATCATAAAGCAAAACAGTAGAAATTGGGTTTGGTGGAACACACCTTTAATCTCATCACTTAGGAGGCAGAGGCAGGCAGATGTCCATGAGTTTAACTCTAGCCTTATCTACATAGAGAGACCCTGTCTCAAAAAAGAAAAAAACCGAAAAGTAATAAATATATAAAAATAAAACAAAACCAATGGGGCCTGGAGAGACACTTCGCAGTCCAGAGCACTTGTTGCCCAGAACCCACGTTCAGTTCTCAGCACCCACGTGTGTGGCCACTCACAGCCATCCCTACCTCCAGTTCCAGGGAATACAACATCCTCTTCTGACCACCACAGACACCAGACATACACCCACTGCACAGACAATACATGCGAAACACTCATGCACATGAAATAAAGCTTCTAGGAGGCAGCAAGCTGATAATCAAGGCCTTAGGAAGACAACTCGGCTCTTAAATTCTCTGTGAAACAAGCTGAACCTGGAAACTCATCCCTAGCATTGAGGGCAGCTCACTTAGATGTGTTTGCTCATTCTCAGTGACTGGTCAGTGTGGCTATGAACCACTAAGTCAGGAGTGCAAGTTAAAGCTTGGAGAAGGGGAAGGCACTTAGCACAGTCCCAATGAGACCACAGTTAGCAAATGATTACTAAAGTATCTGCATTGTGCTGGGTGTGGGAGCTGTAAAGGCCTTCTTGGAGGCTTTTTCTCTTCCATCAAATTTGAGCTAAATAGACATAACTTAGCATTCACTATTTAAGCTATTTCTAAGATTACAATTCAGTGGCTTTAAATACTTCTATGGTGTTGTTATAACCACTGTCTACCTTTTGTCATTCCTGGTGACTGTACCTTTACCTCTGTGACTTGCCTATTCTAGGTCCTTGTGTGCATGGACTCACAGTGTTTGTCTTTGTGTGTCTGGCTTGCTTTGTGTAGCATAATGTTCTCAAGGTCCATCCGTGTTGGGGCGTGTCTCAGAATTCCATTGCTTCTTGAGGCTGATAAGGCTCTGCTGTGTGAAGATTAGCCATGCTGCTTATCCAGTCCTTGTTGATGGATGCTGGGTTGTCTCTACCACTGGGAATGATGCTGCTATGAATATTTGTGTATAAAAATCTGAGTCTTTGTGTCACATTTTGAGGGGTTATACCTAAGATATAAATAGATATTCCATGTGGTAACTTTTTGAGGAACAAGCAGAAGATTAAGTTTGCATTAGATAAATGTAAAAAAATGGGCTGTAGGATAAGGAGTGAGCTTGCAGGGAAAGTGTAGTCTCCAAGCTGTCGTTTTCTAATAGGTTCATATTTGACCCATGTGCCTTTTTTAAAAGTGTGTGTGCATGTTATGGGGAGGTCAGAGGAGAGCTTTCGTGAGTTGGTTCTCTCCTTCCACACTGAGCTGTGAAGATTTCGATGTAGCCTGTCAAACTTGCATGACAAGCATTTTTACCTCCTGAGCCATCTCACCAGCCAGTCCACATGACTTTTACACATTCCTTCTACAGACTTTGAGCACCAGCTATGGCCCAGGCTCTGTGTTGGAATAGAAACTACAGAAAAAAAAAAGGCCATAATTGAGTGCAAGACAGAGCTATTTACACTGTAAGTGCTGTGGTAAAAGAGGACTCTGGTAGGAAACATCTCAGAGAAGGCTGGGAAAGACTTCCAAAGGAGGTCAACCCTCCTCAATTCTTGTTGAAGCAACAAGAGCTAGTCAATTATAGGACTGAAAGAATGACTGAGAGTGCATCATATGCAAAGGCTCAGACAGGAAAACACTGGGGCCATTTAGATAGAGTGAGCCGGTGCAGAGAGGCCTAGAACATGAGAAGGGGCACGACAAAGAGGGGCAGAAGGCTCATTGGAACATTGTTGTTTATACACAAGGTTTGACTGAGGCATTGCTCATTCTGCGGTAATGGAGAGATGGTGAGGGGATTTTTGTTGCAAAGAAATTACACAATATAGTATTTATAAGACCAGGCAGTTGTGTGAGTGACAGTCATCCTGCTGAGAGACTGTTGACAGCTGTGGCCCTGGGGATGGTATAAAATATGCATGACAGGCCTGAAGAGTGCTTAGGGGTGACATGAGCAGGATGTCCTAACTTGTGCAGGTGCTGTGGGGAACACAGGCTGACTGCTGGGCATCTTGAACCACGGGGTGAGTTGGACAAGAAGGAAAGGCTGGGTGGCAGAGACCAGAGGCATGGACTTGTGTCTCTTGCTCTTTGGTGCAAGGATGGGCATGACTGGAGTAAGTGAGTTTTGGTTTGAATGAATTTTGTGCATATGAAAAATACCCAAATGAAGCTGAGTGTAGGTATGAAACTTACGGGGAAAACGGGAACTGAAATTAGCTACTTAGGAATCAGCACTGTGTGGCAGCATTTGGGGGAGAGAACCCAAAGTGAAGGTGAGAATTTAGGCCAGATGCAGCGTGAAGAAGAGTGGACAGGAAGGGTGGCTCTGACTGCATGCTGGGCCTCTAGGAGCTGAGAGTGGAGTTCCAGAAAGCCATATTTCACATGAAAATAAAGCCACAACTCAACTCAGGTCTCAGGGTGATGCTTTAAAATGTGTTCCATTGAGATCCTTTGTTTTAAATATATTTTAGGTTTAATGGAATTAAAAACCAACAAACTGAAATATGCTATCTTAGTATATTGAGATCCACTACATATAACATTGAAAACCATTAAAATCTGGGTTAATTGATTTTTCCTGAAACTTAAGGCAAATTGGTAGGATTGCTGCTGATTTCTGTAGGAATCAGGACTTTCTCAGTGTGACACAGAAATGGCACCTGAGGTGATATGTGTCTTCTAGAGATCCATTTTAATATTTATGACGACAGCCTTACTGTCTTTAATAGTGAGCTGATCAGATACTCCATATCGTTGTTTGTCACTGTATTGGACTTCATGTTGTTATTTGGGGGAAGGGGGAGCCCTACTAAGGCTACAGCCAGAAGAAGGTAGCCACTGCCTTCCTGTGGCTCCCCTGCCTCATGGGGTCAAGTTCTCGGGGCTTAAGTCTGTAGTCGTTCATGAAAGTTGTGTCTTTCAGTTTGTGAATTTGATAGTAAACTCATGACTAGGACCAGGTAAACAATGTACATTTATTTGCATTGCTTCAGAAAGTTCACATCTCTGTTATCCTAAGTGTTCCTCTTTCTTATGAATTCAGAAGCATAACTACTTATAAATTACTCTCATAGAAATAATCTCAAATGGTAGCAACAAAAAATATTCTTTGTACTTGGTTTTAGTCTACTGTGGTATTTGATTTTTTATTTCTAGTTTGAGTTACATTTATAATTAGTTTGAAATATTTGAGTAGACATTATTTGTCACTTGAGCAACAAATCGAGCATGTTTGACATTACAGGAAGGAAAAAATGCCACCAGTATTCACAGTTTGCTGAAACTAACGTATAAATTTTTCAAGTTAACTTGGGAATTGTCAAATAAACAATAACTTTAAAGTTGCTCGTGTTCATCTTTTTCTGTTTTGTTCATCTTTGTCTCCTGTATCAGAACCTTTATTTTAGAGTATGCTCATGCAGTGAGTACTGTGTCATAAACATGACCGCATGGCTTACGGGGTGTGGCCAGCTCAGTATCACAGTCTTCACAGCAGCTGTATGACCAGAGTGGTTGTCATCCCCACTTTTAACCTGGAGAGTCAGTTTAAGCAGAATTTAGGGACTGGCCTGGTAAGAGGCAGCCTGAAGGCCTTCTACTGCACAGTGCTCACCACAGGGGCATGCTTGAACCATGCATGCAAACACCTTCTTAAAGGGAGAATGAAGATTTATCAATGTATAATACTTACCAGCTTGTCAAAAGGAAGAATCAAATGGCTTGTTTCCCATCTCATGTGGTAGTATGCCTCTGACCTCCCTACCTCTCTCCTTTACAAAACAAATTGTCTTAATTGTACAGTGGTTCATGTGCCTTCAGAAAAGCAACTTTTACTTATTGTGGGGGAGAGGTATGTGGGCTTCAGTTCATATGTGTAATCAGTTCTGCCTTTGTGGATTCTGGAGATCAAATTCAAGTGAAACACTGTTGCTGGACTCACGTGTTTTCTTTCTTCTTTCAAATAATAAGGATAAAGCAAGGGACACTGTTGACTTTCCTCGCTGTCTTTTGACTTTATTACTATGATGCATTGACTGGCACTCTTTTAGTATGTCATGCCTCTATATACAGTAATGTAAACACACACACGAAGAGCTCTAGTTTGTAGGGTAAATTGTATCATAAGGCATGGGGTTTTCTCCTACTGTTTCCTTGTTTTAGGCTATTAAATGTGTCAAAATTGGTACATACAGATCTGCCTTATTCCTTTTTCTTCTCCACCAGAGTTCTCTATTTTGAACATAAGATTAAACATCTCCATGTTGTTTTCCTTAGCCACATATAATTTGTGAAATTTTTAAGAGTATTCATGTTATTTCCTATAACATGAATACTCTTAAAATATTCCAAATATCCACAGTGCCTGTAAAACTCCACAATCATTAGAGAGTATGAACTCTTTTAAGAGCATTACTGAAAGCTGAAAAATAAATGTTTGACTTCCCCTGATGAGATTGCTTCTAAATTATAGCACTGTCCAGCAGTGTGTGTTACACAGAGTAATCACTCAGTGACTGGAATCAGAGGACATGCTGCCTGCCTTAGAAGAAGTAACAGCATGCTATAATATCTCATCATTGCCAGGTGGCCAGGTCTGTGAACTGTGGTGTATGCTGCCATCTCCTCTGCCTTTCTATGCACTCTGGAGATCAGACTCAGCTGCAGGCTTATGGGGAAAGCACCGTCATTAACACACTGAACCAAATGTAAATTCACAAACATTTTTTGCTGCCTTTTAAAAAAGTATGCTGCAATGGGTGAGCACAGTTCAATAGAAAGTCTGTGGTTTTCTTAGTTCTTCACCAGGCCATTCTCTGAATCCTGGAGATACCAGGGGTATCCATGAAAAAACAGAAGCTTTTACAGTCTTGATTTATAATAGTTATTTATAGTCTTTATATTTTTGGTTGTGAGCCTCGTCTTTAATGGCTGAGCCATCTCTCCAGCCCTATTTATAGTCTTTAAAGTGGCAAATAGGAAGATAGGATAGAAGGGAAAGAAATAGGAAAATGCCAGGACTGTGGCCAATAGATGAGAAGGCCAGTCCTCCCATCAAGAGCACAGAGCCTGGTGAGGGAGCCACTCAGCGGCCTGCCATCAGCACTGTAGGAGGAGCTCACGTGGGGAAGGCACACGTGGAGGGTCATGTCTTGGAGGAGGCAACGTTTGAGCTGTGCTGTCAAGAGAGTTGCCCACTGAAAACTCAAGGGATGAGGGGAATAAGAACACACTCGTCTCAGCCCTGAGAGCCTGCCTGAGCACACCAGTGGCCCAGCAGAAAGGACAGCCCAGACCGCATGCTCGGCTCATGTCTTCAGCAAGGATGAGAATCGTGAAACCCTTCATATAACATGCCTGTAGTTACACTAAAGAGAAATTAAGTCACTGGGACAGTCGAGAGGCTTTTCACTGTAGCAGTCCAGGTAAAAAGTGGAAATGACAAACCACTGAGCAAGGCATAGGCAACAGTCCAGAGGTGAGTGATGGAGGCATCTGGCGTTTTTACTTTCTGCTTCTTCCCTGATATTTAGTATTCTCTTTTCACTATTCCCTTTTCTCCTCAATCCCACCCCAATTCAGTACCCACAAAGGCTTTCCAGTTCGGTGGCCCCCAGGACTGAGTGGTTCCTGCAGTGTCTCCACTTTTGGGTTTTGTCAACTGGGATTGTTGAGAACTGACACAGTGTGGTAAGGAAGGACAGCATAAGGGGCATCTATTTGGGGTTAGGAAGTCTCTAGGGAGAGGCCCTAGGCACAGACTTCCTTCCCATCCCATAGGATGATAAATAGGAAGTCTCTAGAAAGTCAGTAAAACAGATGCGTGGGGGTCCAGGCTCGACCTACAGAATAATTCTCCATAGAGGATGAATGGCCATGCAGTATTCCAGCCAGAAAGCCACCAACAAAAGGTTGTGCCCAACGAAAGGCTCAGCCCTTAACAACAGGGGTGAGATACAAAAAAGGCTGCTGTGCCTAGACAGAGGCCAGGAAAAGGAGCACATGGTCACTGGCTGATCTAGAACACACAGAGTGAATGTTAGGAGAGAGCTCAAGTGTTCCCGCACGTGGCAGCATGGAAAGAGGCCCTCCACATGCCCAGCCTCATACTAAGTCCCTTCACCCTGGCTTGGAACCTAGATAAATGCTAGGGAAGGATGAGAAGAAAGCCTAAATCTTGGATTGACAAAAGCCATAATTTCTTCTACTGAACAGAATAAATGTTTAAAATTTGTTGTTAGGACAAGATGAGCCTGCTTATGTGAAGGTCAGAGGAAAAACTTATGTTCTCTCCATTCAACTTCATGTGGATTCCAGGGATGAACTCAGCCAGCTCTCTAACCCGTGAGTAGATAAACGTTTAGACTTTGTTGTTGTTATTTCCTAGCTGAGGCTTGAGAAAATGTACCTGCCACCAGGAACTTGCAGGGAAGCTGCTGTGCAGACCTGTCTAGCCCTTGGCCCACTCTTTTGGGCTCCATGAATTTGCGGTTTGCCTCTCAGAGATCATTGATCTGATGCCTGCCCAGGAGAGCAATGGGAGAAATTGACTCAGGGTTACCAGAAAAGGATGGAGCTGTGACAGACAAATGAGAGAGTGAAGAGAGGACAGAAGCCCAGGAAAGCCCTGAGAGTAAGCCCTGTGCAAGGAGAAAGGAATTAGAAAGGACACTCTGAAGGACAGTCCAGCATGGCCTGAAAAAGTGACAGCAGACATCTGGTTCTGAGCTTCCAGGTAGGAACAACCAGCATAAGGGAATGGGCGAGGTAGATGATCCAATTCTTTCTTAAAATCTCTTGATTGGAAATTTGTTTTTGCTCATATCAAAACCCAAGGCTGAATTGTAACTGTGTGGAGATGCCAGGATTCTCACACCCCAGGACTAAAGTTAGGTTACTCTTGTGTGACCTGTGTGGCTCTCCTGCTACTGCAAGGAAAGGTGCCATTCAGGCCAAGGACCATGGATGCAGGCTTTGTGGATCTGCTGTGGGAAATGTTTTCAATATAATGCCTAGTTTCCATTGTAAGAAAATATCTCTCATCTCCAATTACTTTTCTAAGGTAAGGATGAAATAGCTTGTTCTGAGGTAAGCTGAACAAGGCTTGCTTTTCTGAGAATTCCATAAACACATTTGATCATTATCACTTTGCTCGATAGAAGGTTCAAGAATAGGTTTGGAAGCTAGGTGGTGGCGATGTACTCTTAATTCCAGCACTAGGCAGGCAGAGACTGGCAAATCTCTTGATTTCATGGCTATTTTGATCTACATGAGTTCTGCGACAGCCAGAGCCACAGAGTAACACCCTGTGCCCTTGAGATTTGGCTTCGACTTCAGGCTCACAGCAAGCAGTGATGAGCCTTTGTTTCTCTGTCAGCCTACTTTCTGTTAGCACATACACATGTGACAGCAAGATAAAGATCGAAGCTTTATTTTGTTCCAGTTCTTTTCTTGGTTTATTTTAGGAAAAAAAATAAACCAAGAAAAACTTAAGCAATATAATCTTCACATCTCAAATTCCCTACCTATATTCATGGAGGAGTGTTGTAGTTAGGGTACTGTTGCCATGATGAAACACCATAGCCAAAGAAACAAGAGGAGGAAAGGGTTTATTTTGGCTTACATATCCAGAATCAGAATTCACTGAGGAGACCAGGAAAGGAACTCAAACCAGGTGGGAACCTGGAGGCAGGCACTGATGCCCAGGCAATGGAGGGTGCTGGGTACTGCCTTGCCCTTCATGGCTTGCTCGGCTGATTATAGAACACAGGACCAGGGCTGTTCTCACCACACTGATCCTTTCCCCTTTAATCTCTAAGAAAATGCCCTCAGGCTTGCCTAAACCTGGTCTGAGAGAGGCATTTTTTCAGTTAAGGTTTCCTCCTCTCAGATGATTTTAATTTTAGCTTGTGTCAAGTTGACACAAAACTAGTCAGAACAAGGATTAAGTGTAATTTTGTTTGTTGTTGAGGTTATGATTAAGTCTTCAAGTGGCTTGACTTTTTTTTTGGCCTCAAAATATTTATTTTTTGACTACTTAATTGCAATACTTAAAATGTCATGTATCAAGGGGTGTTTAGCTAAAATACTTGCTGCTGTCACTAAGAATGCTCTTAAATATCCTTCTGTAAACAATACACAGCCACTACAATAGAGAAAAATGTGGAGTTTTAACTAGAATCTTATACTGAAATACGATTTTAATATTAAGAGGTATGTAGCTAAATATTTTGTCAAGTAGTGGTTTGTTATTCCATTTTTATTATGAGGAATGCCATCTTACATTCCATGTGGCATGAGGTGTCCCCATAAAGGAGTTGGGACTGTTCCGAACTCCCAAAGACTGGCCCAGAGAAATGAGTGTTCTTCAAAATTCATAAACTTCAGGAAGTTTTGTTAGACACTCCTGATAGACACTATCCCCCAGCTGCAGGCTATAGATGTGCCACCCAATAGTAACAGTTGACCAAGGACATTCAACCTTGACGGACATAGCTGCCAGTGAGAGACACACAGACCCTTCCTGGTATTGCCTTTCTCACTCATCCCACGCACACTCCCTGAACTGTTGACATAGCCTGTAACTGTTAAGCAAGTCTCTTCAACTCTGGCCTCGATGTCCTCCTCTGCAGATGTGAGAAATGGTGTATAACTTATAACCACCTCCCCTTTTGTCCTCACAGCATTCATCACATCGTGGGAACAGGAGAGGGCTGAAGGCTGTCCCTCTGAAGAAACTCATCTTTCCTTCTTCAAAGGCAAAGCAATTCCCAGAAGTCCTGTGTTACCTCAAAATGTTGTGAATGTTAAATATACCCCTACCATACAAGCCAACGTTTCAGCTTCCAGTTATTTACTAAGGTGCACAATCCTGTAGACACTATCTATTCTCAGCGGATCCAAAGCAGAAATCACTGTATGATGTAAGCTAACAGACCACAGTACTACATCCGCACAATATACTGCTTACCCAGTAATCAAAAAGGGAATGGTGAGTGTTGGATCCCATGCTGGGGCAAAGGTGGGTGGTGTCTCAGGAAGAGCAAACAAGAGGACAAGAGTGTAGGACTCAGCTGGGGGTGAGCTCTGTGGTGAAGCCCTGGGTCCTTCCCCAGCAGAGAAGGAATGAGAAGGGTTGGAGGAGCCATCGAGGAAGGGGAGAACTCTAGTGGGAAATACAGGTTGCTGTGGATGGTCTGTCACGGTGGCATTTGTCAGTGTGTACCACTGTAGAAACTCATCAGTTTGTTTCTTTAGGGGGATACAGTTTAGATGTAAATTATTTCTCAGGGTGGTTTGGGGTGTTGTGTAAGCTGTTGTTAAGCTGAGACTAGAAGCAAAGACATATATATATGCACTGAGACTTTTGTGGGACCAAGGTGTCAAAGTGTTAGTGAAGCGATCATTTAGAGTAAGACCCCTTGGATTTCTGACCATGGCCAGCATACATGAATTTATAGGAAACAAATGGATTTTATGGTTGGGGTAAAGTTTCCCCCAAACAAGATCTCAGGAAGAAACATTGTGCCAAGCTGGTATGACATTTCCTCAACGGGGCCCTGTGGATTCTGAGAGCCAGCTGCCTGGGCAGGAAGGAGGGAACAGATGGTGGGGCCAGCCTCTGGTCTTTCATCTTCTTTCATTTTGCACCGGATCTCTTCTGTGCTGGTGGGCAGAAGCCCCGGGCTATAAAGCATTCCCATTTCACTGACCACCTGCTGTGACCTGTTTTGAGTTAGCATGACTCAGAAACTACAGATGGAAGATTAGAAAACTAGAGATTCTGTCAAGCCTTGTCTTAGAGGAAGAAACTGAGGCACAAACAGATTTGGTAAGGGGCAGACCTGCACTCACAGCCAGAACAGGTCTAACATTACTGCCCTCTAGGAGTGCTGCTGCTATGTTCGGTGCACTCCCTACACAAGCTGTAAAATGCCTGGGTTCTAGCTGAGGCCTGAGCAGTGCCTGCTCAGCTCTGCCTGCTGTAAGTTAACAATGGGCAAACCTCAGCCTGTGAATGAATGTGAGGCATTTAGACTACTGTAGAACTTGGCAGCAGTTATAGAAGCTCATTGCCTGGTGGAAATGGGCATGTTAAATTTCCATTCATATTTGCACGTGCAGTAAATTACATTACAGAATCATTCAGTAGGAACCGCCTCTAACTGGGAAATGTCACTTTGTCAGTAATGCTTTTTCTTCATACTTTTTCTTGGTGGCTGTTAAGTATTTTAATGCCAGCACATTCTTGATTGAAGAAGTATTGCATTCTTGGAGTGAATCAGTCATAGCTGGGGAGTAAATTGGGTCTTGCTAATTGCCTAGTGACAGCTGGTCAAGCCATAGTCAGCCATAGCTCTGCCCTCCTCCCCACCACTGCATGGACTGTCAGGCCTGGGCAATCAGGTGACAGTGCAGGGGACATGGGCACAGGACACAGGCTGGGAGTATCTACTGTGCCAGTAACATGATGAGTATTCTTCACTGATTTTCCAGAAAATCTAGCTTGGCTTAGTAATCAGGATGGGAACTTTGAGAGGAAGCTAAGGAATGGAAATCCTTATTCACTGGATCCCACCAACCCCTTAACTCCACTAAGGTAGCCAGTACTGCCCTTTGGAGCTCCTGAAAAGCTGGTGGAAGCAATCAGGATTTCTTGATGCCTGCAAGAGCTGCGTCTAAGACCAGGGTATACTATGGGTAACACATATGTAGCTAGCTTTCTATGATGATGAATACTGTCAGGCGAGAGTCTTGGGCTTCTTTCTCTGTGGGTGTCTCTGTGGACACACATACACTGAGGTGTATAGTCCATTCTGTGGAACTGCCAAATGGCTGAGTATGCATTAAAACTACTTCTCCTATGTGATCTAGTAGGATCCCAGTACTGGTGACGGTTTTTTTGTTTTTTGTTTTTTTAATTTAATACAGACAGGCAGAGAAAATCCTCCCATGAATACAGCATGGGGGAACTAGCATGGAGAACTGGAGTAGGTGTGAGGGAAAAGGGAGCATGCTCTTCCCACCTCATCTAGCCCGTGGCAGCATTACAAAGGAGCTGGGGTACCTGGTTTTCTTTTTCTTGAAGTCGTGAGGCTGGTCTTGAGCCTGAGATTCTCCTGTCCCTTGAATGTTGGAATTACAACTGGGTGCCACTATGCCAGGCTCCTCAGCTTCTTAATTATGCCCCAGACTTAGTGGAGCACAGTGACACCTATTACTTTCCCCTTTTATCTTCTTAGCATATCATACAAGCATTCACTAGTACCTTTTACCTTAAATACACACTGCCCAACTCTCTACAACTTAAGAACTGTATACATGGAGTATCTTCCATTTTATTCTGTAGACCTCACTGGATCCCACCAACCCCTTAACTCCACTAAGGTAGCCAGTACTGCCCTTTAGAGCTCCTGAAACGTTTCCACCCAGCTCACTAAGTTCCCAGTGCCAGGTCACTATCCCATACTTCAAATCCCCCACGGCCTTTGTGGTGCACATCTGGCAAACCCACGCCTTGCCACCATACCTTTCTCTCTTGAACCCAGATAAGCCGCCACACAAAGGAAAATGAAAAACAAACTTAGTTCAGAAACAATGGTAACTTGTGGGACCTTGTAAGGCAGTCTGTAGCCTGGTTGAGCAAGGCTTACTCCGGAGACCCAGTAGAACACTCTACAAGGGACAGAACCCATGAGCCATGCTCCCAGACTGCTGACTCAACTCCATAATCCTGTGACCATCAGTCACGTATGGCCACGCCCCAGACCCCTAGTGTTTTGGCTGGACTCCACCCCTACAGTCCCCTGGCTACAGCCAGGCTTTCCCCATCCCATGGTTACCTGTTGCCAGGCAACCCAGCCTACTCTAAAGGAAGGCTTCGTGCCCTCCCTTGCTCTCATTGCCCTCTCATCTCTCATCTTTCACCTTGTCTCCTCCGTTTCCCCTCTTTCCACATGGTCATGGCCAGCTCTCATCCCTTTATCTTCTCTTTTTCTATTTACTTCTCTATCTCCTTTTCTCTATGAACTGTCTCTTATCAACACCGGCCGTAAGAACAAGGAGCAGGCCTCAGCGTTTCCAGCCACCAGGGAAGGACTCGGCCTCTTCTCAGTCAAGCTTCCTCAACAGGTACCAGGGAGACCCATCCCAGAACGGCACCACCTTCTGAGCAAGGACCCCCCTCCCCGCTAGCCAGGCAACCTCTCCACAGGTATCCGGGCGCCCACCATCCCTACCCCTACCCTAGTGCAGTGCGCAGGCCTAGCCAGTTCTCCCCTATGCAGGCTCCACCTGCCAGTGTTCTCCCCTATGCAAGCTTTGCCTGCCAGTCTTCTCTGCGTGGATCCGTAATGATACCAGTAAACTCTAGCAGCTATATCTCACCCCTCTGCTGTCCCAGTTCCAAAGAGAACTGTCTCCTGCTTCCTCTCTTCCTCACTCAAACCTGGAAGTCCCTCCTACTCGCCCAGTGATTGGCTCCTTTATTCATTAGGGGATTGGTTCACAAGAACAGTACCAGGCCCATCCACAACAGAAGGACAAACTCAATTCTGAACAGATGCTACTTCGTGAAATTCGCAGGGAAATGGATGGATCTAGAAAATATCTTGAGTTTAACTCAGTCACAAAAGAACATACATGGTATGTACCCACAATACAATTCACAGACCACATGAAGCTCAAGAGGAAGACCAGAATGGATGCTTCAATCCTACTTAGAAGGGAGAACAATATAATCAACAGAAGTAGAGGGTGGGAGGGACTTGGGAGGAACAGAAGAAGGGGGAGGGGAAAAAGAACAGAATCAGGGATGGGAGGAGATGGAGGAAATGTACAGAGGGTCAGGAAATTGAACAGAGGTGTATAGCAATGGGGGATGGGGAACTGGGGGTAGCAACCAGAAAGTCCCAGATGCCAGGAAAGCAAGAGCCTCCCAGGACCTCACAGAGATGAAATTAGCTGAAATACCCCACACAGGGGAGGGAGAACCTGTCAAGACCATATCCAGAAGTTAGGCAATGCTCCCCAGTTGAGGGATGGGACCACCCACCCATCTCCAAAATTTTAACCCAGAATTGCTCCTGTCTAAAGGAAATGCAGGGACAAAGGCCTGAAGGAAAGGCCATCCAGAGACTTGCCCCACCTGGGGATCCATCCCATATACAGACACCAAATCTAGACACTGTTGCTGATGCCAAGAAGCGTTTGCTGACCGGAGCCTCAGACAGTGTCTCCTGAGAGGATCTACAAGATCCTGACCAATACACATCCGGATGCTCGCAGCCAACCATCAGACTGAGCACAAGGACTGCAATGGAGGAGTTACAGGGAAGGAGCTAAAGGGGCCTTATCTAGCATCAATGGGAGGGGAAGCCCTTGGTCCTGTGAAGGCTTCATGCCCCAGTGTAGAGGAATGTTAGGGCGGAGAGGTTGGGGGTGGGTGGGTAGGTGAGCACCCTCATAGAAACAGGGTAAGGTGGATGGGATAGAGGGTTTTCATAGGGGAAACTAGAAAAGGGTATAACATTTGAAATGTAAACAAATAAAATATCCAATTAAAAATTACCTGTGTCTGAAAAAAGGGTCACAGCCTGGACTGACAGACCAAATAGTGAAGAGAAGAATGTGAATGACTGGAAAACCTGGTCTATCAGAAGTTTGGGTCTTTGTTTCAGCATGAAAATGATCAACGTAGGGGAGTTGCTGCCAACTGGACAAACCTGACCTCAGAACCACAGGGCCCTGTGCAGGGCTGTACTCCCGGCAGCTAGACTCTGATCTTCTGCCTCAGACTCCTAACCCAAATTCTGACATAATCTGGCATTCAATTACATAAAACCTTGTTGTTAATCCAAGTCCCAAGGCCTTGGGGATAAGTAGATTTTACCTGTTCTGCTACTAAACTATTATGACACAAACCAGCCAGTGTCTACTGGCCTCTAGTTAGCTATTTCCAAGTATGAAGATAATCTCTTTCAATTTAGATAATTTCGAATTAACCCCTGAAATGAAGATATTTAAAAGATCTCTGAGTTTGGGAAAACATGTTCATACATTTTGTACATATGTACACACAGCACAAGTAAAGCTGCCATGACTATTTCACAGCAGCATTCAAGGAAGAAACAGTCCAGGGGTGGACATGAATCTGGTTCTACATAACTGTAATGGTTAATTGTGAATCATCAACTGTACCGTACTTAGAATCATCATGGAAATGCAGCACTGGAAATACCTAGGAGAGTGTTTTTGGAAAAGCGTAACTGAGGAAAAGACCTTCCTCAGTTACGCTTTTCCAAAGTGAGTGCAGTGCGTGGACATCATCCCATGATTTCCTGGCCTGAATGGACAGGAGAGCAAGCTGAACACAAGGAGACTGTCTCCTGACCACGCCATCATGAACTTGTTCCAAAGTAAGCTCTCTCCCTAAGTTGCCTCTTGTCTAGGTATTCGTACAGCAGAAAGTAAAAAATAAAGCATGTACAATTGTACAATATTGTTATGCTCAATTTTGAAATAAAATGTTACTGGTGATAATATTTAAACAAACAAAATCAAGTTAATTCAAATAAATATTCTTTATTAAAGAAAAAAAGAAATAGTTAAGCACCAAAACTGTGTTGTTACATTGCATGTACAATAAGAAAGGTGAGTGCAACACTGGGTGAGCAAGTTCTTAACTCTGAAGTCAGGAGTGTGAAATGTAAAAAAAGCAGCAACTACAATGCAGAAAGGCTGCACTAAGGAGCAGAAGGCGACAGTCAAAACAGTGACTGGAGATTTCATAGTATTGCTATAATGCCTGCTTAGTAGTTTCCTTATACTTGTAATACTTGAAGAGTGTTAATTGAGCATATTTACGTGTATAAATTTGCAAGAGATGGCATTTATAGTATGCTGTGGACAATCTACTTAATGTCATGGTGGGAAAGCCATCTGTAAAGCCAAGCACAGTGCATAGTGTTTTGCCTTTATAACATTGCACAAAGCTAGTAATGGTGAGTCAGTCTGCCATTGTAATCTTCATTTACCCAAAACTAGTAAAAAGAAAAAAGTGTCAGTTTCTTTAGCCCCAGTGGGTTTTACTCATGCAAAATGATCTGCAGCCTTCCATTTCTAATAAACTACAAATTATGGTTTCCCACTTGGCAGTGCATACAGCACAGAGAGAGATTCAACAAGGCAGTGGGGACAAAAACATTGTAAGAAACTGCTATAGGATAGAACCCTGTTATATCACACAAATGAAGGGGAAACCACAGGAAAGGGAAATACCACCAGTAACTGCAAAGACTTCCTAGGAAAGACAAAGGAATTTGCATGGAGAAACCTAAAATGCCGCATTACACCCCTTGACAGTTAACTGTATAACATGCAAGTAAAAATGTTTTCTCTTGTTAAAACTCAACTCTTAACACCCACACCTTTTGTTTTTAAAACATTTCAAGGTCTTTCCTACATACTTCCAATGCCCCAAACTGGGCCACTGTTAACTGTAACTGAATCTACAAAAACAAACACAAAGGAAATGAAACTTCCCCTTCCTCTCAAAACAAATGACTCTTTGAGGGTGGAAGTGAAGCAGCACTCATGGACGCTTAAGCATGTCAACCTCAGAGGTATTTCCTGTACATGCACCTTACCAATAAATGTGCTTTGAAGAGAGCGTACGTTTATAAACTTAGAACTCAATCCATTAAATCATACAAATGCCAAATTGTACATTTACTGTGGACAAAATAAAAAATTTAAAATAACATCTTTAGCATAACTCAGGGAACATTTAGTGGACTGACTCTCTCTCTCTCTCTCTCTCTCTCTCTCTCTCTCTCTCTCTCTCTCTCTCTCTGCATCAGGGTTGCCTCCTACTTTTAAAAGTTTCTGTTTACACACAGGATAGTTTAGATAACGATATAAACTCATTTTCTGAAAAACCTTTAAGTTACATTATATTTATAGAATAAAAATACCATTGCCTCATATTTCCAAGCAATCAGGCAGGATTTTAATGTGCTTTCTTAACCCAAGTTCTGGCCTAACCACTTCAGCAGTGAGCCATGAACGCGGTATGCTCGGCAGTGAGGGGCATCTGCTTCCTTACCCTCTCCCATCTAAAGTCTTGACGGTCACTGGTAACACCAAGCACAAATAAAATGTTCAATATGCACAAGAGCTTTATATAATCATTTATATTCAGTGCAAAGATGAGGGAAAATGAAAGGTCTCTGCTTCCCCGGCCAAGCGCTTGCATCTTAAGCTGTCTGCAACGTTTGAAATGTCCTGCGGTTGCTCGGGATCTTTTAGTCATTTTACCTGGTAACATGTAAGAAAGCTCAGAACTCCCTGACAGGCCCATTAAGACCCAAAGTCACTATGCAGGTTGACTTCTGTTGATGAGTGTATTACAAAGCTAGCCTAAAAGTGTTGGTTAAAATAAATACAAACATAATCTGTGAGTGAATTCCAAAAAGAAGTCTCAGGGAGTCCAGAGAACACAACTGTATCAATGTGCATGTCCCCATGCCATGTGGGTGCTGTCTGTCATGCTGTATCCTACTGGATTCTAATTCTTAGTGTGTGGTGTCTGCAGTACACTGTGTAACTTACCACTTTCTAGGACATACTGCGGCACCAAGGATTGTTCTACATTCATATTTATAGAAGAGAGAACCCTCTGAACACACACTGTAGAGTCAAAGTGTTCACTATAGAAAGTCCACACCACATCAGTATCTTTTTAAAAATGGATTTTGGAATAGGTGTAGTGGCACATGCCTTTAGTCCTAGCACTCAGGAGGCAGAGGCAGGCAAATCCCTGAGTTTGAGGCCAGCCTCATCTACAGAGGGAGTTCAGAACAGCTAGGGCCACACAGAGAAACCCTATCTCAGGAAGGGGGGAAAAAAAAGAAGATATTTTACAAAAAAAGTTTTAAGTGCATGATGAACAACTAAGGAATGATTGTTTTTATGCTGTCTCATGAACTTTATATCCCTACATAAAGTACTTTTTAAATAAGGTCATTGCTTAGCCCCTAAAAATCCTCATTCTCCAGCAATTTCTTACTGCTAAAAAACAATTAGGACCTTTAATCTAGAGATACCTTTTCAATACATAGTACATTAGCTACTATACATAATTTTGGTTGTATCAGGGACATATATGAAATTGACTTTCAAGTATGTATGAAGAATAACACCAGATTAAGCATCCCAAGTCATCTCCTGCTTTCCCATGTTCCGAATAAAACACTTGGGAACAGCACAGACAAGCAGTGTCTGTGGATAATGGACATGGTGGAAGGCTAACTTAAGTACACTGGGAACTGGAAACATCGGTTGAATGCCATGACAACTAAATACATGAATGAACTGTGAAGACCAGAGCTCATCACTTCTGGTCTGCTGATTGCATCTAAAATTAAGCAAAACTTCTGTGTTTTATTAGGTGTCTAGGAAAGTAAGATGGGAGAAAAAGACACATCATGTGTACTCTCATTTTCCTGGGGCTCTAAAACCACTTTATCATCTGGTGATTTGATGAACACATGTATAATATTTTAAATAGTATTATTATGAATAACTCCAATGTGTGTGATTATGTAGAGTAAAAATCTTTTCTTTAGGATTAAGAGGCAATGCTAGAGATGGAACATAAGGTCTTGCACTTTACTACTGAGCCACACTCCAGTACAAAGACAGGAATCCTGAGGCAGAGAAACTGGCATGTTGGGGGAAAATCATTTACTTGAAAACAGGCTGAAGGCTCCATGCTGGAACTGTGGATTGTCAGGATGTGCTGGGAGGTGCTCACTGTCCCAATTCATCTCCACCTATAGAGCCCAGGCATCTAGTGCTAAAACTGAGTACAACACAATGCTTTTGTTAAACTGTATTCCATATTTTCCTACAGTTTAAAAAACATGGGACTGGAGAGATGGTTCAGGGATTAAGAGCATGTACTGTTCCTACAGAAGACCCAAGTTTGGTTCCCAGTTACCAAGCCAGAGCCTCTGTGTACATTTAAAATGATTTTAAAAATGAATCTTAGAAAACAAAAAACAAAAAAAAACCAGACCCAGGCATCTTGGCGCATACCTATAAGAGAGGCAGAGACAAGACTGCTGCAAATTTGAGTGTGGCCTCAAATGAGTATGTGTAAATTCCAGGCCAGCCAGGGCTACATAGCAGAACCTGGTCTCAAAGTAAGCAAATAAAGAACCTGAATATGTAATGCATAAAGGGATAGATCTGTAAATATTACAAGTACATAAACGATGGGTGACTTTTAGAACATTTGTAAGTTTTGAAGCTTTTCAAATATTTTTTTATCTAGCCAATGACTCTTTGGCTTAAATACATTTTGGTGCTTTACTGGGGGTATAAAGGACACACAGATCATCTTAGAATGAGGCTTATATATCAGAGCTGTTTTAATTGCTGCAGACAAGATGTGTGAATTATGCTTGGACTAAAACCAATATATAAAGTAAATGCTCCATGAGCTCCCAGTCTCATCAATAAACATAAATATTGTAAGTGCAAAGATTTGGTTTTCTATAACCCGCTACAAGAATCTTTTTCATAATTAAAGAGAAGTATCTCTTAAAAGTGACAAGGAGGGAGCCATGTTCCTGGAGGAAAATGATGGCAGACACTGAGAGGCTCTCACTTCAGGGAAGTTTCTGGGCAACGCTGGGGAAGAACTTCCTAGGGATGAAGTTCTTTTTGGTATTTCAATTCCTCCATGTAAAGCCAAGACCTGTCTTCATCATTAGCACACACAATGTACTGTAAACTGAGTCCAGCATATCTGCCCTTCATGCATAGCCACATAATCCCACTGACAATCGTGCCGGCCCCATTCATCAATGGACCCTTTAAGATACAGCCGAGTCAGCACTGGGTCTGCACATGTAAGTTTAAAGACTCAGAGACAGCAGCAAGTGCTCTCCTACAGTTCTATCCACAGAATAAGAAACAGTAATGCCAGCTGGAGGCTTTCGGGACTGGCTGCCTTCTGGACCTTTACTGAACACATGCTCCTCACCATGGAGCAGAACAATAAACACTCACACTGGTGCATGACACAAGGTGTTGTCATTTGTATCCCTACTGTTGAATCCTGATATTTGATTCTCAATAGGAAAGTCATGAGTTATAGTAATCAGGCAGTAGTTCAAACAAAAAGACTAAAAATAACATTATCAAATTACAAAGCATTGCTTCTCATAAACAGGATGCACATAAAATTCAAACTATTCTAAATTCAGAATTATGAAACGCTGTTTTAAAAGCATGGAAATTTTAACTTCAAATTCTTACAAAATGTAAGACTGTGGCCTCTTAAAAATATGCCTTGTTAAATGTGTCATGTTTCGGTGCACACATTAATAGGTATATCTCCATTGGCTTCTCAGATACTAAACATCTCCTCTGGAGATGAATAATGTGGAAATTTTAAGGGCATTTCATGTTGTTTCTGTTTTTTTTTTTTAAATTCCTGACCATAATAACCACCTTGGTAAGTGTCCTTCTGTGGAGGCTGCCGTGCTTCAGCAAGCATCTTCTCAGTTCACTGAAAGATGAATCCAAAGCAGCTCCACAGCAGAACTCTGCCAACCCAGTGTTCTTGGAATTCATGGTGATGGAACTGGCCATATGAGAGAGATTATGACTGGGCAGATGGGGAGAAAGGGTGTGTGAGGAACAGCCATCTCCAGGAGGCTCGCTCTCACTGCACTATCCTCCTGCTTGTGCTTCCTGTCTTCATACCACTTTGTAAATATACTCAGGACCTAATGGAATCCAATTGTGGAACCAGAGCTTAAGCTTTTCCCCAGAAGACTCAGAGCCAGTCTTCATCCATGGGTATTTTTCTTCCCTCTGTTAGGTCACCTGTTTGCAAACAAAATAATGCAATATTAGAACAAAATGCCTCTTAAATGTAGAGTATAAGTCTGTTCCCTCATACTCTTGGAAATATCTTCAATGACTATATAGTCACCTATATAGTAATAGTATAGGATTTCCTTTAAAGAAAATGTTTATAATTTTTTTAGTTACATTTTATTTTATGTGTATGAGTATTTGCCTGAGTATGTCTGTGTACCATGTGCATTGAGTGCCTGTGGAGCCCAGAAGAGTGTGTCAGACGCCCTGTGACTGAAGTTACCTCCCGAGCTGCCATGTCGGTGCTGGGAATTATATACAAGGCCTCTGGAAAAGCAGCCAGAGATCCTAACAGTTGAGCCACCTCTCCAGCCCTATGATGTTTGTATTCTTAAAGTAGTAAGAATACAAGTCATTTAATACAGATTTTGATCACCATTCAGAGTGTTAGATTCCCTTTTGTTTCTGCTCTTCTTAGGAGAGTGGGCCCTATTAAATGGTTGTCGTTAAACTTCAATAGAGGCAGACATATTTTATCAACCAACCTACTGGAAGGATAAAAACCATTCTTTAAATATACATCCACAAGCAACATGTTTCTGTATTACAGTTCTGCATTTTCTACTAATGAAGTTATACATGGGCACTGAGTCTCTAAAACATAGCTAGTGTGACTCAGAAGCTAACTAGTTTTTAGACTAAAAGGCTCATATGTTTCTAATAAGTGTATTTCTGTTGTGATAGGATACTTCACTGAGATGTGCAAGCAGGAATTACAACACAAAAAGAGCATCTGAATCAAAACCTGGGTTTTGGGGCCTTTTAAGTGCAGAGGGGTAAACTATTTCACAATTTTGTGTCAGCTGCATACTGAAAGGTATTGTTGTAGCCCCTGTCAAATAAAAATTTCTCGTCTTCCGTTTCCCCGTTATAAAGGGCTACCAGCAGCCTTCTTAGAATGACATGTGTGCCCTATTCTCTCTGCACTGTGATACTTCTGAGAAAAGTTTGAGAAAAACCCTTCAGGACACAAATTAGAACCTTGACATAAAGTCTATAATTCTGTCTCATGTTTAGAAAGCTACATGCAGTGTCCGCACTATCTCTGGGAAGCCTTACAGTAGGATGAGGAAGAGCAACATTCATCTTTCAAAGGGAACTCTAAAGGTGTAAAGATCATACATCTGATAAGTGTTCCGTGGTTTTCTTTCAATACTTTAAGAACTACCAGCCCCTTGCACGTCCTCACAAAGTGTCCTGACAGGCATACCCAGACATGTAAATCACCTTAGCTGAATTATACAAAATGCTGAGGCCCTGTCTTACTTGTCAGCCAAAACTTGGTGGAATGCGAGAAGACAAGCATGGAATTGCTGACAGGAGCTACTGTAGCAAAGAACTAAGGACAGCGAACTAGCAACACAGCCAGTCAGTGACACGCATGTAAGCAGCAAGAGAAGCCACAGGAGACACTGCAGGAGAAAGAACAAGAAAGAGGGAGGTGATATGCAAATATCTACTACTGAAAAGACTCTAGGAAGACAACCTGAGTCTCTGATATAGTCCTCTACATTATTTGTTTGTTTGTTTTTTGAGACAGGGATTCTTTGTGTAGCCCTGGCTGTCCTGGAACTCACTCTGTAGACCAGGTTGGCCTTGAACTTAGAAATTCACCTGCCTCTGCCTCCCAGGTGCTGGGATTAAAGGTGTGTGCCACCACTGCCCGGCTCCTCTATGTTTCTTAAAATAAATGCCAGTCTTTTTCTATAAAGTGCAGTATAATATATACATATGAACAAAATGTTTGAAAATCAGGGCCTCTGCACATAACAGCAATAAAGGAAAACATGGGGAGAAGGTAATGCACAATCACAGACTATAGAGAGTGTGATGTTAGACCTGTGTGTAAGCTTGAGGCACATGCTGATGATGAGGGTACAGGGAGAGCTATTTCCTAATGTACCTCTAGGTCCAAAAGGAACAGGTAAAAATCCCTTTAATAGTAATGCTTTGTTTGAATACTTCACATTTTATTGTGCCAAGTCTTCAAAATCCATGTGCAGTTGCATATACATTAAATATCCACTTAGATTTAGAGTCAAAGACAGGAATCCACACATAACAAGTCCCTAAGGCTAGTTCATAGATCATACATAGTCAAGGATCACTGTTTATACCCTCCCATCCAAAGATAATTATCCTGTATACATCTCTGCTAAAAATTATTTTAAAAATAAGCTTTTCCCCAAGCTCCTTGAGACAGGATCTGTCTGTAGTCTTTGCTGTCCTGGAGATGACTATGTAGACCAGGCTAGACTGAACTCACAGAGATCCTTCCTCTGCCTCTGACTGCTGAGATTAAAGGTGTGTGCCACCACAGGTTAAAAAGAATAGCTGTCTCGTATATATGGCTTCTAGAAAGAGTGCTCCCTCTGTGGGGTTTGCTTGTCTGCTGCTGTTTAGAGATGGAGTGTTGATACAGAATAAAGGCTGACCTCAAAACTGTGATCCTGCTGGGCAGCGGTGACATGCCTTTAATCCCAGCACTTGGGAGGCAGAGGCAGGCGGATTTCTGAGTTTGAGGCCAGCCTGGTCTACAGAGTGAGTTCCAGGACAACCAGGGCTACACAGAGAAACCCTGTCTCGAAAAAAAAAAAAAATCTGTGATCCTCAGAGCATGGCCGGGCACTGCAGAACAGTACAGCCAAGTCTGGCTAAGTCGTCCTGTTTCAATAAATACCATGGAGTCTATCAGAGAACAGAATTCATCGTAGAATGTTACATGCTCTGGATATTTTGCACAAGTTATCTTATTTCAGCTGACATAATTGTCAATCCTTTAACTATGTAACTAACTTATAATCACTATTCTTTTAATATGGTATAACTTGTGGAAATCATTTCATAATTAGCTTTTAATAAACAGCAGCGGAGCTTGGTGGCACACACCTTTAATCCCAGAACTCACAAAGACTGAGGCAGACAGAAGGGAGGCAAAGACTAGCCTGACCTAGTGCCAGACCAGCTAAAGCTACAAGGTGAGATCCCATATCAAAGGCGTGGGGGGGGGGGGGAAGACCCCCCCCCGCAGGGGTAAGCAAGCAAGCTGCAGACTGCAAGTGTTACAATGTATGTGTATAACCAATTATACTCTATGCAGGATTCAGGTTGTTTATAAGTTATTTATTAATGTAGCTATGTTTATTACAATGAAGAACAACAGTATGACTGAATAGTTTTACTGAATATTTAGAAAGCTATATAACCAGACAACTTAGTAATTTTCTAGACTGAGAAAACTCCCTTATGGGCAGCTAAGAAAGGATCAAAATTTAGTAAGCCTAACTTAAGTAGTTCAGTTAAAAAGGATTTTCTGGTCAAGTTAAAAATAAAACTGTCTCTTTAGTTGGAATATAACTACACTGTAGATATTTTTAATGAGCAAGATAGAAAAAACTCACAGCTAGAAGTCTAGTAAAGGTGCTTTCCAGAGCTGGAGAAATGACTTAATGATTAAGAGCTCTTGAAACCCTGCAAGAAGACCTGAAAGAGATTCCTAGACCAAATGTCAGAGGGCTCACAACTGCCTGTAACTCCATCTCTAAGGACCCGATGGTCTTTTCTGGTCTCTGTGGGCACTGCATACATGTACATACCACCCCCCCCAACACACACACACACACACACACACTTAAAAACTGAAATAAATAACAAAACACTTTGCTGGTCATACCATGTAATACATACCATGATGGCAAGAGAATCACAAAGAGTTCCAGACCAGCCTGGATGGATACAGAGGTCCTAACTTAAAGGCACATATAGGAAAGAAATCAACTGCAACAGTAATACACTAGAAACACACATGATTAGTCACAAGAGGGGCTGTTGTATAAAGGAACAGGATTTAAAAAATAGACACTGAACTGAACAGCATGTTTTTCAGTTAAAACCTGGAATTCACATATCTATTATCCATACTATAATGGAGTCATATATGATGAACATGCCACAGACTCAATAAGAAATGCTGGAGCTCATCAGCTAAGTAAAAGCCATAAAGCTGGCTACTAAAGACTACAGGTCATATACCTACTAGTTCTCCCAGTCTGTGCAAGGCAAAGTCTCTTCCTCATCCTCTGACTCTGGGGATGCTTCTTTAATTCTTCTTAGAGCTTCATGGATGCTCCGTGTCAAAGGGTCTGTATCAGGCAGAAGTGTGAAGGATTCTCTCAAAACTTCCTTCTGAACCTTCTTCAATTTTACCCCTTTCCTTATCTGCGCCAAAATATTATTACTATCATCTTCATCAGGAAAAGGAGGCAGAGTCCGCTGTTCAACCTTTTTCAGATGAAAACTACCACGCTTCAAGGATGCTAACACTTCATCCATGGGTGAACTCACTTTGGAAAACAAAATAAAACAACCAGTGAGGATTATTACACTTAAAAGTCAACCTGTGTGACCTCCAATGCACGGTGAATAGGGCAGGTCCTGATATGACATGTGAGACCTCCCACTGTACCCACAACCAATCCAAGGTAAGACAGTAATTGGATACATATTTCTTTTTTTTTTTAAATTTAATATAGGAAGATGCCTCAGTAGGTAAAGTCCTTGCTGTGCCCAAGATAAGGCTCTAAGTTTAGAAACCCAACATCCATATAAAAGTTGGACAGAGTTGTGCACTTGGGAGATGCAAGGACACAGGTAGAGCCTGATGGGTTGGGGGTTGAGTTATTGGCTAGGTAATCAATCTGAAACCGGAAGCTTCAGGTTCAGAAAGAAACTGTCTCAGTAAGTAAGGCAGAGAACAACTGAGAACAATCTTAAAAGTTGACTCTGACCTCAACACACTCCCACCCCCCCACATACTCCCATACACCCATACCTCCCACACTCCCATACCCCCCAACTACCACACCGCCCCCCACCACCCCACACACAATCTGAACCCCCCACACACCCCACACACAATCCGAACACCCCCACCCCACACACAATCCGAACCCCCCCTACACACACACAATCCGAACCCCGCCCTACACACACACATGCATAATTTACTGTTGGGTCACTGTCAGTGCACTTTTTCAGTTATTTCACATGTGAGATTCTATTCAGATTGTGTTATGAAAGATTTTACAGAATATTCTCAGATCAATACGTAATATGCAAGTTGCTCTGTATTATTTGGTCCTATGCAAACACAAAATCCCTCAAAAGCAAGGGAAATGTGTTTAGAAATAGGAAACAGCTTTATTGATGGATACTGGGTATGTGATAATTTGCACATATAACTTCCTGTTCTTTGTCTTTTTATATGAAGATCACTCTTAAGTCTTCAATACTAAACTGTGACCAAATAGATGGCCTTGCTAATGGTTTCACACCTTTTCTTATGTAGCACAAAAAGTGCTACTTAATAATATGTCACTTAAGAGGCTATTTTAGAAGCTGGATTAACAGCTCAGGAGAAGGTACCTATTTGTGAACACCTACTGCTGTGAGTTGTAAGAACTCTCTCTGCTGTGACCCTGAATGCTTGTTTGCTATCAAATTATGTTCAAAAATTGTATTTTAAGCTTTGCAACACAGAATTCACTGCAAAGCTCCTTCCCTGTGCTTCACTTTACACCAGCATCAGATAGGTCCTGTTCACTCACCTCTCCTCCTCTGCAAACCTTCAGCAGTCTTTCTGAGCTTTTTCCGGGCGCTGACCAATTGGCTACTATCAAAGAGGTGTGCCGCGGGTGCACTGGCTGACTTTGGGATGCTCCTCTCACCTCCCTCTGTCCTAAGTACATCTTTCTCCAGTGTCTCTGCAGTAGTGGTGGCCCCACTGTCCTTTACAACGGGCAGGGGTGGGGGTGGAGGGGGTGGAGGGGGAGGGGGAGGTATTGGAGGAAGTGGGGGTGGGAGAGGATCTATAGAAACAGAACATGGTTTGGGGTCACTACTAGTCAACAGTGGAGTTGACTTGGGAGGAGGCAGTTCAGAGCTGACAGCATGAGGAGGTAATGAGGTGGATTCAAGTTGTACTGATGAAGTGTCTTCAAGTTGGACAAGGCTCCGGGGTTCTGCTGTCTGTGAAGACCCAAGCTGGCTTCCTCCTTCTCCCACCTCTTTTTTCTCCTCCCCCTGCGGCATTGCAGGGAGAGAGTTACACTGCTCCTCACAGAGCACAGGGCTTGCTGTGCTTTTTCTTCTTGAGTGAGCCACTCGTAATCTGGTTGATTTAAGGATGACTTGTCCGGGGTACCTCTAAATTATCAAAGTTATTGAATGAGTATATTGTAATAAACTAATTAGCCAACAAATGCTTAGTTATTTCTTTAACAGAATGTTATTTACTTGGCTCTTTTCTGATTTTATCGGAGACTGGGAAAAAACAAACAAACAAACAAACAATATCTGTGCCTATCTGTCAATACCTTTTAAACAATTATCCCCAACTCCTTTATTATCTACTATCAGATATGCTAAGCCTTGTTCCCTCTTAACCTTTTGCCTAATTAAGCCAACTGCTTAAAAACGCCACATGCAGGGCCTTGTGTTTAATCCCAGCACCCAAGAGTCTGAGGTCAGCCTGGTCTATCTATATACATCCCAGTCTAGCTAGGGCTGCATAGCAAGACCTTATCTCACAAACAAGAAAATTAGCTATGTGACTTTAATCTTCAATGGAAGAAACAATACATAAAACTCACAATAAACTCTACCAAATGTATACATTACTATTTAATATATAAGCTAAGAAACTATTTTCAAATACTTAAAGGGGGAGGGGGCTTACAAGGCACATTTTTAAAAAATGCCTGATAATTTTCTGAAAGAAGAGGAGTGAAATGAAGTGTTTTTGTACTGTTGACATTAACAATTTTTTCAAAAGAATCCAGGCTTTCTGGACACTCTATTCTTTATATATTCAGGAGGTGTATATACCAGAAGTCAAAAGAATATTAATGTCTGAGTTGACCACAGAAAAAGTGGTCAATTAAGCTGCTACAGCTGGGAATACATTCTAAACAGAAATCCTTCGATCAGAGTATCCTATGGCTCTCTAAAAAGTAATGTAAATCAGTCACTAGACTGCATTTCTTTTACCTGCTTAAATGTTCGAAGTCTATCCAGTGTCCTCTGTCTCTCTTGGCTAACCCAGGCACTTTTTCTTTCCTCTTCATCATGTAATTTGTCTCTCTTCTGGTAAAAAAGAAAGTAATTCCATTATACTGTGCCCAATTTATTTTAATTATTAACAAGAGAAAAAGAAAGGAGATTTTCCCCAATATATCAAACAAATTAGCTAAGATGATTCACTGAAGAAAATCTTTGACAATGTGAAACTCTATACTTCCAATAAGTTCACACTGGTCAGATAAAGTAAGATGACATTTCTCTAAACTAAACACTGCTTTATCTCAGGGGTTTGGGCTGAAACAAATTTAGTCAGAATTACTTCTGGCTTTACATTCAGCCAACTCAAACGTTGTTGACTTTTCAAATAAAATCAGCAACTATCACATCAATAATTTTTCATTTGTTTGTTTTTGTTTTTCAAGACAGGGTTTCTCTGTGCATCTCTGGCTGTCCCGGAACTCACAGAGATCTGCCCCCTCTATCCCCTTCAGCTTAAATCTTGTTTGGGGGGAGGGGGGCATGTTAATGATTTAATGTTACACAGTGTATCAACCAGCAGTTAGGAAATATGCTTCCAATATTACTCAAGAGTCATGTGGGTAATGCACATCCTGTAGGAGGCATGATACTAACACCGAGGTGTGTAACTTTCTCCTTACTGTTGAATCACCTAAGAGTGACATAACAAAATCTCATTTGTCAGATTATATTTTAAACAGGTAGGCAGAGCGTCATCACTTTTCTGCATAAGTTTAAGTGAGATTGCTCATTTGAGCTGCACATCTCCTAACGGAGTGAGAGAAGACCACCAAGACCTGCTCGAGGCTGACACTCATGACGCAGTCATATGTAAAACAAGAGACAAAACTGAACTGGAGTTGCCTCTCATAGACTAATCTCACCTAGGAATTAAGCTCTCTCCTCTCACCCTTTCACCTCATGGCTCCTCAACCTCGGCCCCGACAAAGGCAGTTCTTCCTGTATGTGCTTGGATGATAGTATCAAAGCCCACAATAAAAAGATCTTTGTGTCCTTAAGCATGTGAGAGGTAAGCTGGGAGTGGTGGCACAAATCTTTGATCTCAGTGCTCAGGAGACAGAGGCAGGAGATGTCTCTGAATTCAAGGCCAGCCTGGTCTGCATAGTAAGTTCCAGGACAGCTATGGCTAAAAAAGACCCTGTGGTGTCTCAAAACAAACAAACAAACAAACAAACAAACAAAGAAAAGTCAGAAAAGAAAAGAACAAAGATGGCTTAATCAGCAAAGTGCTTACTGCAAAACACCGAGAACTGAGAACCATGTGTGGAAGGAGGTACAAAGAGGCAGGCTCCTGGAGCTTGCTGCCAGCCAGTGTAGACCCGGACACAGACAGCTAAAATGGAAAAAGACTTCGAAAGACAGCTGAAATTGAGCTCTAGCGTTGGAGCCTGCACCACATGTATGTATACAAGTGTGTGCGCATACAGCCAAGGCCCAATGATACACATTTGTAATTATAATACCTAAGAAGCCAAGGCGGAGGGATTGTTGTGAACTCTACGTCTACCTAAAATAAAATAAAAGTGTGAGTTGGGTATAATCTTTAGGTTCGAGGATATTAAAAGATAAGAGATATGGTAGACTAATCTGGATAATATAATTTAACAATATTTACTTACATCAAAGGATTAAAAAAAAAAAACAGAAAGAACCTAAAATAGTCTGTATCCAGAATACAAAAAGGCACAAACCAAACAGACATTATTAGCAAACCTAGACAATAACAAGCTCATTCTCCAGGTCACTTTGGTCACTTTATAGGTGGCAGATAACCTAATTAGGTAAGTCTTGACTTGCCTTTCCTAGTTTAAAACTACTACCTGAAAACAAAGTTTGAGAAGAAAATGCTCACTTCAAATATAACAAGTTAATATTAACCTCAAGTCACATTCTGATGTGTATGACTGTGTATAACTGCCAAATACAAAGAAATTTTGACTAAAATGAGGAACAGCAAGCCATCTTTGGACATCTGAGATAGTGTCTCTACAGAATAAGCCTTTATGTTACAGAAACCCTTCAAGTCTCACCAGAGAACAGCTTCAATGAGGATGTTCCTCTAGACACCCCATTCCTAATCACAAAATTAACACTGCAGTGGATTTAGATGAAAAAGAAAAAGAAGCAGTAACTTGTATTGTTTTCACTAGCCCTTCTTTGCTGAAGAGAATTTGAGTGTTAAACACTGTAAATACCAGCTATTAACAAGTGGCTCACACCTGTAAACAGCACTTGGAGGCCATGGTAGGAGGATGATAGGCATTCTGAGTCAGTCTGGGCAAGACAGTGAAACCTTGTCTCAACAAAACAGAACACCAGTAATCAATTTCCAAATATCGATAGAACAGCAATGATATAAAAGATTCCCATTTACAACACAGGAAATCATTTGGACCTCAAAAATGAGCACATTAGGGTGGAGATAACCCAGCGAGCATAAGACAGTGCAGGCTCAGATTATCTTTGTCCCATTTCAAGACAGTAAGAAAAGAAACCACACAGGGATAGTGATGGCTGTGACTTGAAAGCTGCAAGTAAATATGTCTGCAACAGAGCCTGAAGACTTCACACACACTGAGACGCATCCCAGGAGCACAGCATTTCCCTGGCACATACAAGTTGTTAAGTTGTATCTCTAGTAACACAAAACAGTGACAACCACCACAAAATGGAAAAGAACAAGTTTAGAAGACAACATGAACTGAAATTTTCCATGTGGAAACATGGTATTTCTTAAATAAGTCATATAATAGATTCACGACAAAAAAGGCAGGAGACTGGATTTCTGTTCAAATATAAACAAAAAATCACATCCAATGAGGAGTGGCGGGCCTCAGACTTATTCACTATCACATCAATACTATATAATATAGGGGAGTAACTCCAAATTGTGTTGGAGAGGTAATGATTATTCAGGACCCCCAACCTGTGTTGTTGTTGTTCTTCTTCTTCTTCTTCCTCCTCCTCCTCCTCCTCCTCCTCCTCCTCCTCCTCCACAGGGTTTCTCTGTGTAGCCCTGGCTGTCCTAGAACCCACTCTGTAGACCAGGCTGGCCCGCCTGCCTCTGGAGTACTTGCACCACTCCCTCTGGCTAACCTGCTCTCTTTGTACAAGGGAAACATTCTCCAAACAAGGATTTAAGAAAATATCCTGAAAAACAGTCCTGAAGCAGTTTCTAAAATGAAACCCCACCCGTTCCAAAAGGAACACATGCACTTAGAAATGAAGAACTGGGCTGAGGACTGCCCATAAGCCATGCACTCGCTGAGCTCTACAGCTGGTTCTCAACTGAGACGAAGGAATGTGATATTTTTACATCAAAATCCACAGCACACTCAACAGAAAAGGAGAACTATGAGGAAGTTTCCTTCTTGCCAGCATTTATCTTAACAGTGGTCCCACTGCTCAATGCTTTTCCAACTATCCTTGTAAAGGAATCTATAAAATTCTAGTAGTTCTTCCAGAGTATTGCTAAAAGTGGCAACAATTTTGGAATTCATGTTTTTAACTTGTAGCTTAACATTGGGTTGCTTTATTCTTCTATAATCATCACATATCACTTATACTCAATAAATGTTTTCAACTGGTTGAGACAAACAATGCTTGTCAAGATGCTAAATTAAAACTGCTCATAATAAACTTAAATGCCTGCCTCTGCCTCCCAAGTGCTAGGGTTAAAAGCATGTGCCAACACCATCAGGCATAACAAATCTTAAGAGTAGTAGTGAAGACATGCTTAGGACATATTTTAACATCTGATATGTGATCAAACATAGACACAAAAGACAAAAGGGGTAGAACATGCTTACATAAGAAAACCATTCAAGGTCACACACTAGAAAAAGTGTTGTAATTTGTTAAAATATCTTCCAAACAAACCAGTAAGAAAGGAACAAGTCCATGCTCTTCTTGCTCACTGATTTATGAGTCAACTACATACTACATCACATCAGGGGAAGGGTAGAGCTGTCAGACCCAGCTATACCACTCTTGGGCATATACCCAAAAGATGCCCCACCATGCCACAGGGGCACATGTTCCACTATGTTTGTGATAGCCAGAAGCCGGAAACAACCCAGGTGTCCCACAACAGAAGAATGGATACAGAAAATGTGGTTCATTTACACAATAGAATACTACTCCACTATTATGAATGAGGACATCATGAGTTTTGCAGGCAAATGAATGGAACTAGAAAATATCCTGAGTGAGGTAACTCAGACCCAGAAGGACATGCATGGTATATGCTCACTAATAAGTGGGTATTAGCCAAAACAGTACAGAACACCAGGATACAATCAAGAAGGTTAACAAGCCAAAGGGCCCAATCCCACTCGGGAGGGAGAAGAAAGCAATCACAAGAAGAGAGGGAAGAGAGGGATCAGGGTGGGAGAGAGGACAGGAGGGGAAAAGGGGAACATGATCTGGTATTGGGTAGGGGAAACAGAATTGAAGCCCTGAGGGCCAGCAGCAGAAAGAATGGAAACAGGCAACCTCGGGAGGTAGGAGGTGGGGAGACCCTCTAGAATGTACCAGAGACCTGGGAGGTGAGAGACTCTTGGGACTCAAAGGGAGAGACAACTTTTTTTAATTCATCTATTTTTATTTTATGTACACTGGTGTTCTTCTAACTACATATATGTCTATTTAAGGGTGTTGGATCTCCTGGAACAGGAGTTACAAACACCTGTGAGCTGCCATATGGGTGCTTGGAATTGAAATCGGGTCCTCTGGAAGAAGAGGCCATCTCTCAATTCTTTCCTTCCACTGTAGGTCACAAACATATATGGCAGGCACTTTTACCCATCAAGTCCTTGCCAGCCCAATAATGCAGTGTTGTAAGAGAATCTGAGGACAGGGATTAGATATGGCACAGTCGGAACACAGAGAGTGTGTTCCCAGTAGGAGTCCACTGGAGAAAACAGAATTTTCCTTTGCCAGTGGGAATTAATTGCAGGCAGCTTCTTAGTCAGGGCTATGACCCCATCTGGCTTGAACCTGGTCTCCTTGGAGACATCTACCACCTCTGGTTCTTAGGGTCTTCCCATCTTCTCTTCCATACAAATAGATCCCTGAGCCTTGAGGGCAGGGGTGTGATCAAGACAGCCCATTTAGGACAGAGGAGTCCAAAGTCTTTGCACACTGTCCAACTGTGTGTCTGTTAATAGCCATTTAACATAAGAAAAAGCTTCTCTGATGAGAGTTTATCAAGGCACTGACCTGTATTCTAGCCTGGTGTGATCTTTTGATATTTTTGAGGAAGTTTTACTAGATTGCCATGGCTAAAGTCAAATCTGTCCTCAAACTTGGAATCCTTCTGTCTCAGCTTCCAGAGTGCTGATAAGACTGAAGACATATGCCACATGCCCATTTTAAGTATGTTTTTGTTGTTTTGCTTTTAAGTCAGAATCTTCCTATGTAACCCATGCTGATCTCAATTTTCTGGTGATCTTCCTGCCTTTATTTGCTAAGTGCTAGGATTATAGTTGTGCACCACCATATCTGTGAAGGATGTTTTTAATGGGAAAAACCAACTTGTCTTCTGACCACACTTTTCTTATTTACTGATTTGTTCAGGGGTAGTACTAGTCAGCAAGAAAACTGCTCTTCGGGTTTTTAGAGTTAACATTAGATGTTAAACTCCCTCAGAGTTGAACTTTTAAGTTATATGGTTTCTATCAACTGTCAACAAACAATACGGTTAATGTATTAGGAGATATATTTTAAACAATATAGATAATTTCCAAGAAATTATATTCCAAGAAAATATCCAAGATAATTCCAACAAAGATAACAAGTTTCAAAAGAGGTTTTGAGAGGCACTAATCAATTGTAATTGAAGATTCTGGGCATGCACAACCTGTGGCTTAGGAGCCATGCATGAGCATACAACAGAATGCCGGCAAGGACAGCTCTGAATGATGTCCAATGCAAAAATGTAAACTTACGGCATTATGCTAACGGGGAGATTGCATGACTTGAATGTGAATTTTTTAGAGGTAATTCAAATGGACACACCTGAAACCAACTTCCATTCCCCTGGCTTTACTGCTTTACAGTGACTGACTTTGTTTCTATTTTCTTCTGTCACATCACATGCTCTAATTCTGATGTTTGGCCAAATTTTAAGATGTTTATCTCTGAGATTCCTGTAAATTTTTATTTCTTTCTCTCTGTCCTTAGAAAATTCTTTGTGGAATGGTCATTTAGGAACAGACAAATTTAAGAATAGAATGTCAGTAACTAAGCTAATAACCCAGGTACATACAAATGAGAGTGGGGCACCCTCATTCCCTGATTCCTTGTCTAGCTCTACACAGCACTTTCTGACCCACAGACATAGGAATGAAAAACCAAAGGGCATTAATTAATTCACCATTTCTAGCTATGAGAAAGACAGTCATATAATTTAAGGATAAGTGACTAATTTCCTGTTTAATTATGATAATAAGGGACAGCTTTAGCTAAACTGTGCCAAATTAGCTTAAAGAACTAAAGATGAACTAAAGTTTACTGACCTTTAGTGTGAATCCAGAGGAAGAAAAGAAGCTTTAAATAATCAAGTACAGAAAAAAAGCCATCCCGACATTTTTGGTACTCAATTATTTATAAGCTACTTGTGTTGACTAAATATAGATATATCAAAACCCACTGCTATCAGAACTCACTTTGTAAATATGATGCAGTACAATAATGGGAAGGAAGGAAATTCCTAACGTAGCACACATGAACTAGTTATGAACAGCAACCTGGGAATGCAGGGCAGCAGTAATTCCTCAACGTGACAAACATGACATCACACCTAATGGTAAGAAGACCGAGCTTTCTGCTAACTGGAAAAGGCCAAGGTATTCCTCCATTCATCCTTTCTTATATCATAATAAAGGTCCTAGCTAATACAGTAAGACAAGAAAAGGAAATCTACCACTATATTATTACAAAATTTAAATGAAGAAATTATAAAATTCTGATAAGAAAATTAGTCCTTGTTTGTAAACAATAAAATTCAATAAAAATAGATTGCTTCTCCATTTTATTGAGTCCCAATCCAAACCTTCAAATTATCTTGTGGTATTCTAAAATTTAGGCAGACTGCAAGGAAAAGACTAGAGTTAATAAAACAGACTCCAAACAGACCCTTGGAGACAAGATCATCTGACCTTTGACTAAAGGGCAAAGGCACTGCAGTGGAACGTAAGCAATCTGTCTGCAAGTGGTGCTGAGGCAGACAGGAACATGCCAAAGGTGGACACAGACGCCTCAGACTTTCCACACAACTCAACTCTAAACGGGGCATAAACTGTAAAGCACAGAAGCCTTATTATTTAAATAAGAGACACACCATAGTATGCAACACAGCAACGAGGAACTCAGGTTTGCTCAAAGTAAAATATCTGCAGAGGACACTGTTAGGGATTACCATGTATTAGGGGAAATACAGCAAAAGACATCTGATAACAGACTCTTTTAGAACTCAACAATGAGAAGGGAACAAAAGCCAGAGTGGTTGTACACCTGGGAGGGGAAGGAGGAGGTTCATCTATATAGCCACTTTAAGGTCATGCTCTACATGACGTTCTGCAAGGAATCTGATGAACACAGAAAGCCATGCTCAACACCAGGGCATTTGGGAATGTGTACTAAAACTATTGCGATACTACCCTACCTATTACAACAGCTATCATTCTAAAAACAACAAAAAGCATAAAAAGCTTTAACAATATAGAGCTCTCATTTATTGTTGGGTAAGTGCACACTAGCACATTTACTTTGTAGAACAGCTTGGCAGTTTCTAAAAACAATATAATCTTATCTAGGTGTTCAACAATCAAAACTTTAAATCTGCATTATTAAGTGAAGATAACCTGATTATGCTACATGTGTATATTCCAAACATACATAAGGGCAGAAAAATTAATATGTTTGGTTCATGTCATTTTGCATCTAATCTCAACAATACCAGGAAAGAACTTCAATGTAATCAACAGACTTTGGATAGCAACAATGTGCCAACACTGACTGTTACTAACTGTAACACATGTACAACCATAATAGGAATAGAAAGCTGGAGGTGCAGCTGGGAGGGGCACATAGGAATTCCCATATGTACAATTTATTTTTGCCTAAAACTGATCTCTCATTCATTCACTCAAACATAAACATTCACAGTTGCTGACATCTAGTGACATAATTCTCATACTCTCGATATTTATCCCTTTTCAGAGACAAGTGTAGAGAGAATCCCGTCAATAAAATGTCTTTGGTCTATTAGCTTAGGCAGGAAATAGGAAAGTGGACGTTCTGGTACAGACAGAGGATTTCTAGGAACAGAGTCAGGAACAAAAGAAGAAATCTGAGGAGATGGTCGACTAAAGCCTAAGGCGACCAGTCACATGGCACACAGAGAATAAGAATAAACAGGATAATGAAGTTATAGGCTAGTCAGAGAACACAGTCAAGGCAACTGGCCTAGGCATTTATTCATATATAAGTCTCAGTGTCATTATTACTAGGAACAAAGTAAACAGGTGGAAAACCCTGAGGTTACAGGTCAAGTATACACAAGTAGGATTTTGTTCCAAGGCCCCAGGAGTCCCTACTTACTATCTGTACTGTATGATGGGCTCTATATTCATCTTCACTCTGAAAACGCTGCTGGAACTTTTCATGGTGTTTTGCAATACAAATTTCCTAGAAAAATATAAAATGTATTTTATTTAACTAAAGTGAAACCACAGCAAAGTTTATGTGACTTGTTTTAATTAGAAACACAAGAGCTAATGAGGACTAGCTCCTCTCTCCTTACCAGAGACCACTAGAACCTACTCTTTCTATACCTCTGGAGGGTCAGAACTGAGACCTGAGATCTGTTTCAACCTGAGCAGCTGCGTGTCAGTTCACTCCGTTAACACCCCAACCTCACTAAAGTAAGGCTATGATACTGACATCTTTCCATCAAAGCCTCTCCTACAGGGATGCAGAAGCCATATCTGTTAGCAAGTCACCCTCAGAACAGTTAGAGTGCAACCATTCAGTTGTATGTAAGAGGGCACCTCTAAGAGAAATATATTTAATACAAGGTGCTGAGAATAGATAATGGATATTTGGTTTTAAGAATGGAAGTAATAGGGCTGGAGAGATGGCTCAGTGGTTAAGAGCACTGACTGCTCTTCTAAAGGTCCTGAGTTCAAATCCCAGCAACCACATGGCGGCTCACAACCATCTGTAATGAGATCTAATGTCCTCTTCTGGGGTGTCTGAAGACAGCTACAGTGTTCTTACACATAATAAATATATAAATCTTTAAAAAAAAAAAGAATGGAAGTAATAAGGCCAAATCATATTACAATTTGAATTATTAGACATGGATCAAGGATAAAGTAATGAACAGAAACAAGATTTCAATACCTTTTTATTTCTGAGGTAGGCTTTCTTGGCTGAGACGCGGCCCCTTCTTGCTTCCAGCTGGCGTGCCTTCTGCTGCAGTTTCTGTAGCTCTTCCCTCTGTGCATGCACAGATGCCGCCATCTCTTCCTTCTCCAGCATGGCCTCCATGCTTTCGTAAGTATCGTAGTACACAACTTCATCTCTCTTTTCTGTTATAGAAGTGGTGGTTAAGAATGAGATTCTTCTTTAAGTGGTGATTAAAGGGAAAATAGACCTCACACTAAATTGTGCAAAATATGTAGTAGGGTCTGTTACACATAAGTGTTCAATAAATACAGTCCTTACTCTCCCACATACCATACAGGCAAATCTGCAAAAATTCTGCTTCTAGATGAAATATCCTTTAACAAAGCAGGTATGCTACAAAATGCTCAAAAGCAATGTGCAGCCCGATTGTTGAGTTTACCAACCATTTGAGCTCAAGGGCTCCTCTGAAACATGTTTTAATCTTAGGAGAATCACAGCTGGGATCCATGCACACTTTCTCCACATCCTCTATCTTTTGTGGACTTCTGAGGTCAAATGCATACCATACCTGATATAAGTCTTTTGATGCTCTCCAGCTGTGCAGTTAATAATAACTCTTCACACTTCAAGATTTCAAACTGCACTTCATACAACTGAAGTTGCAGATCATAGTAGTCCGATTCCAGCTGATCCAACTGAGCTATAGCTTCTGTGCCGCCCTGTAAGCTTTGCATCTGCAGTAAAAATGACATTATTAACTGCTTTAGGATAGAAATGAGGGTTAGGCAGTGGTAGCATACTCCTTTAATCCCAGAACCCAGAAGGGAGAGGCAGGGGAATCAGTTCGAGGTCAGCCTGCTACAGAGTGACTTCCAGGACAGGAAGGGCCACAGAAAAGAACAAAACAAAACAAATGAACTAACGAACAAGTGAATGAAATAAGTAAAAAAAAATCAGATTTCTGAGCTGGGTGTGGAACTGATAATGCAGAGAAGACCACTTAAGGCCAGGAGTCTGAAGATCGACTGGAAAACACAGGCCTAGTAGACAGGCTTGAAACTCTAGTTACTCAGGAGGTGAAGCTGTTAGAGCATCAATTCAAGGCCAGACTGCTAAAGAATTTGTTCAAGGTCAGTCTGACAACTCACTGAAACTTTATATCAGACTAAACATGTTAGGGAGCTGGGAACAGCTCAGTTAAGAAAGTGCTGGCCTGCTTGTACAACAGCACTGTCTAGGTTTAGCTTACACTAAGTAAGGTAGGGTGTGGGGAAGTATGTGAAACATCTATACATTTAAAAAATATGCATAGAACCAAAGAAGAGAAGGGTACCTCTTACATATAAGGAAAAAACATAAACAAAGCAGTAAGTCATAAAACAGTGAAAAAAACACTTTAATATAAGTTAGCACAAAACAAGCTTTCAATGTCTACATCATAGCTTGTCCACATTTAGGGGATCAATGTATTATCACCCTAACACAAATGTCAATGGTTCCTCTTCTCAGTTAAAAAGCAGATGCTAAGTTATAGAGTTCCCTTTGCACATAACACACACCATATGGAGCCACACTTCGGTGGTTACAAGAGAGTGGGCACTCCACACAGCTGGCACCCCCCTCATCCCTTGGTCACAGCACAGCTTCCTGGATCTGTTGGCTGGAGAGTAGGGTGAAAACACGTTAAGTAGATGAATCTGAGAGAACTGATTTAGATGTGAAAATCCCTTGCAATCTATGAATGGTAGTCACTATTATTTTTATTAGCAAGCCTGTTATGAATTTGAATTCATAACAGAATTCAAACAGAAATGAATTTGAGACCCTAGATTGGACCTAAGCAGTAATCCATAAATGTCTTGGGGGGATAGTTTTGAGTGGCAGGTGTCTTGTATGAGGCATGTGTGGCTGGCCTTGTAGAAAAAAGGATTTGAAATCACCAAACAAGGAGAATGTAGGATTCAGAAACTGCTCCCAACACTACAAATTCCAATAGATCCAAGAAGCCAAAAGGATACCTTTTCAAGAACTGAACTGGAAAACTAGCTTCTCATGTCCAACTATAAGTACTCTTCCAAGAATATTTCTTCAGGAATCTAGAACAACACAAATGTGGCTACTTTGAGGTTGTCTCTAGATACTCCAGAAGGCCCCCTGTGTAGATATCAGTGTGCCCTGAAGTTCCTGGTGGCTTCAAGCGACTTTACTACCAAAGGCCAGAAGGGAAAAACAGAAATGTTGACAGCCTCACTCATGTGAGGCTACATCACTTGGGTCCAGTACATGAGGGAGGTATATTACCACTGTTCTAGGAAAGACTATGGCAGAAAGATGGGGATTCAAAGTCTTACTGCTGAATGATCCCTTCTGTATTGAAGGTAATGGACACATGAAAGCACCAAAAGAGGTTTTGAACAAGATTTTAGATTTTGTTTTATAATCTAGATATTCACACAGATAACTGACTAGTATGTTTTTCTTAATGCCTAAGTTCAAATCCATTTAGAAAGACAGAAAAAGAAATGACTAAGTTTGGATCTAATTATGTAGTGGTACACATTTAAAAACAACTCCAGCCAGATGTGGTAGGACATGCAGAAGGGAAGTAGAGAGAAGCAGATTTCTATGAGTTTGAGGCCAACCTGGTCTATATAATTAAGTTTCAGGACAATCAGTGGTGTATAGTGAGACCCTATCTCCAGGAAAAAAAAAAATCCATGAACTAAGAAGTCTGGTTAAACCTTTTAATAGATGTATAGATATTAATTTAGTAAATTAATATTAATTTGATCTCTTAATGACTTATGTGATCAAACAATAAATATAGACCCAAAAGAGCAAGCTCTCAATTAGGGTAGCCCTTTGACATGGGAAAGGTAAAAGAACATGAAAAACTGGGGTTCTGAGAAGTTCTAATGTATAAACAGATTCTACCAATGACTGCCACACACAGGATAATGCAAGTAGGCATGATTATCTGTAATTTCATATTTCACAAGTCCTATAGAACTGAAAATTAATTGCATCCAGTGTCTTTGATGTCAAAACTAATCTTTGAATCCATCTGAAAACAAACAATATGAATTGATATTAAAGCACTTATCGTTATTTTTCCATTTAATGTAAACAATTTCATCACCATAAAATCAACAACACCTCTCTGGAATTTATCTGCTCTGAATTGACCTTGCTAAAATCCTAATACATCTGGCTGGAATTCCTAAGTGATGGAATACAGCCACAATGCTTTCAGGAATTTCTTTGAAATTTAAATGAGATAATATACATGAACAACTAATGAAGGGCCTAAAATACTTGAAAACTTCCCTTAAGGGAGAGAGATAGAAAGATGGCTCAGTAGTTAAGAGTGCGTGCTAGTCTAGGCTCTCGGCACCCCTATCAGACGGCTAACAACTCCTACTCAGGGGATCCGATGCCCTCTTCTGGACTCTACAGGCACCTATACTCACATGCACATAAATGGACAAACAAAAAAATAATAAATGTGTAAGTTTAAATTTTTCCCTGGGACTAGAGAGAGGGCTCAGTGGCTAAGAGCACTAGCTGTTCTTTCAGGGAACTAGGTTCAATTCCCAGCACCTATATAGTAGTAGCTCATAATTGTAACTTTTGCAGGGGTCTAAGACTTTTTTCTGAACTGCACAGATACCTATCATGCCCATGATACACAAACATGCAGTACAAATACTGATATATATATATATATATATATATATATATACTGATATATATAAATAAATAAATAAATGAAAAAAAACATGAATTTCCTTTCTTGAGTAGCTCCTGCAAAGATATGTTAGAAAGTAATATAAGCTAAAAACTTTTATAGTGGAAACTAGACATGTTATGTATTTTGGAATATTTCTATGAAACAGATTTGCTTTAAAAAAAAAAAGTTGGCTTTTCCCACTATGTTGTAACCACCTAAGTTTGGCTCTATATTGTGCATGTTTGTTGTGTGGAAAGGGAACTCTATAACTTAGCATCTGCTTTTGAGCTGAGAAGAGGAGCCACTGATATTTGTGTTAGGGTGATAATACATTGTTCCCCTATATGTGAACAAGCTATGATATAGACATTGAAAGTATGTTTTGTGGTAAGTTATATTAAAGCATTTTTTCACTGTTTTATGACTTACTGTTTTATTTTTCCCTTTTGTGTAAAAGGTACCCTCCTCTCTTCTTTGGTTCTACGCATATTTTCTAAAAGTATAGATGTTTTTATGAAGGCTCAGTAGCAGAATACTTGCTTAGCATATATGAGACCCTCGGTTTAATCCCCAGGAATAAAAAAAGAAAAAATATTACAAACCCAGTCTCCTTGCCTGAGAAAGGACCTCAACTTCCTATCCATTTCTTGAACTGTGCCCACCACATAAGCTCACTGGGGTTAAGAGCTCTCTGATAAGGCCAATACAAAATGCCACACTATCTTCCGATAGCAACCTCCATTAGCTTCTTTTAGTGACTATTAAAATATTAAAGTGGGTTAAAATGTAAAGGCTAAGGCATAGAAATTTTATCTTTCTCCTCTTTGCAGTCCCCTCCATAATACTTACACAAAATGCCTATTAGATTTAGAGTAGTATTGTTTAACTCTTTCTATGCAGGCATTATGCTAGATGTTTCACATATACCAACTCGTGGGATCATGACACCTAGAAACTAGACATCACCAGTTGGATTACTGTCTCCTCCCATTTCAAAATGCAATACTGACTTTTTTTTTTTAAATTTACATTCCAAATCACTTCCCCTTTCCCGTTTCCTCCCTCCCCGAAAGTCCCATAAGCCCCCTTCCCTCCCTCTTTTCTCCATTCAACCCCCTCTCGTTACTCTGTCCTGGCGTTCCCCTACATCCAGTCTTTCCAGGACCAGGGGTCTCTCCTTCCATCTTCTTAGAAATCTATTGATATGCGGATTGTGTCTAGGGTATTCCGAGATTCTGGGTCAATATCCCCTTATCAGTGACTGCATACCATGTGTGTTCTTTTGTGATTGGGTTACCTCACTAAGGATGATATTTTCAAGTTCTGACCATTTGCCTAGGAATTTTGTGAATTCATTGTTTTTAATTGCAGAGTAGTATTCCATTGTGTAGATATACCACATCTTCTGAATCCATTCCTCCGTTGAGGGACATCTGGGTTCTTTCCAGCTTCTGGCTATTATAAATAAGGCTGCTATGAACATAGTGGAGCATGTGTCCTTATTGCATGCAGGTAAAGCCTCTGGGTATATGCCCAGGAGTGGTATAGCTGGATCCTCCGGGAGTGTCATGCCCAGTTTTCTGAGGAACCGCCAGACTGCTTTCCAGAGTGGTTGTACCAGCCTGCAATTCCACCAGCAGTGGAGGAGTGTTCCTCTTTCTCCACATCCTCGCCAACAACTGCTGTCTCCTGTGTTTTTGATCTTAGCCATCCTGACTGGTGTGAGATGGAATCTCAGGGTTGTTTTGATTTGCATTTCCCTAATGACTAAGGATGATGAACATCTCTTTAGGTGCTTCTCAGCCATTAGATATTCTTCAGGTGAGAACTCTTTGTTTAGCTCTGTACCCCATTTTTTAATAGGGTTACTTGCCTCTCTGGAGTTTAACTTCTTGAATTCTTTGTATATATTGGATATTAGCCCTCTGTCGGATGTAAGGTTGGTAAAGATCATTTCCCAGTTAGTTGGTTGAATCTCCAGCACTAAATAAGCCAACCTCTGTTGTTCAAGGTAAATTTCAGGCCTGCCAGGGCTATCAAGACCTTGTTTCAAAACAAACAAACAAAAATAAGCCTCTCAATCTAAAATCATGGGGTAGGGCTATGTTACAAAGACTTCAAGGGCAAAGCATCTGCTTGGAATGGTTTAATATTGGGATGGTTTAATGTAATTGGTTTAATATTTTACATGTGTTCTTTTTCTCATGAGTAATGCAGACACCTTAAATTACAGTTATTAAAACTGACAGTACATCACAGTTAAATACATACAAAGCACAATACCTATATTATAGATACAACAAGAATAAACTTGGCAAGAATGACTAACTGGCAATTTTTTTAAATGCTCTGAAGAATTCAGACACATAATGCAGACACATAAAAGCAGACTATTACAATCATGGATGTGGCTTAGAGAAAATGACGACACAGACTCACAACTCTAGACCTCCAGTTCAGTCTCTTGCTTCTCTATACTGGAGGTTTATTTATAAAAAGCTGTACTTTCAAATGTTAGGGGTCAGGTGTCTTTGCCTTTGGCACCCTGTATTGCCAGAACAGCTCAGGATCAGACAGGTCACATCAACACTAAGTAAGTAATGAGATGAAGGTAAAGTCTACTTCACAAGCAATAAAGAGGCTAACTTAGAGGAAAATCCAGATAGCCAAAAAACAAGACGGAACCAACTCAATAAAAGGAGACTGCAGTAGAAATGCCTCAGGGAACTATGGGATAGGGCTGAAATCCTTCAGAGATTGAATACAAAGTGTAAATTGTCCCAGGCAAGGTCCAATTTTACCTAACAACTAATAAGAAAGCATAAGAGGAAAAACATAAGAGGGAAAAGTCACAGTTCAATCTACTAACAAGACTGCTTTCTAATGCACAGCTATGAGCCCTTATTTTCAAACAAGGAGAGAAGCCTAATTTCAGTGCCAGTAAGACTTGAGTGCTAGTACCCACTTTAAATCCCAAGTACCAGGGCAGCCTGGACTATACAGTGAGAACCTGTATTACATTTTTTTAAATTAGTAACTGCCATTGTGGAACATCTCAGTATGTATACCCAAGCCAAAACACATTCATAAATATAATCTTTAAATTTTTATGTGTAAAAGTTGTTCACTCGCATGTACGTCTAAGTGCCACAAGCGGGCAGTGGTGAAGGAAGGCACAAGAGTGCTGGACCCCTCTGGAAATGAGATTACAGTAGGTTGTTAGCTGTCTTGGAAGGTGCCAAGAACCTAATTCAGGTTGTCTAAAAAAGCATCCAGTTAGTTTTCTTAACCACTGATCCATCTACCTCTAGCCCTGATGAAGCAATATATTCCACATCAAATGGGGTGCCTGGAAAGATGGCTCTGCAGGTAAGAAAACTTGTTGCTCTTGTTGATAGGGTTCTCAACACTCACATGGTAGACAACATCTGTAAAAGCAGTTCCAGGTAATCGGATGTCTCCCCTCCATGGGCACCTAGCATCTATATGGTATTCATACATACATACAGGCAAAACATTCATACACATAGATTTTAAAAATCTTAACTGTACTAAAAGCAGACATTAGAGTAAGAGCTTGATAAATCCACTTTCAACCAGGAAGGAGGTGGGACACTAGTGAGATAGGATTTCTCACACACTCAAGGAGATCTGTATGCAGTTCTCTGTAAATGCTGTGGCTGGCGATGGCTAGATTATTCTGTTATGTGACTATGCGGTTTTATTCTATTTAACTTTTCATTATTATTTAGTGCTGAATATCATGTGCATTCAATGCAAAATTTCCATAATGGAATTATACTCCGTAATAAAATGGCAAGTGTCTTTAGCCCACTGAACCATCTTATTGAACCCACACGTAGCCTTTTAAAAAAGCTATTTTTTGAAAAACATGAGTAAGATTATTGATATGGTCATAGACTATAGTGAAATTTGACAAGTATATGTGAGAATAATCTGTGAGGTTGATCAGATCATACATTTATGTACACTAGTCTTCAGTTTGCGTACAGCAAGTAAGAAAGGAGATGAAGAGAAGGTATACGTAAACCACGAGAAGAATATTTTTCTATGGCTAGGCATGGTTGTGCAAACCTTTAACCCTCACACTCAGGAGGCAGAGGCGGGCAGGTCTCTGAGTTCGATGCCAGCCTGAACTACAAAGCAAATTCTGTCTTTTTGGGTTTTTGTCTCTCTAGTTTTGGCTCCTTCGTAGCTTTTCCTTTTTTCATGATAGATGTGATTTTAATTGTCTGGGTAGGTATTAAAGTATCAAGAACCATTTTTGCAATCCAGAAGAAACCAACATGTGTCACTTCCCTGAGGCAATGACTATGAAAGTTGGGCTTGCTTTCTAATTCCACTGACCATTTGAGCAGCAAGACCTGGACCTGACACTCATCATACCTGTCATGCTGATACACTTACAAAACGTAATTTACAAAGAAAAGGTTTTGCAGCCTGAAATCTGCCCCTTTTTATTGTTTAAATCATTTTACTCCAAATGTTATTTAATGCAAACAGTATTACTATATAAAAATATAGTTTAAAAAATCAACATAAATCTAATGAATCAAATAATTCCATTTTATCTAATTCTTGAAGTATAACTGCTTCTTTAAAATAATATAAATCCAGTTACCTTTGACTAACTCACTCTACCCAGACCAATAAAAACATACATTCTACCATTCTTACCAACCTATTTGAAATGAATGTGTTGCAAACTTGGATCTAACCTTTACCAAATGCTCAAATGCAACAACATTAAGTGCAGTTTTTGTTTTTTCCTAAGTCCACATGGTTTTTATTTGTAATACAGTCCTCATCCATTACTGTAGGAAAGGTCCAAATTCCCAAGGGGCGGGGGTGTGAATGAGTGAATGTGCTCACTGTGGAAACATGCTTTGGTTTCTACTGTTGATACTGAAATCAAGTTTGTGAATTTGGGGTTTCTGTAAGAATGACCCTAAAATGCATCCTGTACAATTAGTCAGAGTAACTATTCATACATAAGAAATCTTTTCCTTACAATGGAGACATGCTGCTTTAAGGATAAAATCATTTTTACAACTTTATTTTTTACCTCTCCTACCACACACTAGTCTGAATCTTCCAAGGCAAAGACTCTCCAGTCTAGTTATGTACTTCTCCAATGGTTCACCTTGAATCTGACCAAACTCACAGATCATTTTCACATATTCTTGTCAAATTTCAATATAGTCTATGATCATATCTTATTTGTGTTTTTCAAAAAATAGTTTTTAAAAACTATGTGTGGAGTCAATGAGAAGGTTCAGTGGGCTAAAGACACTTGCTCTCATAAGCCGGCCAACCTGAGTTTTATCCCAAGAATACCAAATTCCACTTCCAGAAGGCTTCTAATTGTGGAAGGAGAGAACTGACTCCACAAAGTTGTCCACTAGCCTCCACAGGAACACTATAGCATGAGAGAACCCCTACACACACACACACACACACACACACACACACACACACACACACACACACACACAGAGCCTATATGGGGAAGACAGGGCAGGAGTTAATTTGAGTTACTTATCACTTACTGAAATTTCTGAGAAAAGCATTTATTTTTGTTGAATGAACTGAGAGAGTGTGGTAGACTGAGTAAGAATGACCCCCACAGGACCTGGAGAGATGGCTCAGTGGTTAAAAGCACCAACTGCTCTTCCGAAGTCCTGAGTTCAAATCTTAGCAACCACATGGTAGCTCACATCCGCTCGTAACAAGATCTGACACCCTCTTCTGGAGACATCTATGGTGTACTTACATATAATAAACATATAAATCTTTAAAAAAAAAAGGATGACCCCCATGAACTCATATATCTCAGTTCTTGGTCACTAGGGAGCAGCACTAATGTGAAAGGATTAGAAGGATTGAAATTGTTGGAGGAGATGTGGCTTGAAGGAGGTGTGTTACTCGATACGGACTTTGAGGTTTCAAAAGCTCACACCAGGTCTGTCTGTCTCTCTGTCTCTGTCTGTCTCTCTCTCTCTCTCTCTCTCTCTCTCTCTCTCTCTCCCCCCATCCCCTCCCCGCCCCCGCCTCTCTCAGCCTGTAGACCAGGATATAGCTCTCATCTACTGCTCTATGCATGCCATGAAATAAGACTATGCCTCTGAAAATGTAAGTAAGCCCCAAATTAAATGCCTCAGTTACAGTATCTCTTCACAGCAACAGGAGTTACTAGGACAGAGGGGCAACTGAATTCTGTGGAATTCCAAAAGCAGGGGGGAAAAAAAAACTCAAGAATTAAACACAACACCAAAGTTTGGGGAACTGAGTACTTTTAAAAATCTTGAGTTACAAAGGGAGATTCTATCTCATGTAAGAAAAAAAAAATAATGTACTAAAATACACAATTATCCCAAAGTATTAAATTGATAAGAAAAAGCAAGGGAAAATGTCCAGTATATCCACTTAAGATGTTTTTGTGTGCATAGGTGTTTTGTCTTCGAGCACCATAGGTGTGCAGTACCCACAGAGGCCAGCAGGAGGCAACCAATTCACTGGGACAGAACAGGCAGCTAAGCACCACATGGATGCTGGAAATCAAACAAGGTCCTTTGCAGGAGTGTATATGTAACCAACGGGTCATCTCTCCAACCCTCCTCAAACACTTTTTTACCTGTTAAATACTCATGCTGAATAGTATTACCTCAACAACTGAAGTCTGCTAGAAGCATCTAAATCACCTTTTAAGGTTTATCTCTGACACTATCTTCAATCTCCAGTTATTACTCAAATCATTCACCATCCTCATTTCCAAAAACATACTCCTTAACATTTACTGCTTCTAATACTTACAGAAACTATCAACAGAAGACGTGTGTGTGTGTGTGTGTGTGTGTGTGTGTGTGTGTGTGTTTGAGAGAGACAGAAAGACAGAGAGAGAGAGAGACAGAGACAGAGACAGAGACAGAGACAGGGAGGATGCCTTTTCAGTAAAGGCAATCTGTTGCAGACCAGTGTTAGGGTTGGTCTGACGCTGCTATGTATTCAAATGCTAAATAGTGGCCTCTGAAGCCTGGTTGCAGTCCAGAAGAGCACTTTCTCACATACACCAAAAGATGTGTAAACTTTGCTCAATTTTACTCTGACTGGTGGTTAAATAAAGGTGGCTGACAGCAAATTCCTAGGGAGAACAGAAGTAGGTAGGGCTTCAGTTCCCAAGCTGGGAGTAGCAGAGAGGGACCACAAGGAGAAGAAAGAAGACTGAGAGAGCAAGAGGTCACCATTAAGACAGGATGGACCAGGAACACAGGGCTGAGAGACATGACCCTGAGAACAGACTGATAGAACAAAGCAGTCCTGGAGAGACTCAAACTGCAAGTAACTTGGGAAGATAGCCAGTCTAGCAGAGAAAAAGAGTTTAAGGGTAATCACTCAATAAGTATGCTAAAGCTGATTAAATAAATTAATAATTATTAAATATCAAACAACAACCCAGTTTAATCATAAAGCAGGGAACTTGAAATAACGACTGAGGAGGTAAATAAATGAATCTAATAAAACAGTCTTAACATTTTGAAGCAAACCATTGCAGCAACAGTGAGGTCAGTCAGTGCAGTCCTCGGACAGGTGAGAACAGATGATGAGGAAAGAGGCATCAAGGTTTTCTTAATGAAGACAGTCAAGAGAACTAAGCCCAACCCTGCTCTGATCCTGACATAAAAGGTTAGCATGTGGCCTTGACAAGGTCACTTCTAACGCTGTTCTACTGCCTCAAGACTCTAAAATTTTGGAAACAGAACTTTTTTTTTCAGCTGGGCAGTGGTGGCCCATACCTTCAAGCCCAGCACTCAGGAGGCAGAGGCAGGTGGATCTTGAGTTCGAGACCAGCAGGTTTACGGAGTGAGCTCCAAGACAGTCAGAGCTGTACAGAGAAATCATGTCTCAAAAATCAAAAACAAAAAAGCAAAGAGAGAGAGAGAGAGAGAGAGAGAGAGAGAGAGAGAGAGAGAGAGAGAGAGAAACTTTTCTTTCACTAAGCAAGGAAGCTCCACTGGACTTTTTGTACCTTGGTGTATGCTATTCACTGTTAAACAAAAGCACATGAAATACCATGTGTCCAGATCTTCACAGGTGTCAATCTTTAAGTGGGTGCAATCACAAATATTATCTCATAAAAATGGTATAAAAATGGGATACGAAGTGTGGTGGTTTAAATGGGAATGTGCCCCTGATAATGAATGGCTCCAGCAAGCTCAAGTTTGAATGCTTGGTCCCAGTGGGTAAACTATTTGCGAAGGATTAGGATGTGAGGCTTTGTCACTGGGAATGGGCTGTGAGGTTTCAAGACTGTCACCATTCCCAGCTGGCTCTCTGCCCTGTGCTCCCTTTCAGACTGCAAGGTGAGCCACCAGCTGCTGCTCTAGTGTTGTGCTTGCCCCAAGAATGCTCCCTGCTGTATGGTCACAGACCCTACGCCTCGAGAACCATGCCTTGGTCATGGCATCTTAGCACAGCTATAAAAAGAAACTAAGACAAGAAGACAGCCATGTGTCCTAATTATCAACTGTCAACCTTACACAGCCTAGAACAACTTGTAAAGAATCTCAGTTGAGTAACTGTCTTTATCATGTTGGTCTGTGAATATCCATCAAGGGCTATAATGATTGTTAACAGATGTTGGAGACCTTAATACGCTATGGGCAGAACTATTCCTGAGAAGGGGGTCCTGGCAAGTTTAAACAAACTAGCCGAACATGAGCCTAAGTCAGTTGAGAGAACAAGTCAGCAAACAGGTTTCTGCATCAAACTCCTGCCTTGATGTTCTTCAATGATGAACTGTGACCTGGAAGTAAACCAAATAAACCCTTTCCTCCCCTTAGCTACTGGTCTTATTTCATCACAGCATCAGAAAGAAACTAAAACATGCTAAATATGGTGTCATAGGCGCTAGAGAGACAGGGAAACTGGATGCCTGGTTTGGCTAACCCAGCTTAATTGACAAATCCTAGGGCAGTCAAAGAACTTTTCTCAAATTGGTCATCAACTGAGGAATGACATGCAAAGTCTCATACATACACATACAAACACATGTATCTACATCTGCACAATGTGTATACCAACACATACACAAACACGCACATAGGTGTACACACACGCACACACAAAGCACATAAAATTAACTGACAGTGTAATCAAAACCGTGTTATAAAAAATATTAAATAAGATGTTTATCAAAATCAAGAATCTTATTTATGCAAATCTTAATGTTTTACATTTTCTAAAATTTTAATGATAGCTTTTGTTACCTCTTCTTTAAGTGCATGTTTCTTCTGTTCCAGACAAATCTCTTTAGCTCTCATCATCTGTAAAGTCTCTTTAGAAACTGCATACTGGAGTTTTTCCATTCGTTCAGCAGCTGCTGACCATGATGCTTTGCCAAATTTCTTCTGATCTGCTCGCATCCGATCATACACCGCTGTTAACAGTAATTTCATAGAAATATTAAGGCACAAACCTACTAGACAATGAAGACCTATAAAGTCTTAGATTTCACTGACCTCTACAATAAATTACACTTAATGTCTCTATCACATAATCCAAATAGCATGCTTTCTCTATTATCATGTAGTGGTACATGATAATCCAGCACTTTAATCCCAGCACTCAGGAGGCAAGTAAATCTTCAAGTTTGAGGCCAGCTTGGTCTACATTGTGAATTCTTGACATAGTGAGCCACTGTCTCAAACAAAACAAAGGAACAACCTTCACCACAGGACGGGGGTTGGCTGAGGAGGGAGCATGTCTGCTGCTCCTGCAAAGACCTGGGTTTGGTCCCAACATCTACACAGGATAGTTCGTAAGCACCTGCTATAACCAGTTCCAGAGAATTAAATGCCCTCTTCTGGCTTCCTCGGGATTCTGTACACATGTGGTGCACATAAACTCACAGATTCACATATATACACACATAAATTAAAAATATGTATAAATTGTAAAATAAAAGAAAATTGAGGCTGGACATGGTGACTTACATAGTGAGTTAGTTACCAGGATAGCCAGGGCTACAAAGAGAGACCCTATCTTAAAAAAGAACCAAAAAGAAATAAATTAATCATCGAAACTACATTTAGGAAGGGGGGGTATGAACATGATGAGTGCACACATACACAGAGATATATAGCATATATATATAATATACGTTAGTTGAAATCTAATCCCTAAATATTCAAAATGTTCACTGACCCCCTCACAATAAATTAAACTTAATGTCTTTAATGCACAGCCCAATAATATACATTCTCTGTTATCTTGAATAGTATCTTGTTATCTTGGTACATGCCTTTAATCACTCAGGGGGTAGAGTAGGTGAATCTTAAGTTTGAGGCCTAATGTTATTTATTCCAGACGCAGGAAGAACTACTGCCATCTGGGAGTGCGGATGGAAGCAGCAGCACTCAAAGCCTGCACAGCCCTCTTCTTTCCCAGAAAGGAAGAGCTTCTTAGTTTGTAGGAATAGGACTGGATCAAATGCTCATCCTTGATAGATAGCAAGTATGTTCCAATTTTAAAAAGCAGAAATGGAGAGATGGCTCAGCAATTAGAGTCCCATGGGACTCTTCCAGAGGACCCGAGGTCAATTAGCAGCACCCACACTAGACAGCTCAGGAGAGGCAATGACTTGGGCCTCCGTGAACACCTGTAGTCACATCTATATAATCACACAGACATGCATATAAATAAAAGAAACACTCTTTGAAAAAACATATCACAGATAGGAGCACTGGCAGTGGTGCCTCCTGAAACCTTAAAAGAAGTCCTTGATCCTTATGCCAATCAAACTTTAACAAATGACAGAAATTGGAGATTAGACAAGCTCAAAGTTCAATATGGGATACACTCACAACATGGGATGGTATCACTGTATTTTCAGAAGTGATTAACTTTTGTAGTATTTGTCTTTTACAATATAGAATTTAGTAAGCTTTAAATTTTTCAAAAATATTTTTTTTTTAGTTTTATTTATATGTGTAGGCGTTTTGCCTAAGTGTGTGTCTGTATACACCATGTGAGACCAGAAAAGAGCATTGGATTCCCTGGAACTGGAGTTAACAGACAGTTGTGAGCCACTAGGTGGGTGCTGGGAATTGATCTGGGTTCTTTGGAAGAACAGCCAGTGCTCATAATTGCTGTGCCATCTCTCCATCCCTAGAACTTCTTTCTTTAAAAAAATAAATAATTTTATTAATAATTTACATACATCTTAAAAAGTAACTGTAAGTCAATTCCTTATGCTTACCTTCTCCACTCCTGATGTTCAAATACAGCCAGCTATAAAATCACCTCTGGGGCTTACTTTACAAATATTTCTATTTCTTAACTTACAGTCTTCAAATATCACATGTTCCTATTCTGACAGAGAAGGAATTTGCTTCCTTAGAAGTTCTGCTCCCTTTTCTTGGTCTCTCTGAGCTCTGTTGCTATAGTCACTGCTGTTCCTACTGGCTCTGAGGGAATAGCTTTTTCTGAAAATAACACTTGCCTTCAAAAACTCAATTTTTGCCAGACCCTGAACTCATGTTAATAACATGTCTTAAACTCATTTTAGACTGTGTTCAATCTATTTCCCTATTGTGTGCTTAGCCCATCTAACTTGCCCTTAAGAAAACAATGAAACCACCCTTACTATACCTTGAATTTACCATGTAGTCGTGTTATACAATAAGCTAAATGCATAGCTTTGATCTCAAAACTATATACACTGCCATGCCCCTCCCTCATCCAGAATAATGTATGCATGTGTTGTGGTAATCATTGCTGAAAGCAGGCAATAGCAGGCTGAAAGCATTATTAAAGAAATCAAAGGTCCACCATAAATGTTGGAACCAATGTGTGAATAGAGGCCAATAACATGTTTGCAGTTTTGAGTACTATCTTGGGTCAGCTTGAATCAGTAAAATCACCTATTTGTAGAACAGAATCTTTATTTCTTTCTCATATCATATTTTCTGTGCTCTTCAATAAATACAAAGCGAAATCCTTTGTTAGGGAAAGACAACAGACTACAAATGAAGAGAGATACAGGAAGACACATTTCAAGTTTGGATTCACTGTTAGCCTAAATTGCCACAAGAGGAAAATCTTTTTTAACATGTACTGTGACAACAAGTCTACTAACAAGAGGAGCTGAAGTTTTCCACTCAGCATCTCCTTGGTTCTTAATTTTAAGGTCTCAAACAAAATATCTTCATTGTCTGTTTTATACCAAAAATATTTCTGCCATTTTAAATTGCCATCTTTTACAATTGTATTCAAATAGTAAAGCAACTGTAAGACCAATAAAGTAGAATGTACTACAGGGGGAACAGTCTATTTTAACTAAGATACATTTTAAAGTCAAGTCTGTGAGGTTTAGTTCTGTAAAAAATTCATTTGTGTGCATACACACAGGAAATTGTTTCTATCTTGTTTTCCATTCATTGGCTTTATCCTACATTAAATGACCTTATTGTGTCTGTTTCTGTATTTAACAGGGCCTCAGACCTTAGTAGGCCCCAGACCTTACCACAACTGACTGCATGGTGAAAGTACCATCCAGGCCATAAAACTCAGCACACAGAGAGTACCACCTGCCAAATGAAAACAAAGACCTAATCCATCAAAGTCCATAGCTCTGGGAAAGTCTCTAAATGTACTGACCTTGCGTTTTGGCTTCTGCAGTTCCGCTTCTGTGAACCCAGAACATAGTTTTGTGCTTAAAAACTCATCCTGAGAAAGGCTCAGATATCAAACACCCAGTACACTCATCAGCTGGGTAATAAACACTTAAATCTATGTCGAAGGAGTCTTCTTGGTGGCTACCCCACTACAGCTCTCTCTAGTTCTTTCTATTGACTTAAAGAATGGGCATGTTATACCCATATGCCTTGGCATATGTGTATACATATGCCATACAAGGATACCTTGATTGCTAACCACGGCTACTCTCTGTCCAATGGGATGAAGTACACTTTCCCAACTCTACTATACAATTATTCTAAACATAAAAAAAACTTTCTCATCTTCAAAAATGCCGAAGGAGCCTTAAGCTTACCTTTCTGAGCTTTTGCTGTTATTTCAAAATATTTGACAGTGAGATCCTGAATAGACAAAACAGCCATGTGAGCTTTCCGCTGCCAGTCAGCATCTTCCTTCTGTAGACTCTCAATTCTTCGAGGGCCCAAATAATCATTCTCCATGGAAATCTTCGGAGAGAAAAGAGGGAAAACTTTTACTCATTCCTCAAACATTTTATGTGTGTAATGTGCCAGATACTAGTCAGGCTTAGTGCTAAAATAACACTACTTGCATCCTGCACTAGAAGTGCAGCTAGTGATTTTTAAACTGAGTGACTTAACAACAGCACTGAAGACTTCTGACATGGGAATCTGTCCTTCTATTCTTCCTTTTCTACTTCTTCCATGCTCCCATTCCCATCCACCCCCCTCTAAATAAATGCATAATGAAGCATTGGGTCATTTCTGAGTGTTAAGACAATGAGTAATTTATTTTCTCACTTACAATAGTTATATTTTAGGGTAACAATTATAAATTCTTTTAATTTACTGTTTTCCTAAGGTCAAGACAAGCATTCTATTCCTTTTAGATAAATATAAACTACCTATGTATTACAAAAGTCACAAACAACAAAGGTGAAAACGAAATGAACAGAAATGGACCATATTCATATATATTCATATATATAGTCCTGCTTTATCATATGCAAAAGATTGACTTAAATAGAGACAATTAAGCAGGGTATAGTGGCCCATGTCTGGTGCCCCAGTCCTTGAAAGGATGAAGCACAAGGGGAGAAAGAATGTTAATAACACTGTTAAGAATTAAAAACCAGAAGTTGGAGTGTTGGTATATGCCGCTAATTCAGCAGTCAGGAGGCAGAGTCCAGTCTGGTCTACAGGGTAAGTTCCAGGACAGCTATAGCTTCACAGAGAAACCCTGTCTCAAAAGGGGGAGTAGGGCTAGAGAGATGGCTCAGCAGTTAAGAAGACTGGCTGCTCTTCTAGAAGACCCAGATTCAATTCCCAGCACCATGTAATTCACAGCTATCTGTAACTCTAGTCCCAGGGGATCTGACCCCCTCTTCTGGCTTCTGTGGGTGCCAAGCACACACACACACAGTATGCAGATAAACGTGCAGGCAAAACACCCATACACATTTAAATAAGTAAGCAATAAACAAATATTAGAAAATAATGGAAAGCAGATAAATGTAACTCATCCATGGCACATCTTAAAATAAAATAAAAACCATTGGATATCTAATCACTGAAAGCTAATAATGAATTCCAAAAGTAAAAATAAAGCAAACAATTCTCTAAACAATGCAAGAAACAGAATTAACAATTTAACCATCTGAAATTAAACACACTTACTTTGAGGGAGAATGGAACTTTAAAAATTAAAAAACCTAGGATTTACTTTTATATGTGTTGGAATTAATTTTGTAAAGGTCAGGGCCAGAGATATAAATCTGGGCATCAGTAACACAAAGAAAGCATTTATAAAACCATAAGGGTAAATAAGGTCATCTAAGGAACACGAACGAACAAATGAATGAACACACACACACACACACACACACAGAGAGAGAGAGAGAGAGAGAGAGAGAGAACAGGTGTGTACAAACAAGAAAGCATCTTTAAGGAGTGACAGCTAGAGCTATTTACACCGAGCTGTTTGAATTAAAGGGGTAAATGAATACCAGACATGTAAAGAGAAAGCTGTGTATATTAAACCAATCAATTCTTTTCAATATGAATGTTTATGGAGTTTCTCTTAATATAAAAATATGCTATAACAGTAGGTGGATACAGATCAAAATCATAGATAAAATTAATTTCAATTACACAATAGATTACCAAAGAAAGTATATAAAATACACTACTGATGTCACCTTTGGGTGACAAATTTTCTACCAGACATTTTCTCCCTGTTCAATAACTGCATTTTCCAAGGACCAGGGATATAAGTCAGTGGTAGAGCTCCTGCCTATATCTGCAAGACCCTGGGTTCAAACCCTAGTATTAAAACAAACAAACAAACAAAAAACCCAAAAACTCTAGTTTCTACCAGGCATGGTGGTTCAAGCCGCACCTGTTATCCTAGCGCTCAGAAAGCTGAGAGGCAGGTTCCAAATTTTAGGTCAGCCTAATCTACAAGTGAGACCTTGTCCAAAGAAAACTAAGAGAAGAGTGAAGAGAAAAAGAGAACAGCCAAGGAAAGACCCCAACATCTCTACTTTCTTCCTTGAATGAAATATACTTGACAATGAAAGTGGCATTGTTCATATAATCAAACAGGAAGAGATTATTTCATTTCTTCTTTAGGCTAACAAGCTGTATTAACAAATGAGCTAAGGGCCCATTACCCAGAAGTTTCTGGATTCTGCTCAAGAAACATGGAGTTCACACTTTCTCTAAGATCAAGTAAGGTAAAATATGAAGTGCCTCCTGTGAGGTGTACAGGTGAGGAAGAGGAGTGGCGAAATGATCAGAACTCAATGTCTCATTAGTAGTGGGAAATAAGATTGTGTGAGTCCTGTTGGCAGTTCTATACTCTGCCCAACAGTCAGGTAGGCCTGGCTTGGGACTGTTTGGCCTCTCTGACCCCTTTCCCTTTCCTTCCCATCCTCTCCATGTGTTCCTGGCCATCCTCTTCCCCTCTTTTCTTTTCTTTTCTTTTCTTTTTTCTCCCCTCCCCTCCCCTCCCCTCTCCCCTCCCCTCCCCTCCCCTCTCCCCTCCCTCCCTCCCTCCCTCCCTCCCTCCCTCCCTCTCTCTGTGTGTGTGTGTGTGTGTGTGTGTGTGTATGTGTGTGTGTGTCTTCCATTTCTTTCTCTTTCTCTGCCTCTACTCCCTTCTCAATTCCCCTTTCCATGCCCTCAAATAAACTCTATTCTATACTAGACTAGTCGTATGGCTGGTACCTCGCAGGGGGTAGGAGTGAGGGCTGAGCATGGGCCCACGGAGATACCTGCTCCCCCTCCCACTGCACCATACTACGCTCTATAAAACATATCCTGGTCTTTATAAAACACATCAAGTCCCCTTTCTGGGATTATAAAACTGGTGTCAAGCAAATAATATTATGGCAGGAATGGCACCCCAACCCCCTGACCAGCTGGGGTTTCAAGTGTGTGCTAGCATTTCTGGCTTGGCACCTCGAATTCTTGATAGTAATTATCTTCTTGGACTCTACTGTGGCTCATATTTGAAAATATTAAGTGTACAGTTAAAAGAAAGAGGCCCTGGGCTCCTGTTCCCAGCACCCACATGGTGGGTGGCAATGATCCATAACTCCAGTCCCAGGGGATCCAATGCCGCCTGCCTTCTCATCTCCATGGGCACCAGGCTCAGACAAGCAAACACTCATACACGTCAAATACAATACAAAATAAAGCAAATATGGAGAGACACATACCAGTGTACTAGATGATTCAGAGGATACAAAAATGAGTAGGGTGTAATATTCTCACAAAAAAATTATAATACAAGGAAGGGAAATATATTATTGATACAGATTTTTTTCACAAAATTAAGAGACATAGTTCTATTATTTACTAACAATAAGACCTTTTGCAAATACCTTATCAAATCAACAATGCATTTAAATGATCATGGTATGGCGTGCCTGAAATCCCAGAGGCCTTTCTGCCTCAGCCTCCCCCATCTCCAAGTTCATCCTCCTACTTACTACCTTCTAATGCTAGTTTTGGAATCTGCAAATGCTTTTCAGACACTGTCAATGGGAAGGTTGGAGGTGTCCTTCCTTCTTCTATCTGCATACATTTGACTCTGCTGGACTGTAGGAAGGTATCATCCCAGCCTTGCTTCTAAACACCAGAACTAACAGTTCCTTCCTCAATAACAAAATCAAGTCTGCAGTTTTTTCAACCCCAACCTCATGTTGCAACTCTCTTCTCCACCAAGACAAGCCAGTACCCGCATACTAAGTGCCCTATCCTTAGAGGTCTGGGTCTAAGTGGGCCATTAAGGCCAATATAAGAAGCAACATCCTTTTCATATGCATGAAGCTCCATGGAGCCTTCCCTCTGCTTAACTCCATAAATGCAGTCCCTTCCCTTTGTGGTGGCTCTTTTCATAGTCGCTCCCTTAGAGGTAGCTTACTTTCTTGCCTGCTCTACTTTATACCTAATTAACAAATCTTTCTATTGGAATGCTCACTGTTGGTTTTCTAGCTTAATTTTCTGGTCAAACCCCAACAGATTTAACTATGGAATAGAATTTAATAAACACAACCTAGAATGTACAAACTCAAAGCTCCTAGCTCAGAACAATAAGAGAGAAATTATTTCCACCTGAATGAACAAGCAACAGACAAAAGGAGGGGATAACCATCTAGAAAACTGAAATTTTGTACTATGTCTTTTGTGGGAGGAGGTTAACAGCAAAACAATCCCTCCATCATCTAAAGTGCTGTTGGACTGGTTATGTGTCTATCTCCGCCTTCACAAACAATATAAACAGGCACCACTTTTCCTCTGCTGCTCCGTAGGCTTTTGAACTTAACAGCTATAATGCTGCAACCAATTGCTAGAAACCTTGGCTAATCATTTTATTGTACTCAAGGCACTAAGCAACAATCCTCTCTTAACGTCTTTTCCTAACTTGGAAAACTTGAAGATGTTACAGCAGTCCTGTTCAGCTGGATTATGTGCTAAAAACAATGACAGCTCTGTTTGGAATTTCAAGGCTAGAGAGAAAACAGAGCCTGTTTTAACATTAACATGGAAAAAGGTGTGTGTCAGTTTTGGTAGCCAGCAGAGTAAAACAAACTTATAAATACAAATTCTCTGGCATGATACTCCTTAAGTACATCATTGCTAGGATACTACATTTTGTAAGAAGTTATTATGGTATTTCTGTGCATTGTTAAGATATTGGGAGAACCTAACTTCTAATTCTCAGTGAAGCAAATGCCAACACAGACTTGTGAATATATTTAATGATACTGGAAGTACAATGTAACTTTTTTAAGCAATGGGAATGTTTGTTCAATGATAAGCAATTATCAAGAACCTTTTTAAAAAGCCTTACTTTTATGCGTTTATTTATGCATATGTGTTTGTCTGTGTGTATGTGTTATGTGTGTGTGCTAAAGAAACAGTGGAGGCCAGAAGAGGGCATTAGATCCTTTGGAGTTGGAATTACAAATAGTTGGTTATAAGCCACCCACTATGGGTTCTGGGAACCAAATTAAGATCTTCTGGAAAAGCAGTGAGCATTCTTAATCATTGACCCATCTCTCCAGTCCCATCAGAGCTTCTTAATACACCAGCCAAGACAGAAATGGGTATACCAGCATACTCCTGCAATCCTAGCTACTCAGGATGCCAACAAGGCAGATCCAAAGTTCAAGGCCAGATTGCTCAGTGAGAGGGCTGATGATGTGGGCCAGTAACAAAGTGCCATCTGAGTGGCAACATCAAAAGACCCTGGATTTGATTCCCTGCCGTATATCTCATAAAAGATTAGTATCCAAATAGGAGATGCCAATTTAAATAAAACCAACAAAGGACCTAAGGAAACAGGACATATGGCTAATTGGCTTATGAAAATTGTTGTAGATCACTAATCATCAGAGGAAGTAAATCAAACCCACAAGGAGGTACCATCTTATCCCTATTTAATTGGATATTCACAAAGGCAAAAGGTCACAAATACTGGAAAGGAAGTAAAGGGGAGGTTTTGTACACTGTTGTGGGAACACATTAATGTTAACTATTATGGTAGCTCCTCAGACAAGGAGAAACAGACCACATAGTCTTCCAGTCCTACATCTAGGTGTACGCACAAAGGACTTGCTGTCAGTATGTTGAGATATGTGTGTCCAATGTTAACTCAGTATTATTCACAATAGTGGAGAGATGGGATGAATGTGTGTGTTCATCAACAAGATGAATGGGCAGAGACAGCATGGACATGCACATAGACACATAGAAAAATACCATTCAGCCTGTACTAAGGAGTAGAATGGTACTAAGTCATATAGAAGGGAGGGACTAGGGGCATAGGGAAGATTTTGGTGAAAGGACACAAAATACCTTTTAGAAAGACTAAGTTCAAGAGATCGATACAAAAGAGAAAAATATACTTAACAATATATAATACTCTTTAAAAACATAGCAGATCCTAAGTGTTCTCACCAAAATTTGGCAAATTATATAAGTTAACTAGTTCAATTTTGCCCTTCTATGGTGTGTAAAACACAAAACACATGACAAATAGTTTTATTAAGTATTAACTTTAAATAAAAATAAATTGTAAAGACACTGCTAAAAGTGATTTTATTCAATATACCAATTGAGACCTCACTACCATAGTATAACCATGTCTTCCTAACCCCAAAGGTTCATCTGTTACAAACTTGTTCCCAGGGTGGTAGGTAACAGAAGTTTGGTAAGTCTCTTAAGAAGGTGTGCCTGGTAAAAAGACTCCCTTCAGCTTAGGGCCTGACTGTACCATTGTCTCCTCACACCTGCACCTCTACTACTGCATCCACCAATGCTGCCTTTCTGATGCTCTCCCCAGAGCTGGCACCATGCTTAGACTACTAACTTACTTTTCCTTGGTACTGAAAAGACCCTGCCTTGGACATTTTGTTTCAGTAACAGAAAACAGACGAACATATATTGACATATTATAAACATTATTAAGTCTTTCAATCTATTAATATGCTCTACCACTCCAGTTAGACATCCTGTAATTTCGGCAAAGCTTTGGTGCTTATTTGTTCTGAGTCACTGGGGATAGGGCATTAGGCATGCTAGGACATATGGTCTACTAGAGTGATTGTCACATTATTTTACAATTCCTGCTTTACAGTACTTTCATTTTTATTTTCATATTTTTTTAATAATTACTGAAAGTTTTGTGTACAGGAATTGCTAATGTAGGTGGCATTTAAATTTTTTCAATTTTAAATTGTTCATTTCCACCCAAAGCTAACATGCTGACTATATATCAAAATTCCATTAAGCTAACATATTCTTCCTAATAAGATTCCTTTTGAAGATTTAAGATTTCTTTGAATTTTTAACATGATCTTTCTAATAATACTAGGTTTTACTTTTCCCAGTGTATGTATTATTTGTCTGCTGTATGGGTTTACTTCTGGGAGGAAAAGGAGAAGATGGAAATGCAAGTGGGGAGAGGCTCAGGGTCAGATCTACACAGTGAGCTTCAGGACAGCCAGAACTACATAAACAAAGACCTTGTCTCAAAAAGAAAAAGGACACACACAGACACATACAACCTGTGTTTGCTTACTTAAAAAGAAATTTAGACTAAATTTCTAACCTACACTGAAATATGTTTTTCATGTAACTAAAGTTTGGTTTCACAGAATTTTTTCTAAGTTTTGTCTGTTTCCTTTCTTCTCCATCTTTTTCCTTTTTAATTTAATTCATTTTTTTAACTTGTATGTTGTGTTGTGCTGAACATACACTCTACCACTGGTTTTTTTCTAACAGCTTCAGTGAGAAGCTTCAAGAGTTATTTTAGACCCCTCTCTAAGAAATGCTCAATGACAGTAAATATTCCGCAAGCTGAGCTTCAGTTTCACACCTGAAGTCTTGTCAAGGGTACAGAGCAGTCAGTTCTCCAGAGACATCAAGAAGCCCACCCAAAGTTTAGTCGTGCCCATACAAGGCAATCCTTTTGGAGACATGGTAACAGCAGCACTATGGACTAACCAAAACCACTGTAGAACCAATTAGAAATGCATTTATAATGCTATCAACTCAATACAAATATGTTACCTATGCATATAAAAACATAGCAGTAGAATAAATTTCAGCATCAGTAATAGTGCAGTAGTTAAATATACATATTGCTACTTTCCTTACTTTAAGACTCGTAGACATCAGTTAATTATCCCTACACACAATATATATCATACCAATGGGTCAGAGTTTCTACCTCTACTTTAGGCACCAATTTATCTTACAAATTAAGCTAAAATAAGATCCAGGAATTAGAGTGGTAAAGGACCTGTCTAAAATATAAATCCTAGATTCAATTTAACCATTGTAAAAAAAAATGTTAAAACTTTTTTTTAAATTTTATTGCTATAGCTAGCTTAACTATAATCTTCTATTTAAGTCTCAATTCTCAATTATTGTGCTGGTTAGTTTGATGTCAACTTGATACGAAGCCAGAGTCATTTTAGAAGAAGGAAGCTCAATTGAAAGCATGCCCCCTACTAGATTATCCAGTGGGTAAGGCCTCTTGACTGATGATAGGACTCAGGCTTGTGGGGGCACACAGCTCTCACTGTGAACAGTGCCACCCCTTAGGCTGGTAGTCCTGGGTTCTATAAGAAAGCAGGCTGAGCAAGCCATGGGGAACAAGCCCATAAGCAGAACCTCTCTATGGCTTCTGCATCAAGTCCTGCCTCCAGGTTCCTGCCCTGTTTGAGTTCCTGTCTTGACGTCAGTAATAGACTATGATAAAGAATTGTAACCTGAAAAAGCCCTCTGCTCCCCATGTTGCTTTTGGCCATGTTACTTTATCACAGCAAAAGAAACCCTAAGACAAAGCTCTTCAGAGAAACTAAAATATATCGTATCCACAAGATACACTGTAATAAGCAATTGATTTTAGTTGTGCTGATAACAAATACTTTGCCAAACAATTATAATTTATTTTAAAATGTGTATATTTTCTAACTTAATGGTAACTAGTAATAATATAATTTTAAAACATTACCCCAACCTACACTGATGACTATTACAAGCTACGGACAAGGACATAAATGATCCCAATAAGTAATCTGTGTAATAGTACCACTTATCATATTCATCTGACACAGTATGAACTCAATAACTGGATGTAGTGAATTGCTAGGAAATATGCCTGTATTAAGAATGCACAAAGAATAAAACAGTAGGGGTTGATGGTGTGAGAGGTAACAACTTAGAACAAATATAGTAAAATATCACTGTTAACCGTAAAGAAAGCTACTAATGTAAATAAATGTTTTTCCTCACACTGCTTCCTAAAAAGAATGGAGTGCAGACAGTCCACAGATTTTCTCAAGTGGATACTTAGTACTCATTGTGTTAATAGAATCTTAAGTAGTCATCCTGAAGTGCAAAGGTGCAACAGTCAACAGTCCCAATGGGTAGGATGACCAGGACATCTAGTTGTTTTCTGCCTTTCAGGTTAGTTTCTCAAAAAAAAAGTCTACAGTTGATTTCTAGAAGTTGAGTAAGTTTTAATATCAAGTCTTAAGTTTCTGACACCCTTTTAATGCAAGTGCATATTTTCAAATAACTGACAATTCAGTATTTTTCAAAAGTTTAAGATTACAGCAATTGAGTATCCCAACAAGGACTTTGAAAAAGAAAGGCCAAGAATCTGTTTGCATTATTTAAAAAACTTCTTTTGTAATTAAAATGTGTGACCAGCAAGCCTCAGAACTAATAAGCAGAGTGGCTACAGTTTAGGCTTAAAAAAAAAAAAACAAAATACCTTGATCTGCTGTCTTCGCAGCATGGCCAGCTCTCGCATGTCTCGGAATGGCTGAAGTAAATACTGGTAGAGTTCAGTTGTAGCCTCTGCAAGGCTGCTGTAGGCTTCATCCTCCATCTGATACAAGTCCAAAAGCTCTACCATGCTTTCTATAGTCTTGTGCTTGTCCAAGAGCTGTGAACAAGAAAGTTTCAATACTAAGAAAACTAAATACAGTAACTGATAATAAATACTGTACTTGCCAGAATCAAGAAGGAAGTAAACACACAATTTGGACGTCATCACTCCTTTCTATGCTTCAAGTGTCTCACTATCAAGACCTCTACCTGCTTCATTAGAGAGAAAGGAATACTACCTGCCTGCCTTTAAATTGTCATCTAGTAAATGTTCTCCAACCACATAATGAAACAAAGCCAAAGAATACTCTATCATTGTGCTGGTTGGTTGTTAACACAAACCTATACACATCTGGGAAGAAGGAATCTCAACGGAAAACTGCCTCCTCCATCAGGCTAGTTTATAGGCATTTCTATGGGGCATTCCTTGATTACTATTTGATGCATGAGGGCCCAGTCCACTGGGGTTAGTGTCATCCTCGGGTAGCTGAGTAGAAGCTATAGAGAACTTTAGTGGCATCCTCATCCATATAGTGAATGGGGAAAGCAACCTCAGCTACATAAAATCCTATCTTAAAAACTACCTACCAGCACCAGTGTGCGACAGACAGGCAGACAGACAGACAGACAGACAGACACACTCACACACACACACACAAAAACCCACTACCTCCCAAGCATGAAGACAGACCTACCAAAAAACTCTTAAAAACTGAACAGAACTAGTATTTTGAGAATGGCTTTTTGGTTTTTTGTTTATTTTACCATGATGAAATTATAACTTGAAAATTCTCAGCACATTTGTACTTCTAAAGGACCAAGTTTGATTCATAGCACCCACATGGTGGCTCAACAACTGTAACTCCAGTAACAGGGGAATCTACACCTCTTCTGGCCTCCAGTGCCTCCATGCATACACACATGATACACAGTCATACATTCAGGAAAACACCCACACATACAAGATGTTAAAAAGTAACTTTTTTAAAATCTGAAAAATAAAGAACATGCTTAAGGTTATACCAAAAGAATCACAAGAAATGTAGAAAATATTTTAAACTGATTATTTATTGTATGCATGAGAATAGTTCAAACTCTACATGCTAAATTGAAACATTTTAATAAGTTGTATTTCTCATTATATATGAAAAATATACTGTATACTTTTTACTATTAAATAAACTGAAAATTAATAGTCATGATACAGGCTGCTACCCTTAACATTTTGTCTGACAGGCAGGTACAGAGAGCTTTAACTTTCTGAAGGAGAAACCAAGAACAGAAGCCGGTGTGAAAACTGGATTTGTGTCCAAGCACACACATCCCCAACTGCTCCAGAGACAAGCAGGGTGGGTCACTGCTTGGGCCTAGAATTTCAAGGCCAGCCTGGGCACCTGTTCTCTCAGAAACAATAAAAAGTAAATAAATATGGAAAGAGGAGGAAAAGAGGAAGGAGAGGGGTCAAGGAGGGCTGAAGGGCAAGCAAGATCATTTTCTGGGAGCCAAAGACATGTTGGGAAAACCTAAAATGAATTGGTGAAATGTTGCCATCTCACTGTAGACAAATTTTAGAGTCATGGTGCTAAACGCTCTGGACTGGGAATGTAGTTCAGTGATGAGATATTTGGTATATCCCAGGCCTCAGCCGAGTTCATACCTAGTACCACAGAAGAAGAACAAGGCCCTATCCTAACATTTTTGTGCTTTACTTTCTAGATGAGAAAGATTCTTATCTTGGGGTTTTACTGTGAACAGATGCCATGACCAAGGCAACTCTTAAAAGGACAACCTTTAATTGGGGCTGGCTTACAGGTTCAGAAGTTCATCAAGGAGGGAGCATGGCAGTGTACAGGCAGGCATGGTATGCTGTAGGAGTAACTGAGAGTTCTACATCTTCATCCAAAGGCGCCTAAGAGACTGGCTCTACCGTGCTCACCCCATCCCCACAGTGACACACCTACTCCAAAAAGGCCACACCTCCCAATAGTGCCACTCCCTGAGCCTAACATATTCAAATCACTACAGTTCTCATGATAGAAATTCCAAAAAATTACTTCTGATTCTAGAAGATTAAGTAGCCATTCTGGACAGATTTCTTTTACCAGAGCCTAAACTACTGGAGTTTACCAGAACCTTACTTATCTGCAAGAAGAGACACAGATCCAACTCATAACCTCCCTTGTCTTTTGTCACAGGATGTGGGGATAAGGGTAAACACTGAGAAGCACTTGTCAAGATGACAACCCAAAGGCACAGCCTGTAAGACTGACATCTCAGTGTCACACTGAACACTTCCCCATACTTCCTCTCCATTTAGCACCTTGACACCATACTAATGGAGTCTTCTATGACAACAAAGAAGAATCAACTGACAAAAGGATGCATCTCAACAAGGTCTCTAGGGACATTCAAAGACAACATGAAGACAAAATTTTAACCTGATACCTAGAATAACATAATAATTATTCCTAAGCCCAGTGGTTCTCAACTTCCCTAATCCTATGACCCTTTAATACAGTTCCTCCTGTTGGGGTGACATCTAACCATAAAATTATTTTAGTTGCTATTTCATAATTGTAATTTTGCTACTGTTATAAATTACAGTATAAATATCTGATATGCAAGATATCTGATATGTGAGCCCTGTGAAAGGGCCATTCAAAACAAAAAGAGATTGCAACTCACAGGTTGAGAACCATTCTAGTCAGCAAAACATAAAATGCAAACTAAACATCATCTTTTCCACTCAGTAGATTATGCCCAGACTCTTAATACAAAATCATAAGACACACTAACAGATGAAATGTAAGAGAAGAAAACATCGTAACCAGATTCAGATAGATGGTAGAATTAACAAAACAAATTCTACATGACTATAATTAATATTATATACTTAATCAGAGAAAGAAAATAGGATTAGCTGAATTAATTGCCTGACAGAGTAGACTTCAGAGCAAAGTTATCAAATACAAAAGAATATTAAATGATGAAAAAAATCCTTGATATGTATACATGTGCAAATGGAGCACCAAAATTCAACACAAAAGCAGCCTGCAGGAGAAAAACATGGAATCTACTGTTAAAGAGGAAACCCCAGGACCCCTTAATAAGAAAACATGAACCAACACCACATCCATCAACTGGATATAACCACCATCTATTTATCAACCACTTCTTGTAACTGCAGCACAACACATTCATCATTCTCAAGTTCATACATTAACCATGGCAGATATCTGTCATAAACATGACAAATTCAATGATTAGAAAGCAATATACTCTCAAACTCTAATAAAATTAAAATAGAAATCATTAGCAGAAACCCTACCATATCTCTTAAATACTTAGAAATTAACCAAGTTAATTCTAAATAAGGCATGAGTCAAAGAAAAAGTCTTTAGAAAAAATCATGCTGGGGATGTTTAGAAAGGTGATTCAGCATATTACTCTTGCAGAGAACCCAAATTCAGTTCCAAGTACCCATGTTAGATAGCTCACAACTGCCCAGAACTCCAGCTTGAGGGGTAACCAACTTCTGATCTCCTTAGGCACATGTACTCACATGACATACATGTACATACATACACATGTATATGACATACATACATATTTATGTCACACATACACTGACATAAGTGAATTCTCATAATTGAAATAAAACATTACAAAAAAAATTAAGTGAAAATACAACATCAAACTTTTGGACATACAAAAGAGCAATATTTAAGAAGGAAAAGCATAACACTGGAAATAAATATTTCAAATTATATAAAAACCAATAAACTTCCACTTTTAAAAAAAAAAAAAACAGAAAGGCTGGAGAGATGGCTCAGTGGTTAAGAACACTGGCTGCTCTTCCAGAGGTCCTGAGTTCAGCAACCACATGGTGGCTCACAACCATCTGTAATGGGATCTGATACTCTTTTTTTCTGGTGTGTCTGAAGACAGCAACAGTGTACTTACATACATAAAATAAATAAATCTTTAAAAAAAAAAGAAAGAAAGATCAAATTAAGCCTACAGTATGCAGAAGAAATGAAAACAAAGAACAGGGCTCATGAAATTGCTCAGTGGGTAGGGCATGCAACCCCAGGGAATTGCTGATAGGAGAGAACACACACACACACACACACACACACACACACACACACTCCCTACCTAAACATTTAAAAGTAAAACTGCCAAGCACAGTAACAGAGGCAGAGTTGGCTGACAGCCTACTCTTCAGAGTTCCAGGCCAGCTAGATCGACATAGAGAGACCTTGTTTAAAATTTAAAAGGTTATTTTAAAACTAATGATATCAATAAAATAGAAATTACTAAATGAAAGGCGATAAAAATCAAAGGGTTGATTCTATGAAAATAATAAACTGTTAACAAGAGTTAATGAAAAAGGTTAACAAAGAGAAGAAAAATACAGAAGTTAAAGAGGATGTATTCCTTACTGATCCTGGACAGAAGAAACACATTAAAAGAGAAGGTTTTGGGGGCAAAGATCTATACAGGCAGTATGAATTATTCTAAAGTGCTACAGCTACTGAAGAAGAGTTCTGGTATTCTTCTTGCTGCAGGAGAAGGACTCAGAATTGCTATATACAATTTGAAGGTGTGAATAAAAAATAGACTCAAGTCTCCATCAAAAAAGAAAAAGAAAAAGACTAGTGTTGACTATTCATAGCATACTCAAATACCTTATTGCTTTGTCCAACAAACATTTCAACCACACTACATTGCAACAGACTTCTCAGACTGTAAAAGACACAATGAATGCCCCTTACATGACATATTTCTTCTGCCAATGAACTTGCTTGAAGTCTACTGGAGAAATACATTAATCAAACTCACAGAAAATTTAAAATTGCAATGTGAACACCTTGTGAAAGAGGTTCACCACTTGCATATAAACTTGCAATTCATGCACCAGGAAGGCCATAAGGGATCCTATGCACAAACAGAAGCAAGCTGTTCCTTTCAAATATCCCAGGTTTCAAAGAATCAGCACGGAATTATTCCCACACATACAGATCTTAGCTTTGGTGTAGTATCACACCCACAATCCCAGCGCTTGGAAGGCATTATGTACTAAGATGTAATTCAAGGACATCCTGGCTAAAAAGTGAGTTCCAAGCTAGCTTGGGCTACCCAGCTGGGGAAAAAAAAAAAGAAGGAAGGGAGGGAGGGAGGGAGGGAGGGAGAGGGGGAGGGGGAGGAGAGAGAGAGAGAGAGAGAGAGAGAGAGAGAGAGAGAGAGAGAGAGAGAGAGAGAGAGAGAGACAGAGAGAGAGAACAACAAAACAAAAACCTCTAAAAACAATCTTAACCTGTGTGTGAACATATGCAAAGAAGAGTAGTGGGATTACATCAAAAGTACACAGTTGACAAGCATCATTAAAAGACTGGAAAGCTTAGCATAAAATTAGCAACCTGGAGAGAAACTAGGGGAGCACAATAAGAGATTCTAGAAGTACTAGCAGGCCATGATGGCCCAAAGTTACACACAAGTAGGAAGAGACAGATGAATTCACAGGCTCCTTGTATCTGTCAATGAAGTTTTTGATGACTGTCAGAAATTTTTAGATACAAACTTTAGATATAAATTTGGAACTGGAGAGAGCTCAGCAGTTAAAAGCACTGGCTGCCTCTTCCAAAGAACAAAGGTTCAATTCCCACCACCCCATGGCAGCTCAGAACCATCTGTAACCAGTTCCAATGGATCTGGTGCCCTCTTCTGGTCTCCAAGGGCATCAGGCACAAAAGTGGTGCACAGATATGCAGGAAAAGCACATACACATTTTTAAAAAGCAATACAATTTAGTGACAGACTGGACTTTAAGGTATTAGCATTAAGGATGACTACTAGATTTCTGACTACTCAGTTTCTGATGTGTACTAAGACAAAAGATAGGAACAAATAACAGTATTTTTAGCCAGGTGGTATGGTACATACCTTTTAGTCCCAGTACTCACCAGGCAGAAGGCAGATGTCTGTGTTTGAAGCCAGCCTGATTTACACAGTGAATTCTAGGTCAGCCAGGACTACATGGCAAAACCCTGTATCAAGCAAAAAGGAGGAGGAGTGAAGAAGAGGAGGAGGAGGAGGAAAATTAAGGATGACTTCCAGGTTTCTCAGATGTACTGAGCCTGGAACAAACAGCAATGCTTTTGTAGGAGTAGATCAGAAATTGAAGGCAACACTTCAAACCAGTGGGATAAATGTTGACTATGTATTGGAATGCTAAATTCTGTACCCTAAGGGAAGGTCTAGGCCTAGGTCTATGAGTAAATTTTCATATTTATAAGCTTTGTTGTGTAAACCTTGATTCTTGATTTAAAACTTTGATGAAATAAAATTGACTACAGCCAATTACTGGAGGGATTAGAGGTAGGTAGGTTTTGAGTTACCTGGGCAGGAGTGGAGAGAGGAGAGACCAGGTGGAGAAGGAGGAAGAATGAGAAGAGAGGAAGAAGCCGCAATGAGGGGAGATGACCATGAGCATGTGGTCAGGAGAAACAGCAAGTATTTAGGGACTACCAACTGGGTGGGGGGGAGTACCTAGGCCGACAGTTTAAAACAGAGATTAGTGGTTACCCCTCAGTAATTCTCAAAGCCAAGTAAAATAACCATAGTCTGAGTCTCATTTATTTATAAACTGGTGAGGGAATAAGTTTAAATTGGTTGTATTTTGTCTTGTAGGGGTTACAAATGTTCAAGGTAGTCCTCACACCCTCAGAAGGACTTAATTGAAACAATCTAACAGGCTTTTATGTAAAATGCTGACAGTGAAGGACAGTAAATGTTTTAGAGCAGTAGTTCTCAACCCTAATACTGCAATTCTTTTAATATAGTTCCTCCTGTTGCAGTAACCCCGACCATAAATTTATTTCACTGTGAGGCTGGAGAGATGGCTCTCCCAGAGGTCCTGAGTTCAATTCCCAGCAACCACATGGTGGCTCACAACCATCTGTAATGGGGATCCGATGATCTCTTCTACTGTCTGAAGACAGCAACAGTATACTCACATACATGAAACAAATAAATCTTTAAAAAAAAATTATTTCATTGTGAGAGCACTAAGACAGGCTGACTCCATGACAGGCATGCCACAGGGGCATGTGTTCGATTATATTCATAGTAAGATATTCATTATGTAAGATAGCCAAAAGCAGGAAACAACCCAGATGTCCCACAACGGAAGAACGGATACAGAAAATGTGGTTCAGTTACACAATGGAATACTATTCAGCTATTAAGAACTAGGACATCATGAATTTTGCAGGTAAATGGATGGAAGTAGAAAATATCTTGAAAGAGGTAACTCAAACCCAAAAGGACATACACGGTATATACTCATTAATAAGTGGACATTAGCTTAAAAAGTACAGACTACCCAGGATACAATCAAGGTCAACAAGTCAGGATGCCTCAATCCCACTTGGGAGGAAGAAGAATTGGGGGGAGGGGGGACAGAGGGAAGGAAGGACCTGGGTAGGAGAGGGGACAGGGAGGGGAAAGGAGGAACATGATCAGGTATGGGGGGGAAACAGGAGTGACACCCTGAAAGGCAGCAGAAAGAATGAAAACAGGGAACCTCGGGAGGTAGGAGGTGGGGAACAGAATGGGACCTTAGATGAAATGCCCAACAGTGGAGAGAGGGAACTTGTAGAGTCCATCTCCAGCAGAAAGACAGGGCATCAAGTGGAGGGATGGGGTTGCCATCCCACAATCAAAAACTGACCCAGAATTGTTCCTGTCTAAAAGAACTTCAGGAATGAATATGGATAAGAGACTGAGGGATAAGAGGTTCAGGGACAGGCCCAAGTTGGGATCCATCTCAAGGGGAGGCCCCAAGGCCTGACACTATTACTGATGCTATGGATGATGTGCTTACACACAGGAGCCTAACATGGCTGCCCTCCGAGAGGCCCAATAAGCAGCTGAACAAGTCAGATACAGATATTTACACCCAACCAATGGACAGAAGCTGGGGACCCCTGTGGTTGAATTAGGGAAAGGCTGGAAGAAACTGAGGAAGGTGACACCATAGGAAGACCAGCAGTCTCAACTAACCTGGACCCCCAAGATCTCTCATACACTGAGTCACTAACCAGGCAACATACACCAGCTGATATGATGACCCTGACATATATGGAGCAGAAGACTGCCTGGTCTGGCCTCAGTGAGAGAAGATGAACCTAACCCTGAGAGACTTGAGGCCCCAGGGAGTGGGGAGGGTTGGAACATCCTGTTGGAAATAGGAGGGGTAGGGGTGGGGATAAGGAACAGTCAGAGGGCAGACCAGGAAGGGGATAAGGACTGGATTATAAAAAAAATTATTATTACTATTATTATTATTATTATTATTATTATTATTATTATTATTATTATAAATAAAGAGAAAAGATAAAGTTCACTTGGGGAAAATGCTAGCTATATACCTCATTTAGGCACCAAGTACAATAAACAATGAATTCAGACCTGTGAAAACTTACCATAAACATGGAACACTTATGTGGTCATAACTGTCATTTCATAAGAAAAAAACTTTACCACCCCGTGCCCTCAAAATTCTAGGTAGCATTCAATGGTAATGAAGAAAAGAAAAACAGAGTTCAGTTGGATCAGTAGGTATTAATAAAATCAAAAAGGAGAAAAAACAAGACAGGGTTTTTCTGTTTCAGTCTGCATTTGCTTTAAATGATATTATGGAAAAAAATTTAAGCTTGGTTCAAAAATTCAGAAACTATCTTGCCACAGTCACACCAAAAATACAAACAAACAAACAAACAAAACACTAGTAAATTTTAGCTCAATACTATAAAACAGTCAACACAACCATAAGAAACTTGGGTTCTGGCCTGGAGATAGGTAGCTCAGTGGTAAAAGTGTTTGCCTAGTACCTACGATGCCAGTAAAGCCAAAGGGGAAAAGAACAAAGAATGACAGAGTGAAATGCAGCCAGTCCTCCGTGCCCCTAAGGAGCTGCCGAGCTGTTCAATGACTATGACTAAGAGTACTGGCTGCTATTGCAGAAAGAGTTCTCAGCACTCACAACTGTCTCTTCTTTTACTCCAGTTCCAGGAGTCTAGGGACAGCTTTTTCTGGCCTCTACAAGCACCAGGCACATAAGGTGTGTATAGACATATACATGCTGTCAAAACACCTGCACAAAAGCAGAAGGTCTGACTACCAGCACCACAAAAATAAATAACTAAAGAATAATTAATGGAACAGGACTGGGTGTAGTAGTGGCGCACTCCCTTGACCAGCACTTGGGAGGCAGCAGGCAGATCTCTGTGAGCTCCAGGTCAGCCTGGTCTACCTAGTGAGTTCCAGGACAGCCAGGACTGCTAGAGACCCTGGCTGTTTAAAAAATGAGAGAGAATAGAATCTCAGAACATAATATCTGTAAGAGTTATAACTATTTTTAAAAAATGTTTTACAGCCAGGCGGTGGTGGCGCACGCCTTTAATCCCAGCACTTGGGAGGCAGAGGCAGGAGGATTTCTGAGTTCGAGGCCAGCCTGGTCTACAAAGTGAGTTCCAGGACAGCCAGGGCTACACAGAGAAACCCTGTCTCGAAAAACCAAAAAAAAAACCAAAACAAAAAAAAATGTTTTACAGGTAAGTTCTAAAGGTTTTTTGAAAGTATCAGTGTTAAAGAGGATGCAGGTAGTTAGCATGACAAGAGTCCATAATTCCTGAATCTCCCTTCTTCCCTATTGTAGTTAGCAACTACAGACTGTGAAGTCCAACTCTCACCAGTGGGATGAGACAGTCATCACACCTAGATCAGGAATAAAAGATGGGAAACCATCATAACCATGTCAGCTAGCTCAGTGTTCACTATTCCAGTTAGGGCTGACACATACATACACATCCTTCTTAACAAAAATGAATCACTGACTGTGTTCCTTTGGTTGTGCTGGCTTTGCTCTGTGCTCCTTCCTGCAACACACACAAAGGGACTGGGGGAGTGTAAACTGGCATATCCCTACAGAAAACAATTCAAATGTATATTCCCCTTATCCAGCAATTGTACCTTATGGATACACTTTACTTGTAAATGTTTCAACATATAGACAAGAAAAGATGAGCACTTGCTTAGCATGCAAGAGTCCCCAGCACCACATAAAGTATGTGTAGCTGCATATGCCAGGAACCTTTAACACTCAGGAGGTAGAGTCAGGAGATCAATTCAAGGTCATCTTACATATGGAGTTTGAGATCAATCTAAGCTATGAGACCTTGTCTCAAAACTTTTAATCTATAAATCAGAACAAATCCACTCAATAGAATATTATATAGTTATTAAAAGAACTACAGTTTGTTACGAGAGAAAGAATATATGGATTAGGGGTAGATAAGGTTCTAAGATCTTGAAAGAAGAGACTCTTATAAGGTTGCCTCCAAGAGAAGGAACTGAACAGACAGAAAAATGGGAGATGGAAATAAGGATGGGTGTTTTATTCATATTTTTAAAACATCAGTCAAACAAATATATATGTGGGAGGGTAGGGGGCAGGGAGTGGCTTCTTGTTAAGCCAGGGTTCTACTATGTAGCCCAGACTAACCTTGAACTCAACTCCTCCTGTTTCAATTTCTTGGGTCCCCGAATTACAGGTATACACTACTACATCCACTGTATAGATTTTAATAAGGTTTTGTAGACATTCCTTCTCCATTTCCCAAAGGATTTCTAACTTACAAAAAGCAGGAAATGGGGGAAGGGTGACTAAATCATCCCTTTACCACAATATCCAAAACTATGTACACCTTTCCCAAGGGATGAGGTATGATAGTCTAAAAACGACACATGCCTCTCTTCTTCCTGTGTCCTGACTTTTCCAAAGTGGCAAAGTCAAGTACAGATTTGTCTCTATTTAGCAACCTTGTAACACTGAGGTAATGAAAGAAGTATCTCCCACAATGGAAATGATCAATTAGTTTATCATTGAGCTTTCCTCAGCTCCCAGCAGTGATCTAACTTGAGGCAAGAGTGCCCCCTTCAATGTGGCCTACCACCCCAAAGCATGCTGAAGAGCTGCACAGATCAAAGCAATGAAACAGTTATGAAGGGTCAGACGGGGAGGGGTTTCTAAATTTTTAATCATAAGCTTTTCATTTATACCTTTCTTGCAAGAAAAAGTACATACATGAACCTCATCTTTAATTCTACTTGAAAATGAAACTGTTTACAAAGATTAAAAAAGTTTTATAAACAGCAAAATAATTAAAGAAATGAAGAAAAAAAAAAGAATGGCAGCAACATCTCCAAATAACAAAGGTCTCTCCCTATTCATTCACAGGAAGTCACTCACGTGGTGTCCAACAATTCAAGGTTACAAAACCTCAGATACTGAATCAGCTTGGGTTAGGCTTTCAAGAACACGTAAAGCAAATGCAGTACAAACAGCTGTATACTATTTTCTGCCAAATAAAAACATCAAGTGACTATATGCTTATTAATTTATAATAAGCTTCACAGATGTGTACAAGAACTGGGGTAGAAATGTTTTCAAATGTTAAAATACCTATCCAGTATTTCCAACATGCCTTTTACTCTCCAACAGAGCAGTACTCAACTATGCAACAACTGAACTTAATACTCTTACGGTGTGTCTTGCAGGGCATCTCACCTAACAATACTAATTTATTAATCTGTCTTTGCTATAAAGTTTCACATTTTCCAACACTAGATTACTTTAAGAGCAATGATAACTTTTAATTTCAGTTATTCTATTTTAATCTAAGTAATCTGAAAATAATCTTAAAATAAATGAAATGTACTTAAGATTACAATTTACTCAACAGACTTTAAATTGTCTCCTGTAATGAAAACAGAATTTAATATGGACTGGCACAGGGGTATATAACCATCTACTTAGCATAGGGAAGGGTGACCAAAAAAAGAAAGGGGAAGAGAGACAATCACTATTCCAAAAAAGTTCAGAGAATAAACAAATTGTGCTTTGAACATTCACCGGTTATAAACTGTGAAATGTACAGGATACCATAAATAATACAGGAGTAGAAAGAAATTAGAAAGACTGTTTAGGATTGAGGCTGTTAGAGAAGAACAGTACATTTAAAATGTGAGAAGTCTCTAACTGAGGATGGTGCATGTTTGACAAGTCTGAGAGCAGTCCCTGAGACACTAAGAATGCAGATGTACCTGGATGTAAAACATCCCTGCAAAGTATATGCCAAGGGCCCCAGATCAATGAGCACAGCATAAGCAGTGACAGAAAAGCAGGGGTGTGGAAAGTAAAGTTCTGTATTATTTCTACTTCCAAGATCTGACACAAAGATTGCTGGAAAACACTGTCAACTCTCCCAGAGGACCCCCCCACCTCCACCAGCCACAGTTCAAAACGATCTACATCTATAACTCCAGTCCCAGGGTATTTAATACTCTCTTCTGGCCTTCACAGGCATTGCACACATGTGAAGTACAGACATACTTGCAGGCTCAACACCTATATACATAATAAATACAAAGGTTTAGGTTTGGTTTGTTTGTTTTTTGTTTGTTTGTTTGTTTTTGACAAAGCTCTTCTGCACTTTTAGGGAATTATTTTGCAAACCTAGAAACATGAAGTAAAGATTTACTAAGCATTATATATAACTACCTAAGCCTAATAAGTAAGTGTGTGTGTGTGTGTGTGTGTGTGTGTGTTACTAAGGATCGAATGTAGAGTCTTGTTTACACAACCGAGGCAAACACTCCATTACCTGTATTTCCAACCCTTCTTTTCCTTCTGAACCCAGGGATTTCTGGATGGGAGACAGGTATTTTGCCAAATAGCTCCTTTTTCCACTCTTTTAGACAGGGTCTCACTGTAACTCTGACTAACCTGATACTTACTATGTAGACAGATCCTCCTGCCTCTCCCTCAAGAGTGTTGGGATTAACAGGAAACCATCATGTCTGCCTCCCCACCTCCACACATATGTACACACTTTTTGTTCTGCCATAGTCTTTAAATTACTTTAACTCCTGTAGCCCAAGCAGGGGTTGAACTTGGCCACTCTATTTCAGCCTCCTAAGCAGGTGGGGTTACAGGCTGGACCAGACCCCGCTACATATCCTTTTCACTTGCTTCTACCTCAGTGTAATACTGGTAAAGAATGGGTTCTTAACTACCTTAAATCTAAAACAAAAATCTGCTTAATGAAAAAAAAAATGCCTCCTCTAACACAAGGACACAGTTTTCTTTAGTTTCTTAACGAGTAACAAATTACTTTTTCAGCTGAACTCACAGACCTAGTGAACAGAACAATGGACAGGTTACTAAAAGGAGGAGCAGAGGGAGAGGTAAGGACAGGGAGAAACTGTTAAATGGGTACAAAGTCATAGAAGAAAAATTAGGGGTCCTATTACATAGGTCATTATAGTTACTACTGTTCATATAGTCCAAAATAACAAAGATTTAAAAGAACTAAATGTGTGAGATGAGAACCTTTAGTGCCCTACAAACATAATTATTGTGAAAAAAAAGTTTTCAAGGGTCCCTAAAAACTATAGCAAAAGAAAAAAAGTGCCACTTTTCTTCAGGAATGGTGCTAGAATCATCTAACTACATGAGATACACTGTCACTGTGATAGCAAGCTGGCACAGACAGTAACAACCCACAGTGTCCCATGTGGAGTCTACCACTCACAGTCCCTGGGCCATCATGCCCAAAGTCTTCCTACTCATCACCGACTCACACACAACTTCTAATCCTGCAAGACCCATTCATCAATCCTGCCTCCTAGGGACACAGGCTTTCACAGTGCCTCTTCTGTTTACATACACAAGTGTTCATTGTCTTACAACTGCCTACAGCATTCAATGAAGTAATATATATGCAGGCATGTAACTTAGACTGGACAGACCACAGCATGTAGCTTAGGTATCCAGTGCCATAATACCTACATTTACATAAGGACATTGTATGAAACTGACTTATACCACATAAATCTTTCACTCCTTCCCAAAGAAATTGACAGATAAAATATCTCTTCATAAGAATAAAACCCTGAACCGAGCAGTGGTGGCGCACACCTTTAATCCCAGCACTTAGGAGTCAGAGGCAGGCGGATTTCTGAGTTCAAGGTCAGCATGGTCTACAGAATGAGTTCCAGGACAGCCAGGGCTACACAGAGAAACCCTGCCTCGAAAAACCAAAAAAAAAAAAAAGAGAAGAAGACGACGACGACGACAACCCCAGCATGCTGGGAAAATGGCTCAGTCAGTAAAATGCTTCGTGAGTTCAGATACCTAACACCCATATAAAAAGCCAGATAAAAAGCTTGTGCACAGTGGCATGCACCTATCTATGATCCCAATGCTGGGGAGGCAAAGACAAATTCCTAAAGCTCAAATGGTAACCACAGTTGTTCAGTCAGAGATCCTATGTCAAAAGTAAGGTGGAGAGCGACTAAGGAAGACGCCCAATTCTGACCTCCACGAGCATGCACACACATACACACATGAACCCATACACACATAGTGAAAACTAATAAAACTGGGCTGTGCATGGTGGAGCAGGTCTACACTATCAGTACTAAAGAGAGACAAGAGGACCAGAAGTGCAAGGTCACCATTGGCTACAAAGTCAAGCTACCTCCTGGCTATATGAGATCCTTCATCTAAATAAAGTAAAACTCAACTCTTTTGAAAAGCATATTCATAAAGTAAAGATAGAAGGAAGTCAATTGCAGGCTATAGAGAGAATAAAGGCAGGAAACAGGAGGTGGGATATCCAGGAGGCAGAAAGGATTCTGGGAGTCTTCCAGGCAGGATGCACCTGGGAAGATCTGATAAGAACAGAGGCATGGTACCTGAGCACAGGTAACCATCCACACGGCAGAATGTGGATTAGAATAAATAGGTTATTTTAAGTTATGATCTAGTCAGAGAAGAACCTAGCTATATGGCCAAGTATTTGTAAATATATTTTGAATTTGAGTCTTAATTCTGGGAGCATAGAGAAAGAACGCCCTAACTTTACAAGAGGCAGTTCTCAACTATCAGACTTGTCATAGTCTATAAAGGCACATAAGGATTCTCCCACAAAGATAGTATTTTCAGTGGCAGTTGAACTCTTGACTCAACAATCCATGACTACCCAAGACTGAAGTAAAGATATGGAAGTACGATTAAAAAAATAAAAAAATCACATTTTGAAAAAGCAAGTATTAAAATAATGATCTAAACAGCCAAGCCAGCACTTAAAAAGTAGAAAGGAAGAGAAATTGGAAATAATGAACAGATGAGTATAATGCACTGGTGTCACCCTTCCTAACACAGCAACCCTTTAACACAGTTCCTCATGTAGGGGTGACTCCAACCATAAAATTATTTTTTGTTGCCACTTCATAACTGTAAGTTTGATGCTGTTATGAATTGTGATGTAAATATTCTATATGCACCAAAAGGTTGGCAACCCAGAATATGATAGTTTGCATATGCTTGGCCCAGGGAGTGGCACTATTAGAAAGTGTGGCCTTGTTGGAGGAGGTGTGTTCACTGAGGCGTGGGTTTTAATACCCTTGTCCTAGCTGCCTGGAAGTAGGTATTTTCCTAGCAGCCTCCAAATGAAGATGTAGAACTCTCAGCTCCTCCTGCACCATGCCTGCCTGGATGCTGCCATGCTTCCACATTGATGATATTGGACAAAACCTCTGAACCTGTAAGCCAGCCCCAATTAAATATTGTTCTTATAAGAGTTGCCTTGGCCATGGTGTCTGTTCACAGCAGTAAACCCCTAACTAAGACACAGAGTATAACATGTAGTAAAGCTTAAGGGGCTACACTGGGTTTTTTGTTTGTTTGGTTTTTGTTTTCTTTCTTTTTTTCTCCCCATCACGTCCCAAGACAGGGTTTCTCTGTGTAGCTCTGGCTGTCCTGGAACTCACTCCTGCTGATCAACTACCTCTCCAGCACCATGCTTCTCACTATAACAATAATAGACTAAACCTCTGAAACTGTAAGCCACCAACCCCAACTAAATGCTTTCCTTTATAAAAGTTGCCCTGGTCACGGTGTCTCTTCATAGCAATAGAACATTAACTAAGACAACCAGCCTAGACAATGCAGTAAGACTGTCTCAAAAACTAAAAACCCAAACAAAGAAAGGGACACCAGTTAGAAGCAAGGTGCAGAACTCTGGGGTGTGGGTGAGGAGGATCAAAATTCTAGCCTGCTGTACCAAAAGGCCTACAATATCCTGTAAAGTCAATCAAAACAATTAGATTCATTTGCAGCAGCAGGGCAGCATGTCTTGGAGATCTGGAGGAGTTTCCGCTGATCCACGAAGCCAAAACCAATCTGCTAGTCTTATTCTGACACTGTAACAGTTTTGGAAAGTTTCACCTTTGTGGGACCAGTTTCCATCATCACAAACACAGCTGTAATTGCCAACATGGTTTTAAGTAGAAATAGGTTTGGATTTCAGCTAGTCTCCAGCACCCCAGGAGAAAGAGGACAAAGAATGATTTTAATGGTAGTTTTTATTTATTTACCCTGAGTTTCTACACACTAGACATAGGGCAGGTTTATCTCACTAATGACCTGAAGTAGGCTCAATTTTACATCTCTTCAGAAAGGAAGAACCAGAGGCAGAGAAACTCAGTAACTTCTCAAGTTTAGTCCAAGAAAAAGTTACCAAGGCTCCCAGACTAACTCATGTTCTTAACTACCATGTGACCTGTACTCAGCCGGGTTACTCTCTATGAAAAAACAGTAAACTGAATGGGGCAACTGGAAAATGGTGCAGTCAAACAAGATTTAAAAAGAACAAAAGCATACTTTTAGATTCCTCCCATTTCCAATCTATAAATTCTAAGCATGCTGACAACTTCAGTTAAGAACTGTTCCTTTAATTTATGTCGGGGAATTCACCAAGACAAATAAAATAACCTTAAGAAAAGTAGTTTCAGGTTCCACAAAGTTTAACACAGAAGAAAAAAAGCTCAAGAAAAATAGTTGAATCTAAGGAACTCCAGGGAGACCAAGTATAATAAACTGTTTACAAAGCAGCTTCAATATGAATATAATTTCCTTTTAATACAATAATGACTTCTTATTCCCTTGAGACTCTGAAGGTTCAATACTGCTTAGGAAGTTAATCTATGTTTTCTCTTTTAAGCCTTCATCAACCCCTTCTTACTATTACCTTTTTATTTAGTTCCCTAGTACCAAAAATGCACTTAATATAAACACTAAGGAGGATTTCTAAACTAAAAACAAGAAGTTAACATCTTTCTCCACCAACTTTCAGATCTACCAACAAAAACTAGTATAGAAAATATAATGTTCTAAGTGCAATTATGAAGGGGAAAGTAAAGATTAAATTAAAAGCCATGTCTCAGTTGTTTTAAATGTTATTAAAAGTAGCAGGAGAAGACATGTAGATTTTAGGCAGCAGCATAGATTATGCCATACTCCTTACTTCCACTTTGGAGACTAATAAGTAGTATTAAGAGATACTCTGTGAGAAGGCATTTTTTTTCCTTTCAAATAGGATATATCTGTGAAAAATTTTTAAAGTGAAATATGCCCACATCTAAACCAACTTACTCCTGGCCAGAACAATATAAAACAGAAGTTGAGACTATCTAGCCAGGCGTGGTAGAGGGAGCCTTTAGTCCTGTCCCTGCACCCAGGGGAGGCAGGAGGAAGAAGCCAGACTGGTCTGCATAGTTCCAGCCAGCAGGGCTATATATATGGTGATACCTGACTCAAAAAGATAAAACAAAGAAAAATCACACTGTGTGTTCCTCCTGTAGATTTATATTGAGAAACAGTCAGATACACACACACACAGAGGGAGACAGACAGACAGACAGACAGACACACACACACACACAGAGGGAGGGAGACAGACAGACAGACAGACAGACACACACACACACACACACACACACACACACACGGAAAGAGAGAGAATATGAATATGAATATGAGTGTGTCTGAGGCAGGATCTGGCCTAAAGTCTACAGAACCTCCCTCTTGCCTCACTCATCGTCCCAAACTCTGGAATTACAGGTATAAGTCACCATGACTCACTATAAAAGTACTTCTATAAGTAAATCCTATACATAAAAAAAGCCAGGCATGATGATAAACATCTTTATTCCAGCACTTGGGAGGCAGAGGCAAGAAGAATCTGTGACTCTGAGGCCAGCCTGGTCTACACATAGAACTCCAAGAAAGGCAAAACTAGATGACTGCAGTATATGTGAAAATCAAAGTTTTCCAAAAACACATTAAGTAATATGACGATTAGTCCTGACTGTAAATCTGATAGAACTTGGAATCATCACATAAACAAACCCCCGGCCCTTGTAAGGGAGCTTCTAGATAGATGGATGTCTAGATAGACATCCATCCCGTGGGCTGAGATCCGGACTGAAGTAAGAGTGAGCTGCGCACCAGCATTCACCTTCTGCTTACTAAATGCAGAGCAGCATCATTACCAGCTTTTTCATATTGCCATGACTTCACCACCATGACTAACAGCAGCCTCACACTGTACGCCAAAATAAATCCTTCACATGAGTGAGGCCATGTCAGAATCCCAGTATTTCAATTTGTCTGACCCTGTGCTGTTTCCAGAAGTTGGGTACTGTATGTCACAAAATGCTACAAAAGTAATGAGAACCATTACCAAATGGTTCTCATTACTTTTTTTTTGGTCTATACCAAAAATGACAATAACTATTTATAGTCTGTTGTGGTATGCATATGACCTGCCACTTAAAAGCTCATGTATTGAAGCTTTGTCAGATTTAGGAGTGATCTGAGCACAATGGGTTAATCTACTGATGGGTTCCTAGACAAAGCTGTTAGAAGGTATAGCTGTTAAAAGTGAAGCCTAGCCAGGCAGTGGTGGCTCATGCCTTTAATCCCAGCATTTAGGAGGCAGAGGCAGGCAGATTTCTGAGTTCGAGGCCAGCCTGGTCTACAGAGCAAGTTCCAGGACAGCATATCCAGGAGAAGCAGGTCAGTGGAAGTGTGCTCTGAAAGGTGTATTTTGTCCATAATCATTGGCAATGAGCAACCCAGCCCCACCACTCCCTCTCTGCCATGATGGTCTATCTCAGTTTCAAAGCAAGAGTCATTAACCATAACCTGAAACCATAAGCCAACAAATAAAATATATGTCCTTTTAAGTTGTCTATATCAAGCATCCTTCTTTCATGGCAATACAGTAAAAACTAAGTCCTCAATGCCTTGAAAATCAATCCTCCTATCAATAACAGAGAACTAGGCAGATTCAAAGGAACCATATCTTAGCCTTTTACAGAGTAAAGAGCCACAAGAAATTTCTCATAACAAGAAAAGAAAGCACATAGATATTTAAACAGACAACCCACATTTTGTTTTCTAGTCACACTACCAACAGTACTTTAGTCAACAAAAGGCCAAATAAGTAATAATGAAGAAAAGTACAGTACCACTGATTAAGTTATAGGAGAAAATTTAAGAAATGAAGGCAACTATAACCACACCTTCCAAATACACACACCATCACATTACTAAGGAGTCTGTACAAGTCAGCCCTGCTCGAGCAAGGAGGAATCAAACACAGCTTCGATCTGTGAAATAATTTGACTGGCACTATGCAACCTTGAACCCTATCTTATGGCTTCAAAGAAAGAGTGTAGGCATTTAGATCAGCAGTTCTCAACCTGTGGGTCAAGGCCCTCTTTTCATTGGTGTCCCCTAAAGACCATCAGAAAACACAGATTACTTACATTATCATTCATTAACAGTAGCAAAATTAAGGCTATAAAGTAGCAATGAAATTAATTTTATGGTTGGGGGTCACCACAACATGAGGAACTGTATTAAAGAATCACAGCATTAGGAAAGTTGAGAACCACAATGATTTACATCAGGAACTTCAAAGAACCAGGAGTGATACCCTACCACTATAATGGCAGCATAGGAACATAGAGGCAGGAGCATCAGGCCAGGTTGTGCTTCCCGATATCCTTTTCTAATGATTTTATTTGTATCAAGAAAAGAAGAAAAGCAAGCAAGTAAGAAAAAGAAACCAAACAAGTAGCAAGTTATGGCAGAAAAGGCACAAGGTTGGCAGGACAAGCCTAGGTCTGCAACTGAATTTGTCACTCCTTAATAGTTTAACTCTAGTCAAAGCTATGCCCACTTTAAGCCTCAACTTTGACTTCAATAATACAGGTAGACATTCACTTAGACTGGAGATTTAACTCATTGGTAGAGTACTGTCTAGCTTTCAAGCTGGGTTCTACCAGGAATATTTAGAGCTCAATACCTAACTGGTGCTAATAAGTACAAGTTACAATCCTCAAAAGATGGAATGAGAAACTACAACACCCTGATTACATGAAAGAAAAAGGCCATACTTAATGGAAGCTACCTTTGTAAATAAATGCTAGGTAATTACCGATTTCATACAGTCCTAATTTGTAAGACATCCTTTGGTTATTCCTCTGCCTCTCATCCAAGAGACTGAATAGCTAAGCATGCTATCAGATGTAATGAGTCCTAATCAAAAATCCAGACTATTCTGACTCCAAACCCTGCTAAATTGTACACTGCCTCCTCTAACAGCACTTTCTGCTCTCAATGGTTTTTAACTTGAAAGATATTAGAAGTCAGAATATTTATATAAATAACAAATTCCAAAGCAAACAAATTTTAGATCTTAAGCAAGCCTCTATCATAATTGAGGCTTATGAGCTGAAACACAATCAATTATTTGAAGAATAGCTGTGATTATACAAGAATTATTTGCAAAATCTAGGTTAAAGTTAAGCTTTAAAGCACCGATGCACACAGTAACACAACCCTTAGCTTGGACTAACAGCAAAGATCTACTGCTATACTGTTCAAGAGGCCTTCATGGCACTTGTATGCAGATAAAAATTGCCTTCCTGCTGTATAACAGAAGACACTACAATAAATACATTGAAAACTCCAAGACAAAACTACAAATAACAAATATTACATTTTATTTAGACAGGCTTTAAATAGTATATGACCTTAGAATGTGTCTGTCATCTAAAAATAATTTAACATTGTATTACTGCAGAACTTGTAAATCCTCATGAACTATAATCTCCAGTCATTTGCCTCAAGGTGTGTGTCATAAGCAAAAACTTTCAGTAAGAAACAGACATGGGAGGGGTTCTTAAGCTCCTCCACGCCTATTTTTGAACCTCGGGTTTCACTTGCTGTAGGCAAGTGCTCTACCACTGATATATCTCCCAGCTCTCTTATTTTTAGTTTTTGATAGGATTTCACTTAAGTTCACCGGGGCAGGTCTTAAACCTGTGATTGTCCCACCAACACCTCCTGAGTGGCTGAGACTACAGATCTGGTAACCCATATCAGACCTTGAAGGTATTCCAAATATTAAACTCCAATTGAAGCCTCACGGCCTTTCATAGGGGAACAATTTATAACAGCAGTTTTTGTTCTAGATGTTGATTTTTATGAGACTATGTCTCCTGTATTCCAGGCTGGCTTCAACTTGCTATGTATGTAGTGGATAACCTTGAACTTCTCTCTGATCCTCCTCCCCAACCTCCCACTCCAAGTGCTGAATCTACAGTGTGGGATACTAGGGAAGGGTTACAGTGCTGGAGATTGAAACCAGGGCTTCAGATGTCCAGCAAACACTCATAAACCACTCTTCCAGCCCCTAAGCCTTTTTGCTGTGTAAAAGTGTAACAAGCCAAGAGTTGGGACACCCATATTATCCCAGTCAGGAGACTAAGGGAAGCGGAAAGGGAAGCAGATCATCAATCCAAGAACAGTCTGGGCTACATAAGGGAATTTTGTCTCAAATTCTAAAAACTAAGAATTTTAGGAGAATTTTAATCTAGTTTTTTAAAGCATCTTCCTTGAAGAATATACATTTATCAATTGATAAAAACTGCACTTACCCACAACTTTACATTAAAAGGGCCTGCCTCAGACACTAATGTTGACTGCTCTGATCTAGTGGTGGCAGAGTGGGAATTCACCGTCAAAGCCATGATATGCTATAATGTTGATCCACACTTTTTTTTTTAAATGGGAGGGCTAGAACTGTAGCTCAGTGTAGAGGATTTGCCTGCTACTTAAAAGAACTTTTGTTTGAATACCCTAACTGGAGATAAAAACCTCCCTTAAGCAACTCACTGATCTTGAACAGAAACAAATATGGGATTTATAGCTAGGAAAGTCATACTATAAAGGTAGGTAACAGATTCGAGGAAATTGAAGGAAAAATATAAACAAGACTACATTTTTAAAGTATTATCTATTAAATCTGTGATTTACCAGACACTTCTAATATAAATAATTTTGTCCAGTTCCACAAGCTATGTTGACTGATAGACAACACTAAACCAAGTAGTGGTTATTTAGAAAAATAAATTCAACAGAACTAATACAAGTAGCATGCGATTGCTATAAAATAGATTTTACCCCCCCCCCCCAAAAAAAAGTAGCTACAGTGCATGTCTATCATTTCAGTGCTAGAGAGGCTGACGTGAGATGTTGTACTCAAGGGAAACCTGGTCTGTTCAAGGCTTACAGAGTCCTGTTTCACCAACCAATGTTACTGCCAAGGGATGGTGTATTGTAGCTCACTGGCAGATCACTTACTTAGCATACTGCAAACCACCCCACATACCCAGACACAAAAAAGCAAACCACTAACACAGAGAAAAATGTAAGCAGTAGGACACATTAAGAACCTACATAAAGTTACTTAGAAAGGTTCTTGATATACTTCCATCATCATGTTCATGGAAGACACTAATCTCCACACTGAACTTGATCTTACAGTATAACTCAGAGTAGGTATTATAGACAAACTTGCTTGTTATCATTGAAGAGCTATTCTCAAAATACCATTCAAGTCAACTTCATAAAGAACTGAAAGATTATGTATTTATTGTTAATGAATTTATAACAAACATTTGTTTCCCAAGGCAAAGGACTCTAACTAGATAAAACATCTAGTTAATTTCATTTTTAACTTAGAAAATGTGTTTTAGAAAAAAAACTAACCCTCAAAATTGAGTTCTAGAAAATTAAGTTTTTGGAAGCTCATTTTTAAAGAAAGATAACCACCTTTTATTAAATATCAATAAGGTTGGAACCAGACATTTCTAAATTAAGAAATTAAAAAGTTTCTAGTTTAGAAAACAGTAGCTATAATTTCTAATTTGAGAAACAAGCACATACACACATACATATCATTGAATAATAAAACACTTTAAAAGCTTAAAAGAAATGCAGGTTAATATGAACACTAGAAAGAATATTATATTTATCACCTCTTTCCAAAAAGATTATCAAAGTAGAAGTCTCCAAGAAGTGAGCTAGTAAAGGGGGAAATGAAAACAGATCCTTGAACTCTAGGAAGCATTATGAGTGATTTTTACCATACAGTAACTACCAAAGGGAAGAAGTGCAGAGTCTGATGAATCTTTCCTTAAAGACAGTTTCTCACTAAGCGGTTCTGACTGTCCTGGAACTCCCTAATCAGACCAGGCTGGCTTTGAACTCACAAAAATCCACATGCCCCAAGTGCTGGGATTAAAGTATGACCTAGAGTGAAGAGCCTTGATATAGGAAGTTGTAAATGTACTTGTAGTGTATGGTATACGTGAGAAATAATTGTCTAGCAAAGACAAACAGCAAATATTCTATGGAGAAACTAAGAACATTCCAGGTTCCTGGCCTAACGCCAGTTAAATATACATACAAATGACACCAAGTCAGGAATAAAAACTCCATGAAAAGGAGTTTTGTGACATTAAAACAGTACATTGCTTTGAAAAACTATGTACTGTCCATTAGAAGTCACCCCTTATTAAATTACATTTTAGCAAGTTTCTACAGAAAGAGGTATGACTTTGTAAACACACACTGCAGAGCTCCATATCTATAGCCTTTATTTCCTGTTATTTAAAGAATTAAAGAGTATGTTAAAGTTTTCACACTACTTATAAAAGCAATCCTGCCCTTGACCTTCCTACTCCCTAAAACAGGAGTGAAACTTGAGCTATTTGTAAAGACTTCATAGTCTAAAATTTTATTTATGTCAATTCTCATTTGGACAAGTCAACACACTTTTTAAAAAATGAATTTAGGGCTGGGGTACACTTTCAGCACCGCAAAACGCTGAAAAGTAAAATTTCATACCTACCCATGTTACCAGAGCACACAAAGCAAACAAAAGCAGCTCAACTTTGTTTCTTAAGACACCTATTTTCAATACATAAACGTGACACCTTAAAGAAGCGCTAAAGTCTGGGCAAGTTACTTTAGGGGGAGAGTAACATTCATTTAAAGTTTACAGAATATGTTTTTCTAAATGCTTTCGTCTCTACCTGTATTTTTTAGTAAACTGGGTACTTTTCCCAAAGATCCGTCGCTAAGTAAAGAAAGCCGATCAGGAGTCCTTCCCGTTCTTCCTTTTCCCGTAGAAGACACTTCGCGGACCCCAAACCCAGGCTCCAGCCCTTGGCAGTGAGACATCAAAACCAAGACCGCGGCTCGGACTAGGCACTCACCTCCTGGATGCGCCTCCTGGCCCGCTGAAGCACCTCTTCGTAGCCCTTCTGCCGTAGCTCGCTGAGACTTTCGTAATACTCCTCCGGATCATCCGTCTCGGTGAAAAGCACCTGGGAAAGGATCTTCCAGCCACACGTGTCCAGGCCGTGGCCCAGGTAGACCTGGAGTTGGTAACATAGAGCGTCGATCTCCTGCTCGCTCATCTCAGGGGCGCCCCCAAACAGCACCGTCCACATGCCGGACGGTTCTTCGGGGAACACCGGCAGACACGGCTCCAGCTGGGAGTTTACTGAGCACAACTGCTGATGAACGGCCCGCAGATCCTGGAAGGAGAAAAGCCCGGCCCAGCTGCATTCTTCAGCCGCAGACTCCAGCTCAGCGGCAGACGGCGGTTGCTCCGAGTCGGGGAGCGGCTGTGGCGCCTCGTCCTCCTTCACCATTTCCAGGACCTCGATCTCCTCGGAGACCGCCCCAGAGGCACTCACCACCCGCACCGACGACACCGGGGGCGCCGGCGAGACTGGCGTGGCACTGGCGGTCGCATCTCGGGATTCCGCGCCTCTGCGGAGCGGGCTGGCCTTGGCCCGCGCGGGGCTACGAAGAGGACTCTCCGGTCCTTTGCCAGCGGGACCCCGAGAAGGATCCCCCCTCTGGCTGCGTGCGCTGCGCGGAGAGCCGCCCTCGGCCCTGACCTGGTTCATCCGTGGCCCGGGGCTCCGGAGCGATGCAGCAGAGGCAGCGGCCTCGGGCCGACCCCTGGCCGCCGGGCTGCCGGGCCCGCGGCTCCCATCAGACGCGGGCGTCCCCGCCGGTTCCCGGGAACCGCTCCTCTGTCTCTGGGCCGTCCTGTTGTGACAGGTTATAGCAAACTTGCCTTCGATCTCATTCCAGGCCACAATGAATACAAACTTGTGCTTCTCGCGCTCGTCGAATACGTGGGGCCGCACCGCCACCCAGTCGGACTCGAGCGTCTCCTCCAGCGCGAACGACATGGTAGCTCCGGGGCCTGACCGAGGGGGGCCGCCCGGCCGAGTCTCCGCGGTGGCCGCGCCCCCAGCTCACCCTTGCCGGGCGCCTTCAGCCATCTTAGTGCGCCGGCCGCTCATCCACCGGCTCCTTTGTGGCACGACTCGCAGAAGAGACAATACGCGGCCCGGAGCAGGTAGTTCACATGGTCACGTGCGGCCGGATCTGTTTACAAGCCGCTCGCTGCGGCCGCGCAGGGCCCTGGGCCGCCGGACCCGCCTGCGCGAAGCCGCGGGACTGAGTGCTGAGGCACCGAGGCGCGCGTCCGCCGCTCGCCAGGGCCTACCTCCCGGCCGCCTCTCTGCCTCCCGCCGCCCGCGCCGAGCAAGCCAGAACCAGAACGCAGACTCCTAAACCTCCAGTCTCAGCACCGCCACAATGTTGCCATTCGGCTGTGACGTCTGCGGCTCCACAAGGGACGTAAACACGGGCACGTGCGGCACGCTGCTGACGCGGCGGCGGCGGTAGCGGCGGCGGCGCCGCGCGTCCCGCCCACCCGCCCGCCCGGCGGCGCCCCGCCCCCCTCCGCGTCCCCCAGCAGCGCCTGCGCGCCGCCGCGCTCCTGGCCCCAGCCCCCCCGCCCCCCCTTTTCCCGGCTTGGTGTTTGTGACTGCGGGATGACGCTTTTCTGCAGGAGCAGAGGCTGCTGTGCCGGGAAGCACAGGTGGCCTTGAACCCCGGGCGAGAGGAGCAAAGGCAGAGGGACACTGAGACTTTGTTCTGGGACCCTTATGTAGCCCTCCTTCACCCTGAGTGAATCTGGATCGACGGCTGTTCAGAACGCACCCAAAACAGTCCGGGAACTCTGCCCTGCTTTACGAGGCTAAGCCAAAGGGTTCCATTCTCCCCTGACATCCTTCAGACACAATTTAAGATAAACAAGTATGCAAAGACAACTCATGAGAATACTAAAACAGTAGGAAAAGTCAGTCATGTCCTAAAGAGCGTGAACATTCGTCTCAATTTATCCATCTTTTATTGTTCCGGCTTTCCTCATTGTGAACTGATCTGAGAATCTCTTTGGGCAGTCACTGCACTAAAGTTTTGAAGTTCTATTCAGTTATCAGAGTTCCCAAAAAGCACAAACAAGTTTTTATCAGCCTGGCAAGGCAGTGCATGACTATAATCCCAACACTTGGTGAGTAGAGGCAACAAGATATGGGAATTCAAGGCCAGCCGGGGGTACAAAAGACCTTGCTTCAAAAACAAGTCATAAAAATCTAATTATTCATACTAAACTATGTTGAAACATTCCTAACATGTCTAGTAGGTTTATAATCCACTTTATATTATTGATGTCATCTTTCCCGTCAGTGTCCAAGTCAGGTACACCACAATAATGTATAATAGGAATTAGTTCTTTTTCTTTAAGCCACATTTCTAAAACGTGTGAAAATCATCTGGGTCACCTTCACATTGCCAGCTACACACAGTTTTGTACTGACCCGACATCTAAATTGATAGTCAAAAGTTTTAGACCCATCTCTTGGTTGAACATTTCAAACCTTAAACATCTGCTTTGAAACCCATGCCTACTCTTGGATTTAAAAAAACAAAAAAACTCACAGCAAGATTTAGGAAAAAATTAAAAATGGCTTCAACCTTTTGGAATTCTTATAATGAACTGTATATTTTCAAAGCTTGTACTTGTACATATGTGTCAGCTCTCTCATGCAAATCAAAACATACATCTGAAAACACTGAAAGAAAACTGAGTGTGGTGACCCACCCTAATTCCAAGGGAGAGGCTGGCAGATCTCCGAAGTTCACAGCCAGCTGGTCTAACAGGGAGAACTCCAGGCTAGCTGAGACGGGGAGGAGGAGGGGGAGGAGATGGAGAGACAGGAAGGAGGAGGAGGGGAGGGGAGGGGAGGGGAGGGGAGGGGGAGAAAAGGGGAGGGGAGAGGAGGGGAGGGGGAAGGGGGAGAAGAGGGGAGGGGAGGGGAGAAGAGGGGAGGGGAGGGGAGGGGAGGAGAGGGGAGGGGAGGGGAGGGGAGGAGAGGGGAGGGGAGGGGAGGGGAGGGGAGGGGAGGAGAGAAGAGAAGTCTGGGGGTGTAACTCAGTGCTTGGGGTGCTTACAGAGCTTGCATGAAGTCTTGAGTTCAATCTCCAGCAACACAAAAATAAATAAATAAAATGCTGAAGGAAATAAAATGCAAACTGGAGTCTTCAGCAATACAAACAGTAACATCATAGAAAAATTGTCCTTTTGATAAACAGATAACTGCTTGGCTTTTTCTTTTTTTCTTTTTTCTTGGTTTTTTTTTTTCTTTTTTGGTTTTTTGTTGTTATTATTTTTGATTCAATAGTTTTATTTTCACAAATGTACAGCTGATTGAACCTTGTTCATGCATCTTCACCAGCAGCTGGGGTGTCTCTACCCTGTGTTTATGGTGCAAATTACTTGGGCTCTGTGCTTTGAAGTCAGCTTGATCAGTCCTTTACTAAGTAGCTCCTGAAGGACTGCCCTGGCCAAGGAACCTTCAGTCTTCAGTCTGCCAGAGACCACAGCTGGAGTCATGAGCTTATAGCTGGGGACTTCCTTACAGAGTTAGTCGTATGTAGCTTTGTCAAACACAGGACGAGATTGTTCAGCTTGTCCCGCACTTTGCCCTTGGACCACTTCTTTTTGGCCTTGTCACCAGATTAATTTACTGGGTCTTTGTCTTTTTTGGCATCTTTCTTCTTGTTGTTGTCTTTGGGCAGCATGGTGAAACTCAGAGAGTAGTGTGGACCATTGCAGCCTCACTAAGATGTTGGGGGAAAAAAGGCAGGGTTTTTTTTTTCTGATAAAGTTTGAAATCACCAGCTCTCTTTATTCAATACATTGTATATATACACACGTATAAACCTGCAGAATGCATGCTAAATATGTCTAAAAGAAATCTATGCCAGGCTTGGTAGCTATACCTATAATTCTACCCTCTGGAAGTCTGGGGCAGGATTGCCTCCTGTGACCAGCCTGAGTCACAAGTTTAGTCTGCCTTGCACAAAACAGAACATTTGATGTACACATATTAATTGTAATATTTATCTACAGCTATAAAATTGCATCTTATCATAAACCATCGAGGGGGAAATGGATTCCTGTTTACACAGGTGTTAAGTATTTTCTCCTAACATTCTTGCCACTGTGCTTTTTCAAAGGGGACGCCTCGATGTTTCAAGTTTCCCCTATCTTAGTCATTGTTACCCTCGAAATGAAAAGAAACAAACCAAATTCCCATGACATGTTACTGTAGTACTCTAGAATTCTCTATTTAGGTCTATATCTGATTGCCGAGTGTGTAAATTACTCCCTGGGAATAGGTAAAGCTACAGAAAAAGAACACACACACCATGGCAACTTTGAAAAGGCTTGAATACTATCAAGGATTGTTTGGCAATCTGGGAACTACTTTAACACTTTAGGTCTTTTAGTAGAAACTCTAGTAGTTTGTGATTTTCAAGAAGCATAGCATTTCCCTGTACAATCTATCCTCACAATGCCATGCAAGGTAGGTATGAAAGGGATGAGTAGCTTTAACTTTGTATGTTAGAGAACAGGAACTCTGGATTAGTCTCAATGAGAGGAGAGTGAATGACAAGTTCAGGGAGCAGGTTCTAAATTCACTGACAGTCACACTAGATTTTCACAGAAACACCCTGAAAAGAAACGGGGACTTAAAGGCTCGGCAGAACTAGGGGTAAGTGAGATCTGTAAAAGAAAAGAGATCTAAGTAGGATTTAGTGCCTTACATGGTGAAGCTTGCTGAGCTACAGAACAAAGTGTGACTCTCAGGGTTCATCTCTAACGAACACAGTGAAGCCTTGCTTGGTCATAGGAGGCCCACCCTGAGAAAAGCATGACATGAAACTTGAAATTGGCTCAAGAAGACCACAACTGCTGAGTACTGTCAGTTAGTCACTTCTTACAGCTGGAGTCAACCCTTGTTTCTGTTGCTTCGTTAATTTTGAGTCTTACTCAAAGAGTCTTACTACTTAGCTGAGACTGGTCTCGAACTTGCCCACCTCCTACCTCAACCTTCCTGAAATTATGGAAGTGAACCACCATATCTTCCTCTGGTAGCTGTGAGGAAGGGAGCCTTTCATTTATCTGTTTATTTATGCACTTATTTTGAGACATGATCTCACTATGGTACCCCTTCCAGCCTGGCCTGGCCATGTAGACTAGGCTAGCCTCCAACTCATGGAGAAGTCCCTGCACCCATCCCTGCCCCTGCCCCACCTCCCAAGTGCTGGGCTAAGAGGCATGTGCCTTTCTTGAAGGAAGACTGGCTCATAAACGCATTTGGGGAGCTGCTTCCCCCAAATAGTAAGCCTCCTGATTTGAAGAGAAATATTTTTAAAAGGTGGTTAGGACAAACTTCAACCTCTATGACTCCAAATGCTTCCATGAACATACCTAACTTACTATCTTCTCCATTCTGCACATCAAAGTCCCCTGTTCTCCCTGCTAGCATCAGTTGCTCACCTTGTTACAAGGTCCAAAAATCCTCATTCTTAAGAGGTCTGAACCCTGGTAATTTTGATCGTATATCATTACCATTATTACATCACCATATATGTTATAATTAAGCAGGCACGGTGGCATAAGCCTGTAATCTTAGCACTTGGCAGAAGGATCAGGAGTTTCAGGTTGGCCTCAACTACATTGTAAATGTAACTTTTATTCGCCTGATGGTTTTGCCATCTCAGAGGCTTACTGCCTTTGTCTGCTAACCTAGGCCTAGTCCTGGAAGCTTCTAGCCTCCATGCAATCTTATCTAGGCCTAGAGTGTTTTCAGCCTCTGAGACTTAAGGCTGAATAATACACCTTTTCTAGCTATTTCTGAACTCTGGCTGGCTGGTAAACTCAGCTGTTCTAATTCAAAACTCCCCTCCACACTGACTGATTCAAATTGGCTTCTTTCAGCTTCTGACTGAATTACCTGGTCTCATACTAACTTTGACAATCTGTTCCAATCTTCTGGCTCCTTCTCATTCTCTGGCTCGTTCTGTCTTCAGCTGTGTCTAGCTTGTTCTCCCCCTGCACCCTGTCTCTGTACAACTGTGCCAGTAAATCTGCCCTCTCTCATTTTCTCTCTGCACTGTTCTCTCTTAAGTAGCCTCTCTTTTCTCTCTGTTTTTTGTGAGAGTTGGGCATATCCTACTCTGTCAAATCTTTCTCTGATTCACCCCTTTGTCTGCTTCTCAATTAGACGTCACTTTCAAACAATGGTGCTTACTTCTACACACTAATTTAACCTTCATTGTTTGGGATCAAAGGTGTGTACTAAGATATGTCTGTATTCCAGCCAGAGGGATTAAAGTAGCCATGGTGCTGGATTAAAATGCTTCTACACTACATAGTGAATTTGAGTACGGTCTAAGTTACATGAGACCTTGTCTCACAAAACAAAGCAAAGCAAAACAAAGCAAAACAAAACAGCCACCAGGGGCAGACGCCCCAGCACATCACTCCAGTCCTCCTGATTCTCCTTCCAGGGAACTCTTCTCATGACACACCGATCCTTTATCCTGTCCTAGCTGACAGACCTCAAAATGTCCAGTGGAAGATGCTGCCTTAAAGTCCAAGGTCCTTTGCTATGTCCCAGGCAAAAATAAATCCCAAGACCCCTAACCCTGAAGCCTCCAGAAATGTGGTGACTTCCTGTGAGTCTCCAAGAGTGTATGGGATGAGGCCATTCTTCCGTCTCTTGGTTCTCAAACTCATGTATTCTTCCTACTGGGAACATAATGCCTTATAAATGTCTATAATTCATTGTTTATGCTAGTAGATTTCAACCTTCCTAAAGCTGTATCCCTGTGAAACAGTTCCTCATGTTGTGGTGACCCCCAATCATATTTTCATTGCTACTTTGTAGCTATAATTTTACTACTGCCATGAATCATAATGTAAATATCCGTGGTTTTCCCACTATCTTAGGCAACCCTTGTGAAAGAGCCACTCAGCCCCCAAAGGGGTCACAGCCCTCAGGTTGAGAACTGCTGGTCTATACCATTGCCTGGAGGGTTGTACACTTATCCTTTCAGGATATTTCCTGTGAGCTGGTATTTCTCTTGTGCCTCAGAATACCAAGCTAAATCTGTGTCTAGCCAGCCAGTTCTATAGAAGACAGTTTATAATCCATTTGTAAAGTGCATCCTCCAGTTGGCTCTTATGATATTTTGAATCTGTAGACTACATACTGTCTAAGTGACTTGAATATTGGTGCTGGCTGAGACTCTGGGAACAGGAAAGGAAACCTCATAGGATTAAAATATCTATTTCTATGGGGGGCTGGAGGGAGCCTTTCCAGAAAAAAAGGAAAGGATCTCATGTAGTAGTCTACTAGCTACCAAGCACAAGCTTCTCAAACAGTAATGACACACAGGGGCTCACCGTTGTCCTTTTAGAAGGTCATTAGGTCAACCCCAGTAAGCAAGGATCCACGGATCCACGTTTTTCTTTTCTTGCTTGCTCTCTTTTCCCCCTTTGCTAGGGAGGGCATCAGGCCTGATGGGGTTACTCTGTAGGCCGAGCTGCTCTGAAACTTGCTTGTGTAGCTCTGTCTACGTCTACCTCCCAAATGCTGATATTAAATGAATGCACCACCATGCCTGGTAGAATCCACACTTTCCAAACCATTCACAAACCCCATCTCTGCCACTGTGGCCATCTACCTGCTTATGTTCCTGTTCACAAGGAACATCAACAGCTCAGGTTGGTTTCGCTATACGATGCCCACGCCATTCAGGTGCCTTCCAGAGGTGCATTAACGTGATTTTTTTTTGTTTGTTTGTTTTTCGAGACAGGGTTTCTCTGTATAGCCCTGGCTGTCCTGGAACTCACTCTGTAGACCAGGCTGGCCTCAAACTCAGAAATCTGCCTGCCTCTGCCTATCAAGTGCTGGGATTAAAGTGTGCGCTTCCACTGCCCGGCGGTCAAGGCCACTTAAGAAGTCTATGAGTTCAGCTAAAAGGTGAGACAAGTTGGTTTGTGGTGGTGGCCATCCATGGCACAGGAAGCTGAGGCAAGAGAACCTCAAATTTGAGGTTATTTGGGCAAAATAGCAAAATTCTATATCAAAGGAAACAAACAAACAAACATGAATCTGGAATTCTGAAATGCCTGCATATTTCATGCAACTGAGCAGCAAGTTTTTCTTTCTTTTTTAAAGATTTATTTAGTTATTATGTGTATACACACACACACACACACACACACTGTAGCTTTCTTCAGAAACACCAGAAGAGGGCATTGGATCCCCTTACAGATGATTGTGAGCCACCATGTGATCTCTAGGATCACTTAGGACCTCTGGTAGGGTAATGTCTTAATTAGGGTTTACTGTTGTGAATAGACACCATAACCAAGGCAACTCTTATCAGGACAGTATTTAATTGGGGTTGGCTTAAAGGTCCAGACTATTATCATCAAGGGAGGAGCATGACATGGCCCAGGCTGGCACGGTATAGGAGAAGCTGAGCATTCCACATCTTGTTCGAAAGGCAAACAGGAGAAGACTGGCTTCCAGGAAGCTAGGATGAAGGAAGGTCTTAAAGCCCACACCCACAACGACACCCACAACGACACCCACAACGACACGCTTTCTTCAACAAGGCCACACCTTCTGATAGTGCCACTCCCTGGGCTAAACATATTCAAACCATCACAAGTAGTCAGTGCTCTTAACCACTGAGCCTTCATCGTCTCTCCAGCCCAATTTCTTCTGCTTTCTTAGGGAAAGTCTACACAGTGCTTGTCTGCATTTGCCTTCATCACCCTGCATGATGCTTTATATCATATTCTGATTTTACAACTGCCAAGATGCCCAAAGGCCCTGGCATGGGTAGGGATGCCACATGCTACATGGCTCATGGAATTGGCCTGACTGAGGCAACAAGAGAATGGCAAACACTTGGGTACACCAACACAGAAAAGGCGGGGTCAGATGGAAAAGGCAGAGTCAGGGTCTGGGCTCCGATGGGAAGCCGTGGCAGCCTTGGAAGCTTAGTGTGTTTATTATACACATCTGAGCAAGGCGACAGGTTATTATATAAATGTGAGCAAGGCGACAGGTTCATCTAATCTCAGGAGGATCTTTCTCCGTAGGAAAGAAGTCTTCAAGTAGTGAATATCCCGGGGAGTAGCTATGCATCCCAGGAAAAAAGCTGTGCATCATGGGAGAAGGCATGGTGAGCATTTTTTTGCACACCATGGGAGAAGGTTGTGTCAGCATAAACACTTAGATCTAAGGATGCCATCCCTATGAGTTTTGACACTCCCATAGTGATGAGTGAGACATTGGTCTTTGACTTGGCCAGCTCACAAGTCAACAGCACACACCCACTCAGGACTTAACATGCTCAGGGCTTCCTCCATGCCCCACATAGGAGACACTGAGGGTGAAAAATCAGCCTCAGGAAAGTGACTGGAATTATGCAGAAATGGAGAATGTATCTGCCACCTTTTCCCCACATCTCATTTCTCCAAAGTCAAGTTTCACCCTGTGAGGAGCTCCCATCTCAAGGCTACCATGTTCAGCCCTTCAGGAAGACAGAGCCAGTTCCCTGAAGGTTAGGATCTCAACCTCCTCTGGGAATGAGGGAGACTCATGTCAGAGAGATTCCCTGGGCCAAGCCTGTAGCCATTAAGATGTGTAGCGAGAGATAGGAACAGTGGGGCAGTCTGGGATGACACTGGCAATGCCATTAGGAAGACTGGAGTATGGAGAGTTAGATGGCAGGAGGGTGACACCTGGAACCTATGAGCACCATGCATGATCACAGACTTTACAGTTTCTTTAAAGCTTAAGAAAATCGGTCACTGCAAAAAACAATGTGTGTTTCATGCATATATATTTAAAATTACAGACAAATTAAAACAAAGTTTTATTAATTTTTAAGGATATCAAGATACAGATTTTTTTTCTGAGAGATCTCTCTACACAACCTTGGCTGTCCTGGGACTCCCTATGTAGACCAGGCCAGCTTCAGACTCACAGAGAGCCACCTGCTTCTGCCACCCAAGTCCTGGGATTAAAGGTGCTCACCCCCACATCTGGTCCAAGATTTGTACCATTTTAAGTTGTGTGTATGTGTATGCTATGTGTGGATATTTACCCTTGTGAGTGCCAGTGCTTGCTGAGTTCAGGAAAGGGCATGGGATCCCCTGGAGCTGGAGTTATAGGAAGTTGGAAACTACCTGAATTAGATTCTAAGAACTGAATTTAAGTCCTCCTTGAAAGGGCAGTATACACCAACTATGGTCAGCACACATTTAACCCCAGTACTTGGGAGGCAGAGGCAGATTATCTTTGTAAATTCAAGACTAGCCTCATTTACACAGTAAGTTCCAGGACAGCCAGGACTACACAATGAGACCCTGTCTCAAAAAGATGTGGCGGGGGGAGGGGGGAGAGAGAGAGAGAGAGAGAGAGAGAGAGAGAGAGAGAGAGAGAGAGAGAGAGAAGGGAGAAAGGAAAGAAAAAAGAAAAGGGCACACTTTATCATTTTAAGCACTGATTCATCTCTCCAGCTCCCAAACAGTAAGTTTTGCTCTATTTATTTAATTTATTTATTTTATTTTGTGTTTTGTCTGCATGTATGCTTGTACGTATATATGTTATATGTGTGCCTACCATTTGGGTACTGGGAACTTAAACTGGGTTCTTTATGAGAACAGCAAATGCTCTTAACTGCTGAGGCATCTCTCTAGCATCATCAAAACAAGGGGGAATTTTTTTTTTCAAGACAGGGTTTCTCTGCATAACCCTGGCTGTGCTGAAACTTGATCTGTAGACCAGGATGGCCTTGAACACAGAGATCTACCTGTCTCCACCTCCTGAATGCTGGGTTTAAAGGCATGTCCCACCACACTCAGACTAAAAACTTTAAATGCTATCTAGAGACAACTGCTTTAAACTGTCTGTGGCAGAACTGAGGGCCTGGCTTTGTTGTTAGAATGCTAGCCCAGCATACACAAAACCTCAACACCTTAAAAACAAAACAAACAAAAATGCCTTTGGTATATATCTTATTATATACATTTATTTACACAAAAATGAAATCCCACTGTAAGCTACTCCTCTCACCTAACATATCTTTAAAAGTCTTTAAAGGACTTTAGTGTTATTTTTTAAAAGAACTCCAAGCTATATGTGGTAGTATATGCCTATAATCTCAGGACTGGGGAGGCAGAAGCAAAAAGACTGCAAGTTAAAGGCTAGCCTAGACTACATAGTAATAACAATCCAAAAGCAAAAGAAATAAATAAAAATCCAAAAAGAATTCTAATGAGTAAATTTACATAATAATAACCATTTAGGACATTTAATGAATGTATATGTGTGCACATGCACACAAGTATTGCTGCGGACCACACCCAGAATAGGACAACGTTTAAATTGCTACCACTTATAGCCCTGAGTACATCCTTAATTGTGTCTGTTTTCCTTCTTCTAGGGACTCCTCTGAAACCCAGACATTGAAACAGTTATTTAAAAATCTTCTAAGCAGCAAACATCTGGTGGGATCTGAGGTGCAAGAGATTTGAAAGCATCTGGGAGGGAAAAGAAAGATGCAGAGAAAGAGGGAGACCAGGAAGGCTGAAGTGTTCGCTTGTCTGCTGGGAAGCAAAGGGAAGAAAGGAAGGCTCAGAAAGCTTCCCAGAGTAGAATGTAGCAAGGTTGTGTTGCAGGCCACTCCAGGCCTCACCCAAGGGGCCTGCCTAGCCTCTTTGGCTTACTCCAGCACTGGCTGGGAGCCTGGGGGAAGGGAGCTGGATCCTAAAGCGGCTACCTGGGCATCTGCAGCTTTTGCTCGGCACTCTGAGGCCCATTCTCATAGCTGCCATGAACACCATCTGTGCTTGGAAAGGCGTTCTACTACTCATTCATTGATTCGTGACACATCGAGGACACACTGTGAGTCGGATCCAGGTGCTCACAGACTAGTCCTCAACTCCAGTTTGACGGAATACCAAGACATATTCCCAGAAATTAGAAATGGACACATTTCCAGACTATTCCAAGACCAATCGCCAGCATATAGGTTCACTGTTACATTTGCAACCATGTTTTTTTCCTTTGTGATTCAAAGGAAACTACAAAATGGGTTTGGGCTTTCTTCTTATTGCATAGAATCTACTCTACTAATTTTTCGTGGTGTAGTAAATCCAAATATTAATAAAGTCTAGATATGACACAATAGCTACATTCTTACAAAATGTTTTTTGAGAGGGGAAATATACACATCTCCAAGTACAGTTTTTCCTCTTGTTTTCCTGTCATAATAAGCCTTATTTTAAAAGTATGTTTTGAGCCCAGCATGATAGTACATGCTAGTAATCTGGGAACTTGAGAGGTATAAACAAAGGGATGAGGAAATTAAGGTGAAATGAGCCAATTCAAGTCAGATTAGAATATATTAAAGGCAGGTTTATTGAGCAGGTGGGCAAGTTCACTTGCTCCAAGGAAGGAGGCCAGGAAGTCACATCAGGGAGGCAGGGAGGGAAGGGGAAAAGAAAGAGAGAAAGGCGTGTACAGAGAGAGAAAAGAAGAAGAGTGTGAAGATCAAAATGTCTAGATTATATAGGGAGGAGCCTCTGGGGGAAGGGCAGTCCAGTTCCTGGGCTGGAAAGTTCAGGGTTGGGGCCAGGGTATGCCAGGTAGAGACCTGAGGGATGCTGGGAGAACACTGAGGTCAGGTCTGCTGCTTTGATGTGTAAAATATGCACTTCAGTCCCAGGTTCCTGGGTCCAAAGTCAAACACTTGGTAACACAGAAATTTCTAGGCTATCGTGAGATACCGTATCAAAAGATAATATATTGATTAATTAATTATTTTTTCAAGATCTCATTATGCACCCTGGGCTGACTTTAACTTTTCCCCAATGCCTCAGTCTCAAAAAACAATATTTTTACAAGTATTTACTTCATTTTGTGTGTATTAGTGTTTTGTCTGCATGGACCTATGTATACCACATTTGTGCCTATTGCCTGTGGAAGTCAAAAGAGAGAGTTGGATCTCCTGGAACTAGCATTATGGATGGGTGCAAGCCACTGTGTGGTGCGGAGAACTGAACCTGGGTCCTCCGCAAAAGGAACAAATGCTCTTAAGCATTGAGCAGCTTCCCTGCCCAATCTTACTTTATTTGTATATTTTATATGTTTGTCTTAGGGTTTACTGCTGTGAACAGGCACCATGACCAAGGCAACTCTTACAAGGACAACATTTAATTGGGGCTGGCTTACAGGTCAGAGGTTCAGCCCATTATCATCAAGGTGAGAGCATGGCAGCATCCAGGCAGGCAAGGGCAGGAGGAGCTGAGAGTTCTACATCTTCATCTGCAGGCTGCTAGCAGAAGACTGACTTCCAGGCAGCTAGGATAAGGATCTTAAAGGCCACGTCCACAGGGCCACACCTACTCCAACAAGGCCACATCTTCTAATAGTGCTACTCCACGGGTCAAGAATACACAAGCTATCACAATGTTGTTTTCTTTCTTTCTCTCTCTCTCTCTCTCTCTCTCCCCCTTCTTTCCTTTCTTTCTTACTTTCTTTCTTTCTTTCTTCTTTCTTTCTTTCTTTCTTTCTTTCTTTGCTCTTTCTCTCTTTCTTTCTTTCTGTTAGTTTTTTCAAGACAGGGTTTTTCTGTGTAATCCTGGCTATAATCACTCTGGTTGCATTAAGTGCCGAGATTCACTTACCTTTGCCTCCCAAGTGCTGGGACTGAAGGTGTGCAGGCAATATGGATGGTTATGTATTAGTTTTCTATGGCTACTATAACAAATTATTTCAAAATTTAACATTTTACTCTTGTTTATTCAAGCCTGTTTATTTTATTTTTTTTTTAAATAAAATCTCAAGGCGCCTAGGTTGGCTTCAGATTTGCTCTCTGGGACAAGAATAGTTGCACATGTTCATCATACCATCACTTGTGAAGCTCAGGCAGCGACAGTGGAGAGTTCTAAGTCCACCTGGGCTGCCATAGTTAAACTGTCTTTTATTTTTATGTTGCATAATTCAAAATTCTCCCAGATGTTATCTGGTTTTACTTTTTAATTTTTAAAAACAGGATCTCTCTAACATGTACCTCTGGAGCTATTCTGGAACTCACTATGTAGACAAGGCCAGCCTAGAACTCACAGAGATCCACCTACCTCTGCCTCCTAAGTGCTGAGATAAAAGGCCTGTGCCCCTACACTTGGCCTTGGTTTTGCCTTTTTATCTAGTTAAGATGAGTTCTCACTGTGAGAACAAAAGTCAAGAGAAAGTGCCTTCTAACCTCCCTAAATGATAATCTGCTGTGCTTGGTTTAACCCTTCCTTGGGCGTCACTGGCGTGCAGGAGCCTCATTCTGGATAGCACAGGGTACGCTCAACAGGTCTTTAGAAGTCAGCCAATTCTGCTGTCTGTCCATTACATTTCCCTCTTGTCTTAGCTCCCTTTTTCATATTCCGTTTCCTACGAATCCATTGCACCACCCCCCACCAGCTCTTTTCTCTGACTCTTCTAAAGTAATACAAACTTTCCAACCTTGTACTTGCTAACACCTGACTTGATGAATTCTTATGCACGTGTACACACATGCGTGTACACATGTGTGTGGAAGACTCAATCACTGGTCATATCATCATCATCATCATCATCATCATCATCATCATCGACAGGGTGTCACCATGATAACCCTGACTGACTGAGAACTCACTGTGCAGACCACAATGGCCTTGAACTAACAGTCCTGCCTGCCTCTGTCTCAGAAGTGCTGGAATTAAAGGGATGTGCCACCATGCCCAGCTATCTGCCTTGTTTTTGAGGCAAATTGCAATGATTGTTACATTGGCAAATTGTTACCTGCTGTTTGAATTCATTGAGAAGGTGGCTGTGGGAACAGAGTCACCCTGTGTCATCAGATCCAAGCATGCTTATATTTATGTCAAGCTTCCCCTTATATGGGAATGGGCTGCTCCCCCAAACTCTGACTAGGAGGGAAGAGAACAGTAAAATAGTCCAAGAGTAACAACAATGTATCCTTGA